>JASJET010000139.1:13934637-15359275 GCA_034092305.1 Diaprepes abbreviatus
GGGTTAGAGATTTCTAAATGTTTGAAGGTTTATCTTTAATGAATACTTTACCAAGCATTTCAATGGTTGTTACAGTTTTTTACTGGTAATTATGGTAAAATTACAAGATTTCTACAATAACGCTTGGTAAAGTAATGTAAAAAATGGTTAATTGATACCAGAGGGTAAATTGAAGAAATACTAAATATTTATAAGCGACCAACTTCTGGAGAAAAAACTAAATAGCATAATGTAACATGTAAAAATGTCACTAAAGTAATCGGATTAATGTTTTTATATGAAAATCCCTGTTTCTAAAAACATTTCTATAAAAATTTTGAAACTGCAATAATTTAAAACTTATGAAGAAGTTGATAATCAGGTAATTTTTAAATTTTATTAAAACATGTACATTAATGTTCAAATTTATCACAAATTAAAAAAAAATAAAAAATCACTAGTTTTAAACATTTAGTTAAATAAAGATAGCAACAAAGGGGTATCAAAAACCATATATTTAAATTTGAATAACCCAATAATCATTTCTAAGAAAATGTGGAAATTAATCAAGCCAAAATTCTAAGTAACTTTAGTGTTATGTATGTAATTCACTAAACAATCCTTGAATCTAAAATTTAGTAAAATAGTTAACTGCATATTTAATATAAAGTAGCAATTAAACTAATCCATATACAAATAATTGTCCAATAATTTAGATAACAACTAAATTTAAAGAATTGTGGAAATTTTATACCAAGGCTCAGAAAATGCTAATTGAATCATCAAACAAACAAAAATAGTATGATAGGAGTCAAGAGGCATGAAAATTGTTGATATTAGGTGGCATATGAATTGAGTTACTTATTAGATATTAATAATAATACAGTTAAATACATTTATAATCATTTCTCCAATTCCTACCTGATGGGGGTACAATTCTAGTCGTTTCATCTTCATCTTCATAAATACTCTCAGTTTCACTTTCATAATCATTAATTTCTTCATCCCTATTTGGATCGTACATAATTTTAATTAATTAAGCCACTTCTAATACTAGATTATATGGGGGTAATTTGATACGCCTAAAAAACTATTGTTCTTGCATGTAGAGGCGATGACTCACAGAATTTTTGTTCCTATTTAGATAAATGTTACTTGTTATTAATTAAATTATGATTATGAGCAATAACAAAGAGTAGTTTGTGGATTATGCAAGGAGTTTTTGATAAAATTATTGAAAATATGCGTTTTATGCCTTATCGACTTTCAACAGTAATGAATCAGCTGTGTTTTTGTTTAGATTTTTAATGTCAATGTCACTTTTTTTACGATATGTATTGTAGCGTTGGGAACAATGTGTTTCAGTTGTGACAACATAAAATTAAGTCCAAATACGTACTAACTAATGCTCCGGTAAACGGACGGGTAAGCATACAAATTTGTAATCGAAATATGAAGGTCGGTCCACAATGGCTCCCCTAGTGCCAATACAAAAATTCAATATTCAAATAATTCGATGTACAAGATAATCCAATATAGTAAATATGTTACATTACATTTTAAAGGATCTCAATTTCTTTTTTAAATAAAACCCATTATGAGTACAACAGTTCCGAAACGTCATTAAATCACTAATTTGTTTACGAGAGGAAGATAATATCTAAAAGAGATTTTAAATTAAAAATAACAGTTGTCAAACAAACAGGCTTTTACGGTGTATAAAGTCCATAACAAACACAGGCATATAATGAAAAGAATGTGGGTCCCAGTGTACCGAATGTATCTTGGTGTGAGCTAACATTTAAGGATATAACCATTCTCTCTTTAAAGGGGCGGGGTTAAGCATCGCCCACGCAAGCCGAAAATTCTTCGCGTGAACAACTAGTCTACGGCACGTGCGTGTAACGCTTAGCTCTGCTTTAAAGAGAAATACTATATCCTTAAATGTTTACGCCTCTATCATATCAAGCGCAAGTCGGTACACTAGGACCGGCAATCTATTCTTCATAGATACGCTATATATAACCATTCTTTAGGTAAACAAGTAAGTAAAAGTATATCTTATATAAACAGATATGCTGTTTAAGCAACATAAAAGGGGAAATTAATTTAAATTTTGAATTAAAGTAGTTTTTTTGACGGTAGAAATAGCTTCTTAATTAGAAAATTTCAAATTATAATCAATAGATTGAACATAAGAATAATTATAATTGCGAGAAATGTTCCAATTCTTCCAAAAATTTTACATTTCTACAAATCAAGAAAAATTTAACTTTTTTTTTTTATTTCAAGTTGGTGAACAATTTCTTTTCAGTATTTCTAATACTTTCTCTTCTATTTTTTTGCATTTTGTCCTCTACGGTTTTCATTTTATTGCTTTTACGTATAAAAAAAATTTACCCTGTTTTTAAACATAATTAAAAACTGCACGGCGAGGGCTGAAAATTCCAAAATATAATTCTTTAACTTCACTAAGAACATTTAAGACTTAAACCCGATCTATTTTTCGTGAAATTTAAGTTTTATAATCGGTCGGTTTTGTTTTGTTTATGATATTGTCATAATTTATATTGCATATGTCAACGAATAAATTCTTATAAAGGTATAAGAACCTAGCGATAAAGCTTTGAACTATGTAAGAGAAATAGTTGTATCCCAAAAATAAATGAAGTTTTGCATTCTTGCCGGTTCAGTAATAAAACAGAATGATTTTTTATGCTTGTATTTTCAAGGTTTAAAACCTACATGATTTATTGTTGCTCTGGTCAGTTTAAGCTCTCTGTTGTCAATTTCGGACGTTTTTAAAGTTAAACCATGTTAGTGAATCCGGCTGTAAATTTTTCTACCATTTTTGGTATTTTTAAAACTTCTCTGTGATGAAATTTTATATTACACCTCTGTCTACGTGAAATAAGCAGGGTTAAAGGAAAGGGTTTAATGATCTGTTATAATGTTTGTATTGTTTTGGGTTTTATCGCCTTGGAGCTGTTATTGGAGATTTTAACATGATAGTAGTTTCCATTAGTCTTTCGCGTATTTATATTTATTGTATTATTCAGTTTTATGCTCGGCTGGTTTCTTGACATGCTCTGTAACGTGCAAGTAGGTAAGTAGATATTGCTAATTTTTGTATATTTACACTGTTAGTATTGTTATATACAAGATGTCATTACTATTAGCTTATATTAGGTATACTAAATTTAAAATAGAAATAAATAAAACGCACTTTATATTTTCTTTGGTATATTTATATAAATATAATTAATAAATATTTTTACAAAGTATATTAATTTTTAGTCCAAATGTAGAGTCCAGCCAGATATTTATTTTAATTACATGTCCAATCCCATTTCGTTTTGATATCCCAACAGATTAAACAAGTCCATTGTCGACATATTCTCTCCTATCTTTTTGTCATCTACCAAACATTGTTTGTCTGTATGGCACGATTCTAAAAATTTGCATTTGTTTAAATGTAATAATATTTCGGTAATAAGTAAACAAAATGTACTTAGGAAATGATTTTTTTTAAATTTAAAATTTGGATATTAGAATTTTTTAGATAATGTAATTGTGGCATTTCGTAAGATAATTCAATTTTATTATGAAGAATTTTATTTTTAAATATTATCACTCATATTTCTAATTTATCCAAAATGAAATACCTGTCTGTAATTTATAAGAAAAAATTTAACTCATCATTAAAAATAGAAAATCAAATATTTACATTTAGAACTAATTTATTTTCTTTTATTTTTACGTCGCGCTTGTACTGTTAGGACTACATCAATAAATGAGTTTTTAGACCATACGATATTTAGGTTTCCTAACGAGGATGTCGAATTGGAAGAAATTTAGATTGCAGCCCAGTAGTACTGAATCAGGATTCCAAGACGTGAGATTGATCGCCAACACTCCGATTACCATGGCACCGCGCTTTCTAAGCGCGTAAAAATAGGCCTCGTTCTAGCCATAGTGACTGGTTGTATGTATATAAAAAAGGAAGTGCTGGGCGAACAGCACTGCATAACATCGTATCTAATATTTACATTAAAATAATCTTCATCATTTTTATTCCATAAGTATGGCATATCTTTATCAATATTGAGGACATTGATACAACTTATTTTTTTATTTGCTATTTTCGCGTTACACCAACCCACTGGGTGAGCTCGCGATGTCCGTCGCACGTTGTCTACATGTCTTAAATGTTATTAAACCATATTAAATTATTTCTTAAATAAATAAGAAAGATCGGCATCCCGACCATTCTAATTAGGTTCCTAACTGTCCTAAAAAGCTATTACACCACAAAGAATTCAGTTCCTAACTCAGTTAGGATGCCTGAATATCGGATTGTTTAATACGTCTTTTAGACGTCTATAATTTAACGTGTGATCCGAAACTCGTATTTTTATTACCTTGGCTGCAACATATACCGTCAGTAGCACATCGTCCAGTATTCTTTCTACAATTGGATGTACCAGCAATGCACGGTTCCCTTTCGTGAAACATTCCTTCCCGCTGGCACCTAATGGTTTCGGGGGTACCCATAAGACATCCAAAGGGACCACAACATATTGAAGAACCGAAGCATTGTCCAGAGTTTCCAGGACCGCATGAGATGCACTACAACAAAACAATATAATAAAATAACCAGAGGTTTACTAATCATCAATCGAAGTCTTTTTTTCTAGAATCATTCGATATAATATTAATTTGCTTTCTCCTTTCTCGTTGAAAATGTTCTTACCTGCTTAATATTGTTCATTTCCATAATCCCAAATTTTCCAGTTCTCTTTCCTCCTCTTGGACAATTTGTTATAAGACATCCTGATACTAATACGTTTCCTAACAAAACTAATAACAGGAATACTATCAAATTTTTTGAAATTTTTAAACCAAAAACATTTTTTATTGAAGACATGTTTCTCGATAGAGTGCACTGGAAAGTGTGCCGTTTTCCAGCTGATTTGCGCTTTATATATATTTTTGATTTCGCCTACTTCGAAAAAAAGGCATAGATCATCTTTTTGTTATGGTTTTTAAAATATAGGCACGTAGGTATTAACATACGAGGGATGTTTATGAAAAGAGAAATCAATTTTATATTTCGAATTATAGTCCGGGAGCTAGTGGGGGGTTGAGCATACATTTTGAGGTGCATAAGGTTACTCGATGTTGATTCGACTTGGGAAAGAAAACCAAGAAGCGGAAATAAATAGAAGAATTAGAATATCATAGGCAGCCGCCGGAAGATTGGGATACGCTCGCCTCAAAACTTATAATCCCGTTTTCGCACTTTTTTACACATCGGACGGACTGGTCCTTCGTACCGAAAATGTTTCCGTTACAAAGAACTTCCCGAATTAACTCGACTACTATTTCGAAATAACGTCTTTAGCTTTTTGAAAAACTGACATTTACTTTCTGACCGACGACTCGAGACTTGAATTTCGGCAAACAATTATCGATTAAAAACTAACACGGCCGACGACTTTATTACTAATTCTCGATTCCAAACTATCCCCGATGACTGAATTACCAACTGATTAATATTATCTCTCGGCCCACAACTTAACTAACCTTTAAAAATTAAATTCTGAAGAATTCATTACGAACTCCATTTAAAACTATCCCGACAATTGTATTAACACACGGTTAATATTAACTCTGATCCAAAATTGTATTTATATCCTCTATTGAGGTAATATTTTTCCTTCTTCTTTCGAAGTCTCGAACACTTGCGGGAATGGTGAAACAAACCATATCTGGCTAATAGATTTTCGAGGTTAAAACATCTAAATCGCGGAAATATGGCAAAGTTAACATGTTTTTAAAAGTTTAATTACTCTAAATTCGCGGAAAATGCATAAACAAGAGGCACCTGCAAGGCCCAGGTGTTTTATTGACGTCACCTATGGGTTTCCGGTATTTTGTTATTAAAGGGCAATATATCTGTACGAAATTTAAAATTTAATTAAAAATTTTAGGAATTTTTACAAGAAAATGTTTTGAAAACTATTTACAAAAATTTCCTAAGGACTGTTCGTCACATTATTATAATAATTACTACATAATTATTTTTATTCAATGAAGGTTCAACTAAAGAAGATGTAGACAAATCTCTCAAAGGAGCCGAACAATATATTGTACAAGTTATACAAAAAAAACAGAAGGTTCAACTAAAAAATATGTAGAAAAATCTCTCAAAAATATATTGTACAAGTTATAAAAAAAAACAATTCTCGACACTCAACGAATTGAGATATTGGTTGTATCACTATGTCAATGTGACCCCCTTTTCAGAACTTCCCCCGACAAATTAATCGATAAAATTGTTTATATTAAGGGCTTTTTATGTAACATAGGAACAAATTAATTTGTTGAGTAATGAAAACGATGTATTAGATCCAGAAGAATATGGTTATATATTACAGAAACTTTTTTTACTGCCAACAAAAAATAACAATAATATATCCCCCAATGACATCATTAAATTACAATTGTAAAAATTGTTTAACAAAATTGTGCTATTTTAATATGGCGGGATTACTTTGCATATTATTTTGTACTTGTCATTCAAATAATTTATGTAAAACCCATACGATTTCACATTATAGAGATAAAATAAATTAAATGAATGCAATACATACAAATAGATACAATTGATCCCTAATTTCTACTTTTAATTCAATTGTAAGTTTGAATACTAATTTCAAATTAGATGTAGATCTATAAGACTTCTGAAGCAAATAAATTCGCACCAGGTCATTTATTGCATAAAATATTACAGAAATAATTCTATTAAATTGTACTAAAAGACATTTTTCAAAATAAGTTTTCGTGTGTATTAATTCTCGCGCCACGCGACTCGTGTACTCTACGTGTGGTGTCGGTTGCTGAAGTCACATGTTACACTGTAAAAAAACTTTACATTGATTTTAATGTAATATCCTGGAAGCAAATTTCATGAACCATTTATTAAATGCATTTAATATTAAAGCATTAAATGTAATAAATTTTACATTAAATCTATTGTAATTAAACATTAAATTTGGTATGTCTCCTGTTACTTTATTGCAATTTAAGGTAACATTCAATTAAATTTAATGTGCAAAGCTTTAATTTCAAAGTACATGTAACTTATTCATGATTTAAGGTACAAAATCATTAAATCTAATTAATGAATGTATATTAAATTTGAGGTTATTTTTAACAGTGTACATATCAATGAATAATAGCAGTGATTTTAGGAACATGAGCATTAATTTTACTTTTAAAAATTAAGTATATATAAATAATTAAATAAAAGATTATTCCCGCGGTGAAAACGAGCGAAAAACACGCTATTTTAGATAAAACCGCCTAAACTGAAACTTGCTAAATACCCATTTTTAAGCTTGGTAACCTGAAAAAATCAATCGAATCAACAGCTCAAAATACATTGAAATATATTAAGTTATCTTCTGAACCTCAAAATGCATGCTCAACTATCCCTCCCCCTAAAGTTACACCCGGATTACTAGTCGTAAATAATAATAAAAAAGAAGCAATAAAAAATTATCACTGACGAGAATAAATAAGTTTGCTGAATTCTCCGACGTAACGATTTACTGAGACATACTTATCTTTAATTTTTGTACATAAAAATTTGTGTAAATCTGTTGTGATGATGATATGGTATAAATATAGTTTAATAAGCTTAAGATGGTGGGACAATAAAAAAAAACTAAAAAAAATTGCCAATATGGACTCAGATAAAACTCTTTGAAGTTTTTATCAAAAAGATAGAGCTAAAATTTCTTATAATAATGACAGACTAATTCTACAATTCGTTTTTTTATTAAAACAAGGACTCTGTACGTTAACAGTCGGAGCGAAATGCCCAAAAGGACAGTTATGGATGATTCGTTATTTTAAATAATTCTTGAGTTACCCTCGTAAAAATTTAAATTTTCAAATTTACATACCAATACTGGCTGACATGTATTTTAGATTTAGGAAACAGCTAAAGGTTTTTCTTATGATAATCATGGAAAATGTGAAAATAACCAGATTTCTAGAACTGAATTCTCAATACTAGGAAAATTCATAACTATAAGTGGTGTATTCTTTATTTTTTTGCTATGTCAGATTCGGAAGACGATAGCAATGAAAAGCAGTTGAAAGTTGTTATACTGGGCGAACAAAGTGTTGGAAAGGTAGGTAGACTTTTATTTTATGTTTAAGCAGAGGCGGCTCGTGACTTTAAAATCGTAAATTCCATTCTGTAGACTTGCTGAAGTAAAGTGCAACTTCTATTACAAAAAAAAGTTACATTAAGTGGAGACTGATGCGGGGGAGTGGGGAGGGGGGGCTCCGGCCCTGTCATGAAAATATAATAATATAACAATAAGGTAATAAGCCTCGTAATCTAGCTTTAGGGAACACAAATATATTTAAAAATAATAAAAAATACAAACTCCTTACTTGCATTAGAGGTACTTTGAATAAAGAAATAAATGTAGTTCACTCGCGACAGTCGTAGACAAAAGTATAACCTTTAAGTATGAATCAAAAGTTAAAGATTCTCAGGCCTAAAGAATTTTGTTTTTGTACGAACTGTACGTTAACTTTCAATATACAGACACATTCTTTTACAGTAATAACTTTAAATATAATAAATCTGACAGCGCCGCAAATGTCTATATTGAATGGTCTATAGAGTAAACGTGCGTATAGTAACGTTCATATAGTGTATCATATCTATACAGTTTGTTATGTTGACATCTCAACACATTGAGAAAATAAATAAAAATATCGAGAAATATATTTAAAAAGATGGAACATTCTGAAGAACTAACCTAACTAACTTAGGTTTGAATTATCGCGCGTTGCCAAGTTGTGATCACTGTACCCCACTACGCGTCAGATGTTTTCAAATTATTTTTATTTAAAAAAATCTATATTTTCTAAACAAAACGGTCAAGAAATTCCGGGTTTTTTCTAAAAAATTCATAATTTTTAGATCTACGTTGCATTAGTTTTTCAAAAATATGGTTACAAACCGTTTTTGAGATATTCCAAAATGTATTGGCATTTTGTTATATGCCTCCAGCATGTTAATTATGCATAATTTAATTGTTAATATTTCGTCTCACAGACGATTATTTTTTTTTTTAATTAAATTAAAGACACTTTTGTAAACTATATATTCAAATTCAATTACATTCCTAAGAAAAGCCGTTTCACGAGTGAACTACCTTAATAAGAATACTAATCTAAAAAATAAAATTTCGAAGCCTGCTTCGTCTGAAAATAGATCTAAGATAATACAATTTGTTTAAACATCAAAAAGATCAGAAATAAAAATAATGATCTCTAGAAAACAAAATCACTATATCCGCTGCATCAGTTTCCCATGTCGCGTGCCGCCACTTGTTTGCATATGTTTTAAATAAAATAATTCTTTTAGACAAATCTTATTAGAAGATTTTGCTATGACGAGTTCTCGAGGGTATATGTTCCCACGGTGGGAGCTGATTTTTACATTAAAAGAATTACATTAACTGGCAATAAGGAAATTAATGTGAGAATAACGGATATCAGTGGTGTGGAGTTGAATGGACATATGTTGGACACATATTTATTTAAAGTTAACGTAAGTTATTAATACAATAAATACCTATAACAATGTCACAGATTTTATCAATTACAGCGACAGCTTTAGCGGGAAAAAGTGTTAAAATCAGAAAGAACACCGCGCGGAACACGGATAGTAATGATTACAATTAAAAAGAAATACTACATTATACAGGGTGTTCAGAAATTTTGCTCGTAGACTTTGAAGGGAGATTCTACATATGAAAACATGAAAAAAAATCCATATGAACATAGGTCCGCAAATGCGTCATAAGGGAGCTAGGGCAATTTAACGGTGGCCCTCAAGCACGAGTTTTTATTTAATATCTTTGGAACTGCTTGAAGCACTGATGTGTTATCTAGTATTTGAACTAACATGTTGTTAAGACTGAGCAGCAAATTTAGTCAGGGGCGTTTCGACAGGGAGACGGTTTGGTTTATTTACACCTTTTTTTACAAGACACTTTGTTTAAATTCGACCTAAAAGTTACGATTCTGCAGAGCTATTTCAATAAAAAAGATATCCTTGTAAAAAACACTACACTAATAATTTAGGAGAAAACCCATTAAAAAAAAAATCCATGCATATACTCTAATTTATCTGTATTTAAACCAAGCTTCAAAGTAGACTTATGACGACTATAAATTTGAAGAGGAAGAACATCATGTAACTTGTGGTTAATGTCAAAATAATAACGAATCACAGTTATCTATGTTATTTGAGGGTTTTGTCAAACGAATTTTTTGAAAATTTGTATTTTTAAGGTCTAATAAAAGAATATGCCAGAATGTTCAATTTGCTTATTACAACAAAAATAAAAAAAAGGTTTTTTTTTATAATTTATTAGTTTTAAACGTAAAACAAATTAAAAAGTTTCAAAAAGAAAAAAACGTCAATAATAAATCTGTATAGTATTTTGCTTTTGTTATTTAATCATTAAATTGTTGGTTAACAAAAAATAAAAGTTAAGGGAAAATTAGTGTCTTAGCTACTAGGAAATTCAGAACTATTCATATTCCGAGTGATATTAAGTCTCGTGTTTCTATGTAGGTTAAATTCCACATATGTCACAACATTTGTGATATTTTTAGGAACTCATTTGTTATAGTAGCGCCATCCAGGGAATATCTCACTATGTTTGCTCTTGTTGCAATGTTTGCATTCTGTATGCCTTCAAAATAAATTGCAAGCAAATGCAAATGTTTGAAAGGAAAACGACACATCTCCTTTTTGTTTCCAGGTTCTACTTGTTCAAAAATATTGCGGAATAACTGGATTAGTTTTAATTTGTTTCTATATTGATATAACTAAGTTTATCAAAAACGAGAAAAATTACTGATTTTAGGTTTTGCTTTTAATGTGCAAAAATTTTGAAGATGATTTCCGTTTATCTCAATGCAGGCATCTAGACGATATGTCATTGAAGTTCTTACTCTCACAGGTTGTTCTATTTGTTGTACTTTTTCGACAGATGCTGAATTAACTAGGGACTTTAAATAACCCCCCAAAAAAAAAGACTAATGGATTTAGATCCGGTAAACGGGGAGGTCAAGTAATGGACCCACATCTGCCTATTCATCGGTCTGGATATGTTCGATTTAAGTGCTTTCGAACCAAACCGCTGATATGAGGCAGCTCCTCATGGTGTATAAAGAATATTTTGAGTCATTGACCGTAAGGCACATCTTCAGGTAAGCCTAGCAAAACATTGTCCAAAAAGTCTAAATATGCGGGCCCGTCTAAACATTGAGGTATAAACCACACAAAAAATTTTATGAAAGCGATCAATAACTTTCCAGGAGGCTTATGAATAAATTTTATAAAGGATTCCCATGTAATCTTCTGTGAAAGATTTAGAGAAACTTAAAGAAAGGTACCTGAAAGATTAATCTTTATGTAAGTGCCGGTATTTTGTGATTACTGGACGCTCTCACTAAAATTTTTTGTAAGATTCTAAAACTTTCTAAACAACTTGTAAGTTTACTTCAGATTTTAATGCTATGTGGCATACGGCCCTATTATTCGATCTCCCAGGATACCTGCTAAATTTTAATTGAAAATTTGTTTTAAATCGAGCTTCGAAAATTATGTGGAGATTTTCGTCTGCTCACACATGGTTATTATGGAAATTTATAATATCTTCACGTGTAAACACAGCTTCGTCAGTAAGGAAAACTTTATTTAAAAAAATCGGTCTGGGCGGCATTTCCACTGCATCCATTCACAAAAATGAACTTTGGGAAGCAGATCTTGAGGTTGAAGCACCCATGTAGTACTCTTAGGAATATCCTATTGTAAAGCAGTTTTTCTTGTGCTTATACCTGCTTGTGAAGTACGGCTTTTCCCACAGTCATTTCTATTTGGCAACTACATTTTTTACTTAAGCGCTGGTATAGTTTAATAAATGATTTCTCGTAAGGAATTTTCCGATTTGGAAAGGATTCAACCATTAGCTTTGCCATACATAAAATGTATATCAGCTAATTCTGCAAATGACATTTTATTTCAATTTACACCTTTAAAAACAAATTTTCAAAAATTTTTTTTGACAAGAGCTCTCAAATAAGACATAATTGTCATTCTTTATTATTTTGACATTAACCACAAGCTACTTGATGTTTTTCGCTTTAAATTTATAGTCGTGATAAGACTACTTTAAAGTTTAGTTTATGCACTGATTTCATTAAAGCTGGGTTTCTCCTAAAGTATTAATGTAGTAATTTTTTACAAGAATATCTTTTTTAGATAAATAGTTTTACGGAATCATAATTTTTAAGTAGAATTTTTAAAAAAGTCTCTTATAAAAAAATAAGGGTAAATAAACGAGACCGCCCTCTATTGGAATGATCTTGACTAAATTTGCCGCTCACTATTAATATCAAAAAATATGATTGCATTCTAGAAAGCACATCGAGCAGTTCCGAAGATACGTGTTAGAGGGCCACTTTTAAATGGCCATATCTCTTTTATGACGCGTTTGTGCACCTATTTTTGCATGAAAATTTTTTCTTATTTTTATACGCAAAATCTTTCTTCAAAGCATACGAGCGGAATTTGCGGACATCCTGTATAATTCTCGATTGACAAAAAGTAAAAATAAAAGCCTAAATAATTGTTACTACTTCCTATTTCTTTTTGTGAAAAATACCGTATTTCTTTAAATTAAGAGGGAGATAAACTGATTCTAGTATAACAAATTAGTTATTTTTCTTTTTCTTATTGTTTATAGATATTGAATGACTTGAAAACTGTATATAGAATAGATTTTTAGAACCATTTAGTAAATACATTAAGCATTCTTTACAAATATGTGTAACAAAATGTTATTAGATAACTTCATATCTTTTAAGTTACGATTAAACATAGGTTAATCATCTGTTAAATTTTATTAGTTTGGACCAACATATTTTTTGTTAATATTCCGGTAATATTCAAAAGCTTAACTAAAAGATTTTAGAGAATTTAAAAACAGCCATATTTTCTCCAGTTTCCGATATGCAGTCACGGCAAGCACAGGAAGTTCCTCATACTATTTTTAAGAAAAAAAATTTTATATATGATAATTTCATAAAAATATACAAAATATGAATATCAAACAACACAATGAAACGTACATAGTAAAGTTAGATTCAATCCAATAAAAATCCTCATAGAAATTTGCTTTTGGCGAGAACGCATTGGCATGACAGAGTATACGCCTGACTAAATTGATTTTTACAGGCCTATATAAACTTTTTTTTTCCTAAATTCAAAAAAAGAATGCTCCAGAAGTTTTTGGACACTGGTTACTTATCATAGAAATCGACTTATTTAATATATTAATCTAGTCAGAGGCGTTAGAGTGGGAGCGAGCAATGTAGCATTGAGCTTCGTTCTAGAAATATCAAAATGTTATTGTTGCTGCAGCTACTCAAAATCGAAAATGAGACATTTTTTTAAATTATTTAAATTTTAAACGATATTAATCGTTTGGTTGCATAAGGCATAAATTTAATTAGAGTTATGAATCATTTCAATAATTCTATCAAAGAGTCTGGTTAGCTAACTACTGGTTAAAATGTTTCTAGCCGTCACTTTTTGCTACTTTGTTCTGTAAATTTATTTTATTGATTAGTTACCATGAAAATTAGATCTTTTAGTTGGACAGTTTTGTTTTGTTTATGATATTGTTAAAAATTTTATTTTACCCATCCACAAACAAACATTTATACACGAAAATTAAGGAAAAACCGAGAAAAATCGGTAAGAGAAATAGTTGTCTCCCGAAAGTAAACAAAATATTCCATTTTTACCTGTATGGTAATAAAAGCAAACAATTTTTTAATTCACTTGTCAATTTAAGCCTTTTACTATCAAGTAAGACTACTTTTAAAGTTAGAACATGTTAGTAAATTAGGGGGTAAAAAATTACGTGATAATTTCCAATAATAACATGTTACTAGTTTTCTAACTTAATTAACTTAAATAACTGAAATAAAGGTTCTGACGCTACTGATTTTAATATGTACAAATGTACCTTCACATGTCAAGTTAACTAATTACTCCATATAGGAATGACGTGGTATTTTTAATTTATTTTGTTTCCATAGCTAAACGAACAAGTACTTTGTTATAGAATATTGATATTTTTCAAATTAATGTTTTATTTTCCAATGAAAATGTCGTTCTTTATAGATATTTTTAGTAATTACAATAAAGTAAATGCAGTTTTCCGTTAATCGCCATATTAATAAAAAATTAATATAAAACGATTACTTCTTTTCTATATAAATAACTAGTAAAGAAAAAATATGATAAAAGTCTAAAAAAAATATAATTTTTGTAGCAATTTTATAATTTTTTAGTCAGCGTTTCTAAAACATCTACAATTTTAATGAAAAATAAAAACAATAAAGATCTTTAAGGACGTTTATTCGCTATGAAAAAATATTGATTATTAAAAATGCGATTTAGCTAAGTATCTTCGCACATTTTTTTGATATTAAGTTGTAAACCAAGGTATATGCATTAAAAATCACTACTGATCAGGCTGTGTTTTCACCAGGCTAGAGCCTACAGAGCGAGGTCTAAGAGAGCGCATCACCTTACTCATGTTATATCTGTGTCTTTTTTATATGGGCATAATATAATTAAAAAAAAGACTAATTGTCGAATTGTTATTTAGAGTATCGAGCACTCCTGTCTGTACTTACGTGGTATCACTACCTAGTATGAAAGAAAGTTTCTAGGCCTCGTCTGTCGATATGCCCTTGCTAATCTTAAAAACTACGAAATGAATTTTGATCTGGTATTCACCACTGACTAGGCCATTTGCCAAGTAATATTTTGGTATATAGCGATATACTGTGTAATCAGAGCTGGCGAGCAGTTCAATTTTAAAAAACATACATGCTTACCCGACCCCTTCACCAAAAATTACACTATTAAAACTGGGCGACAATTGTAAACAACTCTAGAGGCTTTATTTCGTGAACGAGAGGTCTAAATAATACTATTTGATAACATATTTCATTGCATGTCAATCGCAATCCAAAAACATCGTGGTAGCTTTATAAGATAGAGATAGAAGGGAACTAAGACGAAGCAACGAAGTAAAAAATAGAGTTAAATCCCTTAAACCATCGAAAAAATTTACAGGAAAAGTTCTAAATTCAGAGGACATGCCATAAATAGAATAAAGGAAGTGAGGAAACTAAACGCACCTGGGAAACACAACATTACAAAAGAACTATTATAAGAAGGCGGAGAGAAAATCCTACGAGGACTGAAAACTTTATTCAACACATGTTTAGAAACAGAAAAAATAATAGAAGAATGGAAAAGATAGAACACAATCCTACTTTACGAAAAGGCGATAAATATGACCTGTGAAACTGTAGGCCCATGTCTTTTCTCTCTCAAGTATATAAATTGCTATCTAGAATAATATTATATTCAAAATAATTATTAACAAAATAGAAATATACTTATCAAAAGAACAAGTTGAATTCCGTAAAGGATCCAATACCGTGAACCTCCTACTGTCTAAGAAGATCCTGGTAGAAAAAGTAAACGGCTATATTTTACCACTTATACAGAGCCTTAATCGAATATGAAATAGCGTTTGACTCTGTTGAGACGTGAGCGATACAACAAGTTCTAAGGAATCGTAGAATTAAACATACATATATTATATTTCTTCAAGATATTTATTAGGAAGCCACAAAAAAACATCAAACTGTCAGAAATAACAACATATCAAGTCCTAATACAGAAAGGAGTCCGTCTCACTATCCCCCAAATTACACTGGTTAGCAAATACAAATATAAAGGCTGTATGTGGGAGTTTAAAGCATCCTGATTGCGAATTCACCAATGAAAATTTTCCACCACGTACAGATTTTGAGTTATACAATGTATCAGTTATTTTTATTTAATACAAACAATTTTATATAATATTTATACATACGTTCAAAGCAATAAAAAACAAGATATTTTAAGGGTAACAGGATTTATTTACAAAAATACACATGAAAATACATTTATAATAAGTACATAACTATTTTGCAAATGTTGACTTTCGTTTATATTCCTGATCGCTTTCTCTCATAAGAAACCAACAATACTCTCCCATCATTGCTAGATCCCATCGGCTTTGGTAGCGTTGCTCCATTGCTAATATGACTTGGTGGAACCTTTCTCCTTGTTTGTCACTAACCGCACCCAAATTTTATGAAAAAAAATTTAAATGGAAGTGCAAGAAGTGTATTTTAAGAGACATGCCATAGCCCATTTTTCAGTCACTTTCAAGTAGTTCCACACATTTGTTGTACTTAATTTTTGATCAAACTGTTGATGCCTTAATATTTTTTAATTTTTTAACGAAATATTTAATCAATCCCAGTTTAATGTGTAATGGAGGAATCAATACTTTTTTGGGAACAACAAGAGGTATATTCCTTACGTTAGCTTGACCTGGAATATATTGATCTCTCGGAAGCCATTTTTTTACTTGATAATGGCTCTGTGTTGCTCTACTTTTCCAAAGGCAAAGAAAATAGCAATATTTCGTAAATACACCCTGAAGCCCTAGTAATAATCCTATGACTTTTGGGTTCTCACATATACGTATCATAGCTTATTGCATTTAGAATAAGTGACATACTTTCGTATGTTTCCTTCATGTCAAATGCATGTACAAGAGGAATAGAGGGTCTTTTGTTGCCATTGTGGAACATACCTGCTTTTAAACTTATTTTAAAAGAATCTATAAATAAGCGCCATTGGCCCAGGTTATGTGCAAATCCTAATTTTTCCATAACAGTACTTGGATGAACACAAACATACATTTTATCCTGCAGCGTAAAAATCAAGGATAGCTCCTGGTTACGGTTGTAACTTTGGTTCCAATGGCTAGTAAATTCTATTGTTGTAATCTAGACCCTAATACTTCAGTATACTCTTTGGGCAAGTGGAGGTTCCGAACTAAATCATTTAATTCAGGTTATTCGATTAAATAGAGTACTTTTCCTGTACTTTCGGGAAAATAAGAATCGTTCTTTTCTGATACATTATCGGGTTCTGCCTTATCTTCATATATTTCTAAATCTTCTTCCTATTTTGCCATGTGCCCTGGAACTGTTAACCTTCTCCATGAAGAAACGGTTTTATTGTTGAGAAAATATCCGGATATTCAATATTATGTTCGCTCTTTCTTGAAAAACTAGACAGTTTTGTCGTGCAAAAGTAACAGCCGTTTAAAATATTTGTTGGTTCTCGCCAAATCATTGGAACCGCAAAAGGCATAGAAGAGAGTGTGTCATTTAACCATTTATTTAGATTTGCTGCACAGGTTTGGCAACGTCTGTGAGGAGCCCAGTCCCGATCTTGATCGCCAACAAGATATCCTTACTTATGGTAAGCTAATTTGGTCATTTTGTTAATTGTCCTTTTCTGCGATTTAGGGGTAAACTGACCACGTATGTAGCAAAAACTATCCGCGGGGTTAATACAGCCACGTTTCTGTACTTTAGACATCTTTGTACTGTCGCGTACGCCGGTTCAGAGATGTAATACTACGTTTACAGGTGTCAACTAACATTATTCAACACAAAGATAACACTAATACAAGGTTCTTACTATTCGCTTGTTCGCGCACTTCGCTTCTCTATCTAATACTGACCAATACTCGTGCTAAACCAATACTGATGATACGACTGCCGGCCAGCTGCTTTTATAGCCGTTCCGGACTTTTGCTATT
This sequence comes from Diaprepes abbreviatus, assembly GCA_034092305.1. Classification (NCBI taxonomy): domain Eukaryota; kingdom Metazoa; phylum Arthropoda; class Insecta; order Coleoptera; family Curculionidae; genus Diaprepes; species Diaprepes abbreviatus. The sequence goes on from JASJET010000139.1 coordinate 13,952,481, forward strand.
TTCTAGAAACGTCGGGTATCGGAAGTTCGAAAAGCGACGGGTTACTTTTTGTATACAAGGGCCATCTATAACTAGATTTGGTTACTGGGCAAGGTGAAATTTGGAAATACATCGGTTTACATAGGTACTTCCGTTATTTTAAGACCTAGGGGTTTGAGACTTCATGGTTGGCTTGTGATACCTAAATACCCCCGCGTGGTGTCACCAGATTGTGAACAATTGCCCTAACTTATGGAAAAGAAACAACTTACTTTTTAAAATAATGGGATTAAAATACTCAATATTTTTGCTGAAAAAAATCATAACTCAAAAATCTTACGTATTAGGAAGTTTTTACCATCATTTAGAGACCAAAAATTAACCAAAGACTGTCTTTTAGATTGCAGTCGCAAATTCGCTGTAAAGTAGTTATTCATCATGACTCCCGAGGATGTTTTTTAATGCGTGAATTGCGAAAGTAAAGGAATATAAACAAACTTAAAATATGCCGATGTGTTAAAAGCCCCAGAAAAAGAACGACTGAAATCCTTATTCATGAATTAAACGAAAATTTAAAACGTATCGAGCTACAAATTATTCTGGAAAAGAAATGTCTTTTCCACATTAATTTTTTTGTGATTATTGGACCATGACAAACACAGAAGAGATAATGAATATTGTAATGGAAGGAAACATCTTAGAACAGACAGAAGAATTTACACTGAATAAAGACGACCGATTAATCGAAACTGAGATAAGAATGAAACTGGGATGGGTTGCATTCAATATTTACAAATTCAAAATAAAAATATTCTTTAATATCTTAGGACAAAATCTTTGAAAAATGTGTATTGCTAATATCAACTTATGGCGTACCAATCTGAACTATGATGAAAAAGAACACTGAATACAAAAAGAGCCATGGAACGTCAAATGTTGCACATAAATCTAAAAAACAGAAAATTAAACTTATGGACAAGCGAAAAATCAGGAGTGACAGACATGAGAGAAATTTGGAATGAATGATTACATTTTTGATACTTTTGCAGGGTATCTCTACAATATTATTATTAAAGATATTGACTTGCGATTTTCGCGAACTTGTGCTACTATTTTGTTAAACAAAAGATGCAACAAACAAAATTTTGTTACCCCTTCTTGTTTCTAAGATACAGGGTGACATTGAAAATTTTCCATTTTCAAGCCCCCCTCGTATCTTAGCTAATATGTAGTTAATTATTATTTAAAATTTAATTAATTTTAAATAGAACACTCTGTTATTTGGCAGCTCGATTTCAGTTTTTTCAAGCTTTCCAAAATGTGTAATAGTTGATACCTAATTTACTAATAAATCTAAAATTTTCATATTTTTGAAAATTCAGGCTTAAATTCGCAGTAAATTATGAATATTGCATGAATATCTTATTAATATAGTAATAATACCTTTGCTATAAAGTCTTGAATATTATTTAGAATAAGTTTTCAAGGACCTTGTAATATAATATAATTTAAGAGTTGAGGACAATTTTTATTATATACTAGAATTTACTTTCCCAAAATACAAACAATTTCTAACCTTATAATGTAAAAAAAACAGATCTATTAACTGAACGGAATACTAGATAAAACATTTTGTTAAGTATTATTGAAAATAGTTGTCATCTTCCCTGATAGAGAATTGGCACATTTCTGCACTTTTTCTTAAGGCATTTAAAATAATAACAATTTTGTTTTGTAAAAATTGAAAAACCGAATTCCGAGTTCTTCTACCGAACGATGTCGAGTCCTATAAATCATGTTTCGTAAAAAGTCTCATTAGAAAAAATCTAGAATAGATAAATCAAGCGATCTAGGGGGAGGGGGCAACTAACAGGCCCGTTATCAATGCTTATTTGAGAAAAATATGACGGGCACTATTTTGCTGGAAATACATACATTACATCTTCTAAAAGTTGTGGATGGCGGTTTGCTGTGAGACCCCTATCATAAATTCGATACCTAATATCTGTTCCTAAGATAAAACCAGCGATACCAAATCCGAATAGCCCTTGTTGCTACTTTCCATAAATGATATGTACATTTTGTAACGCTTGGCTTTCCTTTTATCTCTTATATCATATAGTTTTTCCAACACTCCTAGGAGCTAGGGCAACTGAGATTATAAAGATGAGCGGGATGAGGTCATGGAGTACTTACTACTACTTTGAACTTCTTTACAACTGTTTTCTTACCATTACCTTTTTACGTTAAGTTTTAATAAAATTATATACGAGTGACACTACTTTACAGAAAGAAATAATCAATAATTTGACATAATTAGGGAGCAACTTTAAAAACTTTTTTAAACATTTTTAACATGTCTTTTTAGATAGTTATATTGGTTTATGACATCACAAACTGCGAGAGCTTTGACTCTTTGATTGATTGGCTAAGATCTTTGGACCGAATTATGGAAAACAACAGTGAAACTAGCACTATAATTGTTTCGATTTTTGGAAATAAATGTAAGTTTTTGGAAATTACATTACTTTATCTTACTAATTTATAGAATGAATCTTAGGCGGTGTGGTCAGAAAGATTTTAAATTAATAGTGGCCGACAAGCTTATTCGAAACCATGCAATTCTTTTCGGTCAAAATTGCTACGAACACGTAAAGAAAAAACTACACTATCGTAACAAATCCTGATACTCCAATACGCATTTCTTCTATTTTTAAGAGATGAGTGTACTCTGCATATTTTAGCAAGAAATAAATAAATCTATTTTCTGCTGTGTTTAAGTAGTTGCCTATATGTATTCTCCTTTTAAGGAGACAAAGGAAATAATATATACAATCAGTTTATTTCATGCAAATGCAACTCTGATTCTCCCACCATACCCTGTTCGACCAACTTATGGACCGAGACCTGCTAACATCTCTCGGAAGTTATATATATATATATATATATATATATATATATATATATATATATATATATATATATCTTCGAAAATACTCCTGTAGAATAAGCATATCGTCAGAACTAGGGCCCGGTTGCTTGTATGCTTATTTTTATTTATATATAGAAAAGTGTTGATCAATAGTAGGTATTTTATTTCTTAGTACACACATACCGATTCTATGCTATCCTTTCCTAAATGCATTATTTAAACCCGTATAATATAATAATCGGTATCAATTCTAGAATACATAAAAGTATGAATTTGTGGTTGCCTAAATTATTACTATTGTTATTTTCAATATGTAAATAACATCTAACACTATTTACCAATAAAAATAAGTTTGTTGATATTAATTGCAAATTTCGTATTTATGTAATTTTCAACACTTAAAGTCACGACAAGCAATAAGTAAACAATAAGTAATCATATTTATGTCTGTCAAACATCAAAAAAGCCTCTCCTCCACCGACCATAACAGCCTTCAAACAAATGTATTTTTGTTTAAATCTGTAGGAATGATCGAAGTTTTATATAGACAATTGCGAATGTTTCTCTCGGTTTGATACAGCTCCACTAACGAAGCCATAAGGTGGTCGAAACGCGTAGGGAGAGAGAACCAGAGTTGTATTTTCAGGAAATAAACTGTTTGTATATATTCTTTTTCTTTTCCTTGAAAGGTGAATACATATAGGCAACTGAATTAACTTTGTTTCATAAAGACAAACTAATATCTTTAAAACGCCACTAAAAGTTGATCATAATAAAATAGAATTCACTAGTGAAATAAAAAGTAGTCCCAATTGTCACAAATTACAGCACAATGACTAATGATAAGCAACATTGCCGGGTTTTGCAATTAACCTGTAGAAGTTCATGTTTTATGGTTGTGACAAGTAAAACACATTTTTACCTAAATTTCCTCTGTATTTTTTCGCTGTACAATATGTTTCACTGCACAACAGCGTCTTTAGTAAAGGGTGTTTTTTATAGAGGTATAGAACTTTAAGTTAGCAACACTTTTTTAACTGGCGGCCATTTTGTCAGCTGTCAAGTGATTTATGTTTAGTTTGGTTTGGCATTTCAACATGAATAGACTGACGCCTGAACAACGCTTCCAAATTGTGCAAATTTATTTTGAAAATCATGGTTCTGTTCGAAATACGTATCGCGCACTACGTCCATTTACGGTTAACATAATCGTCCATCAGAGCAATTAATTCGATTAACTATGGAACGTTTTCGCACCACGTTTACTCTAAATGATAATACGCATCCACAGAGACGTCGTACAGTGCGTACAGAAGAAGTCATTGCTGCTGTAGAGCGTAGCGTAGAGGAAGACCCGAATCAGTCTATCCGCCATCGTGCACAGGAATTGGATATGTGTCCATTCACTTTATGGAAGATTTTGCGGAAAGATCTTGGTTTGCGTGATTACAAAATCCAACTCGTGCAAGAATTGAAGCCACACGATCACCTAGCAAGGCGTAGATTCGGTGAATGGGCCCAAAACAAGATTGCCGTTGATCCCAATTTTCATAAGCGAATTTTGTTTAGCGATGAAGCTCATTTTTGCTTGAATGGATACGTCAATAAACAAAACTGCCGTATTTGGAGTGATGATAATCCTCAAGTGTATGTCGAGACACAGTTACATCCAGAAAAACTGATTGTTTGGTGTGCTTTATGAGCTGGTGGAATGACTGGTCCGTACTTCTTTAAAAACGATGCTGGTCAGAACGTTACAGTCAATGGTGACCGCTATAGAGCCATGATTACTGACTTTTTCGTTCATCAATTGCACAAGCATGATGTGCAGGAGCTGTGGTTTCAACAAGACGGCGCAACATGTCACAGAGCTCGTGCCACAACTGATTTATTGAAGGAAACGTTTGGTAACCACATAGTTTCACGTTTCGGACCCGTGAATTGGCCTCCAAGATCGTGCGACTTAACGCCGCTAGACTATTTTCTGTGGGGATAAGCCCGAAACGATTGATCACTTGGAGGGCAACATTCGCCGCGTTATTGCCGATATACGGCCACAAATGTTGGAAAAAGTCATCGAAAATTGGACCTCCAGATTAGAGTACGTCCGAGCCAGCCGTGGCGGTCATATGCCAGAAGTCTATTTAAATTATAATGCCAGAAGGTTGTTTTTCGAATAAAGTAAATTTCATGTCAATTTAAAAAATTCATCTTTGTTTTATTCCATTTAAAAGTTCTATACCTCTATAAAAAACACCCTTTACTACGTACAATCTTTTGATGTTATGGTATTTAAACTAACTATTAGAAACGGAATGTGATAGTATTAAACACTGGGTGCTTATATTTTTACAATTTAGGAATTTCCAGTGAATTATATTATATTTTGACAAACATACTTAATATAATTTATTGAAATTTTCTAAATTATAAAAATATAACATTTAAGCATTCAACGTTTAGAAATCACGTTCTTTTTGTAATAGATAGTTAAAATAGCACGAGACAATATTGTACACAGTACCTGAAGAAACTGCTGGGCAGTGAAACATGTACAGTCAAAATATACCGTGCAAATTTAAGTAAAAATTTGTTTTACTTATCACAATCGTGAACTAGTATGCATTTCCACCCAGTAACGACAAACAAAATCAAACTTCATATTTTCCTACAAATGTAGCGCGGACTTAGCAACAAGGCAGATCATCACCTGACGGTTGCCATGGTTACACGAGTACTCATGAGATACTAAATAAGTATACCGGTCACGCATTTTGGACCCGGATTTTCTTGTCTGTACCTATTTCTGTTTTAAGCTAAAATCTCTTTGACTGGTAATAAGAAATTAATTTGCCACAGTTTTTTTTTATGTATTTCATTAATTAGAATTACGACCACGTGTTTGCTAACGCGTCTTGATAAAAATATTATTAAATATTTTTTTGATTTCATTGTCTATTTATTTATTTAACGTATACATCTAAAATGTTATATCCCATTTATAAGACATTCCATACAAAATATCATAACTCAACTAGTTAACAGGAAACATATTTATCCAGTATCACAATAAGCACAGAATTCACACAATAAATCCCATAAAAGTATATAGTAAATTGTTAGTTTATGTTTTACAGTAAAAATATTAAGTTGTGAAGCAAGGGTGTTGAATTGTTTGTATAAGCTATATATGTATTTATCGGTGTACGAACATAAAATAGGACCTGAGATCTTAAACTTGCGATTCGTTAGCGAAAATTTAGAAAATTTAATAATCAAATGCAATTAATCGTATTACTATATAGTTTAAACAGAAATTACAACGATAGATAGGGTCGCCTCTCGCGAAGGATAAACGGCCTATTTTTTTGAAGGAAAGTAATTTTAGGAATTTTCTTTGGACGCTTTCAATGACAATAATATGTTCACTAAAGTGCGTATTGCAGATTAGAGATCTGTATTTTAATTTATATGGTACAAATAGTAATATAAGATTTAAATGAACTTATGTTGTTGAAATGCCTCCTACTTAAGTTCTAATATCAAATCCTAACATTTTGAAGGTAATATCACAATCATTTCAAATCCGTGAAAACATCCACACACTCAAGAAGCGTGGATTGTATATTGTTCCAAAAGAGAACCATATTCTTTTTAAGTATAAAGTTTATGGTTTTACAATTTTGAATGTTAAGTGACATGTTGTTTCTAATTCACTAACGAGGCGGTCATTATCATCCTACAACCTCAAGCAGTTGTTCAAGGAATTAATTGCCCTGCAGAGTTTCAAATCATCAGCAAAAAGGATGCAAGTCTAAGATAGTTACTAAATTATCGCCCAGAGGGAGCAGCTAGTAGCAATAAAATGCGAGGATGTAGCCTTTATATTCAACCTATAGATGACGGTCAGATGGATATGACAAAGTGAATTGACATATGTGTTCATCGAATTTAAGGTGAGCCAGCTTAATAAGAAATATTGCATGGTCAACTCTATAGAATGCCTTAGAGTAGTCAGTATACATAGTATCCACCTCAACCTGGGAAATCATAACATCACTGGTGTACTGTTTAAAGCATGCTAGATTAGTAATTGTACATCTACCGGCAAAAAATTCATGTTACAATGGAGTAATTAATGAGCTTATTTCGGAGACACTTATAAAATTTTCAGCCATATTAATATTTTCTTTGTTACATATTAGTCTCAAACGTGTTGTCTTCAAGCAAGTTGGATATATTCTTGTTTTAATGCATAAGCTGAAGATCATTGATATGGGATGTAGTGGGACAGTCCTCAACAAGAAAACTAGGTAGGCCATTCAACCCCTGGGTCAGTTTTGGATTAAGTCTCCCTAATGCTGCTAGAAAGCGGTTAGAAAGCGAATTAATAGTGATTTGTGCAGGTGTAATGGAGGTACCAGATAACTAAATAGAAATAAAAGACGGAGAATGCACGCTTTTGAAAAAAGTAGCAAATGCATTGACAATAACCAGACCACTGTTGCGTCCTGGACCTTCATACCCATGATATTCCAGTATACCTGATTTGTCACGACCAGCATAAATACCCAGAACTGCGCTGCATCAGAGGTAATGCAGTTTTTAAATATGTTTATGTAAACAAAACCTGATGTGCCCTTTGACATTCTTTGATATTAAGTACACATTCATCAATATTGCATAGTGAATAGTATATAAGTGAAATACATGTAGTGACGCTGCCATTCAGTTGAATTAGCAGTGGCAAGCAAATAATACAATTTTAAGGATCTAAAATATTAGAACAGAAGTAAGCTAAGGGATGATTGCTATCTTCTGGTGCATTGAAAATAAATTACCTAGAATCTGGTAGTAGTTACGGCGAGTCTAGTAATGATTAAATGTCTGAATCAATATATATATATATATATATATATATATATATATATATATATATATATATATATATATATATATATAAAGGTAAATTAAAATTCCACATAAATAAATTTATTATTGTAAAAATGGAAACGGAGATTAGAAAAATGATAATATATTCATTGTCAGCAAGACCAGAAGGTGTATAAGTGATGATTATGTAAAATAGTTTATGCAAGCCTTACCAACAATATCTTAGATTTTAGTTTCGAATATACTGCAGGTTAAGCTGGGTAGCAATTAATTCGTTCAAAACAGCCAACAGGGAATTTTCCTAATGATATATTTATTGTCTTTATGCTGCGCCTGTATCAAACTACAATTTTATATTCCATAAACAGTTTTCACCATCCATCGTTCAGTCCTCCTGGTAGTACCGTTGTATATGCGTTAATATTAATTTTAAAATCCGTAGGACATACATGTAGTAATTGTGGCAGGCTTATTAACTTATAACTTCATGTCAAGTTGTTTCCAAGAACCTGCTACTGATTCCCTAATTCTTAGCGAACTGGCTAACTTAATTGTATACTTATATTATTATGTATAACTTATTTGTTTAATATATAGCCCATTTTGTAGAATTGTAGAACTAAAACATTAATTTTATTCACTTATGTTTCCTATTGATAATTGTATTTGGTAACTCAATAGTGACGGGTTTAGAAGAATCCATGGAATTTGGACCCTTCCTAAAAGTAACTCGATACCTTTTTCTTAGTTCTTTATACTTCTCGAATGTGTTTATATTTTCAAATCGGGCATTGGCTAATATATATATATATATATATATATATATATATATATATATATATATATATATATATATAGTAGAAAAAAAGGCTGTCCAAATTATGTTGAAATATGTGAAAATATAATTAATATATTGTAGTTTTCTCACTGTAGCACGAGAATATGAGGTTTATCCCGAAAGTATCCTATTTTAAAATGTAATTTGGTACGTAAGAGCACTATTTTGTGTAATTTTGCTGTCATGTTAGCATGACATGACATGCGAATGTTTCCAGTAGTACGAATATAATATCGTGAAATTTAGTTTCTCTTTAAATAAGACGTCAAGAGAAGTAATTCAGACGTGTGTTCGTGTTGCTAGCGAAATTATAGCTTTTGAACGAAATCAAATTAGTAAAAATCTAGAAAAAATGTTTCATATTAAGACTTCCTCTTTCGTATTTTTCGTAAATTCACAAATTCATTGTTTTCTAACCTTATATTTCCTAAATACATCAGAACGTAATGTCACGACTATATATTTTCACCACGACAGTGTGTGACATTGCCTGACAATTAACATCACAGTCACAACTTGTTATCGTGATACTAAAGTCACGATACCAAATCCAATATTATGACAATACGATTTTCAGTTTTCACGACATGTGACGTTACATAGTGGTAGTAAAAGTCACAATTTACTGTTACAGGAAAGCGCACCTTTACAGGGATTCAAAATTTCACAAGAACCCCCACTAACCGGCACGATGCTACAATTGTTCAGCTGGCAATGATATGCTGTAGCATCGTGACATTAATTTTAGGGCGCATCGCATTTGATTATGACGGAATGTACTGAGTAAAGATTGCGCATTAAATTTAAAAAAAAACATTACTACGATTCGTAAATAGTATGAGTTACACTCACGTTAAAGAAAGGTATATGTGATTTAAAAGTAGTCGTGCTTCAGTTGAAGGTAGCCTTCATTTTGACATACAATGCACATGGTTTTCTTCGACCAGGAAGGTTTTAATGTCTTAGGCAAAACACTCATGATGCTTTAACACGACAACCTACCTACCCATTGATCTCGGCTTATTCCGAAATCTCTAGGATATACGATATGATTCAACTTCCTTTGCCCTCTATACAATCTTGACCTGGCTCATAACGACTTCTTCTGCCTGTTTCTCAATTTAAAAAATCTTCTTAAATGAAAAATATGCAGAAAGCCGCTATTTTAAAAATAATTATAAAAAGTACTTCCAACAGCTGGTGTGTGTGCTGCCGGAAATAGGTTATAACTTTCAAATGGGACATCATCGCCGTTGGCCAACATTAAGCATTCCTTCTGTTACGTTACAAGTTGGATACTTTCGAGACAGACCTCGAATTTACATTATAATTTTTTTTAAGTTATTCTTAATGATCTGATTTTCAACTTGTAGGTGATTTGGAGCACAAACGATCTGTAAGACTGGATAAAACAAATCATTTTATTCACGATAATAAACTAGTAAATTTTTTTGTATCTGCTAAGACTGGTGAAAATGTAAGTTTGAAATATAATATAATGCATTGAAATGTTTAAAACTGATAATAAATATTTTTAGATAAATTCATCGTTTACAGAACTTATTGCAAGGTTTTTCAATATCCCACTGAGCAGGATAGAAAAAGAAAAACAAAAAACCATAGTAAAAGCTGAATTAATTCCAAATAGCCCACCTGTACTTAAAAATACTACAATTACTACTTCGAAAAATAAAATTAAATCAAACAATTTAAAGAAATTAATTATTAAAAAAGATAATAACAATACATCTTCAACTTGTGTAATACAATAAATATTATTTAACAATTTGTGTTTTTAGATTACTCATACATGTAGCGTAAAATGCAATAAGTCAGACTTAAATTTGATTTAGAGAAATAGTTTTAGAGAATCCCACTTCACGTAATCAATGCCTGTAAATTGAAAGGTATAAGTAAATGCGAGCTTATTCTTCTTCTTTCAGTTGTTCTCTAACCGATGGATATAAGCTTTATTTAATATTTTTCAATTTTCCCAATACTGTGGTCACAATTTAAGTGACTATATATTGTTGATCATCTCATTTGAGGCCTGCCCATTAGTTAATATGAAACATCTTAGAAACCTTTTATGCAAGATTTTTTGGAAATGTTTCAGCGCCAAATAAACTATTATTGCACTTTGGCAACATGGGCAGTTTACCAAAATTGGTTTGTAGATCAAACTATAAGAGAATAATATGTGCAGGCAGCGGAAATAGTGCCCTCGGCATCCAGGATGATAACGATGTTTCATATGAAGTATATTTTCAACATTGGATAAAGTTTTTTTTAACAAACAATTTAACTATTAGAGTTTATTTCTTTATATAGGTCTATATAAAATTTTAAACAAATTTTGAAAACAAGGAACCATTGCAGAAGGTTTTTCTTTCTTTCGGTGTTAAGAAAGATGCAATTCTCATTGGCAAAATTATTTCTCTTATGTAAATTATAACATTTAAACTTTTGATTTCATCATAAGTACGTTGTTTTAGAAACATTTTAGAAAATATTCAATAGAATATTTCATCGTTTGTTTGAAAGTTGTAGACAATGTTGAAGATTGACTAATATGTGGTTGTCGGACTTGCATTGTCTTTATTTTTACTTATTTTTAACGACGTCTCGATTAGGTTGTATTTCTAATCGTTATCAAGTATAAACTGAATTTTTTGTCTTAAGACTAGCTTAAGCTTATATAGGGACTGTGTCCACTGAAGCGCAAAGTTTCGCTTCACTGTACACACGTTAATGATTTGATGTTACAAAGTAGTGGTTGCTAAAGATTAGGTATCTCAACACTCAGTTTACTGAAGATTCCATTATTGTTTTTAAATTAAGCTGCTTCTATAAATTTTCTTTTTTTCATGTTGGGTTCCATATATATTGCCGCAGCTTCAGACCATTTTATATGGTGTTGTTTATCCCAGGCGTGTACTGCAATACCTGATCTAGACGTTTCCCCTTTTTGTGTATGAGTTTTATGTTCCTTAATTCTAACTTCTAGTGGTCGTTTCATTTCTCCAATATACATTTCACCAGACTCACATGGAACTTTGTAAACACATTCTTTCTTATCGGTAGTTTTTGGTTTTAATTATGCTATATGAGCTCTAAGTGTATTTCCTGATTTAAAGGCTGTTTTTGTATCATAACTACTGGCAATTCGTCTTATTTTCTCCGAAGTTCCCTTAATGTACGGAATTGTGAGGAAGGGATGTGTTTTTTCCAGGGTAAACTTAATTGTAGGTCGAATGGAATTTAGATGTTTCAATAAATCATTAAATTCTTGATCATTGACCTTCCATACGATGAAGGTATCATCGACATATCTTAACCAGACTTTCGATTTTACTGTTGCCGGGAGTGAAGAACCCATCGGAAGCCCGTCGTCCTGAGCGCAGAACTTGTCCTTTACTTGAAAGTAGGCACTACACAAGCAACCCTCTAAAAGGTCCATCACCCCCTCTAATGGTAACGTGGTTCGATCTGATAAAGTAGTATCATTTGAATGTCTAGTGATTCCCCTAATAGTACATTAGTATACAGACTTTCCACATCAAAGCTTATTAGTCTGTCATCTGACTCTAGATTGACGCTACTAATAACGTTCACGAAATGTGTAGAATTTTTAACACATGTGTACGTCTTACCTTCTAAAGGTTGTATGATTTTTAAAAGAAACTTCAACATTTCATGTAAACATTCTTGATATCATTTAAAAAATCTTTCGTAACAGATTTTTGAACGGATATTTCGTATATTGCAGAAACATTTCACACACATATTTGAAAAAGATTATGAACTTTGCATTAGAATCTTATATATATATATATATATATATATATATATATATATATATATATATATATATATATATATATATATTGATTGTATTAATCAGTTATACTCACCAGGTTTCTTGAAATGCGCTGTAACGTTTAAATAGGTAAGATATTTAGATTATTAGTACTAGTTATACAAGGTATCAGCAGCTTATATTGGTATGATAAATAAAAAATAAAAATAAATAAATACACTTTGTATTTTCTTGCATGTGCTTATATAAACATTATATATAAATATTTTTATAAAGTATATTCTTTTAGTCCAAATATCCAGCCAGATATTTATTTTAATTACTTATCTAATCCCATTTCGTTTTGATAGCCCAAAAGATTAAACAAATCCATTGTAGACATATTCTCGCCCATCATCTTTTTGTCATCTACCGAACACTGCTTGTCTATATGGCATGATTCTAAAAATTTGAAAAATAATTTTTACATTTTTACTAACATCTCGGTAATAAATTAACAAAATCCACTCAGGACATGAAATTTTTTTACGATATAACATAAATTTTGAAATTACATATTATATTTTTTTGATAATGTAATTATCGTATTGTGTCATGAAAAATTTTGTTTAATATTATTTAAAACTGGAATATTTCTTCATAATTTATAAAAAAAAAAAAAACTTTGAGTTTATTAAAAATAAAGAACCAAATCTACACAAAAGCGTTGTTTCCAAATTTAAAATTTATTTATTTTTAGCTCGCTTTTGTACTGTTAAGGCTTTACCAGTCAGAGATCTATACTTTAACGTGCTTCAAATCAAGATTCATTATTAGCTAGAAACAAATTGTAATTTTTAAAAAATAACCCTAAAAAGGTGATAAAATTAAACTAACAATATTATTACCTTGGTCACAACATATACCATCTACAGCACAGCGTCCAGTATTCTTTCTACAACTGGATGTACCAGCAATGCAAGGTTCTCTTTCGTGGAACATTCCTTCCCGTTGACACCGAATGGTTTCGGGGGTACCCATAAGACACCCGAAGGAACCACAGCATATTGAAGAACCAAAACACTGTCCAGTGTTTCCTGGGCCGCATGGGATGCACTAAGTACAAAAAAAAACAAAAGTAGAGGTTTACTGATTTATTTGAATATATAGACACATTGCCCATATGGGCGAGGTCGTGTGAAGCAGTTGTAAACTGTAAAGATTCCAATTTTTTAAAATTGTTAGATGAAGTGTTTACAATCGGATGGATAAGCTATATTTTAGTTATTTTTTCGCTTAGTTTCAATTCACTATTTGTAGTTGTCATGAAATAAAAATTGACCCTAAACTTTTTATTTCTCTTAAAAATTCGCCGGGCTTTTCTTGATTTCTTCATAAACTTTTTGAATACTGATATAAAAAAAATTTCTTACCTGCTTAATACTGGTCACTTCCATAATCCCTAATTTTCCAGCTCTTTTTCCTCCTTTTGGGCAATTTGTTATGAGACACCCAGACACTAAAACGTTTCCTAACAAAACTAGGAACAAAAATCCCATAAAGTTCTCGGAAATTTTGAAGCCGAAGATATTCATTACAGAAGACATCTCTCGCGATAGAGTGCACTAGAAAGTGTGTCATTTCCCAGTTAATGTGAGCTTTATATATTTTGGATATCGCCTACTTCGAAAGAAATACATAGATCTTTTTTTTTCTTATGACTTACATATATATTAACATACGAGGGACGTTGATGAAAAGAAAAATACATTTTTGATTTCCAACTAGTCACAATAATAAAAAAAAGGAATACCAAAATAAGCACTAATATAAATGATTAAATTCTCCGAATTGTCTGGAATAATATCTTATTGGGACATACTTCTTTTTGATCTTTTGGATAATTTGTATATATAAATTTGCAAGAATCTGCCTTATATCTTCCTTTTTTTTCCAAAAAGTTGAATGCCTTAGGAGAAGTGATGATACCTATCTCTGAGGGTCATCGTCCTCTCAAATAACAAATCCCAGTTTACCTTGTGAACAAAACAATATATTCATTCAAGATGTTGGTGAATTCTTAAAACAGAAAAAATCATACAAATGGAGATCTGAAACAACTTTTTTTCCGAAAAAAAAGGCCCTATAAAGTATTATAAAATTGAGTCTCAGATTAAAAAATGAGATATGTTATATCGTAATAAATCAGGCAGATTATTTCAGTTAGCTTTCTGATATTAACTAGACGATGGAGAAAGTGTTGAATAATAAAATTTTTCTATTAATTGTGTGTAACATTTTATGAAATTCCTAAGATACCCTCGTAAAAATGTAAATCTCCATATTTGCATATAATTCTGTTCGACATGTCTTTTAGATTTAGGAAGCAGCTAAAAGTATTTCTTATGGTAATCATGTAAAATATGAAAATATCCAGATTTCAAGAATCGAATTCTAAATACTAGAAAAATACATAAATATTAGAAGATGATAGCTATAAAAACAGTTGAATGTTTCTATACTGGATGAAATGTTGGAAAGGCAAATGGATTGTTACCTTCCATTTTTGTATTCTCTGCTCTAATATTTAATTATCTGATGTGTAACCGAAGGCTGAAAACATTTTTTTTTCCTACTTACATGTTTATATCGAATTTTAAATGTTAAATTATTTATGGGGGACAACGAGGGATGTAATATGTTAGAATGTGAGAAATAATCCCTTTTCGGACTAAAGCGGATTATAAATTCTTTCTGTGTTAGCTAAGAAAATGATAACTTCCCACGTGATTTAAAAAGGAAATATATTTAAATATAGAGTCATTTTTTTTAAATGGATATGTAATATATTTAAATCAAAATCTAATCTTTAGTACAGCAACCTGCTTGTTTAAACAAAGAAGATTTAAAAGCATTGAATGCAAAATCTAGGAGCACCTTATTGTAGCACCTAGAAAAACCACATTTTACTAAAAGAAGGAAGTTGCGTGAATAAGAAATACCAACTCGCAATATACAACTGCTAATGAGCCAGGAGGTTAAATATCTAGGTGTAATCCTGGATGGAAAGCTTACTTGGAACTATAAAGGTAAAATGTCCATTATAGCAGCAAAAAGGACACTGGGCAAGACTTGGGGATTAGAACCACACATTGTGCACTGTTATAAGACCCATGATAACCTATGGCTCGGTTATATGGTGGACAAAAATTATTCAAAGACCTCTTAGGAGCTCTTCAAATTCCAGAACCTGGCCTGCTTTGCATCACGGGTGCCATGAGAAGCACCCCAACAGCAGTCAGGCATACAGGCTGGTGAAATGGGCTTGCCCTCGGATACCCAGCATCAAAGGCGTGGTAATGAATTCATTGTTGGAAATGAGCAGTGACACCATGCCAAGAACCTGCAACTTTGACAGACCCTACACCATTCACATTATTCGTCAGTCAGTTGACGAAACTTCACAGTGGGTACAGTGGCCGTTACAACAATGCTTCCCGGATAATTGAAGAGCATATGTTATTTATCCCATTGGATAGGAAATTTTCTGCCCCATCCATTTTTGCAATAAGGGTTTCCCTTAAAAAAATAACTTGAACTTCAAATGACCCTAAAGATCATAGTCAAGATCAAAGTCAATATCACCATAAAATCTGCCGTTCGATTTCCTAAAACTTTTGTATTTAAAGTTTTTCTCCATAACGATTTGTTTTTGTTATTCTCTAGTTCTTGTACTTTTATGCCCACCTTGTAGATATTTTTACACGTTAAGTTAACTAATACAACTCAATATAAAAATGACGTGGTACTTTTTTATTTGTTTTATTTCCATTAACTAGTAATAAAAGTATTTTGATAAAAAAATATTAATATAACTCAAGCTAATGTTTTATTTTTCCAATAAAAATTTCGTTCTTTATAAATATTTATAGAAAATAAAACAAAAGAAATGCAATTTACCCTTAATCGTCAATCTAATAAAAAATGTATTAATGAATATAAAAGGAATACTGCCACTTCGTAGAGTCAATAAGTAAAGAAAAAAACAAGGTTAATCTAAAAAACAAATTTCTTTGGCAATCCATAATTTTCTAGTCAGTGTTTTAAAAAAGCTTTATAATTTTTCATTTTGTAAATGTCAAGAATATTTAATAAAACTTCACTTGCTTTTCTTTATTCGACTTTTGGCGCGTCACCAACCACCAAGATACGTCAGCTCCGGTCGCTCGCATACCAGATGGTTTAACAGGCCTTCAAGTTTGAGGTTCATGTTGAAAATAATTTTATAACCAACTCCTTAAGAACCTAAAACAAGATATATGTAATAAAATGCAAGTGGAAAATATACGGAAATGTAATAAATTATTGAGTGCATACCGTTATATATTTTTTAATATTTACCTTGCATTATTTAGTAGTAGAATACCATTGACAAAACGTTACTCGGCGCTCATCATCCCCGGGATGTAAATGTTGCACCATTTTAACTTTATATGGTTGGTATTTATACTTTTTCAAAATTTTTTCAGCGTCAGATTTTGCTACACCAACTTCTGCCTCTATTTTTCTACAGGATGATGAAGTTGTTGGTGCTGCGTAAAATAACACATTTGTTTCTTTTCTTTCCCTGTCGTCTTTGACGTATGTTTTGGGACGCAACTGAAAAAAAAATCCATGTTCAACTAGATTTCTTTTTAAAGGACCAAATATGTCTGGAAAGGGTTGCCTTCCTTCTGGATAACTAACATGAACAAAAACAATCGCCAGATACGAGGAGTTGTTCTAACGATAAGGCTTTAAATACATTACCTATTGAAATATAATTCAGAAGCTTCTTGAGGACTTACATTGCTTTGTATAAAACATACTAACATATCATATTTTTCATAATTATCATAAACGGCCATTGTAATTGCAAAATAAATCAAAATAAAAATAAAAACACCTACGTAACAAAAATATTTCATAAATAATAACAATCTGACAAAACTGTGAAGTTTTGTTCATCTGCCTTTTGTTTCTTATAAATTGACCATGGCCTACTGTTACAAATAAAGTAAATTATTGAAAATATTGAATTCCGACCTTGTTTTTCAAAATAAAATAAACACATTATATATTTTTGAAAAACCTAAATTATATTTAATCAATAGCTAAAATAATATACAAGGTGTCCTATTTAAAAAATCATAAATTTCATTAATATCTCAAAAACTAAAAAAAACTGACTGCACCACTGAACTCTACGTATAAAACTCTACAAAAACTCCTTTTTACCCTTTTGGTAAATTAAAGTATAATGGAAATACGAGATGTGCCTTAAACGAAGATTCAAAATCACCCTGTAAATTAAAAACTAAGAGAGTTTCGTTACAAAGTAGGACACTAAAATGAAAACGGCAATACTCTATCTTTGATAACTCCAATACCCAGTAAAAGTGTCAAAAATGGGACATCCTGTACGTCTATTACGTTCGAAGAGTGGCACTAATTTGAATGATTTTTTTGTGTTATGTTCAAGAAGTCGCTGCGGTAGTTCTATACCATTCCGGTCGAAATTGGTTCAGTAAAATCCAAGATGGCGCTTATAACATGGCGGACAGAATTAATTTAGTTCCAGATTTCTCCAAAATTAGTATGAGGGGGTTTTTGAAGTGGCACATAACGAATGTAAAAATACATAGGTCTACAAAAAATGGGGTCGTGATTGTTCTTGGGCAGCTAGGAGTCATTTCCGAAGTAATTTGCTGCGTAAAAGTCGAATCTGAGATCAGAATTGGCCCATCACGTCAGAATTTTGAAATATTTGAGGTTATATACTCGAAAAATGTCTTTTAGCAACTTTTGACGTTATGTCCACAATGCACATTTTGTTTTTTTTTCTAGTTGTATCATTTAATACTATTCTTATCCTTTACAATAAACTATTGAATAATCGCTTACGATTTTTTCTTGGAAAGTTACGGCCGTTTTAAGTATAGGTTAGTAGGTTTTTAGAGACCAATAAAGCTTTTTTTTTGCAAATTTCGATCCGCCATTTTGATTCCACAATGTTAAAAATAAAAATTTCTATTTTTAAACATAATATTTGTAGTCAGCGACTCAGAAAACCCTTAAGAGAAATTTTTTAGATATCAGTATCATTATTTGTAAATTTTAATGAGCCATTTTGATCCGCCATCTTGGATATGAAAATCGCAGTTTTCTGACCTCATAGTCGTACTCAGCGACCCCAAAAATCCCCAAGTACAAATTTTCTAGAGGAATGAATACAGTAAAAAAATGTATGCCTCAAAGGGTTAATGCGAATGTTCATGACGTTGGAAAATGGCCGTAACTTTGCAAGAAAAATCTACGTTACCGCTCAATAGCTTATTTCAAAGAGTAAGAGTAGTATTAAATAATGTAACTAAAGAAAAGGCAAAAAAAAGTTTGATCGTCATGTACATAACTTTAAAAGTAGGTAAAGAAAAAAATTTTTCGGGTACATAACCACACATACCCTCAATTTCCTAACGTGACTGGCGAATTCTGACCTCAGGTTCGATTCTAATCAGCAAATTATTTTAGAAATGATCCGTACTTGTCCAAAAACAGAAACTTGTAGATCTGTGTTATTTTTAAATAATTCAATATAGCGGAACCAATATGGTGGATAATAAATTTTACATCTCTTCTTTTTGTCCAAAATTGGTGTTCGGGGCCTTTGGGGGTATCAAATACGAATTTAAAATTATTTATGAAAAATTCGATGTGGAAAATCCAATAGGGCGTCCTAAAAATTTTACCGCTTGATTTTTTTCAGAATTGATGTTGTTGGTTTTTGAGAGTGTAAATTACGAATTTGAATTTATTTTTGAAAAATTCAATATGAAAGACTAAATATTTTACATATCCCGATTTTGTTCAAAATCGGTACTGGAGAGTTCCTGAGGGTGTCAATAAAAAATTTAAAATAAATTTTCAAAAATTTAATGTGGCGGATCTAATATGGTGGCTTGAAAATTTTATGTTATTCACAGTTTTTCAAAATTGGTATTAAAGAGGTGTTCATAGGTTACGAATCTGAAGTTAATTTTTTACAATTTAATATGGCCGACAATATACGGGATTAAAAATTTTATATTTTTCCGATTTTGTCCAAAATTGATATTGGTGGATTCTTGGGGCGTGTATTACTCTAATCTTAAAATAATTTCTTCAAATTAATTTGTAGGATAAAATATCTGGAACTAAAAAAATTTACATCTGAAGTTCCTTAAATGTCGGTACTGGAGGGGGCCTAAATTATGAATCTAAAATTAATTTCTTATAGCCAGATTCACTAAGAAGATTTAAGACTTATACCCGTTCTAGTTGTCTTGG
This sequence comes from Diaprepes abbreviatus, assembly GCA_034092305.1. NCBI lineage: Eukaryota > Metazoa > Arthropoda > Insecta > Coleoptera > Curculionidae > Diaprepes > Diaprepes abbreviatus. The sequence goes on from JASJET010000139.1 coordinate 13,972,287, forward strand.
AAATTAGATTTCCTAGATGATCAGTTTTGTTTTTCTTATGATATTGTTTTAATTGTATTTTGAAGGTTCAAAACTTGCTTGATTTATTGTTACCATGGTGAATTTAAATTCTCGACTGTCAATCTAGACCGCTTTTAAAGTTGAAACATGAATTAGGGGGTTAAAGTTCAAGAGAGCGGGTTTAGTATGGCAGATTTAATATTTGTTTGGTACAATTTCGTTCAAAATTGGTATTTGGCAAATTCTCAGAATTAAAGAATTTTTTGTGATTCAGTTTAGTGTGGTTTACAACTCTAAATAAAATGAGTACTTTTTTGTGACCTTGGAAACATTGGAAGGTACATTACGCATTTCGCTTAGTACTTAGTTCAAATAATTCATGGATATCATGACGAATTCTAAATTAAAAATCGAAAAATAATTTTTTTATATAAAATTTAAGCGATTTCAAAAAATACGCTCAAAAGCGAAAAATAATAAAATACAATTTTTTTACGAAATTGATATTTTTGAAGTCAACGCCAAATCATTACTTAATGAAACAAATAACTAGTAACACAAAATAAATTCAAACTAGGGGAAGAAAGTAATTAAAAATACAGTATTTTTCAAATTTTTTTTATCTAAATCACATTTTGCGGATGTTAGTTTAGCGCCGACTTAAAGAATTGCAATTTTGTTTGAAAATATACAGAGTGTTCGGAAAGTACGTGTTCAACATTTGATGACAGATTCTTGACGTCAAAACAGGGTGATTTAAACTAACTTAGTTATATCCGATACTACTTCGTTTAGGTAGTAGAAGACGCCAGTTACAAGAAAATATTGAGTTTTTCCAAATTTCTTGAAAACGTGGTAACTGAATTTAATGATATATAAACTATAAGTAGTGTAAATATTATAAAAGTGACGTCACTTGTAAACATCGCTCCTGATTTTTTATGTCATCAACTTCATGACAACCTAGATATTTCTATCGGATAACCGCATGGATTTGGAACCTTTTTACTCCTTGAAACATTTTCATTAGATGAGCAGTTTTGCCAGGAACAAAAATATTCTCAATTGCATGCATACAACAATTTGCAGTAATAATATAACCATTTTTAAAATAAATGTTGGAAGTATATGTGTGTATTTTAAAAAGATTAAAAAATTAACTAAAAATAAATCATTAATTAAGCAAATGTGTTGAATGGACGCCATTTTGCTGAATACACTTATTAACACATAATAAAATGAAATTGGACTCTATCAAATTTCTCAGGATTATTCAAAAGGTTGCCAGCGTTTCAAATGTGATTAATAATTCATTGCAGGTCTTGTTTACTTCTGTTTTAAGAGCGCCCCACAAAAAGCAGTAACAGATATTTAACTCTGCAGACATGGGATGGGGACCCAACATGCGTATATCATAGTTCTAGAGGTAGTAAAATAGGCAAATTTTCTAGAAGAACTGGTAATGTGTTTTGCAAAAAATTTAAATAAATATTTCCATTTATCCTGTCTAGAATCACAACAGGACCAAAAAAGCAGCTATCAATAATACCTGCCTAAACATTTACTTTAAAGTTATGCTAATGGTGTGCAACTTTAATGGCATAGGGTTTTTCATCTGCATAAACATGTTCGTTGTGCATGTTTGTGACTCCAAATCTGCTAAACCACGCCTCGGCAGTAAACAAAATTTTTCTACCAAAATTTGGATCACGAAATCTTTTTTTTTTCGAATAAATACACAAAATGTAAGGTGCATGGGGGATCAATCCGTAAAAGTTCCTGAACCTTATGGACGTGATATGGATGTAACAATTGTTCTTCTAAAATACCATTTACAATAGTTTTAGGGAAATCCATATCATGTTTTAAGCGGCAGATACTAAGACTTAGTTCTTCTTCAACTCTCCAAAATTTCCTCTTCCTTTTCGACTGTTCGAGTTGTTCGAACTCTATTTTCAAATTTTGTCTCAAAGCTGCCCGTTTCTCAGATAAGACGCTCAATATTGGCCATTGTTTGATAGTTTGGTATTCGGCATGTAAATCCTAACACTTCGACGACGATTTTCTTCACAAAACCCATATACCAGGAACATGTCAACTTTCTCGGAATGTCTGTAGTTGTCTATGTTTAATAGTTAAATAGGCTTAGAAATTTAGAATATTAATCTTACTTTAGTCGACTTCTTAGACAATGAAATATCTAGTTTGTCATAACGTTGATGACATTAAAAATAAGAAGCGACGTTTACAAGTGACTTCACTTTTATAACACATACTATTTTATAGCTGATCGCTATACCACTAGAATACGTCATATTATAGTATTAGACCATACACCAAAAATTACTAAATTCAGTTACCACGCCTACACGAAGCGGTATCCGATATAACTAAGTTGGATTAAATTGATTTATTTTGACGTCAATAATCTGCCATCAAACGTTCTACACATATTTTCCGGACACCCTGTTTATTGTTATATTCGCTTTTTAACGCATTTGTTCAACTTTTTTTTATAAAAATTTTATTCAGTGTTCACGTAGACAAGTATGGGATTAGAAATTTGTATCCAAATTTTTATTATTAATTTAATCTTAATTAAAATTTATCCCGATTATTATTTTTTAAATTTCTACATGACAAAAATATTTCTTTATAAATGTCGAATAAAATAAAAACTCGTTGCAAACAAGAACCACTGAATACAGTTTTAACCCGAACACTAAAAGCAAATTTAAATTCATGGTGTAAAAATTGTATTGGTAAAAAACTGAAAGAAGAGCTAAAGATTTAAATTATTTGTGAATGTGGAAAATACATTAACCTAAAAACTTATGTACAACACTTAGAAAGTATAAACAAAATGAAAAACCTACTAACCGTAAAGTAGCAAAACCTTTTAAAGGTTTTACAATTTCATATAGGTAAAACTTGTAACTCACGTTTCTTTCGGCTGTCTCTTCTTCTGTCATCGATTTTATTTCATGAAACACACATTTTTCTCCAGAAAAGACATATTTGGCTCAACTTTTTTTCTAGCTTAAATAGTTAAGCAGGTATCTATAAGAACTAAAATGTATACAATTGAAGATAACTTTACAAAAAAAGGAGAAAAATGGGAGACTATCCAGAATTATACTGTCGGGAAGGATCCTTCAATATAAGGGAACTGTTAAAATACTTGGAAGTAATTCTGGGCTAACGACTGAGCTGGAATGATCATATCGAGGCTCGAGTCTCGGGTGCGTATGGGGATTGACACCGAAAGTGATATATTGGATATACACCATGGTCATCTGTTCTGATTACATATGCTGCTATTGTATGGTGGCCTAGTCTAGCCAAGCGCAAACACCATCTTTAACTTAACAAGGTTTAAAGAATAGCTTGTGTGGGAATAAGAAGTGTGATATCCTCACTAGGGCGCTGGAGGCAGTTTACCGTCTCAGCTGCCTGGGGTATTTCAGAGCAGGAACTGCCGTTTACGGTAGCTGAGAAAGCGTTATGAAAAGATGCCCATTGCTCCCTCTGCAAATAGACCATATAGCACCATGTGCGGATCGAAGAGGGGGGGTGCCTGCCTCTTACCCCGCCGACAACTCGCTTTCGTTTGCGATCGTCCTTTCCCACCCGAAGAGCTTCGAATTCAGTAAAATAGACTCGCCCCATCTTGCTGCATTAGGATCGTTAATATCGCTTGCGTTCTCTGTCTCCCTAGAGGCTGAACCCACTCCTGTATAACGCCGGTTTTGAAATCAAACCCACTCTCTTAACCTAATTTTACGAAACAGAAAGGCAGAGCAAACTCAGAAATGGATACTGGTGGTTTACAAATCTAGGCAGGGTGAAAGAGCTGAAGCTGGAGCTGGGATACCATGCAACAGTCTTTCAAGAGAAAATTTTTGCTATTCTGCAATGTGGCCATCTCTGGGACAGAGACAAAGACAGAAACAGGATTATTACAGTAAGTATCTATCTGAGCAGTAAGCTCAGATAGTAGGGTTGCAATATTAGCTTTAGGGTCCAATGTAGTAGCTTCACGACTGGTGTGTGAGTGCAGAGGAGTACTTGATAATCCAACAAAGAACGGCTGCACAATTAGACTCGTGTGGATCTCGAGTCACTCGCTTATAGACGGAAACGAGAAAGCGAATCGTTTGGTAAAAATGAGGTCTGCAGCTAAGTCATACGGCTGACCTGTTCCAATTACTGTCGGTAAGAGAGAACTGAAACTGTTGCTGGAAAGCAAATTTATTGAATGATTAAGAGAATCCTTCGGAATAAGATGTATTAAGGAACATAAAATGGGACCTAGTGGGCGGTTTACTAGGGAGCTTCTTTTCTTGAAAAAGAAAGAACTGTTGATCGTGGGGGGATTACTAGCGGGACATTGTCGTTACCTGCGGGGCCATCTTCACAAGTTTGGCCTCGTGGATGATTTGATATGCAGATGGTACTTGGAGGAGGACGAACTGTTTATCTTTTTCTCAGAGAGTGCCCGGCATTCAACGGACGGAGGCAGAGATAATTCGGGGATACAATAACACCGGAAGTAGTTAAGCAAGGTCAGGTAACGAGGCTGCTCGGATTTGCAAAGGCTATCGGCATAGGATGACTTGCAATCATAGTGGGATGGTAATAAGCCCAACGGCATTCAACGGACGGAGGCAGAGATAATTCGGGGATACAATATCACCGGAAGCAGTCAAGCAAGGTCAGGTAACGAGGCTGCTCGGATTTGCAAAGGCTATCGGCATGGGATGACTTGCAATCAAAGTGGGATGGTAATAAGCCCAACGAGGTTTAAGCATCGAAGATTGAATGTCACCACTCTTTAGCTTATTAAAAAAACTAGGAATATTTTGATTTAATTTCTTTTATTAAAATAAATTATAATAAATACAAGTTGAAATGTCTATAAAGTCTATTGATCAATCTTTCACAAAACTCCTAGAAAAAATCGTAACTACATAAAAAAATTCTATAAAAAATATACTTAAATAGGCTATTACTTAACTTAAGTAAATTATACTTATCGCAAGAATAAGTCCTGAAAAGAAAACAAACAACATAAAATAACAACCAAATTTGACTACTTGGTTTCTTGTCCCTAAGAGAATAATTGTCATTTTAAAAAACTAAACATGAAAAATTGTAAGTTCCTCAAAATATTAAATTTTTAAGCAGGGTGAAGCTTCCATTTCACCTCTCCCAATCTTAGTCTGAAAATCAGTAACATTGAAAAAGTCGATGTGGTTTATTTTTAACAAAAATTTCTTCTTGATTTCCAAAACTTGATGCAATCATTATAGCTATTTTTCGAAGAGAAATGGATCACACCATTTCACGTCACTACCCCAAAACTTTACACAAAGATTTTTTTATCCACAATATATTTAATAGGAACTTTTCCGAACAAAACCATTAGAGTAAATTTTTTTCCTACTTTCTATTCATCAAGAATTCAATTGTGTTGTTGTTTTAAAATCTTTCAGCCAGATTCAGTGAAAACAGGTACTTCCTAATACACTAACATACAGTTTAAATTGACAAGTGTAACAATAAGTTAGGCAAGTTTTGATCCTTTAAAAAATAAGGATAAAAAAACTATTTTATTTTATTACTCAACCGGTAAACATGAAAAATTTGTTCATTTTAGGGAGACAACTATTCCTGTTACCGATTTCAAGACTTTATATCTAGTTTTTTATCCTTACAATTTCCACATAAGCATTTATTGGTTAATATACGTAACATAAATTAAAAGAATATCATAAGCAAAATGAAACTGGCCATCTAGAAGATCTAACTTTCATAACAAGTAGGTCGGGCCTAAGTCTTAAACTTTCTTAGTGAATCTGGCTGTTAACTTTTAACCCGGTCTAGTTGCATGGTCGGTAGACTTTTAAGGTGCTCAGTTTTATATTGCTTACGACATTATTAATTTGTGTTATACATTTCCACAAAAATAATTCTATATAAGAAAATTAAGGCCAAAAACCTGGCCTTCGAACCAGCAAGAGAAAGAGTTGTTTCCCGAAAAAAAAATTCTCCGTTTTTTTTTTTTGATTTGACGATAAACGAAAACAAGTTTTTTATTCTTGTACTTTTAAAGTTCAAAACATAGTTGATTTATTGTTGCTCTTGTCAATTCGAACCGTTTATTGACAGGCAGTATCAGTTTTAAAGCTAGACCAGGTTAAAGTGAATTAGGAGGTTCATATTTTGCATTTCCTAATGTTATATAATAATTTATCAATAATTTTATTAACTTTAAAAGCGCCTTTTTTTTGCGAGCTACTAAAACCTGTGCAATATAAATTAAATAATTCTTTGAAGATTAATTAACTACAACTTATCTTTTCTCTCTGTCATAATTTGAAATTCGTCTTAATTAATCAAGTAAAATCTTGAAATCAGATATTATCATCGATAAATTTTTCAAATTTTGTCAATGATTAGGCTATTGCTCATTTTTAAATTAAGGACGGTTTAAGTTTAAACCTCGGATGGCAATTTCTCATGGTACAATTTAAAGTTAATCGTCGATTTTGTACCTAAACTTAGGTTGCAATAGTGACCATAATTTGTGATAACTACATCTTTATTTATGCCAGTCATTCATTATATACTACTTTACTGCAAAGGTACGTTTAGATTATGCATCATCCTCTACATTTTGCTTCTTGCGCTATAACGCAAAACGACATAGGTGCTACATTACAGCTACAAAAACTTTGTATGATGAGTTACCTTAATTTATAAATAAATAAATTTAATATGGAACGTGATGTGCGAAAAAACGGGAAACAGTTAATTTAGCCAAAGTAACTAAATACATTGGAAATACCATTCGATATTGATGAAAAAATGCCACTCTCCTGGGCTACAGGTTGATGAGGTGGCCCAAAGGAGCCCCTATTGAAACTTGGGGATGGGGGTCGATAATAATGACCATCTTTTCTCTAAAACAAAATTTAAAAAATATTATACGAAATTTTTCACTTAATAACATAGAGACTAAAAGTTAGTAAGTTTTTTGTCCTGTAATATTTACACAGATAGATTGAGAATAAAGGAGGTCCATTCCAATATTTGATAAACTAAATTAAAATGCCACTAAAAAAATATTATTTAAAATAAATAGTTTACAAGGCATTTATCATTAAAATAGAAAAATATTACAAAAAAAAAATAGTTAAATACGGATAATAATTTATAATTTAACTCGTTTAAAACAGCTGGTGATATGGCAACGTTGCCTTTATACTGTTTATCTTCGAGCACAGACATAAAACTAAGTATATCGACTACGGATACTATAGAAGAACGTTGGGGTACAATTGGATGGAGCTAAGCATGATATTCCAAACGTCATCATCGAAAACGCTCTGTGTCTTTCTAGGAGTGGGCCAATGTTCTATACGATCAGCAGTCTATATACTGATTTTTATATCTATGTTTACTAGGCAGCAATCTAACCTTATTTTTTCATAATAAATAAGTTTATAAAATAGTAAAATGTTTATTTTTATAATATTAGAATGTATCATGCAAAGATGCTGGTAAATCTGTAAGACTCAAACGTAAGCAGTGGCGTCAGAATATGTCAATGCAAAAAAAAGTAAATTAGAAGAAAATTTCACCCAAGATGTGTATGTTCATATCAATAACAGAGTGATAGAAATGAAATGCATTGCTCATAATTTGTGATGTAAAAATTATGATTTATCAATATCTTGAAGACATGTCATTAAAGAGGAAATTTTAGGATTAATAAGTATTTTTTATGTAAAATGCATAAAATGTAATAGTATAAATTTAACATTAATTTCAGATTAGCTTTTGATAAGTATTAATGGATCAAAGTTTTCATATTAAATGTATTTAAAGTCCTGAAGTGCGCGTTGCACCGTTGCCAAACGATCTAATAGTTTTTATTTAACTTGGGCAGCGATTGGACCTCCTTAAGTCGTATCTAATAAACTTGTCATTATACTATTAAAAAACCAACACCTCAAGTGATATATGTACAATTGATAATAGTGAAAATTTCAGTTGTAAATGAACGTGCCATATATTTCTGAAGGTTTTTTGTGTTCGTGTGTGTATTATTTTCCGTAGATAATACTGAACGTTTTAGATGTAGCCACATAAAAAGCAATAGCTGAGAAACGTTATGATCTCACTATTGTTGCAGATTATTTCATCTTTCAGAAATGATAAATGGAGTCCCTGCCAACAACAATTTTCGTGACCTTGCTTGCCTTACGACCTGTTATTACCCTGAGATAAATTATTAAATTTAGAAAGAATGCCACCAAAAAAAGTCATTCTCGTCAGCACCAAATTTTTGTACGGATTTGTTTCATTATTTCGTTTTCTATTCGTATTTTATGTTTCCAATAAAAAATGATCATGTATAAAATATATTTGTTGAAAAATTATACTTTTATCGTAATCGGAAGTCGAAAACTGGAGAAAATATAGCTTTTTAAAAAATTCCCTTAAAATGGGTTAAGGTAAGCATTTTTATTAGAAATAATAAGAACAAAAAAGGTGATGTTATAATCCAAACTGAGGTTCATATGGTTCAGTTGCGGACCCCATCTTTGCCAGCCTGCCCGCTTCCTCATTCCCAGCAACTGAGACGATAAATAGTCTTCAGGGCCTGGTTTTCTGTGTATAAGTGGAAAGGAGGCAGGTTCACCAGTGCTTCCAGAGCCCTGGTGAGAACAGTCCTCATCGTACTCAATATTTCCACACCAACCATTCTTTGAACTTTGCTAAATTGAAGGCGGTGTTTGCGCTTTGTTGTACTAGGCCACCACACGATAGCCGCGTACGTTATCACGAGGCGGATCACTATAGTGTATTTCCAAAATTACACTTTCGGTGTTAGCCTCTATATGTAACTGAAGGCTCGTTTACAACCCCAGAAAGCATATATGGCCTTCTTGGTTCGAGCCTCAATATGATCATTCCACCTCAATAGTAAGTCGAGAATTACTCCCAGATATTCAATTGTTTGCTTATATTGAAGAGTCCTTCTCGACAATGTAATTGTGGGAAATCTCCCAATTGTCTTCTTTTTGTAAAGAGTACTACCCGGCCTTGTCCGGGTTTATTCCGAGCTCTTCCTTGTGGTACCATCGCACCGCGATCCGGAGGCCCCGCATTATTGGTTCCTCTAGGTCCCGGACAGGGCATAAAATGACTAGATCATCGACGTAGGCCCGTGTACACAAACCAGCGTCATTTAGTTCACTCAGCAGGCTGTCCACCACAAGGCTCCACAACAAAGGCGATAGAACTCTGTGGACAGTCTCGACTTGACAGTGCGTTAACAGTTACATTGTGTGAAATATATGTATACCTGTCTCAAAGCATTCGGAGCCTATACACAAGAAAAAGAAAAATCCCGGATATATTATACTAAAATGAAATCGATCTGTTCTCTTCGATTTTAAAGAAATTACTTTTAACGTAAAAAAAAGTATTAATACCTATTTAGGCTTTTATTTTTACTCTTTTCAGTGAAGAAATATACCTTGTGGTATTTCTTTCACATTTTATGTTTTTCCCAGTGTGATAGCGGGTCTCGAGACAAGCAAAGTCACTTCAAAAGTATCTCTAAAATATTTTTTAAGATGAAATAACCTGTGATATTGTGATACTAACAAACATTTTAGTTGCTAGTTAATAAACAAGAAATCATTTTTGTGACCAAACACTGTAAATGTTTCACAACTTAGGTCTGCATCTTGCTATGTTGCCATATCTAAAAGCTTTCAGTGTTACTTATATAACTGAACTGACCTAATAGATATTTTTAAAAACCTATGCAAATGATCCCCAAAGAGTTTGAAATTGCCAATTGCGGTTACAAGTATTATCGCCATTATAATAAAATTATTTATTGCAAGAAACGAAAAAAACGATCAAATTTTATATTACTTACAATTATTATCCTAACATACTCAATACTAGAAGTACCTATTCCTCCATTATTTATTTTGTGGAAAATTTAAGGCATCCTTGCTAGGCGGTAACCCATCCAATTGTAAAACGGTTTTAGGTGGATCCGTCACCAATGGCGTAAAGTGTTGCCAACGCTAAAATGGTAAAGAGAATATGTACATAAAGGTCCACCACCAGTAATATTTACAAAACAACTACATGAAATTACAGATAAAATATTAGTTAATTCATATTCTTAATAAAGATCAAAAAACGACTTATTGTTAAATGTATAGGGTGAGTCCATGATTGGATAAAGTAAGTGTATTAATATTTAAACTAAATTAACTACAATATATAGTTACAACGTGTACACAAAACTTATTGTTACATGTATAGGGTGGGTCAACGATTGGATGAAGTAAGTGTATTATTAATGTTTAAACTATATTCCCCTACAATATATAGTTACTAAATGTACACGTTTTAAATATATTTGTAAGTAAAAAATGGCATGAAGGTAAATATTTTTTATATGGATCAATGTTTTTATTCTACCTGTAATCTTAAAACTTTTAAAATGTGTACATTAAATCGCCTAATGCTGAACAAAATGTTATGTGAAAAATGTGGAAAAGCATACAAAGCATTTTGACATAACGTTAAATTTATTAAAGAAATTCGGCAGCTAACAGAGGTAGTCAATTTTATTCCAAATTAGAAATTGCTTCTAGTTAAAATTTCGACGCATATTTAAACGACAAAAAGACGAAATTATTCTACTTAGATATGCTGTCAAACCATAGCCTGGTAGTCGCTACATTTAAGTCATACAACAAAGTAGATTTCAAGAAATAATTACGAGAGAAATATTTTTTTTATATATTAGGGTTTGGAACGGATACAAAAATATTATTTAATTCTGATTTGAAAAACTATTTAACTTTTTAAAAGATAATTTTTACAAGTTATTTTGCCATGCTCAGTAATATACCCTCCTAGGCAAAAAAAAACAACGAACAAACAAAATTTTGCTCAAATTAAATAATTTTTCAAGTTTTGGAGCGTTTTTAATCCCTTTCTGTCATATTGTGTGCGCTTTTATCTTGATCTTTATCTTATATAGAGTTTGCAAAAAATAGTATTGAATATGGTGTTATACAGGGTAAAACCAAAAGTAGCATTTTGCTCTAAATTTCTGAACACCTTGTGGAAGAACTAAATAACATAATGTTGTGGCAGTTTATTCGATTTTTTAAGTATCATAATTACTTAACACTTCTTTTTTATGCGTGCATTTTTATTTCAAAGGAGTTTTTTTTAAAGGAAACCATGCAATTTATGGAAAAATTAAAAACATTAGATTTTACTCGAATAACATTGGCATTCAGTTGCGTAGCAAAGCTACTACTAGTGTTAGCCAATGTGTTTGGTATCAGATATTTACAGGGTTTATTGAGGTTTTGAACTAATTCGATATGAATTCCATAAATGATCTTCTCTGTGCTTCTTTTTATTCTGGTTGTTTATTTGGAAATAATTCTGATTGGTTTGGTATTACGCTTCTTTGAGAGAATACATTTTTCGGTGGTAAACTTTAGGATGATAAGCTTGTTGTTGAAGAAAAATTTATATCAAGAATAAACTCATCTTCTATGTCGGCAATTAATACCAAACGGTTGAATTTTAGAGTTCCAGGTTTAAGCTCCACTTGTATTTCACCAATCACATCAGCTGCTTCTCCAGTAATAGTTCTCCACATTACTGTTCTGGACAATGGTAAGATTTTAAATTTATCAACAAGGCTTGGATTTAACAGAGATACTCTGCGCCAGTGTTAAGAGTTATGACAATAGGCGTAGTACTGATTTTTCCTTCCTGTCGGCAATCCTTTCTAAGCTACGAATAGAAAGAATTCTGTTGACTAATTGCAGTCTTCCTGGTTCTCTTCTCTGTGGCCTCTGGACGGTGAACAACACCCGCAGTCCTTTTTCATATTCGTCCACATCTGAAGCACTATATCGAGTTTCTTCTATAACGTGAAGTAGCATTTATTCTGTTTAGTTTCTTAAGAATTTCATATAACATTTTCTCCGTTATTTAGTTCGATAAATCCTTGTTTTTCTCTACGGTAACAGCTCTTATTTTTAGCCTTAACACATTATATGACACTGATTATATTTCCAAAGCCTAGTCCAACGCTTCACTACAATAACTAAACTTGCTTATATGCAATATACTCCGTATTTCTTGATCTTTGATTTCACCAATAAAATACTGGATCGTAAGCTCATCTCAGAATTCTCCCGTAACTTCTCGGTACGTCAGATGAACAAAGAGTTGGATATCCGTTTCATATTCTTTCAAACTTACTCCATTTCTCCGACTTGGGTTGTGACTGGTATAACTGGCGCAGATGATGATTTCCAAATCTTTCCAATGCACCACTAAGGATTTCATCATTTTTTTTTTTGAGATGTACGAATGATTATCAAGTCAACCAACTTGCTGATCATTCGTACATCTAAAAAAAATGATGAAATCCTTATTGCTGAGTCCGTCCAGGAGCCGGATACACTGCGGCCAGCCTACTATGCTCGCCCTTGACTTACAGCCACTTAGTCTCTTGAATCAATTTGTACAAGTCCGCTAAGGAGTATTTCATCCTAGTTTGTTGAGCCGAAGGTTTATTGTATTATCCGATCTAGTGGCTCGCAATCGCATATGATGTGCTTTACCGTTGCCTCGGCTTGTCCACATACCCTGCAGTTAAGGTCTCCATTGTGAAGATTCATTTTGTTCAGATGAACTTTGGCGGTGATGTGTCCCATCATTATACCTGTAATTGTCATTAATTCGTTCCTCCTCACTTGGATTAGTATCCTTGCTAATTTCAGGTCAGGATTCCCAATAAAAAGCTTGCTATGGTTCAATCCCTGTCTGGCTGTCCAGTGATTTTTGTTCTCTTCTTTGAACTATTGTTTAACAGCTTCTCGTGCCTCACACCTTGGCACCCCAAGACTGGACCAACATATTGAGATAATGAGCCATCTCTCGCTGCCTGGAGAAGACGAGAAGGACGATTTTCTGAATGTCTGTATCTTCAAAAACACCTTTTGGAGGCGATAATATCACAAAATTTAAATGACGCTTTATCAGTTAACCGTACTAGCGAAGAATATTAAGTGGATCACGCCATTCCTTTCGATCGATTTGTTGGTCACAATTTTTCTTTAATGCACGATACTGGTAGACTCCATATTGCAAAAGTTGTCAATTATACATAAAATAAACTTTCAACGATTAGACTGGGCTCCACGTAGTTCTGGTTTAAATCCGATCGAGAATGTGCAGGATATGTAAAGCTTATTCGCAAATGCAAAACCATTTCCGAGCTTTGAATGGCTCTTCACGAAGGATGCGAAAACTTTCCATAAACGGCAATTAACAATGGTCGTCACAGTTTACCAAGTCGCATGGCAGCAGTTACCAAAACACGAGGAAACAATACACAATACTAGTGTTTATTTGCTTAAGTCAAATTATCTCTAATGTTTTTAATTTTTTTTATTGTTATACACAAATTGCATAGTTTCCTTTAAAAAATTCCCCATACTGTATAATACCAAATCCACTAAACATTTTGCAAACTCATTATAAGATAATGACCACAATGGAAGCGCCTAAAACTTGATTAAAAGCGATCAAATCGACACAAAATTTAAAAAGTTATTCAAGATTGAATCTGAACAAAATTTTGTGTTCTTTTTTTTGTCCAAAGGTGTACTTTATAAGAACCTATTAATAGCTTTGTTCGCGGGTCACTTTCCGAACCGATTCAGAACTAGTACGGAATTAGTTCAGGATTGTTGTACAGCGCATGCCCAGTTATTAACCGGTTCAGGATTTATTTTTACCGCGAACGATTTTGGAACTTTGAATCGTCCACTCTGGTATGCATACGGTGGTAAATGCTGATTAAACTAGTTTTTTTTTGTTTTAAATAACTTAAAACGGTTTTTTATTAGGTTTTATTATTTGTATTATTTTAAAGAAATATTGAATTATAATTGTTAATCTTATATAATATAAAGTCTAACTGTCAGTTCCTTTTGGAATAAAACGTCTTGTTTTTTGCTGAATAGAATTTTTGATAAACAGATATATATTTTAACAGATATCTATTGTTTACTCTTTATTTTGTGTTAAGTTCATATTTCGGGAGCCTCAAAATAAATCTAATTCTAAACATAAGCCTAATAAAAAGATGAGGGTTTTTCTAAACAAAAAATAAAACGCAATAGTTTTAGGTCCATTTCTTTTTGATTCAAAAAACATTTTTAATAAAACTAAAAACCGGTCTGATACGTCCCTATACGATGCAACTTCATGTATTTCTCAACTTAACTGAAAATGGGGGGCAAAATTTCCTCAAAATAATTAGCACTTTTAGGAATTTTGAGTAACTCTAAAATTTCTTTTAAGTCCTCATCGCTGGATGATAAATAATTTGACATAATGGGAGTATTCACTAAATAAAAAATATTTTTTTTAGGTTCAAACTAACATTTTTTTAACTTATTATTTAAGATTCTAAGTCGATTAACACTAATTAAAGTAAAACCAATTAAATATAATAAAATATATACTGGAACATCAAATGCAACGAATGACATAAACAAGAGAAAAATCTAAAATAAAATAAAAACAATTGTCAAATAGTTGCACATTGCGGCCGCAGCATGAACGCTGGCGCTGCATAAAATTCCGAACTTACAGTTCTTCTTTAATCCTTAGAACCGGTAGGACTGGTTCAGAATCGATTTCGAACCGAATTATTTTCTCCGCGAACATGGGACTAACTAAAAATTCTGAACTTTGTTATCCGCGAACGCTGCTATTTCAACTGCGCATGCATATTAGTTCAGAATCGGTTCTAAATCCTTACCGCGAACAAAGCTAATATTCCAAAAATTTCACCACTGTTACAATTTCAAAACTTCTTAGTCAATACTGAATTAACGAATATGTCAAAACAAAAAGGAACATTATTGGCAAAGGTGACTAGAATGAAAGAGTTTCTGACGGTTTTTTTCTTATTCATGCTTTCTCTGTTAGTTGGAAAATGTCGTGCAACCTACCTTTGCTGCGAGTAAGGTTATATTTAATAAACTAGGATGCTCTTCAACAACTCTAAATTCGACTTCTCGTGGAACATATCCGTCAGCATAAACCTAGAATATAGAAACATATTAATCACAATAACACCGTTTTTATTATTCATATGCTATTTTTCATGATTTTACTATTACAAAAATATTTCAAAAATTTGCTAATTTTTTAATATTTAAAATAAAAATTTGCCATACCTCTAATTTATATATTCCCGGCAGCAAAATTCTCCAGAACTCTCCAAACTTAGTCGTCTGGAATCCAACGTCCCTGGTTTTAATTTTTAATGACGCTTTTTCTACAGGGTTGCCAATTTCATCCATAACAAAACCGTGGACACCTCTGTGAGCTTCAGCTAAGTACTTTATTAGAGCCTATAAAGAAATAAAAATTAATTTGATACTCGTTGTTTCAGAAACGAAAATTACCTAAATACGTCAAAATACATTTCACCGATAATGTCGGCGAATAGAATTAATTTATATTTTCACATAGTAAGTTATAATTTTTCATAGTTTATTAATTTCAAATCAAATTGTGGCTTTAGTAAGCAAACTCAAGAGATAGGTCAGGTTTAAAAGTTATATGCTATTCCTTCGACACCAGCATCATAGGCATGATAACGAATTCACTATTGAAGATAAGCAGTGATACCATGCCCAAAATCTACTACTTCAATTAGTCTAAACCATAGGTAAAAATTAGTGCTGCTTGTGACGAAAATTGCGAGATGGACGAGACCTATCTAGGGGTGTTGGGCCAGTGTAAGAACAAATCCTACATAAAATGTAACAGCAAAAAATAGGGTGGGCCAAGAAGGGAAGTTTGTTGGTTGTTGTTGGCTAATATAAGTTTTTTGAATCTACAAGCCAAGGAACGCATTTCGGAAAAGAAAAGATTGAAATAAAAGTTGTACAGATTTTAAAAACCTTTAATTTAAGCTTTTCTGCGATCATTTTCGTCAATTTGTTATTGCAAAGATGTCAAAAAACCCTTAAAATCGGCTATTTCTTGCATATCAATTATTATTACAAAAATTAACTTTTTTGCACTTTTTTGATTTTGAACCAAACGATATTTTATAATAGTAAATCAGATCATTTTTTGCTCAGATATTGCTATTTGTTTACCCCAAGACACAAAATGTTGATTGCTATAACTTTTTCTTGGGTGAACATTTTGATTTCCACAAATGCTCAATCTCTTCGTGAAGGCCTAAATTTTCATATCTTGTTAGGGGCAAATGAAAACAATTATTTTCAACCCTTTAAATATCGCTCTAAAAAAGGGGTGTGTGCTAAGTTCATAATTTTTCGAGCTGCCCTGGATTAAAAAAAAACACTGAAATTGGTCCATTCTGATTTGAAGCTGCGAGTTCAGTTTTCTCGCGAGCGCAAGAACTTCATTTCTTAAAAAAAAAAATCCGTTTTTCTACAGCGATATTTAAAGGGTTTTAAATTAACTTTTTCATTTGCCCCTAACAAGAAATGAAAGTTTAGGCCTTCAAGAAGGGATTGAACCTTTGTGGAGGTCAAAATGTCCATTCAAAAAAAATTTATAGTTTGCAATAAATAATTTATAAAAAAAAATGGCCGATTTTGAGGGATTTTTGGCCTTTTTGCAATAACAAATTAACAGAAATGATCGCACAAAAGCTCAAACTTTAGGTTTTTAAATTTTTTACAACTTTTATTTGAAATTCTTTTCCCAAATGTTTCTCTTTGTAGGTTTGGATGAATCTTTGCTTAAATTACTATTCGTACCCGCTACTGCGGCATTGTGAAGAATATTCATACATAACTTCAATAAATTGAAAGTGCGATATAATATTTAATAAAAAGTTATTAGCTGCAATTTCAATTTCAGCAGACTGGCCTCACTCGTATCCATATTTAACGTTAGAGCTACTGTAATCGCGAATACAGCAGGAACTCAGCACCAGAAATCTAATAGATTTACGTACCTGCTGCGAGTCGACTGTTGGATATCTGCTGCAATCATGTCTGTGCGAATGCAAAATATTGATGAATTTTCACCATCGTAAGACTTGTGTAACCCTGTTGTAAACGTGATCGCAGTAGCTGCAATGTTAAATACGGACACAATGGATATGTGTTCGTACATGAGTAGAGGAATTGTATCAGAATTACAGCAGACTTGCAAATACGTTTTACCAGGATTGACACGCTGAAAGAGACCTGTTTTTATATATAAAATATGTTCCTGTGTATTTTCAGGATTCTGGATTGATTCCAAAATTTTCGAACTCTTAATCTCAAAATCTATGTATGTGAATTTGGAAGACTTAAATGCTACAAGAAATATTTTCATGAAAATTCGTACTCTGAGTAATTTGAGGTACTTACATAAAATCGGGCTTGTCAAAATAACCAGTTTTAGGTTACAAACATAGACGTTAGAGAAATTAATATTATTTAATATAGACTGGTTGGCTCAGGCTTAAAAAGAGCGTTTTCGAATAGTAGTACATCTCTTTCTAATGGAAAAACTAACGACGATACTCCAAAGGTCATTGGATAGCCCTGTCACCTGATCGAAATTACGAAATGAGGGTCGACTCCTCAAAAATGCTCTATCTGTTTTTAAGCATGAGCCGACTTTTTTCTATAGGACCGGCAGTTTATATTAAATAATACTAATTTCTCTAACGTCTATGGTGATAGGAGTCATACATAAACATTAATAAATGTTCACAGAAGCATTACTCGTCTTCACGTGTCAATAAGTTGAAAAGATTTACTACCACATATTCTCAACATACGGATATGTCCCAGTAATGTGGTTTAGAAAACATTTAAATCTCTTAGCTGGTATTGAAGTAGTGAAAGAAAAAGACAGTAAATATTTGTGCTACGAATGGGGAGAGAGAACTTTTCAATGCGTTGAAAAATGAGGACATACAAATTTTAATTGAAGGTAAAGCGTATATAGTAAGTATAGTGCGAATGTAGTGGAGACATTTTCAACCCATTGGTACGTGACGACCTACGAGTATGCTTCTGTAAATGTTTAAAGTTATGTATGGCTCTTATAACCTAAAATTGGTTATTTTGTCAAGCAAGATTTGTATTTAGCTACCTCAAATTACCCCAAGTATAAATTTTAATAAAAATGTTTCCTGTAGTAATTGGGAGTACCCCAAATTCGCATTTATAGATTTAGAGGTTAGGGGTTTGAAATGTTCTATATATATAGAAGTGCGTCCTATAGAAGTGCATTGGCTCTCGTTTAGACGAGATAGAGTGAAATAGGGCAGTGGCATCTCGTTTTCTATAGTCGAAGCACGATATCCCATTGGATACCCCTCTCGTCTAATCGCCAGAGAGACACTACTGTTCTATATCTATCTCTTTCCAAGCGAGAGCCAATGAATTTTTATAGGATCTGTCTAAATACTGTTATGGCTATAAAAACTGCGGAAGGGTTAGTTCAGAATTATGAAAATCTACACAGGAAGATGCCTTATATAGAAAAAGTAGCCCTTTCTCAGGGTGCCAAAGCCTGATGATTTTTCTATTAAACATTATATTCCACCGCGATTTGATTTCGTTACACACCACTATTCTCCAGAATGTCACAGTAGCGCTCACGAACGGTGACACTCACAAGTAATGTAAGCTAATATCTATCCAAATCAATAAAGATTTGACTTGCGGCTGAATTTGAATCAAAAAACTACTCACAGGCTCCTAAGCCTGATTGAGTCAACCATCCTGTATACATAGCAAATATATAACAGGTATTAAATAAAATAAACCTTCAGATTGCAGTCCAAGGTCTTCTCAACGTTCGACCATTCAGCCAATCAAATTATATACTTACTACTTTGTTATCCTCCCAATATTTTGGCAACTCATAGGCTGGAGGATATTTACAACAAGATACCTCTAATGTCACTTCCATACACCCATACCAGACGTAGTTGTAGTCTTGCATGCCACCTGTTAAGGGATACCATTCTGCACCGTTCGTGATACCCTAAAATGAATATAGATCATTCTTTTTAAAAAATATATTTGAATAATGCGACAGATCTACTAAGTAATGGGTGCAAATAACTCTTAGTTTGAAATTGCACTGGTTAAGCTCGATTAGAAAAAAATGTTCATCTATTAAAAATCATCGATGCTTTACCGGCACAAACATGCAAATTTGGACAAAAGATGTAATCACTAAGGTAATAAATAATTACTCAGATTGGCAATCATAATTGTTTGTATAGTTATAATTTTGGTTTAAAAATTTTAAGGAAAACCTTGGCATTTTTTGCGGAAATACTTATGGATCTAAAATGGCGTAATTACTTACCCTTCTAAATGTCGCTTGTGACGTTTTACATGATACTCCTTTACTCATTTTAGCGTGGTTGGTGGAATACGTCAAGGCTAAATGCTTAAAAACGTCATCATCTGGCGTGAGGGAAGGGCTATGGGTGTATGTTGTAAACACTGCAATATTCCAAATTTGTTCATCAAAAAAAAAATAGAATTTAAATACTTTAAATAATATGATTTTTCCATCGTTCAATGTTTATTTTTATACAAAAAGTTAGCGTTTTGGGGTCACTTTGATCAATCAATATTAAATTTAAAAATAAAATTGGCAGTTCATGACTAATATTCAAGATATAATGATGGAAAGTCCAATTAAACTATATTATAAACATATAACATTAATCTAAATTTATTTTCAAATTATACTTACAAGCACACAAAGCTGATGATGCGCAGACTCCTTTTTGCAGCATTAACAACTTTCAAATATTTAATAATACAAATTACTAAGAAGTATGAAAAGTTTAGTCAAAATCAATAGCAAAAAGAAAAAAAAGAAGATAAATCAAAAAATAAAAATGAATTTCAATTTACTATACAGGGTGGCATAAAAATCGCCCAAAAGTCCATTGTAATTTAAGATGTTCAATCAAATTTTTCAATGGATTAAGGTTTAGTAGTAATATATATTTTGACACATACATAATTTAAAATCATTACCGGTTATATGGAAAATACGACTACTGTGGTATATTTCATTACTTTTCAGGGTGTCTTATAAAGGTCTGTACAAAACACCATCGCAAATTCTCGAGTCTAAAATATGAGAATCTAGCGCAATTTATCTTAGTCCAGAAGTTAATAGTTTCCAAAACACAGGGTGTAAAAGTTATGTTCATGCATAATGATGTAACCCATACTTCATTTTAAATGTTAAAAACCATTTAAATATGAATTTTAAAAATCGATGGATCTGCAGAGGGAATAATGCTTTTGTAAATTGGTCACCCCATCCACCGGATTTAACCCCTATGGGGAACTCTTAAAGGTATAGTATACTGTTGAAATGTAAACATCGAAGAAGAATTTTGGGTACAAATGCAAAATTCAGTAAACACTTTATGCTTAGATGCAGAGATCATGGAAACAGTGCAGTTCAACTTTCTACGTAGAATTTATCTTTGTGTACATGAAAAGGGGGATCATTTTGGACATTTACTTTGGTTTATTATTCTTATTGTTCTTTGCCAGTTCATTCTTACATTATCATTATTAGTTCGTTGCTATGTAAATTTTTATTGTTTTTGGCCTGTTGAACCTTAAACAAAACAAACAAAATTTCTTGGACCAATCTTAAACCTGGATAAAGTGTGATGGGTCTACGACGAATCTCAGTACGCAATACAACATTTAAATATTTACAAAAAAGCTTAAATTTAAATATAGCAACTCGCCTCGATTTTGACCAAACTAGAAAGCATCGAGTTGTTTTATACATCAAATGTCATACTTCTAAAGAATTAATCAAGGTTCCATCTGATATTCTGTAACACCAAGAAATAATGGACTCACTAACGTTTCAGAGATCATCATTCCATGTTATAATTAAAAATATGAAAATCTACTAAACCCTATTTTGGGAGAAATTCGGGAAATATTAGCTATCTTATAAAAGAAGTAATTAAATAACATTTCTATAAAATTTATTTTTATCAGTAATTATGTGAGCTTTTATATTAATGATGGATTAAGGAATCCTGATTTTAAAGGCCAGACATACTTAAATCGTCAAATATAACTACTTACGTGAATTGGGAGTATTATCAAACGGATAGCTAGCGACCAGTGCGCCGCCATGAAGACTACCAGAAAGTACAAACTGAATTTTCTTGACCCACTCTTTGACAGCATCGGTTTCGGGTTGTGGTCTTTTGTTATTTTGCTTAAAATAATCTGGGAAGTTTCTATTTAAATCGTAGCCTTGAGAATTATATCTAAAACGTAAATCTTGATGTACTAATCCTGTAAATTTTACGAGGATGCAATGAAAAGTTTCAGGCCGTCCCTAGAAATGAAATTAGCAGGATTAGGCAACCTTAACACATCATCTTTCTTTAGTATTATTTGAGTGTTTGAAAGAATTCTTTTAATTCTGATATTTTATAAAGTTTTCTAGTTTTGCTGTTTTCCAAGTACGGAAAAAACCAAAGTACAGAGGGGCAAAACGGGCAATTTCGTGTCGTTAAAAGATGCGAATGAATACTTCGATTCCTGTCAAGTATTCTAAAGAAGTTCAGGTTAGAAGTCAAAAGTTCGAACGACTTTTCGATTTTATCTGCTTTTTATTGTACAATTTTAAGAAATATTGCACTACCGATAATTAACACTTCATTTTTTATTTTTAATATTCGTAGGCCGTGTCGTTTACTATGGAAACTGCATATATCCTAAACATATTTTAAAGAAAAAAATCACAAACTAATACAATCCTAAACTCTTGTCTTGCAGGGCTATTACCATTGTTGTGACTTTTACTGGTCTTTCGATTATTAATCTAAAGAATTTTGGTCTGTCAGCAGACCCGAAACATCACTGATACATCGTACTCTGCCGAACCGTATCTTCGATAGTAACCAAGACCCGATGAAGACATAACGAACACCGTCCGGTTCAACAGATCACGGTTCATTGTTGGTTCGATATAACATGTAACCTGTCAGAGCCCGGTATTTTAAATTTTATTGAACCGTATCATTCGGAGTGTAAACTGATCCAGACAAAAACAACGGGTCTTTTAAGTTCTACCCACCTCTAAACTAAAGTGTGGGCATGATAAAATACTGTCTTATTAAAGGTTTATTTTCTACAGAGGCGTAGATTAAGTCTTCTCATTTATTTACAACTGTAAAAATATAAGTTTTACTTAACTTTAACGTGGTCAAGATCCTGAGTGTTATGGAAGATCAAAATCTGCCACAATCGATGAAGTCGTCTCAAAAGTTGCATAAATGACTGTCGAGTGAAACTGACGGAGGTAGCTGAGATTGCTGGCATATCAAATAAAAAGGCGCATCATATCCCAACTGATTTCTTGGGGATGAGAAAATTATCATCAAGTTGGGTGCAGCAATGCAGAAAACTGTTACACTGAAGCTTGTACTGAATTTTTGTGGTAGTTTGTGACTCTGGACGAGTCCTGGATTCCCCATTATAGACCCGAAACCATAAACAGCAACCACAATATGAAGGAAGAATCAATATCGAAAAAGGTAATGAGCGTCCCATTAGCAACAAAAGTCATGATAACTCTTTTTTGGGACCGAATATTGATGGCAGATAATCTAAAAAACAGCGAAATGATTAACGTAGAATAATTATGCTAGGCTATGGGAACAGTTGAAACCAAACATCAAAGAACAAAGGCCTGGCGTAAAAGAAGGTTCTCAGAAAAATGTTCCCAGATACAAGGCTGTTATAGTAATGGACAAAACTCACCAAATTAAATTTGAATGCACTTTATATATTCGATTTATGTCCTTTGGATTTCAACCTCTTTCCAAATCCCAAAAAAATCCGAAAGTATCTACAAAAAGGATCAAAGCACTGAAGGAAAAATGGCGCAAGTGTATATCGTTAAAAGATTATAGAAACATTTTTGACGAGCGTGGTGGTAGTGGTTGGCGTGTTAGCTTTGCATCCAAATCATTCGAGTTCGTATCTCAGCAGGAACATATATTTATATGCTAGTCGCTTCATAGAAGGCAATGGCAAACCACTGTGCAGTATTTTGCTTAGTAGAATTTCTCAGGTACGTTTTGGTAGGCACGTAAACATACTCGACATGTAACACAGATATGTGCAAAAGGTTGCCTACGGTCGCTAAAAAAATAAAGTAAATATATGTTTTAATTTTCTATTTTCCTTCTGAAAACTTTTTATCCCATTCTCGTAAACATGCAGTAAAAGTAGTTTTAACGTGACCAAACTTTTATAAATACATACAGAAACTTATAAAATATAGACAACAATTCGAGTCTATGTTTTTAGAGCGGCTAAAAGGGTATAAAATATTAATAATGAATCAATAAAATCTTGCAACATACATTGTATGGTCTTATTTTAAGGATTTCATATTATTATAATTTCGTCATGTGCGTCAGTTTGTATGTCACATCATTCTAACTTCGTAATTTTTCTCTCTTTTACTATTAAAATTTGCAGACTGCTTTTAATTAACCGCGTAACATGCGTGAATCTAAATTGCAGAAAAAAAATAGTTTCTGCTATGAAACATAACATAATGCATATCCAACACGCACTTGGCCGGTTTTTTATATGTTCCGAGTGCTAAACAAAAATGAAGTTAGATTTTGAAAATAAAAACTTAAGAAATATATTGAAGCACGCAAGAGTCCGTTTTTAATAGTTACTAAAAATGTAAAAAATAAGACGACTTATGGAACGTCTTGCTAACAACAAGAGAGTCGTAACAAACATAATTCTCATTCGAGAATTTAATCTTTTCACAATTAAATAAACTATTTCCAAACTTAAGACTTGCATTTAATCAAATATTAAATGTTAGGTGATTAGTCACACTATTTTACCTTCCTTGAGCACCATCACACGTTCCTTCTTTTGATACTTCAAAACCATCTGGATTCATAGACGGCATAATATGAATTCTTGTGTTATCAAGAAGCCATTTTATGTAGGGGTCAGCATTGTAATTTGTTACCAAATACTAAAAAATAAAAACAAAATTTTCTAAACATCGCTGGAATTTTTTTAATTTATAAAATGTATACTAATTTTATAAACAACTGGTAAAACTGGTACTATTTGATTTTTTTCAAACAATGGCAACAATTTTTATGCTATTTATTTTTTAAATGTATTGAAAATAAGATAATATTTCCGTCAAGAAAGAAAAAATTATCTACATTTCTAATTAAATTTTTACCACAGTTCAATATATAAAATGTCTATCATACATGAATAAGTTGTAACAGTAGCTCACGGCTAACGGCTTCATTCCCGTGAATATTTCCAATATATTTAACATCGGGTTTCCCAATCATATGTTCGTACGGTGATGCTGATACTACCATTACCCATAAATCTCTACCTAAAAAAATACAGATTTAGATTTTATTATGAATGTAATTCGTCCATAAGATTTATCCTTAATAAAAAATTATCCAATCTTAATAGGAAACAAATTAAAATCAATTATTTTTTCGCCACGTGGGGAGCATCACAAAAAATATAAAAACTTATCAAAATGTCATTGTAGAGCCTTTATGAATTTTTTTAATTGTTCAAGCTATAGGTCTGTGATGACATGCAACTTGTTTCTTCATCAATTTATAACGCAGTTTAAAAAGTATACTTCCCAATAGGAAGGTATAAACTTAGGTTAGGTAACTGGTCAGTGGGTCTCTTAACCTTATTATATAAAGAGTCGACCGCGGGTCCTAATGTATCGACTTGCGCTTGGTGCGAGAGACGCAAACATTTAAGGATATAGCCTTTCTTTCTCTAAACGGTTGGGCTACGAGTCGTGCACGCGTGCTGACAACCCCTCGCGTAGTTTGGAGTTTGTTCGTTCATGTGAGGTGTTTTTGGCACGCGTGTACGATGTCTAGTCTCGCCCCCCTTAGAGAGAGAAAAACTATATATTTTTAAATGTACCTTACATCTAATTCAGATTTCTCTCAGCATACTTAACATAACGTTGTTAAGCATGGTGTTGGAGGAGGAGTTGTTAGGGTCTCTGATCATGGTGTACATTTTCCAAAGGTGTTATGCCTGATCCTCAATGCTGCCGAGCATTGGCATAGAAACTGTTCTGCAGTGTCGCCATCTTCCATGCACGGGCGGCATATCGTTCATTTTGTTAATCCAGCCCTGCGATGGTTTTGAGCTGTTGTCTTCTCAATTCTAATAAACTTTTGACCACTTAATTTAATTTTATTCTTGCTAGAGATAGCCAGTGTTCTGCATTTTCCTTTACTCAAGTCGATATAGCATATTTAGCAGTACTGTATGCAACTTCCAACATTGGTTCTGGTTCTAAGAAGGTCATCTTTATCCCTCTTTTGGCAAAGGACTGATTCCAGCCCAGAGTATCTAGTAGGGTAATTACCCAGTTACCCTATCCTTTAGTGTAATTGTATACTATTCTGAACGTACAGATGTTCGATTCCAGGGCTTAAAGTGACGTTCGTGTGCATAAGCCCGTTACATAATTCAATTGGGAAGATTTCCGCTTGGAAGATGGATGTGTAGTTGTCAAGACTAACATTTTCGTTTACGGAGAATGTCTGTATACTTCTGTTAATACACCTTTCCCTATTTTTGATACATCTTTTGTTTGTTTGGAAGGTAGCTGCTTGAAATTAGTACAGACTAGGACTAAGATATTGTCCTTGTTTTAGGTAAAAGATTTGTGGAAATACCTCGGACGTCATGTTTTTTAATTAACTCCATAAGTCTAGTATTTTCTACTTCCATTCATTCCTGTATTACAGTCAGCATGATATATTCTGTATGTTGTTCTCAGAGCTTCCTCTTGTAAGTGTAGATGAAGGGAAATAAGTCTTAGAGGGCCATAGGTGGCACTGTGCTTAACGTTCGTGAAATCGCCAAGCATGTTCGCCTTTGTAGCCTTGAGAGTTTTGCTTGTGCTACTCGTTGATGTCTTTTACCCCACTAAACTACAGATCTATAGCCTATCATCGGCTTGATGACCATAATATACAGCCAGCGTATTTGTTTTGGTCGTGTGTCCCAGGATTTTTCACATATACTGCGACAGGTTCAAAGAGCTACTTTCACTATCTGTACTGTTTTATTCAGACCGAATTCCAGAATCAGGGTCATCCCGAGATATTTTACTTCCTCTGTAAGATTGCATTTGACGCCTCTCACGATAGAAGGTTTTAGCTCATCAAGTTTTCTTTTCCTTGTAAAGCACACTATTGTTAGTTTCTGAGGATTTATTAAGGCCTAGACAACATTTCTCGAAGATTTTATTTTCAAGATGGAAAAAATTTACTACTTTACTTTCGTGATAATTGGGGAGTATATTATGATGACTTCACCTAGCGGCATGTCAGTGTCTCCTTTGAGGCATTAGAGGTTTTATTTTGTCAACGCATCAGTTGCATTATCATGCGTGTCTCAATAGTTAGGCTTCAGAATAAAAAATAAATGTGTCCAAAACGTACAAATACATTTTAGAAGAGTTTAAAACCTTCACCAGGAGTGAACTTATCTGTTTAAAGTATAAAATTCACAATATTATCACCATACAAAAGTCCAACCTATTGCGGAGGCTATTGCTATAATATTAAATTTCGACAGGCGTGAAGCCGAGTGAACCTACTGGTTATTTCCATTCTATGGTGGCAAGACCAGTATGGAGATTAGTACCAGTATTTAAACAAAATTTTATTTTTTTTATCAATTTCAAAAAATATTTAAACGTTTATTATCCCTAATAATTAAAAACACATTTTTTGTAATAAATTAATGATAATTCGCTTGTTTACGCGACCCTGGTACCGAAAGTTCTTGGAAATATAAATTTGTTGCCGAAACTAGACGCACCTTGAAAACTGTTGCTTCGATTTAAATGAAAAAAATCATCATTGTTATATGTTTTGTTGCAATTATTCTCTTACCATAATGGCCCGCACATGAGGATATCGGACCCAAATAGTTAACAATAATATTTTTACAGTTTTTCTTTGTAACGTCCTAAATACTACTGTTACTGTTAGTGTACTATTTAACCACTTATATACCATAGTATGCAGGTCAGGGGCGGATCCAGCCTCTCTCTTTGGGGGGGGCGGTGATATCACAAAAGTACAGTATGGCAAGAAAAACAAGTTGTCAACGGGGGGGGGGGGGGGGGGGGTGCAAGCGGCATACTCATTCCTAATATAAAAGGCAGAATGGGTTCTATTTTCCTGAACTCAAAGCTTTTGGGAGGGGGGGAGCGATCGCAAGCATACAGACTCCTATACTCTATTCAAGAACTAGAGAGAGTAATAAAACTGTTACCGAAACCTCTAACGTACCTGCTCCAGTGCC
Organism: Diaprepes abbreviatus; assembly: GCA_034092305.1. Taxonomy (NCBI): domain Eukaryota; kingdom Metazoa; phylum Arthropoda; class Insecta; order Coleoptera; family Curculionidae; genus Diaprepes; species Diaprepes abbreviatus. The sequence goes on from JASJET010000139.1 coordinate 13,999,817, forward strand.
GCAGGTAACTGAGAACTGCCGTAAATCTAAATATATTTCATTATATTTAAATATATTTTATAAATTTACTGCAACATAGAATTTCTGATAGTTTAATTTAATTTCTGTCAGTGAGCAAAGTACAACTTACAGTTTTTTCTTAGTGATTTATCTTGTTTGCGTTTGTTTTTATATATTATTTGAGATTAGTGAGATACTCAAAAGATATGGCTTTCACCTCTATATTTATTTCAAAATCGTTAAACCAGGGCATTTTTTCCTCAAGGAAAAACTTATTACGATGAATGTTTATGATGCCTTAAAATATGAATATCTAGATAATAATGTTAAAAGCTCTGTTGAAATATGTTCCAACATGACAGGAGTTGGAAAATCTACTATGTACCGAATACTGAAGGAGAAAAAACGACTGGAATTGTTAGTACTCCCAAGCCACATTCGATCACAGGCAAACGAAAAACCTCGTTGGAAGAAGAGATGAAAACTGCAATTAAAGGGGTTGTATATACATTTTATTATGAGAAGCAGATCCCAACTATCTACAAAATTCTAACTAAAATCATTGAAGATCGCGATTTACCTGAAACTAAAAGAACTGATCTCTGGAAATTGCCCAGAGGACTTAATTTTTGCTGGGAAAAACCAGATAGAAAATCTGTTCTTATAAATCGTCCGGAAACTGTCCGTTGGAGACGTAAATATCTCTCTCAAGTAAAAGGTAGAGTTGCTAGAAATAACACAATTGATAAAATTAGTAATTTAACTAAACTTTTGAAAGATTTTTTTGAATAAAGTTAATGCGGAAAATTGGGAAAAATCCATATAATAAAAGAATAAAACAAAATGTGAGAACTCGATCTCATAATCGGTGAGATAGAGGAACCAATTATAATTAATTTTAGCGAAGATAGTTTCACTGACTTTGATTAGGAATTACATACGTAAGGTTTACTAGTGTAAACACAATTTATTATTAAAATTTTTGTTTTTGTTGTGTTTTATTGTTTAATGTTGTTTATATGTTTTTTTATTTTTTTATATATTTTTATCTTAGTGTGTCCCACTCTTTAATTTTATATATATTTAATTCTACTTAGCCGTAAGTTTTTTATTATTTTATTATTGTGTTTGTGTCTTTTTCTTAAGCGTGTAGAATTAACATGATTGTCTTAGTTTTTTGGGGCTATCGTATTTCCATACATAAAAGTAAATTAAATTAAGATATCAGTACAATAGAAATAAAAATAAGTAGGTCTAATTTTAATTACAACATAAAAAAAAATTAATCACATTTGGATCTCTTTTTAGTGTTTAATTGTAATTCTGCAGATGGTTTAAGAAATAAATAAACTGAAACGTCAAATACCCTAAATATGTTTTTAATTAATAAGAAAATGACCGATAGCCCCAAAAATATTTTATTATTATATGGACGAATTTATTTTGTTATATATGTTTAACTTTTTGTATTATTGATAATGGATATTTTGTAAGTATTTTAATTTAGAATTTTTTGAGAGAATTATCCTACTTTTTAGTCTATTATTATAGACTGGTATTTTTGATTATAAAATTTCTAACCCATTTCTATGAAAAATATATGTGTCTAACAAATTTTGCTAAAAACACCGGACTAAAGAACACAGGTAGTTTGCGAAGAGAAAAAGGGTAAAAAATGATTTATTACTCTCTCTAGTTCTTGAATAAACTATAGTATAAGAGGAAAAATCGGGTCCATTTTCCTAAACTCAAAGCTCTTGGGGGGGGCGATCGCCCCCACCGCCCCCCCCTTGGATCCGCGCCTGATGCAGGTGTTAATTATTTAAAAATTATAGAAGGCCATAGGCTCTAAGGTAAACGAACGGAGAGTCACGTCTTGGTCGTGAAACCCATAATAATGTTTTGACAAGCGAGGAACTAGCCGCTAAAATCAAAGTAAGGTTTCTTAATCTTCAAATTATTCATTGTAAAATAATTTTCAATCTCTACTTCTTATATTTTGTGTTACGTCACATTATTGGAATTTAAATAAATGTTTATTTTGGTTATTAAAATTTACTTCCTCTGTTTGTTTTATTTATTTTGAACAGTTTCTCAGTCGTGAACTAACTCTTATGTAGTAATACCGATGATAATGTTTTTATTCTACTTTTTTATGGTCAAATGGGTTATAATTAAATGTTTTCATGCATTTTATCATATATAAAAGATATGAAAAAATAACTATTAACATCACATTTCCTATAAAAGAAATAATTTTTATGTATTAAATCAGAATCCATTTATAGAATTCGTATTTGGCACCACAGGCGAAATATTTTGCAGTATACCGTTATTTTCGTCATCATTTTCACGTATACTATCACTGCCAAAAAGTTTTTGCCACAATTATCATCACTAAAATCTTTGACCATTTTCGAGTCAGAATCAGGCCACTTTTTCACAGTCCCATTGAAGTTGCTCCTTGTTCTGTAGTTCATTAGTCTCTTTTTTGCTCGTCAAACGAGGCTTTTCTTCCCTAGAGGGGCCCTGGTATAGTTTCGTTGGCCATGCTTGAAAATCAGCTTAAGAACAACATTTAACTCGGATCGCACGTATTTAAGATTCAACTCACACACTACTGCAATATCAAGGGCGAAAGTTGAGGCCTCAAGTAATAAAATGCTTACAAATATAACAAAGCACTTCGCCAAGAATCCAAGAAAAACCCCTACCTACAGAATCGGTGCAGCAGTGTTAGACGTAAATAAATATATAATGCTTCTATATTACAAAAAAAGGAATAAGTATTATAATAAGTCTTATTATTTACTGAAAATTGCCGATGCTTGGCGCAGTCTAGCTTTGGATAGCTACTCCTCTGAACCATGTAATAACAAAAAAAATTTAACCAACAATGAAATTTATGACTAAAATGTGGTTGTCGAACTTGCATTGTCTTTATTTTTATTTATTTTTACGACGTTTTGATTAGGTTGTATCTCTAATCGTTATCAAGTATAAACTGAATCTTTTGTCTTAAGACTACAAGCTTATATAGGGACTGTGTCCTTTGAAGCGCAAAGTTTCGCTTCACTGTAGACACCTGAATGATTTGATGTTACAAAGTACTGGTTGTCAAAGATTAGGTACCTCGACACTAGGTTTACTGAAGATTCCATTATTATTTTTAATGTAAACTGCTTCTATAAATTTTCTTTTTTTCATGTTGGGTTCCATATATATAGTCGCAGCCTCAGACCATTTTATGTGGTGTTGTTTATCCCAGGCGTGTTCTGCAATACCAGATCTCGACGTTTCCTCTTTTTGTGTATGAGTTTTATGTTCCTTAATTTTAACTTCTAGTGGTCGTTTGGTTTCTCCAATATACATTTCACCACACTCATATGGAACTTTGTAAACACATTCTTTCTTATCGGTACTTTTTGGTGTTGTTTTTGTTAAATGAGCTCTAAGTGTATTTCCTGATTTAAAGCCTGTTTTTATATTATAACTACTGGCAATTCGTCTTATTTTCTCCAAAGTTCCCTTAATGTACGGAATTGTGAAGAAGGAATGCATTTCTTGCTGTCCAGTGTTCGATGTTTTAAAGTTATTTATAACATCGTCAATTAGTTTCAAAGGATAACCATTCTGTTGTAAATGAGATTTAATATTTGCTACCTATTCCGATGAATCGGCGTTATCGCATAAAGATATAGCGCGATTATAGAGGTTGCGTATAATTCCCCGTTTTGTTACAACAGAATGATTAGAACTATGACTAAGATATTGTCCAGTATGTGTTGACTTTCTGTATACTGAAGTTTTAATAGTTTCGTTTGAGCGATTTACCATGACATCTAGGAAAGGCAATTGATCACATTTACCTCTTTTTCTATGGTAAACTTAAATGTAGGTCGAATGTTATTTAGATGTGTCAAGAAATCATTAAGTTCTTGATCATTGCCCTTCCATACGATGAAGGTATCATCGACATATCTCAACCAGACTTTCGGTATTATTGTTGCCGTTTCTATGGCATGAGTTTCGAACCATATATATATATATATATATATATATATATATATATATATATATATATATATATATATATATATATATATATATATATATATATTGGCGACGACTGGAGAGAGTGAAGAACCTATCGGGAGCCCGTCGTCCTGAGCGTAGAACCTGTCCTTTACTTGAAAGTAAGCACTACGCAGGCAACACTCCAAAAGACCCATCACCCCCTCCATTGGTACGTGGTTCGATCTGATGAAGTAGTATTATTTGGAAGTCTAGTTTTGATTATGTCTAGTGATTCCCCTAATGGCACATTAGTATACAGACTTTCCACATCAAAGCTTATTAGTCTGTCGTCTGGCTCTAGATTGATGCTACTAATAATGTTCACGAAATCTGTGGAATTTTTAACATATGTGTTCGTCTTACCTTCTAAAGGTTGTATGATTTTTAAAAGAAACTTCGCCAGGGCATTTGTTGGGGATCCTCTGGAGATGGTTATTGGCCTCAATTGTATGTTCGTTTTATGAATTTTTGGTAGTCCGTAAAGATGTGGTGGCTTACTGTAATGTGGTGAGTGCCGATCGTAGGTTGTCAGGTATATGGTCTTGGTATTTCCTTAGTGTTCTATAGTTTTTTGACTCTGTAGATTTTGTGGGGTCACGAGGTAATTGTCTATATTTTCCTTTTTTCCTGGATATCTCCGATTTTTTGATCGTACGTTACGATGTCCATTATCACCGTTGCATTTCCCTTGTCCACTGGTAAAATCTTTATGGATTCATCTTTACGAAGTTCTTTTAAGGCTGATGCTTCTAGCTTGGAGAGATTTTGAACTGGATTCTTCTTGTCTTCCAAAGTTGATTTTATTTTCCACCCAAACTCGTCGGAATGGTTTTCGTCGACTTGTATAGATTCTACAGAGCTTATAATGTCTAGAACAGGCATGCTTTTTGGTTACTGCGAAATTAAGACTTTTATCCAATAGTTGTTCTTCTGCTGTTGAAAGTATTCTTGAAGATAAGTTTATGATGGTTTTTCTTGAAGGTGTTTCCGGTAGAGTCGGTTGTTGATCTGATTATAGTTTTTCAAGTTTATTTCGGTGTTTCCTCGCCATATTTTCTTTCAACTTGTCGCAAATGTTATCTATTTTATGGAAAATTGGCTCGTAATCATCTGATAAAGTTTCGGCTTTGATTTCTTTGAGACCAGGTATTGCAGAACACGCCTGGGATAAACAACACCACATAAAATGGTCTGAGGCTGCGGCAATATATATGGAACCCAACATGAAAAAAAGAAAATTTATAGAAGCAGCTTACATTAAAAATAATAATGGAATCTTCAGTAAACCGAGTGTTGGGATACCTAATCTTTGGCAACCACTACTTTGTAACATCAAATCTTTGAGGTGTGTACAATGAAGCGATACTTTGCGCTTTAATGGACACAGTTCCTATATAAGCTCGTAGCCATAAGACAAAACATTCAGTTTATACTTAATAACGATTAGAGATACAACCTAATCGAAACGTCGTAAAAATAAATAAAAATAAAGACAATGCTAGTCCGACAACCACATTTTAGTCAATCTTCAACATTGTCTACAACCTTCAAACAAATGAAATGTATATTAAGAAATTAGTAAAAAACTTGAACAATATAATGATATATTTAATTATTATTAACTCCATTATATTAATTTCCCTAAAAAAACGCGTATACTGACTACCAAAAAAAAAACGAAGAATTTTAAAATATCTCGTCAAGGAATCATAACGTGATAGCTCTATAAGGGAAATATCTCTGAAATAATGAGCTCTGGCGGAGCAGCAATGTTAATCTACCTTCATAACGAAAATTCACAGACAGAACTAGGCGAATTAGGTTCATTCAAGATGTCTATAATAAAATGAAGAAGTCTGCGGATTCGAAGTCAATTCAGCCCAGAGGAACTACGTGAAATATGATCACATTTTTAAAAATTGAAAGTAAATGGTAAACAAACATTTTGCATTTTCTGTATACGAATACAACTATTGTCAATACAAAAGCCATATTAGAAAGGTAACAATTTCATTCCATCAAAATCAAATAATATTATTTCTAGGATGATCTATATTGTTTTAATTACTGAATAGGATACCATAAAATTTAGTTACAATCATTTCATTAGCAAGTTGAGTCAATGTCTGTAAATCTTCATTAATTAATTAATGCCTTCGCATTCAAGTTATCTTCAAAATCAAAACACGGATAAATACGAATGTCATCAGTATACGCTTGACCTTCACAAAAAAATATAAACTAGAAATCGTAGGTTTCATAACCTTAGACAGAATCTTGTTTAAGATAATATATGATTAAAATTACCAAACACGTAGTCATTTCAAATGCTATAGCGACTGTGCTCAAAGAAGAAACGTATAATATAGTATATAGTTTACTGTAAAAGCCCCGTCCCTAAAACAAATACCAAGATGTTTAAATAAAAACCTAGGGTTTACCAATGAGTAGTGGTAACAGTTCAAAATCTTCTATAATAGACGTTAATTTCGGATTTTGCTTGTAATTACTTGGTTAATCTTAAGTTTGACCTCAGGTATTTGTTGAAAAAAATTATATTAAGACATGCACATAGCGGTATTGTACACGCGAATAGTGTACAGCACCCCTGCTGCCCGATGCTTACAGTAAGTAAAAGCTGCTAAGAACATGGGCATACAAAGCGTTGCGATATTTTAGGCATAGGCGAAGAAGAAAAGCTAATTGTAATTTATTATAACGACTATTTCAATATTTTAGAAAAAGACCATCTTGCTATTGGCCATGGTGGAAGGACAAAAATGCTTAAAGAAACTGAAAACTTTGAAAATGGGCATCGTTGTCAATCATAAACTGCACAGTGAAATGAACTCATGTTGCCAGGTTGATATTATAGATTTACAAAATACGCCAGTTGGAAACTATAAATTCTTTTTAGTTTACCAAAACCAAGCCATATCACCAAATTTGTGATTTCCCGTGCATTTCAAACTAAAAGCGCACAGGGACTCGCATGCCATCTATTCGACATTTTCACCATTTTTGAAGCGAATATTCCTCATTCCGACAAAGGTCGAGATTTGTGTAATCAAGTAATTTAAATTTGATGCTCCATGTAATCAAATGTGGAAATGTTACATGGAAAACCGAGACATAGCCATAGTCGAGGTTTAGGAAAGCGTGCTAATCAAGACATCAAAAATCTGCTGTACTTGTTACTCCTACGAAGCAATATAAGGTTGTGCAACTCTAGTAATTCATCGCGATATGATTGAAAATATAAGGTGTGAAGAAGATTTAGAGAAATTACTGTCTTCGCATGAAAGTACGCATATAGAAAAGAATGTCGCCAAAAATGTCATTGAAAAGGACAATAAAAATAATATTGCTCAAAATAAATCACACAAGGCTAAGGAGAATAACACTTCCAAGAATGAGAAACAAGAAGAATATGAAAAGATTATCACTGAAAAGAATAATAATGAAAAAAATACAAGTATCAAAATTATCGATATTCCCAGTATCGACATGACGATTGAGGATAAAATAATTAGAAAATTCGATCCCGATTCAGACGGAAATTACGAGCTAATCCTAAAAGTTATTGTAACTCTGGAGCAAACACCAAGTTTGGGAAAAGAAGCTGAAAAGTGTCATATCGGTTGTTAATATTTTATGTGACTGAAATCGTTAGAGCTAAAACTGATCCGAAAGTCTTACTGCAGTTATATTATGTGTTAAAGTGACGATTTGTATCAGTTGGGTACCAAAGTTGGATTAATGAAACAACTTTATGCAAAGAACCAATTTACCACATGCGCAGAAGACTTCATCAAGACAGACGGTTGTAAAAAATAAAGAAGTAAGTGTTTGAGAGGTTGTTGGAAAAATGTATGAGACTGAATGGCAACGGTTGAAAAAAATGTAACTGCTTTAAAATATGATCGATAAAGAAGTGCGCGTGCAAGTAATCTAGAGTCCATTGTAATTCCAAATATCACATCTCTTAAAATTATTATCTATTAACCAAAAACAAATTATTAATAATTAATAATATATGAATGAATAATGACTACCTGAGCTAACTTATTACCTTTGTGGGCAGCATATTTGTGTCTTTTTCTTTAATTTAATTTTAAGCAATTCAAAAATATTTTAAAATTATTTAAGTAACTTGCCTGAGGTTGATTTCATTTTCATGTTACTTTTAATAAACACTTTCTGTTTATTTTACCTTGTTTCATTCTCAAAATTAACTTTTGCTAGTCGCAATTAGTAAATCCTAGCAGGTGCAAAACGTTTATGAGATAAGTTCGAAAAATCTTCATATATATATATATATATATATATATATATATATATATATATATATATATATATATATAAAAGTTATTGTCCGTGTAATATAAAAACAAAAATAAAATATAATCTTGGCTTAGAAGAAATGTGTAAATCTGTATTATTCTCGTGTTAAAAAGTGCGGAGCATTCCAAAGTATGGAAAAACTCCGGGACCGACAGATGGCATTTCACGTCCGCTAAGCCAAGATTTTATTTTATTTTTGTTTTTATATTACACTGACAATAACTTATTTATTTATTTTTTACTTGTTTGGCTTTAAACACACGAAACGGTGCTCTCATAGGAGGATCGTTTGGTGCGATACGTGGCTTTCGTTGCCAATATAGCAGCAAGCCTGGTTGCCTTGTACCGAATAATGCGACCCCTATCCTTTGGGCAGCGCATTTTGTGTACTCGATTTTATAGATTTCTGTTTTAATTCACCATCGCGCCACCACATAGCGGTTTTTACAAATTTTGTCAATCTGTGTGGTTCTTGTGTTATCGAGATGTCGCCTTTGTCGTCCTATTTGCTGTTTTTAATTTTAAATCAGCTTTATAGGATGCAGAGGCGAGATGATGGTTTGTACCGACTGCGGTGGCCTGACTAGTCCCATATTAGGACGAAACAGCGCTGTCGCTATCTGTCGGACCCGGAGTCTCTCCATACTTTGGAATGCTCCGCACTTTTTAACACGAGAATAATACAGATTGACACATTTCAGGTCCGCTAAGCCAATATTTTATTTTATTTTATATATATATATATATATATATATATATATATATATATATATATATATATATATATATATATATATATATATACCTAAATTTACACATCATTTTTCCATCTTCAATAAATGTATTACTTAATAAGCTACTTACCTCGAACCGACTTTCCAATTGAATATAATGCAGTTAAGGACGGAAATCTGGCAGTTGTTTGTCTTAGAAATTTGGTCATTTTATCGAAATCATGATACTTATATTCGATGGTATATGGTTCCGTATATTGAGAATCAAAATTTTGATTAGTGCCGCTTTGGTACTCTTCATAATGCCTTTCTTCGGCAGCACCTAAAGTGGGTGTTTTTACCGGAAGGTTCTCGGCAGTCTAAAAAGTTAAAGAAATATTTTCAATAAAGTAAGTATTAATCATTATATATATATATATATATATATATATATATATATATATATATATATATATATATATATATATATATACATACAAGAGGTAAAAACCTCTCTTCACCACCAGAGCCACTTACTATGGCCCTTTCCAATATTGAAATGATTTTAAAGAACTTTAAGGGGTGTTTTCAAAAGTGGTATCTTTCTTTTCTGTGGCGTCTTTCAATATTCAAGATAATGGATCGGATATGGCTCTGGAAAAGGCTTAGTATCTCTTTACACCCCAAAGCCACTTGCTAGCTGAGAGGATGACAGTATTGTTGCCGTTTGAAAACTGCTCACTGCGAACAATTGTTGTCGTTCAAAAACAGCCCGCTGCGAACAGAGTCATGAAAACAACTGACTGATAACCATATTGGATCCCCCTTCTTGAATATTAAAATTTTTTTCAGAAAAGAGAGGGGCATTTTTGGAAACCCTGTATTTTTGGCGCTGGAACGGACCCTACTAACCGATTTTGGTGGTATAGAGGGATTTTGAGCTTTTTCGGATGCCATCTTCAATTTTTTCAAAGGCCATTCGGCATATAAAAGTTTACATTCTAATGAACATTTAGAGAGCCCAAATTTGATGAGAAAATCCTTGAACTCGAGGTGGGCCCAGATGACGTTGAATGACGCTCTAGGAACGGAACGTGATGTTTGTATTTGTATAATGGAATTAAATAATAACTCTGTATATGGATTTTAACCATGCGAACTGAGAAAATGAATATCTTGTATTACCACCCAAACCTTTACCCATAAAGAAAAAATAAAGCAATTATCAAACTTAATCAGTTTTATTACTTTCGGGTCGTTTACCTGTTGTTCTGGAACTTAAATTTAAATATTTTACGAGGGGAGTAGTGTAGCTCAAATAAATATTAAAAATATGTTGAAGAAATTGTACCCGTATGAAAAATTAAAACGGTTAAAAATTAAAGTCAAGGATAGATTTATCACCATAGGGCCTAAACCACCTAAAAGATGTTTTAAATTGAACAATTTTCCCATCATAAGAAAACAAAAAAAAAATCAAATAAAATCGTTATAATGCAATATATTCATTTCATACATGTGTAAATAATTCATATGATTGTTTTTCCTATTCACAAGCGAGAGTCGTTAGGTTTTTTTCCAGTTATTATCGAAGCTTTTACTTATACAAAGCCGTAGAATAGTTTTATTAAACCTTTTGTAAAAAATAATATTAATTTTAAGATGCTCAGGCCAAATCGGGAATAAAATACCCAATATGGGAAGGCTTATGCCATCTACGAATGAAAGACCGAAACTTTCGGAAATAGAATTACCCTTACCAGATTATATTGCAGACTAATAACTAATTTTCTTAGTGGAACGGGCGGGAAACGGCAGGGGGTTCGAAGGAGGAGAGTTTGGTGGTGCTTTTAAAAAGTCATACCCTCAGTTATGATTTGAAACTCGTTAGAGGCAGTACATTTTGAAATCTGTTACGTTGTACGCGAATATATGGCTTGATTAAGGTTTTTATTTTTGATTTCAGATTTATCTTCGGGAAAGTCAAGGGAAAATTCTGTTCTAATTCTAAATTGGAAAAAGGCGACAATTAAAATAGCTGTTTCGTGTTTGTGTTTTTTTTTTCATTAATCTTTAGAAAGTTATTTAAACGTAAGATTTTTCAAAATTGGGTTTTAATTTATGATCTGGGTTAAAATAACGGCCGACAAATGAATTTTTTTAGTTACTTTGGAATTATTGGATTAATTTTAGGTTTCTCATTATAAATAATTTTGTTAAATAGACTCAAATGTTTTGAAAAACTTGTTTCGCTTAAATTATTAAAAACATTCACCCGATTAACCTCGAGGCGTCCCAATATGAGAGCTCTAAAACAAGAAGCCTGATTTGACCAATTGGATTGCAGTCTTTCTTGAGTCTGGAAGCTGTATTTGTGGTATTGGTAAGTTCTAATAATCTGTATTTGTTTAGCACTAAAACTGCAATAGTCCAAGATGTATCAGACTCCCAGAGTGCTTTTGTCATAGGGGGTTATGTTTATAGGTTTATAGAATAGCAACTAACTAATATGGAATAGCAGTAAATTGTGGACGAAACGGCCTTAAGCTACCAAAACAATCCGTTTGCCGGAGTCCACAATCAAATTATGTCACATAAGACCGGAATACACTTCAGACTTAGATCTCAAACTTCATTTGTTTACAGACAAGTTAACCTATTAACTCTTTTTGTCTAGTAAAAACTCTGACTTAAAGAAAAAAAAAAAAAGGAGAAGACAAAATAGTTCCTTTAGAGAAGTCGATCTCAATAGTGAAGCTGCTAGAACGATTACTCAGAAAATTCGATATTAATTAACGGAATCTGTTTGATATATGGTAAGAAGATAATACAGTGCAACTACTCCAGAACCTCGATATTATTCAGTAGCGTTACTCAAAAATGTATGGCATAAGTAAGATTTTCAATTGGCTATGACTAATATCTTTGAAATAAATAAGGATATTGATTAATAGTACAACTTGCATAACTAACATCAAGATCGTCAGCTAAGAAATTGCAGTTTTTTTGGTATCCAATCGGGAGGAAAATATCTCTTGTTGAAAAGCCTTCAGGAATACATGTCAGTTCAATGACACATTTACTAAGACCGATAATATGTATATTAAGCATTATTTTGATAAAGCTGCGCTTTAGGACATCGTTGGTCATATTTGAAAGAAGTGGCTCATTTAATATATAGGCATTTTCAGACTTTGTTTCGAATTCAAACAATATTGTTGGAATTTCTAGGTTTAAATTTTTAGACTATATATATATATATATATATATATATATATATATATATATATATATATATATATATATATATATATATATATATATATATATATACGATTATTACACCGATTCGAACCAAGGCTTATTACTGAAAGGCACTTCGGTTGAAGTATATAGGTGTTTATGCGAGTTACAATGACTTTTGAAGCCTTTCTAGCACACTTTTATGGTATAGTAACTAACTGGTAGTTCCTCTGATAATAAAATAGATTTGTGACTGGAAGTTGCTGATTGAAAATTTACCGTTAGTTGTGTGAAGGTTACGGTTAGTAATCAAGAAAAGATCTAACAGATTGGTGAACTCTCCTAGTCTGCAACTTTAAAATTCTGAATAACTCAAGTACCCGAATAATGTCTAATTGTACTCATTCAATCAAAAAAATCACGATCGGAGAAGAAAAAATGGTTGCCGTTTTTTCATGAAGAATATTTTGGGTCTTACCACCCCTGATAAGCAAAATAATACATATCTGAAGTTATTGGAGTCCTCAAAAATGAAACTCGACTGCATACGTGGTTTTTACATATACGTTTTTAATGAAAACAAAAATTAAATTATATCCTTCCAATACTCCAGACTAGGCACCATGTTATTTTATAAATTTCTCTTATGTTAAGAAGCAGGTAAACGATCGATAAAGAAATTCTGGTTTTGATGTATGCAAAACTGCCCCAGTAACTAATGTGGACTATATTATTTATTCTATACTTACAGCTATCCTTTTCATATCTGTTGTATCATCACTCAAATTAATAGGAGATTCACTTGGAAATAGAATGGCATCATTTCCCACACTGATTTTTGATGTCAATTGTGCTTCATTGTAGCCATTACCTATATTGCCACTCTGTGCTGAAGTAAGGGTGTAGAAAAGGGCTTGACTTGTAAGGAGCACCAGGCATTTTATCACAGATGTCATACTATATATTGCTTTGGTTTAGTTCTAAAATTAAAAGAGAAATCCGGTAAAAATATTTTTTTGTATTATTTTACAAAAGCTTTTAAAATTAGTATATTTAATACAATAATATAGAAATTTTCATATTTTTCTGTCAAAATGTTCATTTGACTATTTGTTGTCAGAAATAATAATCTACCTCCAGTCAAACCCCTAAACATTTCCAATTTTGGTATAAGCAATAAAAAGCTTATAGTAATTCCGTATGGTTAGTTGTGCTTAATAGTAAAAATTTGTTTAGTTTTTTTTGTAAAGCAAGCTTTAAAAACTTTAAAAATGTACTTATATCATTGGGGCAATGACCATATATATATATATATATATATATATATATATATATATATATATATATATATATATATATATATAAATGAGGAAATCTCATATTCTAAGCATCCTGCATCATATGTTTATGCGACTTTCACGGATTCCTCAGTATGAGATGCAATAGCAGTGATTATATCACATTTAGCAAACGTACAACTATATGCAACTCCGTATGTAAATGAAGTAAAATGCGAACAGTAAATGCAAACTTCGGTCCATCATATCGTTTCCGTGTTGGAGGTTGCACAGTTTGAATAAATTGCTACAAAACACGGCGTATGTATATGCCATCCGGCGGGAGGTCGGCTAAGCAACGTTTAGTGCTGCATGCTTCCTTCCGATCTGTCGTTTGCATAAACAGGTGCATGTCGGTACCCTGATGAGTCTAGCAAAAGACGAAACATGTACCTCTGTCGTATCACTGTAGCGGGATATATATTTCATGTCTTCGAACATACCCTTGTAGAATAAGCATATCGCCAGAACTAGGACCCGGTTGTTTGAATGCTAAATAACGTAATAATATTTTTATTTATATTTAAAAAAGTATTGATAAACAGTAGTTATTTCATTTCTTGGTACACACATACCGATTTTATGCTATTCTTTTCTAATTGCATTTAAACGAGCATCATATGATAATCGGTACGTCAATTTTAAGTATGAATTTATGGTTGCCTAAATTATTATTAATATTAGTTTCAATACATAAACAACATCTAACAATATTTACCAATAAAAATAAGTTTTTAAATTATCTTTTTGTTAATATTAATTGCAAACTTCGCATTTATAGTAATTTTTAACGAAAAGTCACGACAAGCAATTAAACTGAAAAAAAAAGATAAGTAAACACTTTTATGTCTGCCAAACATCAAAAAAGCCTCTCCCGCATCGACCATAAATAGCCTTTAAACAAATCTATTGTTTAAATCTATAGGGTATGATTGAATATATATATATATATATATATATATATATATATATATATATATATATATATATATATATATATATACCGTTTGTTTATAAGCGCCTTGTCTATATGTTTTCATTTTTTATTAGGGCGTCTATAGAAAAACCATTAACACCAACAGTTACCTCAACGCCGATTTACATCACCATCCCGTTGATCTCAGTTCATCACAGATCACACGTGCTGCAAGACAATCTAACAAAAAATGGTTACAAAAAAGAACATATAAATCAGGCGCTAAAAAACAAACGTTTAGCCTCGAGAAATCGCTCCAAGGCTTTTGTTCCTTATGTCAGAAACACCACAGACAAAATCGCAAAAATTCTCAAGACACACAATATTGAAACCATTTTCACCACAGACCGTAAAGTAAAAGATTTCCTGTCAACACCTAAAGAGAAAAATTCCTCTAGAAAATCAAGCAGTATACGAAATTCAATGCGAGAATGCAGCTCATCTTACGTAGGATAAAACAAACATGCAATTAGCGCCAAACGAGACGCACATATAAACGCAGTCAAGCAAAAAAACAATTTCTTCTGCACTGGTCCAATACTTGTTAAACAAAGGACTTAACAACTTCTCAGAGACAAAAATGCCATCGAGATGTAAAAACCTGTCCACAGAGTTATAAAGGAACCTATTGAAATTGCAAAGCGGCCCAATAACTTAAATAGCAGAGACGACAGTCAGCGGTTGCCTAATATTTGGCAAAAACCTGCTAACGAAACATTGACTAGTAGGGTAGTAAAGAAAGGGATCATAACTCGGCGAACGACCCGAAACACTGGCAACAGGACCAATGACATGCAGCAAAAGTCGCAACCTGATTGGCCAGAATCATCTAGCAAACGAACACATCCCACGAGCACATTCAGCGTTTCTTTAAATAACGAATTTACTTCAGACTTTACGTGCTCAATCTATACACATACACACACACGAACACACCTACACGCACCGACATTTCAGCTCCTAGAAACATTATTATGCCACCCTCCCCCTAAAAAAAATTTCTGGATACCTCCTAGCAAAGATTATTATAGCTACAAAGATTATTATAGCTTAGCGTTAGCTATAATAATCTTTGCTCCTAGTCTATATAAGCGTTCTTTTTGTGTTTCTGCTGTTTCTGTTAAGTTATCGTTATGCTTCACCTATTAAAAATTGTATAATCGTTTATCGAATTTCAAAATCAAGACACAACTACTTCACCTTTACGAAGCCCTGCACTTAAAAGAGTTTTTATAATACATACATTAGCAAGCAAGAAAAAGTGTATAATTTACCTTTTTTCTTAGTAGTTGTAAGAAATAATTGCAAAATTTTATTACGTAATATTTCTGGGAAATTTGGTCAATAATTGTTATCTAACTACGCAATATCATTTTTCTCAGATATATGATGACCCCGATAATTCCAATAGTATCGTTTATCCGGGAAAATATTTGTAAAAATTTTATTAAATATAGACGTGGTAATGTTATACCGAAAACTACTGAACTATTAAATATCAATTCTAATTTAAAACCTAAATTTGCGTTAAAAAAATGGTGTCAATTAACCACAGTAGTCCTTAATAGTAGTATTAACCGTTGCTTGTTGTCCATGCACAGCTATCTTAAATCACAGAGTTGATTTCATTTTTAAACTGACCAATGAAATTGTATAGTTAGAACTTATTTTCATTCAATAAATAAATATTTTATTGTACAAATTACTTTTGAAACACTTCTTAGATGCGGAATTATTTTATGTTTAAGAAATTTAACTAGAATTGTATTCATTTGAACTAGAATGGGCAAAATTTTTTTTTGTAACAAAACTCAGGTGAATAGTCAAATTAATTATCGAATTGGATGGAAAAATAGACAACTGGCCTGTGATACATATTTTAAGAATATATTAATGATTTTACATACATTATCTAAGTTTTCCATCTATCAAAAAATTACGCCTGCGCTTATGGTTCAACAACTTTTTCATGTTTTTAATAAACCCCACGTCTTCAACAATCATAATCGTGTTCCAAAATAGGAGACTGATGCGACTGATGATATAATGGCTAGGAGTTTAAAGCATCCTATTGCGAATTAAACAACGAAATAGATTTTGAGTTATAAAATTTATCAGTTATTTTTATTTAATACAAACATTTTTATATAATATTTATACATAAGTTCAAAACAGTAGAGGAAAAACAAGATATTTTAAGGATAACAGGATTTATTGTTCGATTAAATGAGGTGCTTTTCCTTCAGTTTCGAGAAAATAAGAATCGTCCTTTTGTGATACATTATCGGGTTCTGCCTTATCATCATACATTTCTAAATCTTCTTCTTCCCATTTTGCCAAGGGCATTGGACTGCTAAACTTTCTCCATGAAGAACCGGTTTTATTGCTGAGGGAATATTCGGATATTCAATATTAGGTTTGCTTTTCCTTGAAAAACCAGACACTTTTGTCATACAAAAGTAACAGTCATTAAAATGATTTGTTCATCATCATCATCATCGTCATCATCATTTTAGCTTATCCTATCCACTGCTGAACGAAAGCCTCCCTTAATTCCAGCCATCTCTTTCTATTTTGTGCCACTTGTATCCAATTTCCAGCCACTCTTTTTATGTCATCGGTCCACCGACTGGGAGGTCGTCCTGTACTTCTATAGGCCTCATATCTTGACCTCCATTCCACAAGTCTCTTTGTCCACTGTCCATCAGTCATCCTAGGCACATATCCTGTCCAGTTCCATTTAACCCAACACCCTCCATTTTTCGTTGCATGACAGGTATTCTGTTAATGTTCTTTTTTGTCAAAGTAAGTGTCTCAGCTCCATACATGAGAATAGGAAAGACACACTGGTTAAATACCTTTCTTTTCAAGCATATAGGAAGATTATATCTCAATATATATCTGAGTCTACCGAATGCCACCCACGATAAACCTATTCTTCGCTGGATTTCGTGCGTTTATCTTTTTCAACACACTCTCTAGCAATGCAACAAACAATTTTGGGGAGAGTGTGTCACCTTGCCTTACTCCTCGACCGATATTAAATCTATCTATGCATTGATTTGCCGATGTTCTGACATTTGCCGTGGCATTCTCATATATGTTTTTGATAATTGCGGAGTATGGATGATTTACGCGACATTCGCTTAATGCCCCTAGAAACTTCCGCTGATTTATTGAATCAAAGGCCTTCTCGAAATCAACGAAGACAAGCATCAGTGGTCTATTATACTCAATACATTTCTCGATAAGAACTCTGACGGTCAGAAGATGGTCATTTGTCCCATAGCCTGATCGGAATCCCGCTTGCTCTCTCGAAAGAAAATAGTCTATTTTATTTGTCAAACGGTTCCTTAGGGCAGAATTTTCCGACAGTTGTTTTTATGGAATCTTGGATGTTTCCAAATATTTTATCCATCGTCATACTGTTTTCATAATTTAGAGTAAAGTTTCCTTATAAGAATATGTGTTTTCTTGCCATTGATTGTTGGTTCTCGCTAAATCATTGGAACTGTAAAAGGCATAGAAGAGCGTTTGCCATTTAACCAGTTACTTAGATTTTATGCACAGGTTTGGCAACATATGTGAGGAGCCCAATCCTGATTTTGATCGCCAACAAGACATCCGAAATACTTATGATAAGCTACTTTGGTCATTTTGTTAATTATCCTTTTCTGCGATTTAGGGGTAAACTGACCACATATGTAGCAAAAACTATTCACAGAGTTAACACAGCCACGTTTCTGTACTTTAGACATTTTTGTACTGTCGCGTACGTCGGTTCAGAGATGTGATACTACGTTCAGAGGCGTCAACTAATTTTATTCAACACAAATATAACACTAATACGAGGCTCTTACTATTGGCTTATTCGCGCACTTCGTTTCTTTATCTAATTCTGACGCTGCTAAACCAATACTGATGATATGAGTGCCGGCCAGCTGCTTTTATAGCCGTTCCGTATTTCTGGTATTTTCCAGAAACATCAGGTCTCGGAAGTTTAAAAAGCGACAACGTACTTCTCGTATACAGGGGCCATCTATAAGTAGATTCGGCTACGGGGCAAAGTGAAATTTGGAATTATATGGGTTTAAATGGATACTTCCGTTGACTTGTCATCTCTAGACACCCAACATGGTGTTGCCAGATCGTGTCAAATTTCCCTAACTTATGGAAAGCGTAAATTTGACAACGTCGCGATCCGGTATATTACAAATTACTTTTTAAAATAATGTGATTAAAATACTAATTTATTTTGCTGAAAAAATCGTAGCTCAAAACTCTGACATGTTAGGAAGTTTTTACCATTATTTTCGCATTTAAAGACCAAAAATTGACCAAAGACTGGCATTTACATGACAGTCGCAAATTGGCTGTAAAATAGTGTAATAGATAAAATATAACTGGTTAACTGAAAGTTGTATTTCTATGGTAGAATAGGTTTTACACTTTTAGTGTATCTGCTACGTACAGTTAACACAGCATTCTCTAATTCTACAATTTCAGGTATCTGTTATTAAGTTTTTTCCCCGGCCTTGACCCACTAACTTACTGCAAGTTGCAGGTTATATTATTTGGTCAGTTAGGAGTTTTTTTTTTCCGGATTCCTGTTAAATCCGTAACTTTTCTTAACATAAGAATTATATTTGGAATTAACTAAAGAATTATCATTGATGCTACGCGACAGTTAAATGGTTTTGAAAAGGGAATTCTTATCTTCACATTTTTATTCTTTGCTCCTTGTTCTTCCTATTGATAAATAGCAATATTTTATCTCTCTTTAAAAATATAGAAAATAATACAAGAACCTTTGTCTACAGAAAACACTTCACAGCTTATTGTGAGACCAATAGTGATATTTCTCATAATCTCTCATAATTTGATATACGAAAAAGTAAATATAAGACGACTAAAAGACCCATTATGGCAAAAGTGTACAGAGCCATGTAAAAATTAAATACGAAATGAAAATTTTCAGTGTTTAACCAAATGTTTAGGATTATAGAACACTGTAGAACTATCTCAATTCATATTAAGTAGAAGAAACGTGGGAAAACCCCTTATTGGGTACTACTGGAGTAAAGCAGTAGAACACACGAGAAAAATTATCCCGACTGGTGAAATCGAGAAAAAATACTGGATGTTCAAGTGTAACTAATAGTTATTGGGGCTACAGAAAATGAATGCACTTCCGGTAAATTTGATAATTTAGAATTTGAACAGTTTTAGAGCTACTTTTACTTCCTTATTTTATTTTATTATTTATTTACTCTCTTTCAATTCTATACCAGTAGTTTCATTAAATAAATACCTGAGAATGTACGACTTATGGTGTATGTAGTATTCGGTCCTAAAAGAGGGCTAGGTAATGTACAGTCTGCGGGCGGCCATATGAAAGGACGGTGAAATGAGCATCAATCGACCTAATAAACAGCTAAAAGTTTGACGTTCATAATACCGTACATAACCAACTATTTATCATAATCGGCTTGTTTACACATAGGAAGTCTAACCTTCCGCATGCGGAGCGCACAGCGCGTTCAGTCGCGTAATGAGAATTCGAGAATATTCGATTTATTATCCTTGTTTGTCTTATTTAATTTTAAAAGAGGCGAAGCACTTTTGTCACTGTGTATTCTAGGAGCAAGTGAAAGATTTGTAAAAATGTTTATAACACGGCTATAGATACCAATAAAGGGGTTCCAGCCAAAGCCAAATTTCGTGTTTGCATCGCGACCTTTTATGTTACACTGAGAGAAATTGAAAATTTCAAAGAATACAAAAGGCGTCCCAAACTATACGAATTTCTATTGGATTGAACCCATCTACTGTGTTCGTTTTAACCAATGATTAGCCTATATTTAACTGAGATTTGCACATATTTGTGAATAATGCTTAATGTATTTATTAACTCTTTCTGAAAATATATTATTAATACAGTTCTCTCAAGTTATATGGCACCTATAAACAAGAACAACAAAAATAACTAATTTATTATATTAAGGTGAAATCGGTATTTTTCTCTTTTGACTTAAAGAAATACGACACTTCTTACAAAAAAAAGGGAAGTATCACCATTAATTTTCAATTTTAATCAGTTCCAGGGTATTAAACCTGCCGACTTTTTGATGCCAGACTGAAAAATATCGCCAGTAAATCTAAATCTATACATCCACTGGAGTAGTACGACCCTTGAAAAATAAAGATATCAAGAAGAAATAAATATATCTATTCACTGGCGTATTACACTAGTTGCCTATATTTATTCTCTTTTCAAGCAGTTAAAGGAAATAATAGATGCAAACAGCTGTTTCCTGCAAATACCACTCTGGTTCTCTCTCTATAAGCGTTTTGACAATCTAATAGCCTCGTCAGTGGAGCTGTATCGAACCAGAAGCAACATTTACATGAAACAACTATCTATATAAATTATAAGTTAAGAGACATGTCGACAGGATATTAAACCTGTCGACTGTTCGATGTCAAACTGAAAAATATCGCCAGTCAAATGACGTCTGGGCATCTACTGGAGTAAGGCGAAACTTAAAAATTAAGATTTCAGCCGTGTTTAACTAGTTGCCTATATTTATTCTTTTTTTTAAGCATTTAAAAAAAAAGAATATGCATAACAGTTTATTTCCTACAAATACAACTCTGATTTTCTTTCCGTATAGGTCCATTGACGAGACTATTAGGTGGTCGAAACCCATATGGAGAGAGAACCAGAGTTTTATTTGCAAGAAACAAACTGTTTCTTTCCTTTCACTGCCTGAAAGGAGAATAAATACAGGCAACTAGTTAAACACGGCAGTAAATAGACTTATTTATTTTTTTCCGAAATCTTAATTTATTAATATTACTATGAGTGTTATCGCGATATATTTTTTAATTTTAAAAATTATTTTTAGTGTAATAAAGCGGGTCGCAAGCCCAACAAAGTCACGAAAATTAGAACCTTTAACTTCAAAGATACCCTCAAAGCTGTGGTATCTATATGAAGATAAATCTGCGACATAGTTTTCACAATTATTTTTAAGTTCAAAAAAATTATTGTGTTATTTTTTTAATTTAAATACACTCGACAAACAAAAATTATAAATGTTATCGTTTGTTATATGGTGTTAGGTTTGTTATATTAATCATTACTACATATCTACATATCGTAGTTGTAGATTATATATTTATGATTGTGAATAAAATAAGTTAGTATCTCCTTTTATTTAAATTTTTCCAGCTGATGATTATAACTTTATACACACGATTTTCCCCAGTGTTTGATAGCATATGTCACAGGTAGTAATTTAAGAAATTAAATCATAAGTTTTATAAAAAAAATGGCCGCCCATTTCGGTTTACATGTTGGCGTATTTTACGTTACGTACTCTATTGATTCAACCCTGAAACATAAGAAACCTGGTATGAAATTGTTTCCAAAGAACATTTTTTATAAATCCTTGCTAGGGTTGCTACAGAACAATGACAATTCAAATAAACTGCTCTTATTTTTAGTGTTTTGGTTACTAAAGAACTAACATAAGTTTATGCTAATTACCTACTGTCAAATGTGTTAATTGACTTTTTTTATCCACTGATTTTTATGTTGTTATTTAAATAAATATTAACTTTTACTTCTGATAGTACCAAATGTGTAAGTTTGTTTAGGATGTTTGTGGTTATTCTTGTGGTTACCCCGACAATATTATATAATAACATTTCTATTAAACTAAAAACAACCAAGAATCAATGTACTTCCGAGTTCTGTATCAAGTTTATAGGAAATCACATATAATTTATATTTTTTGGTTCCATTTGAAGGACTAGACTGGCACCAACACAAACGGTGAAAGGCATTAATGTTTTTTGCTAGGATAAAAAGTGACATATTTACTCCGATAGACCCTTTTCAATGCATTTTCAAATGGCGTTCTTCGCAAGAAACTGGAAAAGAATAGTATATATGCAGATTGACGCAATGCTAGATGCCTGTCCCTGAATACTTATGACAGCCTTTCTTAAGGGAAACAATACATGTAACTGCTTAAAAAAAATCGATTTTTTATTACGTTAAAATGTTCTAAATGTTCTGCAGAATACGCCAAAAAAGTTGTAAACCGATATTCGTATTAGTTCTCGAGTTATAGTTAGTTACATGCAGCACGGCGTTCCCCAGCCGGTCGAGCACACCTGCCGCGCGTCCCTGCCCACTTTCTCTTCGGCGCTATGGGAGGTTCTCCAATTGTGTATCCCTTCCAAATTCTTATAAATCACACTAATGAAATGCACGAGGAGGCTGAAGGGCTGCTGTATAGAGCTGGAATCGCTGACTAACAAGGA
Source organism: Diaprepes abbreviatus (assembly GCA_034092305.1). NCBI lineage: Eukaryota > Metazoa > Arthropoda > Insecta > Coleoptera > Curculionidae > Diaprepes > Diaprepes abbreviatus. The sequence goes on from JASJET010000139.1 coordinate 14,022,841, forward strand.
AGTTACAATAACAACTAATAATCAATGATTTTTATCTACCACGAACTTTAAACGCGTTTTTCTCAAAGTAGTACTTTTTCAACTCTTGTGCAAAATATCTCGAAAAATATTCGATCGATTTAACTCAAATTTATAACACATCTAGAAAATAGTATTATCTTTTAGTTGAATCTACATGTTTTTGTAATTTCAGGAAAATAATTTGTTTATTAATGTTTAAAACGCGATTTTTTTGTTTAAACTCAAATTAATGCAGAAATTTCATTTTTTTTTCTAAATTTTATTGGTTAACCTATAAACTATACGTCTCATTAATGTATATATATATATATATATATATATATATATATATATATATATATATATATATATATATATATATATATATATATATATTCTGAATGTTGCAGGTTCACCGGAAAAAACGTTAAGTTGCACAAGGAGTTTTTCGATGTGTTTTTGTCATTCGCTCGCATCGTCGCCATTTTGTATTGAAAAATTATAAAAAAAATATTTTCAAGTATTTTTAGACAAGTACTTTAAGAATTTCATATTTAAAATTTGTTTAATAAATAACATATATTTTTTAAATCAATTTGAAATTAACATTTTTTTTTTATTTTACATGTATTGCTCCCCTTAAAAGATAAAAAAAAAGAGAGAAAAATTTAATCCAAGGAATATACCTATACCACTCGAGTATACTCGGGACCTAGCAAGCAAATTGTTTGGCAAAAATGGGGTCTCCGGCTGAACCATACAGATCACGACCAATTTTACCTGTTCCATATATTATTGCTAAAAGCGAATTCAAACTGTCACTAGAAAGCAAATTTAATGAATCGTGGAGGGAGACCCCTGGAATATCATGTACCAAGAGGAATATATAATTAGGCCTAATGGCTGACCTGCAAGGGAGCTTCTCACCCTGAAGAATAACTTGCAATCATGCAGAATTATTACAACAAAATCATCGATCAACTGTGTCCTCTTTTATTTGATTTGATTGGTCTACACCAAAATCAGGTAAACCTATTATATAGTTTTATGAACTTCATAACCTCCAAAACTTTACTGCATTGCCTTCAAATTTTATCCTATTTCACTGAACCTTTTTTGCAAGATTTATTCCATTTTCTTGAAGCTTTATTAGTTTTATTCAGGATTTATCCGTTTTTCTTTAGGATTCCCCTTTATCTCTTTTCTTTTTTTTTTATCCTCAAGTTCAGCAATTTTTTCACAGTTACTCTAATGTAGTAGGTACATTTTTTTAAATATAGTAGATTCGTCTTTAATAAGAAATACTATATTTTTCTCCGATATTAACTACGTTTCACTGACGAATGTTTATTTCTGTTTTCCTCTTCGCCGCATTTACCAACTTCATAGAAGATAACTGCATGGTTCATAGAAATATTAACACGTAAAATGTGTTGTACTGTTTTTCGAGTTTTGCCTGAGACCATCCTCTGATTGTAATCCGAGAACGAGTACTTTCAAGCAGATAAGTAACCAAATTTTTATGAATTTGTAAAAAACTTGTAAATTTCTCACGAACCAGTTTTAAATATGTTAATTTACAATACCAATATAATGCAAAGGATATTGCAATTTTCGTTGACAGATAATGTTACTTTTGTTTTATTGATTTTTTTTTCACAGGTATCATTTATTATTATTAAATGAAACATCATAACTGAGTACACGTATCTCGAGTTTTATGTTGATAACCTGAAGCAAGAGAATATCTGTAAAGATTAGGCCTTCACGGCGTTACCAATTTATCAAGTTTAAGCTACAAATGGAGTAGTCAATTTGAACTTTTGATAGGAGTAACTTCAAAAAGTGTTGTTTCGCATTTTGCAGCAAGTGTATCATTAAACTCCGTCCATTTATAATTACCACGCCAATAAGAGGTAGTTAACTCAGGCACTGTGGATTTTTCAAAAAATGGAAATTAACAACTTTACATAATTCACTTAACTAACTTACTACCATTCAACAATTAAGTAATTAAGTTTATAAAGGAATATAAATCCATTTAAATCATACACGATTTTCTAGGTACAAACAATAAAATTTAAAAATTGCGTCCAACCGATATTGTGCGTTTACGAGTGACGCTATCAAAGCAAGTGACAGATAACAGGAAATCAATTGTGCGTATGTGGATAATTGCGGGACATGTTTCGTTGCTTTTGACTTGAACGACCTTTAAATGAGCGGATCCACTATTAAAGGTCAGTGGTTGCGTCTCAACCTCTATGCTGTCGAGAGGCGATCTCAGCACTAACTTTGTTTATAGATCTTACGCGATATTAAATAAAGCCATCTTTTTTGACTATATTTGTATTGTGACATTGCATGTACTAAAGCAAAGTCTTAACCAAAGTTTATTACATCTCAAGACATGGTTTCAAGTCATATTTATAGATCTTCTAATAGAAGGTAAGATAAAAAATAATGCGAAAAATTATGTGATTGATATCTTGTTACTTTAAAAGATTTCATTAAATTTCTATTGTGGTTCAAAGCAGGAGTTGAATGAGTAAACTTATGATTATAAAAAAAAATGTTGTAATTTTTAAGAAAAATTGGCAAATAATATAAATATATATTAAAATAATAATAACCACTTATTAGAGACGATAACAATGATAAAAAATATATAATTAAATAGTCATGAAAGTGGAAAATTATATGGTTTACAACTTTTCTATTATTATTTGGTTTTTGTGCGTGTTGCGGTTAATTAAAATTTTTTGACAAGTTTACAGTTTATTATTTCAGGATTTCCCAGGAGCTATGCTCCAATAATTCTTTTAAATAGAAAGTACTATGTGCGTTTACACACATTTTTTAAACTTAAAATAATATTGTCATTACTAGATATTTTTTAAAAATTTTACGGCTACATAATCAACTTTATAACATAATTTAGTGTATACAGAGAAAATAGATACTTTTATTATTGTTAACTTGTTTTTACGTACAATCTTAACGATAACTTGAGATTAACATAGATAGAAGTGTGATTTAACATTTAAATAATTTTAACTTGTAGGACATAAAAAAATTCACATTAAAATATGTTAAAATGGATTAAATCAGTTTAGCATTTTGGGTATGCATTAAACTAGTAAAAAATATAGACAAAAAATATGACTCTTACATAAAATATCACACGACAATTCTTTTATTTCTATGATTATAAAATATAACATCCCCTATTTTACCCACTTAAAACATGAATTTAAAAAAAAAATGATATAGTACACATTTTTTTAACCATAAGCCTATATACTAATTTTTACATTTCTAACTACCAAAATGAAGAACCTTCATACAAACTTTCATCCCCTATTTGATCCCCTTAAAAGGTAAATTTTTAAAAAAGAATGATATAGTACACATTTTTTCTAACCATAAGCCTATATACTAATTTTTACATTTCATACTACCAAAATTCATATCCTATTTTACCCTCTTAAAAAATGAATTTAAAAAAATGATCTAGTAAACATTCTTTTCTAACCATAAGCCTATATACTAATTTTGACATTTCTAACTACCAAAATGAAGAAACTTCATATAACCTTTCATCCCCTATTTGATCCCCCTAAAAAATAAATTTTTAAAAAAGAATGATATAGTACACATTTTTTCTAACCATAAGCCTATATACTATTTTTTACATTTCTAACTACTAAAATGAAGAATGTTCATCCCCTGTTACCCCCCCCCCCCCTAAAAGATGATTAAAAAAAAATAAGACAGTTAACATTGTTTTCTAACCATAAGTCTATATACTAATTTTTAAATTTCTAACTACCAAAATGAAGAAATTTCATACAAACTTTCATTCCCTATTTTACCCCCTTAGGGGATGAATTTCTAAAAATCCTTTCTTAGTGCTCACTTAGTTTATTTAAGAAACCTTTATGCAAAATTTCTTGCTTCTAGACCCAGCAGTTTCAGCTGTGGGTTGATCAGCATGCCACTCGGTTTGCATTTTTATATATAGATTTGTAGAACGCTTTGGTTTAACACCTGAAGTATGCAGAATTGAAAAATGTTTAGAGATAAAATATAACATGTACAAAATGTATTCATAAATTTATTTGTGATGTGGCTTAAACATACATTGCTTCAATTTTACATTATTAATGTAATTCTACGCTAAAAATCTCATTTATCTTTGTAGAACTATTTATTTTAAGACTTTAACAATGCAGAAATACGCTATGTCTAGATGCAAAATATAACATGTACCATAATTGTATATAAATTTGTTTATGGTGTGTTCTAAACACCTATTATTGCAATTTTATATTAATAATCCAATTTTGTAGTAAAAAAAATGTTAATTCACCTTTGTAGACAATTTAATTTAATACTTTAACTATGCAGAATTGCACAATGTTTAGAGATAAAATATAACATGTACCATATTTATTCATAAATTTATTTGTGATATTTCCCAAAAACATTACTTCAATTTTACTAATGTAATCCTACACTAAAAAACGTAATTTATCTTTGTAGCACGACATAATTTAAGAATTTATGCAAAATTGCACAAGGTTTAGAGATAAACTATAACATGTACCGTAATTAAATTTAATTGTGGTGTATTTCAAATACAATACTTAATTAACACATTACTGATGTAATTATACATCAAAAAATGTAATTCATCTTGGTAGAGCGATATAATTTAAGACTTTAACTATTCATAATTGCACAAGGTTTAGAGATGAACCACTTCTTAATTAATACATTTCTAATGTAATTCTACACCAAAAAATGCAATTTTTGTAGAACGATCTATTTTACATTACTCATGTAATTTTCAAGTAAAAAAAATGTAATTCACCTTTGTAAGCAATGTAATTTAATACTTTACTATGCAGAATTGCACAATGCTTAAAGATAAACTATAGCATGTACCGTATTCATAGATTTGTTTGTGATATGTTTCAAACGAACATAACTTCAATTTTACATTACTAATATAATTCTACATTAAAAAATGGAATTTATCTTGTTACAATGATATAATTTAAGACATTAACTTGCAGAATTGTACAAAATTTGGACGTAAAATATAACACGTACCGTAAAGATACATAAATTTATTTGTGGTGTCTTCCAAACACATATTATTTGAATTTTAGTAAATTATTAATGTAATTCTACATTAAAAATATGTAATTTAAATCTTTCACTATACAAAATTGAGCAATGTTTAGAAGTAAAATATAACATGAGCCGTATTTATTCATAAATTTATTTGTTGTGTGTTTCAAATACATATTATTTCAATTTTATATTACTAATGTAATTCTACACTAAAAAATGTAATTTATTTTTGTAGAACGGTATAATTTAATACTTTAATTATGCAGAATTGCACAATGTTTAGATGTAAAATATAACATGTACCGTAACAGTACATACATTTATTTATGGTGTCTTCCAAACACATATGCACTCATGCAATGTTTCAGAAAAAAAATGTAACTTACATTTGAAAACATTTTCTAGTTTTATTTATAAGTTTATTTGTGGTGTGTTTTTATGAAACATACATTATTTGAATTTTTCATTATTTTGGTATTCTACATTTAAAATATGTAATTTATCTTAGAACAATGTTATTTAATACTTTACAAATGCAGAATTGAAGAATATTTAGAGGTAAAATATAACTTTCTTTCTTTGTGCTTGGAGAGGCAATAACATCGTATAAAACATTAGTTTTTTATTTTGTCGAGTATTTGTTTCTTACACCTAAGAATATGTAATTTAAAATGAGTTCAGGCAAACTTTTGTTAACTGTTTCGGCACAGTGTCAGTGAAACCGACATGCTAATAGCTTATTATTGATTTTTTGCATAGTCACCTTCAATCTTTGCCAAACCGATAGTTGCAAAATAAATATACCAACAGGTTTTTATGTAATACTTATTAAATTACCTAACTTATATTTTTTACCCTAGTTATTTCAAATTTCAATTGCAGGTCGGCAACACATCAATACCACATCGGTTAAATTGGAATATTATATATATATATATATATATATATATATATATATATATATATATATATATATATATATATATATATATATATATATATATATATATATATAATCGAAGGTTGCGACTCGGGTGCTATCAGTTCCGTGTGTACGTGGGTAATGTTTGTTGGCTGTAGGTTGCGAGCCCTACTGTGTGTCATCGGCCCTGTGTTTGAGGTCGTGTTGCCGAGTTCTAGTCCGTTTCTTTACTTCTTACTACTGGTTGATGTTTCGTAAGCAGGTTCTTCCGAGTATTAGGCAATCGCTGACTGTCACCGCTGCTATTTAAGTTGTTGGGTCTCCTTACTAGCAATTCGATGGCTTTCGATGTGAAGACCTGTCCACAAGAGTTATAAGGGAAGCCGTCGAAATTGCAAAGAGATCCAACAACTTAAACAGCCGAGATGGCAGTCAGCGATGGCCTAATATTTGGAAGAACCTGCTTAAGAAACATTGATCAGTAGTAGTAAGTAAAGAAACGGATCATAATTCGGCAACACAACCACAAACACTGACAACAGAGCCGATGACACGTTGCGACGCTCGCAACCTGACTGGCCAGAACCATGCAGCCAACGAACACATCCCACGTACACACGGGACTGACAGCACCTGAGTCGCAAGCGTTAGTTCGCCCACCGACGCCGTACAGTGAACTTTTAAAATGGTGGATGAGATTTCACTGAAACGTCAGCTGCCATACGGTCCTGAAGACTCTGCACGCACACAGGATACCCGAAAACCTTCGATTACACATCACACCCGTGAGAACATTGGACGAATTTTGCAACGACCACAGATGCAGTCAATGTCTTATACAAATCTTCATCTATTACCTTTTTTGAAGTAAACGCCAAATAATAACAAAAAATATGCAAGTTGTCACAAAAAATGTTATGTTAATATTCAAAGACAACCAGTATTTTGATGGTACGTCCCAAAGGACAGAGTATATTAGTCAATAAGACTTACATTTTAGTTTTGTAATATTTGTAAAATGTTAACCAAAAATATGTCGGTGTAAAGCCATCTTAGTGACCCTCCGTAATTAAAAAAAAAATTTCTAATTTATTCTAATCATATTTTGAAACTTCCAATTACTGATTTTTAAAATTTTAACAGAGACATTTTAAGGAATATCGTAAAAAGTAATTTTTTCGCAAAACTTTGTCATCTGCGGCCCAAAATACGTATAATCTGAAAAAAATTGTAAAATTTAGCGTGGTATGAATTTTTAGTTGATCTCACGATACACACAGTGTTTGGATTTTTCAGATTTAACTTACATCAAATAATGTAAAACATACGAAACCAATAATTACGTGAGCTGTGATTTCTTAAACATGCAATAAATAAACTTTTTTCCAGTATTTGCAATCTAACAATTAAAGATACTTACCTAATAAATGTAAAAAGTAACCAAATCTAACAAAAATGTGTTTTTTAATTTAAATAAGTTCTTCGATGTTTGTTGTTGCAAAGCAACCTTGAAAACAATGCGGTTTGCAATGAAATAATTAATGTAAAACATCTAAGATCAGATGTAAAGCATGTAAACAAACTAATACAGGGTGAACCATTACATTTTCAGTTGTAGTTTGTCTCATTTAATACAAAAACATAAATTATTTATCCTTTTTAATCAACTATTTTAATAACACTACTTTACAGCCAATTTGCGACTGTAATGCAAAAGGCAGTCTGGTTAATTTTTGGTCTCTAAATACAAAAATGGTGGTAAAAACTTCCTAACAGGTAAGTTCTTTGAGTTATGATTTTTTCAGCAAAAATGAACGAGTATTTTAATCACATTATTTTAAAAGAACTGGATGATAATGCAAAATTAACTCGCTTTCTTGTCTGTCTGTCCGGTACAAATTGTGCAATTATTTTAAACTCAGGACTAAAAAGCAGAAAATAATATTTAAATAAAAAAAACTTTATATATAAGATTTTTAAAATTGACTAAAAAGTATAAAATGATTTCTCCTAGCCCCATATAGATTTCTAACCCCATACAGATTCCTAATCCCATACACAATGTCCTGAAAATTTGTGATTGTGAATTTTTAATACCTACAAAAATACTTGTAAGATTTAAAACAAAAAAGTGGGGAGCTCCTTACTATTATCGCAAATTTTGAAGACTAGATTTATGGGGTTACGAATCTGTATCGGGTTATAAAACTGTATGGAGCTAAAAGACATTATTTTATACTTTTTAGTCTGTTTTAAAAACGTAGTATATTATTATTATTATTTTTTAATTTAAATATTACTCGAATTTGATGTCGAAACTCAACTTGTTACTCGTTTAAGACTAGTTCTTCAGCTAAATGAATTGATAGAAAAGACTTGACCTTGGTTAAGTTTTCTATATTTAGGTTGCTGACTTGATTATCTTTTAAAACTATAAAGTATCATTCATAGAGTAAAAACAAAAAATGATGTAAGAAAATATTGCGAGGGGTAATGGTTGTCATTTCTCTTACGCTGCAACTTTAATACCAATAGAGGGAACTGTAGAACTTCCTTAATAGAAACAAGCTGGAATTTGTTAACAGAAGGAATTCGCCTGCTTTTATTAAGAGTAAAGAAGAGTCTGCCATTGATTTGTTTTTTCGATATGCAAGAACTTCATTAAGAAATGGGAAGTCAGTACGGGGTTTCCCTGTCAGATCACCCACATATTCCACGCAAAAACAAGAAGCAGAAATGAGGGAATACCAAAACTCAAGAACAACAAACTGGAATATCTTTTGAGACATCACCACTAAATAAATTAGCAAAGTACTTTGAGGGTCCTTGAAGCCCAGTTGCCAAATTAAGCGAAGACCCAAAAATTCTAAGATAACCTAAGTCTCAAATTGGGACACGCAATAAAAATGTTAAGAAACTTTCTAAAAGAGCGTTAAAATATTGAACTAAAATAAACTAGGAATAGTATAAAAAGTTAATAAGGGGCTCCTAGAGGAACACATGGTAGACATATTTCAAGGACATAGAAAGCATGTTGCCCGTAACATGAAAACTCTGTAAAATTCTGAGTGCTAGGATCGGGTCACTAGCTCATCTTGAAGAAGGTTAAACAATGACAGAAACAGATACCCGATTTACAAACAAATAAATCTGATTCTTCCGATTTTTTCAAAATTTAACCTTAATACACGTGAACCAAAAGCTTTTTAAGGACAAACTAAAATCTAAAATAAACTAATGTCGAGCGTGTGCGACTAGCAATTGAAGGAGATCGTCAGTTGACTGTACGCGAACTAGAAAGTGATTTTGGAATACCAAAAATTACTCTTTGGAGAATTTTAACCGAGAATTTGGCAATGGCACACGTGTTTGCGAAATTCATCCCAAAATTGCCAACGGCAGAGCAGAAGAATCTTCGCTTTGAAGTCGCTCAGGACCACTTGGAAATGGTTTCTAAAGGTAAAAATGTACTCAAGAAGATTATTACTGGTGATGAATCATGGGTTTACGGCTATGATCTAGAAACAAAGCGACAGTCTTCACAGTGGAAGCATTTTGAATCGCCAAGATTAAAAAAGCACGTCAAAGTAGAAGCAAAGTGAAGACAATGTTGACCTCTTTCTTTGATTATGAAGGTGTTATGCACCACGAATATGCTCCGAGAGGTCACACGATCACTAAAGAATTCTACGTTGAAGTATTGAAAAGATTGCGTGACGCAGTTAGAAGAAAACGGTCACAGCTTTGGACAAGCGATGATTGGCTGCTTCACCACGACAAAGCGCCAGCGCATTCATCGACCCTTGTGCAGCAAGATTTAATAAAACACCAAGTCGTACAGCTTCGCCAGCCTCAAAGGACACAGGTTCGATGACAAAGAGACGGTTGAAACTAACGCGACGAATGTACTGAAGGCAATTCCGAAAACTGACTTCCAGGACTGCTTCAGGAAGTGGAAACACCGCTGTGAACGTGTTATTCAATCAAATGGGAACTACTTTGAAAGATGTCACTCACCGGATGATAAAGAATAACACCAATGCGGAGATATGAAGGTAGGCTCAATACTTTTGGGACAAACCTCGTATGCAACGAAAATTATTACGGCAAGTTACAGCCACTAGTTTAAAAGATTTGCCGTCGAATGAATCTTCAAAAATGCCTTTAAATATGGCATATAATATTTTTTGTTTAGCCAGCTAAACTTGCTTACAATCATGGCCCTATTTTAGAAATGTGACTTTTAATAAATGCGCCGGGCAACATAGTTTTATTCCATATAGGACTCCTTGATATGAAACCGCGAAGTTTCAACAGATTTGTTCCCGTACTTCTAAATTTGAAGTACTAAATAAACTTAGAAAATATCATTATTCATAGACCTGAATAGTTCTGCTTTATATGAATTTTATCAGTTGGTAATGCATTGGCATAACCTTCAGGACCGAACTCTAAATTTCCTATGCCATTTTATATAAAATTATTCCGCTTACAGGCATTAAATAGATAACGTAAAAGATTAAAATATGGAAAAAGCCAACTTTTTTTAGTATTTATTTACAAATTATTAGCAAGTCAAAATACTACAACAAAATATTAAGCTCAGGGGCTTTGGGCTAATACGGTACACAAGAATAATTTACTGATCTAGGCTAGAATGCCGAACTCCCAATATCATATGATCGATGTCATTTTTAGGTACTTTGAGTATATGAGGTTGATAGTACACTAATTATACAGAATGTCCTATCTTAATAGTTGCAGTTGAATATTCTTTTATCAAAGCGTTTTCAGAAAAAACGACCCCATTAAAAATTAATGGATTTCAATTAGGACATCTCACGGTGACATTGAATTTGACCTTGAGAGTGACATTGAAGATTATTTCAAAAGCAAGTGCTTTGTTTTAAATGGAAATCCCATTTCTATTGCAGAAATGGAAAGTAGGAAAATTTCGATTCCAAATAATGATTTATACATTTTCATTTCATTTAGAGATCATTTGAAGGTCTAATGTGTTCAATCTTAGTCTCTATTTAAATAAGTAAGCTTAATTATTAAGATGAAGCTAAATAATTATCGAGTGTCTGACTAAACTATAATCTTGAGCTTCAATTTTCAAGGTTACTTTGACTTATAGATTATTTTATGACCATAGCCACCGAATTTCAAAGTAGAAATAACAAAGATTGGTATCAAAAGAGGATTAAAAAGCAGGTGACCTTGATCGCCACATTCAAAATTATTTTAAAGACACATCGTGCTAATCATATGAGAATCCCTATTTTTAAATACATACAGTTCGCGAAATTCCAGTTTAAGATGTGTATTTATGTTTTGAGTGAAAAAATAATGACCTCTACAGGTAAGCGTTTTTATCAGAACCTTGCCTTTATTGCCTCGGTTATTTACGGTCTTACCTTTATCGGTTACACCGAAATGGGGTCTGAAGATCCAACCTACGCCCACGAGGTGGCTTCAGGGCATCGTAATATTATACGGATAACTGAATGCAGGCACTGATTTGAATAATTAGTAATAATCAAAACAATGAATTTCGTACCCTCTCAGTCATATGAAAAATATGAAGAATAATATTCCGTACGAATAATTTGACCTACTAATTACCTGTGGAGGTAATTTTTTCACTTACAACATATCTAAAAGTGGAATTTCGCGAACTATGACTCTATTGTTTAAAAAATAGGTGTTTTTATATGATTAGCATGATGTGACTCTAGTATGACTCTGATGTAAAGGTCAAGATCACCAGTTCTCTAACCCTCCTTTGATGCCAACCTCTGTTTTTGTACTGTGAAATTCAGTGGTTTTATTCAGAAAATAATATAAACGTTAAGATAACCTCGAACATCGAAGGTCAAGGTAGTGGCGTAACTAAGAGTATGATCGCCCCCCCCCCCGCAGATTTTTTAATGCGCACTACTATTTTGCACCTGTCTTAATCCTTCGTGTTTTTTCATTTTCATTAAGGGATTTGAAGGCGCCTCTGGATTGGCTGCGCTCCTCCCCCGCACCGCGGGGTGCTAATTTACGCCACTGGGCCAAGGTCAAGGTCGTAATCGTGTAGTATATGTGTTGAGTAAGAGATCTTATTTATCCAAACTCTCCCAATCGAGTCATTATTTTATTATCCCAACGATTAAGGGCCTCCTCGGTCGGTACTGTGCATATACATATCAAATAACTCTACGATGACCGCAACATTAAAGGACAGATGTATATAAATCCCCATAAGCCTATCTCCTAGTTCCCAGGTGCGCAACTGTGAGACGGAAGAGCGAGATTGACTTTATAATAACAGATAAAAAATCCATTGTGCACGATGTATTGGTTCTGAATCAAGTAAATATTGAAAGCGGCCATCGAGTAGTAAGGGTAATAGTAAATATAAATCTAGGTTATGAAAGAAACAAAATAACAAGACACAAAACAACAAGGTGGAAAAATCCTGACAATATTGCTGAGTATCAACAACTAGTTACAAAGCTGTTAATCTAAAATGACCTCCCGGTAATTATAGAGGATATGAACACACATATTACAAATTCTGTCAATCAAATAATAAATGAATGCCACAGAAAACAGAAAAAAGACAACAAACGGAGCCATCATACACAATAGCTAATGTAAGATCGGAAAGAACTACTTAAACAGACAAATGTAAACACCAAGAAAATAAGACTTCGAAATCAAAACATTTCAAAAAACATAGGAAAAAATGTAAGAAATTATAATTGCGAACAAGTCACGAAATCAATAGAGGGGAACAAGAGTAAGAAAGTTCTGAGAATTAAACCGAATAAATGAAATTCTAAAGCACATAACTATATTGAAGTAGGGACAAAATAGATAAAACATTAAAACAGATAAAAGCACACACTGGAATAATCAATTAAGATTCAGAAGAGCATCCTGATACACCAATGAAGAAAATTAAACAATCCCTACGACAGATGAAAAACAACAAAGCTCCCGGTGAGGATCAAATAGGCAAAAAAACTTGGAGGAGAAATTCTACTTAAAAAAATTAAAAAAACTATTTAATTTTTGCCTATTTGATGCATGTGTGCCCAAAAACTGGAACAATATATTAATGATTCTGATTCCTAAAAAAGGGGATACGACTGACTTAGAAAATTACAGGCCTATTTATTATCTCACGTATACAGGCTGTTTACAAGGATAATTACCAAACAATAGAACTGACGGGTTTTCGCTCGTGATACGACATCTTCTAGCTTTGAAATTATTCCTCGAAAAGTCACTAGAGAATTATAGATTCTCTTTGTCGACTTCCACAAAGCCTTTGATACAATCGAAATATGTGCATGTCGGATTGACTACAGGTATACCCTTTCAATACACGGTATTTAAAGCCACTTAACAGTCAGCGCAAAACTTCTTACAACTACTAGAAAGTTTTCCATACAAAGAGGGCTTAGGCAAGGTGATACGTTATCCTCTAAATTATTTACAACTGGGCTCGAATAAACCTTTAAAACACTAAACTGGGACAACAAAGGTACGAGTATAGGCGGGAAGAAACTTAATAATTTACGCTTTGCCGACGACATTGCGCTTGTAACCGATAATTTAAATGCAGCTGTCATAATGATCCAACATCTAAAACAGACAACAGAAAAAGTCGACCTCTACATAAACCAAGAACAAAAATTATGACTAATTTAGTACTTGGGGAAACTATAAGGCTAGATAACGACATCACACAAGAGGTCGACACATACAAGTATTTGGGCCACAAAATTTGGCTCAGTAGAGATAACCAAATTCAATGGCTACCAAACACGAGAACAGGCTGGATTTAGGAAGGATTTTAGAACATGCGACCACCTACTGACAATAAAAATTCTAACTGAAAAGGCCAACGAATATTAGATTCCTCTATATATAGCATTCATAGATTTTGAAAAGGTCTTTGACAGCGTTGAACATTGAGCAGGTCAGAACTTGTTGCAAAATAGCAGGCTCGACCATAGATACACAATTTTAATAACAAACATATATAACAATGCAAAGATCACTATCAAAATAACGGAAGAAGACAGCACTAAACCAATAAAAATAGGACGAGGGGTCAGACAAGGAGATACAGTGTCACCGAAACTATTCAACCAAGCTCTAGAGGATGTCTTTAAAAAATTACAATGGGACAATTATGGGATCAACATAAACGGAGAGCTATTGAATCACCTAAGATACGCGGATGATATAGCTTTGATAACAGTTAAGAAAGATGAATTGCAAAAAATGATTGTAGAACTGGACAATGAAGCGTTAAAAAGTAAGACAAAACAAAAGTAATGACATATCAAACTGAAGAAATGGTTATAACGGTCGCACAAAGGAAATTGAAGGATATATATATATATATATATATATATATATATATATATATATATATATATATATATATATATATATATATATATATATATATATATATGAAATAAAATGCGAAACAGTGAATGCAAACTTCGCTCCATTATATCCTTTCTGTGTTAGAGGTTGCACAGTTAGAATAAATTGTAATAAAACACAATTTATCCTATTCCACCACCATCGAGATGGTGGCCCACCTGTACCACCACACCGAGAAGAAAGTCAAAGCTTACCCTTCCCGCCACAGTGATACGGCAGATATACATGTTTCGTCTCTCACTAGACTCATCAGGGTACCGACATGCACCTGGCTGTGCAAAGGACAGATCGGAAGGAAGCATGCAACACTGAACGCGGCTTCGCCGACCTCTCGTCGGATGGCTTATATATGTTTATACGGCTTTTACGGATTCCTCCGTGTGAGATGCATTAGCAGTGGTTATATCCACCTTATGCTGTTGTAGTGCTGAAATCACATTCAGCAAACGTACAACTATATGCAACTCCGTATTTAAGTGAAACTGTGCATCCTCTAACACAGAAAGGATATAATGGAGCGAAGTTTGCATTCACTGTTTCGCATTTTATTTCACTTACATACGGAGTTGCATATAGTTGTACGTTTGCTGAATGTGATTTCAGCACTACAACAGCATAATGTGGATATAACCACTGCTAATGCATCTCACACGGAGGAATCCGTAAAAGCCGTATAAACACATATAAGCCATCCGACGAGAGGTCGGCGAAGCCGCGTTCAGTGTTGCATGCTTCCTTCCGATCTGTCCTTTGCACAGCCAGGTGCATGTCGGTACCCTGATGAGTCTAGTGAGAGACGAAACATGTATCTCTGCCGTATCACTGTGGCGGGAAGGGTAAGCTTTGACTTTCTTCTCGGTGTGGTGGTACAGGTGGGCCACCATCTCGATGGTGGTGGAATAGGATAAATTGTGTTTTATTACAATTTATTCTAACTATGCAACCTCTAACACAAAGGATATAATGGAGCGAAGTTTGCATTCACTGTTTTGCATTTTATTTCACTTACATACGGAGTTGCATATAGTTGTACGTTTGCTGAATGTGATTTCAGCACTACACCAGCATAATGTGGATATAACCACTGCTAATGCATCTCACACGGAGGAATCCGTAAAAGCCGTATAAGCATATATATATATATATATATATATATATATATATATATATATATATATATAGGTCAAATAACAAAGAAAATCAAACTGGAGAAATAAAAAGAAGAGTCGGACCATCCTGGATATCATTTGGTAAACTCTCATACCTCCTAAAAAACAAGAAATATCCACAGTATGTGAGAACTAGAATGTTCAATCAATGCATACTATTTGTCTTAACATATCCCAAATCCCAAACATGGACAATTACCAAAGAGAATATAGATAGAATTGCCAAAACACAAAGAACAATGGAGAGACAAATGCTAGGTGTCAGACTTATAGATAAAAAGAAAAACGCATGGGTACGAGACAAAACAAAAGTAATCGATGTCTCGACACAAGTAGCCAAGCTTAAATAGAAATTCGCCGGTCATACTTTAAGACAAAAAGACAATAGATGGAACATAATAATCCTAGAATGGAGACCCTGGCAACAGAAAAGAAGAAGAGGAAGACCGCAAATGAGATGGACAGACGACTTAAAAAAGTAAGCCGGACAAAGATGGGTACAAACCGCTCAAGATAGAGAACAATGGAGAAAACAAGGGGAGGCCACATATGATCGAGGCTCATTACATAGATAGATAGAGAGATAACCAAACCTTAGAACTTGAACTAAGAATTAGCCTCGGATGGACAGTGCATGGTAGATTAAGAGATGTTTTCAACAGCAAAATATTTGAAATGAAAAATCTATTATCAGTGTATCTTGCCTGTAAGACCTATGGTGCAGAAACACACTATCCAAAAACACGGTGCATACATTGGAGGTAGCACAAAGAAAGATGAAGCGGACCATGTTGGACATTCAAATTCAAGATCGAATAAGAAATACGGGAATTCGGCGAAGAAGCAAAGTATAAGGAATAATAACAGTAGTAGTCATACCGTCGCTATAGACCGGGCTGCGCCCCCGTGGGCCCCACGACGAGGGCCCCATTTTAGAGCTGCGCCCCATTTTTTGTGGGGCCCCTTTTTTAGAACCCCTTCCGTGGGCCTCAGTTTCTAATGCTCCACCCGAGTACCCCATAGGGCTCCGTTAAACTTCCGTCCGGGATCCCCATTTTTAGAGCTCCTTCCGGGGGCCCCATTTTCTAGTGCTCCACCCCGAGTACCCCATAGGGCTCCGTTAATGTTCCGTCCGGGATCCTCATTTTTCAGGTTAGTTCAGGTGTCCCCATTTTCTAGTAGTTCACCCGGGTACCCCATTTGGGCGTTGGCTTTCGCATGTACATCAACTGTCACCTGTCACTACTTGTCATTTTCTTCTGGTTGCCTGTCAATTCAAATTATCAATCTTCTTGTTGGCTGCACTTTAATTTTGTTGGGATGACGTCACACTTTTTTTCATTCTAGCGAGGATCGAACCAGCTACCTTCGGGTTGGAAGACAAACTCTATAGGCACAGGGCTATCGAAGCCATGTCGCAAAGTTTAGCAGTTAAATCCTATCTTCAGTCAAAGAATAATTTTTAACCATTTAATAAATGAAAAAAAAAGTCATATACGTTGTTGGAATTCGAACCCCCAATCTTCCGCTCAGTACACAGATACCTTATCCGTCAGACTACGACCACTACGTGAAGAGTTTAGCAGTTAAATCCTATTTCTCTTGAGTCAACGTAGCGGCCTAAATGACTGTTATGTGTGTATATAAGGATTAATAAAAAAAGAGTCTTTATCCATTAGTTGTTGTTGTAGGGTATCGTAAATTTGATTAAAATTAATTTTTTGGTTTGTAATAGTACTGATGTAGGTAAAATGACTTGTAGAGAGTCTGACAAGGAAATTCTGTACATAACTTACGGCGGCTCGTGGTGATGCAAACACGCCATTTTACAATTTCATTTTAACAAGTTTCTAGCTAATTGTATAGATGATAATAGGAGTACTGTATTGTCATTATTTTATATGTCCTATTTTTTAGGATTACGCCCCCGGAGTCTCATTTCCTAGTTGTTATCTGTCAAATGGTGAATATGCGTTAAAGTTTAGAGAGAACACCATTTGATATATATTTTTTTAATTTGAAAAGGTAAAATTTGGAAAAAAATTGATACGAAGCTACGAGACATTTGGATTTTATATAATAACGCAGAGGAAAAATAAAACAAATATATACTTTATTTTTATTTCATCAAACATTATTTTTTACGACTATATAGTCAGCTAATAAATATATTTATTAACTAAGAGAAAAATATTACTCTAATATAAAGAGTGAATAATAAACAAACATTTAGCTGATAAATCAACAATCTTAATTTATATTTAGTGCCCTGTATGGCAAAAAATTTCGAGTTATAACCTTGTTTTGACACAAATAATAGATAAATCTAACTTACTTTAATAATAATTGGAAACATAAAATTTTAATTTATTTTTTCATTTTATACAAACTTATCCTTAATCTGACATATATTGTAACATATTAAGATTTTATCCCCGGGTATAGAATGTTTAGGACTGGAAAAGGAGGACTATCCACAAACCAAATAGTTTCTTGAATCGATTTCCACATCATCCTGAAGGTTTTTGTCAGCATAAGGTATGGTATATCTAAAAAAAAAAATAAACAATTTTAGCAAAAATAATTAAGTTCGATTTCCTTTAACCATAGGTGCCTCGTTTTATTTAATGTGATAAAAAGTTAATAAAATATCGAGTAAAAAGTGCTTAAGAGGAAACTGATTATTTAAAATACTAACATAATGGTTAGAGTTATTAAAGAGATAAAAAGTAATCAAGGCATGACTTTTTGTTTATGTCTCTTTTAATTCAATATAATAAAAAATTTCAGCATATGTATAAGCAAGGTATATATAAAATATGAAATAAACTATTTAACAGTGTACAGCAAAACCACAAGTTTCATTTATCATGATGAGCTAACGGTTCAGCGAATCGATAATAGCCTAACTAACTCACTGATATGCTTTTCTCTAATTTTTCGCGAAATATGAAAGTGTTTTTTATTTTGCTATTTTTAAATACATAATTTCTTATTTTTTTTTACAAATTTTAAACGCTTTTAAATTGTCATAATTATGTTTTCGATATGACATCTTATATCAAAATTAAAAACACTGTAGTGTAAGAAATTAAATATTTGACTTTGTTGCTACTCAAAATTCACCAAAAGTTGTATAAATAATATGAAAATATTAGAAAGATTTCTTACTGCATTGGAAAAGACATAAAATTATTAAGAATGCTATAATAATGGGATAGACCAGGGGTTAAAAATGTGTAATTTTATAAATTAAAGGCTCAACTGATGTCTTATGTGGACTTTTATACAAAAATAGAGTGTTTTCAGGAGAAATTACACACAGACTAAGTAATATGGACAATAAATTAAAGGTCCAAGTATATCTTGTATAGATTTTTTATATAAAAATTGGGTATGTGCTGTAAAAAACTTAAATGGTGGATCAAAATTTCGTTTAGATATGAGATTTGATATTAAAATTAAAAGCACTGTGATGTAAAAAATTAAATATTTTGCCTTTGTTGATTACTCAAAAATTCTATAAAAGCTGTATAAATAATATGAAAAATAATGTTAGAGATGCTTCTTACTGCATTGGAAAAAGACATAAAATTATAAAAATGCTATAATAATGAGCTAGGTCAAGTGTTAAAAATGTGTAATTTGAAAAATTGAAAGTTCAAGTGTTGCCTTGTGTAGATTTTTATCCAAAAATAGGGTGTTTTCAGGAGAGAAATTACTCACAGACTAAGTAATATGGACAATAAATTAAAGATTCAAGTATATCTGGTATAGATTTTTTGTATAAAAATTGGACATGTTCTGTAGAATACTTTAAATCGTGGATCATAATTTCGTTTAGATATGAGTTTATATATTAAAATTAAAAGCACTGTGATGTAAGAAATTAAATATTTTGCCTTTTGTTGACTTCTCAAAAAGTCACCAAAAGTTGTACAAAATAATATGAAAAATAATGTCAAGGAGGTTTCCTACTGCATTGGAAAAGATATAAAATTATAAAAAATGCTATAACAAGGTTAGATTTAGTGTTATAAATGTCTAATTTGGAAAATTACAGGTCGAAGTGGCATCTTGTGGAGATTTTTATACAAAATAGAGTGTTTTTAGGAGAGAAATTACACATTGACTAAGTGATATGGGCAATAAATTAAAGGTCCAAGTGTATTTTCTGATTTTTTATATAAAAATAGGGTATGTTCTGTAAGATACCTACAAGAATGGTTATTTTGATATGTTAAAATGTATAATTTGAAAATAAAAAGACTCTTGAAGTGTCTCTTACGAATTTTTTATACAAAATATGGTGTTTTCTGGAGAGAAATTGACCCTAAGTGATGTTGACAATAAATTAAAAGTCCAAATGTATCCTATATAGATTTTTTATATAAAAACAGGGTATGTTCTGTAGTATACTTACAAAAAAAAAGAATTATTTCGTTCTGTTAAGAATGTATAATTTGAAAATTAAAGACCCATGAGATGTCTTTTATGGATTTTTTATACAAAATATGGTATGTCTTGAAAGAAATTATACACTAAGTAATACGGGTAATAAATTAATAGTCCAAGTGTATCTTGTGTAGATTTTTTATATAAAAATAGGGTATATTCTATAGAATACTTACATAAAAAGGATATATGTTCAACAACAAATCCTCATAAAGTTCCAGAAGGGCCACATAGTCTCAAGTAGCATATATTTCATTATACTTTTCAGTTCTATTATGTATCCCTTCTGGGCGTATTACGTTTGCCTACAAAAAAATTTTAACACAAAATTTCAGTTAAATATTAAATATATAGTTATCGCAATGAGTTGATGATTTAATAAATCTATAATAGTCATAACTCACTCACAGATATGTTCTTCTCTTTTTTCCATAAGAGAGAAGTGTAAGCCATGTTTTCACGTTAATACATTAATTACTGTTGTTGCCGAAACTGCTGCCACAATAGAAGTATTCAGGTATTTAGATTTTACCTAAAATTGGAAAAGTTGCAATATTTTTCTTCAAATTAACAAAAAAAAAATACCACTAAAATTGTTACTTTTTATTAAATTAAAAATAAAACTTCTTGTTTTAAAATTGTTACTTTTTATTAAATTAAAAATGAAACTTCTTGTTTTAAAATTGA
Source organism: Diaprepes abbreviatus (assembly GCA_034092305.1). NCBI lineage: Eukaryota > Metazoa > Arthropoda > Insecta > Coleoptera > Curculionidae > Diaprepes > Diaprepes abbreviatus. The sequence continues at coordinate 14,043,676 of JASJET010000139.1, forward strand.
TACTTGCATCAAAGAAAAATTTATATCATATTAATAAGTTTTCGACTATACAGTACCTATAAGCAACTTAAAAACTGCCCTTCATTGGTCTGCTGTGGGCATTGTTGTGATAAATGCAAATATGTTTGACTAAATTCAAGCTTATTCTAAAAAGTTCGAGTTAGTAAAAAATTAAATAACAATAAGGTGTATAATTTTTAAATAATAAATAAAAAGCTAATTTATATACATTAAGGTAAAATTTACGCAGTTGATAATTAGTTGTCCTATTGCTTTTTATGGTTTATTGGTAAATAGGCTGTCATTCTTGACATCCTCGTTGCACCACCACCACAAATAAACGAAACAAACGTCTGCATATTTGAATTTTCTCTCTCAAAATTGAGATATTCAGATATTTTTATTCTTGTCTATCTGCTTCTATATGCTGTTTGTTTCACATCAGGAGTATTCGTTATATGCCAAATTCTTTCTTGAATGTATTTCTGGCCCATTTCCGATATAAAGTACGGCATATCTAAAAAATTAACTTTTTCAAAATTTTTTATTAAGAGGAGAAAGTAAAGATAGAAGAAGAACACCCTTTTGAAAAATTAAGAAAATTAATATTTCTGTTTTAAATATTTCCCAGCCCCCTTTTTTACAAAGTAGTTCTGCTTTTTTATACCTTTACATAGATTAAAAGATGTACTTATATGTCTCAAATACTATTCACTCATCGAAAAATTTTCTAAGCTGACCTTTTTAAGATAAAAATGTAACCAAAGATACCTATTAAATTTGTCTTAAGTATTTTATCAGAAAAACACTAAAATGTACCTAACATAAAAAAATCAATGACATAATTTGAAAAAATATTTAATTTTCGACAAAAAAAATAATCCCAAAAAAACTTATCTGTCTCAATTTTAAGCATTATTTCGAATGAAAACTAGTTAAAATGCTCTCTAAACATGAATAAATTATCCACCATTCGATGAAACTATAAAAAAGAAAAAATAAATCCACCATTTTTAGATACCGTTGTCGTGCAAGCTATACTTTGTACCAATCAAATATTTACTACAAAAATTACTATTTAACTACGTAAATTGAAAAAATACTGCTTTTTTCTAACAGAAAATAATTAAAAATGCACGCTAAACATATAGTAATCAATTAATATTCGATCAAATTGTAAAATAAAAGAAAATAAATCTCAGAGCTCTGTTATTTACCGGCATCCATTGAGCGTGCCGGCCATGTAAGCCATTGCAAATTTTCTGGGTTCCTCAATGTCAAATTTGATTAATTTACAAAAACGATATCTTAATACCTTACTAACGCAGCAATCAAGCTATATTAAAAATGCAATAACGCTAACGGTTTTATTTCCTATTACCGATCTTTAAGATATCATCCTGTTAGATTTTATGAATAAAAATAAAACGGTTTTTTATAAGACCATTCACCCTGGAATTATATCAAAATTTATCTTAAAACTTACCTTTTTCAATTTTCTTAAGGGTTTAGTCGAACAAAAACTAATTAAAAATGCACTTAACATATAAAATTCAATTAAAAATTCACTTTATACGCTTAAAATTTGTAATAAAAAGAATATTATCGGTTATTATGGTAGTGGTACGAATATTGACATAAAACTGACATACTTGTTAGAAGCAGCTTTAGCGGTGGATCGAGAAAAAGATTGGGTCTGTTACCAGCCTTCACATTGAAAGTTTCATCACCCTTTTCAGTACCATACTTTCAAACCTTTTTTAAATTCGAATTATGTCTGCTTCTATTTTTATCAACAAAATAACATTGTGGAAATTGTAAGTAGATTATAATTTATTTTATATTACTAAGTTAAAGGTGAAACACAATAAACAAACATGTAAAATGTGTGTCTTTGGGTAAAATAGGTATAAATTACAGTTTTAGAGAGTACGACTAGTAATAATATTTATTTAAATTATAAAATCAGATGTTGCTGTCATGAAATATAACGAAAATTTTCGTTGCTCGAGCTGTATTACTTTTTAATAAAAATAATGTAATTAATACCGATTTGTTTTTATATAACAGTTCCAAAAATCGAATTGTCGATGGGGTAGCAATTCATCCCTTCCACGTTTTAAACTTGGTCACGGCCTTGAAAAATATATGAGTATATGCTAATGTCTTTGAAAGCTGGCGTGATAATTCACCCCCACTCTTTAAACTTAATCCAGGCCTTGAAAATATGCACGCTTCCTCGATGCCTTGAAAACTTACGCTCGACCTAACATATGTGATGAATATATATGACGTCATTTTACCCTCAAGTATACCATTAAAAACGCCCATGCGCCGAGGAATGATTTTTATATTCACGTTGATATCAGTGGCATTAATTTTAAAATATTTTTTGTAGCGCATATTTTAAAAGTGTTTGTTGTTACAGGTAATTTTAATTTAATACATTTTTCTACAGTCAATATTTCAAAATTTTTTTAATAATTTGACTTTTTGTTTCTTACCAGTTGAGTTATTTTAATAAAATTCTATGTACTTTTCAAAAATAATCTTTTATGAAGGAATTATTTCCGAAAAACACTCCCAGAATTTCCTTCGCTGTATTTAAAGGAGAAAAATACCTTTTTTAATATTTCGGTTTTCAAATATCATGGATTTCTTTTACAACAGTATTTTGTTCTTAGAGATCCTTTTTAAACTCTAATTCTTTAACTTTCTGCGTATAAGCTAAGTTCAGAATCTTGTACTTCTCCTGCAGAAACCAAGAAATAAGTTATATAATGTCAAAATAAATGCGGAGTATCTAAATTCAATGATTATTTCGCCTTTAGTGCTCTAATTTCCTTGTTTTCCTGGAGAAGTAATAACAAAGGTATCGAAAATGCAAGATATTATTTAAAATAAACCCAATAATCTTTGAGATATTTTCGTATTTCCCTAAAAAATGGATTTCGGGAAGTAAATTAATGCAAACATTTGTGACTTTCTGTCTATAAGCTAAGTTCAGAATCTTATACTTCTCCTAAAAAAACAAGGAATATAGGTTCAATAAAATCGAAATAAGAACGAAAGATCTAAATTCAATGACTATTTTGCATTTGGTGCTGTAATTTTTTTTGTTGTTTCTAGTTAAGCTATAAAAGTATCTAAAAATGCCGGATTTTTAAAATATTTTAAAAAACTAATATTCTTAGAGATATTTACGTATTTCCCTAAAAAGTGGACATTGGGAAGTAAATTAAGAAAACCGCCCCAGTTTCGATTTTCTGTCTATAAGCTAAGTTCAAAATCTTGTACTTCTATGATTTTTCGCCTCTTGGTGCTATAATTTTTAATATATCTCGGCAGCACAACTACGAAAATCTCTGAAGGATTTAATTTTCAATTATATTTAGAATATAGAATTTTACTTTAGAGTGAATAAAATCTAAATATGAACGGAGTATCTTAATTTAGTTACTATTTCGTCTTTGGGGTTATAATTTCTTTGCTTTCCTAGAGAAGTTACAACAAAAGTATTGAAAAAAGGCGGAATTTTTTAATATTATACAAAATAAAACTAATAATCAAAGAAATATTTTTGTATTTCCCCGAAAAACGGCATTCGGAAAATAAATTAATATAAACGCCCCATTTTTGACTTTCTGTCGATAACCTAAGTTCAGAATCTTATACTTTTATAAAAAAATAAAAAATATAGGTTAAATAAAGTTGAAATATGACGAAACATCTAAATTCTATGATTTTTCACCCTTGGTGCTATAATTTCTAATATATTTCGGCAGCAGAACAACGAAAATCTCTGAAGGTTTTAATTTTCAATTATATTACGAATATAGAATAGCATTTTAGAGTGGAAAAATAAAAATATTAACGAAATATCTAAATTTAGTAATTATTTCGTCTTTTGATGTTCGTCTTTCGTATCAAATATGCAGAATTTTTAAAATATTATGCAAAATAAGACTAATAAAAGAGATATTTTCGTAATTCCAAAAAAAATGAAATTCAGGAAGTAAATTGATACAAACGACTCATTTTTGACTATCTATAAGTTAAGGTCAGAATCTTATACTTCTCCTGCGAAAAGATAGAAATATAGGTTAAATAAGGTCAAAATAAGACAGAAATATCTAAATGCCATAATTACTATGCCTTTAGTGCTATAATTTCCTTGTTTTCCTAGAGAAGTTATAAAAAAGGTATCGAAAATGCAGGATATTATTTAAAATAAATCCAATAATATTTGAGATATTTTCGTATTTCCCTAAAAATGAAATTCGGGAAGTAAATTAATACAAACATCCCAATTTTGAGTTTATGCCCATAACCTAAGTTCAGAATCTTGTACCTCTACAAAATCCAAGAAATATGGGTTAAATAAGGTCGTCAATCATTGATTGAACACATTTCGTTCTTATTTCGACCTTATTTAACCTTATATTTCTTGGATTTTGTAGAAGTACAAGATTCTGAACTTAGGTTATGGGCATAAACTCAAAATTGGGATGTTTGTATTAATTTACTTCCCGAATTTCATTTTTAGGGAAATACGAAAATATCTCAAATATTATTGGATTTATTTAAAATAATATCCTGCATTTTCGATACCTTTTTTATAACTTCTCTAGGAAAACAAGGAAATTATAGCACTAAAGGCATAGTAATTATGGCATTTAGATATTTCTGTCTTATTTTGACCTTATTTAACCTATATTTCTATCTTTTCGCAGGAGAAGTATAAGATTCTGACCTTAACTTATAGATAGTCAAAAATGAGTCGTTTGTATCAATTTACTTCCTGAATTTCATTTTTTTTTTTTTGGAATTACGAAAATATCTCTTTTATTAGTCTTATTTTGCATAATATTTTAAAAATTCTGCATATTTGATACGAAAGACGAACATCAAAAGACGAAATAATTACTAAATTTAGATATTTCGTTAATATTTTTATTTTTCCACTATAAAATGCTATTCTATATTCGTAATATAATTGAAAATTAAAACCTTCAGAGATTTTCGTTGTTCTGCTGCCGAAATATATTAGAAATTATAGCACCAAGGGTGAAAAATCATAGAATTTAGATGTTTCGTCATATTTCAACTTTATTTAACCTATATTTTTTATTTTTTTATAAAAGTATAAGATTCTGAACTTAGGTTATCGACAGAAAGTCAAAAATGGGGCGTTTATATTAATTTATTTTCCGAATGCCGTTTTTAGGGAAATACAAAAATATTTCTTTGATTATTAGTTTTATTTTGTATAATATTAAAAAATTCCGCCTTTTTTCAATACTTTTGTTGTAACTTCTCTAGGAAAGCAAAGAAATTATAACCCAAAGACGAAATAGTAACTAAATTAAGATACTCCGTTCATATTTAGATTTTATTCACTCTAAAGTAAAATTCTATATTCTAAATATAATTGAAAATTAAATCCTTCAGAGATTTTCGTAGTTGTGCTGCCGAGATATATTAAAAATTATAGCACCAAGAGGCGAAAAATCATAGAAGTACAAGATTTTGAACTTAGCTTATAGACAGAAAATCGAAACTGGGGCGGTTTTCTTAATTTACTTCCCAATGTCCACTTTTTAGGGAAATACGTAAATATCTCTAAGAATATTAGTTTTTTAAAATATTTTAAAAATCCGGCATTTTTAGATACTTTTATAGCTTAACTAGAAACAACAAAAAAAAATACAGCACCAAATGCAAAATAGTCATTGAATTTAGATCTTTCGTTCTTATTTCGATTTTATTGAACCTATATTCCTTGTTTTTTTAGGAGAAGTATAAGATTCTGAACTTAGCTTATAGACAGAAAGTCACAAATGTTTGCATTAATTTACTTCCCGAAATCCATTTTTTAGGGAAATACGAAAATATCTCAAAGATTATTGGGTTTATTTTAAATAATATCTTGCATTTTCGATACCTTTGTTATTACTTCTCCAGGAAAACAAGGAAATTAGAGCACTAAAGGCGAAATAATCATTGAATTTAGATACTCCGCATTTATTTTGACATTATATAACTTATTTCTTGGTTTCTGCAGGAGAAGTACAAGATTCTGAACTTAGCTTATACGCAGAAAGTTAAAGAATTAGAGTTTAAAAAAGGATCTCTAAGAACAAAATACTGTTGTAAAAGAAATCCATGATATTTGAAAACCGAAATATTAAAAAAGGTATTTTTCTCCTTTAAATACAGCGAAGGAAATTCTGGGAGTGTTTTTCGGAAATAATTCCTTCATAAAAGATTATTTTTGAAAAGTACATAGAATTTTATTAAAATAACTCAACTGGTAAGAAACAAAAAGTCAAATTATTAAAAAAATTTTGAAATATTGACTGTAGAAAAATGTATTAAATTAAAATTACCTGTAACAACAAACACTTTTAAAATATGCGCTACAAAAAATATTTTAAAATTAATGCCACTGATATCAACGTGAATATAAAAATCATTCCTCGGCGCATGGGCGTTTTTAATGGTATACTTGAGGGTAAAATGACGTCATATATATTCATCACATATGTTAGGTCGAGCGTAAGTTTTCAAGGCATCGAGGAAGCGTGCATATTTTCAAGGCCTGGATTAAGTTTAAAGAGTGGGGGTGAATTATCACGCCAGCTTTCAAAGACATTAGCATATACTCGTATATTTTTCAAGGCCGTGACCAAGTTTAAAACGTGGAAGGGATGAATTGCTACCCAATCGACAATTCGATTTTTGGAACTGTTATATAAAAACAAATCGGTATTAATTACATTATTTTTATTAAAAAGTAATACAGCTCGAGCAACGAAAATTTTCGTTATATTTCATGACAGCAACATCTGATTTTATAATTTAAATAAATATTATTACTAGTCGTACTCTCTAAAACTGTAATTTATACCTATTTTACCCAAAGACACACATTTTACATGTTTGTTTATTGTGTTTCACCTTTAACTTAGTAATATAAAATAAATTATAATCTACTTACAATTTCCACAATGTTATTTTGTTGATAAAAATAGAAGCAGACATAATTCGAATTTAAAAAAGGTTTGAAAGTATGGTACTGAAAAGGGTGATGAAACTTTCAATGTGAAGGCTGGTAACAGACCCAATCTTTTTCTCGATCCACCGCTAAAGCTGCTTCTAACAAGTATGTCAGTTTTATGTCAATATTCGTACCACTACCATAATAACCGATAATATTCTTTTTATTACAAATTTTAAGCGTATAAAGTGAATTTTTAATTGAATTTTATATGTTAAGTGCATTTTTAATTAGTTTTTGTTCGACTAAACCCTTAAGAAAATTGAAAAAGGTAAGTTTTAAGATAAATTTTGATATAATTCCAGGGTGAATGGTCTTATAAAAAAACCGTTTTATTTTTATTCATAAAATCTAACAGGATGATATCTTAAAGATCGGTAATAGGAAATAAAACCGTTAGCGTTATTGCATTTTTAATATAGCTTGATTGCTGCGTTAGTAAGGTATTAAGATATCGTTTTTGTAAATTAATCAAATTTGACATTGAGGAACCCAGAAAATTTGCAATGGCTTACATGGCCGGCACGCTCAATGGATGCCGGTAAATAACAGAGCTCTGAGATTTATTTTCTTTTATTTTACAATTTGATCGAATATTAATTGATTACTATATGTTTAGCGTGCATTTTTAATTATTTTCTGTTAGAAAAAAGCAGTATTTTTTCAATTTACGTAGTTAAATAGTAATTTTTGTAGTAAATATTTGATTGGTACAAAGTATAGCTTGCACGACAACGGTATCTAAAAATGGTGGATTTATTTTTTCTTTTTTATAGTTTCATCGAATGGTGGATAATTTATTCATGTTTAGAGAGCATTTTAACTAGTTTTCATTCGAAATAATGCTTAAAATTGAGACAGATAAGTTTTTTTGGGATTATTTTTTTTGTCGAAAATTAAATATTTTTTCAAATTATGTCATTGATTTTTTTATGTTAGGTACATTTTAGTGTTTTTCTGATAAAATACTTAAGACAAATTTAATAGGTATCTTTGGTTACATTTTTATCTTAAAAAGGTCAGCTTAGAAAATTTTTCGATGAGTGAATAGTATTTGAGACATATAAGTACATCTTTTAATCTATGTAAAGGTATAAAAAAGCAGAACTACTTTGTAAAAAAGGGGGCTGGGAAATATTTAAAACAGAAATATTAATTTTCTTAATTTTTCAAAAGGGTGTTCTTCTTCTATCTTTACTTTCGCCTCTTAATAAAAAATTTTGAAAAAGTTAATTTTTTAGATATGCCGTACTTTATATCGGAAATGGGCCAGAAATACATTCAAGAAAGAATTTGGCATATAACGAATACTCCTAATGTGAAACAAACAGCATATAGAAGCAGATAGACAAGAATAAAAATATCTGAATATCTCAATTTTGAGAGAGAAAATTCAAATATGCAGACGTTTGTTTCGTTTATTTGTGGTGGTGGTGCAACGAGGATGTCAAGAATGACAGCCTATTTACCAATAAACCATAAAAAGCAATAGGACAACTAATTATCAACTGCGTAAATTTTACCCTAATGTATATAAATTAGCTTTTTATTTGTTATTTAAAAATTATACACCTTATTGTTATTTAATTTTTTACTAACTCGAACTTTTTAGAATAAGCTTGAATTTAGTCAAACATATTTGCATTTATCACAACAATGCCCACAGCAGACCAATGAAGGGCAGTTTTTAAGTTGCTTATAGGTACTGTATAGTCGAAAACTTATTAATATGATATAAATTTTTCTTTGATGCAAGTATCAATTTTAAAACAAGAAGTTTCATTTTTAATTTAATAAAAAGTAACAATTTTAAAACAAGAAGTTTTATTTTTAATTTAATAAAAAGTAACAATTTTAGTGGTATTTTTTTTTTGTTAATTTGAAGAAAAATATTGCAACTTTTCCAATTTTAGGTAAAATCTAAATACCTGAATACTTCTATTGTGGCAGCAGTTTCGGCAACAACAGTAATTAATGTATTAACGTGAAAACATGGCTTACACTTCTCTCTTATGGAAAAAAGAGAAGAACATATCTGTGAGTGAGTTATGACTATTATAGATTTATTAAATCATCAACTCATTGCGATAACTATATATTTAATAGTTAACTGAAATTTTGTGTTAAAATTTTTTTGTAGGCAAACGTAATACGCCCAGAAGGGATACATAATAGAACTGAAAAGTATAATGAAATATATGCTACTTGAGACTATGTGGCCCTTCTGGAACTTTATGAGGATTTGTTGTTGAACATATATCCTTTTTATGTAAGTATTCTATAGAATATACCCTATTTTTATATAAAAAATCTACACAAGATACACTTGGACCTTTAATTTATTACCCGTATTACTTAGTGTATAATTTCTTTCAAGACATGCCATATTTTGTATAAAAAATCCATAAAAGACATCTCATGTGTCTTTAATTTTCAAATTATACATTTTTAACAGAACGAAATAAACCTTTTTTTAAGTAACAATTTTAGTGGTATTTTTTTTTTGTTAATTTGGAGAAAAATATTGTAACTTTTCCAATTTTAGGTAAAATCTAAATACGTGAATACTTCTATTGTGGCAGCAGTTTCGGCAACAGCAGTAACTAATGTATTAACGTTGAAACATGGCTTACACCTCTCTATTGTAGAAAAAAGAGAAAACATATACAGATATGTTACTTACTCACAGGAGTAAGTTATGACTATTATCGATTTCTTAAACCATCAACTCATTTTGATAACTATATATTTAATAGTTAACTGAAATTTTGTGTTAAAATTTTTTTCGGTAAACATAATACGCCCAGAAGAGATTCATAATAGAACTGAAAAGTATAATGAAATATATGCTCCTTGGGACTATGTGGGCCTTCTGGAACTTTATGAGGATTTATTGGAGAACATATATACTTTTATGTAAGTATTCTACAGAATATACCCTATTTTTATATATAAAATCTACACAAGCTACACTTGGACTATTAATTTATTGCCCATATTACTTAGTGTATAATTTCTTTCGAGACATACCATATTTTGTATAAAAAATCCATAAAAGACATCTCATGGGTCTTTAATTTTCAAATTATACATTCTTAACAGAACGAAATAATTCTTTTTTTTTTGTAAGTATACTACAGAACATACCCTGTTTTTATATAAAAAATCTATATAGGATACATTTGGACTTTTAGTTTATTGTCAACATCACTTAGGGTCAATTTCTCTCCAGAAAACACCATATTTTGTATAAAAAATTCGTAAGAGACACTTCAAGAGTCTTTTTATTTTCAAATTATACATTTTAACATATCAAAATAACCATTCTTGTAGGTATCTTACAGAACATACCCTATTTTTATATAAAAAATCAGAAAATACACTTGGACCTTTAATTTATTGCCCATATCACTTAGTCAATGTGTAATTTCTCTCCTAAAAACACTCTATTTTGTATAAAAATCTCCACAAGACGCCACTTCGACCTGTAATTTTCCAAATTAGACATTTATAACACTAAATCTAACCTTGTTATAGCATTTTTTATAATTTTATATCTTTTCCAATGCAGTAGGAAACCTCCTTGACATTATTTTTCATATTATTTTGTACAACTTTTGGTGACTTTTTGAGAAGTCAACAAAAGGCAAAATATTTAATTTCTTACATCACAGTGCTTTTAATTTTAATATATAAACTCATATCTAAACGAAATTATGATCCACGATTTAAAGTATTCTACAGAACATGTCCAATTTTTATACAAAAAATCTATACCAGATGTACTTGAATCTTTAATTTATTGTCCATATTACTTAGTCTGTGAGTAATTTCTCTCCTGAAAACACCCTATTTTTGGATAAAAATCTACACAAGGCAACACTTGAACTTTCAATTTTTCAAATTACACATTTTTAACACTTGACCTAGCTCATTATTATAGCATTTTTATAATTTTATGTCTTTTTCCAATGCAGTAAGAAGCATCTCTAACATTATTTTTCATATTATTTATACAGCTTTTATAGAATTTTTGAGTAATCAACAAAGGCAAAATATTTAATTTTTTACATCACAGTGCTTTTAATTTTAATATCAAATCTCATATCTAAACGAAATTTTGATCCACCATTTAAGTTTTTTACAGCACATACCCAATTTTTATATAAAAAATCTATACAAGATATACTTGGACCTTTAATTTATTGTCCATATTACTTAGTCTGTGTGTAATTTCTCCTGAAAACACTCTATTTTTGTATAAAAGTCCACATAAGACATCAGTTGAGCCTTTAATTTATAAAATTACACATTTTTAACCCCTGGTCTATCCCATTATTATAGCATTCTTAATAATTTTATGTCTTTTCCAATGCAGTAAGAAATCTTTCTAATATTTTCATATTATTTATACAACTTTTGGTGAATTTTGAGTAGCAACAAAGTCAAATATTTAATTTCTTACACTACAGTGTTTTTAATTTTGATATAAGATGTCATATCGAAAACATAATTATGACAATTTAAAAGCGTTTAAAATTTGTAAAAAAAATAAGAAATTATGTATTTAAAAATAGCAAAATAAAAAACACTTTCATATTTCGCGAAAAATTAGAGAAAAGCATATCAGTGAGTTAGTTAGGCTATTATCGATTCGCTGAACCGTTAGCTCATCATGATAAATGAAACTTGTGGTTTTGCTGTACACTGTTAAATAGTTTATTTCATATTTTATATATACCTTGCTTATACATATGCTGAAATTTTTTATTATATTGAATTAAAAGAGACATAAACAAAAAGTCATGCCTTGATTACTTTTTATCTCTTTAATAACTCTAACCATTATGTTAGTATTTTAAATAATCAGTTTCCTCTTAAGCACTTTTTACTCGATATTTTATTAACTTTTTATCACATTAAATAAAACGAGGCACCTATGGTTAAAGGAAATCGAACTTAATTATTTTTGCTAAAATTGTTTATTTTTTTTTTTAGATATACCATACCTTATGCTGACAAAAACCTTCAGGATGATGTGGAAATCGATTCAAGAAACTATTTGGTTTGTGGATAGTCCTCCTTTTCCAGTCCTAAACATTCTATACCCGGGGATAAAATCTTAATATGTTACAATATATGTCAGATTAAGGATAAGTTTGTATAAAATGAAAAAATAAATTAAAATTTTATGTTTCCAATTATTATTAAAGTAAGTTAGATTTATCTATTATTTGTGTCAAAACAAGGTTATAACTCGAAATTTTTTGCCATACAGGGCACTAAATATAAATTAAGATTGTTGATTTATCAGCTAAATGTTTGTTTATTATTCACTCTTTATATTAGAGTAATATTTTTCTCTTAGTTAATAAATATATTTATTAGCTGACTATATAGTCGTAAAAAATAATGTTTGATGAAATAAAAATAAAGTATATATTTGTTTTATTTTTCCTCTGCGTTATTATATAAAATCCAAATGTCTCGTAGCTTCGTATCAATTTTTTTCCAAATTTTACCTTTTCAAATTAAAAAAATATATATCAAATGGTGTTCTCTCTAAACTTTAACGCATATTCACCATTTGACAGATAACAACTAGGAAATGAGACTCCGGGGGCGTAATCCTAAAAAATAGGACATATAAAATAATGACAATACAGTACTCCTATTATCATCTATACAATTAGCTAGAAACTTGTTAAAATGAAATTGTAAAATGGCGTGTTTGCATCACCACGAGCCGCCGTAAGTTATGTACAGAATTTCCTTGTCAGACTCTCTACAAGTCATTTTACCTACATCAGTACTATTACAAACCAAAAAATTAATTTTAATCAAATTTACGATACCCTACAACAACAACTAATGGATAAAGACTCTTTTTTTATTAATCCTTATATACACACATAACAGTCATTTAGGCCGCTACGTTGACTCAAGAGAAATAGGATTTAACTGCTAAACTCTTCACGTAGTGGTCGTAGTCTGACGGATAAGGTATCTGTGTACTGAGCGGAAGATTGGGGGTTCGAATTCCAACAACGTATATGACTTTTTTTTTCATTTATTAAATGGTTAAAAATTATTCTTTGACTGAAGATAGGATTTAACTGCTAAACTTTGCGACATGGCTTCGATAGCCCTGTGCCTATAGAGTTTGTCTTCCAACCCGAAGGTAGCTGGTTCGATCCTCGCTAGAATGAAAAAAAGTGTGACGTCATCCCAACAAAATTAAAGTGCAGCCAACAAGAAGATTGATAATTTGAATTGACAGGCAACCAGAAGAAAATGACAAGTAGTGACAGGTGACAGTTGATGTACATGCGAAAGCCAACGCCCAAATGGGGTACCCGGGTGAACTACTAGAAAATGGGGACACCTGAACTAACCTGAAAAATGAGGATCCCGGACGGAACATTAACGGAGCCCTATGGGGTACTCGGGGTGGAGCACTAGAAAATGGGGCCCCCGGAAGGAGCTCTAAAAATGGGGATCCCTGACGGAACTTTAACGGAGCCCTATGGGGTACTCGGTGGAGCATTAGAAACTGCGGCCCACGGAAGGGGTTCTAAAAAAGGGGCCCCACAAAAAATGGGGCGTAGCTCTAAAATGGGGCCCTCCTCGTGGGGCCCACGGGGGCGCAGCCCGGTCTATAGCGACGGTATGACTACTAATAACGTTAAAATGGAAATAGATGGGACATGTCAAGAGATTCAAAAATGACAAGTGGTAGTCAAAAAAATTAATTGGCGACTCCGAGGTGATAAAAGAAACAGAAGACCGTCATCACACTAGAGTGACGACATCAACAGGATTGCAACACACTGGATTAGAATAGCTCAAGACAGAACTATGTGGAAAAATTTAGGGGAAAACCAAGTTGAGCAGTGGACTAGATAGGCTAGGTGATGATGAAGATGATTATATGAGTTTAAACTTAAACAGCCAGATTCACTAGGAAGGTTTAAGACTTCGATTCAATCTAGTTGCTATGGTTTTGGTTATGATATTGTTATAATTTATGTTACATATTTTATCAAAAGAAATTGTCCAAAAAAAGTAAAAATGCTAATAATTGTTACTGGACCCTAACATTATACTTGTGCGACAAATAGTTTACCATAAAACTAAAGGGTATTTCAAGTTTTTTCAGCTATTTAAAATAATAGGAACATACCATACATGTCGAAGGAAAAACGTAACTACGTTGAAATTATTCAGGTCGTTGGGTAATAAAATAGCTTCTTTAAATAAATAAACTCGAAAGAAATTGCAATGGAACAACAGCTTAGGAGTGAGACTTTGACTCTTTGGAATTTCAGCACTGGGACTTCCAAGTTTGTCAATGATATGTAACCTTGGTTCACTAAACCTGTGATAACGAGACTGCTAGGTGGTTAAGACCGGTCTACAGCGGTTTACAGAAAAAAAGGCTAGTCTTTGCGAAGCCGTGTAGATCTATTACGCTAATTTTTAACTTTTAACAGCTAGTATGTTACAAAGAAGTTCCAATTCTATATATGACGTTTTAAAAATCTCTGTAACCTATAACGGAAACTCTCTAATAGTATAGGTAATTTTCATAATTAAGATTGCCTAATTAAAGCGACTATTTTTTTAATAATTATACTAAATTTGTATCATTTTGATTAATTATATTTACAGGTTGAGTTAATACAAACACTGTTTAAGGTTAGGATTAGAGATTTCCGATTTAAAGACAAATTAAACAAGTTTTTTTTTGGAACGGTTGCTGTTTGGACTTTAATGGTAGATTACTGTCCTAAAAATGATATAGACATAGTTTTATAGCTGAATGACGCCTACAAATGTACGTAAATCAATTCTCTGCGAGCAAGTGTGGTTGCGAAAAGAAAAGAATGTATCGGTTATGTGCAAAACCGCATAGGTACATCACTAAGAATTAAAATAATAATAATATATATTTCAGGGCCATTCACTTAGTCCATTGTGGTTCTGCCTGGCAATGAACCAACTATCACGTCGTTTAAACTGCACCAGATATGGCTTTAGTATTAGGAAAAATAACGAAGAGGTAGTAAGAGTGGATCATCTTCTATACATGGGTGATCTTAAACTGATGACTGCTACCAGAAACCAGCCGGAACAAATGCTTAAAATTGTAGAGGAGCTCTTCGGGGATATAGGAATGCAATTTGGACTTGACAAGTGCCGTAATTTGAACATCGTTAAAGGAAGGGGCCATCGTTAAAGGAAAGGAACATTTGAAATGCAGACCGGCGAAACTATAGCAAAACAAATACCTAGGTATGAAACAGGCAAAAAAATTGACCATCGCACTATGAAAGCTGAATTGATAACCGAATTTGTCATGAGGGTAAGGGGTATTACGAACTAGCCTGAGTAATTGAAATGTGTTTAAGGCGCTCAACACGTGCGCTTGTTCTGCACTTAGCTACTCTTTTGGAATTGTAAAAACAAGTTGTCGAAGGGGGGGAGATGCCAGCAGCATACACATTTCTAATATAAGAGGCAGAATTGGGTATATTTTCCTGAACTCAAAGTTTTTTCTTGGGAGGGGGGGGGGGGGGGCGATCTCCCCAACGCATCCTGGATCCGCGCCTGACTGGAGGATACCAATCATTTGCCGCAACGGAGTAAAAGGAAAGACACGACTCAGCCGCCAAGATACTCTACCAAGAGTTAGCAGATCAGTTAAATCTATTGCGGGTAGGAAAAGTGCCTTACTACAAATATAACCAGGAGTCTATTCTTGAGAACAACCATTTCAAGTTATATTGGGACCGAACAGTCTGACGGATCAGACAGTTGTTCATAATAGATCAGACATTATATTAACAGATAAAGTTTGTAGGCGAACTACACTTACTGACATTGCTCTACCTAATAACAACAACCTAAGGCTAAAATACAACGAGAAGATCACCAAATATAGAGATCTAGAGATGCAAAAGAGAATGGGCAGTGAACAGCGTCCAAACGATTCCCATAATTTATCAACAACTAGAGGGATACCAAAGAACCTCCTGCAGAACATCAAGGGAATGGGCATTAGCGAGCATTTCTATAAACCGATTCAGAGAGCAGTTCTCCTTGCAACGGCGGGGACTGTCCGAAAATTTGTGGGAAACACAGCAGACCACGTCACCGAGGACCCAATAACATGGAAAGCGTGCCCACCGAGCTACATACTTTTGGTATCTTTGTACATCTGGTAGGAGTTAATACTCCTTGGAGAGTGCGAAGCCGTTTGGTTTGTAAATCTATAATAATAAAGGTTTTGGTGGTAAAGCCAGTTAAATGATAAACTGTCTATGTATTATATGCTTGCAATTCGATAAAATGGTGAGCGCTGCTGGGGTATGCACCCAAAACAGCAATGCGGCTTCAATGCCATTGTGTGGTGATAGCTTCAAAAACCATAGCAGAAAAATAATCGTCGATATAGCCACAGATATTGCTGTTTACACTTTCAATAATGGATTAAAAGCTGTCATGAAAATAATGAAAGGTTTAAATATCAACCTGGGGCGCAATTGCTTTAAATTTTGCTAAGAAGCTTACGAGAAGGAAATATCGATGTCTGAGGTAAAAATGACTTAGGCTTTTTTTATCCGAAAAAAAAAGCCTACGAGGACCCGGAAGGACCGCTATATGGAGAAGGAATTGCAAAGTAAAGGTGAATTGAAAATTTTTATTTAATTAAACCCGACCAACTCGTGGAGATACCAAAGACGAAACAACTGGATGCCCGAAATATAAGAAAATAACCAACCTCTATAGAGATCAGAGAGCAGTGGTGTGGGTCGAGAAGTGCTGTCGTTCCTGCTGTTTATTCAGAAGAGATCAGAAAGAAAGCCCTGGAAGAGGAAGAGATAGAAATAAGGATTAATAGTAAATCAATCAAAAATATCAGACAAGCAGATGACATTGTCCTAATGGCAGAATTTTTGAATGACTTGCAAAGTATTTTAGACAGGGTAGTTACTGCCAGTGAAGAAAAGGTATTGACACTTAATGTAAAGAAAACCAAATTAATGATAATGTCAAAAAAAAAAACAAATTAAATGGAAATCTTTTCATCCATAACGATCCCGTTGAACCAGTACAAATGTAACTATTTAGAAACAACTGTTAATAAAATAACGACATCATAGACGAAATTTGAATGAGAATTGGAACACTATGTTTGTAAGGATGAAAAACTTCTTCTGTCACAACATAAACTTGGATCTAAAGATGCGATTAGTCAGATGCTAGATTTTCTCGGTTCAGCTCTATGCGGTAGAGGCTAAACAAAAATAACATAACTAAATTAAAGGCATTTAAAATGTGGATATAAAGGATACTCAGAATACCATCAGTAGATAAAGTAACGAATGTTCAAGTATTATGAAGGATGAAAAAGATCGAGAAATTATAATTACAATCAAACGACGAAAAATTGAACATTTGGGTCCCATGATAAGAGAGCAAAAATACCACCCATTTTAGGTTGATCATACACGGGAAAATTCAGGTCAAGAGAAATGTTGAACGATGGTGTATCTCTTTGCTTCGCAACCTAAGAGAGTGGTTTGGATGTACATCTACTCAGTTGTTTAGAATAGCGGCTTTAAAAATACGTAGAGCAAAAATGACTGCCAACCTCCGCAGTGGAGATTCACTTGAAAAAGAAGAATAGAACAATGAGACGAAAATCTTTACTGTCTGAAAAGCACATCCGAAGATGTTTAGTCTGGACACAAGAGAACATCAATAGCGATTGGTTAAATGTTATTTTTGTGAATGTGAATTTTCACTTCGGGCCTTAAGTTCTGTTAAGACAATTTGGTTCACCGCGTAACAAATAATTATTCAGAGAATAGATAAATTTCTTGTTAAAGTGCACCTCTGGGGATGCCTCTCTCTATGCATTTGTCATTATGTCCTTTTACTGAAAACTTGAACGAAGCGAGAATGAAAAAATTTATGTAAAGTGTAGACAAAGTCTGCTGAACGTTGGTTTGGACCTGAATGACTGGATACTACAAGAAGACAATGACTCGAAATATCGTCATCGTCTTTGTTAGGACTCGGAAAGAGAAACACAGCATTTCTTCTATGGAGTGGCCTAGTTCTTCGCCTACTAAAATTCTTATTGAAAATTTATGGGAGTATATGAAGGTTTAACTTCATAGAAAAAGAATATATACTCTAAAGCAACGAAGTGTAGAAATATGTGAAATATTGAAAAACTAATAAATGAATTATGTGGAGAGGTTGGTTAGCAGCATGTCTCGGCGATGTGTATTATAATTTGTTGACGTATATTTAACTTAAACAGCAAAAAGTAATTATACATATAACAAATTTAATTATACAATCTATTGCCATTACGATGTTTTAAAAGTAATAGCCTTACATAAGGAAGGATACGTAAAAGATATTTTATTATACATTGTCTTGTGAACAAGACGCTATAGCCAGGGCAATTACCTCGAAATACGGAACAAATTTAGGACAACTTTTTTTAACGTTTGTTTGACATAATCAAAACTAGACTTTCAAATGATACAACATTATCAGATCGAACCACGTTACCATTAGACGGGGTGATAAACCTTTTGAAGTGTTGCCTACGTAATGCTTACTTTCAAGTAAAGGACAAGTTTTACGCTCAAAACGACGGGCTCTTCATTCTCCAGTCGTCACCAATATATATATATATATATATATATATATATATATATATATATATATATATATATATATATTTATATATATATATATATATATTTATATATATATATATATATATATATATTTATATATATATATATATATATATATATATATATATATATTCCAACGGATTTTATATCAGTATACACTTCATAGTGTTAACTTGTGTTTCTAGTTTGTATAATTTAGGTTTATTCATTATATATATATATATATATATATATATATATATATATATATATATATATACATATATATATATGGAATGGTTCGAAACTGTAACAAATACGGAAATACTGCTACAAGTATAATTCTTCAATCTATATTTAAATGAGCTTAACCAGAAGGCGTTCAAACTGATGTGAGTCGAATTTTAATTTTTATTTCAGTTAAATAATAATTAAAGGAAAATTTAATTTTTATACAAGAGGTAAATACCTCCTAACAGGATTAAATTTTGGCCGAAGAATTTTATTGGTCTTCTTCACTTTATTATTTTTAAACGGAACACCCTGTATGTTTCTACATATTTAGGATTTCACTCCTTCTTAAAACATTACATTTCAGTGTCTTGTTTAAGAGTAATAATTTTTTATTCAAATATTCTGGAATTTACGTCATTTCTTCAGAAATTTGTCATTTTTATGATTAATAAGGAGATCCATTAGTTACCACATGGGTTACATGAAGTATAATACCCAATATTTGACAAATTAACCTAAAATGCTAATAAAACAATAATATAATTTAAAAATAAGTGGTTAAAATGGAAAATATTACCGAAAAAAAATTAAATACGGAACGTCATTTGCCTCATTTAAAGTAGCTGGTTGTAACTAGTGTGTGATTTGGCAATGTTGTGTTTTTCCCTTTATGTTGAGCTCCGATACAATAAGAGTAGTATTCTTCTAATATAAATAAATTTACAAAATAATAAAATGTTTACTCATTAATATTCAGAGATGCTGGTAAATTTGTAAGTCTCAAACGTAAACATTGGCGTCAGAATATACCGAGTGCAAAAAAAAGTTAAATTAGAAGGAAATCTCACTCCACACCATGTTCATATTAATAAACGGGTGACAGAAATGCATTGGTGACGATTTATGGTGTAAAAATTAATTTACCAATATGTTTGTGACATTTCGTCGAAGAAGAAATTTTTGGGTTAATATTTTTCATGTAAAATGTATAACATGTAATAGGATTGTAAGGCAGCTGACGTTGAGGTAAAATCTCATTCACCATTTTCAAAGCTCACTGTATGGGGTCCGTGGGCGAACTGACGCTTGCGACTCGGGTGCTGTAGGTGCCGTGTGTACGTGGAGAGCGTTCGTTGGCCGGATGCTTCTGGCCAATTAGGTTGCGAGCCCTGCTGCGTGTCTCGGCCCTCTTGCCAGTGTTTGGGGGTCGTGTTGTCGAGTTGTGATCTGTTTCTTTACTACCTACTTGTTAATGTTTCCTAAGCAGATTTTACCAAGTATTAGGCAATTGCTGGCTATCATCTCCGATATTTAAGTTTTTGGGCCTCTTTGCAATTTGAATGGCTTCCCTTATAACTCTTGTGGACAGGTTTTCACATCTCGATCGCATTTTAGTTCGTGAGAAATTTATCTTACGTCTTGTGTTTAACAAGTGTTGGACCAGTGCACAAGGAATTGTTTTTTTGCTTGACAGATTAACCTTATATTTAATTTTTTCCGTTGAGAGACAAGTCCTAATTTCGTCTATTTGCGTTATGTTATATTTTTTTTTGTTTTTATTATTATTATTATTATTTCACCGATATTTTCACTTATCTAAACTTTGGATGTTGCAATTTTTCTCTTTTCCATAAAGCAAATCCGAAAATATAACGGAATTTTCAATAAACTATTTAGTTCCGTTCCTCGATACAATAGACACGTCCTTATGAATATAAACGTTGTATAGACAAATTAATTTTGATTTAGTTCAGATGAATATTATTGATGACGCTGGACCAACTTGTAAACGAAATAGCCTACAACGTTTTTCCAGTGTTATCTTAGTTAATAGATATTTTTGTTAGCATCCAAAATACTAGGGAATGCGAAAAAAGCATTCTAAAAAAAGGTGTTTACTTGTTCAACAAATACATGATATTTATTTTTAATGTTTATTTTAGTATACACTAATTAGTCTAAAGTGATTTTTTAAAATATTTGTCAATAAAAAAAACTGTTCAGATGACAAAGAGTTAATGTTTTTCAAATATTTTGAAAACGTTAAAAAATAACCAACATACTTGTATAACAAAAAAGCATTCGTACCTGAATTTAACAAGTCTCCAAAAATTTCTTTAAAATTTCCTAAATTCGCAATTTAATTTAGCATACCCTACACATAAGAATAGAAAATTTAATTATAACAACATCTTGACAACCTCTGTAATAAAGTGTTAATGAAATTTTTTTATAAAATCTTCTCAACCAGAAATAGTATATTATTAAAGAAAGGAATTGCACAATTTTTTATTAAAAAATCATTGTTTTCAAACAAGACATTGAAATACTAAACATACAGGAACGTAAAGAGTGTTCTATTTAAAAAAAAAAAAGTTAATCTTGACTAGGCTAAAATTTTTGGGGAACCCTGTATAAAAAATATTTACATGGAATACGCCTTTGTTAAATGTTTAGGTAAATTTGTAAATTGCACGGTAAGAGCGCTGTTGTAGGACCCTATATATCATATATCAATTCAAAACTACGGATTCAAAAATTTTGTTATACTCGACTTGAACTAAGATTGCCATTTTTTGATTTTAAAGGTCCAATATTTCAAATCCATCATTCTGAAAATAATGAATCGAAAATGATGGATTAAAATTTTTATTTCGCTTGATTTTGACGATGCTTAGGAGTCGTAAATTTCGAATCTATAGATATGATTTTCATATTAAAAATGCGACATATTACAACCTCAGGATTTTTTTTTCGATACAATGGTAAAAGATAACTTAAAATTATTTTTAATATTGATTGAAGGTTTGAAAGGTAATGGCTACCTCAGCAAACACCCTGTATAAATAAAGAACGAAAACTTTCATGACTTTGGTCTAGTTGGAAATCATGGTTCTTGATTTAGACCGTGACTTAAGTGTTCTAATCTCGTGAAGTAAAGATCCCTGAAGTCACCTCCTGCAACCGTAGGCGAAATGTCGGATAATAATTCCAATTTGACACAGTCTAAACCCAAGAACCATCATTTTCAACCCTGTATAAATCTTTGTAATCATTTATAAATACAATTAAAACTCTAATGGTAATAATTATCTCCACAAACACCTCGTATAAATGTTTGTTATTATTTATCAAAACAACAAAAAAAACATTGGGATGTAAAAATATTTAATAAGGAATCGGCTCTTCTTTTCCTAAACATTCCGCGACTATAAATCGAAACCAGGAAGCTGCTTAGTCCCTTTTTCCTTTTCCTTGACCTTTCTAATGCCAAATTTTTGTCCTATATTGATCTAAGCGTATTGTGAAAAATTGAAATTAAAATACTTCGATATGTTATTTCTTTATATAAAAAAAAAAGAACTAAAACCAACAGAAGAGCCCAATTTGTTTATAATAATTGAGGATTTATACAAATATTTCAGTAAAAAAAATTATCAGAATTTGGCATTAATAGGTTAGTAGGTACTTACCAAAACAAAACAAATAACGCTGTAGCTAAAAAATAACTTTATCGACTTATGGTTCTCATCTGTAAAGTCGTTTAATAATATTTAACTTCTTTTACCCGGAAAATTTTTTGTTAATTTTCTACACGCATCGATCGCATCCAGCTGATATTAGACTAAAAATTTCACTAAAAATACAGAGGAAAAATTTAATCTTCTTTCACTTTTACACACTTTTAATCATCTAAGAAAATCGCGTTGACACAGAAAAAAAAAGAACCGTTTTCTCTGTTTCTCTGAATTCGTCACAGCTTTCTCATGATTCTGCTCGAAGAAGTCGATACAGAATGGACTTATTTTCACCTGCGGTGAACTTGTACCGTTTATTCGATGTCGAGCGTTTTAACAGCGGATGGGTTTTAACGGTAGTCCGGTCGAATCAGAGTACTTTTTTGAAATATGACCCAATATTTTAATCCGTATAATAATAAAGGTATTCCGCTTTTAATAACAAGGTTAAAATTAAAAAAAAAAACTACTATTTATCATATTATTATAAAAAAGACCAAGGTTCTTGCTGGATGATGAAAAATGTTTTTTTTTATATTAATATAACTTAACCTAATTTTGGTCTAAATTCAGCATAATGGAATGTTTAATCTGCCAGATTTGACCTGCTAATTAACTTAAATAATATTTGTAGATGAAATATATAATCTGAAATTGTAGTTGGAATCGAGCATCAAGAAAAAAATTTAGTCTGTCGTCTTGAATTTGTAATTTCGAATTAAGTTAAGCTGCATTAAAGAAATTACTTTTAAAACTACTAAAGATACCTGTTCAATACTGCTTCTTACTACTAGCTGCGGAAAAAAGCCAGGTTTGCACAAATATAGAAAAAAAATCAATTACTTTTCACAAATGGAAAATATTTCTACACTAAGAGACAGGCGCGGATCCAAGGGGGGGGGGGTGATGGATTAGAAATTTTATAATCAAGAATACCGGTCTATAATAATGGACTAGAACGTAACCTTATTCTGTCAAAAAATTCGAAGTTATAATTTAAATACTTACAAAATATCCATTGTCAAAAATATAAAAAGCTAAACATATATAAAAAAATAAATTCGTCCATATAATATTAAAATATTTTTGGGGCTATCGGTCATTTTATTATTAATTAAAAACATTTTTAGGGTATTTAACGTTTCAGTTTATTTATTTCTTAAACTATCTGCAGATTTACAATTAAACACTAAAAAGGGATTCAAATGTAATTACTTTTTATTTGTTGTAATTAAAATTAGACCTACTTATTTTTATTTCTATTGTACTGATATCTTAATTTAATTTACTTTATTATATGGAAAAAAATAAGATAAACATGATAATTCTACACGCTTAAGAAAAAGACACAAATACAATAATAAAATAATAAAAAACTTACGGCTAATTAAAATTAAATATATATATATAACTAAAGTGTGGGACACACTAAAATAAAAATATATAAAAAAATTAAAAAACATATAAACAACATTAAACAATAAAATACAACAAAAACAAAAATTTAAATAATAAATTGTGTTTACACTAGTAAACATTACGTATTTAATTCCTAATCAAAGTCAGTGAAACTATCTTCGCTCAAATTAATTATAATTGGTTCCTCTATCTCACCGATCATGAGATCGAGTTCTCACATTTTGTTTTATTCATTTATTATATGGATTTTTTTCCAATTTTCCGCAATAACTTTATTCAAAACAATCTTTCAAAAGTTTAGTTAAATTACTAATTGTGTTAATTATGTTATTTCTAGCAACTTTACCTTTTACTTGAGAGATATTTACTTCTCCAACGGACAGTTTCCGGACGATCTATAGGAACAGATTTTCTATCTGGTTTTTCCCAACAAAAATTAAGTTCTCTGAGAAATTTCCAGAGATCAGTTCTTTTAATTTCAGGTAACTCGCGATCTTCATTAATTTTGGGATCTGCTTCTCATAATAAAATATATATACAACCCTTTTAATTGCAGTTTTCATCTCTTCTTTTAATAAGGTTTTTCGTTTGCCTGTGATCGAATGTGGCGTGAGAGTATTAACAATTCTAATCGTTTTTTCTCCTTCAGTATTCTGTACATAGTAGATTTTCCAACTCCTGTCATGTTGGAAAACATCTCAATAGAGCTTTTAACATTATTATCTAGATATTTATATTTTAAGGCATCATAAACATTCATCGTAATAAGTTTTTCGTTGAGGAAAAAAACAAGATAAATCACCACTAAGAACAAACTGTAACGTGTACTTTGCTCACTGAAATTAAATTAAACTATCAGAAATTTTATGTTGCAGTAAATTTATAAAATATATTTAAATATAATGAAATATAATTAGATTTACGGCAGTTCTCAGTTACCTGCGGCACTGGAGCAGGTACGTTGGAGGTTTCGGTAACATTTTTATTACTCTCTCTAATTCTTGAATAGAGTATAGGAATGTGTATGCTTGCGATCGCTCCCCCCCCCCCCCCTCCCAAGAGTTTTGAGTTCAAGAAAATAGAACCCATTCTGCCTTTTATATTACGAATGAGTATGCTGTGATAAAGAACACTAATTAACATTGCTAGAAACAGTTTTTTAAAATTTAAAACATGCCATACATCAACCAAAAACGATGTGACAACGTCGCTGGAATTTTTAATACTCGTACTGCGAAAATAAATCGTTTTTTCTATTTTTTTTTACGCTTAACGATAGATACGACAAAAGATGTTTAAAATTGCAGTATTATAAAGTCGTTCGTGTTTTTAGCTTCCATTTAAAACTAAAAACGTATTTTGCTCGCGAATATCAGCATTCGATAATTTGCGGGTAAGACCTCAAAATTTCGAAGGAGTTATTATTTACAGACGATACTCAGAAATGCCGTCTCCAGCTCGATAAATATTTGTCTAAGTTCCTTAAAGACTTTTGGATACGGGTAATATGAATTTAAAAATTCAAAAATGTGGGTGAAAGTGACTAATCGGTCCTGAAATCGACGAACAAATTTTACATCTTGTCTTAGAGGCTTTTACCAAAAGTATTGCGCTATAAGTAGAAATTCTCCATTGGACTGTACACACAACACTGGTTGATTGATTGGATGATATAGCAGACTAGAGTTGAGAAGCCCTTACACTGCAGCCTAATGATTTATTGTCATCTCTTATATGTAAATACGTTGGTTGCCTTAAACAAATTTAGCATGTTGTTCACTAGTTTGTCCTCTGGGTAAAAGTCTTCCGGATTGATCGACCCTTAAAGGTGACTCCAGTAGGTTAGACCTTCACATTTGAAGATGATGTGTGAGCCTATTTCCTCCTCTTCGTCATATAGGCTACATCTTGAAGATGCCTATTGTGTGTAGATGTTTTCTTAAGCTGCAGTGGCTGGTTATTAGACCTGTCACCGGCCTAATTTGTTGTCTGTTTAAACTCAAGATCCGTAAACTAAATGAGCTTTCCTGGGTGACTCAGCAATCGATCAGGTCTCGTCTTCCAGTCAATCTAAATGCTGTAGGGCCTGTCAAAGTTATAGGCGCTTAGCATGGTGTCACTGCTTATGTTTGATAATGAGTTCATCATCATTCGTTTGATGCTAGTGTGTCCTAGAGCAGATCCAATCCACCAGACCTTGTCTTGTTCCAACATCTATGCCCCTGCCCTCACCTCAGCCTTGGTTATTGTTTATTATCAAAGGAGGAAGGTTTAGCAGGGTTTCGATGACTGCTGCTGGAGTGCATTTCATGGCTTTCGTGATGCACAGACACGCCAGTCTTTGGAGTTTGGACAACGCCAGAGCAGCCCGCCTCTGAATGATTTTTGTCCACCAGACAACCATAGATTATCATGGATCTTACCACTGCAGTGTACAGAATATAGTTTTATTCCCTACGTTTAACCCAGTGCCCTTTTTACTGCCATGGTGGCCATTTAAACTTTGGTAATAATTTTCTGTAAGTGCGTTCTAAGTAAGCTTTGCAACCAGAACTATATCTAGGTACTAAAGAGTAATTATTCCACTCTTATCACGTACAAACGGTACAAGCATACTTACTCGGTGACTTTGCATGTAGGTAACAATATTGTGAATGGTTTGTTCACCAAAAGCAAAATAATTCAAATTTTCTGTTCACTATTTTATCAACCGCAAACAATGAGATTTGGAATTCCAATTGCCACAACTAGGCTGAAGAAAATCTTTCGCAGTTACCGGGATGAATTTTCGATAAATTTATGAGCTGGAATAAAGTTTTTAAAACATAATTTTATTTACAAAAATTACCTTAACACATAAAAATAAATTTCGTTCGCCATGCCCGCACCGAGTGGTTACCAAAATATATACGACGATAATGTGAAATGTGCTAACCTGTTTTCCAAGGAAATGGAATGCATGTTTTAAGAAACTTTTTTGTTCAAAATAAAGTGCAGAATCGCTGGTTAAATTGTCTAGTAAGTATGTGTCAAACTTCCATTAGTGTATAGAAGGTATTAAAATAACCCTAGCGTTTCATACAATGTTTTTTCTAAGTTGTCTGATAATGGAGGTATGGGAACCAAAAGGGGTGATTTACCTTTCGGGCTGTAGTTTTTGAACAGACTCGAATATATTTTAATGAAATTTTAGCATGTTGTATAACCGATAAAGACTCATGAAGTTAGGAACGGCCTCGCCACTAAACTTGACAGATGTCAGTTTTCAGAGCTAAAACTCAATACTTTAGACAATTATCCAAGAAAAGAAGCCCATATTTATTTCTAAACAAATTAACCATTTTTAGAAAAATCAGTTTACGTCTATGTTGTAGATGTGATTAATTCAAATAAAGTTGTCTATATTTATTCTTTTCTCAAGTGAAAGGAGACATGGCAACTATTTAAACACGGCAGAAAATAAATATATTTTATATAAAGCTTATTTAAATTTTAATAATATTTTTAATAATATTACACACACTCAAATATATATATATATATATATATATATATATATATATATATATATATATATATATATATATATATATATATATATATATGAAGCAAAATGCGAACAGTAAATGCAAACTTCTCTCCATCATATCCTTTCTGTGTTAGAGGTTGCACAGTTAGAATAAATTGTAATAAAATGCAATTCATCCTATTCCACCACCATCGAGATGATGGTCTACCTGCACTACCATACCGAGAAGAAAGTCAAAAACTCATCCCCCCCCCACAGTGATACGGCGGAGGTACATGTTTCGTCTCTACTAGACTCATCAGGGTACCGACATGCACCTGGCTGTGCAAAGGACAGATCGGAAAGAAGCATGCAAATACTGAAACGCGGCTTCGCCGACCTCCCGCCGGATGGCGTATATATGTTTATGCGGCTTTCACGGATTCCTCCGTGTGAGATGCAATAGCAGTGGATATATCCACATTATGCCGTTGTAGTGCTGAGATCACATTCAGCAAACATACAACTATATGCAGCTCAGTGTATGAATGAAGCAAAATGCGAACAGTAAATGCAAACTTCTCTCCATCATATCCTTTCTGTGTTAGAGGTTGCACAGTTAGAATAAATTGTAATAAAATGCAATTCATCCTATTCCACCACCATCGAGATGATGGTCTACCTGCACCACCATACCGAGAAGAAAGTCAAAAACTCATCCTCCCCGCCACAGTGATACGGCGGAGGTACATGTTTCGTCTCTACTAGACACATCAGGGTACCGACATGCACCTGGCTGTGCAAAGGACAGATCGGAAAGAAGCATGCAAATACTGCCGCCATCCGGCGGGAGGTCGGCGAAGCCGCGTTTCAGTATTTGCATGCTTCTTTCCGATCTGTCCTTTGCACAGCCAGGTGCATGTCGGTACCCTGATGAGTCTAGTAGAGACGAAACATGTACCTCCGCCGTATCACTGTGGCGGGGAGGATGAGTTTTTGACTTTCTTCTCGGTATGGTGGTGCAGGTAGACCATCATCTCGATGGTGGTGGAATAGGATGAATTGCATTTTATTACAATTTATTCTAACTTTGCAACCTCTAACACAGAAAGGATATGATGGAGAGAAGTTTGCATTTACTGTTCGCATTTTGCTTCATTCATACACTGAGCTGCATATAGTTGTATGTTTGCTGAATGTGATTTCAGCACTACAACGGCATAATGTGGATATATCCACTGCTATTGTATCTCACACGGAGGAATCCGTGAAAGCGGCATATATATATATATATATATATATATATATATATATATATATATATATATATATATATATATATATATATATATATATATATATATATATATATATATATATATATATATATATATATATATATATATATAGCATTCTGAGTGTCCCACGACGAAAAGCCGCGATAGATTTTTCGGAAAATAGATTTTGGAAAATTTTCAAAATTTGACAGTTTATTAAAGTCGATGGGGGCAATTCGCCTAAATATTTTCAAGATAGTGGCACTTCCGGCTATACCGGAAGTTGATGCCTTCTTCCTTATTTTAAATAGAACACCCCATATGTTATTTCATTTTTAGATTCTAAGCAAAAATATGAATAATGTCCTATACCTAAGTCTAACTTAAGGGCTTTCTTGTGACACGACCATATTATTCACTGGAAGAATATTTTGCTGACCATTTTTAGCAAGGTGTGTTTGTGCTTTCAAAATGTGTGTAATGGTGTAATTTTATGGCTATTTTTGTCTAATGTTATTTTATTTTATTTGACTGTAAACTTTTAAATTAATTTAGTAGACATTTATTTTATTTTAGGTACCTGTTTTGTTAATTATGGACTTTTGTTTATTTGTACTGTTTATTTTAATTATTGACTTTAATCACTTGTTTATTGTTATCATTGATCTAAGTTTTTTTTTAGTTTTTTATTGTCACAATTTCTTGTGTTGAATATGTTTTTGTTTATATTTATTTTTAACTTTTTGTTCTGCATAGTGCTTTGTTAACAAGATTGATTTCTTTACAACAATAAAGCTTATTATTATTATATTATTATTATTAACTGTTTTTAACATTTTTTAAATTATGTACGTCTGTCGGACATTTAGACACCGGTGACAAATTTGAAGGTTAAAAATATTTATTTAGATAAAGGTTTTTAATAAAAGAATACATATTTACCGGTAATAAATTATAAAACAATAATTTTATATTAAATAAGCTTGTGTTTAAAATTCACTTAAATGCCCAAAAATTCTCAAAAACATACTATAAATAAAACTTGAACGATAGCTGTCAATAAAATAAAGTTATGACTGAAGAGTCGAAAGAACGTTTATAATCAATGATGACTCGTTTGTCTCGGTTGTCTTTCTATTTTGTTTTACTTTTAATGGCAGATTTTTTGCGACTCGTGGCTCACAATAAAAGAATCATCTTTCGTTTTCGGTCATTTTTTTTATAGACAATTTAAGATGAACATGATGAAATGTGTCTGATATGTTCGTAGATTGAGAACGTATGGGTATTCTTTCACTGGACCAACTTTAAATTAGCATACTACAATAAAAATCAACAGACATTGTCTCTTTTATCATGGTAACAATTAATATAACAATATTTGTCAAAGTCATCAAATCTAAATTAAATAATGGAGTCATATTCCTATGCAGAACATGATGACATGGATTTAATTTATGAGCAACCGCAAAGCAACTCTCTGAAGGCAACAAAAATTTATGCGTAGAAATTTTCAAATCAAAATTTACCGAATTGAAAAATATTTGAAAGAATTCATTACAGCTCAAGAGAAATAAGGAGAACAATAAAATGAAATAAAATAGAAATGTACTAAATAAATTTTTACAAATTCATTTTGGGAAATCTTTTTCCGAGTTATAGTGGCAAAAGGTCCTCAAGATCAAGAAATTCTGTGTTAGAAAACCACATTTTGGTTGATATTGCTGCAGCTCAAATAGTTACAACGTGATTGTCAGTAAAATTTCCCAAGAACAATTGCTTCATTTAAAAAGTATATGTAATGCCTCCAGGCGATTATCCTACGAGACTTACTAGAACTGTTTTATTTACGAACCAAGCTGGCTTCACAAGGGGAGGAGTTATAAATTCTCATTATGCACGATAATGCTCCACCACATTTTAATAATTTAGAGTATTACCATTTAACGGACACTTTTGGTAATCATTGGTAGTGGCGGACCTGTTTTATGGCCTCTAAGATCTCCTGACCTAAATCCGTTGGATTTATTTTTTGGGGAGATCTTAAGCGACTTGTTTATTCAACGACAGTAAATATCAAGGAAGAGGTACTTAAAAGGATAGTCCATTATAACAATCCTATTCAAAATGATCCCGGAATCTTATTTTGAGTACTGCAGGATAAGCAACTGTATTAAATTATAAGGTTGCCAATTTGAACATATGCTTTATTGAATACAAAAAAAGCTATATTCAATATTTTACACAATTTTGGGACAATTTAGTGATTTCCAAGATTTTATTAAAAAAGTTTTTTTTTCGTTAAAGTTTGTTTCTCTTAAGTTACGATATACTCTTTTAAATGATTTTCGATCTGGAAATTTCTAGACATAAATTCTTTTTGTCAGTCAAAAATTGCGTTATGATTATCTATAAATTAAATATACGTTACGATTGCATTACTCTAAATTATTATGTCCATTGGTTTCTAATGATAACTGCTATTAAGTAGTTTTGTAGTAGATCATTATTAGATTTCGTTTAGTTATAGTAATTTATTTAGTTCATGACAAAGCCCTTCAATAATTTCGTAGAATGTGTAACTACTGCTATTATTAGAGAATGCATCATTCAGATTTTGAACTATTTTATATTGCAATTAATATAATACATGTTACTAAGTTTTGGGAGATACGTATGTTTACTTGGGTGGATCTTATTTAATGTATATATCGGAAAAATGTAGTCCTTGCTGGAAAATAATATTTGAAGCAGTGACATTACCGTACTGTATTTTAATGATATCACCCCCCTCCCCCAAAGAAAGAGGCCGGATCCGGCGCTGATTTAGTGCCCAATTAGATCTGCATAACTCTGCAATTCCACTCGAGAAAATTGTTAAGACGATAAATCACTCAACAAAGTAATTTAGAAGATAGAGAAAAGAGAGTAGAAGAAAGAAAATAGCGAGACCATGATGCAGAAATTCTCCAACAAGATGCATCACTGGTGACTAGGAAGCAATTTGCTAGGTGTGGATCTAGGGGAGTAAGCACCTAGGACTAGAAATTCATTTTTCACTCAAGAGATGAAATATGAAGACAGAGAAGACACATTGCATGTGAAATGTAAAGCAGTGCGAAGTAATAGGTGCACCGGAATCTGGAGCGAAAACACTAATGCTGTGATGACTGGAGGTTTATAAAGGCTACGGCCCGGAAACCGAAGGACCTCAATGCGAATCTCTGTTGATTGTAGCTTCACTACAGTTAACGGAAATAGAATCGTGGAAATCCAGGGGGGAGGGGGTTTTAGCCAGTAGGAATCTGGCTCTACCTTCACACTTCGTGTTGGTGTCTACGCGAGATTTCCCTTCCTCTAAAAAAAAAAGTAGCTCACTGAGAACATCAGTTAGCCTGAAGCCTTGAAATCAACAATAAAATGAGCAGGAACCACCTACATCAATCCGAGGGAGATAGAACAAATACCAGGCGAGACGCACCACTGGGCAAAATATCACAGGATATACGGGACTTGGGATACCTAGGACCATATATTAAAGCAAGTAAGCGATCACTAGGGGGGGGGGGGGGGTTAGCCGGTAAGAATCCGGCACCACGTCCACACTAAATGGTGGTGCCTACGCACGGTTTCTCCTCCTTTAAAAAAAAGTTCACTGAGAATTTCACGTTCTCCACCCGGATGCAGAATCTAAACGGATTGTCTGGGTTACCCGCCGGATCGCGTCTTTCTGGTCTAGCATTGTAGGTGAGGTAAGGCCTGTGTGTATAAGGTGTTTCATTATCTCACTGCTTTCTTTCCATCCTGCTGCTATTGTTCAATATTCTTAAGAACCTTTGTAAGAACGAGCAATGTTGTTCTATCCTATCGGCACTGTCAAGGATCCTTATAAGAATGAGCAGTGTCAGTTCCATTCCTAATATCCTACCGCTATTGGTTGACATTGTCGAGGACCCTTATAAGAACGGGCAATCTCGTGCCATCCTACTGCCCTTATCGAGGACCCTTATAAGAATGGACAGTGTCAGCTCCTTTCTTTATACCCTACCACCGCCCTATACATACACGCGGTAGATGCCGTCAGTTTCATTTAGTACCGTAATGATCAGGAACCTGTTTACTAACAGGTGCTCACCAGTATCTCGGTATCATCATTAAGGGCATATCAAACAGTCACCGCCCGTGACTGCCAAGGTTTTACCGCCTCGATGTTACCACCGCCGCGTAGAGCGAACCACCGTATACAAAGACGTCGCTTACGGCCGATCGACAACGGATTACCGCCAAGATATAACACGCGAATAAGTGTGCGGGATTTTTAGTACGAGGCGCCGTGAATAGCGTCGCGCATTTTTAGTACCTGGCGGCGTGAATAGCGAAACAAATTTCTAGTACGAGGTACCATGAACAGAATATTCTTGCCATCCAACCGTCCATTTGGTTTTGTTTACATTGTTGTATATCTTAGGTTGTTAAGTTAATTTTAGGCCATATTGTAAAGTATAGAATACACGATACAAGATGCTTTAAAACCGTTTGTTTCATTACCTAGTTCACATTTTTTTTTACATTTCAGGAAATATAATTGGCAGCCGGCAGCCCAATAACTAACACGCACAAATGACTTCTGGCTTGCCGTTTCTCCACTGTAACAAGCTGCCCGAAGCAAGTGGACCCTCTAACACATTAATCCAGAGGGTGAAGTCCGAGATCGATAATCTGTGGATGGCTTAATCACCGGACAATCAAACCGTCGAATAGTTCAGAGGATAGTTAGCAGAGTCGTTAGGGATATCTCGACCGCGTGTATTTAACGTAATTTTAGGATTTTAGGCTAGGGATCGCTTAACCGCTGGATGTTTGATCGATGACTGCGGAAAGGATATACACCTACTGATGCTTCGCTATCCCAACAGGAAGGCGTCCATGGAATGGAACACAGATCAAAAGCCACGCAAACAATGAAATAATGATATGGAAAAATTACCAATCCACCTAAAGTGGATTTAAAAATAATCCTTACAACTACTGTGATGCTGTAATAGTTTTTTTGAAGTTAGTTTAACGTAAAAAAATAATTTATCAATGTCATAGGTTTATGAATCGAAAAATAGCCGCTTAGATCTACATATTGTAAATCAGTACCAAGTCTCATTAATTCTCTGGGTTCTTAACAACGTCCGTTAGTGGAATCACAGAATTTATTCTGAAGTGACTGGGACTAAAAGTACTAATTATAATATTTTTTAATAAAAATTTGTCAACAACTAATGTCCCAATTTTTAGCTTTTGTTATTTTAAGGTGTAATTAGGTTCTTAAATATAAAATAATCAGTAAATAGTTATTCTTACATTTTGTTTTATTTCAAATTTATTCTATTAGGTATATCCTGTATCCTTGGACCAATAATAAATTTTTAGTTACATCGGTATTTTATGTTTTATTATATATAATTTTATCTATGCATGTATGTATTGTATAAAATAATATTCATTATTATCTTCATTTAACCATAATGCAACTTGTCATGTATAATTTTTTTAGTAATTCAAAATCTGACAAACAATAAGTTTAAAATATGACTTTAAATCTGGTACTGGTGTAACTAAAATGATTAATAGTCAAAATCACTAAGAAGGTTTAGGACTCAGAACGTTTGCCCGTTGTGTTTTACTCATGCCATTGTTATAAATTGAATTTCATGTTGAAAAATAAATGCTTATACAGGAAAATTAAAAATGAAAACCAAAAAATTTAATCTTGGAATCGGGAAAGGTATAACTGTCATCCGGAGATAAAGAAAATTTTCTATATTTGACGGTTCAGTAATAAATCCAAACAGCTTTTTATTCTCGTATTTTTAAGATTCAAAACGTGCTTGACTTATTGTTCTACTTGTCAATTTAAACTCTCTACTGTCAACTTAGAGTCGTTTTAAAATTAAACCATGGGAGTTATTAGGGGGTAAAACTTTAACACATTTATATTTAAAGTGGTACTTTGGGTAATGCAATATCTAACTTAATAAAATAAAGAGGTAAAGTTAATCAGGGAATATCCGAAACTATAGAACCCATCTTTATTTTGTTTTGTTCGTATTTTTGAGCTCCCATAGAGGTTTTTCTACTATTATATGAAGATGGAATTGAATTATGACATAGTTAAGAGACAAAAAACCCACAATCTTTCATGTAGGATATCAAATAAAATATGTAATCTAAACACAAGTAAAAATAGCCTAATAATATGCGAAAGAAACAAAGAGGCTCAAAGAGCGTCATCTGTAGATATTAACAGCAGATTATTTTATATTACAGGTGCGACAAAAGCTGTTCCCGCCAAAACCAAGTTCCCTGACCTTCCTTCCCTCGCGACCCGCATTTGTAAGATGGGAAAATCTGAACTAATAGTTGATGATTTTATTGATATAAATGTGCCCGTTGGCTTACATACGATTGTTTAAACAAAAATCATAAAACGGGTGTTTCAGCGTTTTTAGACCTACCCCAGAAGGGTAAAAAGGAGTTGCATTTTTTATATAAGAAATTATATCTTGAGAAAGAATGGCTTAAATTAAAGATATAGGCAAAAAAAATGAGTGCAAATTCAAATTCAGCACGTGAGAAACAAAAAATTGTGCTGATAAACAGTACGTTCTGATAGTATTTTACTTGAATTTATGACAAGTTGCTTATTTCGTATTTATCCCAATCAAGGAAGTTGGAAGGGGTAAAAGGAAGGAGAAGACCCTAAACTAAATTTGGTTCCTCATGTAACTCTGTACTCCCCTCAATGTGGTTATGCTGCACTTGCGCAGTAGGTCAAGGAACAGGACTGGATTTGAGAAACCTATCATTTATGTTGTTATATTGAAAAATTACAATTTAAAGTTCAGGTTATAAAACGATTAATGAAATAAACACTGCCTTAAAAGAAATTTAAACATAATTCGAAATAAAATCTTATCTTATCTACAATGTTAAAAAGGATCTGGCCATAGGGATTAACTATATGTTACTCTTCCTTTATGTTATTATTAAGTAAAGTGTTTTCCATGTACATTCTAAACTTTAAAATAATTAATTTCTGATCAAGAAAAATGAAATGAAAAAAAAGATAAAAACTACACATTAGCGCAAACAAAACTTTAAAATCGTTGATCTATTAAAAGACCTTCAGTATAATCTTACATATTGATGCAATACAAAAAACGTAGATACTTACCGAAAATAATGAATTTCCGGGATCGAACCACGCGATTTACAAAACAATACCATACACTGATACATTATTATAAATTAAAGTGTATACAAATGTCTTGACAACATACACAAATATAAATTTAACTAATGATACTGCACCGCATAACAAAGAAAATGCGTTGAGGACGATGGCAAACAACCGCATTAAACATAAAGAATACGCCGTGACGCCGATCGTGTCGCAAACCCTGCTCTGGTTTCCCGTTCTCACATTTACTGCCCTGGATTCGAGAGTTTTCAGCTCAGATGCATCAAACCCTGAGTAGCTCCGAGTAGAGAAAGCTAAAAATATTATTTTATTACTTATTATTTTGAATTTTGTCTGGTGTCATCGCATTTTCGGCCATAAATATTTCATAATTCGTTAAAAAAACTATGAACGTAAGACCGATGGCTTGTAAAATATTCTTATTTTTTTGTGTCTCCATTTCATGTATAAAACGTTTTTAACCAAAAATAGCATCTAAAAATGATAACTGATAGCGTTAGGGCTTTATACACCAAATATTTTTAGTGATGCTCGAGGGGTAAGGGGAAAGCAAATCTGACAAGCTCCGAGACATAATGAACTGCATGAATAAAGCAAGGGCTTCTTGCACCTGAGCAGCTCTGACCTGCTCCGGCCCATGAATCGAGGGCATTAATTGCTAACTTCATGCAACAAATTTACTACGAAATTTCTTTTTGCGCTTGCTCCACAGTCGATGTCAATTTATGACAATTATTTTCTGCATGGTGGAACACTTTTTTGGGCATTTAGCCTATTTTTGTAGTTTTCCATCCCCTTCCAATTTCCTTGATCCCAATCGACGCCCTTTAATATGGCATAAGCTTTTACTCGCAGTTCAACTGACAGCTGCTCGACACCCTTATACTACAGCTTAATAGTTCGTACAATTTAAAAGGTCTTCTAGATAAAAAAAAATCCCATTAAACCTCCTCTTCACTTATACGTAGAGAACGAGGCCCTGAAGACTGCTTATCGTCTCAGTTGTCTGGGATATCTTGGAATTGGAACGGGCGGCTACTCAGGTGTCTGGGAAAGCCCCGTGGAGAAGTGTCCATCATTCCCCATGCGGACAAATTATATGACGCCACTTTTAAAACCCAACTTCTCTCTGGAGATATTGCTGCCAAGTAGAGAGGATTGGGAGGGAGAGCAAAATCTTCCGAAAAATGGACCCTGATGGTATAATGATGGATCTCGACAGGATGAAAGAGCAGGAAATGGAAAATTCGGCAGGAGCACAGGAGTCAGAGAGTACTACCCTTTCGGACAACGTGCGACAATCTTCACAACGGAAATTTATGCTATTTTGCAATTTGCCCATCTCTGTGAGAGGGATATAGACAGGAACTTCGCTACTGGTGTCCGAGTGCAAGGACGTACTAAATGGTATGACAAAGAACGGCTGCACGGTCAGACTCGTGTGGGTCCCGGGTCACTCTGGTATACGCGGGAATGACGCAGACCGTCTGGCAAAGTTGGGTTCGGCAACTGAACCGTATAGACCCCAACCAATACTACCCGTCCCAATTGCTATTGGCAAAAGGGAATTAAAATCGTTACTGGAAAGCATATTTATTGAATCGTGGAGGACAGCTCCTAGAATGAGGTGTGTTAAAGAACATACAACTGAACCTAGCGCACGGCGTACCAAGAAGCTTCTCTCCCTGGGAAGGAAAGAGCTGCGAATTGTGGTGGGATTGTTGACAGGACATTGTCACCTGAGGGGCCATTTTCATAGAATCGGTGTCGAAGACGACCGTGCAAATGGTGTTTGGAGGAGGATGAAACTATTGACCATGTCCTCAGAGAGTGCCCAGCATTCAACGGACTGAGACAGAGATATTTCGGAGATACAATTTTGTTACCGGAAGCAGTTAGGCAAGTTCAACTAACGAGGCTGCTTGGATTTCGCAAAGGCGATCGGCCTCGAATGACCTGCAGCTATGGTGGGATGTAAAGGGCCCATTAGAAGCCTAAGCATCGATGATCTGGTATCACCACCTCTTTTTCAATCAATCATCAACGGTTTTCGAAATAAGTAGACAAATGTAAATTTAATTGATTTTTTCCTAATTATAATTTTTGATCTAATATCTTATTAAAATAGCACAATAATGTGTCATACAAGTTAAATGAGATCATTTTGGTAGTTATAAAAATAATCGTAATTTAAGACTAATAAAAATGGTTCTAAATTGTAAACCAACCAATAACAAATCATAAACAAGGAAAGCTTTCACGGTTTTGGTCAAATTGAAAATCATGATTCTTGGGTTTAGATCGTGTCAAATTGAGATTGTTATCCGACGTTTTGCCTACAATTGCACGAAACATCTTCAGGGATCTTTACGCCTAGAGATTAGAACACATTCAGCGTTCTTATTTCGTGGTACTACTCTTACAGAATTTATCAAGGTTGACTATCTATTGCTTTACTAAGTACAAAGCATAACCTTGAAATATTTTCTTGTTTAAAAAATTTCGTATGTGAAAAACATCGGAAAAAACTCATCAGTTTTTTTGTGTGGCAGTGACAAAAGTATTAAAACGAGCGAGATTTAACAAAGGGGAGCGAGAGAGGGAATAAGGACGAAAAGGATTAGATGGATTGCTTTAAAATTGCAAACTAGCAAAGCGATAACGTTTCCAGACGTAATACTATAATACCGACAAAATTATTCTTCATATTTATGCGAAGTAAGTAAAATTATTTCAATAATTGACTGCTGTTCGCTTATAATCTAGGTAATAAGTTGATTTAAATTTAATCATTAAATTATTAATAGAAATAATAAAATATATATATTTGTGCTTATATTTATTAGTATGTTTTATTTTAATTTACAATTTTTTGAGGTGTTACGCAAATTTAAGAAAAAGCCGCCATTGATCAAGGGCATCGATACGTTGACAATACATACATCCTTATTATTTACACAAAAATCCTAGAAATCGTGTTTGAATTTAAATAGCTATTATAATAACAAATAAATTCCGAGTTTCTCAATCAAATAAATATAACTTTTATAAATTTCAATCGTCGATGAAGGATTTAAATCAATCAACGTTCAAAATCCAGACACTTATTCTCAGAACTTAATGATTTCTGGTGAATCGGGATTTTTTACCCGCCAGCAACGTTACAGCAAGTTGCAAATTTCTGTGGACACGGTTTGCCCTAGTTATAAATAAATGCCGCCACTTTTTCCATTCCGGATCGCATGTTTCGATACGTAACCAAATGTATGGATAAATGTATCGCATTAAAAATATTGATACAAAATATCTTGTATAAAAAGTAAAAGTATCGTATTGCCCATTCCTATTCATAGAAATATTTATGTAGTATTCTTAATCTACAGTCCAAAGACCAGTTAAATTTTTTCTCGTCCAACCTTTGGAAATTTTATTCTGTTTTTTTGGCCATCAAATTTAAATATCCATAATGTTTTGAAATTCCCCAGATTTTTCCTATGAATGTATTTACATACTTATTTAAAAGCTGTTAAAGAAATATAAAGTTTTGTTGTCTATCTTAAATGTAAAATAAATGAAAATTTAGGGAAAATTATTTTACTTTTATCATAGATGGTAGAGTTTTTCTATGCTTTTACTAAAATATGTGATTTAAAAAGTGTAATGCAAATCTGAGTTTCGCAAACAATAACAAAACAAGTATTTTTCATACTGCTGTCATAACGTTGTCTGGGATATTATGAGTTACCTTGATTCTGTATTCAAAAAGCGTTAAATTTAATTAACTACGAAGTGTATCCTAAAAGTATCCGACCTGCGTCTATGACTTCGCGCTGGTATTATTTTTCGTCATCTGGCAACCTTCAAAGTAATTACTATTTGATTGAACAACACGCTCCCATCGCTGTTTCCACATGGTGAAGCAGTTCGAATAGTGAATTTTTAGAATGGCTCTAGAGTGCACTTGTCGCGTTCGTTTGAATCGTCTATATGTCGTCGAACCGAAGCACTTTGAGAAAAATTTTCAATTCTAGAAATAGCCAATAGTCGTAGCAGACTATATCGAGATTGTATAGAGGCTGGAGAAGTTGTGTGATGTTGTGTTTTACCAAAAATTGTTGCACAACGTTCGTTGAATGCGTTGGAGTATTGTCGTGGTCGCCACTCTGGCAAAACCGCACGCAATCTTTTCAAAACTTTAAGATAAAAATCCTTATTGATTTTTTTAATCTTTCGGAGCATATTCATGATGCACAACACCTTCATACTCGAAGAAAATAATCAACAAGGGCTTAACATTATTCCGACTTACACGTGCTTTTTTCGTCGGTGGCTCGGATAGGAGCTTCCACTGTGAAGACTGTTGTTTTCTTCGGGGACCATAACCATAAATCGACGGTTCGTCATCGGTAATGATCTTTTTAAGCATATTTTCATCATTAGTCATCATTTCCAAGTTGTCCTGGGCGATTTTATAGCGAAGCATTTTCTGCTCTACTGTGAGCAATTTTGGAATGAATTTCGCATCACTCCCAAATTTTCGGTTTAAATTCTCGAAGCACAAGTTTTTGGAATGCCAAGGTCACTTTCTAATTCACGAGCAGTCAAACGACGATTTTCTATAATCGCAAGTCGCACACGCTCTACATTTTCTGATGTTATTGTGCTTTTTTTTTTAATGTCTGATAGAGTGCTGTCAAAATATTTGTCTTTCAGAATATTTGGAATCTGTGGTCCAACAAAAATACCTTTTTTAATTTTTGTTTCACTTAGCCTTAAGAATTTCTAACGCAGACACTAAAAAGCTGGCTCATCTGTATTCAGTGCCTTAACAAAGTTTTTCATTAGGCCCAATTTGATATGCAGTAGTGGCAACAAAATCTTTTTAGGGTCTACCAATGATATATGTTGTACATACTTTTCACCTGGCTCTAATGATTGTCGAACGGACCAGTCTTTTCTCTTGTAATGAAGTGCCTTTCCCAACCGTTCCATTCACACAAAAAACAGCAAAACTTGGTATAGCCTAGCTGCAATCCAAGTAAAAGTGCAATTATCTTTAAGTCGCCACAGATCTGCCATTGGTGCTCATCGTATTTTATACTTGTCAATGAGTACTTCATATTGTCGTATGATTTTTTCATGTGAACTGCATATTCAACAGGAACAACAGGCGGTAAAATATTTCTCATATGCGATAGAACTGCTTTTAAACTCAATGTTGAACTGTCTATATTTAAAGTCGTCAATAAACCGTTAATGTTATTGCAGAAAACCAAGTTCTTTTGTATGTTAAAAAATGGTGCGTTTTCTAATAAGTTCCACTGCTGCAATTTTGATCCTAGTAACACTGCTTTACTTTTCCGAAGTTCTAGGACTCTCACAAGATCGTTTAATTCTGATTGTGTTGTTGATGGCATATCTCTTCTTGGGAAATCGTTGTATCGTTATTATCTGGTTCGTAATTGAATGTTTCTGGGGGTTCTGGAATAGGAAGTTCGTCACTATGAGGCACAGATCT
The DNA here is from genome assembly GCA_034092305.1 of Diaprepes abbreviatus. Taxonomy (NCBI): domain Eukaryota; kingdom Metazoa; phylum Arthropoda; class Insecta; order Coleoptera; family Curculionidae; genus Diaprepes; species Diaprepes abbreviatus. The sequence continues at coordinate 14,085,164 of JASJET010000139.1, forward strand.
CATTGCAGATGATATATTTGGATAGTTGATAACCGACTTTTTCTTCTTGGATATACGTGTGCCTTGCCCAACACGAGGGATGATGCAGAAATAGCAATCATTAACATGTTTTGAAGGCTCTCTCCAGATCATTGGGGCAGCAAATCACATAGATCGTTTTACTTATTTAATCAGTTTTTCAGACTTGAAGCGCATGCATTATAGTCGATATGTGGCGCCCACTGTTTGTCTTGATCCCCAATATTGCAACCGAAATAAACCTGATATGCCTTTTTTATCAATAGGGAAATAGACCGCTCCTGAGACGCCAAAGTCACTTCACCACAAACATAACAGAAGTGGTCTGAATTGTTTACATAATTTTGAGACATCTTACAATCTCAACTATTCGGTTCAACTCACTAACTTCGATTGACTAACTCCTCCGCTTTGCTTATATACCCAAATACGGCTTCTATATTTTTAGAGAATACTCGAGAATTTTCTATTCAATTCCATAATATTTACAAAAGTAAAATTTGTCATTTGTTTGTATACAGGGGCTGTTCAGTACAAAGCAGACATAAAAGTCGATTTATATGGGTTTAAATCTCCCTTATTTTAAGCCCTGAGAGGTTGGGACTTCGTATATAGGGGGGTCATCCCTAGTGTTGCCAAGTTGTGCAAAATATCCTTATGTGAGGAAAACATATATTTGTTATAATACAAATATACCACGTGCATTCTTGCGGTTACATTGTTAATACATAGGCAGACATGACATCACATATCTCTAAAACTTGAATTAATATTAAAAAGATAAATTTAGTTGCGGTTATAGCACGCCAAAAATGGTAAGAGTTAGTCGATTTTATTTTAAATACATTTTGGCTGTTGTTCAGTGTTATTGATCTAACAAATTACTTGCAAAAAGAAGACAGGTATTTGGATCTGGCCCCCATTTCAAATTGTTAAATACCCTTAGTAAATAAATTTCCCTCTCGGCTTTTTTATTATATAATTAATATGGCCTTTCCATAATAGTTTTTTGCCCAATACCACCCCTAAATATTTCACAGTACTCCTATACGGAAGTCTGATGGTACCATTGATTTTAAGAGCATTTGGGTTAGTAGCTCTTTTCCTTGTAAAGATGCAAAAATTTGATTTTTCAATATAAAAGGTTAACTCGTCTTATCCAGCCATTTTAGTATTTCTGTTTATATTCTAATTCTTTGTTGAGTACTTTTTAGAAAGTTTGTTTTTTACATTATTTTAAATTTGTCAAAATATGGCATAAAAATTTAAGAACAGTAATGATATAGCATAAAGTTTGCAACAGGCTTTAAAATTGTCAGCAAATTTTATCAATTGCTATTGGTATCCATAAAAAATATGGTCTATCTATACCTATCCAGTATTTTAATTTAACAAAAAGAGGGGTAAGATTCTATAAAAATAAACTAATATTGTCGAAAGAAAGATCTTTTATTCTTGTTGCCTTAATAAGAAAGAGGCATAAAGCATGTTATTGTGTTGATGGCGATAAACAAAAGAGATATCAAAAAATATGTTTACAGAACCTATATCCTGGTTTGTTTAGTTTTGGAAATTCTCGTCTTATTTTTCTTTATCTTCATTCTTCGCTTATAGGCAGCCAACAATACAATCAGCAAAAATCCCCTCCAGTACTCAATGGCGCATGTTTCCGCCCAAAATTCAAAATTTCACGCGCTCAAGCAAACAAAACAAACGCGAAGCGGCTGTATTGATCGCGCTCTCCGCGCTACCCATGTCCGTGTCGTGATGCTCTTTTGTTCCATTCCCTTCCGTATTTTCTATACGTGAATATACACAACAAACGCCTATTATTTCCCAGGCTACTGCATCGTATTAGCCTTGTACGATCTGCTAAGCTCTAGCGCGAATAAAAGAAGTAAAGGCAGTACAAGAAAAACAGTTGATAGTTTTTATACCTTTTATGGTTACCTGAGATTTATTTACAAAATAAATTGTAAAATGGAATGAACGAATAGATTGACTTAAAATATACGTAGTTAATGTGGTGAAATGGGTATAATAGAAAAACAAAAAATAAATAGAAGGTGGTGAGCCAAAAAGTAGCAATAGCGGAAAGAAAGCAATAATCCCAGAAGTAAATAAGAAGAAAGGGTGCAGCTGTTTTAGAGAAATGACGGGTAAGTTAATAAAAATGTATACTCTTATATTTTTTAAATGTATACTTAGTATAATTGACCTATAATTTTAAAAATATTAATAATTAATTAATAGAAAATATTATTCTTTAATCAAAATATACAGAGTGTTCAAGTAATACTGCTCTTGACATAATTTAGTAGTGAAGCATTAATTTTTTTAATGTAGTTTAAAGAATAAAATAAAAATTTTAATTTTTATAGAAACTTTCTATACACCAGTGACGGAGTCAAAGGGGGAATCAAAGCACCTCCTTTGTAATTAATCGGAATACTGGAATCACTGAATTTTCCGTAAATTTTTTTTGCGTACTCCTTTTATTTGGATCACAGAACACTAGTCCAAAATTTCTTTTTGACTGTCATATATAGTTTCTTTTTTTTCCTTTTATACATATAAGTCGTATTTTCCAATTTCCTTTTATATATAAAAGTCGTGTTTTTCGATCTCCCCCTTTAAATTTCGCCATTTCTAGTAAAATACACAAACACGACACAATACTTGAACATTTTTTAACAAAATTAACATTAAAAAACTGCGAGAAATATGTAAATTTTCAATAAAAATGAAAAAAAAAACTGCAGGCTAGTCAACTACTCTTATTTTTACATTTACATTATATTTTGAAAGTCCAGAATATCTGCTGCAAAGTGAGATGTTGTCAAGTTGACGTGGTTTTTAAATTTCATTTGGATGGAAAACTTGATGGTTAAATTATAATTGATTGTATTTATTCCAATATTACAGCATGAAATGTGACAAACAAAGCTGATAATGATATTTTATCATCATATTTCTTAAAGTTTTAGTATCGCGACGTCACCAAAAGTTCAAAATGAAAACCTTTAATACTGTTGGCGATATTTTCATGAAGTCGGCAGGTTCTTTAAAATCCTACTGACATACTTTGGAATTTATATTTTATATAGCAGTTGTTTCCTGCGAATGTTGCTCTCGGTTCGATACAGCTACACTGACGAGACCATAAGATGGTCGAAACGCGCATGGAGAGAGGACCGGAATTGTATTTGCAGGAAACAAACTGTTTGTATATATTCTTTCTCTGTTTGAAAGGATAATACATATAAACTACATTAGATAGGGTTATGTGTGGAATGACACATCGGACAAATGGCCTCAATGGGTTTGCTGGCACATATGCACTCTTTTGTCCAAATTTTCCATGATCATTTTGCATAAAGGTGGTTGAATTTCGTTGATGCAGTGTTGAATCTCCTCCTTCAATGGACGGGTAGTTGTGGGCTTGGTGGCACAGACCTTTGACTTCAAATAACCCGATAGAAACAAATTCAGTGGTGTTAAATCACGTGATCTAGGGGACTAATTTTGATCACCGAAACGAGAAAGTACACGATCAGGAAATGTGTCATGCAGTAATTGCATTGTTTCATGGGCTGTATGGTATGTGGCACCATTTTGTTGAAACCCCATGTGGTCCACATCAATATCATCCAATTTGGGCAGAAAGAACTCGGTTATCATGTCGCGATATCCAGCATCAGTAACAGTCACTGTTTGTCCAGCCTCATTTTCTAAGAAGTATGGTCCAATGATGCCTCCAGCCCAAAATCCGCACCAAAGAAGGACCCGTTGTGGATGCATTTATGTTTCGATAATCACATGTGGTTTATCTGAACCCCAAATGTGGCATTGTTGACGAATAACGAAGCCATCAAGGTGAAAATGAGCTTCACGCTTAGGATAATTTTGTTCGAAAATCAGCATCCATTTGTTGATGTTCAATAATCCATTCAACGAACTCTTTTCGCTATGCATGATCATTAGGCTTCAGTTCTTGTATCAATTGAACTTTGTAAGCATGGAGGCGCAAATCTTTAGTGCGTATACGCTGTAGAGAGCTTCTGGAAATTTTCAATTCTCGTCCACGACGCCGAATTGACGTTACTGGACTTTCACCAACACTCTCAAGCACTGCTTCGATATTACCATTTAAACGGCTTGTTATTGGGCGGCCAGTATGTTTAGCATCACTAATTGATCCAGTCTACCGACCATATTTTCTATGAAATTTGCGATCTGTGGCCGCCAAACTCTCATTATTTTTGAAATATTGTTCAACAATCAAAATGCGTTGTTCTCTTGTGTAGTGCTTCATTTTCACCAACTCTAAACTGTCAGTTGTCAAACTTTACCGCACAAACGGTGGCAAATTCGTCTTGCTTGAATTTTGGGGGAGACCCTTTATTAGAAATCGCATATTACGACCAGAGTATTCTGTATACTAAAAAAATTAAATTCTGCCTTTATAAAAAAAAATCTTCACAACTTTAATACATAGAAAAATCGTACGTCGAGTGTAATTTGTTTAATGAACCGGTCCTTGATAACAATGTTTTCTATGATGTGTTGTTTGCACAATGGTTATCAATTTAATAATATTGTTAAAAATTGCTCTTTACAAACCTCGATTAAATTTATTAAGTAATTGTATACCCTAAGTTATAAACATTTTCTCTAGCAGTGATACACTTTTACGGTTTGAAATTTTATTCATGTTGTAGTTCCGAAATTATCTATTGAATTTATATTGTCCTTTTCTTATATGATGTTTAATGTTACAAGGTCAAGTAACAAACCAGGTCTATAAAAAAATAGTGAATAGTGTCTAACCCCGACTCATTTTCCTTAAGATTGTTAGCAAAACAATTAGTGTTCGAAGTTGCAATGGGTTGCTTGATCCCTTATTCAAAAAATATGACCAAAATAGCTGTCTATAGGAGGTTAGTCAAGTCATCATGTGATAATTAATTTTTGTAAGATGTCAGCTTCGTCATAGTGTCTTATTTTAACAAAAATGTTTTTTCGCCTTGTATAGGGTTTGATTAATGCATTGTGGTCATAATCCCTCAATGATGATATCATTATCTATAACACTTGTGAATCATTCTATGGATGGCAGAGAGTCCCCATGACTTTAAGCTTTTCCTCCAATCAATGAATGACTTTTCGTTGCATAAAATAGTGTTAGTACAGGGTGTCTGGCGGCAGAATGATATTTTTAAATGCGATTATTTTGAAAAGTAATAAATGGTGCGGGAAGGGGCTAGTGTCATTCAAGTCATGAATCGTGCGGATTTGTCAGTGACGATGCAGCAGTCGGTGGAAGGGCATCGCGCGTTCGCTGTGGAGGCATTTTTCAAAGGCGGTGATCGTGATCGCTCGTCAACAATTTTGTTCGAGGTTCAATATCCGACGATTGAGTGATGTACTCAGTGTGAATTTAATTCATTCCTGGGTGGAAATGACCCGTGCTACAACTTCGGCTATGAACATCCCACACCCGGGGCCTAGTCGATCTTCCAGGACCCCCTCAAACATCCAACTCGTTAAATCAAGTTTACGACAAAAATCATGACTCTCGTTTCGAAAAGGTGCAGCTTTATTGGTGCTCCAAGAATAAACGTCCACCAAAATTTTTAAAAAATATTTAAAGTTCCATCCTTTCAAAATTCAGATTGTTCAAAAATAAAAGAAAATTACTTACTAATTCATTACCTCAAGGTAACTATCTGGTACGCTTTGTCCACGAATGGAATTACTGGACCTTTTTTTTTTTTTGAAAATACCGGGGCCCAAGCGACGAACGTGAATAGTGACAATTATGGGAGGATGATTACGGATTTTTTTCCCGAATCTACGAGTTCATCCATCGTTCTCATAACACACCTGGTTTCAACAGTATGCAGCCACTGCACATACGGTCAGAGCCTCAATGACTTTGCTTCGGAAAGCTGACAAGTCAATTTGGGGACATACCGTGGCCATCGAGGTCATGTGATTTGATCCTGATGGGCTTTTTTTATGGTGCTACCTGGAAGGGAAAGTTAACGATAACAATTCGCGACCTACTGTGGCCTTAAAAGAAATCATTCGTCAAGAAATCCACAACACGCAACCGAGCTTACTGAAGAGTGTAGCGCGTAACCCGAGGCTCCGTTTCGAAAAAAGTGTACAGTTCGACCGAAGACATTGAGATGACATTATCTTTAAAAAATGAAATCCGTCTGTACTCAATTTAAAAGTATTTTTATTAAAAATTAATGTTTAGTAATTAATTTTTTATTTCATTTTGAAAACATAAATCTGCCACCAGATACCCTGTATTAACATCCAAAATTTAAACAAATAAACATAAGATTATCCTCTGTTGAAAATATTTGACCAATCGGCCTGAAATTTAGTAAGTGTACCCTCAAAGAACAACATATCGCACAAATAGAACCAAACTTGCGATCAAAGTACCATATTTTATAAAGTCACATACCTATGAAACATTCCTCGTATAACTTGTCATAGTTCAATACTATAGGTCTATAAGGTCCTGTTATTAGGTAGCTGGAGGTCATTTGCGTAGTAATTTGCTGCTTAGAATCCGAATCCGAGGTCAGAATTTGCCCGTCACGTTAGGATTTTAAGATATTTGAGGTCATGTACTCGAAAAATGTTTTTTCGCTACTTTGCAACTTATGTACAGAATGCACAGAATTTTTTTGATCTTTTTTTCTACTTGCATCATTTAATACTACTCTTACCCTTTAAATAAGCTCTTGAGCGGCCACCTATGATTTTTTTCTTGTAAAGTTACAGCCATTTTAAATTATAAAATATTTCCCAACAACGTCATGAGCGTATTTGAGGCAAACATATTTTTCTACTGTATACATTTCTCTTGAAAATTTTTACTTGGAGGTTTTGGGGTCGCTCAGTACCAATATGAAATAAAAAAAAATTGAAATTTTCATTTTCAAGATAGCTAATTCAAAATGACGCATCAAAATTTATAAAAAATTATATTGGTATCTAAAAAATTCATTTAGGGGTTTTCGGAGTCGTTGATTATGAATATTATGTCAGAAAATAGAAATTTTTATTTTTAAAGTAGTGGATTTAAAATGGCGGATAGAAATTTGTAAAAAACGATGTCGGCCTCTATAAACCTACTAACCTGTACTTAAAATAGCCGTAACATTGCAAGAAAAAATTGTAGATGACCGATCAATAGCTTATTTTGGATAAGGATAAGAGTAGTATTAAATGATGCATCTAGAAAAAAAGACCAAAAAAATTGCTTGCATCCTGCACATAACTTCAAAAGTAATAAAAAACCATTTTGCGAGTATATAACCTCAAATATTTAAAAATCCTGACGTGATGCGCAAATTATGACCCCAGAATCGGATTCGACGCAGCAAGTTACTTCGGAAATGGCGCCTAGGCCTAGACCTGTGTAATTTATAGATCAAAAGAGGAGGTAGTCCACATTGATCTGATATAAAAAGAATATCGTAGTTCTTCAGAATTTTGCGGAGAAGAAACTTGTACTACCACTAATTCTGTACTGTACTGTATTTGTACTTATTTTTTCTGGTATATAAAAAAAGTGAATTATCAAAACCAGCGGATGAAAACAACATTAGTTCCACATGGATAAGAACAGAATTGTCGAAAACTGTAAAATAACGCTCATAATAATAGCGGTAAATAATTTGAATCTGAACAAGAAAAATTATAACATTAAGAAATGTATATGGTCGTATTTCCTCTAGTGTAAAGATTTTTAACGCGATACGGCACGGAGTTCCATATACCATCTTTGAATTTTAAATACATATGCTTTTTTTAAGTCCAAGATTGTGTAGTTAACAGTGTTTTATATAATACCGGCAGCCTGTAACTTCATGCGCTTAGATAAGAATCTTTCGTTTAGTTAAAATAATATTTTAGATATCTGATACGGTTTTAAGAAATATATCATGTACAAGTACTGTATGGGCCATTCCAACGATAACATCGATTTGCAAAGTTCAGCTATTTAAAAAGTAGGAAATGTTTTTGAACTAATTTTTCGCGTCTCGCGGCCTTAGAATTTACCCACTATTTTTTTGAAATATTTGAAGTTAAATGGCCAGAAAATAGTTTTTTCTGCTATATTTCAGACTATGATTAGGAAATAACCTAACTCTAACTCCGAGAATTAAAATCTTAGGTGGACAATCGAAAACTCATTTGGAAGGGATGATGCAGTCAGCAGAAAATAACTAATTTTTCATACCTAACCTCACATATACCCTAAAAAGCCATTTTTGTTCAATGAACCTTAAATAAAGAATGGACTATCTGTTGTTTTTTTTTTAAGTTAAAATATAAATATATATTTTATTAACTAAATTAGTGAATCTTTACTGAAAATCAAAGGTGTGACAATTATTTATAAAGAAACAATATCGTTCATATGACCACCAAGGCTTCTTTGGCAGGCCTGCATCCGAACGTCAAAATTTTCGATGACTTTTTCCAGTAATAGGAGTTCAATGGCTTCTATTTCATGTTAAATGTTGCGTTTGAGGTCTTGAATTGTTCGTGGGGCTTTGGCATAAACTTTCCTTTTCAAAAACCTCCAAAGAAAATGGTCCAAAGGTGCCAAATCACATGATTTTGCAGACCAATTTACATCAAAATTATGGGAAATTAAAGGATCGCCGAATTTGATCTCAATAAACCCATTGTTTCGCGTGTCACGTGTAGTGTTGCGCCGTTTTGTTGAAACTAAAGATCATTCACAATCAATTGATCCTATTTTAGCCAAAAATAGTCCGTCAGCATGTTCCGATAACGCTAGAATTCACTCTAACGGCCTTTTCACGTTCATCTTCGAAAAAAAAAGGGTTCAAAGACTCCGCCAGCCCATAATCCGCACAAAACAGTAACATTTTTGGTATGGAGTTGTTCTTCATGAATCATGTGAGGATTTTGCGGGTCCCAAATGCGACAGTTTTGTTTATGAACATGTTCATTCAAATAAAAATGTACTTCATCGGAGAAAATGATTTTTGAAAATAAACTCCCTTCTCTCTCCAGCATCCAATTGACGAAAGTACGTCGTTGGTGATGATGGTCTTATGGCTTCAGTTATTGAGTCAATTGACTCTTGTATGGATGAAATTGAAGAACAACGTGCAAAATGAGACATAAAGTAGTTCGGGGAATGTTTAATTCTTGTGAACGATGCCCGGTTGATGTTGATGGCATGACGAGTACGAACTGATCGAACATGTGGTATGCTTTACGATCTTCTACCGAGCCAGTTTCCTTGAAACGTTGAACAATTTCGCGAATTCCGAATTCTGTAGGACGTCTATGTTGACCGAAATGTTCACGAAATGTAACTTTTACAGATCGTCCGTTTTCGTAATAAGTTTCGATTATTAATATGCACTCTTGTTAAAAAAATCCATGACTAAATTTGCCGTACTTTTCACTTGACATATGTCAAAACATAATATCATGAAGTTTGTTACTTGACATCGAAATTAATAGTTAAAAAATAAACCAACAGATGGCCCACTCTATCTCAAAATCCTGATGTGATCGGTAAATGGAGATTCGGATTAGAACGTAGAAAATAACTCCAACTGGTACAAACAAAAATGATTAGCATAATCTTATTCTAATTTTTTAATCTCTATTCTTCTGGATGAACTAAAATAACATTTCTGTGTAGGAAATGAAAAACCAAGATAAAAATGTGCAATTCATTCTATTCCCAGTCACCATTTGATTTCTACAGTTTATAATAATAGTATATTGTTCAATGAACATATATTGATTGCTATTACTCAGGACAATGAAAGGACAGTAGCCGAAGACGAGTGTTCTAAATCATTGAGAAGTTCAACTTTGAGACTCTGTGTTTCAATTTAATTTTGCGTTTATCGGAGAAGATTACTGTCAGATTTTGACACTTAAAGTGTCGAGATTGTGTATATATATTGTGAAATATGCAGATGTTCTTTCTGTCTCTAAACTTGTGCTTAATTCAAGAGTTACCTGCTGCAACACTCCCAATAGTTCCAACCAAATAGCCATGAATTACATGAATCATAAGAAAAAATCCAGCGTTACAAATTCGGAAGAATTAATAACAATCCACATTAGATAACTCAGAGTCTTTTTCAGACTAAACTTTATTAGGCTGCTGACAGAACTTATAACCAGCTACTGCAGCTTAAGGAAACATCTACACATAATGAGCATTTATAATGAAGAAACATGTAGACTACCTGAGAGAAGACGAAACAGCCTCACATATCCTTCGAATGCGAAGCTCTAACCTACCGGAGACACCTTCAAGGATCAATCAATCCTGAAAGCTTACATCCAGAGAACAAACTAGTGCACCGGCTGCTCAACCTGATTAAAGCAACCAACCTATTCACATAGAACAGATTAACAGGCAATACAATAAGTCACTAGGCTGTAGTAAAGTGTTCCTCAACACTATTCTGGTATATCATTCAATCACTCAATCAATCAATAGGCTAAACTTGAAGAAGGTATATTTATCAGTCCTCAAATAAGAAAAAGTTTGGGAACCATATGCCCGCTATTAAAAAGGCCGTTTATGATTTCTTCAAATACATTGTTACGAGAAAAACAAAAAAAATAAAACAAACAACAAATTATTGCTGATTTACTACATAATTATGAAAAGATGGATGTGAATATGTCTTGGAATATTAATTTTTTACATCGTCCTTTGACTTTATCCTGGAATACCTCGAAAGTACGACTAATGAACAAGCCGAGTGTTTCTATCAAGGTTTAAAAGTTTGAACAAAACTATCAAGATTACTGAGATCATAAAGGAAATCACTGCTAGACTAGCAGGGATAATATCACAAGTATTTACTAGAAAAGTACGAATAAATATCTCTACAATGTGATGGGAGACATTTTTTTCCGCTTTTTTTTCTACATCAGGACGTTGAAGTTGTAAAAGGTAAGTACTTTTCTATGGGCAAAATTTCAGTAAACCATTGTTGTCCCATAGATTTAGTCAAACTGCTTTTATACTCCCTCCAAGGCAACATTCACTCATCCCAGATATATTCAGATATCATAAAGATGGAGCTCTGTTGGGGCCCTTCCCAAGTTGTCGAGTCCTAGATGATGTTATGATCCTCTTCATTTCCCATAAACTTCCGGGCAGTTTATGCGGTCTCAAGTACTACTGCCTTTTACACAGCCTTACATGGATGTGAAGAACCAATCCCTTGATATTAAGCAAAAAAACTCTTCGGTACTACGCCGGTTGATGGTAGAATTATGGGGATCATCCGCATACTACTCATTCCTCACTGTCTGTTTATTTGTACCTCCAGGTCTCTGCATTTGGCGATCTTCTCGTTATGCTTGTCTCTTAAATTATTGCTGTTAGGAAGAGTGACTTATATTAGTGATGCTCGCTTCGATGTTTCATCCACTAAAATGAGGTCTGGCCTGTTATGTACAATGTGCTTGAGCTCGTTGTTCTCCAGAATAGGTCCTGGATTGTATTCACAGTATACTATTTTCCCTACTTGTACTCCGATACAGCAAATGCTTGGCATCCTTCTGTTATGTTCTGGATGTTCGACATCCATATCGGCATTGGTTCTGGATTGAGAGATCTCTGATTATGTGTTTCAAATAATTTCTCATTGGAATGGCCTGATCTTGAATAGCTAGTAGGAATGCTTCGGTTTCAGGAAACATTTGATCTGACGTCAGTGTTACAGTTATTACTGTTTAATTTCCTGGAAAAGCCGATCTGGAAATGACATGGCATTTGTTTTGTGGGTTATTAAACGCTTGTTCCACAGTAGTACTAAAATAGTCAGTATGGTAAACTTAATTGTTGGTTGAATAGTTTAAGATGTGCCAAGAAATCATTTAGATCTTGATCATTATCCTTTGATACGATGAAGGTAGACTTTCGGTTTTAGTCTTGCTGTTTCTATACGGTTAGTTCAGGTTGGTTCAGGTTCCATTTAAAATAAGAAGGCATCAACTTCCGGTATAACTGGAAGTGCCACTGTCTTGAAAATATTGAAAAAACTGCCAAATTTTAAAAATTTTCCAGTCTATCTTCCGAGAAATCGATCGCGGCAGTTCGTCGTGCGATACACTGTACATGTTGGCGACAACTGCAAAAAGCCAAGAACTTATCGGAACCTCGTCTTCCTGAGCTTAGAACTTATCCTTTACTTGAAAGTAAGCACTACGAAGGCGACCTCATCCAATAGTAACGTGGTGCTATCTGATATTAGATCCTTTAAAAGGTAAAATGTTGAAATCTGGTATTGCAGAATGTGCTTGGGATAAACAACACCATATAAAATGGTCTAAAGCTGCAGCAATATATATGGAACTGAAGATGAAAAGAATATAGAAACAGCTTAAACTGAAAATAATAATGGAATCTTCCGTAAACTTAGTATTTTTTGGTGTATCAAGTGAAATGGAATGTCACGATTCCGTATATAAATAAGCCTTAGGATAAATAATAATAATAATAAAGACAGTGTAAGTTCGTTCACCATATTTTAGTCTTAAACAGATATGTTTATAGAATAAAAAAATAGTTACATAAGTATATACTCAGTGACAGAAGTGTTACACCCAGAAGGAATAATTTCTTGAACTTTATTTTTCGGCAACAGAATGACGTCCTATGCAATATACATCGATATTGTAATCAAATCTTGATTTCTCATCTTAAAAAAAAACCAAAGTACCAAATTTAGTGTAAATCAAAAAATTATTAAGATAAAAATTTTCAAAAAAGTTATTAAAAATTAATACTTTGACACCCTATATATCGTAAATTATCAACTTCTGGGCTAAGGTAAATTGGGCTAGATTCTCATATTTTAGCCTCAGAAATTTTCGCTACCGTTTTGTATAGACTTTTTAGAAACACCCTGTACATACCTCTTTCGACTCAAATTTTTTAATAGGTTAAAGTTGGCATATTAACAAAAATATTTACCAGTTTGAAGAACGACTGCATTTATTAAACTAGTTAAATTATATTAATAATTAAGCCCGTACCGTGTAATTGTCCTGGTTATTTTTAATATTTTATTTTAGCCTATTTAAGTATTTCCTACTTAACAATTGTTTTGCTTTCTACCGCTGTTGAGAAAAGTAGGTAATATCTAAATTTGTACAGATTGTATAAGAAGCGATAAGCCAATAAATAGAAATTGGTGATAAAATGCTTATAATATTCTGCTATAATCATTATTTACTGAGACTAAATTAACAATGCAAACGGTGCGATGAAAATAACTTTTCTGTATGTATGCACATTTAGAAATTAAATAAAAAGATACTTAAAGTATAAAATATATCCCTCCCATAAAATATTTAGGAAATATACATGACAGGCAGCTGTAAAAATAGTGCTGGTTATTATATATGTGATATCTAAATCACTTTTCTGTATAAATTTTATTTCTAGTAAGGGATTTTACGCAATTAGAAAACTGGGTCTCCGACAATTTTTCTAAAAATCTGATATTCAAAAGTAAAATTAAATTTTTTGCTTATGAAAATAATTTAATTAATTGTAACTAGTTTTCGATATTAAATATATCAAATCAGATACTTTAGATTACGAATATTTGTTTAAAAATATTTCGCTTCTTATGATTATTAAATATGTCATGTATCCCTAACAATGAAACAAAATACTTATAGTTGTGTGATAATTAAATTTTTCAATTTAATCTCCATTAACTTCAATACACTTACACCACCTATCCTGCAGTGACTATTTCAGAAAAAAAAATATTACTTTTGTCCTTCAAAATGGGCAATCCTCTTTCTACAAAATGATATTCTGTGAGTTGATTTCTTAATTTTTGAATAAAAAGAACTTGTAATTCTGAATAGTAAGAAAGCATTTGATCTGATCGATCCACACCGAACATTCCACTGCTTTAGTCCCGGATTAAGAGAAATCTTACCGTTACGGCTGCGAACTTCCACCATATCAAGTCAATGCTTATTTGAAATGATGAGAACATCTCTCTTATTTTTCCACTTGCATACTACCACTGTATGTTTTCACTTCCAAGTTAGTTTTTTCTTCAGTTTTTGGGCTACTACTGCCTTTGAATTACCCTTTCCGTTATTTTTAAGATACCATATACATAGCTTTTCTTTTCAGATAGCATATCGGTCAGTTTTACGGAATTCTAAAAATTAGCTATATATAAGACAACATGCCCTTTATCTAGATACTCTTCCATTAGGTATAAAATTACCTCAGTAGCATGGCCTACCTTTTTGTCCAGCAGTTCAGATTTTCCACGGTATACTTTAATTTTTTGTACTAGGCCATTGGACTTACATAATTTATAAAGCTTCACTCCATACTTGTGTTTCTTTTTTTGGATAAACTGGCAGAAGAAAAGTCTGCAGGGCCACAGTATCAGTGATTCATCAATACAAATGTTTTTATCTGGAGTATAGTTATTACACATAACATTGTTAAAATGAGTGAAAAATGGTTGTATTCTAGATATTCTCTCTTCTGTTTTCAGTGAGTTATCTGTGAAATGCAAAAAAAGCAAGCACAGTTAAAACCTATTTCGAATCATGACTGACTCCAAAATATCATCTTGTAAAATATTCTTGTACTCCATTATAACGCAATCGTTGGAGCGAACGCGGGCCCATATGTAGCAAAAGTCCCAAAATCACTACATGCTTTTTACCCTTAAATGAACTCAAAACTATTGTTAGTTAGTATTGACCTCTGGGACACATTCAGTCGAAAAGCCTCTGGCAATGAACGTGTTAAACAACAAATATATTATTTGGATACAAATTAGAATGATTTAGAAAACAAAAGTAGTAAGTTGCGGACCCTTGCACGGACTTGAATGAAAGTTTATAAGTCCTCTTGTTGCAATATTAATTTTCTATTCTTTACTTTTTGTTTTATTTCTATGTACTACATCACTCAAGCTTGAGAGGGATCCCGAAAAGTCTCAAAATGTGAAGGCTCTGGGCGAACTTTCCGAACGCTCATATGTAAACCTCCTAAAAAAATTAAAACATGTAAACTGAAAAGTGTAATTTAATGACTTAAACGAAAGAAGAATTATTAAGTGCTCTATATCGTTGAAAAGCCCTCAATAAGGGGAATGCAACGTTCTATGGATATACGGGGTGTTCCTTTTAAAAAAAAACACAAGTTTGATTTATATCTAAAAACAGTAGTACTTAGAGAGAAACTAACGACACCACTGAATTTTAGGTAAAAATCTTTATTCTATTCGATAACTATAATACAATAAGTGTCCCAAAATGGAAAATTTTCAAAAACCTCCTTAACTAATAAAAAAAACTAAGAGTGTTGTGAAAATTCTGTCTGCGGCATCTTTGGTTTCACGCAAAAATAGAACCACTTTGCGAAAACCGCATCCCGCTAGCTTTAAAAATAACGGAACTACCCGGCAAAAACAACGAAATCACGATACCCTGCACAGTGTGAGAATATTCCTGATTTTTTTATATTATTTAAAATTGCCCTTTTATGTTCTTTAATCTAGTTGTTATACGGGTATTTGCACAAAGAATTTTATATATTCCTTATAAATTAATTTGTTTTTTAATTTGTCTATTTTATCCATATTGTCTGTTAACTTATAACTTACCAATATTTAATTTATTCATACATTTAGTTTTACAATATAAATTATTTAATCTATTACAAATTTCATGTCTACGATGTGGTGTGTAGTTTACAAATTTGAAGTAAGTTTTCTTGGATTATTAACGCTCTAGATTTCTTTTCTCAATATTTTTTTGTCGTTTCTTTAGCGGACTGTCGATTAGATTTTCTTTGTAACCGTTGTTTCTTTCGATTTATTTATTAAACTTTTCTTTATTTAGTGGAAAATTAGTAAGTATACGTATTAAGGTATGAAAGGGAGGAAATTTTATCTGCCAAGACTGGTTTGATGTATGATGTATAATTGTATCCGTAGTCTTTAGTATTAAATCTACTCTTTTTAAAATGGAAATAAATATAGTAAATTTATGTCATAATTCATAAGAGGCACAGTGTAACGCTGTTTGCCTTGTTAAGCTAGAAACTTTTTTTCCCACCCTCGTATCGTGTTTTAGTTCAGGGTGTGTAAAGACTATTTGCTATATTTTAATTACAAGCAGAATCTTGATACAAACTATTCCCATAGGGTGCAACATCTATGCGGCTCACAGTATAAATTATATTTGTTAGAACATTAAAATTAGGAAAATCTTCTGTCTCGTGGATCTTTTGCACTCGCCCCTAGTTTATTCCCTAATATTTTATTGATTTTGTTAACATCAACACCCGCTAACGCAAATTTAACAAGCAATAAAAATTAGTTTCAATAATATAGCCTTTAAGATTTACCGTAAACTCTTATACTGTTTATTACAACAATAAAATAAAGTACACACATAATTCGTTGCGTGTACGTGTAAATTAATGTTCTCATGCACATCCAACATTATTAAGGTTAACAAGCAACGCAAAAGTATGCTTGCGAGTACTCGTGAGTATTTATTTTTACATGATTTGAATATTTAACGTCAAAATTATTATTATGGGGTTTATAGACATTCAGTAACTAGATATTTTACAAGCCGTTAGTGGTGAAAAACGATTTTTCTTTACGTAATATCGAAGACTAATAAAATAAGTTATTTATAACAGGGTATATATACAACAGATAGGGGTGCTCTCAGGAAAGATGGCAAGACAATAACTATAAAATTATTATTATATGTAAAACCTGCACTGTAAAAAACTTCACATTTATTCACGATTTAAGGTACAAATCCATTAAATTAAATTAATGAATATACCTTAAATTTAAGTTTTTTTTTAATAGTGTGGTCAAACTGAATAAAATTTATTATTTATTTAATTTTGGAAATACAGTATTTTAAAGACAACAACACTTAAAGCAAGTAGGTAAGCATTTAAATAATTATATGAATGAACTTCTTCAAGTAAAGAGCTTTTTAATGAGTGATCTATAAATAAAATAACTTAGAACATGGTTTGAGCTAATTTTAAGGCAAAAAATTTGTTTCCTAACTGGCACAACAGTTTTTCAAGAGAGTTCAAAATTATGTGTGTATCAGATTTTTGCGTTTTCCATTAATCCGCTGCGAAAACTATTACTTAAGGCCGGAAAATATGTTCACATATAAACATAATTCACTTTTATGAAATTTACTTCCTAGAAGGTAGGTATATCCGCTAGAAAAAGTAAATAAATAATGATATGATGTAAACATATCTGAGATTATCATAATAACGACTTTGCTGATATTACAACAAATATGCAGGAAGTGTTTAAATTTTCGGTAAACATGTAGTGAAAAACTACAGGGAGTCTCGATAAGGTAGGGTGTGCAGAAAGAAGAGAACAGGTATGTTTCGGAATAGCAATTTAAATAATAAACGTAAATTTATTTTTAACGGTTTTTATCAATGTTACATCAATCACTATCAGTGGCGGCTAGTTCATAATAACTGCAGAGCTGCAGAACCCCCAAAATATTTAGGCAGAAATAAACAAAACAATATTTCACTATATATAAAAAAATAATTTAAATGTAACCGAGATAGTATGATATTCGACCCAGCCGAGTCGTGGTCCGTCGTAAATCAAACGTAAACGAGAATATGCTTCTAGAACTCTGTTTAGGATTAGGTGTGGGGTGGCGTCGCGGGTACGGTGACCATGCATGCAAAAAGACCTTATCTGTGCTTCGCATTTACAACCGAGTTAATTGACCTGAAACATTTTTGTCCACCGATATCCCTTGTCATCGACACCCGCGCACCACATTTAATTCATTGTTCATTATGTTTTGAAATGGCAATTTGTGCTGCATATTGGCAGAACTGGGCGCGCATTTTCGGATAGAGTACATTTTGTTCTTTATTGGTTGATCTCAGGAGCGGCGTTAGGGTAGGGCGCGGTTGGGCGACCGCCCAGGGGCGCCGCACGAAAAGGGGCGCCGCAGGCTGCCTGCGGCGCCCCTTTTCCTCCGGCGCCTTTTTATGATTCTGTATAATTTCCCACAGGCGCCCCCTTATAGTTCCCTCGCTCATTGGCCAAACAATTACTATCTAGTTTCTTGTCTTTTTTTGCCGACCCGGTACTTGTAAATCTTGTAATTTTCCCTAAATTTAGGTAAAAATTATTAAGTTGGCAGCACTAGAATGGAACGTAGTGTTCAATCGGTTTAATATCTCGGGAATTCCCGACTTCCCGACCATACAGAAAAAATGTGTTTTTCTATGGTCGGGGATTCCCGAGATCTATTTCTTTTTAATTTTTGACAAAGCAAAACACAATCATTCTTGCTTGACATAAGTGGACGCTCTTAAAACAATTATTCGATCGTTTTAAAACAAACAAACACAGTAATCAGACGTTTAACGCTACGTTACGATGCTCTTGTTCCAACTACTGAGTGACATTGGTTTTATTTTAAAAGTAGACATATAAATAGTGTATAAGTAGGTGTTTCATTTTTGACGGATCACATCATTAGGTAAGTACAATTTTATTTTTACTATCTATACTACACACACACTCTCTAATAGCCCTAATACTTAAAGTATATAAGATGTTAAAATAACAGGTTAATTATTGAAATTGGCTCCAGGCTCTCTACCCTTGTAACACCCTAACAGGGTGTCACATAACATAATTGTTATATATAACTTTGTGTAATTGTTGTAACTTTGTGACGTGCAATGTAAATAAATTAATTAATACTATATTTTTCGACTGACACAGATTTAATTTGTTGCAGATTTAATTGATTACTACTAGTAGGTACAAAATGTCTGAACACGGTGATCTCATCAAAAGAAAACCATCTGGGTCAGAATATAGGAAACGGAAAGCAGAAAAAGAAAAGGAATTTCAAAAAACAAAGAAGTTTATGAATATAGATAAATATATCACAACAAAAAATCAAGACTTGAATGTGGCATCTACATCTGCAATACAAACGAATGATGCATCGGCAGTGGAGCCTCTGTCTGGTAAATCAGATGGAATGGCTACTCAAGAGATTTTTGATGAAAAATCCCGAAGTGAGGGAGCAAGTTGTACTGCAATTACAAATGCTGCTCAGGATGAATCTGATATTGATGTACAACAAATACATGTACTAGATGATGTTGATACTGTTGTTCCGAATATAGCGGATCCAGCTACTTGGCCACTTATTCGAAATAGCAAAATAATTGATCATCTAATAACTAGTGGCCCACTGCAAACTCATTGTGATGCTGATGGTTATCCGAAAAATGATACAGGGCGACATTTCTCTAATTCTCATTTCATTAAAAAACTAGCAAACAATGAAACAATTCAGCGTCGTTGGTTAGTATACTCCATTTCCAAGGATCGAGTTTATTGTTTTTGTTGCCGGCTGTTTGATAGTAGCTCAACGTCGAATTTAGTATCTGAAGGATATAACGACTGGAAACACTTGTCTGAAATGTTAAAAACTCACGAGAATAGCACTTCACATAAGAAGTTTTACCTTTCATGAATTGAAACTGAACTACGTTTAAAATTAGGCAAAACAATAGATTGCCAAGAGCAATATTTGATTAAAAAGGAAACTACAAGATGGAATAATGTTTTGTCTAGATTGATGCATATTACACTTTATTTAGCTGAAAACAATATGGCGTTCAGAGGTAGTTCTGACAAATTATATACGCCAAATAACGGAAAGTTTTTGGGCTTAGTACAATTGCTAGCCAAATTTGATCCAGTTATGCAGGAGCACTTGCGATTAGCTATGAAGGGTGATATTGCAGACCACTACTGCGGAAAAGACATTCAAAATGAATTAATAGAGCTGATGGGTGAAAAAGTGAAGTCAGAAATCATATCACGCGCAAAGAAATCAAAATATTATTCTATTATAGCTGACTGTACACCGGACATTTCTCACGTAGAACAACTTTCACTGACAATACGATTTGTTGATTTTTCATCAAATGACGATAAAATATCAGTAAAAGAGTATTTCGTAGAATTTTTACCTGTAAATGAGTCGACTGGTGAAAAACTAACTGAAGTTATTATTGATATTTTAAATAAACACGGACTTAAATTGAACGACTGTAGGGGTCAGGGTTATGACAACGGGGCGAATATGAAAGGGAAAAATGTTGGTGTTCAAAGGAGAATACTAGACATAAATCCCTTAGCCGTTTATGTACCTTGTGGCTGTCATAGCTACAATCTCGTACTATGCGATGCCGCTAAGTCTTCCGTAAAATCAGTCACTTTGTTTGGGGTACTTCAGAGATTGTTCACATTATTTTCAGCTTCTGTTCATCGATGGAAAATTCTAACCGATTGCCTGGGATTATATACTATAAAAAAGCTCAGTGATACACGTTGGGAAGCAAGAATAAGCAGTGTCAAAGCAGTTCGTTATCAAATTAGTGCCATCCATGACGCTTTAATTACTTTGGCAATTGAAACTCAGAAAACTGATGCTCAAGTCTCTCATGAGGCTACTACTCTAGCTGAACAGTTAAAAGATTTCAGTTTCATAGTTTCATTGGTTGTCTGGTATGACATACTTTTTCAAATTAACGTCGTTAGTAAATCTCTACAATCACCAGATATAGATCTCAGTAAATGCACAGAAATGTTGAAAAAATGCTGCACTTTCTTGGAAGAATATAGAAATACAGGCTTTAAAACCGCCATTTCAACTGCAAAGGAATTGGCTGAAGAACTGGAAGTTGAACCTGTGTTTAGAGCCACAAAAAGAATGCGATTTGTTAAGCGTCAAGCTGATGAAACTGCCCGCGACGAGCCTATTGTTTCTCCTGAAAAGAAATTTGAGGTAGAATTTTTCAATTCTCTCTTGGACGCTACATTAATTTCAGTTAATGAAAGATTTGAACAGTTAAATGAGTACTCGGATTGCTGGTCTTTTTTGTACAATATAAAACAGATTCCTCAAAAACCCGACCTTGTCAAACTCTGTAGTGATCTCCAATTGAAATTAACTGTAGATTCTAAATCAGATATAGATGGTTGTATGTTGTGTGATGAACTAATAAGCCTGAAATCTTTTTTGCCTAATCAGAATGTGGCTACCCCTGCTTATGTTTTGAATTTTATTAAAGATCGCAACTTACAGGAACTGTATCCAAATGTATGGATAGCATTGCGAATATTACTGACTATACCTGTAACGGTTGCTAGTGGGGAAAGGAGTTTTTCCAAGCTGAAGCTGATTAAAACATATCTGCGATCGACAATCTCTCAATCTAGATTAACAAACTTAGCAACTTTGTCAATCGAAAATGAAATTGCAGAAAACATAGACTTTGAATGTCTAATAAAAGAGTTCGCTGATAGAAAGGCTAGAAAAGTGAAATTTTATTAGTTTTTTTAAATAAATGGTTTTTTTAATAGATGGTTATTTCATTGTACCCATTGCATTTTTTCGTATGTAATTGAATTGCAGTTAGGGGGCGCCGAAGAAATCTCGCCCAGGGCGCTAGTAGTGCTAAAACCGGCACTGGTTGATCTGAGTGGTCGGAAATTATTATCACATAGTTACATAACTAACTTTTATGAAATTTAGTTCCTGGAAGGTACATCCACTAGAAAAGGATTTTTGAATCTATAGATTAAAATGATTCATCCTGTATTTAAAAATTCTGCAAGAATGTGCAATTTACTTCAGCAGGTCTGCAGCGCAAGTTCCCTATTTTCCAAGGTCACTACCATATATTTAACCAATGATCATGAGCCGTCACTGATCACTGCAGTATACAGGATGATCAGGATATTAAAAGCATCGCAAGTTTCGAAAAATTACTTTATTTTAAAGAAATTCCTGTCTTATCTATCGCAAAGCAGAGTACTGAAATAAACAATTTCGGTGGAGTGGTGAATCTATCCAGAATAACTGAAAATCCTTATAATGAAACATAACCAATAAAAAAGTATAATCAAGATGATTTTTATTTTACAATGTAATTTTACTCAACGAATTATCAACAGATGTCGTCTAAAAGTCTTAAGATCATTAGAACACTTATTAGGTAGAGGCAAATAAGAGATATTAAGCTTTGATGAAGTTACTAAATGATGAAGGGTTTATACATGTAAATGTAAATATATATATATATGTGTGTATATATATATATATATATATATATATATATATATATATATATATATATAAACCGTTCAACATTTTTGTTCATCGCTTTAACAGTGCTGATATAGGACTGAATTTTTAATTGATCACACGTTATTTCGGCATCATTTAGTTTATCAGCTTCTTTTAAAAGTTGTCATCAAGCATTGCCCTCAAAAACTTCATTATGGTAACTTTTGTATACAATTAATTCTTTTCTCATCCAAGAAAACGATGATATTTACGCTCTTAAAAAGTGTGTAGTCCCTGAACTACATTTGTCACAAGGATATGTGAATCATCTTTTTTAAAGGATTTAGATAAATTAGTTAGAGAAGAAAAATTTTTAATATGGCCTAAAAAATTAAAAATTTTGGAAAAAAGTTACCATTGTAACGTTTTTAAGGGTAATGTTTGCCGACAACTTCTCAAAGAAACTGATAAACTGAATGATCAATCAATTAAAAATTTAGCCAATAGCAGTGCGTTTAATGCAATGAACAAAGTTGTAGATGACTGATTTTCTACAAAGTTTCAGCGGATTTACACTGAAGAGTTAAAAAATGCTTTCATGCTATACCAAATGTTTCGGAGACCTTGAAAGTATATATTTTGTTAAACCACATTCAAGAATGGGTAAAATTAATCAACAACGAAGGATTGGGTCTATGGTTGGAATAGCCCGGGGAGTCCACTCATCATATACGAAGGGGGACCCAAAAAAAAACCGGGAATTTCGTCATAACTTTTTTATTTCTTAATATTTTTACACCAAATTTTGATCACCTTCAAAGTATTCTACATTGACCACAACGCACTTTTCTAAATGATTCTTTCATTGTTCATAACAGTTTTTAAATTCACTTATCGGGATGTCCTTTAGGCCTTCCAGCGATTTTTGTTTTACCTCCTCCACAGTGGCAAAACGCTTTCCTTTCATGTCTGGGAAACAAAAAGAAGTCACAGGGGACTAGATCCGGTAAGTAGGGGGTGGACAATTAGTGTCATGCCGTTTTTGGTCAAAAACTGCTTTATGGAGAGGGACAGTCTGGGCTGGCGCGTTGTCATGATGGAAGAACCCGTCGTCGTGCGCCAAAGATCTGCCCTTTTTTTCCGGATACTCTCCCTCAATCTTTTCAAAACCTCCAAGTAGAACTTTTGGTTGACAGTTTGACCCGGAGGAACGAACTACGCGTGCACAACACCTCTGCAATCGAAGAAAGAAATGAGCATTGTGTTTATGTTTGACTTCATTTGGCGAGCTTTTTTAAGACGATTGATTGATGCTTTGTTTTGGGGTCGTATCCATAGCACTACGATTCATCACCAGTAATCACCTTGGAAAAAATCCAGAGTCCTCTTCGAGTTGATTTTGAAGCTCAAAACATGTCTGAAGTCGACGCTCCCTTTGCTCGTCTGTGGGAAGGCGAGAACCAATTTTCGCTGCAATCCTTCTTATGTGCAAATCTTTGGATCTAATCCTTCGAATTGAACCCCATGACATTCCAGACATCTCAGAGTTGACCAGTGGTTCGGCGACGGTCTTCACGAACAAGGGCATTGATTTTGTTGACGTTTTCGTCACTTCTTGACATTGAGGGGCGTCCTGAACGGAGTTGGTCTTCAATTGACATGTCTCCATTTTTAAAACGTGAAAACCACTCGTAGACTCTGGTTTTACTTACGGCAGCATCCCCATAAGCAGTCTTAAGCATTACAATAGTGTCCGCGGCCGATATCCTCAACAGGAAATAAAGTATCACAGCCGCGCGTTGTTCTCGACAATCTGCCATCACGTTTTCGGCGAAATGGAAAAAGTTGTTTTACTAAAAAAATTCTCACGGGTGAACCGATGCACTCACAACGACACAACTTCGCACATAGACTCAGGAGGCGTGACCCTAACGGACACCTGGTCGAACAATGGGTTCTCCCACCCCACCGTAGCCCAAATTCCCGTTATTTTTGGGTCTTCCCTCGTATTTGATAAATATTGAGAGAAACATAAAATCAATTCAATGGAAAGTGATAGTTATATTTTAAGATTAAAAAATTCTGTCGTGGAATGCTCATTCAGGCACATTTGAACTGAAATGAGACAAAACAGTTATTTTTATTTGAAATAAAAAATATTTAGTTACTTACATTAGAATCTATACGCTGTTTTGAGTTAATTGCTTATTATACGATTGAAGTTTTTGTTTACCGTTAAATATTAATAATTGGAAATTTTTTTAATATGGGGCTAAAAAGCAACTACGTACTCGTCATTGGTCCTGGGTAACGCTAAAAGTGGTTATAAATGTAATTACTACTTTAATAAGTTTGCGTGTGTTATCTGACCTTTCTAAACACTTACAACTGAAAAAAAGGATCAGCTAGGATTTTAATTTTTGTGGATAATATATCTATTTGGGATACGAAATCGTCCCCGCAAGTTTTTTGCGTCACCATTTTCACAAATCTTATATTGGCTTCAGGCCGGCCGCGACTTGTTATTGCTGACAATACTAAAAATTTCACAAACGTGAACAATGATAACTGTTAATATGCTATTCTGTAAAATGCTTTTATTCGTAATTTTCGCTCTATTTTTTTCGAATCCTAATACTGATGCAAAAATTATATAGGGAACATAAAATATTCTTTTTGAACTAGGAAATATAAATATAATGTTAGGCAAAAAAGAAGCAAAAAGGGTCACCAAAATTTTGGAAATTTTAAGCGCTATTTTTATTTTCACAATATTTAATATTGACCCTGTAATAAAAAATGCATACTAGCTGATAAGAGAAATATATTGGTTCATGTTTATTTCGGCACGAGATAACTTTAAGCATTAACAAACATCCAATTAATTCAAATATATTATGATTGGTTTTCTGCGTTATTACTTCTCCCATTATTAATGTTTTTTATCAGCAAAGCGGAGAGGATTTTAAACGGATATTGATGTAATATGTAAATACACACGTTAAAAGGTGTGTATCCGATTACTTGTTTTTGTTTACTTTATTGTTTAAATAACGGCCAAAAAAGATCGTTAAACCCGCAATGATACTAAGATTTTGTATAAATATCATAAATGGTTTTTTATACAAATTTTTTTAAAATTATTCCCAAGGTTTTTTATAACCGTCACGTCACCCAATACTATTAGTCAAATTTAAACTTACATTGTTGGGTGGGATCTGCTACTTTACTTATTTAAATCAGTTAGGAATCGTTGTGTTCTTGTTAACTTATTAAAAAGTGATATTACAAATAATTAAAATGTCGTTAGCAAAACTTTTACTTAAAAGTAAGTACCTACAGATTTTTAAGGAGATTAGCAATTGTTAATTTTAAATATTAACATTTTTTCATTCACTAGTGAACCCTTGTAAAAAATTGTTAAGATGGGAGTACAAAGGCGTGTAAGAATATCTTTATTAAACATTAATTTTTTATTGTTTAAACGTATAGAAGAAGTGCCTATGTTCTATGTCTAACAATCACATAATTTCCCCGGATATAATTGTTAAAGCCGAGGTTAAAACTATTTAGTTTTCATAGAAAATACGTGGCACAATATACATGTAATTCTAATTTCAAGGGTAAAAATCACTATACCAAATATATTCTAAATGTTTTATTATTAATTAATATTTATAATTAAATTAATTATTAAGTGTCGTAATCAAGTCCGACCTTCAAAAGTTCAAGAAAGGTCCTGTAATGTGTTTCAATTTGTATATTGATGAAAGAGCAGCGTAAAAGTCTATAGCCCTTAGGACTAGTTGAGGTCCTTGTGTATCTTTTCCAACACATACAAAGGATTGCATTTGTAAATGTTAATAAAACAGGTTTTAAGCGTTTATATTTCTTTAGCTTATCCATACAACAAGAAGATCTTTCTACCACTAACAAATAGCTTTAACAAACTCGTGTAACTCTAATCCAATTCTATGGCTGGATTACGAGAAATCCGGATTCTCCCAAAAATATGCTGATTTTCAGTGCATCCAGATTGATTGAAAACACAAGGAGGTCCAATCCTATGGCAGAATTACCAGAAAACTGGATTCTCAAGAAAATATTCCAATTTTCAAAGTGTGTACGAACGTTCGAAAACTCGAGTTCGAGTCTAGTTGAGTTTTGTTATCAAGTTCGAGACGAATATTCGTTTTTTCGAGTTTTCAAACAAACTCAAATATTCGAAAAAACTCGGAAATTGAAAAAAAAATTTGAATGACAGATTCATATGATTCAATCAAATAGCGCAGTGCATACTGCAACGTTTGGTAATAGGCAACATAATGATGTTCGTTGATTATTATAAGTTAAATATCTTTCTCTCTTTGTCTGAACATTTCGACCACAGGTTAATCAATGATCTTTATGAGAAGACTAAAAACAAAATACTGGTATGGAAGTTTGTTCGAATATTCCAGTTTGTTTGAAAATTCAAGTTTGTTTGAAAACTCGAAATTTAGAGTTTGTCCGAAAACTCGGAAGTTTCGAGTTTTTATTCCATTCGACTCGAACTCGAGTCGATTTTTTTTTCGAACAAATCGAATTATCGAATATTCGTACACCCCTAGTGACGGTTAATAGGAAGTAGAGGACATTAGTTGAAAAAAAAGGGACATAAAATACATAAGAGTCGCGGTTTTCAAATTAATTCTGATATAATTAGGTTATTATTAGATAAAAATATTATGATAAAATTTTAATAGAATGTATTACTTGTAGGCCACGTAAGATAAGACTCTAAAATAATTTCTACGTCTAAAAAGTCTGTAACTACAGTCCTATAGAAATTTTTGCTAAAATTTTTTAATATTATATCAAAATTTTAATAGAGTCTTACTTGTAGGCCAAGATAAGACGCTAAAAAAATTCCTACGTCTATATATGTCTGTAACTGCAGTCCTAGAGATTTTTGGGAATATTTTTGGTTTAAATAAGTTTTTTTTTTAAACAATTGCTCAAAAATTTGTTAAACGTTTATATTAAAAATCACCAGATACACTGTCAGACAAAAGTAAAGCAACAAGTGCGACAGAACTATTCAATTTTTTGTCCGATAGTGTAGCTATACCTAAAGTCCGCAATTTCTGTCAGTGATTCATCGCTCGCATATAGAGTATTTCGGGTTGTACGCCGTTAGGGAAATCAATATCAGTGACGTGTGCATTTCAGAAAATAATAAAATGATGAAATTTCGTGAGAATATCAAACACATTGGGATGATTTAAATTGTGAAATGTACTTTATATTTTTTATATTATTTTACTAATAAAGTTATAACCAAGGTTAAAAATTTGCAATGCAACATTCTTTACTCTGTAAATTCGAATCATCAAATTTCTAATTCAAAGTTTTGCTTTTCCAGATAAAAAATTTCTGTTGAAAAATTAAAAATTGCAAAAACTATTTATAAATTCTAATAAGCACTGATGGAACTATTACAAATAGATTAATTTATTTATCATTTTTTTTTATAGAAGCCGGCAGAGACTACATCGGTTTCGCCACCTTGCCAGACCAGGTACATCGGAAATCTGTAAAACGCGGTTTTGAATTTACCCTGATGGTTGTCGGAGAATCAGGATTAGGAAAATCCACTTTAATAAACAGTTTATTTTTGGAAGACCTCTACAAGAACAGGAAAATTCCTGAAGTTAGCGACAGAATTCATAAAACTACTACCATCGAAAAGAAGACTATGGAGATTGAAGAAAGAGGTGTAAGAGTCAGGTATGTGAAACACCCATATACATAAAATAAATAATGAGCATGGTGAACAATTATTAACTACCACTAGGAATTTCGACTATCATCTTTCACTTGTAAGTTCAATGATATACTTTACTTTCATCTGTTCATAGCCCCAACTATCAATTATCAACTAAGAAGTTGGTCAACCTTCTACTTTTTAAAAAGTCGGCATAATTCGGGTCCCCTTTCGGATGTTATCGGCAGTAGGAAAATTTGACAAGTGCATAAAAATTTGAGAAATAACATTAAAAACAAATAAAACTTGGTAAAAATTTATCATAAAATAGTCGAAACCATTCAGAATAAAATTAAGTAAACAACCACAATTGAAAAGTAAAAAATATATGTTTTACTTTTAGGTTGGAATATATATATATATATATATATATATATATATATATATATATATATATATATATATATATATATATATATATATAGGCATTTTGATTGGCCATCCTTAATTTTTACTAATTGTTAAATTTTAAAGTATGAACCACGCATTTTTATTTCGTAGTGGAAGTGTTAGTTTAGTGGAAATTCTTAGTAGTAGTTGATAATTTTTACAATAACGCCATGGATTTTCTAAACAAAATGTTAGGTTATAATGATATATAAAGACGGATTTTTATTCAAAGTTTATCATTTATCGTAGGTTACAAAAACATAAAAAATTTTAACAAGAATTTGAACCCATTCTATTTTTTGGGCAAAATATGTAGATGTAACCATGCTTGAGGTCGTTGAAAATAACCAATAAAAGCATTTAGCGACTGCCCATAGAGGACTTTGGGAACTAAGAGATGAATTTATACAACTTTAATATTACAGTTTTATATTTTTGTGGTCATATTCCATTCATTGCTTTGACGGACCATTATCAATATTTATTTTATATGCACATGGAAAGATCACTTTCTAAATATCACTAGCATTAATAAATTGTCATATGAATACTATAGTAAAAATATAAATAATTTGTTTTCTTAAATTACTCGAATGATTTAACAAATTTTCTATAAAAATTCAAATGATCCAAGAATCATTCGACAGTCCACTATTAAGTTTACAAAAACACGTCAATATCTTTAAAATAGCATTAAAAATCAATTAAAATCAAAATGAAATCACGAGTGAAAGAAAAAGAAAAAGTATCAATTGTCACAAAACACTGCAGGGTTGTGCAGTTTGTCTGGGTAAGTAGTGTGATGTTACGAATTCTAGCTATTTGTTGAATAAACATTATACGTAGACGCCAAGGACATTTAGGTAAAAACAAATTTTTTATAGGTTGAAAAATTCTATACATTCCAGAAATGACTTTATTTACTATCTAATGATATTTAAATAATTAAGAAATGGTAATATTTTCTTAAAACATATCTTGGCAACAAGGCAGATCATCACCTGGCGGTTACCCTGGCTACACGAGTATTTGCGAGACACTAAAATATTTACATGGGTTGTTAATTTTGTACAGGTCTTTTTTTACTTATGAATTTCCTAAATCTCTTTGTGTATAATAACAATGTTTTTGTGTGCCTGAAACTATGACATAATTTCTAAGTATGTAAAAAAAATACAACTGTGTCGGAGTGAGCTGTCGAGTCCTTTTTCTATAAAATTCTTTCATAGACCACGTTAAGTCTTTTTTAATCGACACAAGGTAGTTCATCGATCATTCACACGAGCGATTCTTATATGAATAACGAAGCGAAGATTCGGCAATGCTGCTTATACCACATGGGCCCGATAGATAATAAGTCACCTAGTAAATTTACTGTATTTTGTTTAACCTTTATCTTGATCTAATACCGTATGTCGTAGTTCCGCAGACGTATGTATATCCTATATGTAACATACCGAAGTCGGCATACATTATACGGTAGGTTGATCGAAAGAGATTGAAAGCTGAAAAAAAAAAACGAAAACAAAATTGATGGTTAGAGAACTTTATCTTGTTTCCATGTCCCTTTTGAGCCGTCGCATTTTTTTACCTAATTTCAATGAAATTTCTTTTCAATTTCACATTCTTTCCAACTTTTTTTCGTGTATTTGTGTAAAATTATCATTAGGAATACCGATTTTAATTATTCTTTTAAGAAAATTAAACCGACCTCAAAAATTGCACTAAAAGGTCTGTTTATGCTACTCTATACCTACATGAAGTTACTCTCCTAATGTATCGTATTCTATTCACATTAATTACCCTGATCAACAAGATTCCTGCCTATAAGTAATTAATGATTAATTACTATGAAAGTATCTGTAATTACTTATTAATGATATGCCTACCATAGCTGGTTTAGTTCGAGTTTCGGAGTTCATGCTTGTTTGGACGGCGATCTTCTTTACTGTAATGATATAAATAAATTATTGGGAAGTTTCGGCATTAAACATAACCTCCCCCCCTCCCTAAGCATGGAAGTAATTCACAGTTCTTCCAAAATTAGTATGAAAGCGGTCATATAACACAAAGGTAACAAATACCCATCTAGGTCAGGCTTATTGTATTAAAGGTATATATGAGATTTCGCAAATTTGCTTAAAAAATTAAAATATAAACAATATTCATCAAAAATCAGACTTTAAAGTTATCGCAATTATTTTGAAAATGCAATCGGATTAAGCAAAGACCGGTTGCTTGTTATCAGATAAAATCTAAACAGGTCTGGGATGGTCTTCAAATTCTTATTTCTCTGGCAAAACTCAAAAAGGTTATTCTTGCGTGAGTACCAAAATATGTGAGTATTCTAATCAATGAAAATGCAAGCCAACTTGTAAAACAAGAGTAAGGTATTACATTTTTTGTATCAGAATCAGTATTTTACAAGACTAAAATCGCTATTCTTGGATGAAGGCAACCAAACTGTTCACATAGAGCTGATATAACAACAAGCACAACAAGCCTTCAGGCAGGGCTATATCATTTAATCAATCAATGTCTTTGTGACAGCTGTGACAACAGAAGGAATAATTTTATAAAACAAGAGTCTCGCCTGTCGACGAGAATTCTATATCAAGTGCAAAGATTATTATCCACCATTGGTACAAAGATATTAGTGCATATAAAGTTACGATTAATAAAAAGCTTTGAGAAATCACCGAACAATAAAAGTGACGATTTTGAGTGCCTTAAAGAAAAATTTCTAATAATGACGGATGAAACGTTAAAGGAAAGAATTTTCATAAGGGCCCAAATACGAGAATTGATAAATAACAAAACCTTTAAAGTTATATCGAGTTAGAAAGAAAAGCATGGAAATTCAGTATATAGGTTTTCCAATCCTTTTTAGAGAAGAAAGAAAGAATAAGGCGTTAGTAAATCAAATGAGCATACTCTTGGCTTATAAAATCAAAATATATATTAGACTGTTATCCCTTATTATTGGGGTGTGTTTCTATTAGGAGATTATGGACACGGAACGACGGTTTTAAGGAAAGTAAAGCCCTGCTATTCTTGTAGATTATTGTTAGACCATGAAGAAAGTAGCTCTGTTACAAAAGAGAGCAATTCAACTATTCATTTTTAAATGTTATAATTTTTAAATATAAAATTAAAACTTTATAAAAAAATACATTATTCAAATCCACATTAAATTTGAGCTAATATGATTCCAAGATACATACCAAAAACGATTTTAAACCGAATATTATACATTTCATAGATATAAAAAACGTTCTTGTTATTCAGTGTTAATTTATACATATCAGCAACCGAAGTTCTAGCATAAAATAATTGATCTTAATAGTATCTACCTTTACCTTTTCTATCATGAATTAACATTTGTGTACATGATATTTACGACAAAGGTAAGTTTTTGTGACATTTAAATACAAAGAAAAAAAACAAGTAAATTAAATACTTTAAAAGAGATGATGCAAATAACTCTACGGAGTTTCATTAAAAACATCATAATTGATTCAAGTGATACAACAAATAACTTGTAATATTTTGAAAAAAAAACATATTCTTTACTCCTCGCATGCAGTTTCGGATTGAAAAACTTCTTTAGTAAATAGAAACCAACATATATAATAAGAAATACAAAAAATAATAATAATAAAAGTTAAAAATTAAACAATAGTTGGTTTGGAGCAACCTGTAATATTGTATTTATAATATATGTCAAATATTAGAAAAAATTATTTATCCCCCAGATAGATTTTTTGAACAAAAACTCTATTATCCGTAATAATTAGAATAGTTGCCCGAAGGGTAAGTCTACAATAATACCAACGTACCAAGCAGTTAACAAAATAATTAGTTATTTAAATAACAAAAAAAGAAAGTCTTGCAACGTGTATTGATCTATCAAAAGCTTTCGACAGGATGGAGAAGTATGGTATAATATATTGTAGCTTGGTCTCTGTTGGAATATTATCTACATCAGGGATGTCAACAAATCTTGCAAGATTTAAAAAATGGAAATATTAAGTCAGGGAAAGCAATTGTAGGATGGGGTGTTCCACATGGATCTTTTATTAGTGTGTATTTTTCACTCAGTGATTTACTTTTAAATATATCAAAAACTCATTGTTTGGTAATAGAACTTGAAATTTAATCATCTTCTACTTCAAACAAAATGAAATCAACTTAGTAGAAAATTGATAGAAGGCTGGATTAAAAGAAATATGCTTAACAATTAGCAGGTTGTATTTCCAAATTTGTTTGTAACTTAAGGAT
The DNA here is from genome assembly GCA_034092305.1 of Diaprepes abbreviatus. Classification (NCBI taxonomy): domain Eukaryota; kingdom Metazoa; phylum Arthropoda; class Insecta; order Coleoptera; family Curculionidae; genus Diaprepes; species Diaprepes abbreviatus. The sequence goes on from JASJET010000139.1 coordinate 14,117,895, forward strand.
TAAATTTACAAACGTTAGCAGTGATGTAGCAATTTCTGCACAATTATATTCACTCAAGATTTCATATGGCCTTATTTTCTGGGAAGAATCAGTGTATGTTACCAAAATTTATTGTACAGAGAAAAATTCATTTAAAACAATAACAAAGCTGCAAACAGATTTTTGGTAATAAGAAAATACGTCATCATTGTATATTTTATATGGTTTGTGAATGAAAATAGAAATCTTTTTGAGGACTCTGTATATACACATAATCATGTAACTAGATATAGTGCAAGACAAATATAATTTTTCCTCTCTTTAAATAAATATTAAATTTTCAGTTATTAATATTTAAAATTATATTACCATTGCTACGAAAGACTTAAATCAAAAATAGATGTTAAAAAATCATAAAGAACATTTGCTAAGTAAAGCTTATTAAAGTGTTATATTTATATAATAATTAGCGTTAGGACAGGACATACCTTGTTTAACATTGTTAGTTATATATAGTCAAAATGTTCAACATAGGATCATTCAATTTTTTTTAATATCTTGAAAACTAACGGAATCACTCGTATATTAGTTCACCGATATTCTAACTAAAATTTTAGTATTATGGAGATATATCATCTAGGAAGTGCTCCTACCCCAAAATCCATTACAGAATATTGGCATAAAGCTACAGTAAACAGTGTTTCTAATAAAGTCTACAAGATATGAGTTTTGCTATCATGATTTTTTAAAATTATTTTATTATATATTTTTAAATTCAAAATATAAATATATCTCCTGATATAAGTAAGTAGGAAGGCGCATTATGTTTAATATCATATATTGTATAACACACCAAGGGTCCATTATATGTAAATATTCAAAATATCCAAAACATTATATAAAATGTTCTCTCAGTATATTTAGGTAAATTTTATATAAATTATTGTGTTTAGGCTTACCGTAATTGACACTCCGGGCTTTGGAGATGCAGTAAACTGCGAGGACAGTTGGAAAGTATGCACAAATTACATCGAAGAACAGTTTCGTCAATATTTTACTGATGAAAGTGGCTTGAATCGAAGGAATATTCAAGATAACCGGGTGCACTGCTGTTTGTATTTTGTTCCGCCATGGGGTCACAGGTAAATACTTATCATTACATCAACTTGTGATTAGTATTCCATTCCATTCAAGTTTAATCATTTTCTCGTTTTAAAAGGATTTTCTTCCCTAATCTATAAAAAATAGCATTCTATAATTTGATGAGCAATAATAAAGGTTATTACTAAAAGAAATGAAGTTTATAAATCAGGTCCAACTATCTAAATGAGGAGTAACTAGTACTTCACATCGATTACGATACTTTTTTACAATCAACTGGAATATGCTTATTTCAAATTGTAAAAAATTTCCAAATAAAATAAAAAAACTTGGTACCTAACAATATATACGTAGGGAGGTATATGTATTCTTAACTCGACGTTGGGTTAACTTCCCTGTTAGTAAAATTTAAACCATGATTTTTTACTCATTTTATAGTACAACATAAACTTTAAATTAATTTTAAAAATAATTGCTTTAGGAAAATAGTACAAAAGTATGAAAGAATGTTTTACGCATTTTAACAATAAATTAATTACTTTGTTCTTCTTCTGTCTCTTATGTAGACATATATTGTTATTTCATCATCGTTACTTATCTTTTTAGTCAATATTAGGGTTATCACTTCATATTCTTCTTCGCACATTTCTTCCAGTACTGACTTATTTTGTGCTACTCCCACTCATCATTTAATCCATTTGGCTTATGTGCTCTTTTCATTAACGTCTTCTTCTGAGAACCGATTCATTAATGTTTTCTATTTTACATGTTCTTCTTATATCGATGCTTTATTCGCAGACTAACAAGGTTTTTTTTCAGGACCCTTTTCTTAGTTCTTTATGTCATCTCGCTTGTCTCCATTAGTATTTTGGTATTTGTTGTATCCGGTCGTGTCTCAGCGGTGTACGTCATTATAGGTGCCTTATATATCCTTGACTTAGTTTCTGTTCGGATGTGTTTGTTTTTCCATAGGGTGCTGCTCAAACATCCGACTGTCCTTAGTACTTCTGTTGTTGTAGTACTTCTGTCTCAACGTCCTTATAACCAGATAATTCTACGCCAAGATATTTAAATTTTATGTCCTGCTCAATAATTTTTTCTTCAACAACAAATTTGCACCTTATTAGTATTTTAGATGTTGTTAGACACTTTATTTTAGCTAGCAATATAGCAAAATTAAACGACTTCGCTATACAGTTAAATTACAGCGTTTGGAAATTATCTTAATTTTCAGCGCCACGTCGTCGACATAAAATCGGGGCGTGATGTTACAATCTCCCATCTTATAGCCGTTTCTATTGCCTAAACTTTTTGTTTTCTCTTGCTATTAGTATTAGTTTAGTGAGTTCTCTGTCGATTCTGGCTTTTACTGAATTGGCGCTGTATGTGTTTTCCATTTTTTTTTATCAGGTTGAGGAGCACTTGTTTGTTATACAAAAGATGTATAACATCTTTCAGTTTGATACTTTCGGTACTAAAAAATGGAATTTAGCGAACAAATCCACTTTTTTAATGTCGTAAAAACAATAATTTGTATAAGTCTATAAAATAACGACTTCCTAAAAATGAGCAAGCTGACAAATACGAATACCTTGATAATTGCATTAAACATACGAATAAAAAAATTTTTGACCCATAAGTTCTTTTAGATCCCAAAAGCGCTTTATAATATATGAAAATGTACAGTTTAGGAGCACGACTATTTATGGGAAATAAACATGAAAACAATTACCATAAATAAATAACAATTATTTTTTAGTTTGCGTCAAATGGATCTAGAAATGTTAAAAAGACTACATCGAAAAGTCAATATTGTTCTTGTCATTGCCAAAGCTGATACCCTAACAACTTCCGAGGTGGAGAAGCTCAAGAAGAATATTTTACATGATATTAAAGAACATGATATACAGGTAATCTATTTGTTTTAGATATAACCCATAAAATGTGTTGCATCCTACAAATCAACACAACTATATATATATATATATATATATATATATATATATATATATATATATATATATATATATATATATATATATATATATATATATATATATATATACGTACTACAACGGCATAATGTGGATATATGCACTGCTATTGCATCTCACACGGAGGAATCCGTGAAAGCCGCATAAACATATATACGCCATTGCATTTATTGTTCGCATTTTACTTCATATATATATATATATATATATATATATATATATATATATATATATATATATATATATAAGCTTATTTTACGACATAATATTATATTTCAGATTTATTTTGTCCCCAAACTCCCTAAATAAATTAAATAATACGGCACACAGTGTTAAAACTCGAAAACTTCGTGTTGCCGAAGCAGGAAAACCCAGACGTTAAAACGGCGTTGAATCAGTGCCCGATTTTAGAGCGCGACATCACCACTGCTATAAAAGCGAAACCTCAAATGCGTAATTAAGTACAAAATATCCCTATTCTCTATAATTAAGGACATTACGAGTTGCTCTTCTTAAGACAACTCGTCCTTTTTCTGATCGAGCATGGTTTTTAGCTCCACGTTGACTGTTCTATTTTTTAGGCAGTTCGTGGTTCTTAAAGTGCGTTATCCTTGATAACGTAACATTCTACAGGCAATAAAGATCCTGCACGTAACTTAATTCCTGAAGTTGAAATCACAATTAACGTCGATCAAAAGGCGAGGTTAGCGGCGCGTACGAGTAACTTAACTTACACGTCCTGACTTAAAATAATTGCCAGAACGTGACTAAGTAGAGATCATCTGATTTGACATTACGACTAACAGTCAACTCAGTGTTGGCTATAAAGTTGTGAAAACCCCGATCTTGGCAAATTAATTCCGATCGTGACAGTGGAGAGTAAAATAACCCCGAACTTGACTTGCGGAAAATAACTAAATTCAGGATATATAAAAAAGCGGAAAAAGTTAGGAAAAGTAGAAAAGTAATAAAAAGTTAACGAAGAGTCAAGTATCAGTGATAACCTCTTACTAATTGACTCATTTCTTATAAGTGTTTCCCCGATAAAATTAAATGTAATAAATCTTTGTTAACTCCGAGCTTCACTCATTCATCTTCTATCCCGGTGAGCGAGAAGAAAGGTGAGGCGGCTAGAGTTTTCATTCTAGTTGGGAGATTTGGCGTGACTTCACCAACAACCCCTGATTTGTGGTTAAAACTTAGATTTTACACAAATAATTGATAAAACCAGTTTATTTTGTGCCCACTGTTAGACAAATTATCCAAAAAACTTAATGAAGTTTAAAAGATTCGAGTTGTACACGAGTAAAAGATGAAACGAAAAAAAAGTGCTACCTGTACATTTTACAAATTTCAAATTATTTACCTTCAATCTTTACAGATAAGGAACCTTTTAATTTATTATTTACTATTATTTATAGGCCTCAATGTCATAATTACAAACTTAAAAATAAGATATATAAGTAATTTCTATTAAGATATTTGGTTTTTCTCCCGCCTAGAAATGATCCAATCTTATTCATCGTAGTGTATTCTTTTATGTTAGTCAATATAAATATTATGCCCCTTACACATCCCACAATAATTTTTTGTCGTTAGATTATAGTGTGTTTTTGTCTTTTCAGTTTTTAATAACAAAGAAATATCTGAATCATAATGAATAATGTATTTTCAAATGCAAGATAAGATTCTATTATTGTATAACCCTAAATTATATACTGAGTGTTTCACACAACTAATGTACGGCAACTAAATATAAGGGAAATGTGTTTGAGAACGGAAACTTTTTTCCAGTACTAAAATAACTCAAAAACGATTCATATATTTCACAACTAAAATATTTATTTTTATTTTAAACTTGTGAAGAGTGGCGCAGAAAGGAATTCGTTTATGAAAATTGAAAAAAAAAACTATTATATTTAAAGGCGTTTAATTTTATACAATATAAAGTTAATTAAATGTAATTTTAATGTTTGAAAATCAAATAATCAAGATGACGTTCTTGGCGGTTACGACACTCTTACAATTTGGCACGAAAATTTTGAAAAACTTTCGTAAGAGATTCTCTTGAAATGGCTTCCATTTCTTGCTGAATATTCAGTTTCAATGGCCGCAACTTTGTCGGATTATTGGAGTATACCTTGCTTTTAAGGTATCCCCATAAACAGAAGTCAGTTTCTTAGGATACATATCCCTTATAACATGCACGCTCTCGTTTGAAGTGTGACATGTGGCTCCATCCCGCTGAAACCAAGTGTTATTCCTGTTGTAACCTTGCGATTCTTGCAATTTTGGAGCCAGAAAATCAATCAACATAGACATATACTGCTCTGAATTTACGGTTACCGTTCGGCCACGATTGTCTTCAAAGAAAAACGGCCCGATGATACCCCATTTTGAGATTCCAGCCCACACCGTAACATTGGGTAAATCAAGCGACTTTTGGTGTTTTAGACGGGGATTCTCTGCAACCCAATATCGACAGTTCTATTTATTCACGAAACCGTTTACGTGAAAATGAGCTTCATTGGAGAAGAATATGTTATTGAAGTCAGTGAAGGCGTCAAATATACCATTTGCAAAATTTAATCTCGATTCAAAGTTTGCTGGCTTCAATTCCTGTACTAACTGAATCTTATAGGAATGCAATTTCATATCGAAGTGCAAAATTCGCTGCAACTTGGACCTAGACACACCTAGAGCAGAAGAGCCTTTACGAGTCGACATTCTTGGATTCGCGCGTAAAGATTCTCGAACTTGCTAGATGATTTCGTCAGTGTGTCTAAATCTATTGCGACCTTGAGGCTGTATTTTTTGTGTCGATCCTGTTCTTTCGAATCTTTTAAGCCACTGCTTAATTAAATTAGTGCTCGGGCACTCACTGATATGCCGTAGTTCGAATTTGACATGAAAAAGACGTCGAATAGTCACATAAGATCGGAGGTTCTTGTAAAAGGCGCTGACGCAGAACGCACGCTGTTCTCCCATGTAGTGACTGATAGTTACTAAAATTGCAATGACCGCGCTATGTACTGATACCTCCCCCGCGCCCTTTGCTTATAACGTTTAGAAATTAGCGAGGTTTTAGAAATGAATTTCTTTCTGAACCACCCTGTACTAGCAGCAGATGTCCACTTTTTGCGGTATTCATAATGAAAACAATGGTATAACCGTAAGTTGCGCCTGCAGTATTTAAATAATTACAGTTTTTTGGTCTATTTATATGTGTCTATAAAAATACTGGAGTAAAACAATATTATAAAACTTTAATTTTTTCAAGACAATTTCGAAAAAAAGATTATGTATCGATTGAATAAACTAAAACATAACTTATCTGCATTTTGATATCTAAAACATAACAATTTTTTCTGAAGATTGTCTTATTTCGTGTAGGGAGAGAAACCAAATATATTCAACATCCGATAAACATGTAACTCTGATTTATTACAACGCAGAGACTATATTTGGTGACAGCAAAAGATAGACAAATGTTATTCGAAATGTCGTGTAACAAATCAAACAAGACAATTCAAGTGAGATAAATATCCCCAAGTACAAATTTTGTCACAAATTGTACAAAAGCAGTAAAAGTAATTGACCCAATGAGCTACTGCTTATCTACGAGATTCCTCTCTTACTTTGTAAAAGCATGTCCTACCACTTTCAGATGTGATTCACTTTAGATGTTTTTTCTTCATTATAGATATATGAATTTCCTGAATGTGACAGTGATGAAGACGAAGAATTTAAGCAGCAAGACAGAGAGCTAAAAGCAAGCGTACCATTTGCGGTCGTCGGAAGTAATACAATTTTAGAAGTAGCTGGTAGGAAAATAAGAGGAAGACAATATCCATGGGGAGTAGTTGATGGTAATGATTCACCTTCTTTAAAATCGTGTACTTCTATAAAATTTATATCACTCGAATGTAGGTAAAAGGACACTTTTTACATATTCGTTTAAACGATTTGATAAAATTTTCTTCTTCATTTATATAGCACCATCCTAATGTACTGTACTAATCATTCTGTCCAAGACAAAAGCCAACTTGTATCGAAAGGAAAACACAGATACTAAATAATTCCACAATGCCAAAGATAAACAGGGAGTGCCAAAGTTCTGCTAAATTTATCTTGTTAGTATTGATCAGACCAGATTTTACCAAGCTGCCACTTAATGTTAATAATTTTTTTAAATAAATTAAATTAGATTAGTATTTATTATCAAAATGGCAATTTGTTTCTGTTGTGATAGGTATCTAAAATTTTTAAATGCTTACTGGATTTAGTAAAATTTATAAATCTAATTATAGCTAAAATGGTACACGTATGGATAATATTATTGACATTATTCTTCTAATGTGAAATTAAGTATCAAAATTTCCATGAAAAAATTTTCTTTTAGAGTTTTTTTTTGTTTTCTAATATTAGAGATTTTTAAAGTAAAGGAAAATTACAATGTAAACGATTAAGTCTTGGAAAACCTACTAGAAGCAAGACAATCAAAAATATTTAAATTTACCAAACTGCTGTATGCAAGGTAACAGACATCGAATAGTGATTTCAATGTATTTCTATATAATTTTTTGAATAATATATGTCATATATATTTTTTAGTTGAAAATCCGAAACATAGCGACTTCATCAAACTTCGAACGATGATCATCTCCACCCATATGCAAGACCTAAAAGATGTAACAGAAGATGTACATTATGAAAATTTTAGAGCTCAATGCATTTCCCAAATATCTCAACACGCTAGGGAGAGAGGGTAGGATACCATACCTAGGATATTGTTCAGTATTTATAATTTTAACATAGTTTTTCATTTTCTAGAAAACTGAAACGGGATTCTGCACCTTACGAATCTGATATTACTGAAACAGATCGATTGTTGCTACAAAAAGACGAAGAGGTAAGATAATCGTTAGGGTCACCGTCACGTTTTGTTAGTGGAGCAAGTCAAAGGGGAAAATAAATGACTCATTCCCTGTTTCACTAAGACGATTTAACTCTACAACTGGTCTAAGTTGACAACAAAAGGTTTAAATTCACAAGTATAATAAGTCAATACAATAATAAACAAATAGTTGCCTTTATAACCAACACGAAAAAACAAATTGTTTATTTTCGGAAGACAACTGTACCTCTTACCAATTCCAAAGCTTTATTTCTAGGTTTTTATCCTTAACTTTCCTACATAAAAGTTTACGTGTTGACAAATATAATACAAATTGTAAGAATATCATACAGCAAAACAAAACGGACCTACTAAAAGCTGTAACTTCCATGGCAACTAGCTTCAGTTTCAAACTTAAACTTCTTTAGTACTCTCATTCAGTTTCTGTTATTTATTTTCTTAGAACATTTAAACAAAAGTTCTGTTTGGTTTATACTGCCCAATATCTTATTGGTATCTACTCAAAGTGATTAGTTAAGTATAGATTATAGTTAGGAAAGAGCCATTATAAACGTAAAATACCATGATATAAAAATTTCTTTTTGATTAAGACTCTTAAAAAACAGACTAATAAAAAAAACACAAGTATTAAATTTTTATATCCAAAACAAGTAGTGTGACAATTTTATAAAATAAACTGAACATACTGAAAAGTGACTGATCCCTTCACTTGCACTATTTTTATGCCTACACTATGTTTCTCAATAGTAATATATTTAATGTACCACTTCTGGTGAAAATGACTGACCAATATATTAGGTCAATGAGAGCCCATTAAACTGCAGAGGCGATTTTGTCACAGAGCTGCCAGATAGAAATTTCGAAACATTCCCAAATTAAATTTTACTTTTCCCCAATTGTAAATTAAGAATAAATAATTGTACAAGTAAGTTCAAGCTCGAAACAAATTGTGACGAACGCGGCAGACAGTTGATTTTGTTTGTAGTTTTGCTAAATAATTTAACAATATATCTTACAAAGTCTTACTCTACTCAATAAAATGTTAGAACTATCAATGAAACTATTATCATACCAACATAGTGTAGCAAAATGGTAGCCGGGATTCATTTGCTCATTTTCTCAACAGAGAGACTGCTAGTTGTTTTCCTTAAGTTTTTCCCATAACCATATTTTTCTTCAATAACTTTCGTTTTCCATAAAAATTTTGCATTAATATTTTTATTATCGAAAATTGTGCTTCCCCCAATCTGACCACTCTGGTTAGTCATAAGGAAGGACCAGGAGCCCTTAGCAGCTCTTCGCCTAGCGGCCGGAATGAGAAGTGCCTAGCTGAAGCTAATTATTACCTGCTTACTTACACGTTGCAATTTTTCATCTTTATATAGCTGTTGATAATTCAGAGTACATAATAAAGCTACAGTTAAAATTTGGTAATAATTGGCTCAGTAGTTCTTGAGATTTTTACGAACATACAAACATCCTCTTTATATAATAGTGAAATATCAGTTTATTTCTCCAAATTTGTGACAGAATGTTTTCGCAAAAAAGCGTTTCACAAAAAGAATAAAAATTTGTCTACTATTTACTCTATCTATACTACATCTATGTGCTTTTCAAATCTGAGAGAAGACAGCGTGTAGCGTGTAACAGCGTATCAGCCATCTATCGGAGAGCAAACTTACTAAGCTCTTTAAAGCAAAATTTTTCAACGTTATTTTTAATGGAAGTTAATGTTTTTCAAGGTAAAATAGGCTTTAAACCTTCTCAGCTATGTCAAAAAATACTGGCAAAAATTTGCTTCCCATTGGTTAAGTAGAATTTATCTAAAATAAGCAAAAACTTCTTTATATAATAGTATAGAAAGATATAGTCTGCGTCAAAACTAGCATACAGCTAAAAACTTGATTTTATTTACATATGCCCGAAATATGGGTTTTTCAAGCTGTGAAAAATATGAAGGCAGCGCAAAATTAAAAAACACAAAATTACAGACACATGCACTGTTATCAGGAAAGTAAGAGGGTGGACTTAGCCACATGCCCTTTGGAGATACAGAATGTTTAAAGTGAAAGATAATAGTAACAGTTTTTTAAATACCTTTAAAAAACTTGAGAGTGTGTCTAAAAGCATATATAATATATTGATTTACATAATTTGATGTCTTCACAAGTTGAATTCTAAATCCAGTAGCTTTTTTACAGATAATGTTAGTACACAGTTTACTTATATTGGTTCTAAAGCAACTTCAGTGATCATATTTTAAAAGAGCAATAACAGATATGCGATAAAGTATCATAAATATTTTATCTTTCATTTCAAATTAACCACAAAAAACTTCCCATCACATCTGTTAATATTGATCTTTCTTTGTGTAAAATCCCGTACTTCCTGTAATCTTTGAAATAAATATTTGCAGACCTGTATTAATAAAATCTTTTTTATACATCTAAAAACAATAATAACAGGACGTTTTAAAAAAATGGTAATGACATTTTTTTTGCTCTAGTTAAACAGTATCAAACTACAACTGAATTATAAAAAAAAATATGTGTATATATATATATATATATATATATATATATATATATATATATATATATATATATATATATATATATATATATATATATATTAAAACAACTTATTGTAAAATAATGTCCAACTGATTTACTCTTATTAATATTACTTTTTGTAGATTCGTCGCATGCAAGAAATGCTTAATCAAATGCAAGAAAAACTCAAAGGATCTGCTGCTCAAGATACTAGAAAGCACGAGAGTATTATTGATGTTTAGATAAATGTATGTACCTAAAGATTTTCCATTCCCCTGTTAAGAGAATCTGTGTCTAGAACCAAAGAAACTTGTAACTGAAAACTTTTTTTCATATTTATAATCGATATTTATTGATGTAATTTATTATGTTATTAAAGTTTTTATTAGAATAATTGTGATTTTATTTATCTGTCAAGTATTTTTTCTGGAGTTTGGTAGTTTTACATTATTGACTTTTAAGTTTTTTTCAAATTTAATTTTTGAAATAAAAAGAGTCAACAAAATTAGGTAGACTCTTCAAGAGTATAAGCATAAAATGCAAGTGTACATGATTTTCTTATATATTGGCACTGGTCCTAGAGCGGTAACAAAATATAACATAACTATGTTAATGACAAACTATTAGAAACGATTAATTGGTTTTATCAGGAAAGTATGGCGAATTATGAATGGAGAAAGAATAACTTTTTTCAGTTTGTAACAGTTTTCTGAAAAATAATTTTTTTAAAGATATTTCAATTTGTGCGACAATAATATTATTGGTTAAAGCACAGTACAAATAAATTTATTAATTATTAATAAATGCATTATTTTTGCTAAATAATAATATATAATAACAACAAATGGATATTAGACTTACAGATTTACAAAATAAAGTTTTATATGTTGATCAGTACCAGTCACAACACGCAAGAACTTTCTTGTTCTAAATAAACAAGTTAAAACCCGTCAAAACGGTGTTTTAAAAATTCATTTCATGAACATTTCAAATATAGGCGGTTTTTTTCCGAAAAACTAATATTATCTTATGAAAAACTTCAGTTAGATATTTATTTTCAATTCTGTTATGGTTTAAATGAATTTATATTTTTTAAATTTGGTTTAAATTGAATATTTTCTAAAACAATTTAAAACAAAAATGGAATATATTCTCGTTATACGCGTATTTTATTACAGAATACTTTTTTTGCGTTAAAGACAATTATTTTTTACTGCAATATTGGTAACATTGAAACTTCTGACGTCATCAGTGTCATCGGTCATCAAAACTTGTCAAAACAAATGGCCACTGTCAGATAGCAGGGCTGTCATAAACGACGATTTTTCCTGAAATTAATTCATTTTTTTAGGAGAAAAATTAGTATAAAATTATGATTTAAGTGTAAAAAAGGATAAGTGATAAGAGAGTTAGGAAACCATGGTCTCCGAAGAGTATATTAAGACGGAATACCCATTACACTGGTTGGTCTGGGAAAATGACTTTAAACTTTTGGAAAAGGAACTTTCTAAGAAAGAGGTGGGGCCCCAAATTATTGTTAATATTTTAGATAAATATCATAAGACATTCTATGCAAATAAATAATAAGTCCAGTTTTATAATTTTTTAGCATGATAAAGAAAAAGTAGATAACAGAGGCAGAACTCCTCTAATGTTGGCTGTTACTTTGGGGCACCTAGAATCGACGAGGACATTATTGAATTTTGAAGCCAACGTAAATTGCGAAAATAAAGATGGGTGGAATGGTAAGTGACCTCATTTAAATCTAATATTTAACTATAATATGTATTTAATCTCTTATAATCCAATAAGAAGTCAGGTTTTATATAGGCTAAGATAGTTATTGTGGGGTGACTCAATAATTTTTAGAAAGATAAGGAGATTGTGTGTGTTAGTTTAAATATCGAACTCATCTATTATTTGTTTATCGTTTCAATGACTTAAAGCTGCTTGTTAAACATTAAGTAAATAATCATTATTTGTAAATCTGATGATTTTACATTCTGTAATGTAAAATTTATTGAAAATATTAGTTTTTTTTTTTATTAAGAAAATAGTGAATTCTAATTTTTGACTTATAAGACTATAGGAATTGAATGTTAAAAGATAGGCATTTATATTTATGATTTTTCAAATAGTCATAATACCCATGTTTCTGAGAGCTTTTAAGAAATTAAAGAGCATGTCAAGAAATTCAGTATGTAAGAGATATTTTGTTATAAAATGTATTACCAAGTGACAGAAATTAGTTTGTGTTTCTGATGATTGTTTTTGATGTTTTGAAAATTCTATATTATAGTATGAAGAAATTTAAATAATCAGAAAAATTCATTCATTATTATACTTTAGGCTTTCTATTGTCCATTTTGATTATGTTCTTACGTTAATCCTTATTTCGGAACAACTTATACTCTTATTTTGAAATTACTGACATTTGCATGAGGTATTAAAAATCATTTGTCAAATGATTGGTTATTTCAAGTGACTATTGAAGTTAAATGCATTAAATTTGGTTTTATAAACAAGTATTAATATAGCCATTGTGCATCTATTTAAATATATATACTTTCTAAAAGTTATTTTTGTTAATATTAGTTGTCCAAGAAGCAGTTGCCACTGGAGATCCTGAATTATTACATATTGTGCTCGAAAGAAGAGATCTACAAAGGTATTTAAATGATTACTATTTTTACATATAAAAAAATATTTATATAATCATAATTGATTCTATTAAAGAAACTATCTATTAGCAGGCCATGCAGCGAAGCAAAGTCCCGTTTTTCATTTATTTATTTTCATTGAAATTATATATATATATATATATATATATATATATATATATATATATATATATATATATATATATATGTATACATGATAAGTTGTCACCTCAGTGTTAAAGAGAAGGCGACCTAACCTCACCATTTTCCAATTAACTTCTTGAATATATTTTTATATATACATGTTGAGGGGAGCCTCCTTAATTAGAAATTCATTAGAGGGGAAATATTTTCTTTGTTTTTAACTTGGTCATATATGGTAGGTATATCAAATCCGAGGTCACCTCACTTATATATGAGGTGATATGAACTGAGGCATAAAATTAAATATATATACAATCCTTACTCACCTCTGTCGGTGTTGCCACTTATCTGAGGTGAGTATGTTGTTGCTAGATGTTATGTTAGAAAATATTATAAGTTATTAAAATGTTTCGTATCAGATTTCTTCGTCTTATCAGGGGCGGTATTTTTAGAAGAAAAAACTACTACAAAAAATTATTTTTTATTTTCATGAAATATAATAATATTAAAAAATAAACAATTGTCAGTTTTTGATAAGATGTTGTATTTTGGAATTAATAACAGGGATAGTTCTATTTATTCCAATCTTTTGTATAAATTTTTATTTTTTGCTGAAGACGGATATGTTTTATCTTCTATAAATCTTGAAAAATGCTCCTCAATCAGCGATATGTCCAATGTGTTTGTCCAATCTATAAAGAAATAAATAGACATAAAGTAAAAATATACACATATATGTTTATCAAGTATTTACTTTTCTTTTTAATATCAGGCCTTTTCTTTGGTAGTATTTCTTTTGTGTCGTTGCTTACTATACCGGGTGTCAACGAATCTATTAGACAAGTCATAATTTCTAGAGTATTATGTGTATCAAAATGAGAATTGGTACAGGTAAATGTTATGTGAAGAGGAGAGTTTTCGCATATTTTCCACTTTCCGGTCACTTCCGGTTTCACCGGAAATGGCTCCGGTTTTGAATTCTTAAATAGAACACCCTGTATATTTTAACATCTTTGGATTTCTGAGACAATTCTAGATCAGAATGTGACATTTTAAAAACTTTTTACGTCTACTTCATTTTTTTAGAGCCACTTTTAAAATTGCATCTAGGTGGCCATGATCGGACGCAAACTAATCTAACGGCCTTAGGTGATGTCAAAAAAATACAATCACTACGTTTTAGTGACTAGTATGAAAGACAGGAATTGGATTAAAAATTTAACAAAATTAACAAAAAACTAACAAAATAAACTAATAACTTAGACGACGCACTTAAAATATTTGAAAGTACAGTAGCTGAATTTGTTAAAAAGTTTAGTGTAGTAAATGTTCAAAGTGCATTCCTTCTTTTTCACGACACATTTTAGCTCGTTCAATTGTTTCTCTCAACACGTTTTGTAGCATTTGGGGCGTTATACTTCTAAATGCCCGTAAAATTCTTTCTTCTAATATTTCAAGAGTAGCTGGGGCTGCTCCATAGTAAACCCTTTCTTTAACATATCCTCAGACAAAGAAATCGAGCACAGTAAGATCCGGTGAGCGGGCTGGCCACCGTACCGGACCGTTGGTTGCAATAATTCGATTATTAAAATGCTCTATTCAATAATTAAGAACTTCTCTAGTATTGTGAGGCGGTGCTCCATCTTGTTGAAAGTAAATTCGCCGTAAAACTGCTAAAGGCATATCATTGAGATGATTTTCGATTTCATTTTGAAGAAAACCTAAGTATCTAACCCCTGTTAACTGACCTTGAAACAATATTGGCCCAATTATTCTGTTTCCAACGATACCAGCCCAGACATTGACGCCAAATCTTTCTTGAAAATTGCCCTCTCTCATTTCATGTTGATTTTGTTGGGCCCAGTACCGAGTATTTTGCTTATTGAACATACCATTATTTGTAAATCGGGATTCGTCGGAAAATAGAATAAAATCTATAAAATTTGGGTTAACTCTATGATTTTGAAGCAGCCAATCACAAAACACTACCTATCGCCATCCTCAGTATACAAATGTTGATGTAACTGATATTTAAATGCTCGATATCCATGCTTTTTCAGTATTTTTCTTGCTGATGCATAACTTATCTGCAGTTCTTGACTAATATTTCTGAACGAAACTGTTTTATCAACCTCAACCATAGCAAGTACGTTAATCTCAGTCTCTTCATTTATGATAAACCTCTGTTCCGCCTCTTGATTTCCTATTTGCCTAAAACGAGTCTCGACATACGGAAAATACTGATGGGCTGGATGTTGCCGATTCGGATATCTATGACCATACAACTCGGCAGCATTCCTTGAATTTCTATGACACTCTCCAAATATTAATAACATATCCACTTTTTCACTTTGAGTATACATTTTTTTAACGAAAATTTAAACTAAACTTAACGAAAATTAAGAAACTTTTACGTCTGTTCTTAGAGCGTATGTCACTGTCATTATCTACTTAAGTGAGTGTGCGTTTTCCAAAGAACACTTGATAAAAACAGTTGCAAATTATTATGCATCATGGCTGTCCATGGCGCACTTGTCATAAGTAAATAAATTATCCAGTATTTTGCTTAATAATATTTAATTTCTGTTCTTATGTCTAATCCAATCGCAAATAAATTAGTACCGTTAGATTCATCAAAGAATGCTTTTTTCGAAAAGTAGTTGTCAAAAAGGGGTCGCCATTTGAAAATTAATAGTTAGAAATGAAAACGTAATTTTGTCAACTTGTCTTATTCCTGTCTTTCATACTAGTAACTAAAACTTTGCGATTGTATTTTTTTGGCTTCACCTAAGGCCCTTAGATTAGTTTGCGTCCGATCATGGTCACCTAGATGCAATTTTAAAAGTGGCTCTAAAAAAATGAAGTAGACGTAAAAAGTTTTTAAAATGTCACATTCTGATCTAGAATTGTCTCAGAAATCCAAAAATGTTAAAATATACAGGGTGTTCCATTTAAAAATTCAAAACCGGGGCCATTTCCGGTGAAACTGGAAGTGACCGGAAAGTGGAAAATATGCTAAAACTCTCCCCTTTACATACCATTTACCTGTACCAATTCTCATTTTGATACACATAATACTCTAGAAATTACGACTTGTCTAATAGATTCGTTGACACCCGGTATACATATTATTGGTAAAATACAATATTTTTAATTTTAATTGGTATGTCTTTAAGACGAAAGGTATGAATCTATTAGTTCTTCAAAAATAGGGCAAACTTTTTTATGCTAATGTTACATAAGAGACACTATAACGTCATTCATTACTTTTAAGTATCTAGGCTTTCAAATTACATTGCCTTCTCAAGATATCATTTTTATTATTATTAACTACTGGAGAAACATCTGTTAGGTTAACTTTGGATTTAAGTTCTTTTTCAGTGTCATGTCATACTGTAGTAGTATCTGACACATAAGTCGAAGTACAGCTTTCAAATTTACAATATATATATTTTTTTATTAGTATCTTCAAGTTCGTTTTTAATTCGCATTTATTTCCAGTAACTAATTCCCTTAAAAATTTGCTCTTTATCCATTCCTACATTAGAGATTGAAATTAATTAGATTTGTTTTTTAAAACTTATTTTATTATTGAAACATATTTTTTGGCATTCAAATTTAAAAAATGTCTTAAAATAATCACCGAATTTCAATTCGGTATTAAAAAATGTTAAATTCCAGATTTTTTTGTATATATATTTTTTTGATGGTCGATACAAATATAACTTACTAAAGTCATGTTTATTCTCTCATTAACCGGAACACAGTGGCGTAACTAAAAGTATGCACACCTCCCTCCGCAGATTTTTGAATGTACCCGATTATTTTGCACTCATCTTGATCCTTGGTATTTATTTATTTTCATCAAGGGACTTGAGAGCGCCCCGCCGCACTGCGGGGTCTGCGAAATAGTTATTTACGCCACTGCCTGGACAGGTAACATCGCCATTGATTTCTGTTACCTACATATTTATATAATTTTTTACATTTACTAGAAAATACTAAAGCATCTTGAAGGAGATTCAGTTTTTAGAAATATTATTTTGGTTTTACCACTGTAGCTAATTTTCGTTAAACTGATTACTATACAGTTTTCATTAAAAATTGCGATTTTTCAAATTTTTGGTTTTAAATTAACTACCGACATTTAATTAACGTGATAAAACTTTCTACATGACTATTTATAAAGGATTATGATCATCTTTTATATTACTAGTTAGCAGTGCATTTTAAAAGATCAAAATGCTATTTTACATCAGTTTGATATGGTACGTGGAATTAAAAAATTTGACGTTTTTTTATATCAACTCAGTAAAATATCTATTCTGTACGTTAAATATATTATAGACCACTACCTTTTAGAGAAAAAATAATCTACGAAATGAAATTTGGCCAAAAAACAAAAACTTCTGCTTACTAAATTATTATAATACTTACGCTATTCATGTTTTCTATACTATCTTCTTAAAAATGATCGCATACGCTTTGTTTTTATTCTGCATCCTGAAAAAATAATTTCATTTTGATATGACTCTTATTCATATCATTTTTTAAATATTTAAATCGATTAAATATACGAAACTTAGCAAGCTGTTTAGGCAACTCTGGTATAAATGTTGCTTCTACCCAAAGGTGCTTAAATAACTTAATTTTAACCCTCAGTTCTTTATGGTAGCAAAAAACAACCCTCAACTTCAAAGCAGTTTATATTAAAATTTGTATATGGTTATAAAATATATATTCATATTTCAAATATTATGAAAATATTTCATTGGTATGTTCTGGCAGTAATTAATACATCGTTGTTACTGTCTTCTTTAGTAGACATGATAATGAATCAAATACACGCATGCCATTTAGTGTGTGGACAAAAGATATCTCCATTTCTGTAGACTGACCTTTGATAAAAGTTATAAGGGTTTTTTAAAAGAAACTATATTTTGAAATTATCTTTCAAATTTGAAAGCCCCTGTATATTTAAAGTAATGTCAGGTTTTACTTAAAAAAATTTTGAACTTTTATGTGAGAATCTCCTACTAAAGAAATAGAAGTATGTTTCATTCAAGTACTAAGTGGCCACCCTGTATTTTTTACAATTGGCATTACTCGGTGATTAAAGGCGGTAGTGACGACGATTAAGTACAGACAGATGATACAATGATTTGTATTCATAGTATTAGAAATATAATAAGTAATTTCTTAACAATATTACAATCATAAACAAATTAAATTAACTATAACACTAAATTAAATTTTTTTATTGCCTCGTATTTGTTATAATAATAAAACAGTTTTAAGGTTTTTTAGTCAAAAATTTGACAAAAAAATATGAGTTAAATTAGAAAACGCTAACTATTTAAAATAAATTCTATAATTTAGTGTGATAAAAATATAATTTACTACTTACCTTCACTAACTTTACCATTATTAATCCTCTCAAAATCATTTTATCACAAAACCCCAAAATATAAAACTAAATAGAACAAGGTTATGTATGTATGCGAGAATTTATTTTACGCGCGATGTTGCCTAAACGACGAGGTAAGAACGAGCGAAAAATATGTATAACCGGCATATATGATGATGAGGTGATTTCGTGTTTGTGATAAATACTGAGCGATACGACACTAGCGCTGGTGGTATACACTTGAACTAAAAAAAAAAATCATAGGCACGAGTGGGTTGAAATCACCTCATAACAAATTTTCATAAAATGACGTTAAAGGCCGTTTAGTAACTCCTCCTACAAAAATTAAGGCAAAACGTTGTCGCCTCAAATTTATGAGGCAACAACGTTATATATGAGGCGACTACGCTAACTGTATATATATTTTCGAGGTGACAACATACCTTTTATACATATATATATATATATATATATATATATATATATATATATATATATATATATATATATATATATATATATATATATATATATATGTAAATGACATTTCTGTGTCATTAACTGAATTATCTATTGACAATAAATGAAATTATTTATTTATATTGCTTTTGCCAAGTTGAGTTAATTAAACAGAATACTCTCATGTAACCAAAAACACTTTTTATGTTATATCTTTTTATCAAAACATAAAGTTAATCTTTATATTAATTTGGTAATTACATCTTAATGGAGAAATAATAGTAGTTTGTCAATTCCACTACAAAACAAAAAAACTCATTAACAAGTAAACATGTTCTAGTGCTTGCTTCCAAAACAAACTCTCTAAAATTAAAAATATGTTGAAATTTAAAAACTGAATACAATAGTATTTTTTTATAACTAAATTTATTTTTGTAAATATCTGTAGTTAATTTTCAAATATAAAAGAATTGCATTGTTTTTCAAGGGAGGCCTGGGTGCATTATTTTTTATAAAGTAATTGAATCGAATTGAAACAAATAACTACTAACATTAGATACATATAAGCTACAGCAAGAAAGCAATAAAATATTTATTATATTTTTATGTGATTCATACATTCTGTCCGAAATTAATTTGCCGTCGATTTCAAATATTTTAATTTCTTATAAAAATATATATTGTTATTTTTTGCTTTTTAGGGCTTTTTAAACTCGGTTCAATTTTTTATAAGAAATTTATTTTTCCATTTGTAGTTTTAAATTGAGTCACAAAAAGTACCCATTTTATCCAAAGTTGTAAACTACACTGAACTGAACAAAAAAATTCTTTGATTTTGAGAATTTTCCAAATACCAGTTTTGAATGAAATTGTACCAAACAAATAATTAGTCTGCTATAATAAATCCGCTATCTTGAATTTTAAAAAAAATATTTCAGATTCATAACCTAGGCTCCCAAAATCTCCCAGCACGAATATTGAAAGAACGCAGGATAAGTAAATTTTTTAGTTCACCATATTTTATCCTGCATATTGAGTTTGAAGAAATTACTTTAAAATACGTAATATACGCCCCAATATCAATTTCGGACAAAATCGAAAAAATATAAAATTTTTGGTACTCATAATGCCATATTAAATTATAAAAAATTCACTTCAGATCGCAACCTATGATTTTGAAAACCACCTAAACCCAATTTAACAAAAAATGTGAATACCATAAAATTTTTAACCCACCATATTGAATTCCAAAAAAATAATTTATAACTTCATCTAATCTTAATCTACACCATCGAAAATCTCCCAGTACCAGTTTTGGACATAATTAAGAAATAGAATTGCGCTATATTGACTTCATTTAAAACGATTTTAAATTCGTTATTTACACTCTCAAAAACCTCTCGGGACAAATTTTGAACAAAATCGAGATATGTTAAATTTATAATTCGCTGCATTGGATCCGCTATATCGAATTGCTTAAAAATAATTTGGAATTTATAACTTAAACCCTCAAAAATTCTCCCATACTAATTTTGTACAAAATCTCAAGAGATGTAAAAATTTTTAATCTGCCATATTGAGTTTTTCAAAAATAGTTTCAAATCCGTAATCTACGCCCTCGAAAACTCTGCGCAAAAGTTACGCAGGTCAAACAGATCGCACTTTTTTTATTATTGGACTTAAAGAGCACAAAATAGATTACTTATACAAAAACACAATTTAGGGTAGGCAGTACATCTTTTATTTCAAAACCATTGCTTTGATGAAAAACTCAAAATATTACAAACTGAAAATAGCAAAGAAATAAATTATTGGAATCATTAGAGATTAACAAAGTTAAGAATACAGGTAACATTTTGAATTGCCAATTAACGTGAATAATTCACCATTGTAAAATTTATTTAATAATACGATTTGCTCTGTTTTTTCTTATTATGGTACAACCATTAAAATTTGTAAACCTTGATTTTTAAATAGGTACCTGAACACCTTCAATAATATTTATTTCTTTACTTTGTCATTGTCAATTTGACATCTGACAACGTCGCAGCACTACGAAACATGCTAAAATATAATTTTAAATAAAAATCAAAAAGTGAACATCTGAAACAGTTTGGTTTCTTTTCATATTAGATACGTAATAAGGATATTCATCCAGTGACGATCATCTCAACAAATTATCTGTCCTGTCTATTTGAAAAATAAAAATGTTCAGGCCTTTAGAGAAATGCATTTCAGATGTTATACCATTTATTTCAGCTCTAATGCCTCAATGAATCTATAGCTAATTGCAATGTAAATTTCTATAGTTGTTGACCTGTTGACCCTTAAGCACGCTTCAAATTTCTTGGGCCAGTCCTACGCCTGGATAAAGTGTGAAGGGGGCTACAACGGTTTTCAGTACTTAATAAGACATTTAAATTCGATTGTTTCAAAAACGGCTGCTGGAAACGGCATCTACTAAATATAGCTTTTTTGAATAAAAGGTGCCAGGGAATAAGAATTTTTAACTTTTAATTTAATATACCTAGGCACAAAAAAGTTATGAAGCTTTAGATGTAGGCGAAGTGCTGGTGGTGGCGCCCTCTGCAAGATATATCGAAACTGGAATCAGTTTTAGATTTCTCATTCTAAAAAAACCCAAAATACCTAATTTAATGAAAATCAAGGTTTTATTGAGATAAATATTTTCAAAAAAGTTTAAACTAAATTATGACTTTGCTATCCTGTGTTTTCTGAAACTATCAACTTTTGAACACAGACTAATTGGACTAAGTCTTCATATTTTAGCTTCAGTAATTCGCGCTAACGTTTTGTACAGACCTTTTAGAGACACACTATATATCATAATATTATGTACACTATATATCATAATATTATGTACACTATATATCATAATATTATGTACACTATTAACTTATTTTTAATAAGTTTCACTTTTATTCGATCAAAACCAAAATTTGCCGGTAGGCAAGCCGATATCCTTTGCGTGTATTGGCTGACACCGATAATCGCCCTTTAACCGACATTTCTTTATAAATATCGGTCGATCACTACTGTTAAGTTAGTTCTTATGAATAGTGTGGTACCATTTTAGGCAAAACCTTGGATAAAATTTTTAATTTTTGCTTTTATAGTCCTATATGTACATTTATAGCAAGATAATTGTTTTATTTCAAATACTACTGATTTACTGTTAAATATGACTAACTACTTGATTTTTGGAACAAAAAATAATGTAGGCAAATGCACCAATCGCCAGTTGAGTGGTTTTTAGCTGACCAATATTACAGAAAGCTACAAGTTGAAAATAGGAGAACTCTTTTTAACTTTTCTTTAAGGAAAATATGAGAATTGTTTCTTTAGATTTAAGTTATTAAGTTTAGTTGGTTTTTGAAATCATATACTAAATATTTCTTATAATTAGTTTTAAATATAAAATAATTTTCTTGTTTTAAATTTGAAAAAATGTTCTCCTTTTAGGTATACAAGTCGCATGGCAGGAATACCTGATTTACTGCAGAAACTCAAACAGGCTCCAGATTTTTATGTAGAGATGAAATGGGAATTTACCAGCTGGGGTATGGAATAAGTTTAGTTGAAACATTGAATGATTTATTTTTAATCATTATACGACAACACGATAATTATAATTTTAATCCCAGACAATTTTTGACTGGGCGAACCTACAGGCAAATACAATTTTGTTCAAGAACTTGCAAATACATTGAATTCGTTGATTCCAAGATAATAAATTTAGTGTTTACTTACATTGTAGATGCTTACATTCCAATTCAAATATGTATTCACCTTTCGATCAATTTACATTGACATTTAGATATGTCACGTAGTCAAATACATACTAAAATAATTTAATATACACAATACACCAACCAGACATATTCGAAATAAAAAAAACCAGTTACGTAGTTTAAAACAAGAATAAATAATAATAGAATATATATTATTTAAGTTATTAACCCTACCAATTTAAGAATCCTCAAAACATATCCTGAGTGAGTAAGTAAGTAAAAGTAGATCAGAAATAGAAGGTCTAATGTTCAAAGTGTACCATAGTCGACATCTAGCACTTAAAATATTCAGCATCTGTCGTAAATGTTACCATTATTGTCTTCACTCTATACTTTATAAAAACTTGATTAATATTTTTTTAATAATATAAATTAGCTTTGATAATAAATAATCTTTATAACAGTAATTTCCAAATATCCAACTTTTTGTACACAGAAGCTACTTATGATTTTCTAAACTTAATGAGTTGTAGAATGTTCTTAAATTCAAACCGACATCACAAATTTAAATTTACTCCACGGTAATCAAAGATTTTTAAATTAGTAGACAATGTGAGGCTTAACCCTCAGCAAGTACGCCAGTGAGATATTTTTACCTACTCCCGAATTTTCTCCTGATTAATTTAATCTCCAGTATCTCTGCTGGATCTTCTTTGTGTGTCTATTGTTGCTTAAGTTAGTTAAAATATATCTTCTGCTAGCAACACCATTTTCCCCACATGCATTCTTGAGTTAAAAATATAAAAATATTAACAACATTTGTTTACCTTCTATCAAGTTCAAGTTAATAGAGCTACTGAAGGTGATCACGCAGTTACTGACTTTTATAGAACAAAATTTAACTTTATATTTTCCAATCTTAGTTAAGCTTTGCTTATATTATATTTAATTATTAATTTATATATTTTTTCGCAGTGCCACTTGTATCAAGAATGTGCCCCAGCGATACCTATAAAGTTTATAAACAAGGATCAAATGTTCGGATAGACACTACTTTATTGGGTTTTGACCATACTAGTTGGCAACGTGGGAACCGAAGTTATGTTTTTCAAGGCCAAAGTAAGTATATAAAAAATAATAACAGTCTTTACACTATATGGTAAAAACTTGTTTTACTTCTTACAATTTAAAATCCGGTCAGAAAATGTATTTCCATGATATAAATTATATTTTTGTAACCCTCTTTTATTGAATATTTTGAAGTATATATATATATATATATATATATATATATATATATATATATATATATATATATATATATATATAGTCTTGCCACAAGTTGAGTCCATAATAAAATTATGTGTGTTCATAAAACTTGAAACAAGAAAAGCATGAAAACCAACTTTTCAAAATGTTCAGATCTGGTAGGATTTACATTTCAATAAGATATTGCTCCTAAACACCACATCAAAGCTGTGCAAGAATTGTTTAACAACAACAGGTGTTGAAAATTATGACATGGTCTCCGCATTCATCGAACTCGAACCCTAACATCTGTAATCAGATAATTTTGATTATTTTTGTTAGCACAGTTTTGATTTTTTTGGTTTCGGGTGTCTAGTTTGGCCATATCCTGAAAAATACAATCCTTTAACATTCATTCTCATTTTAAGGTTATCTACAATTTTGCCCAAGTATTAAAGGAGCCGTGAGTTATATTTATCGTCTAAATTGTTCTGATAAGCCGGGTAAAAATTTATTTTTAATTACAAAACAGTAATTATTGTTGTATTTTATTTTCATTTTTTTTTGCTTTAAATAGTGTTTTTTGTTGTAGAAATATTTTTTAGGCTAGATTTGTTACAGAAATATTGAGGATAACTTACTTATAAAGCTTTCTTCATTTCTAAGACACTTAATTTTATAATTTAATAAACACATTTTTTGAATTTTGTGGATCTTTTTCTCATATAAAGTAGGGACAAAGTACTTTAGATCTCCTTATATTTGCAAACTCAAGAAAAAGGTTAAGTGACTTTATTAATACCCAAAATAAAACTACCTGTTAAAAAAGTAATTCAAAGTTTTGCAAATGGTATAATTTATAAAATAAAAACAAAATCTTTATTGTTCTAAGGTAGATCAGAATATTTGTTTACAATCTTGGTTAGCGCTGACTGGTTTGTGATTTCTCTAAGAACAGGCTTATTATTTCCAAATCGTTGGTAAATAAGAGGTAGTTGGAATGTGAAATTTCACCACCAACCTAATTTTTAAATATATTAAATCAAAGATCTCTGTATAGCACTAGAACACACACCAATCTCATTGAAGATGTAATTTCCCACGCGATCAAATTGAGTTGACCAATCACGAAACTCTCGCTCCACCCATTTCCTGGATATCAAATTCCATGATCTAAAATGTGTGATTAAGGAGTCAGTGTTGTTACCCTGTCGAAGGCTTTGGCGAAATTTGTATATACTGCCTCACCTCCATACCTCTCTCTAAGGCATCCAACAGATATTCTTCATTTTAAGCTTTCCTTTACCGGATATTAGCGATCCATATGGCTATTCTAACTTTATTCACAACTGTTTGGAATAATTCAGTTGGTGTTACATTGACCCAAGTTCTTAGATTCTTGAGCCAGGACATGTTACACCTTCCAGTTCCACGTTTTTCTTCGACCTTTCCTTGCAATACTAGTTGTAAGAATCTGAATTTATCATAGTGCCTCATTATATGTTCAAAATGCTCTATTTCCTGGTTTAATTATCTTCATTTGTTTGTTCATTCTGTTTAGTACTTCGATGTTAATCACTTGTATCCATAAATTTGTTAACATTCTTCTGTACACCCACAACTCGAGGGCTTCTAATCTCTTTGTTGTCGCCTCTGTCAATGTCCGTAACTCTACACTGTGCAATAAAACGGAGAATACATCTTATTAAGCGTAATTTGCGATATAACGTTAGGTGATGGTTCTTGGCGATTATGCTAATCTCAATAAATGCCGCTTTTCTTTTTCCTATTCTGCATTTAATTTCCATTGAGTGGTCCCATTGAGGATTTATTGTACTTTCCAGCTACGTGAACCTTTCCACGATATATATGTTATGTTATTGAGCCTCATCATTTATTAAAATATTAAACAAGATCGGATACAATGCATCCTTGACGGACGCCTCGTTGTATTATTACATTATCAGAGTTGTCGATTCTGTTGTGAGCAGACTATTACCAGTACAATTTCTCAATGATACAGATATCCTTAACATCCAGTCCTGTCTGTGTACCATCAGTATGAGTTTTGAGTGTTGAACCGTATTAATGGCCTTTTCATAATCTATGAAACATGCAAATATATTGTAGTTTATACAGAATAGAACTGCTCTTGTTTCCAGCATATTGCTCAACCTAAATTGTGTGTTTTACATTTTCTCTTCGCATCGATAGTATCGTTTGTGTATGATTTTGAGAATGGTTTTTAGTAGATGGCTGATTATA
Organism: Diaprepes abbreviatus; assembly: GCA_034092305.1. Lineage (NCBI taxonomy): Eukaryota > Metazoa > Arthropoda > Insecta > Coleoptera > Curculionidae > Diaprepes > Diaprepes abbreviatus. Next base: position 14,144,374 of record JASJET010000139.1, read on the forward strand.
CTTATTGTTCTGATATCTTTATAGAATTTAGCCGTATGTTTTTAGGAATTGATATAAATATTGAGTGTAATCATTTCTTGGGAATTTCTCCGATGTCATATATGTAATTGAATAGTATTGTAATTTTATCGATGACGTTGTTATTAACTGCTTCTCCAACTTTTCCAGTTCTTGGAGTTTTTTCTACTTCTTTCCTAAGAATCTTGAGAGCAGATTCGCACATACGGTTCCTCTTGTCTAGCGTTATATGTTCTTGCCAAGCATTTCGCTTCCAATTTTTTCCATGAAAAACCCTTATTATTCAATTATCACAAAATTTTTACGATGCCAATCTGACATAATTTTATAATTAAATAGACACATTTTTTGGATATTATGGATTTTTCTTTTAAATTAAAGTGTGGTAAAGCACTTTAGATCTCGTAAAGGTGCGTATAAATAGGGCGAGTCGCACCCATGACGAGCCTCCTTTGAATTTTCCCGACTTCGATTGATATCGCGCGAATTTCTCACAAAATCCTTGTGCCTTCGGCGGCCAGCCTTAAAAGCGGTACTAAAAGCATCTGGGATATAACAAGCCAATTTCATCATATTTCTTATGTCATCTGTCTCACTGCAAAGTAATTTTTTTTCGCAATAATGTGCCATAAAGCCATTCAACTAGATAAAAAAAATCCTTTGAGTTCCCACCAAGAACCTATAGAAAATAGATCGCTGCGAGCCTCGGTCGCGCAGCTCGCGAACAATAGAAATGTGATGACTTTTTTTTATCTTCGTTGATACCGGCCGCCGAAGACGGTTAAATGCAAACAAGGTTCGTCACCGGCGCTATTCACCATATTTATTCGCACCTTTACGTTTGCAAACCCAAGAAGTCAAATGACTTAGTAAAGGGTTTTGATATTGACTGACTTATTTGTTTATTGGAGTCAAAAAATTATATTTTCAATATTGTGGGATAAATCTGGTTTTTAATGGTCTATTCAAAGATATGCAATAATTTTAGGAAAGACGCAACTATTAGATAAATTGCGGGTCGGGGAAAATTTTAGCTGAACAATTAACAAAATATGTAAAAGCCCTATAGGAAGATTTAAAAATTAAAAAATATATATTTTTTTTATGGGGCATGACATGTAGGCAATACAAAACCTCTGTTGTTTCGGTTTTAATTAATTTCCTATTCAAATTATATGTATAGAGTTTTAAATTCATAAAGAAGTATCTAAGTGAGTAAATAAGTTTTTTTTTTTAATTTTTGATGTACTGGTGATAACTTCATACACACATTTTGAAAAAAAAGCTAGCGAAGCGCTTTGATAGGTTAAATTTAGATTCTTGGAGGCTATTACCGAAGGACGTGAAATAAATCGCTTCCAATACGCTCGTGTTAAGATGGTCTAACCGCTGAAAACCACATGGTCACAGCGGAAGGTTGCATTATCTTAATCATTTTTTACTTAATCTATTTCGAGTCACACGTATTTATTAAGAATTTAAAAGTACTGAATGCTGTTTAGATACTTAAAACACTTTTATGTCGTTCGCAAAAGGATTTAGAGCATAAAACTAAAAGCAGGTTACCAACTCTAGTAAAAAATAACAAATGATTTTTTAATCAAAGAATGTATTCGTAATGCTATTTTGTCCTTCGTAAAGCTCTTTATAAAATTATGTATTTTACATTAACATGTACCCCCTAATTCACTAAAATGGCATAACTTTAAAACTGATATAAATTAACAATAAAGTTTTAATTGGCTAGTGCAGTAACAAATTAAGCAACTTGTTACTAAATTGACACAAAAGTAAACTTGTTTCTTTTCGGGAGACATCTGTTCCTCTAACCGATTCCAAGGCTTCATTTTTAGTTTTTTTTTTTAATATCAAATATTCTTATATAAAGGTTTGTTTGTTGGCATATATAATATCAATTATAACACTATCATAAGTAAAACAAAACTGACCAACTAAAAGGTCTAACTTCCATAGCAACTAGGTCGGACCTTTTCAGCTAACCTTTTTTATTCCGGGCTTTTCAGTGAATCTGACTGTAACACAAGTTTAGTTGCTAATATTATTGCTAACGCTCCTATAATTATAGAATATGTTACAAGATGTTTTTGATAATATTACAATGAAACTTTTTTAGATGGTGGTGCTACGATGATGGAAATTGACCATGATCTAAGACAGGTGTACTGTGAGGAAATGCGAACCACTGACGAAAGTTTAGGAATTCTTATGCCAAATGAAGAGACTGTATCACAGCGTCTTACCAATCCTATAGTCACTACTTTTATAGATACTGACAAAATTAGTTTTGAAAGGTACTTAAAGAAGTGTTTTATTTGTTCTCGGCTGTATAACGCAATTTTTCTTATCAATTAAATTAAACAATTTTTACCAGATTTGTTGCTCATTCATGTTTACCTGCTCATGTGTTGGTTAATTAATTGAAGTAAAAAATTACCTAGCTGAGAAAGGCGACGTTCTAGAATTTTATACTTTGATATTTAAGTTCAAATGTAATAGTGCATCTACGAAAATATTTGAATATGGGCTGCAAAGTATTTGTTAATCCATCTTGAAATTTTAATACTAAGTGGAACTTCGACAGTCACACTGACAGGTGCCTGAGCTACATAGATCTATTTTTTCTTTTTTAGAAATAAAGCTGGTATTTGGGGTTGGCGTTCCGATAAAAACGAAATAGTTAACGGATACGAATGCAAAGTATTTAGCGCTTCAAATGTAGAACTAGTAACCAAAACACGATCTGAGCATCTGACTGAACACGATAAAGCGAGAAGTAAAACCCAAAGAACTCCGTTGCAAAACTTTTTGGGTATTGCTGAAGTGGGAGCAACGCAGCAAACTACCGAACTTCCAAATAAAGTAAGTATTTATTTGTAAGGCACATATTACATGACTAAAGTGGAAAAGGTATTTTTTTTTGCTTCCAAGAGGCCGTAGACTTGAAAGAAGCAATTTAAGGGTGAAAAGTGGCAACTCTCAGTTTACTTTTACTTAAAATTAGTACTCTCTAAGTTTAAAGAATATTTTAGTATTTTCATAATAATTTATTAAGTGATTTTAAATGGGGTTTAAATGGCACCAGACTAAAGAGAGTTGGGGTGGTATGAATTTTTATCAATGTAACCTTACCTGACAGTATTCATTGAAAGTGTATATTAAACGCTATAATGCTGAATTTTTTGCAAAATTTTAACATTTTCCGTCAGGAAATTAAATACAGAGTAGTCCAACGATAGGTGAGATGAATTATTACCTGAATACGTAAAAAACCTAAGTGAAATTCGTATATTGAACGTGACGTAAAACCAAGAGAGGCACATTTTAAAAATATTTTGCTGTACAGGGTGTCTCAAAAGGTTGTGGCAGACCAAATTTGTTATTTTTCTTACAGAATATCCTATATGTTATTGACCTAGAAGATGTACTTTAAGTTGCTGATCAATTTGATATGGAGTTATGTGGTTCTAATGTTAATAATTTTAGAGAAATTAACGATTTTTTATAAAAAGTGGGCTCAATTCACTGAGTTTTTTTAAAGTAATAAAAACTGTAATGTAATATAAGACCTGTAACCAAAATATACATCGTGATCTTCATGTCTGGTGTAATAAGAGTTTGTACAGGGTGATCACATTTTACAAAATAAAAAAAACAATTTTTTAAATGTTGCGCACTGTATATTTCCTAATTCTTAAAGAGCCCTTTTGTTTAGCTTTTATATAATATCCTTAAAATAAACCCTTTATTAGATATTAAGGTATACCGTTTAAAAATCTTAATTTTCTGCTACTTTTTGGTATTGACGGGTACGAAACGTGCATTTAAACGACTTCTCAAATTGTCACACCAAAAAAAAAACGTTAAACGACTCCCAAACATGTATTTTAGTTTAATGTTACAAAATTAATGATTTAATACCCTAGCCAATGCTTTGTTCTGCTTTTACATGATACCATATTTGTTTCTCTTAAAATAAACTGTTTTTTGTAGCACTATATCCCACAATAGATACCTTACAATTATATAAATGAATAATGGTTAAGCAGGAAATTCCATTTTATTACAGTCAAATAATTGGATAAAATTTTTATAGAAAAACAAACCGACTTCTAAAAAAAACACTAAAAAGCGAAACATAACAATATATATTTTTATATAAAATTGAAATTTTTGAAGTCGGCGCCAAATTAATACTTGACAAAATGTGATTCACTTAAAAAGATTGAGAAATATTTTATTTGTAATTGCTTTCTTACTGTACCTTGAATGTATCTCATATAAGAGTTATTTGTTTCGTTTAGCAATAATTCGGCGCCAACTTAGAAGCGAATTCAAATTTTATAACAAAATTTTATTTTTAAATTGAGTTGGTATTCTAAGGTAGCAAAAAAATATATACTTTATCCAAAGTTGCAGACCACACTAAATTGGACAAAAAAACTTCTTTGTTTCTGAGAATTCTCCAAATATTTATTCTCCTATAGTAAATTCGCTCTCTTGAATTTTAAAAAATTAATTTTAGATTCGTAATCTTAGCACCCAAGACCCACTCAATACCAATATTGAAAGAACTTGAGGCATGAAAATTTTTTGGTGTAGCATATTCTATCCTGTATATTGTGTTTGAAAAAATTAATTCAAGAAACGTAATATACGCTCCAATATCAATTTCGACAATATAGGAAAATTGTAAAATTTTTGGTCCCTCGTATTGTATCTGCCATATTAAATTGTAGGAAATTAACTTCAGATTCTGTTGAAAAATGTGAATACCGTAAAATTTCAACCCACATTAGATTCGCCATATTGAATTTCAAAACAATAATTATACTCTTTCTCTCTTCTTAATCTACATCCCCAAAACACCCCAGTACCAATTTTGGACATATTCCGAAAATATAATATTTTTAGGCCGCCATATTGCATCTGCCATATTGAATTTTTTAAAAACAATCGTAGATTCGTTAATTATACTCTCAGGAACCCCCAATACAAATTTTGAACAAAACCGAGAGATGTTAAATTTTTAGTCCGTCATATTGAAACCGCAATATTGAATTTTTTAAAAATAATTTTAAATTCGTAATTTACACCTTCAAAAACCCCCTATACCAATTTTGAACACAATTGAGAGGTATTAAATTTTTAGTCCGCCATATTGAATTTTTTAAAAATAATTTTAGATTCCTTACATATGACCCTAAAAAATTCCCCATACTAAAATTGGAGAAAATTGGACAACATTTTTTTTTCTGGCATATTATCAGCGCCATCTTGAATTTTAGCGAATCAATTTCGGCCAAAATAATAGGGAGCCACCGAAGCAACTTCCCGAACATAATGCTAAAAAATGTCATTGAAATTTTTGAATCCGTTCCAGAGTAATCGACATACATACCTACATAATGGTCGAATTTAGAACCTGCTTTTAGAAGAAAATTTTATTGTGAAAAAAACTTGTAACTATTTAAGATTAACCAAAAAAAAAATGATGGGGCAATAAAAATTACAATATCAGGAAATTCTTTAAATCTTAATACATTATTTTAATCAGATCTTCAAACGTTCTCCCCTGTCCTTGAATATGCAAATGTATTCTCCAAAGAAAATTCTGCTGTACCGCCCGTAAAGTTTCTATTATATGAAATGATTCTCATATTTAATCTTTCATATTTTCTTGGGTTGTAGAGGCTTTAGATATTTGATCTTAACATATTCCCAAAAGTAAAAATGAAACACTGTCAAGTCTGGTTACCTGGAAGATCAAGCGATTAGGCTACCTCAACGAATCCACCTATATTCTTTCCATTCACTTAGAAAAGTTCTTACATGTTGGAAATAATGCAGGGAAACATCGTTCTGCTTCCACCAGAAATTTTGTCTTGTTTCATTGTCAACATGATAGAGTAAATTCTGTAAGAAATTTACATTGATTTCTCTGTTTAAACGGTCCTCGAAGAAATATGGCCCTATAATATGCTGGCTTAATATTCCTCCCCAAACGCGACAGATCAACGTGTTAAATATTCACAGTTCTAATCAGAAAAGATTTTCAGCATCATAATAATGCATTTTTTTAGCCATTTACTATAACATTAAACCAAAAACTATCATGAAATTAAGATTTTTTAAGTTTTAGACATTAATATTTAAAAAAAAAAAACGGTTTATTTCAAGGGTATCAGATATGATATCATGTAAAAGCAGAAAATTAAGAGATATACAGTGTGTACCGTTAATAAAAATCTTTTTTCCTTTTGTGAAATGTGATCTCCATTTTTAAAAGAATCGCCTACAAATTTCTTATTACATCAGAAAGGAAGATCAAAATATATACTTTTGGATGCAGGTCTTGTATTACATTAAGATATTTTTGTTAATTTAGAAAAACTCTTTAGATTGAGGTAGTTGTTCCGATAAAACCGTTAATTTCTTTAAAACTGTTAACTTAACATTATACTCCATAATTCCTTATTAAATTGAACATCAACTTAATATGTATCTTCCTGGTCTGCCACAACTTTTTGAGACACCCTGCAGAGAGTAAAATATTTTTTAAATATGTCTCCCTTGGTTCTATATCTCGTCTAATATACGAATGTCTCTTTGGATTTAATGTATTCTTATAATCTTTCTTCCTCCCCATTATTGGACTACCCTGTATAAAATGTAATCATGACATGTTTAATTATATTTTTGAGAACAATTGAAAAGATATGGCTGCAAAATTTCATTGCAAAAGAAGGAAAAATGATGTAATCACAAGACTGTAACATACTGACGGACGGGTATGACGAAATTATAAGTTTCTAGTGGCTAAGGGAACCTAAAAAATTGCACATCTAATATTCACCACCGCACGCTTACTAATAAAAGTTGTTATTTTTTTTTTATTCTAGGAAGAATTTGTAAGTAATACAAATCCATGTAACATCACTCCAGAAGAATATTTCGATCCAGAATTAGATCTCGGATCTCGTGATATAGGTAGACCTAAAGAGATTAGCCTAAAAGTCCAGAAATTTAAGGCAAATCTGTGGCTTTGTGAAGAGTATCCTCTATCATTACCCGAACAGATATTACCTATAGTTGATTTAATGGCGATCTCCAGCTCTCATTTTGCTAAATTGAAAGATTTTATACAAATGCAATTACCCAGTGGTTTTCCAGTTAAGATTGGTGAGTGATCTGATATTTCAAAAAAATATAATAAAATATGTTTATTTATTTATTTCCATGAATTTAATACACAACAGGACCGAAGTTTCAGAATAGCATCCACTGCGCTCCCAGTGAAATAAAAGAGTCAGTTTAACATTTTATATAGATTGATTGATTGATTAGATCCTAGAGCAGGCTAGGGTTGAGAAGCCCTTACTCCATAGCATAATGACTTATTTTATCACCTTTTATATCCGTTTTATGTTAATCAGATTTAACAACTTTTTTAGTAGTTTGTCCTCTAGGTATAGGCCTTCTAGACCGATCAATGCTTGAAGGTGTCTTCAGTAGGTAAGGGCTTCCCATTTGAAGATAATGTGTGAGACTGTTTTCTTCTCTTCGCCACATAGTCTACATGTTGGTTCTTCACTATAGATGCCCATTGTGTGTAGATGTTTCCTAAAGCTGCAGTAACAGGATTTCGCAGTTTAATTTGCTGGATGATTTCAGTGGGTCTGGTGTTGATGGTTTATCCACAATGACAACCATCCATGAATAGCGGCCTTAGTGACGCCAAATACTGGTTCCGATTCAGTAAATGTGTAGCAGATCCTTGTCTCGCAAGTTGGTCGGCTTTTTATTGCCTAGGATATTCTTGTGTCCTGATACCCATGCAAGAGTCAGCTTGTGTCTTGCCAAAGCGATAGGATTTTGAAAGCAATCCCAGATTTGTTTTGATGTTATCTAATGACATGCTTTTAGCGTCGGATAAAATAAGAACGGTTCTGCCCCTGTAATCCCTCGTCATATTCTCTAGAAAACAGGTATCAATAACATGTATTTCTGCCTGAAATACCGTGGTGTGCTGCCCCAGTGCCTCACTTATGTTGATTCTGGTTGTTGCTCCATATATTCCGGCTCTTGTACTATGGTCAGTTTTGGACCCGTCTGTAAACCAAATGAGGTTTTCTAGCCGACTCAGTTATCGATCCCGTTAATCTTCCAGTTAGTTTGAATGGTGTAGGGCCTGACAAAGTTATACGCTCGTAGTATGGTGCCACTGCTCATCTCTAACAATGGGTTAGTCACCATGGTTTTGATGCTGATGTGTCCAAGCAAGTCCAGTCTATCAGATCTTATTTTGTTTCAGCCAATATGCCCTTACCCTTGCCTCAGCCTTTATTATTTATTTATTTATTTATCGATACTCTTACAAACATCTAAACATAACATGCTACAAGGTAATTATAAGTAAGAGAAATTTTACAGACTTAACTAACACAGAATAAAGAGAGCGCAGACAAGAACCTGAATAAACCTAAAGATCACTGCATAAGTTGCAATAGCAATTTCTAGAACAATTAAAAAAGTCAATTTCATTATTCTTATATAGTATGTTGCACTCAGTTAACACTGAATTCATTGGAGAACGACTACCGATATCCTTAATCTGATCTTAGGTACATGAAGAGGTATATAATTAATCAAAGAACAATTGTTAAATTTTATATTATTGATAATGCACAGATACAAATATCACAGATTGAATTTGCCTTCTTTTCTGAAGGGTTTGAAATTTAAAGCTTTCTAACATACTACTATAAGAGGTCAGATATGGATATTAGTTATTTTTCCTAACATATAAATATCTCAAAAACCTTTTTTGAACGCTCTCAATAGCATTACAGGGCACATTTGCACTAGGAGTCCATATATTAGATGCATATTCTAGATGAGAACGAACAAGTACATTATATATTATATTATGGTTATTCAACTGACTTGTATTTCTAATCACAAAACAAGCACCCTAAAAGCCTTATTAATAATATTCCGATAGTGGGTATTAAATTTAAAATTAGACTCAAAGTGCACCCCCAAATCCACACATTCAATCTTTTTTTTTGTAGTTTTGCTCCATCAATATAATAATTAAAATGAATAGGATTTATTTTATTTGTATAAGACATAAAGAAGCATTTATTCGTATTTAAAGACATTTTATTTAATCGAAACCATTCCGTTACTGAATTTAGGTCTGTAGTGTACTACAATCATTACTGTTTGTTACTTTCTTAAATATTTTAAAGTCATTCGCAAATAAGAGACAATCAGAATGTTTAACACTATTAGGTAAATCATTTAAAAACATTAAAAATAACAGTGGGCCCAGGTTGCTACCCTGCGATACACCAGATGTTGCCATAAAAGCCTCCCACCCTTACCATGTGCGGCCTACACGAAAGGTAACTTTTATAAAGAGGTAAGCATTTCTAGAAAAGCCAAACTCAACAAGCTTAGCCTGCAACACCCGATGGTCCACCTTATCAAATGCCTTTGCGCAATTAACATATACTGTATCCAACTGCTTCCCGCCGGCAATAGCCTCCGACACATGATTTGTATTGTATGCTTTCCACTTACAAATCCATGTTGTTGTTCTACTATTTTATGAGTGATGCTGGTCACAATGTCATCTGAAAGGATCATCTCCAATATCCCATCAAGTGAATTAAGTATACTAATTGGTATTGGTATTATATCCAGGGGGGAGGTTTAGTAGGGTTTCCATGGCTGCTGTCGGAGTACTTCTCATGGCTTCCGTGATCCACAGACAGGCCAGTATCTGGAGTTTGAAGAGCTTCAGAGTGATTTTTGTCCACCATACAACTGAGCCATCAGGTTATCATGAGTTTTACCATTGCAGTGTGCAACCAGTGCACAATGTGTGGTTTTAATCCCAATGCCCTTTTTGCTGCTTTGATGGTCACTTTACCTTAGGTAATAATTTTCTGCAAGTGTGAGTTTCCAGTAACCTTTGCATCCAGGATTATACCTAGGTCCTAAACCTCTTGACTTATTTACAGTTGTGTATTAAAGTGAATTGGTAGCTTTAATTTTCCAAATTTCCTTCTTTTAGTGAAGAGTATGAGTGATGTTTTCCAGGATTTACTCTTAGGTGCTCTTTAGTGCACTATTCCTTCATTATAGTCAGAGCTCCTTGTATGAGTTCTGATAATGTTTGCCATGCTTTTACACGATGAGTGTGGCTAGATCGCAGGCACTTGTCTTTTTCAGGACGCCAATAACTGATGAGGTATTTTTCAGTATATTAGGAGATCAATATTTGGTTCTTCGAATCATCACAAGAACTTTTCCAGTAGTGTGTGAAGGTTTTTTCACCTGTATAGTCATCTTAGAATTTTGTTTTTTATATATAAAAATTATATAGTGCAGTTTTAATTACTGATCCATTTTTCTACTGTAATAATTATTATAGGTTTCCAATTTTTTTAGAAATTCCATTGTTCCATGTTTTAAACGCCCGAATAACATTTGGAAACATCTTTGCAATGGACAATCCAGTACCAAATGTAACGACATTGCAGGAAGAAGACCGTTTGACTTGCGTTTTGGAAGAATCTTTGTTCCAGTGCCCTAGTACCTACGTCCAGATTGGTAATGGTAATGTGCACCACCATCTTTTATTTTATTTTTTGTAGTGTTTTAATTTTATTGCGCTTTTTTACTTTTTAATAGAACTGCAATTACAAATTATTTATAAATTAAATCATATATTAACTATATATGTGATTATGCATGTAAGCAACAACAGAACTGTCAATATTTTTGGTAACTTAGTAAGTATTTTTGGTATTTACAGAACATTACTTCAAGTAGTTTTTTAAGTGGACATATATTTCAATTAACTATATGAAAATACTGGAATTTATACTTGGGTTTACCAAGTATAATACTTAAGAGTAATATATCATATTACTACTGTATGACGCGTTACTTGAAATATCACTTATTATTTAAAGTAAAATATTTTAATTTTACTTTGAAGGTTTTATAATAAAAATAAAATTATAGGTATGGTGACTACTTAATTTCGTGGGACCATACTTATTTTGTAGAGTTCGTCTTAAAAATTCCCTCAAATGTAATTTTCATGTCATAAGTGAAAAAACTTGACTAAACTTAATTGTTTTTATTTAGAAATTTTAATTTTTCCATAACTAATACTGAACCAAGATAATCTTTTTGATGAAATTTATTTATTAATAAATTTAAAACATTAAAAAAAATGTTGATTGGCATGCCCTTAAAATCTCTACTTATAGATTCAGCTGTTTAAGTTTGTGACAAAGATATTTTGTGACTTTTTCCTTAAGTAGTATGTCTCTATTTTTAAATGACTTAAGAAGAAACCGACAAAAAATTAAATACTTCAACTTTCTATATTTCACGCAGCTCAAATTTTTTAAAATTTTATATTTTGTATGCGTATATTTTTGTTTTTTAGTCTAAAATTCTAAATTTACAGGATAACTGTTAATTACAGAAATAATTACAACATAATATTATTTTTAAATAAAAAATAAGTAAGAAAAGTTTCCAATGCGCCTCCAAGAAAGTGATATGCTACTAATTTTCCTTGTATAAATGCTGCCTAGACTGTCAACAGTGTACATCAACATACTACTTGTATGTTTGCTGTAATTTTGGGAACATGCGGCGTATAGGGAATTCAAAGAAGATTCACGGTAATTCGGTTTTTGTGAATTCATAAAAATATAACTTTATATTTATAACGAAAATATGAGTCCTTTAAAATTATGAGCTTTTCTACTCAGCATTTCATTGAAAAAATGGACACTATTGTGTTATTTTATTATCAAGTTTCTAACTTTATAATCTGAACTGTTGTTAGTAAAAAGTATGGTTATCTTAATTATACTCGAAATACTATAATTTGACCTCAAGCAAATTTCATTTGAGTCCATGTAATTTCTATAAATACTTGATATCTAAAGTATTTTGAATGGAAACTTACACATAGTCTTGTCATAAGTTCTGTCTACAATAAAAAGAAGCGCTCAGTTCGCTATTTCATGAATCAAATGAAGAGTAGTGCCCGGTATTAGATAAATTAAATTAAAATACTAATAAAAAGTAATATAATTTAAAAATAAATAGCTTTTAGGCATTATTAAAATATAACTTTATATATATATATATATATATATATATATATATATATATATATATATATATATATATATATATATATATATGTAACAAATTAATCCTATAATATTAACATATTTAATTTGTCAAATATTGGGCACTATGTTTCATTTGACTCATGTTGTAGTAAGTAGACCTACTTTATGGATTTATTGGTAAAATTAGTGTAACAAACTTCTAAGATAGATAATATTTATGGAAACAGCACGGTTGGTTGAATGTGCACTGGTGTTTTTCTGGTTTTTAATCCATTCGTCAGTAGAAAAATTTTCACGACGTTTGGCCAACAGCTCTCATTTCATCATCACATTTCAAGTGATGCTTTCTGGATGGCTGCTTGACTTGGATTAAACGTGCTGGTCCTCTCTCCTTTTTATAGTTTGGCGTTTGCGCAGGTTATACCTTGGTTCTGCCTGGTTGGTTTCCTTGCTTCCCTGGATCTGAGCCTCCTCTCAGCTGGCTGTCCTGTTTTTTATTTTTGGTTGAATTTTGATTAGGGTTTTCTATGTATATTTGAGATCATCTCTCAATCATCATTTCTAACGACGAACGGATATATATATATATATATATATATATATATATATATATATATATATATATATATATATATATATATATATATATATATATATATATACGAATCTACAAAAAGTAATATTAATAACAGTAAATCAGTTGGACATTATTTTACAATAAGTTGTTTTAATATATATATATATATATATATATATATATATATATATATATATATATATATATATATATATATATATATATGACTCTGTAAAGATAAAAACCTTTATACTATCTGACCAACCATTTAATCAGAAAAATTACCACTGTGAAAACATCTTCTATAAGAATGGCACTTTGGTACAGGGGCGGATCCTCTTTCTTTGGGGGGAGGGCGGTGATATCATAAGAGTACACAATGGCAAGTGAAAGCAAGTTGTCGACGGGAGGGGGGGGGGCACCAGTGACAACCGCTTTCCTAATGCAGCAGGCAATTACTGCCCTCGATTCATTAGCATGAACAGCTCGGAGCTGTACAGGTGCAAGAAACCCTCGCTTTATTCAAGTAGTGCATTATGCCTCGGCGCTTGTCAGATATGCTTTCCCCTTACCCCCCACGCACAAAAAAAATATTTGATGTATAAAGCCCTAACAGTTATCAGTTATCATTTTAAGATGCTATTTCTGGGTAAAAAAAACATTTTATACATGAAATGGAGACACAAAAAAGAGATTATTTCACAAAATATCGAACTTACATTTATAGTTTTTTTAACGAATTGCGAAATATTTATGGTCTAAAATGCCATGACACCCGACAAAATTCAAAACTAATAAGTAATAATATAATATTTTTACCTTTTTGTCTTCAATATGTTTCGCTATGTATATTAAAAACACAAATTCTGAAAAAAAAATAATTTGTAGGTTATATACTGTTCAAATTAACACTTTAAGTGCTTTATTCGGATTTGCTCGGAGCTTCTCAGGGTTTGATGCAATCGAGCTTAAAACTCTTGAATCTAGGGCAGTATATGGCGGATATATTTTTTCAATTTAAAGCTCTTGGAGGGGGGGGGGGCGATCACAAGCGAAAGCAAGTTGTCGACGGAGGGGGTGCCAGGGCAATCGCGAAAATGGTGAATGAGATTTCACCGAAACGTCAGCTGCCTTACAGTCCTGCGAGGGACTCAGCGCATACACGAAATGTCCGAAATCTTCGATTACACATCACACCCGTGAGAATATATATATATATATATATATATATATATATATATATATATATATATATATATATATATATATATATACCTGGATTAAATTTGGCGAAGCAGCTAAACTATTTTGTAAGAAAAATATTTCTCCATATGCATGCTTTTCTTTCTGTTGCAAATTAGCTTTTAAAATCATTCACTAACATTTTTCGTGTGACAACAAAAAAAATATATTTGAAATATCGCAAATAATTTATATTTTAGCTGGTGCAGATGGCCGAAGGCAATTTAGCAATGAAGAAGAAGATGATCTCTTACAGTTCGCCATCCAACAGAGTTTAATAGAGTCGGGAACAGAGAAAGAAGAGGTTAGAATTCATAATTCATTATATGCAGCAAACATCGCTTGTCTTTGAACCGCTACTATTTTATATTTATATGTTGAACCTTAAGTTTCAGGATCTGTAGAAAATTATTTTAAAGTATATTGTACCTATTTCAGGCTATTTTTTCCTTTTTTACAGGTCGATATTTGGGAAGCTCTAAGAGGTCAAAAACCTTCCAGACCCGAAACGCCTGTAAACTTCGAGGAGCGAGAACTACAAAGGTATGCTCTTAATGAAAATAATTTTTTCAAAATTAATTCTTATAACCATAAAGCAATACCTTTTTGCATTGTCGCATTACTTATTTTGTTTCTTAAACTAATTAATGTGTATTTTATTTAAGCAATCGGAAGGCAATTACACCGGAACCAGGTCGTTTATCAGTGACGGCCAAAACTCGCTATAAAAAATTGTCCTTCTAATTTGCTATAACTGATACTGCTTTTTGGCTTGCAAGCTATTTTATATCATTTATTGCCTGAGAAAATAAGTTTATTGCTTAAAGTTGATCATGCTTGGTCAATATTCAACATTGTGTATATATTGATTAGCTTGAAATTAAGAAGCTTTAAAGACAGTTGCTTAAAACATTCACTTGAAATGAATGAAATTATTTTGACAATGTTGGCTCGATTTTATACTATATATCTTTAGAGCCTGTTTTCCTAATTAAAGGTTGTATTATGTGGTTGTTGATTAGTCAAATTTAACTTTGTCGACAGTCAATTTAAGAATAATTTTTAGGAATCACAATCTTTAACTGTATTATATAAATTTGTTTCCACTGTAAGGAAATGATGACATTTTAAAAAAAAACTTTAGTCGGTCTAATATTACTTAAAATTAGAGCTGAACAACTTACTTCGAACACCTAGTTTACTCTCCTTGTCAAAACATTTATAGTCGATATTACAAAATTACTTCAAAAATATTTACATATCCTTAAAACTTATTTTCAAGTTGTAATATAAAGTAATAGTGCATGTTTGTTTTTAGCTCGATTTGAGTACCGAAGTTTGATATTCACTTTTAATTTGTTTAATTATCCATAAATTTGCTTAAAGCTCGGACTAGGCGGACTTATGGCTTCAGATAATCTTATAATCATATTGAAGGTGGAACATTGTAAAAAAGGGGTCACCATATTCGCGCGTACTTAAAATGTTTAAAAAGCGATTGATGGTCGAATTCCCTCATAGAATTAACATATCAACAGAACTAGGACTCGGGTGGTCGGTTCATAACATGATAATATTTTTATTGATATTTGGAAAAGTGTTGATAAATAGTGCGAGTTCTTTTATTTCTTGGTACGCACACCGGTTATATGCTATTCTTTTCTAATTGTATTATTTAAACCAGTATAACATGCTATTTATCGATACATTATTGCAATTATTTTGTTCTCCTAAATTATATTTAAGCACTTAAACATTTTGATAGATAATTTTATTTTATTAAGTTGCATTTTTCGAACACAGACAAATGCTTCAGATATATTTTTGGTTCAATTAATACTTAAGTAATTGATCTTAGTCCTGAGTTCTTCTAAAATGCCTGTCTCGTCATTTTAAAGGCTGTTGACGTTGATTGCCCATTAATATTTGTTTTGTTGTTTCAAATTGTTTGGGGAACTTTTATTTGCAATACCCTTTGTTGTTTTTGGTTTCACATTGTTATGTTTCACTTTAGCTTTTTCTTTGTAATTGATTATTGGAAAATGGACAGAGTTGACCGTCGGATAAATAAAAAAATAAATTATAATAATGAGGTTCAGTCTCTAATTTCAATTTTTACAATATAATTAGCATCCCCGTCTCGGCTTCGCCCGGGAGAACAATATAGCCAACTTATTTTTTAACAATATTAATTTCGCGTTGTATATACTACATACTGAAGTAATAAAGACCGTGTCAAATTGGGATTATTATCCATAATAATAATTCCAATTTGACACTGTCTAAACCCAAGAACCATTATTTTCAACTACATATTAAAGCCTTTGATCGAAGTCTTTTTGAAATTGTGTTTTTTTTATTGTAGTGGTTTTTCAAGATAAAATATATCTATAAACTTTCTCATTTATTCTGAGAAACACTAGTAAAAATTTAGCTGCGATTGATTTAGTAGTTTTTTGTTTATCCCTGACAAACAGAAATAGAAAATTTTCGGTTCTGCGGACATAAGATTGTTAATAAACATTACTCTCGTGTTAAAAATTGCGGAGAACTTCAAAACAGTGAAGAACCTCCGGGTCCGAAAAATTCAGGTACAAACCATCATATCGCATTTCATACACGAAACATGCTAGAATGGAGGTCGCATCATTCGACACCGGCGACCAAACTAACGACGAGTTTCGTAGTTCAGGCAATGTGCCGCACCAATGATGTCTCCATGAGAGGCGCTGCGTGTTTTTTAAGTCATCAAATATATAAAAGAGATAAGTTTTCGTTTTGTGTAATTTTAAAATAAAATAGAAAATTCTCGGCTGTGCGGACATAAGATTGTTGATAAACATGTCGTCATTTTTTGGACCCTGAGCTTCTCTATTGTCTTTATGTATATATATATATATATATATATATATATATATATATATATATATATATATATATATATATAGCTTGTAAACATAGCTTCTGACTTTTATGTCATCGATGTTATGACAACCTAGATATTTCTATTGGATGACTGCATGTATTTGGAAGCTTTTTAACCTCTTGAAAAATTTTCGTTGGTTGAGCGGTTTTACTAAAAAAAAAAAAATTTCCATTACGTGCATACACCAATTTGCTATAATAATAAAACAGTTTTTAAAAGAAATATTGGTAGTACATGTATGTATTTTAAAAATATTGAAAAAACTAACCAAAAAGAAACATTAATTAAGCAAATGTGCATTTTGCTGAATACACTTATTATCACTTTTTAAAAAATGAAATTAGACGCTATGTAATATCTCAGGATTATTAAAAAGGTTGCCAGCGTTTAAAATGCGCATCTGTTTTAAGAGCTTTCTACAAAAAGAAGTCAAACATATTTAACTTTGGAGAACGTAGCGGGCATCTTATTGGTGACTGATTGCCTCTTCCAATCCATCGGTTGGGATATTGGTCATGTAAATATTGCCGGACCATAGTTCTCGCCGAAGTAAAATAGGCAAATCTCTCAGAAGAACCGGTAATGTGTTTTGCGGAAAATTTAGATAAATATTTCCATTTACCCTGTTTGGAATAATAGCAGGAACAATAGCGATAAATAATACCTACCCAAACATTTATTTTAAAGTTATGCTGATGGTGTACAACTTTAATGGAATATTGATTTTCTTCCGCATAAACATGTTCATTGTGCAGGTTGGTGACTCCAGATCTTGTAAAGCAGGCTCCATCAGCCAAAAAAATTTCCACCAAAATTTGGATCACGAAATCCTTTGTTTCGAATAGTTTCACAAAATATAAAACGCGTGGGGGATATATCGATAAAACTTTCTGAATCTTTTGGACGTGATATGAATGTAACAGCTGTTCTTTTAAAATAACATTTACAATAGTTTTAGGTATATCCAACTCACGTTGTAAGCAGCGGGTATTAACACTTGGTTCTTCTTCAACTTTTTCTAAAATTTCCTCTTTTTTTTTCGACTATTTCAGTTGTTTGAATAAGACCCCTACTTTAAACTTTTTTTTTAAGGTCGCCTGTTTCTCGGTGATGACGCTCAATATTGGCAAATGTTTAATAATTTGGTGTTTAGAAAATCTGCAATCTGAAAATCTGCAAACTCTAACACTTCGACGCCCATTTCCTTCACAAAATCGTACACCAGGAGCATGTATACTTTCTCGGAATGTGTGTAGTTGTCCATGTTTAATAGTAAAATAGACTTAGAAATTTAGAATGTTGATCTTACTTTAGTCGACTTCTTAGACAATAATGACAATTTGTCAATAGTCAAATTATTAAATGTCATAGCAACAAAGTCACCCGAAAAATTATTGTTACAGGTATTGTTGATTATTACATTTAATTGGTGTATGCATGTAATTAAAAATATTTTCTTCCTGGCGAAACCGCTCACCCAACGAACATTTTTCAAGAGGTAAAAAAGCTTCCAAATACATGCGATTATCCCACAGAAATATCTGTGTTGTCATAAGGTTGATGACATAAAAAATCAGAAGCGATGTTTACAAGTGATGGCAAATTTATAACACTTACACTACTTTATAGCCAGTTGTTATACTACTAGAAAAAGTCGTATTATCCTGTTACACCAAAAATCATTAAATTCATTTACCATGTTGTCAAGAAATTTGGAAAAAATCAATATTTTCTTAAAACTTGGACGTTTTCTATCGCCTAAACGAAGCAGTATCGGATATAACTAAGTTGGCTTAAATCGACCTACTTTAACGTCAAGAGTCTGTCATCAAACGTTGTATTCGTATTTTCCGGACACCTTGTATATTATTATATTTTTTCAGATTATTTACGCTCTATACCCGAAATAAGTGACATTTCTATGCACGGATACCTAAGGAAACCGAAATTGACAGAAAAGGGGGTGGTGAGGAACGGTTTTGGAAGGCTAACCCTTCAATAATTAATTTATTTTTTTCACTGTTATTCTGCTTCTATTTATGATATTAAAGTAGTAAATTTTATACTGTTTTTGCAAATTGCCGCTACATACTAATGCAGTTTGAACAAAATCTATTCCATAGCATTAGCGTTATCTGGCAAAATAGTAAAAACACATTTTAAACCTTTTATCCTTACGAAAAATGCAAAAATTACTTTTTAGATAATTGTATGCAGAATATGTGAAGCCAAAAACTATGTTCATATCGTGATTTTTGGTAGACAAAATTACTTCTCAGAGAACAATAGTAAAATCGATAGTTTATCTCTTTCTGCCTTTTAAAATGTGAATATCGAAAAATCAATAAATTGATTTTTAGATATTGCTATGAGCTATCTTTTGAAACCAAAATCTAATCCAATAGATATCAATAAATTTATCAAATGACAATTTACTCTTTTCATCCTTTTTGAATGCGAATTTTGAAAAATTCTTTATTAGAAAATGCCCACATAGTGTTTTAAACCTGTTCCTAAAATTTCATAATTCTGCGTTGACATATAAGTATAGATTAACCCATAGACGGTGATTGTGTAGAACAAACATATGTAATTTTTAATATTCAACAAAAGTTTCTCATCATTTTTTTTTTTCAAAATTTTGGAGCTCATCTATTCTAAAAAGTTATAAAATAGACTGATATTCGCCGTATTCCTTGTGTCGATGGATTAAAATATTTTATTATGTTAAATTGTATCATTTTTGAAAGCAAAAAAATTAGTCCCAGCTTTAAGCAAATTGTCCTGGCGCATAATATTTATTATTTACGCTATTCAGAGTTAAAAATATTGTGAAACAGATCTTGAGAATTTTGTATGATTCTTCAAAGCAACTTTCTAGATGCATTTGACGACCATTACAGTTTTTTTTTATCTTGTCAATTCTGCGGTATGTACCTTGAGCTACTGGAGAATCACGGAACGGCAATTCTAAACAGGTAGTTGTTTCTTTCGCTCTTGGTTTGATACACCTACGCTGATAAGACTATAAGATGGTTGAGACAAGGTACAGAAAATAACTATATTTTTCTTTCATAGTCTTAAGAAGGAAAGGCAACTTAAAAACATGTATATAGTACATGAATATAGTTTTTCTCTGCAGTTATCTCCTACTGCCGAATATATAATTATTGAACTCCTTTTTTGATAACCTTATGGTTTGAAAACTGAATTATAGTAGTCTTGCTAGTGGTAATATAGGATTTTTATGAGAAAGTTTCACTGCGGACGTTAAGTTTTCTGTATTTTATTTATTTTTACTTATGTAAAATTTGATATATAAGATTTCGTTAAAAAAGTATTTTAGAAAATTTATTGAATAATATTTTTCCATAAACTTACACAAAATTACCTTTTCGATAACGTACCTGTCGTTCCTGACGTACTTTGTCCTTTAAGCGACATCTACCTGTTTATTTTTTCGGTAGTATAAATATATCATAGCTGCATATGGCAAATATTACTATATTACAGAAAATTACCAGACGTACAAATTATTAATATAGAGAAGGAAAAAAATATTCGAAAAAGTTTAAACTAAAAATAATTTAAAAAATGTTTTTGTAAAAAATTAAGTAATGCCATGGCCCTGTGGCACCACCCTACGAGCCGCTACTATTTTAAAGTCAATCGTTCATTCTGGTAAAACAAGAAGTTATTCAATTAATTTTTTATGTTGTAAACGATTTCATGAATCGTAACTTACTGAGTTAGCCTAGTCAGATATATTTTATGAACTGCTTTTCTACTCTTCATCATTAAAATGTTATAATTTCAAGTATGATGTGAAACTTTCCCATTATAGAGCAATACAGGCCAGTTTAGAGCACTATCAAGGTCCCCCTTCCGATGCGCAAAGTAGTCCCAGTGGCGAATTAGACTACGACCTGCAGATGGCGCTAATGATATCCGAAAAAGAGAGGGAAAGAGAAGAACAAAACAGGATAAACGAAGAGAAGATGTTGGAAAAAGCTTTGGAACTTTCTCTCCAAGAAAAATAGTTTTTTTTTTATATTAAACTTGATAATTAAAGGACACAGAGGCATTGAGCGGGCGAGCAGCTAAACGTATTTTTTTCTGGCAATTATGCATTTGGATATTCAGGCAAGTACCTATCTTAAAACGGTTATTTTCTAAACTGATAACATTTGGAAAATGTAAAAAAAGGGACAAAAATATTTATATATTTTTTAAATAAATCTCTTATTTAATGTCCACATGTTCAAAACGAAGATACTTAAAGTATTTGCATGTTTCATTCTGGTATTCCAAAAAGACCGATTGAATCGTTTAGCTTTCAAGCTCAATATATGACTAGGTGGGGGAAAATATGAGTAGG
Source organism: Diaprepes abbreviatus (assembly GCA_034092305.1). Classification (NCBI taxonomy): domain Eukaryota; kingdom Metazoa; phylum Arthropoda; class Insecta; order Coleoptera; family Curculionidae; genus Diaprepes; species Diaprepes abbreviatus. The sequence goes on from JASJET010000139.1 coordinate 14,165,709, forward strand.
TTTTGTCCTTAATCTGACAATCATCGGAATATTTTTTCTATTAAAGTGAGTGAAAGAAAGACCGGTTTAATTCAGCATCCTGATGAATATCTAATGTTAAACAGAATAAGTCCTAAATATGAATAATTTTTAGGTTTTCTTTACACTTAACTGATATCTTATGATTTTGCTGCAAATGGTATACTCGGGAACTTGAAAAAAAGACTATATTCTGTAGTTTACATTTCATTTTAGAACTAAAACAACATTTTTACTTTTGAAGAAAAGAAATGAGTAATCGTAGAAATATCACATATACGTGTATAGTTAAATCTTTATAAAAATAATACAAAGTCGGTGTCTATTCTCAATTTTTTTAGTTTTGAATTATTTAAAAAGGTTTTTATAGAAAGAATGAAACAATCATCGGGTTTTCGAAGTTTATGGTTTTATTAAAATTGTTCGAATTTCTTGTCATGTAGTGATAATTATTATTTCTGTTAGTTAAGGGTTTAAAACCTAAAGATAAAAAATAATCGTAATAATCGTTTTACAATAAAAAAATTACTGTCTACAAGACGGTAGTATAGAATACACTATGAAAATAAAAGCTTATTTATAATGTTAGATTAACCTTATAATATTAAACTTAAATTAGCATATAAGAGATCGGAGTGCAAACATCAGCGCGTGTACAATATTAAAAGGTTTATTTTATTTAGTCTCTTACAAGGGAAGTATCCGAGGTGTACCTCACCGATTTTTCTGATTTTGTAATATTATAATACATCAAAACACATATGTCTTTTTTACATGCTAATTCGTTCATTTAAGGGGGTAAAATCACTCTTAAAGTTTCCCTCAAAAGATGCATTTTCTGTAATATTTCGAAAATTGCTGTTAACAGTGTGATCTGACACATAGAACTTTTTGTCCTCTCTTCAATGTAGGAGTAAATGTAATTTTTTTTTGGTTATCTTTTTGATATAAGATTTTTAAAATCATTCACAAATTGTTAAAGATAATACCAATATAAAGATAATTAAAAAATAAAATTGATATGTCCTGGCATTGAAGTTTATTGTTTCTCGAAATAATACGTTCAGTTTCGGCATAAAACCACATAGAAGTAATAGTAGAAAATGAGTAAAAATTACCCTGGCGACTGCCTCTTTTTCATTAAAAAGATTATTAGCTTTTGAGATATTGCTGAAAATGCCTTTTTTGGGGGAAATTTTAAAGGTAGTTTTACCCCTTTAAGTAGATAAATTAATAGGTAAGAAAAAATACGTGTGTACTGTTCACAAAATTAAAAAATCGAGAAATACACCTCAGGTCCTTTCCTAGTTAGTACAGAGTGATAATGAAACCACAAACAACTATCCATGGCGTTTTTTCAAAACGATGCTTAATAGATAATGAAACTTGAAACATTGGTATGTATGTATTTCAGCTATTCAACCTTATTTTCATTTAAAAGAGTTTCGTAATGCCTCTATCGATGATATTGGCATCTGATATATTTTTTATGTGTGGTTTCATCACTTATTTAATAATTTTTTTTGTCAGTTCTAATATATAATTTGCGAATCAAATTTGGTTCTGCTCATAAATAATGTTTAAATCGTTCACCTTATTCATTTTCATTTTTTGCTTCAGTTTAATATTTGTTTATGCACTAGTTTGATGTTTTAACTTACAGAAGCTGTGTCGACTGATAGTGGTAGTCCTTTTTTATTTATAACTAATAGAAAAGGATATATGTCTTATTGGTTAATGATCTGATTAACCGAAACACAGTTTTCATAAAGGTGTATTGTAAAATTGCTCTGTAAAAAGTTGATCTCCCTCAATACCAGTTATATTTTTTATTTTCAAAATAATCAACTGATACTTATCTGATCTTTTAAATTACTCCTTGCAAGCTACGGTCTCAGGGCGAACAATAACTTAATCAAAAGCTAGTTCTCAGGTTAATTCAAGTGCGGTGTTTGTTGTAAAATTTCTTATTAAGTAAAGAACAACTCGTGTACAAATTAAGTTGACACACATTAAAAAAAAATAGTTTTTTACTTTTTTGTTAGTGGTAGTTCCAAGGAAGGGGGGAGGCAGAAGAACAAGTCCATTTATGACTTAAAGGTAGAAAAACCAGCATTTCAAACGCCAAATCAAAAATATTAAGGGTCATGTTTAGTTATAAGTGCAAAAAGGACATATTTATTTTCAAATTCTAGATATTTTTAAAAACCTGTTATCTTATTTTATGGCATATACTTTTAACGTATATTTTTACACTCAAAAAAATTTTCCGTGGTTATTTAGTAGACGTTCTGCTACAACAGGTTTTAAAATCGCAGTTTACTGTTAACACAATTGGGACAAGTAGGTTCATATGATATCAGAAAAAGACATAAATTCCTTGGGTATATAAGCACTTCTTGTGATTGAGCATTCGATTTTTTGAAATTTTAATTTAGGCCAAAATAGCGTATGTTGGAGGCAGTGGCGTAACTAAGAGTATGTGCGCCCCCCTATTCGGCCCCTCCCCGCAAACTTTTGAATGCGCCCTACTATTTTGCACTTGTCTTAATCCTTCGTATTCAGTTTCATCAAGGGGCTTGAGGGCGCCCTGGATTGGCTGCGTCCCCCGCCCTCGCACTGTGGGGCCAGCAATGTCGTTATTTATGCCACTGATCGGAGGTCAAAAGTTTATTTTTTGATAAAAAAATTATGGTTAAAAATACCACGGGATAAATTAAAAAGTAGTTTTTGAGAAATCGCAGTTAACGGTTTGCAAAATGTTGTTTTGAGGAAAATGTGATTCAAGTTAAGAGAGTAATTTACCCTTAGATAAGTGATATATTTTTATAAATGCATAATACAATTTGTTACTTGACAATTTATGTATATTCTAACAATAAATTCTATAAAAAACTATTCACGCATCAGCTAAAAGGGACCTTAACTTACAATTTTCGTAGTATATTTTCGATGTGTTGTACTTTAAGAAAATGTTATAAAAAATCGGTTTTTTGAAAGTTACAACTTGACATGAACCCTTAATGTTTTTTATGTCGATTAGGATCACTGATTTTAACATTTTGGTATTAACTAGTCTTTACCACAGCTCTGCTCGCAAATGCTGGTATATGTATGTTAATAAAATCTGAAAATTTCGATACGGGGAAGTTCAGAGGAATGCAACTTCTAAAAAATCATTTTCAGCAATAAGGCAATCAGTGTAGATTGTACAAGTTGTAACCAAAAACATTTTTTAGGATATAAATATGTAAAACTCATTTTATTTTTTTAATTACACACAGTGTAAAATTAATTTTTACATAAAAGTGCAAGAAATAGCTGAATCAGCGTCTTGTCTTCTCCAAACCAAAAATTTGGGGCCTTCATTCCTTTTTTTAATTACTGTTAAAATGCTTATACAGTAAAAATTATAAATATATGTTATTCTGACTAAAATATTCCTGGAGTTAAATAAAAATTAAAATAAAAAATGGTTGCATAGTCGGCGAAATACTTGGCGCTTTAGGACGTAAAAACAGAGAAAAGCTACTTTGCAAATTAATGCTCTAACGTTGACCTTGTTTGGCAACTATAAACACCGAATTTTTTCTATTAATCGCCTCCTTACTTTAAAAGAGGGGCGGGAGTTTCCTAAGAAAATCGGCGGCCCCTGTTAAATAGAAAAGTTTTTTGGCATTCAATATTTTTGTAGTAAAAAAGTTCGAAAAGGAACAAATATTTTCAACTTTTGACTATTTTTTTTTATAAAGCACAACGTAGCAACCAAGTTATTTTTAATATGTTGTTTTATGTGATCCCACAAAATTTATTTTGTGCTGCGTTATGCTTTTTAAAAAACACTGTGAAAAATAGTGTTTGTTTCTGTAATTTCATAACAATATTAAAGCAAAAAAAAACTTTTGTCTATTAAAGAACCTCGTATTTTTGCGCATTTTAGAAAAAAAAAATAAAAGGAAACATCACGGAGTTTATAAATTAGGGTTAATTTGGGTCATTTCCTTTGGAAATCGCTACTCCCCCTTTGAGAGCAATAAAACGGCACTTGAATAAACACAAGCTATGGTCTCAGGCGGATATAAATAATCAGAATACACCGTAGAAGCATTTTGTCTTGTTTTGGTAGACATTTTAACTCAATGTTGTATGATAAACATTATTTTTTTTATATTTGGTGTTTGATTAACAAGTAAAATACATGTAAATAGTAGTCACGTAATATGAGGGAGTTTTCTTTATTCAATAATGATAGCTTCCAAAAACCAAACTAACTGGGGCCTTCATCGTGAATCAAGAAATATACTCTTAAATGAGCACCTTTGCTAGGGTGCAGTCATTCACAATAATTGTGAACATTAATAAATTTATTCTATCTTGTCTGCGTTCTTCCAAACACGACAATTCGGGGAATATTTCTGTATTTGATTTTTACCATTGTGTAATAGTGATGTTACTTTTACATCTACCATTTTATCTTTCACTCACAAGATATCAAAACGTTTTGACGTTATGTAGAAGAGTTACTGTGAATTATTAACAGAAAACAAAATATTAAGGCATAAAACGAAAATATTTTTCCCCAATTTGAACAGAAAACGATTTTAGTTGATAATTAAGACAAATCCTACTGCATTATAAAAATGGTGAAATTTATTGTTTCACACAACAAAACACTGTGCCACACTTATCAAAAGTTGAATAAACCAATGATTTTTCCCGGTTCGGTATTTTTATTATTTCTGTTATTTCTCGTGTTCCCAGGATATTAAAGAGGTTTTTCTGTGGTGTTTATATATCTGCTACTATCAACATACTGCCAAGTGACTACGCCCAAATGTAGCTTAAAGTAACTTTCAATATTAAATAATAAAAAAAAATTAAGTTAATTATAGGTTAAGAGTTTTAAGAATTATTGAAACTAAATTTGAAATTTGATTTTATTTTTACGCTTTCTTATTCTGCAGTTAATGAACATTAAAAAAATTTGATAAGATCGTACAGTGTTTGGTTTAATTGGTGCTTTCCAAAAATGTTTATTTTAATTTAAACTTTGATTTATGTACTAACAAATGCAAAGTGTTTTATTAGAAGATTCCATTATTTAAAATTGGTAATTCTATTCTTAGAGACATATTTTTTATTATAATAAACTTAACAGTTTTACCCTTAATTTTACACATAAAGAAATGTATGGAACCAAAATTACCTAGCTGATAGAAAAAATAAGTAATAACGGTTCAAATTTATAACTAATTGATTCTTCATTTATAATTTGTGAAGTTAAGAAAGAATCAAAGATCGGTATATGGCGCCTTGGTTTTCTATAATTTTTTTAAAAATCATGGATATATTGTAAGTAAAATTATTTTAAATATAATTATTTTTTAAATTTAAGGTTAACCATGTTTCCTGATTTTTTTTTTTTTTTGAACAACTTTGTGTTTTTAATTTTTTATGTGATGAGCTTCTTGGAACTTGATTATTTTTTATTGTATTAAGATAATTTTATAAATATCCATGTAAAGTGTGCCACTTCTGTAATGTAAAATTTTTTCACAATAAAACACTTTGTAAAAAGATTTTAATAAAGCATGAAAGTAGGTACTGAAAATAAGGTAGGGGTAGACTAAGTATTTATGTTTGTTTTAAAACCATAGATTGGTTATTTATTTATATGCATAGGTAGTTTATTTCTTTTTTAGTAAAATTATTGTGATATTTAACATTAATTTAGCATTTTTGTTGGTTATTCCGTCTTGATGGGGCCAAATTTTGGACTCTAGCCAAATTAACTATTGTGTTAGGTATTTTTTGTTAATAAAAAAGAAAAAAAAACAGTTTGTACTTGTAATTATGTTAGAATTTTAATATTTTAGTTCCTATAAGAACATTGTTTATTCTTAATATATTTTATTTAAAAACTATCAAATTCAATTATGAAATACTTCAATAAAGAATACTAATGAGACCTTAAAGTGATTTCAGCAGTTTTTTCTCATCTTCTTACTCCATGTATTCTTGAGCCCTAGAATAAAAAAAAAATCTTTTATTCGAAATGTATTAATAAAAAAATTTTCTAACACCAAATAAGGCTAAGAAACTAGAAGTATGTATAATATATGATGCAGTAAATATGGTCTCTGATAGTCTAGTGACATTTAAAACCCTCGAAGTAGGATAAGGTTAGTCAAAAACAGTTTGGAACTGTCTATCCAACAACACTAGCATACTGAGACAAATACACTTAAAAAAGGCTGTACATACTATAAACCAACACTGCAGACAGACCACATTCCTAAAATCAACCTAACATAGAGCATTATTTAAAGTACATATGATCATGTCTAGCAGTTGCAAGAATCGAGTTCTCAATTTTCGGCAATATCACTTTACTGCTGAGGAATGTGAAAAAACTTCCCAGTACAATAAATTAATATCCCAGGAACCTGGCTCTGATAAGAGGAAAAACAAGTATAAGCCACAATAAACTTTATGATAACAAATGTACAATCACTTTTAACCTAAGTTCCTTAATACAATCTGTCATATTTATTGCAACTTTTAAAAACTGAGCTTATGTTTAAAATGTCATTATGTATTAAGGGGGTTTTCTACTCCAGTGACCCTATTTTTAGGTAATGTCTGGGATTTTTTTTGTATAAAATTAAAAGATATAAGTATAAATTGTTATATATTATTAACTTTTAAAGCTCTTTCTCTAATTTTCCATGTATTATTTGAAAATTTTAGGTATTAAAAAAAAAAAAAAAAATGAAAACATGATTTCATGGCGAACAAAAAATATATTATTTTTTAGACTTTCAGATATGGCGAGAACTAGCAATATATTATAGTTTTATACAAAATGGCGGCCGTTTGGGATGACATATGAAAAAGTCTCGGTGTTCTTTGGCTTTTGAACGTCAAAAAGAAATCCATATGATTGACAATTATTAAATTTTGTTAGTTTCCACTACATCCACCTCAATTTTTTGCTATTTCCCAACAAAGCAATAAAATCTATTAAACAGTTTTTTACCAATCATAGTGATAAGATAAAAAAAAAGTGATTATTGGAAAATCGCTCATAAATTTTTTTTGTAATTTTGTTATAAATTTTGCAACTGACGATCCGTCTGCTATGCTTAGAACATATTATATGACAAATATATGTATGTTATATATTGTATGGTCATACTTTAGTATTTTCAATATTTCAGTGACCAGTACTGTGAAAGTTAGTAAGACTGCGCTCTGAGGGTCTATTGGACGACCTGCGTCTATCTTCCCGCAAAACTGTTTCGCTCACATATTCTCCAGCTATCGCAAGATGAAAAAAAAAACATCAAGTTTTTAAAATAGAAAACCACCCTAATCTATGGGACAAGCTATATCTATTTATCGGTACACAGCAAAATATTGCTTACTTGTTGTAAATTGTTTGTAAAACATTATAACTTCTTTGGTAACGTTCTTCGTTTTTTGCGGCCGTTTCCATCCATTTCCTTTTCACTTTAACCCATCTTTGCAAGTGATCTCTTATAAGAGTATTTTTGTCTACAGGAGGACATTCTTCCTAAAATAGTATTTAATAACATATTGGTAGATTGAGTTGTTTCTTTAGTCTAAAATTTTAGTTAATTTTGAAAAATATATTTCATATTATTATTGTTTAAGGTTAATTTACTACCTGTAAACTATCAAGACATAAAAAATTATTTTCTTCAAGTATAGATATAATTTCACAGAGAGTAAATTCTCCTTAGTGATATTCAATAATAATATTTAATAAATGTTTTATTTCTACAACACCTATTCATTTTAAAAGTTTGGAATTGCCTGTAATTTCCGATCAATTTTTCACCTTTCTTAAATTAATATTGGACTTGAAAATTTTTGTTTTAAATTGTTATTTTCTATCGAAACTTTATATTTTAAACTTAAGCAAACAGGGTAGGACAGTGTTTTAGTTAGAGGTTTTCAACATCTTCCTGATTCAAATTATACTGCTTATCAATAAGTTCGTAATTATAAATAGAAAAATTTTTCACAGAGATTTTATTAATATGGTTACAATGTTGTTTAGAAAGGAAGGCATAAATCAGATTGTAAGGTTCTTAATATATGTGTTTGTCATTAGTGATCTATCTAAAAGCCGTTTTACACATACAAGAATTATTCCGAAAATTATAACAAAAATTTTTAGCGAATTTTTGCCGAAAATTCTAAGGAGATAATTTTTAAAATAAACTATCACTCTGTGTGATACGTACAAGAAATTTGAATATAATTTTGGTAATAATTTTGTCGATGCTCATGCGCATTTTCATCACATGTGACGTTCCACCAGTTAAAAAGTTAACTTGCTCTGGGGATAACCTTAAAATGTTATAAATATGAAAGTTTCCGAACATATATAATCAAGAAACCAGAAAATAAGGGATATTTTGTGCAAGAAACAATGAGTTGTTAATATTAAGTTTAGGTTGATTACCAAACATGGGCAAATTTTATTCTGCGTCGATTTTCGCGCACTTTCTGCATTTTGGTCATAAAAATATAGAACACGTCCTATATTTTTATGCCGAAAATTTTCACCAAAATTTTGACAATAATTTTTTGATGTGTAAAACAGCAAATTAGTTTTATGAAAATTTTCAACATAAATATGAGATAAATTTTGGCTATAATTCTTGTGTGTGTAAAACGGCTCTAAGAGTTTGGATAGTCTAACAAAAGAAAGTAAGAGGGAATTAGAACTTTACTAGTGGCGCCTTTGAATCTGAAATTTTAATAGCAATAACAAATATATAATTAGTACAAAAAATAATTTTGTGCCTTGAGGATACCTAATGGTAAATAAGTCATATTATTTCTTTACACTAAATAACAAATATTACTTTACAAATTTTTTTAGTTTCTATAACTAAGTACATATACTCACATAATTTAGATTAATATTATCTTTATCTTGTTCCATTTGCTCTGGCAAGGGAGAAGGAATTCTAGTTTCAAATGGTTTTGATGGTGGAGGTAATCTTCTGACATCTACTGTAGAATCATTCCATGAAGTATTATCTAGCTCTGGAGAAGAAGCTCTACGTCTGAAAAAAAAATCTTATTATATACAAAATACAAATATTCTACTTAAAATGTTGTGCTCTTTACAGAGCATACCTAACATTTGGCATAAATCTGTGTTACATGTTACCTATGTTATGCACAAGGTCTGCCTGAATATATTAAAGTAATTTTAATAATTACCCCTGTTAAAAAAAAGTGTTTGAAGTTTTCAATGCCATATTTAAATATAAATTTTATTGTAAAAGAAAACCTCCCTCAAAAATGTATCCACCATACTAGATCTTTTATACACCATTTTTCCTAATCAAGATAAGACTAAAAAGTGAAAATACAATTAATTTTTACCCCCAAATGCACTAAACTTTAAAACTGGTCTCATAACAGTAAATGATTGACATGTTTGACAATGAGTCGATTAAGTTTTGAACCATAAAAATACAAGGATGAAAAAATAATTTTCTCTTATTATTTAACAGGCAAAAGTAAAAAAGTTAGTTTATTTTAGAGAGACAGCTATTTTTCCTACCAATTCCACTGCTTTATAGTTTTCATCTATTTTAATATATAAAGGTTTATTTGTGCATTCTTCGAGCATACACTACTGGACATATTTAATAGAAATTATAACAATATCATAAGCAAAAAACTGACGGACTAAAAGATTTATTTCCAGGGCAACAATCAGATCAAAGTCTTAAACCTTCTTGGTGAATCTGGATGTATATAAATGTCTTACTTGATAACTCTTTGAGGGTTTTTAGGCTGATTGTCCATCCATGCCCTACAAAGCGGATATAGTGGAGTCTCTTCTTCAAATCTGGCCAAGTCTACACTTCTATCGTAGAGCTTCATAACATAGGTATGATGATACGGAGTTGGAACCACTTGATTTTTTATTTTTTTGTCACTAAAGATTAAAAAATATATATATTTCATACATTGGCATCTAGTGGAATAACATTATAAGCTTTACTGAAATAAACGAATATATAATATAATATAGATGTACAAAGGAGAGGTATATGACAACCTATCCTTTAAAAAAAAAAAATATCAATAATCGTTACCTTTTTCTTCGTTTTGTTTGCCCCTCGTCAGAAGATTCGCTTTCTTCTTCTGATGATCTTTCGGTTAGTTGCTTCAGAACCCCTTTTAGTCTGCCTTTGGCCATTAAATAATCATTCCCGCCTACATTTTCCTCTTTAATTTCGACTTTAATTGGTGTTGAGCTGGATAATCTACGTTTTTTCGTCATTTCAAAAAAAGTTAATATTTCTACTTTAAAATTTGTCAACAAAAACTTTAATTTTAGGTTAAGATTTTAGGAATTTTCTGTCCGTTAATGTCGACTATATTTTCTTATCTTGGTAACCCTTTTTGGGAAGTCACATTGCCAACGTTACATATTTGTTGGCAACACTACAAAAAAAATTTAACACGAAGCCACTTCTAGCAAACACTAAACTAAAAGAGTAACTTTCCAGCTTTACGAGCGTTACATATAAAAAAAGAAAGGTGAATAACAGTATATGGTATCTCTCTCGCTTCAAACGCGATTAGCCGGCGCGCCCATGGAAAATGTTAGAATAAGGAGGGGCAAACCAACTAAACGTTCGAAGCGAGAGATAGCATATATGCAATTTTGTGTCTCTCTTTCTGACGTGTAACGCGCATGAAGTACTCGAGCTGTATTTATGCTTTAAGGTGCCATAGACAAACCTTTCTTACACTGGGAACATTGATTGGAAAAATAAATTTAATATTTCGTTTTGGTGAATTGGCAATACTTTTGCGTTACCTAACCTAAATTATTTTACCGTGTTGTGATTACATTTCTTATTTATTGAAAAATGAATGAAAATATAATGAGTTCAGCTGAAACTGAGGAAAAAGTTGAGAAGCAAGAGGATAATCCATATGCATATTTGGAAAGGGGTGAATTTTCTTCTGAAAATTATAAAATTGAAATAAAAAACTTACCAAAGTTTTATGGAATCAGTGTGAGTTAAGTTTATTTCTAGAGCATGAGGTTTATTGATACTTGTTGCCACTTTTAACCTAAACTATATGTTAAGTCTTATCATTATTACAATGGTTATGAAGCTGGTGTCATGGGGAATCTGGGCATGGAGATTTGCCATTTCGAGTGATTTTAGTATTGCACCTGTGATATCAATATGTATTCAGAATTATGTTGTGTGTGATAGGTACTTTCATGACAGCTACTATCATATCATTTTGAAAACGTCTTTATTCACAACTATGCTTTATTATTTCCACTTATAAAATCAGATTAAAGACATATTTTTTCTTTTAGACACACTCATTTTTATGTCACATGGATCAGATAAGAAATACCTGATTAAGTAATGCATGTTAAACATCCTCATATAAATACAAAGAATTATGTATTCTTAGTAGTCTACAGTTTTTAGGATCAACATCATGTTAACTATCATTTGTATATTACTGTATTAATTTTGGTAATAATTCGGAAAGGTGTACATAAATAAATAAATGTTTATTGACGGACCAGCCATTTCCAAAAGGGAAAAATCAATACATAAGTATAATATAAAAATCCCCAGTATCACACGCATAAACAGAAACATACAACAAAACATTGAACAAATAATAAGATAATTAGTCAAATACAAAAATATATAAACTTGAAGATATACAATATAGATAAAATAGGGTATAATATACTCATACAAACACAAAAGTTACAACAAAGAGGTATACAGAAGGTGGACAAATATAAAATACATACACTAAAAACAAGTTACCATCTATAGATAAAATGACTAGATACATATATCACAGTGCATTGTTTATTTTTGAGCTCAAGGAATTCAATGTATCATTAAAGAAATCAATATTATTTTCAAATTTATTCGCCGTAATTGAAATTCTCTCAAAACTCTCTGTGGAACATTTATGTCTATCATAGCTAATAATTCAGTACAATCTATTAATCCATGCAAAATTTTATAAAGGGTGCGCGTATTGATATATGTTCTCCTTTCCCTAAGAGGTATCAAATTAATGGTCTTATGTATTTCTTCATATACTATGTCTTCACTTGGTATCCCCATTTTGAAACACACAAATCTAATGAATCTCTTTTGCACTTTTTCAATCTGTCGAATATACTGCCCGTAGTAAGGAGACCATACCTGGCAAGCATATTCCAAGATTGACCTAACATAGGAACAAAATAATGTTCTAAAGCAAGCAATGTTATTAAAGTCATGCAAGGTTTTTTTAATAAAGCCCAGCAATTTTAATGCTTTATTAGTAATATGATTCACATGAAAGTTAAAACTTAAATTGCTGTCAAAATATACTCCTAAGTCTTTGAGCTCTTTTTTAGTTTCAAGTGATATACTACCAATCGAATGAATAATCATATTGAATAACATGCTTAATGCGATAGAATCTCAAGACAAAACATTTGCTTACATTCAATTGCATATCATTTATTTTGCACCATTCACTTACAGCATTCAAATCTTCTTGAAGTCTCATACAATCTTCCACATCCTTGACTATTTGAAAAATCTTTAAATCGTCAGCGTATAAAAGACATTTAGAATGTTTCACACATTCAGTCACATCGTTGATAGAAATATTAAATAAAAGTGGAGCCAAATGCTAACCTTGCGGTACGCCAGATGAGACTAAAATCTCACTAGAAACAAAATTGCCAATTTTTACCTGCTGTCTCTTATTTGTTAGGTAACTATAAAACCAGTGGAAAAGGTCACCAAATATGCCATATTTTTCCAACTTTCTCAAAAGTAGAGAGTGATTTACCTTGTCGAAAGTCTTAGAGAAGTCCGTGTAAATAGAGTCAACCTGATTAGTGTTCTCAATAGAATTTCTCAAAAACTGCTCATAAACAAGCAAATTACTTACAGTAGATCTACCTCCGACGAAACATCTAGAGGTAGGTGCCGTTTTGGTTTTGTTTGTTTTGATTTTTTTGATAATTTTCTTGATTTTTCTGATGAAAAAAAAAAACGTGCACACTAATAGAAGCATCTGTATTATATAAAGTTTTATAAATTTATCAGAAAAATCAAGAAAATTATCAAAAACAAATCAAAACAAACAAAAGCAAAATCGCACCCGCCTCTAGATTTACACCTTTCCAAGTTATTACCTTAATTTTTAATATTTTCTGCGCTAAAGGTAATTTGAAATCATACAAAAGAGTAATATCTACCGACTGAAATATTCTTAATTTAAACAAAAAGGCAGAAAAATACAGTTTTCAAAATGTAAATAATTATATACTGTAGTTATTAAAGAATAAAATATATACACCAAGCACAAACCACAACATAAAAAATTAATGTCAATTCTCACTCAGTAAAAAGTGTATCCTTTATTAGTTTTATTTAATAGCATTCCATTCATTTGGTACCTGGCACAAATTTCATCATAGCAGCATATGCAAAATTTTATTAAATAGTTCCACTACTCTACGAGCCGGCACTACCTTAACCTTCTCAGTTTATATTTTTCAAATATTTGCCTGTTTATCGCTCACTATAGCATGTTGTATTGGCGGTAAACACAGTGTCGTTATTAACGGTGTATGAGTGTTTTTTATTTTAATTTTCGCAACGTCAATAACAATCATGTTCCTGCCCGGATTCCATGTTGTATTAAGGGTTCAAGGGTTTCTTTCAACCACCTTTTGTGATTGTAACTATTTTTCGATTTTAGCGAGACGTCAACGCACCTCGCCATTATTCGATATTTTTGTACTTGTGGACTTATTTACGCCTTTACCAGGTTTATTGGATTAATTTTTTATCCTTCAGGAAACGTGGAAGTTCGTTTCCGTCGGAATTAAATTTAAGACTTTTCGCATTATTAATTATTTGTGTAAAACCTGGATTTTAACACAAATCGGGGGTTGTTGTAGAAGTTCCGCCAATCCTCCCAACTAGAATGAAAACTTTGGCCGCCTCACCTTTCTTCTCACTTATTGGGATAGAAGGGGACTGAGTAAAGCTCAAGTTAATGGAGATTAATCAAGGTCAATTTTTTATCAATGAACGCTTCTAGGGAATGAGTTAATTAGGAATACTTTATCAAGTAACGTTCATCTTAAACTCTTAGTTAACTTTTCAAATTACTTTTTACTTTTCCTAACTTTTTCAGTTTTTTTTATGTACATAATTTAGTTATTTTCCCTAAGTCAAGTTCGGGATTATTGCACTCTCCACTATCATGTTCAGGATTTATTTGTCAAGATCGAGATTTTCATAACTTTAGAGCCAACACAAAGCTGACTATTAGTCAAAATGTCAATATCAGGTTATCTCAGGACGTGTAAGTTAAGTAACTCGTACGCGCCGCTAACCTCGTCTTTTTTCGACGGTAATTTTGATTTCAATTTCAAGAATTACGACACGTGCAGGATCTTTATTGTCTGTAGAATGTTAAGTTGTCAAAAACAACCTCCTTTAAGTACCACTATCACGTTAAGGATTTATTTGTCAAGATCGGAATTTTTATAACTTTAGAGCCAACACGAAGCTGACTATTAGACGCAATGTCAATATCAGGTTATCTCAGGACGCGTAAGTTAAGCACTCGCACCTAATCAAAGTGCCGCCACTGCGCCTTTTACTGTCTAGCTTTCCCCGCTTCGGCAACACGAATTTTTCCAGTTTTAGCTCTGTATGCCGTATTTTATTTCTTTAGGTAGTTTGGGGATATGTTAAATATGAAATTTAATATTCTATCGTAAAATTAGCGTGTATTCACGACAATAGTTATTTTATCTGAAACACATAAGAAACACATACATTAAATAATAAGGATTCCCGCACTGCACCTTGTGACACACCTTTCTTTCTTGATTTAGGCTCACCGTGGTCATCCTTTATACAAACATATCTTACACAAGTAAGATCTAAACTATTCTAATGGAATATCTCTGTTCTAATTTACCTATTAAAATATTATGAATTACCATATCAAATGCTTTTAATAAATCATAGTCTCGTTAAATATATTATAGATTTCTCTGAGAACCTCAAATATTGTATTTTCTGATGCTATTATAACACTCTTTTTACATTTGACACTTGCAAATCCACAAAAGTAACCAATCCAGAGTTATCTGTATAGAAATCATTGAAAAAAACTTGGCTATTGTTAATTTATCAAGAAGTTCAACACACAAGATATTTTCTTTTACTTTTTCTGGTTTCTCAACCCACAACAGGTATTACATATTAATTTTACCAAGCTTGGTCCAATTTATTACTTCCAGTAACATAACTTTTTGTTTTATTGTTATTTTTATTATTTTAGGAGTTAAAGAAGTTATTAAACAATAAACTTAAGCTAAACCCAAATAAAATCAAAACTCCCAAGAGAAACAGTCCATATGCTTTTGTTTGTTTTCGAAATCAAGAAGACCGAGATAAGGCTATTAAAGTACTATCTGAATTTAGATGGAAAGGAAACCAGTTGCAAGCTACTGTAAGATTTTTTTTATAAAAGTATAATAAGAAAATTGCATTTTATAGTAATAAAAATATATTTTTAGTATGCTAAAGCAAGTGCTGACCCATTAGTGAAGAAGCGAAAAGAGGATTTTGAAGATAAAAATTCAAATAAAAAGCAAAAAATTAATAATGATATGCCACAAAATGAAAGAATAAAAATGTCTACAATTCCTCTGGCTGATATGGAATATAATGAACAGGTAAAATTAATTGAAATTGTTTAGTACGTCTGTATTTGTTATGCTGCATACACACCAAACCAGCAAACGCCAATGAAGGGGAATCAATTAACGTTACTACATGCTCTTTGACCCACACCATTGCTAACGAAAACTAATAATGGAAATTCGTTAGCTTTCATTCGTCTGGTGTGTATAGTTAAATGACTGTCAGTGAATGTTCGTTGGCGTTCTTCTGTGCTCTTCAGAGTGGCAGTAACACAAAAAGAAATGGAGCATTCAAGTGAATGAGGAAAAGACGCCTCTAAGTAATTATACTTGGAAAGTCTAATGTAAAACTCATTTTGTTGTACTTATTTGAGCTGCATGCTTTCTTATGCTGTTAGAAGGATTATTAGCAATCTCATCCAGAATATGTTCTTTTAACTCTTGAAGGCCTTTTAGCAGCACAATGGCTTAAAAGGTTTCTTAAAATGTCAAGTCAAGCTTGAAAAATTCTTTTTCGTGTCTTTAAATATTTTAACGGTTATAATACTGAGGAAGAGAACTTGGGGACAATGAAATGAAAGTTAGTTATGCTACTGGTGTGTCAGTGCGAACAATTGAAAGAATAGTCAAAGAAAGAACAACTGTTCCAATCAAATTTTTAAGAGTTCTGGCAAAAAGCGTCAAAAACTTTCATCAGTGACTAACGTTCCACTATATAATGCAAACGAAATTTGCGATATTATAAAATTACCGACGGAAATCGGGTAACATTAGACAAGCTAAGAGTCGACATGAGAGAAGATATGGCTGGAATGGATCTAACACTTCTCTTAGAAAAATTTTACGTAACTTGGGATTCCGTTTCAAAAAAATCAAGACAATAGACAGGTACTCATTGAAAAAAATAACATTAAATCCATGTGGATCAATTATATACAAAAAAACAAGGTATTACCAAAATGAAAACTACCCATTGTGTATTTGAATGAAACTTATCTCCATAGTGGACACGCTTGTTCTAAAACAATAGCGATGAAAGCAGAAATGGTTTATTTTCCACTATTTCACAAGGAAATCGTTTAATTATAATTCACGCCGACGGAGAAATGGGCTTTATACCTAACTGCCTCCTAATATTTAAATCAGGCACTAAAACAGGTGTCTATCATCATGAGATGAACTTGGAAAACTATAGGAAATGATTACAGAAAAAACTTCTACTAAATTTGTCTCCTAATTCTGTTGTCGTTATCGATAATGCACCATATCACATTGTTCTGTATCCACATCAAATTTTAAAAAAGCGAATGATAGATTGATTAAATGCAAAGGACATCAAAATCATAAAAAAAGTAAAGACAAATTTAAAGAATATAATTATGATCTTTTGGTGTAAACAACTGTAAAGAACAATGTGGTTCAAAGAAATGTCCCATTTAAATTAGACTATTTCCGAAGAAGAATTTGCTAACATCACGCGAGAGGATAGGATAAAAAGATGTAACCGCGTAACTTCTATAGAAGATAAATAATATCTTGGTTAGGAAGGAATGTTAGACAGTAATGTAGAACCACTTATAATCCGTTTAGGTTTAAATGCTAGTAGCGGAGACGACAGTTTTTCACAAGATCTTTAATTGTATGTAGAAATGTTTATCTGTACTACCTGGATATTAATTGAGTAGTATCTGCAATATGTATATATAGGAATATATTTTTCAAAAATGTAAAATTAAGTTATTTCTCTCGAAAAATTATTCAAAACTGTAATCTTAATAACTGGTACAGGTCTTGGGCAATAAATAAGGGCCATCGGTTACGCCTACCTGCGCCCGCTTTCGCCAAGTTATGTGGTGGGGCCAATATCTGTTTTAATTTATTGGTTACTTGTTTCTCTTAAGCGCGATCAACCTTTTCAAATGTTTTTCAGCCCGGTAAATTTTTATTTGAAAATCTCGACATAAATTTATTTTGCCCTCAGAGAACTGCATTCCGTTTGCTATAAATTAAATACATGTCGGCACATTTAGCCTATAAAGTACTCGCAATTGTACTCTTAGGAAAACTTAAACCCTATGCAGCAGAAACTATAGGGGACTATCAGTATGGTTTTAGGGGCGGTCGCTCCATCGTAAATCAAATATTTACCATTAGACAGTTAAGGAAAAATGCTGGGAATTCAATCGACACCTGCATCAACTATTTGTGGATTTTAGACAGCAAAGAGCAAAGTGAGAATTGGACAAGACCTTCCAGAGGTGTTCAATATAAATGACGATCTCAAACAAGGTGACGTTATATCTCCGTTGCTTTTTAACGTAGCTTTAGAATACGTCAGCAGAAAGGCGAAAATCCAACCGCCAACAGCGATGTTGTATCTTACTTTTGGCTTTTGCAGGTGATATAGACATTGTGGGAAACAGCACGCTGGATATCAAGACGACCTTCAATAACTTCCAAAAAAGTGCGAGTAGCATTGGGCTTAAAATTAACGAAGAGAAAACTAAAAATCTGTATTCCACTAGAAACAACCAACACAGCGGCAGACTAGGCCAAAACATCACAATGGAGGACTATAACTTTGAACGCGTCAAAGAGTTTAAATATCATGCTTACTGAAAACACTGACGGAACGACAGAAATTAACTGTAGAATCCAAACAGGCAATGGGTGCCTATACGCAGTACAAGACCTCCTAAAATCCAAGTTAACAACAAGACGTGTCAAGATAAACATATACAAAACAGTAAAAAGACCTGTAGTGATGTATGGGTGCGAAGGTTGGATATTAACGGTAACAAAAGAAGAACGGCTCCGAGTCTTCGAAAGAAGAATTCTTAGAAAAATATATGGCCCAAAAGTGGATGCAACAACAGGACAATACAGAATCCGTACCAATAAAGAACTGGAGGATCTATATGGAGACACTAATATTGTACGAGAAATAAAATCTAAGCGACTGCAGTGGGCGGGACACTTAAGAAGACTACCAGATAGTCGCACAGTCAAACTCGCGTAGGAGGAAACACCGGTAGGGAAAAGAACACTAGGATGCCCTCGTCTCCGATGGAAAGACAATATTGCCAAAGATCTAAAGGCAATAAATATTGATAATCCGCTAGATGCCATGGCAGACAGGCAGCAATGGAGGAGTATTGTGAAGTCGGCAAAGACCCACCCAGGGTTGTAAGCCATGGAGTAAGTAAGTCAGGCACATTCAGCATAGAAATAGAGTTCCCTTATTTAATTAGGATTTGATGGCTTTGCCAATTCTTGCCGTATAGTCGCACAGTCAAACTCGCGTAGGAGGAAACACCGGTAGGGAAAAGAACACTAGGATGCCCTCGTCTCTGATGGAAAGACAATATTGCCAAAGATCTAAAGGCAATAAATATTGATAATCCGCTAGATGCCATGGTAGACAGGCAGCAATGGAGGAGTATTGTGAAGTCGGCAAAGACCCACCCAGGGTTGTAAGCCATGGAGTAAGTAAGTCAGGCACATTCAGCATAGAAATAGAGTTACCTTATTTAATTAGGATTTGATGGCTTTGCCAATTCTTGCCGTATTAACGGTTACCCTGGTAATAGAATGTCTGGTATTCTAATTTATATGAATTACACATATCAGCAAAGTGGACACAAATGAATTGATTTTTCTAGAAAATGGTTGATTTTTGTTGAGTAGATGTTGAGTAGTTTTTTTTTTATATAATTGTCCATCAGGTTCTGAAAACTGACACCTGTCAAAATTTTGGCCCGCGTGTTCGGTTGTTTATGGCCTGGATTTGTGAGTCTTTATCGGTTATTATTACAATATTTCATTAAAATATACAAGTCTGCTTACAGCGCTAGTAATAACATTTATTGCTGTTTCATTGTCCTAACAAATATATTATTTTTATGTTTTGAGGATTACTTTATATGAAATTACTCCTTTTAACTCATATTTTACGAAATAGTGCTCTGATAAATGTTTCTTAATAAATAAAAACCTTTTTTATATGTTGTTCAAAATTCTTTCTAAAAATTTTAACATATATAATGATTGTGATTTATATGGAAAATTTAGTTTTTTTTTATTTCTTCCGTTTTTTTGAAGTGAAAAAATAAATTGACCCGTTCAAACATATTTTGCTGATTATATTTTTGTGTTTAGCTCAAAATAAAACAAGGAGATATGAGATCAGCCCTAAAAAGACTGGGAAATGATCTTGCACATCATAATTGGGAGCTTAAAAAATGGATTGAGGGACAAAAAGAAAAATATGATGGCTTGCCCTGTGAACTATTAGATATTAGATATTCTGACCAGACAGATGGGTAAATATCTTAAACATTGTTTTATCTAATGAAATTATACTTTAATTTAATAGAGAATACACCTTCCAGTTGTCAATGTACGTAGAGTGTTTTTTCCTTAATGTAAATAATCCTAGAGTACTTGTCTCAGTGCTTTAAAATATTATTAAGTATATATCAAGATTAAATTAAAAATAAATATTCTATCTCTATTAAGTTTTGAACTAGACATAATTTCAGTGGCGAGTAATATACAGATAATTCTTTATTGTTTCTACTAATAAAAAGATTCATACATAGGCAAGGGAAAAATGATTAGTGACATTATTTTTTTACAAGATAGCGTTTTATAATTCTAAAACATTGTATTGAATAATTTGTTAAAAAATTAGTCGATTTCTAGCAAACCTTGCATACTTAGGCAAATAGAACTTAAAACAATACTAATTTTTTTCATTCATTGGTAAAACCTATACTGATTTTAAAATTTATATTTTCAAATATATTTTCAGGACCATAAATATTGAAATAAAAATACTGAAAACTCTATTTTGAAAGATACATTCTGATAAAGAACGAAAGCTTTCACGGTTTTGGTCAAGTTGAAAATCATGGTTCTTGGGTTTAGACCGTGTCAAATTGGAATTATAATCCGACGTTTCGCCTACGATTCCACGAGACACTGAATTCAGTGTTCTAATCTCTTGGAGTAAAGATCCCTGAAGATGCCTAGTGAAATCATAAGGGAAACATCTGATAATAATTCCAATTTGACACAGTCTAAACCCAAGAACCATGATTTTCAACTTGATACATTCTGATATTATATTTATTACACAATTAATAAATTATATGCGCAGACTTATTATTATGTGCAAATGCCAAATGTTTTTATGCCACAGTTTCAGCCGTTTTTTCTGATTTGACCCATTCAAGCGCCTCATCACGGCAGAATGAAGAAGAAACTCATTACATTACATTTTGAAAATGAAACAAACGGTTAGCAAAATTTTGGAGTGGCTTTGTTTCGTTCTTTTTTACCGTGACGTTGAAGCGCAATTCGGATAATGGCTGTCCTGTTTCTATATCAGACTCATGTCCCATCATCACGGTAATCTTCTTTAGTTTCTCCTTCTGCAAGAACCGTGGACCTTATGGACAAAGTTGAATAACATAAACCAAACTCCTATTTTCCCGTAGTCATACGCTTTATTTACGAGTTTCGTCTTCAATTTGATCACAGCTTTTTTTTTAATTACTTTGCGCCACCTTAAATTATATCTACAAGGTGTAAAATCTTCAACTAATTATTGCTAAAATTGCTGTATATATATATATATATATATATATATATATATATATATATATATATATATATATATATATATATATATATATATATAAAATCATTCTGTGTCGTCTGTTTATTAGTTTAATTTCTTATATTGACACCTTTGGTGTTTGCTGATTGATATATAATAACTAACGCAGTCGGAGTTGCGCAAACAAATTAAAAATCTTTTTAAATGAAATATCATTTAATCAGTCGTGCCACTAGCACCTGTCATATTTTAGTATAAATTTATACTAATCGATCTGTATCTTACCTGATACTGCCATTCAGCCTAGTTTAAGTTACCTAGGGTGCTATTTAGCCTACATTCCAAAAAACTGGAAAATAAAATAGGTTATAGGTAAATAAAATTTTTATTTTCTATCTATGTTTTTAGTTATCGTAATAAATGTGAATTTACAGTTGGTATTGATCAAGAAACCAATTTACCTACTGTAGGTTTTCGAATAGGAGCTTATGTTAATGGTATAACTGGTGTCGCTCCAGTAGAGACATTGAGGCACATACCAGACTCTATGAAAGTTGCTGTTAAGGTAAAAATATTTCTTTCATTATTTAAGTTATTAATTTTTTAAGATTTTTTTGGCAAAATTTTTTTTGCATATTCGTTTTTAGTGAGCCAAAATTGTTCAAAAATGACTACATATTATATATATCATTTGGTTTCGGGTAGAAATTTGCAGATGTTTCGCCAAAATTCCATTTTTTTTAAAGGTCGTAGACAATGTTTAAGATTGACTAAAATGTGGTTGTCAGACTTGCTTTGTATTTATTTATTTTGTTTATTTTTACGACGTTTCGATTAGGTTGTATCTGTAATCGTTATCAAGTATAAACTGAATGTTTTGTCTTAAGGCTACAAGCGTCACTGTACACACCTCATTGATTTGACGTTACAAAGTAGTGGTTGCCAAACATTAGGTATCTCAACACTAAGTTTACTGAAGATTCCATTATTATTTTTAATGTAAGCTGCTTTGATAAATTTTCCTGCTTTTCATGTGTAGCTTCAGACCATTTTATATGGTGTTGTTTATCCCAGGCGTGTTCTGCCTCAACTAACCTGACCTCGACGTTTCCTCGTTTTGAGTTTTATGTTCCTTAATTCAAACTTCTAAAAACAAAATCAAAAACTACCGATAAGAATGTGTTTACAAAGTTCCATGTGAGTGTGGTGAAATGTATATTGGAGAAACAAAGCGACCACTAGAAAATAGAATTAAGGAACATAAAAATCATACACAAAAATGGGGAAACGTCGAAGTCAGGTATTGCAGAACACACCTAGGATAAACAACACCATATAAAATGGTTTGAAGCTGCGGCAATGTATATTGATCCCAATATGAAAAAAAGAAAATTTATGGAAGCAGTTTACATTAAAAACAATAATGGAATCTTTAGTAAACCCAGTGTTGAGATACCTAATCTTTGGCAACCACTCCTTTGTAACATCAAATCATTGATGTATGTACAGTGAAGCGAAACTTTGCGCTTCAATGGACACCTTCCCTATATAAGCTCATAGCCTTAAGACAAAACATACAGTTTATACTTGGTAATCAGTAGTGATACAACCTAATCGAAACGCCGTGAAAATAAACAAAAACAAAGACAATGCAAGTCCGACAATCACATTTTAGTTAAAAATTCTATTTGACATCTTCTGTGTTTGCTGGTTATAGATCTACAAGTACAGAAAATGCCAAATGGGATATATATATATATATATATATATATATATATATATATATATATATATATATATATATATATATATATATATATATATATATATATATATATATATATATATATATCAAGAGTACTTTATAGGTGTTCCAAGATTTTGTACGCACGTCCGAGTTAAAAGTCTTTAATCCAGAATTTCAGAGTGGGCATTTCAGACAATTTTGTGTCAAATCAGCTACCAATCAATTAATGATCATCATCGGCATTCATCCACAAAATCTGTATGGTGAAAAAATAGCAGAGTTAAAACGGAAGCTGGTGGAATTTTTTACAGAAGGAGGTGGGAAAGAAGCCAAAGTAACATCTTTGTATTATCAGGAAATGGTGAAAAAGTAAGTGTAAATCTTGTTAAAAGTAAAATGTTGAAAACGCTACTTCTTGTTTTCATTCAATATAGTATATAGTAACGAAGATGGAAGGAGAGGACTCTACACTTGGTGGGGGAGGGGGGTTGAAGAAGCGTGAGTTTCGCTGTTCTCGGGATAGGACATGCGTGCTGCGTCAAAGTTGGTATCTGCGCATTCCGCGTGACTCGTACAACACGTGACGCTCACATAATCAGTTTGAGTAAAAAACAATAACAATGCGTGGAAGTGAAAAACAAAAAATGGGCAAAGTGTGCTGCATCGATTGTACGTGGAAAGGCAAGGCGAGACGTTTTATTTGCATTTGAAACGTAAGTTTTAAATCACGACGAAAATAGAAAGAGAAGAGCATATATTCGTCTCCTCCTCGTAAATCCTATCTCCTTTGGTTTTTTAAGCTAGCAGCGCCACCTTTCGATGGATGGCCAGCTGAAAGCTAAAGGCATGGGACTTGTAGAGAGTTACCTCTCCTTCCATCCTCCTTAGTATATAGTTTTGCTAGCGCTAATTACACCAAGTTTTTGTAAAGAAGAGGGTAACATTTTTTTTAGAAATCCTGGGCAGAGCTCTACGCCTGCGACGTTGTTATGGGGCGAATCTCATATATATGAAACTATCCTTGGATTAAAATTTAGGATATCCCCTGAAGCGTTTTTTCAGGTTAATACTAATGCTGCCGAAATACTTTATGAATCAGCTATAGAGTTAGCAGAACCGACCGAAAAATCAAGTATGATAGATGTGTGTTGTGGTACTGGTACTATTGGATTGTGTTTTGCTAAGGTAACTGCAACAACCTAAAGCATGGATAAAATATATCAAGGCGTTTACTATAACGTAATAGTACAATTGCCTGAAATATTAAGGAGGTCTTATCGCCACTATATGAGTCAAATGAAGTGTAGTACCCAGTATTTGACAAATTAAATTAAAATGCTAATAAAAAAATGGTCTAATTTAAAAATAAATAGTTCGCAAAGCATTTATCATTGAAATAGAAAGTATTATATGAAAAATAATTAATTTGTTTGACTCATTTAAATCAGGTGATTGTAACTAGTGTGTGATTTGGCAACGTTGTGTTATTACTGTTACGGGACAATCTCAAATGAAACAATGGCGTCAGATAATAGTGACTGTATAAAAACGTAAATTAAAAGTATTTCCCTCCACAAGATGTGTATGTTTATATCAATAACCGAGTGATAGAAATGAAATGTTTTGCTGATGATTTGTGGTGTAAAAATTTTGATTTATCAATATCGTAAGACAAGTTAATAAAGAGGAAATTTTTGAGTTAGTATTTTTCATGTAAAAACAAAAATGTAATAGTATAAATTTAATTCATACAAGTAGTTATAAAGAAGATAATACACATTTTAAATGTTATATTAACTTCAGATTAGCTTTTAGTAAGTATTAATTTGATAAATATATATATTTATTTTTCACAATAATTAATTAGTATTATTTGAAAATATTATTGGATAAACGTTTTCATATTAAATGTATTTAAATGTCTTTTGAACAGCGCACTCACGCAACGTTGCCAAATGTTTCAACTCCATTTTCATACAGACTGAAACCCCACGGTAAGCGAAATATTTTATTGCAAAAAAAGAAATCTGTATATTGCAAAAAGCTGACTTTTAATTTTTTCAACCTCATTTAATCGACAAATGGTAGTATAGTTCAAATGAAAATGCCAAGATCTTGATTTCCCATAAGACTTTGTACACATTTATACATTTTTGAAAATGGATTCTCAAAAATTTACTTTGTAAAGTTAATCGAAATTCCATGATTAGATGACTTAAAATATTGATTTTCATCATGATCTAATATTTTTTATTTAAGATGGGCAGCGATTGGGCCTTCTCAATGTTAAAAATTTAGTATTAATGTATACAAAATAAATCACTCTTCTTTATTCTACCTGATATTATATTTATGTATTTGATTTTCTCCCTAACCACACTGATGTATTCTATCAAACATATAAGAACAGGAGATTGACGACGATTTATATATAATAAGTAACATTATCTTGTTTTTATTTTAAGAAATGCGATCAAATTTTGGGACTAGAAATTATCCCACAAGCCATAGTAGATGCAAAAGAAAATGCAGTAATAAACAATATAACTAACAGTGAATTTTTTGCTGGAAAAGCTGAAGAAATATTGGGATCAGTGTGTTTTAACTCTAAAAATGAAGATGTGTTTGCAGTGGTGGACCCGCCTAGAGCTGGACTTCGTAAGTTTAAATATTAATGTATACAATATAAATTTCTAGAACGCTTCATATACATTCAAGACAAAATACGTAGAATACTTTATGTACCCACCTATTATTGCTCTTTTTAAAACGTGCCTGCAAAAATTTGGGTTGAAATTTTCACAATGGAACTGTGCACTAAAATATTTTAATTTAACTTTTAGTGATACCACAGGATTAAGAATATAAACTATAAATATATAAAAAGATCCATTTGATGCCACTTCTTTTGCAGACACTGTAGAAGGACAAACATTGAAAAAAATAAAACTTTGACTAAAACTTCGCAACTTGTTTGTAAAAATTTTCTGTTTCAAAAAATACACTGTTACCACTTGCTATGTATAAAAAAACAACTAAAAATTTATTTTAGATCAAAGAGCAATACTCCAGCTTAGGAAAATTAAAAAAATAAATCGATTGATTTATGTTTCTTGTAATCCAAACTTGGCATTAAAAAATTTTGTGGATCTTGGTCGTCCTGAATCAAAGTCTTTACATGGAGATTTTTTTGTTCCAACTAAAGCTGTAGCAGTAGACTTGTTCCCACACACTAAACATTGTGAATTGGTCGTATGCTTTAAACGATGGAATTTAATACAAAAGGAAATAAATACAAAAAACTAGTATTAGGTAAATAAAAACATTCTTGTAGTTTAAAAAGAGTTTATTTTTATTTTACATGAATTTTTATGAAACAATAAAGATTTGTTTATGAATACAATATTTAGTTTCAATTTTCATGAATATTGTTGGAGGAAGAAATTAGAATTAGCGTTACATAAAATAATTTGACTTAAGATATAAAGTCTAGGTTACAGGTTTTGGTTACCACCTACGACCTTTTCTTTATATTATGATATATCTGTTAAATGTAAGACAATTGTATGTTCATTTAAAAATGTTTGAAGATTTAGAAAGATGCCTGGCGTTATTTTTGTTGTGCCCCCTTTTTGTTTAAAGAAACATAAATATTTAACAAATATGGTTTAGTAATTCATTATTTTATTAGCATGCACACAAATTCAAAGATAAAAACCAACTTTAAATAATACGCGTAGTTGCTAATATGTAGCCGTGTGAAGTTGACAAATCTTAACGTTAACATAAACATTCTTTTGAATATGAGTTAACTTTTTTCATCTAAAAATTAATAAAAAAGCTTGCCAATATGGGGATAACTTGTTTGTTATAGCTGTAAATATTTGCTCAGGATTAAATACCGAGAACAAATTAATTTGCTTTCCTTGTAGCAAGACTGTCAATCAAATTTTAAATACAGAGCATTTTTTGGATTGTTCTATTCTAAAAAGCCTATAAAGTATAGATTACCTACACATGGTTGTTTTTAACTGTGTATATTCTGGATCTGGAAAGTAAGGAGGTAAGGCTCTGCAGTACTTAGACCTCATTAGACATATTATGCATCCTATAGGGATCTGTCTGGCTCAGGCTACAGAATTAAAGTAGACTAGGATGTTGCCAAGCGGTATTGCCCTTACGTCGGCCAATACTCGCGTAATATATATCCTATAGTTTCATCTTCTGTTTCACAACCTCTATATACGGGAGTGTTAAATATTCTCATTTTACGAGGGCGAATCAAATATTAACCGGACTTTTCTATTTAACGCTCCCTTGGTGAAGTGAGTAACGTGACGTCTTGATATATGTTGGGTGGGGATGTAAAGTGGAGGGGAGTAGCATCAAGTCTGAGCAAGAGATGCACACGTCTGTTGAGCAACGCATTATTATTAAAATTTGTCGCGGGAGAGCGTAAAACCTGCCTAAATTTTGTGTCGACTAACTGCACTGTTCGCTGAAAAAACGCTTTCAAGGACCCAAGTCTATGACTGGTACAAAAGATTTTCAGATGACCGAGAGTCAGTGCAAAATAAGACTCGTGCACGTCGACAGCGCACAAGCACCAGTGACATGAATGTTCTTGCGATCCGTGAGATGATTGAAGGAGACCCCCGCCTTATAATATGGGAAATCGCTATACACGTCGGAATATCATATGGGAGTGCCCAGTTAATCATTTCAGATGATTTGGGTTACCGAAAAGTGTCGGCAAGGTGGGTTCCTTGCCTCTTTACGGAAGATCAGAAAGCAAACCGTCTTGCCGTGTGTGAAAGATTTTTGGCACGATATCGAACAGAGGGGAATGATTTCTTGAGGCACATTGTCACCTGTGATGAGACGTGAGTGCATCATTACACCCCGGCGTCTAAGCAGGCAAGCATGGAGTGGCGAAAACCTGGAGAAGCAGCGTTGCGGAAAGTCAAGACCCGTCTTTCTGCTGGGAAAGTTCTTGCAACGATTTTTTGGGATTGCAGAGGCATTTTGCCCGTTGATTTTCTCCATGAACGGCGTACAGTTAATGCTGCGTCTTAGTGCCAACTGCTTGATGAAGTGAAACTGGCCTATCGACGAAAAAGGCGAGACATGCCCATTCGAAGCGCAAATCTACTCCATGATCATATTCGACCACGCACAGCTGCATTAACCCAAGAAAAATTGGAGAAAATTCATTGGAAGACATTGGAATATCTGCCCTCCAGTCCCGATCTGTTGCCGTGTGACCACCTTATGTTTGGGCTACTCAAAGAACTGGGAGGTCATCACTTTGACGGCGACGAAAGTATACAAACGTTCGTACGCAATTGGTTACAGACGCGACCAGATTCATTCTTTGACAACGAAATTAAAACACTTCCGATTCGGTGGGAAAAATGTGTGAATAAAAGAGGAGATTATATAGAAAAAATAAGGTGTATTCAAAATTGTATTTACTGTACCAATAAATGTTCTAAAACAAAAGTCCAGTTCATATTTGATTCGCCTTCGTATATAAGCGTTTTCTTAGTTGGTAGTGTACTGTGACTAACCGCAGTTTTCCTCTGAACATGGCCACATATATTTTGTTTGTTTCCACCTCCGTGTAGTTTAATAACTGCCTGGAGAGTTTACAGTTTATCCCGTCGTAACTATTTATTTTATTTTAAAGTCCCAAGTTTATTCTGATCAAAGAAAAACTTATATAAGTTATATTAGGATTTTTGTTTTCATAATTGTATTACGGGAATTGCCGATTTCTTTTAACGCGTGACATTCCTAAGGAAATTATAAAATTTTGGATTTCTGACATGAATATTGTTATTTTAAAATAATAATAATAATAAATTTATTATCACAATAATTTTCTGCATCCATGTATTTATTGAATCCATAAGCTACAAGCAGCTTCTATGGATATCAGATAACAAAATTTCCTTTTCTAAGACACTATTACAAAATAAATTTAATGTATCCCTATGTAACGAGAAACATTACATACGTACATATTTACTCGCATTCAAAGATATTAACACAATAACAATACCTTTGAGTTTGACATCGAAATCGGTAGGTTTTTAATATCCTGCCGACATGCCTCGGAATTTATATTTTATACGGCAATTATTTCCTGCGAATGTTGCTCTCGGTGCGATACAGCTGCACCGATGATACCATGAGGTGATAGAAACGCGTATGGAGAGAGAATGGGAGTTGTATTTGCAGGAAATAAACTATCTATATTTTCCTTTTTCTCTGCTTGAAAAGGGAATAACATACAGGCAACTATATACTAATTGCACCCTGCATGCTTACTCCTGACCGAAATCCATACTGAGAACCAGACAAAATTTTATTTTCTCTCAAAAAATCATACAATCCAAGTTTTAATATACTTATCAAAAAGTCGGCTGATGGAAATGGTTGATACTTTTATTTATTTAAATTTATCTCCTGACTTATATATAGACAAACAAAAATTTCGGGATATGCTCCTTTTTCAAAGAGCAAATTTACCAAATGTAAGAGAGGAAGGTTTCAGAAGGTAAATATTTTTTATTTATTTACACTGCCTTGCAGAACCAGAGTCCCTACTATTAGGCAGGAAAAGAACAACACTAATATTACATACCTAATGCAGACACTCCAATAAATATAACATAGTCTATAAATCAATCAGTTGAAACAAATCAATTTATTTTTCATATTTTAAGCAAGATATTGTGATCACTAGCTGTTGCTAGTTACTATTCTACGGATAAATATTGAGAGTGCCCATTGTTTTCAAACTTGGTAAATATAGACAGAAAGTTTTGAAATGGGTTTCTCAGAAATTCTCCAGAATAGTTACAGCATTTTACAACTGCCCTCTGCTAATGTCTGAGCGAAATCGGTAACTCAAAGATCTGAGCCTGCCTTCTGAGAGTGGTGCAATATCATAATTAAACTTAACCTAAAAGCGAACGCCTAATAAAAACATATAACTGAATGACAATATAAAGCTATTTCAGCTGGTATCACATATGTGGTGAACTAAAATCTCGTGTAAGGTTATTGTTCTGAAGTCCAGCCTTATACAGTTATCACTTCATATTATGATGCCTGGTTCTGCTGCTAATGTTGCGAGACAATCTCGTCCTTGGTGTCTAGTTTTGCTTTTGATATTTTAGTCAATTTTTGGAGCTATTTTAAAACCAAAATAATTAATTATAGCGTACTATAGACGTATTTTTTTTTTTTAATTTCGGTATATTTTTTTCTTTTAAAGATATTGTTATCATTGGTAGCTATATATATTTATATCAAAAGAGTGCAGTTAAATGTTATAATTTTATTATTTTAATGAAAAAATAAAATAAAAAACGTTTTAACCTGCCAATTAAACAAAATTTAGAATTTTTTACCGCTATAAACTTTGAAAACGATCTCTTGGTAGCAATGGACTGTAAAAAAAAATTAATAGAAGTATAAGTAGAGAATTGCACTAGTGTTAATTTAGAGTGATATAAAAGATACTTATTAGAGACGTATAAATAAATAAATATTGGTAACTACTCTACAAACACTTATAAGCAAAATATGTAGATATACAACAGTCTTAAAATACTAAATTCTTTCCTTTTTGCGCTTTTTGCTTTATATTCATTGATTCCATAAGATATTAGCGCAAAAAGTATCTCGATAAATAATGTCTTTATAAAGCTAACTAAAATTATTACCTAAGAGTAATCAAACAACATAAAGAGCAATAAATAAATTGTAACTGAAAAAGATACAAAAAAAATACTATTTTTCGTATTTTGGTAAGCGTAAATTGTAGTATAACTTAGGGAATTATTTTTTAGACTAACCTGAACTAAATAAAATTAAATTATAACAAATTAAGAAATACTATAATCACAGAATAACCCACTGGTAGAACTTGCACTCTCTAAAGGTCTATTATAACAACGCTTATTGACAGTTTAAAGGCAGAAATACATACATATATATATATATATATATATATGTATACATGATAAGTTGTCACCTCAGTGTTAAAGAGAAGGCGACCTAACCTCACCATTTTCCAATTAACTTCTTGCATATATTTTTATATATACATGTTGAGGGGAGCCTCCTTAATTAGAAATTCATTAGAGGGGAAATATTTTCTTTGTTTTTAACTTGGTCGTATATGGTAGGTATATCAAATCCGAGGTCACCTCACTTATATATGAGGTGATATGAACTGAGGCATAAAATTAAATATATATACAATACTTACTCACCTCTGTCGGTGTTGCCACTTATCTGAGGTGAGTATGTTGTTGCTAGATGTTATGTTAGAAAATATTATAAGTTATTAAAATGTTTCGTATCAGATTTCCTCGTCTTATCAGGGGCGGTATTTTTAGAAGAAAAAAACTACTACAAAAAATTATTTTTTATTTTCATGAAATATAATAATATTAAAAAATAAACAATTGTCAGTTTTTGATAAGATGTTGTATTTTGGAATTAATAACAGGGATAGTTCTATTTATTCCAATCTTTTGTATAAATTTTTATTTTTTGCTGAAGACGCATATGTTTTATCTTCTATAAATCTTGAAAAATGCTCCTCAATCAGCGATATGTCCAATGTGTTTGTCCAATCTATAAAGAAATAAATAGACATAAAGTAAAAATATACACATATATGTTTATCAAGTATTTATTTTTCTTTTTAATATCAGGCCTTTTCTTTGGTAGTATTTCTCTTGTGTCGTTGCTTACTATACCGGGTGTCAACGAATCTATTAGACAAGTCATAATTTCTAGAGTATTATGTGTATCAAAATGAGAATTGGTACAGGTAAATGTTATGTGAATAGGAGAGTTTTCGCATATTTTCCACTTTCCGGTCACTTCCGGTTTCACCGGAAATGGCCCCGGTTTTGAATTCTTAAATAGAACACCCTGTATATTTTAACATCTTTGGATTTCTAAGACAATTCTAGATCAGAATGTGACATTTTAAAAACTTTTTACGTCTACTTCATTTTTTTAGAGGCACTTTTAAAATTGCATCTAGGTGGCCATGATCGGACGCAAACTAATCTAACGGCCTTAGGTGATGTCAAAAAAATACAATCGCAACGTTTTAGTGACTAGTATGAAAGACAGGAATTGGATTAAAAATTTAACAAAATTAACAAAAAACTAACAAAATAAACTAATAACTTAGACGACGCACTTAAAATATTTGAAAGTACAGTAGCTGAATTTGTTAAAAAGTTTAGTGTAGTAAATGTTCAAAGTGCATTCCTTCTTTTTCAAGACACATTTTAGCTCGTTCAATTGTTTCTCTCAACACGTTTTGTAGCATTTGGGGCGTTATACTTCTAAATGCCCGTAAAATACTTTCTTCTAATATTTCAAGAGTAGCTGGGGCTGCTCCATAGTAAACCCTTTCTTTAACATATCCCCAGACAAAGAAATCGAGCACAGTAAGATCCGGTGAGCGGGCTGGCCATCGTACCGGACCATTGGTTGCAATAATTCGATTATTAAAATGCTCTATTACATAATTAAGAACTTCTCTAGTATTGTGAGGCGGTGCTCCATCTTGTTGAAAGTAAATTCGCCGTAAAACTGCTAAAGGTATATCATTGAGATGATTTTCGATTTCATTTTGAAGAAAACCTAAGTATCTAACCCCTGTTAACTGACCTTGAAACAATATTGGCCCAATTATTCTGTTTCCAACGATACCAGCCCAGACATTGACGCCAAATCTTTCTTGAAAATTGCCCTCTCTCATTTCATGTTGATTTTGTTGGGCTCAGTACCGAGTATTTTGCTTATTGAACATACCATTATTTATAAATAGAGATTCGTCGGAAAATAGAATAAAATCGATAAAATTTGGGTTAACTCTATGATTTTGAAGCAGCCAATCACAAAACACTACCCGTCTATCGCCATCCTCAGTATACAAATGTTGATGTAACTGATATTTAAATGCTCGATATCCATGCTTTTTCAGTATTTTTCTTGCTGATGCATAACTTATCTGCAGTTCTTGACTAACTTTTCTTAACGAAACTGTTTTATCAACCTCAACCATAGCAAGTACGTTAATCTCAATCTCTCCATTTATGATGAACCTCTGTTCCGCCTCTTGATTTCCTATTTGTCTAAAATGAGTCTCGACATACGGAAAATACTGATGGGCTGGATGTTGCCGATTCGGATATCTATGAGCATACAACTCGGCAGCATTTTTTGAATTTCTATGACACTCTCCAAATATTAATAACATATCCACTTTTTCACTTTGAGTATACATTTTTTTAACGAAAATTTAAACTAAACTTAACGAAAATTAAGACACTTTTACGTCTGTTCTTAGAGCGTATGTCACTGTCATTATCTACTTAAGTGAGTGCTTTGTTTTCCAAAGAACACTTGATAAAAACAGTTGCAAATTATTATGCTTCATAGCTGTCCATGGCGCACTTGTCATAAGTAAATAAATTATCCAGTATTTTGCTTAATAATATTTAATTTCTGTTCTTATGTCTAATCCAATCGCAAATAAATTAGTACCGTTAGATTCGTCAAAGAATGCTTTTTTCGAAAAGTAATTGGCAAAAAGGGGTCGCCATTTGAAAATTAATAGTTAGAAATGAAAACGTAATTTTGTCAACTTGTCTTATTCCTGTCTTTCATACTAGTAACTAAAACTTTGCGATTGTATTTTTTTAACATCACCTAAGGCCGTTAGATTAGTTTGCGTCCGATCATGGCCACCTAGATGCAATTTTAAAAGTGTCTCTAAAAAAATGAAGTAGACGTAAAAAGTTTTTAAAATGTCACATTCTGATCTAGAATTGTCTCAGAAATCCAAAAATGTTAAAATGTATAGGGTGTGTGGCCGGAAAGTGGAAAATATGCGAAAACTCTCCCCTTTACATACCATTTACTTGTACCAATTCTCATTTTGATACACATAATACTCTAGAAATTATGACTTGTCTAATAGATTCGTTGACACCCGGTATACATATTATTGGTAAAATACAATATTTTTAATTTTAATTGGTATGTCTTTAAGACGAAAGGTATGAATCTATTAGTTTTTCAAAAATAGGGCATACTTTTTTATGCTAATGTTACATAAGAGACACTATGACGTCATTCATTACTTTTAAGTATCTAGGCTTCCAAATTACATTGCTTTCTCAAGATATCATTTTTATTATTATTAACTACTGGAGAAACATCTGTTAGGTTAACTTTGGATTTAAGTTCTTTTTCAGTGTCACGTCATACTGTAGTAGTATCTGACACATAAGTCGAAGTACAGCTTTCAAATTTACAATATATATATTTTTTTATTAGTATCTTCAAGTTCGTTTTTAATTCGCATTCATTTCCAGTAACTAATTCCCTTAAAAATTTGCTCTTTATCCATTCCTACATTAGAGATTGAAATTAATTAGACTTGTTTTTAAAACTTATTTTATTATTGAAACATATTTTTTGGCATTCAAATTTAAAAAATGTCTTAAAATAACCACCGAATTTCAATTCGGTATTAAATAATGTTAAATTCCAGATTTTTTTGCATATATATTTTTTGATGGTCGATACAAATATAACTTACTAAAGTCATGTTTATTCTCTCATTAACCGGAACACAGTGGCGTAACTAAAAGTATGCACACCTCCCTCCGCAGATTTTTTAATGTACCCGATTATTTTGCACTCATCTTGATCCTTGGTATTTATTTATTTTCATCAAGGGACTTGAGAGCGCCCCGCCGCACTGCGGGGTCTGCGAAATAGTTATTTACGCCACTGCCTGGACAGGTAACATCGCCATTGATTTCTGTTACCTACATATTTATATAATTTTTTACATTTACTAGAAAATACTAAAGCATCTTGAAGGAGATTCAGTTTTTAGAAATTATATTATTTTGGTTTTACCACTGTAGCTAATTTTCGTTAAACTGATTAATATACAGTTTTCATTAAAAATTGCGATTTTTCAAAATTTTTGGTTTTAAATTAACTACCGACATTTAGTTAACGTGATAAAACTTTCTACATGACTATTTATAAAGGATTATGATCATCTTTTATATTACTAGTTAGCAGTGCATTTTAAAAGATCAAAATGCTATTTTACATCAGTTTGATATGGTACGTGGAATTAAAAAATTTGACGTTTTTTTATATCAACTCAGTAAAATATCTATTCTGTACATTAAATATATTATAGACCACTACCTTTTAGAGAAAAAATAATCTACGAAATGAAATTTGGCCAAAAAACAAAAACTTCTGCTTACTAAATTATTATAATACTTACGCTATTCAAGTTTTCTATACTATTTTCTTAAAAATGATCGCATACGCTTTGTTTCTATTCTGCATCCTGAAAAAATAATTTCATTTTGATATGACTCTTATTCATATCATTTTTTAAATATTTAAATCGATTAAATATACGAAACTTAGCAAGCTGTTTAGGCAACTCTGGTATAAATGTTGCTTCTACCCAAAGGTGCTTAAATAACTTAATTTTAATCCTCAGTTCTTTATGGTAGCAAAAAACAACCCTCAACTTCAAAGCAGTTTTTATTAAAATTTGTATATGGTTATAAAATATATATTCATATTTCAAATATTATGAAAATATTTCATTGGTATGTTCTGGCAGTAATTAATACATCGTTGTTACTGTTTTCTTTAGTAGACATGATAATGAATCAAATACACGCATGCCATTTAGTGTGTGGACAAAAGATATCTCCATTTCCGTAGACTGACCTTTGATAAAAGTTATAAGGGTTTTTTAAAAGAAACTATATTTTGAAATTATCTTTCAAATTTGAAAGCCCCTGTATATTTAAAGTAATGTCAGGTTTTACTTAAAAAAATTTTGAACTTTTATGTGAGAATCTCCTAAAGAAATAGAAGTATGTTTCATTCAAGTACTAAGTGGCCACCCTGTATTTTTTACAATTGGCATTACTCGGTGATTAAAGGCGGCAGTGACGACGATTAAGTACAGACAGATGATACAATGATTTGTATTCATAGTATTAGAAATATAATAAGTAATTTCTTAACAATATTACAATCATAAACAAGTTAAATTAACTATAACACTAAATTAAATTTTTTTATTGCCTCGTATTTGTTATAATAATAAAACAGTTTTAAGGTTTTTTAGTCAAAAATTTGACAAAAAATATGAGTTAAATTAGAAAACGCTAACTATTTAAAATAAATTCTATAATTTAGTGTGATAAAAATATAATTTACTACTTACCTTCACTAACTTTACCATTATTAATCCTCTCAAAATCATTTTATCACAAAACCCCAAAATATAAAACTAAATAGAACAAGGTTATGTATGTATGCGAGAATTTATTTTACGCGCGATGTTGCCTAAACGACGAGGTAAGAACGAGCGAAAAATATGTATAACCGGCATATATGATGATGAGGTGATTTCGTGTTTGTGATAAATACTGAGCGATACGACACTAGCGCTGGTGGTATACACTTGAACTAAAAAAAAAAATCATAGGCACGAGTGGGTTGAAATCACCTCATAACAAATTTTCATAAAATGACGTTAAAGGCCGTTTAGTAACTCCTCCTACAAAAATTAAGGCAAAACGTTGTCGCTTCAAATTTACGAGGCAACAACGTTATATATGAGGTGACTACGCTAACTGTATATATATTTTCGAGGTGACAACATACCTTTTATACATATATATATATATATATATATATATATATATATATATATATATATATATATATATATATATATATATATATATATTATATTCAAGAAACAATGGTATTTTCTACAGAGAAATTTGCCCTTTTCAGGAGTTTATTATTTTTATGATAGCGTGAAAGTAAATGCGCTAGTAATAACGTGAAAGTTCTGGGGTATTCTTTACTATAATCACAATAACTTTAAAGATCCAATAGTTTAAATACCCGCTTTACTTGCCCTTAAATTCACTATACATTTTTAACAATCATACCTGATTTACTTAATTCTGAAACAGAAATACTTTTAGTAACAAAATACCTTAGTATATAAAAGCTGGAGAACGATTTCTTTAAAATGTTTGAGACCGGTTGAAATTTATTATAGTTTTTTGTATATGTACAAAACAGATAGTAACACCTTGGCAGAGCAACTTCGATCGCTATGTTAACGTTATATTTCTTGAATTTGCAAAAAAAAAAATTGTATTTTCTTCAAGTGCCGTGCTATTTACAAAACGTAGGTAACCTCTCGAACATATTTATGTTGAGTGTCGACTATGCTGTCTGAGCGGTTTTACTATGCAGAATAGTGCACAGTAATTGGCTATTGCCTTCTGTGAGGCGACAAGCATATAAATAAATTTAGATGTTCTAGTCAAGACATAAACTTGAGTCGTCTCGGTTCAAGGCTGACGCGCAAACCACTGTACTATGCTAGCCACAAAATTTGAATATAGAGTTGAAATTTTAATACATTAAATTACATACCTTCCAGGCTATGTTAGTTTTTTACCTTCGAACTATAGAATTAGCATAAAGTCACAACTAGGGCCCGGTTGTTTGAACGCTGAATAACGTAATAATATTTTTATTTATATTTGAAAAAGTGTTGATAAACAGTAGATACTCTACCTCTTGGTACACACATACCGATTTTATCCTATTCTTTTCTAATTGTATTATTTAAAAGAGTATCAAATCAAAATCGGTACGTCAGTTCTAGAAATGAATTTATGGTTGCCTAAATTATTATTACTGTTATTTCCAATATGTAAACAACATTTACCAATAAAAATAAGTTTTTAAATCCTCTTTTTGTTAATATTAATTGAAAACTTCACCTTTATAGTAATTTTAGTAATTTCTAACACTTAAAAATACTGAAAAGAGTCACGACAAGCAATTAAACTGAAAGAAAAGATAAGTAAACGTGTGTATGTCTGTCAAACATCAAAAAGGCTTCTCCCCCACCGATCATAAACAGCCTTCAAACAAATCGATTGTTGTTTAAATCTATAGGGTATGATCGAAAGTTTTTACTTATTGCCAGGCATTGCAAAATGTTAAAATTTTTTGTACCGCCTGTAACGTAAACAGGAGTTTTAAAACACCATAAAAATAATAAATATGGCAAGCTAGGCGGTTTGGATGGTCGCAATATTGTAAAAGACGAAAAAAGGTGTTTCACGTAAGTGTCGCAAGAAGAGCAACCAGGTTTGTTCCGCCAAGTTATCGTTAAAATAACTGTTAAATTAAGTAAATACAGAAACGATTTCATTTTATATTGACCAGGCTAAAATTCATTGTACCAAAATATTTTCCTAAACTCTGAGGCGCGTTACTAAACTACTGATCCTTTACATACAAAATAAACAATTAAAGCAACTTAAAGCATTAAGTTATTCTAAAATTAGATTAAAAATATTTAAACCCTCTGTATTTCAAATAATTTTACATCAGTATCATACCATACTGGAGGATCCATGTTCCTGAAAAAATGTATAATACTAAAATTTCGCAATGATATTTTTAAGTATGTAAAATAAACTAATAAGTAGCTTTATGAGAATTATATTTTTGGCCTAGACTGGAAATCTTTTTCTTCTCGATGATATCCGAAATAAAACTCACTCTTCCCTGATATGATAAACTAATTAAATGGGAAAGGGTTAAATATAAAAATTGTTGATTTCAGGTAAATTTTTATACATATACATATGTTTAATTAAATATTTTTTTAAAAAGAAAATATATAACTGATAATGATTTTACTAGTAAGAAATTTTATATTTTTGTCGAGTGATTTCATTGGGAACCTAATATACTTGATTTTATTCTTACCTAAGGTATATAACGCCCCACATGTAAGTTCGGAACCATGTAGTTGTACCAGAATTGGCTTGGTATTTTCGAATTAAAATGGGATGGGGAACTGGCAATAATCCTACTAAGGTACCATGCTGAAGGAATTTTAGAATTTCGCTTTCATCAGTTAAACCCCTAAAACGAAAAAATAATACTAAAAATTATTTTGATAAAAAACAAGTTACGACAGGGAAATAGTTATGGAAAGAATACTTTTGTAAATGAAGTTAACTAACGACTCACTGGACCGACTTTAACCTTTTTTTTATTATTTAGAAAATTCTAATAGTGAGAATTTTTTTTTGTTCTCGATGAATTTTCTAAATATATATTATAAAGAAATGATTAGCTAGGAAGTTATATTTTTTAAAAATCTAGCTATAAAAACGATTAAATTTTTCTTATTAATTGTTGTAAGAGTCTATTTATAAAGACTTACTTATCAATACAAATTTTTTCAACTTGTGGTACCAACACCTGCAAAAGCCTCATTATAGTTTGAAGAGGTAGTTTGCTTTTCCAGGAATGCACCCATTCTCCTGTGGGTACCCACTGTCCGCTGGCGTTTTCATTGCTAGTTGTTACTCTTAGACTGTTTCTCTAAAAATATAATTTACATAATAAATTAAGCACATAAATGTATTAATATCTGCATGTTTTAATACAATTTGTTATAAAGAAGTTATTTTTTTCTAGCACTCTGACGCCCAAGAAATGAATTAGATTTGCTTTCGTCATCTTTTGATCAAATTTGAAAATAGCTGTTTTTCACATCATATATTACACCAAGTAGAACTCGGTTCATGAATTATTCACACATTACAGATTTTGTATTAATACGTACTGTATTTACTGCTCTGGAAAACTGTGATTCTTCTGGACTGGTAGGAGTCTTACTTTTAGTTTCTTTAGATTTGCTCTGAAATTAAAAATATTTAATTAACAGACAAATGTATAAAATGGAACTAACATGTTCCATGTCCTGTTACCTTTTTTTTTTTTAAATCATATAAAAGCACTTTTAATTTTGAAATTAACAAAACTTGAATACTTTAACGAGGTTATTTTTTTGGTCTTTTCTATTTCGGCTGTTTATCTTTTAATCCATAAGACCTAAAACCATCTAAAGTCTGGAATTAAGGAGATCGTGATAACTATCTAGGCCAGATAAATAAATATTTTTCCTTAAATTATTTATTATTTAAAAAAAAATGGTTAATCATTCCACAGCATATTATTTTTACCTCTTGTACAGAACCATTTCCTATAGAAACAGCTGTTGCCAAGGGACTATTTAAAGTTACTGCTGCCATTCCGTTGGTTAAAGGTTGTTCGGATGGAGAAGACACTGGATGAGCCGATTCCCTTTCTGTCATTTGTCCAATTTGTGGAGTGTCTGGCAGAGTAGCCTATATATTAAAAACGAAAAGAAAACGTTTACGTCTTGTTACAGTACACTGGTTAATGATGTTATTTATTTTGATATTATTAAAGTCTATAGTAATTGCCTAAATTTTGCACATGTTGATAAAAATTTTCCTCTTTTCTTAACCTTGGTAAATATATTAAAAATAATAAAGACCTGCAAAGAGCAAAAATGCGAAGTTTATAAATTAAATTGTGGTTCATGCCAAAAAAGGTCAAATAGGCCTCACCTTTAATATTAGAATTAAAGAGCACAAAAGAAATTACTTACACAAAAAACACAATTCAGCGTAAGCAATGTATCTTTTATTTCAAAACCATAACTTCAAAATACTATGTACCGAACATAAAAGGAAAAATTGACTTTACTGAAATCATTACACATTAGCAAACAAGAATATAGGTCACATTCTGAGTACACAATTAGATGTTAATAATTCACTATTGTTAAATTTATATAATAACATGCATTGCTCTGGTTTTTTCTTATTACAGTACAACCATAAAAATTCTTAAACCTTGATTTTTAAATAGATACCTGGTAACATTCTGAGTACCCAATTAGATGTTAATAATTCACTATTGTTAAATATATTTAATAACATGAATTGCTCTGTTTTTTTCTTATTAGGATACAACCATTACAATTCATAAATCTTGACTTTTAAATAGATACCTGAACACCTACAATAATGTTTATTTTTTAACTTGTTTGTCATTGCTAATTTGACATCTGAAAAAAAGCAGCGCTACGAAACCTGTCCTGTCTATTTAAAATATAATTTTAAATAAAAACAAAAAGCGAAGATTTGAAATAGTGTGGTTCCTTTTTATATTATATTCATAGCTTAATGCTGTTTAATATAATCCAGTTGCATGTTAAGCCTTATATCTCCAATCCTTTACCTTGAGTCTCAATTTTGTTAATTTTCGATTCAGTAAAAAATGTATTATAAGGTTGTGTTGCCAGACTTACATTTAGGGTACCAGGTTCAGCTGGTAAAGCAGGGTGAGATCCTTCCATGACAATTTCAGAGACATTTTCGCTGCTCACAGATCCATGTAATTTGCCGATTTTGGATTTTTTATTGATTGATTTGGCTATTGTTCCATAGTCACTAGGTAAATTGGCCAGGCTATGAAATACCTAAACGAATCATACAAAATTTAATAAGTAAATTAAATAATAACGTCGGCTGGTTACTTGAAGG
The DNA here is from genome assembly GCA_034092305.1 of Diaprepes abbreviatus. Taxonomy (NCBI): domain Eukaryota; kingdom Metazoa; phylum Arthropoda; class Insecta; order Coleoptera; family Curculionidae; genus Diaprepes; species Diaprepes abbreviatus. Next base: position 14,207,459 of record JASJET010000139.1, read on the forward strand.
TGTATAAAAAATATTCTTAAAAGACTACTATTACTACAAACAAACAACAGTTTAAATCATTTGTTGCATAAAAGGTAAAAACCCATATTTAATTTGAAATTATAATTTTTGTTATGTAGAATCAGCTTAGACGATTTTTCTAAAAACAATGAAGGAACTTAAAAATCTAAAATATTTGAAATTTGAAGTACCATCACCAGGTATTTTTTTAATAACCGTTTTTTCGTGTCAAACGCTATATATTTTTTGACATGCAAATAAGGACAATTAGGTACGTCGTATAAAACACGGTCACAAAACATTGATTTTGACGTATTACCAGCCACGGCTAACAAAAAAATTATATATTTGGTATTGGAATTTAACATAAAATCGGTTTTAAGACAAACAGTTGTATTTTCTATTGGTATTTATTGATTTTAAATTAATTACTGTTGTACTTAGTGAAAGAAAGAGTTATTACAATGAATTTTATAAATTCTTGGAGCGTTTTAATTTTTTGATTGGCAAAATATGTTTTTCTATATTTACATTACTAAAAGCCATTTTCACAGTTTTAGAATTAAAAGCTAATGCTGATTTGTCAAAAAGTTAATAAAACATTTAGTTGTTTACATTATTTTCGTTGAAAGTATTTTTTTTAGTGATGGAGCTTAAGTACTAAAAAAATATATTAGTTTTAAGTTTGTTTTGATGGTACATGGATTGATATTTTTAAAGCTGTGTGTTTTAAACGATAAATTTATAAGGTGAAAAATAGTTTTAAAATTATTTCTGAATTAGCCAGTTTGTGATACTGTCTTCTGATCGAATAATTCTGGTGTCTAAAAACGTATTTCCTTTTTCAATAGTAAATTTTTGTCTTTGGTGAAAAGGGTTAAAAATTTGACGAATTTCAAATTCCTTAACCTTTGCAATTGCCGTAAGAACGTCAACATACTGCTTGAAAAGTGCAAAAGTATATGACAATTTTTGTACACAGATCTTTTACACTTCCAACTTTTTATATCTGTACACCAAAATCATAAACTTGTTTATAAAATTGTCCATTAAAATTGAAATAATTTAAATTAACACAAAAATTAATAAGTTGAATATGTCAACTTTTAATCTCGCATGTTCTTGAATCCATCGATCTTTAATTAGATTGATAGTTAAATCAATTGTATATTTTTAAAAACATCAAAGGAAGCCAGAACATAATTTACAGGCATCTTAATCATTTGAACGTATCTGAAAATTCAAAAGGGGAACACATCTTTCTTCCCTGTCAAGGGTGTTTAATAATAATTGTGATAACCATTTGGATAAATTATATAGTGATGGCCCCACAAGCTAACTATTGACGTCATTATTGCATTTTAAATGTTATAGTCATTTTTAGCTATAAAGTTACTTTTATATAGTTTGTCAATAGATTTATTGTCATAAGTGTCAATTTTAAAAGAGTTGAGGTAGTCTAAAAAGAGCAAATCTGTGTACAAGACTATCACATGAAATGATTTAAATTAAAAGGTTGGATATTGTAAAACCCAGAAAATATATTCAGGGTCAATCTTATTAGTTATATTTCAAAAGGCGGGAAACGGAAAAGGATTTAAGGAATGGAATATGTTCGTTTTTTAAAAATTGACCTTTTTAGAAAACTCTGAAATATTTCCACAAACAAAACATAAATAATGATATTATAAAACATAATCATTTTTTTTAACTCTAATTTTGATAATTCTTAAAGTTGAATTCCAATACTAAATTGGCAGTTCCTCTTTGTAGCCTTGGGTGGTGGTTCGTCAAAATCAATGTTTTGTTATCGTGTTTATTCGGTGTATTAGATCGTCTTTATTGTTAGACATATATAGCCAGATTCACTAAGAAAGTTTAAGAGTTAGACCCGATCGAGTTGCCTTGGAAATTAGATTTTCTAGATGACCAGTTTTGTTTTTCTTATGATATTATTGAATTAGGGGGATAGTGTTTTCCTTGTTATTTCGTATATATACACAACGAACTGGCGCGATGGACTTCTTAGAAAATACACTTTGGAAAATTTTTAAACAGCAGTTTACTGAAGTCGATGAGGACAATTCGGCTAAATTATTACACCGGAAGTTGATGCCTTGCTTAGTTTAAATGGAACATCCTATATGTTAATTTATTTGTAGATTCTACACAAAATTATAGAGATATTTCATGTATGTCTTATACCTAAGAATAACTGTTTTTAAAGATATTTTAAATTTTATGGCAAAACATAACTATCAATTTCTCATATATGAAAGCCTTTATAATATAATTGGAGTTGGTTTCCTTCCAGAATGGAATTTACTATAGTGGACTATGTTGGTATTTTGATAATGAATAAATACAAGGTGATCAAAAACTAACATTAAATATAAACTTGAAAAAATCGTTAAGTCGATTTTTTAAATGTAAACCCCTATTTTTATGTTTTTTAGCGTTAAAAATAATGGTGACTTTGTATAAGGTTGTCTATTCCAAAAATTTGTTGTTTTTGAAATATTGGCAATTTAACCTTTCTGTATTGTAAAAATGCTAAACGGCTTATCTACACTTGGAAACAACTTATTTTAATAAATGTTCAAAATTTTCACCCTGAACTTCCAAACTTCCTTTCGTTAGGTTTCGCCGTAATGGCCAACTAATAACAAAACTTAAAAGCCTTTAGAGTGTTTTTACAATAAAAAAATGTTAAACTGCCAATATTTCAAAAACTACAAATTTTCCGAATAGACAACCTTATTCAGTCATCCTTATTTGTATTGCTAAATAATATAACATTATAAAAATAGGTGGTTTACATTTAAAAAAATTCACATATTCTTACCTGTCTTTTTCTTATAATAGTATACACCAAATTTGAATTACCATCGAATTGATACTGGATTATGTTGTTAAAAATTTCCAATAGGAAAAACACCAGATGGTGATTTTGTGGTGCAGAAAATAGGAACCAGGGGGTACTGAAGGCCTCCAAGAGATGCAAAAGTTTTGTACTGGCTACCATTGAGAGAGTCTTTAAGTAAGGAGATACTGAAATAAACATTAACTTATTGAGATCCATTTATTTAAGAAACTTTACATTTTACAATACAGTACTGATGGTTTTATATCATAATATCTATGTATTATCTGAGAGTTTTGTGAGTTATTTGTTTAGTCTTTACACTAATATAAGCACCCTGGTCAAATAGCGACCCACTGAAATATTTCAGATTAATCCTTTCCCAAAGTTTCATAATCTTCACATGGCCCTTTAAGGGAATAATATTAAAAAAGATGCAATTTTAGACCCCCTTTTATATACAAAGGTACAATCCTTAAGATCTTTGATATTACAAACATCAATATTTTTTAAACAGTTCATCTCATCTGTTTGTATATCATAATAAATAGTAATTAATGCTACTCTATCCATTTTTTTACAGTTGAAAAACACTTCAGAAGACACCAGTTAGTAGGCAACTACCTCTTAGAAATAAATAATTATTTGGTCTGATTTAAATTCCTTTTTCTATACTTACCATTGACTAGAATAGTTAATAGACAATCAAAAAGTGGCTGTAGTCTTTGATGCCCTGTAGTAATAATCTTATGAAACACAATGACGAGTAAATCTGCATGTGTACCTGTGAACACAGGTATGTCCATCGGGACGGTGGCTGTATACGGCTTATTCAGGCGAACACCAAGATTTCGTTCTCCAGATAGAAGAAGAAGAATGAATACTCCAATGTGCATTAGACCAACACGTGCTAAAAAAAAGGAGTACAAAATTATTTAAACTAAAAAAATATGTCTTTTAACTCAATGTGCAGTGAGGTATTTTAAAATGATATTCTAAAATACACTGATAGCTGGGCATTCGTTGGAGTCTCTTAAACTTACCAACTTCGTTTAACATTGATTATCAAATATTAGTAAATATTTTTTGCTAAGACTACAAGGTCACAGTTAGACACGCTGCAGGCAACGCAAAAAACTCAAATTGGTTTCAATTGAAACATTTTCAACAACCGAAAATTTTTTTTTCTCCTGTGCAAATAGCAGCCATCTATCTAGAGATAGCAAGTTGTTATATAAAATATTTGTTTGTAAGCTACTTTTTATTTATTTACTGATTACTGTCTCAAATTATTTAATTAATACAGCGAAGTAGTTGAAATAAAGCAATTATCTACTTAAAAAATAGCTAAACTACTAGTTTAAATATTTAAAGATTAACTCTAGATTAATACACACACACACACACACACACATATATATATATATATATATATATATATATATATATATATATATATATATATATATATATATATATATGTCGGTGTGTGTGTGTGTATTAATCTAGAGTTAATCTTTAAATATTTAATCAATCCTATATATATATATATATATATATATATATATATATATATATATATATATATATATATAAAAAAATTTCAAAACTTACATTGATCGGCCCTGGAGTCATTAAGATGGTACAGAATCGGCACTAGAACATCTAGAACATCACTGCTCTTCAAAACAAAGTACAGAAATTTCTGAAAAACAAGCCTTATTGCATTGCGTGACTGCATTCATATATTTCATCTATTTACCTTATTATAATCACACATCTTCCAGAAGAAGACAAGCAATTCTTGATGGAAATGTACTTTCTTTGTAGAATTAGGTAAATAAGTTTGTGTCAAAGGATTATTTAATAATTTTGTGCAGCCACTTAAAATAAATTGAAAATCTTCGTCCCTATGTATTCGAGATAGATAGTTTATAAAAAGATTATCTGGTATTGATGTCTGAAAACAAAAGAATTAAAGATAAATGAACTAAGAAAAGATGACATTATTATGGTTAGGTATTATTTAATCCTATACTGAAACTCTTGTATAAAACTGAAATTCTACAGTGTTTAAAAACTTGGCCCGTATATCTACCATGGCACGCAATTTATTTATTTGCAATAATGTACTATAAAGGGAAGAAAATGAAAAAGATTTTCAATGATTACGTGGAACTTTTGGGCTTTCATATAGACCGTAAACTCACTTGGTCAGCCCATCTTGAGAGCCTCTCAAAAAAATTGTCCACAAATCTATTCCTTTTAAGACAATTAAAGAAAATGGTCACATCTGATATGGTGCTTATGGGATATTTTGCTTTTTTTCCACACTCATCTACAATATGGGATTCTCGTTTGGGGTCATTGTGGAAATCAACTGTCAGGATACAGAAAGCAATAGTTCGAACAATCTCAGAACTCACTGTAAGCCTCTGTTTATTACCCATGAGCTCCCTGTTCTTTACAAATGCCTAATTTATGTAAAAACTACATAAGTTCACCATTCACTCTGATATTCACACGACCAGAACCGACAGGACATTGATATAGGGTATTTAAGATTAAATAAATCAGTGAACGTTGTTAATTTTCATGGCTCGAAATTTTATAAGTTACCAATACATATATACGAAACCTGGAAATTGGAAAGTTCAGAATCAAAACTCTACTTATTTTTAGAGCTTACTTATCAGAATTTTTTAGAGACAGCATAGCTGACAGTTTTTGAACTATGTATAATTTTAAATTCTGACAAAGTAATTTATATACATATATTTTAAAGTGTGTTAGTTTTATTTACTGTGTAATGTATTATATTGTATATTTTAGTTTAGATTTAAATTTTTACAAGAGTAAGCAGATTTGTATTTGTAAGAACGCAATAAATCATTCTAATAAGAGTGGGTAATCTCTGATCCTCAATGCTTAGACTTTGTTGGCTCTACATCGCACGAAGATGGTCCCGTGACAATGTCAGGCCCGTATTTCTACTATGATTCTTTTTCCTTCCCTTAAACCTTCTAGTAAAGGCACATTAGGTCCAATCATGTGTTCCTAGATATGACTCATTCAATGCATTCAATAAAAATAGTTAGTTCCCACTTATTGACAGTAGTTGTAACAGGTATAATTGGTTGGGACCTATTTGGTTTGATTACAAACTCCATCTTCGCTAAAGATCTGCTTTCTTGGATATTTGCGTGGCAAGTTGCCGAGAACATCTTTGCACTCGACCGCCAGTCGTGAAGTTATAACACTACACTTCAGTGCCAATCTTGCAGCTCTGCTGTCAGAGTAATATTAATGGTCTTATTTCTATTTATGTTTTCTATACAAAGATAGCCGTATTGTAGAATAGTATAAATTTCTGCTTGAAAAACCGTCGTATATTGTCCAAGAGAGTAAAACTCTCTGACACACTAGGATCTATTTCTCTTAAAGAGTTTGCTCTTTCTTCCAATCCTCTCTGTTTGATAAAAGTATCTTGAGAGAGTGGTTAAGTTTTAGAATTGACATGATGTGGTCTATTTGCATGAAGAGTGATGGACATCTCTCCAATACTCTCTTTCATTCACATGGGTAACTGCCCATTCCAGCCTTTGAATGTCCTAGGAACAGAAACGATTAAGAGCCTTCTGTATGAGTAAGCAATAAGGATGAAGGAACCTCCAGTGTTTTTTCTTGTCGATCCGTCATATTGTACTAGAAACAAACTTTTGGTCGTGTCTGTGACTACTTTGACTATCATTTTGAACAGGCTACAAACTAACAGGAAAAAGAAAATAAAATCTTTAAAAAATATAAATAAATAACCATATTTGCTTTTATTTCTGGAATCATTTAAATCTTCCCGATTACCGTTAATAGAGTCAAAAAAAAAAGATTTAAATTCTTACATCTTCAGTTTCAGCTGGTGTAGAAGAGCTGGTATCATGATCCAAAGTTACAATCAATATCTGCAAAGCAGCTTCTACAAGAGGTTCTAGAGAATCATTAAATAGTAAATGATTGTAGGGAACACCAAGACCAACAGGGTCATATGCACAAACAGTATTGAGTAGAGAGGTAAACATTGGTAAGGCATGCCGGTTTTCTGCTGATGTCAAGTGCCTAAAAATATATTACATTAGTTATTTTTGCACATAAAAATAAAATTATGTATTATTTTATGTAATTTTATTGGTAGTTTTTGAGATATTTGGTAACAAAGTTGTTATTTTGATTTTTCAAAATAATTTTTTTTTGTTTTAAAATACCTAATACCCATTCAAACATAAAATATTTTTATCCTTATTTTCAAAAATATAACATTTTTTTTTATAGTTTGGCTTATGCACCCAAAATACATAAGCATTTATATGTGCAACAAAGAAGAACCAAAACTTACTTTATTAAACACTATACCGGGTGTCAACGAATCTATTAGACAAGTCATAATTTCTAGAGTATTATGTGTATCAAAATGAGAATTGGTACAGGTAAATGGTATGTGAAGGGGAGAGTTTTCGCATATTTTTCACTTTCCGGCCACTTCCGGTTTCACCGGAAATGGCCCCGGTTTTGAATTTTTAAATGGAACACCCTGTATATTTTAACATTTTTGGATTTCTGAGACAATTCTAGATCAGAATGTGACATTTTAAAAACTTTTTACGTCTACTTTATTTTTTTAGAGCCACTTTTAAAATTGCATCTAGGTGGCCATGATCGGACGCAAACTAATTTAAGGGCCTTAGGTGATGTCAAAAAATACAATCGCAAAGTTTTAGTTACTAGTATGAAAGACAGGAATAAGACAAGTTGACAAAATTACGTTTTCATTTCTAACTATTAATTTTCAAATGGCGACCCCTTTTTGACAACTACTTTTCGAAAAAAGCATTCTTTGACGAATCTAACGGTACTAATTTATTTGCGATTGGATTAGACATAAGAACAGAAATTAAATATTATTAAGCAAAATACTGGATAATTTATTTACTTATGACAAGTGCGCCATGGACAGCCATGATGCATAATAATTTGCAACTGTTTTTATCAAGTCTTCTTTGGAAAACAAAGCACTCACTTAAGTAGATAATGACAGTGACATACGCTCTAAGAACAGACGTAAAAGTGTCTTAATTTTCGTTAAGTTTAGTTTAAATTTTCGTTAAAATAATGAATACTCAAAGTGAAAAAGTGGATATGTTATTAATATTTGGAGAGTATCATAGAAATTCAAGGAATGCTGCCGAGTTGTATGCTCATAGATATCCGAATCGGCAACATCCAGCCCATCAGTATTTTCCGTATGTCGAGACTCGTTTTAGGCAAATAGGAAATCAAGAGGCGGAACAGAGGTTTATCATAAATGAAGAGACTGAGATTAACGTACTTGCTATGGTTGAGGTTGATAAAACAGTTTCGTTAAGAAAAATTAGTCAAGAACTGCAGATAAGTTATGAATCAGCAAGAAAAATACTGAAAAAGCATGGATATCGAGCATTTAAATATCAGTTACATCAACATTTGTATACTGAGGATGGCGATAGACGGGTAGTGTTTTGTGATTGGCTGCTTCAAAATCATAGAGTTAACCCAAATTTTATCGATTTTATTCTATTTTCCGACGAATCCCGATTTATAAATAATGGTATGTTGAATAAGCAAAATACTCGGAACTGGGCCCAACAAAATCAACATGAAATCAGAGAGGGCAATTTTCAAGAAAGATTTGGCGTCAATGTCTGGGCTGGTATCGTTGGAAACAGAATAATTGGGCCAATATTGTTTCAAGGTCAGTTAACAAGGGTTAGATACTTAGGTTTTCTTCAAAATGAAATCGAAAATCATCTCAATGATATATCTTTAGCAGTTTTACGGCGGATTAACTTTCAACAAGATGGAGCACTGCCTCACAATACTAGAGAAGTTCTTAATTATTTAATAGAGCATTTTAATAATCGAATTATTGCAACCAATGGTCCGGTATGGTGGCCACCCGCTCACCGAATTTTACTGTGCTTGATTTCTTTATCTGGGGATATGTTAAAGAAAGGGTTTACTATGGAGCAGCCCCAGCTACTCTTGAAATATTAGAAGAAAGAATTTTACGGGCATTTAGAAGTATAACGCCCCAAATGCTACAAAACGTGTTGAGAGAAACAATTGAACGAGCTGAAATGTGTCGTGAAAAAGTTTTTAAAATGTCACATTCTGATCTAGAATTGTCTCAGAAATCCAAAGATGTTAAAATATACAGGGTGTTCTATTTAAGAATTCAAAACCGGGGCCATTTCCGGTGAAACCGGAAGTGACCGGAAAGTGGAAAATATGCGAAAACTCTCCTCTTCACATAACATTTACCTGTACCAATTCTCATTTTGATACACATAATACTCTAGAAATTATGACTTGTCTAATAGATTCGTTGACACCCGGTATATAAGTCTATATGTTGTTGATAACTAAAATATTTTCTATAATAAGACTGCAGTTTTCCAGATATTAGATATACTTATCATACTAACATTATCCATTTATTAGGATTTTCTGCGATATCCATTGGCGGCTGATACATAGTTTCACTAAAGCATGTTAGTAGGAGCTTTAGCAATTCTGTACGATTAGAATCATATGTTGGGTTTCTTGGAGGAGAATGAGCAAAACCAACCCCTGCTTCCCAAATATATTCACAACTGTCTATTAGTGATAAGTCTTCAGCTTTATCCTAAAAAAGCTACTCTTTAAAGCTAGAATTACCAAATTAGTATCACATTTTTTTAAATTTAAATAAACAGATAATATAAAACAGCTTTGTGCAAAAATTAAGATTACTTAATTTTGTGAACTTACAGGTCCATTTTTTCTGCCAGCAGCAACGGTGAAATCAGGACAAAACAAGAGATCCTAAAAAAATAGTTTTAGAAAAAATATTATTTAAAAGTTATATAATAACTTTCTACAAATATCTTACGAATTGACAGAATTTTTTAGTAATGTCAAATGTTGTTCAAACATGGTGAGTTAAGACAGTGAATAAATAATAAAATATGGAAATTAGAGCAGTACGGAGTGATAAAACGGACAATTTCGGTTTAATATTGGGAGATAACCAAAGCCTTACATTCCATATTTCTAAAATTTCTATATAAACTTTTATTTGGTGACCTATAACATATAAATTATAAAATTATTTACTTTATTGTAAACTCTACAGAGTTTATTTAATTACAGAGTAGGGTAAGACAGCCATTGCTAAAATGCTTAAGTAATGAACCTGATTTAGTATAATAATTTTTTTGAATCGTCTATATTTAAAATGGTTATATATTTTACACATATTGATAATAGGTGAATTACTGTTATAATTATAGCGAGCTCTATTTGCAAAAAATGTTAATGAATACCCTGTTCTATATGTTACCAATAAGTGTGAATCATTAATTTGATGATGCAATTATTTAAACAAAGAAAAAATGCACGCAACTATTCGGTGACATTCCAAACTCTTAAGATTATCTATTCATGAATTTTATTTTTAGTTTGTGTAATTGAAAATAGAAAACAGTTTTGAGGCAGTTAATACTTTTAAATAATCTACAATTTTTAATTATTAAATGGATTATTTTTTAAATCTTTGGATGCAACAACATCCATCACATATAATTTATAGTATAATAGCTTTAAAAGTTACTACCAAGTCCCCCATTTCAACAACCAAAGTCACATCATTCCATTCATTTTATATTTATAATTATTTTTCTTACTGATATAAAAGTGAGAGGGTTTATTTAAATTTATTTGCAGTGTACGACAGTCGCTATTTTCTTTAACTTTTGAGTTCAATTCATCAGCAAACAATAATACATTACAAAAATAAATTTAAGGTAAACGTACCAGTGTTTGACAGGGTACCAGTAATCGTCACTTTACGATTCAAAAGCAAAAAAATATGACTTTACCTTAGCATTTGAACATTTTTCAATGGCAATTGATAATGTCTATTTATCTGACAATGTTGCAAAACTGCACATGTTAGAATAGGTTTATAGGAATCAAAAAAAAAATGGTGTTGTGTTGAGATTACGTGAAATGCGTTTTTTCTAAAGGTTTTTGCCAAAGTAAGTATTTTGGGTATATTTAAAGTCTGAACACAAAAAAATTACGATGTTTAACTTGGTACTAGTAAAATTTTTAGGTGGAAGTCGTAAAAATATCCTATATCCTTAAGTAGGTGTCATTCAAAACAAATTCTCAGAAGGTGAGATTGAAATAATGTCACTAAAGAATATAATGAAGACAGAACTACTTTTAAAATGATGCAAAATGACATGTCTGTTATAAAAAAAGAAGATATTTTACAGAATTTGTCCCAACCACAGCTTCAAAATTTTAGAAAATGAACTTATTTTCAGATTCTGTACATATTTTTAAAAGCTAAGATAATATATACTATTTAATATTTATTTAAAGTTAGTGACCAGGACAGTAATCAAAAAAGCAAAGTTATACATCTTATAATGAATGAGTAACCATAAAATGTTCTACCACCTACCAAATGATAGTGCACCCAATATTTTCATCATATTAAATTTGGTTCCTGTTATTCAAAAAATAGTACTGAATAGAGATAAGATAAATTGGCTAAATTTGAACTGAATCTCAGGGAAAATATCTTGCTTAACATAAATTAGAGAAACATTATGACATGCAGAAAGGTCATTTTATACAAATTTAACTATTAATATGTTTATTTATCTTAATGCCAAGGTGTCAACAAATAAATTTTTATGTATTAAGAGAAAAACCTAGAGTGTTGGAATTGGCAAAAGGAATAATATTTTTCAAAAATACATAAATTTTCCAATTTTACCGGTTTAATGAAAAATATATTTTTTCCTTACGTTTTTAAGTTTCAAAATTTGCTTGACTTATTGTTGCAGTAATCAGTTTAAACCTTTTAATGTTGTTTCAAAGAAATTTTAGATAAAAAAATATCTTTTGTCCACTTTGACCATGTAAACGGCGAGCGTATTCAAGTTTCTGTTCTTTATTGGCTTTTTACTGGCTTTACCTGTGTTATCTTTTTAAAATGTTTGATGTTGGTTACCAACACTCGCCTTTTTATGAATTTTTATATTATAAATACTTTTTATTTTAGGTTCATTGTTGGTTAATTAGTTTTAGTTGGCTTTGTCAACAAGAGTGGACGATTAAGCACATTCAATAATAATAATAGGTTATTTACATATTTCCTCCCTATTTTTTAAGATAAATACAAATTATTTTATTTCACGCGACGTTTTTTTGAAAAAATTTGGACACATTCCCTATTTTGAGGTCGTAGAAAACGTTTCTGATCTCCATAATTTTTCTTCAGGAAAACAGGGAAAATTACTTTTCACTTTCGGTTCAATTTTTTGTACTAAATCATTAAAATTTTATTACAACCACAAATTCCACGCTAATAAAAGCTTCTGTATTATATAAAAACAAATCAAAATAAAATGGCCTGTGACATTAGTGGAGTGACATGTTCCAAAACGAGAATAATTTGCACTGTTGCCAGGTGGCCAATACGATTTTTGTGAATTTTGCATATATTCTTTTCTTTCTATTGAAACTGGAAATAAAACCACCTGAAAAACATTTTTAGCCCCCTTACAATGTAACTTTGACTCTAAATATTAAAGGTTTTAAGGAAATTTGCTCTTGTCTGTTTCCATCTTTCCCTACTAACTCTTTCCTGGCAGAGATTGTTCCGCCTCCACGTGGTCTCTGATGGACAATAACATTTTTTAATCAATACATCTACTAGGCCAGTTTAGGTTAGCTTCAGTTTTCCACACTAACTAAGACCAAGCTAAACCTGAACTTACCAAAAATCTTGGGTGGTTAATATTAATTTTACCCCTTTTTATACATTACAAAAATTTTATTATATTCTTGACTGAGATGGCCAAATGTTATAGTTTATACCATTAAACTGTTTTAATCTGGCAAAGTCGCAACGAATATTTGTTGTTTTTGCAAGTTTTTTTAACATACAAGTTTTTCTAAATTTGTTTGCTAAAATTTATGTAAAAATAGTTGAAACAATATTACATACAATATAGTTAACTACTACTATTTAAAATATAAGTGTTTTCTTCAGAGATAAAAATGTTCTGTGAAGTGGCGCTTGGTGTTTCTTAATTTTTCGGGAAAGTTAGGAAAAACAAAGGATAGAATCTTGTTATATGATCTTGAAATAGGGCCAAGTATCAACATTTTTTTCAAAAAAAAAAAAAAAAAAAAAAAAAATTATAGTAATTTTTCTAGATTTCACCTAATCTAAATAATTACCTAAAATTTCCTAATCATCATATCACTGTATCAATATTTAAATATATTGTGTTACTCCATACTATACTTTTATTATTATGTTTAAATACTTACACATATTGCATTAAGAAGAGATTGTGCCAAAGGGACTGCTTCTTGATCCTCCTCTTCGCTTTTGCTTGGTAAAGAGGACCAAAAAAATCCTTTCCATTCTGGATCTTCAAATATATATGGCAAAATCCTAGTTAATAACCTTGTACAGTTCAACACTAAAAAAAGATAAAAATATGAGTTTTTGTAAATCTAGTTTTCCAAGTTTAAATTTATATTTTTAAACAACACTGAAAAAATATATCTACCTGTTTGTTGTTCACGATGTGTTCTGCAACTGCTATCTACTGCTTTAACTAACTTTTCAACAGCTTTATAACATAGTGTGGCTAAATTGGCAGGAGCATCTTCTCGTAATTGTCTTATTTCAGTTGCTGGTACCAAAGTAAAGATATCTTGAACATTTGAAACATTTTCTGACCAGAACTGTTCCCAGAAACTCTCATCATTTGGATCAATAGGCTAGAAAATAATATAGTAAAATAAAATAAGAATTTATAAAATATTTATTCAAAACAAGACTGGCTTTTATTTAAGTAAGATAAGAACGAATACACGAAGTCCGCAAATACAGGAAAAAATATCAGTTTTAACTTTGCCACATATCCAAAAATAATCTATATTTTCGAGTCTATCAAAGTACTTCTTGGACATATGTTAACATTGGATTTTATATATAAAAATTGATTGACTTTGCAATTTTTTTATTTACAAATACTATACCTCTGCTTTAGACGTCAATTGAACTACGGCCTTTCGAAAATTTAATTTTGTATCAACATTTCCCATATTTAAAAAAAATATATTGCGAATTGTTGATTTTGTTGACACTAATTTTACGAAACGTCAATAAATTTGACGTCAGACTGTCTTTTTTGCTTTTATTGGAAACATTTTTGGATAAAAATTCCTAGGTGTTAAACGATGTTGGTATCACGGAAATGTACTCAGTGCTACCAAGAGTTTCGTATTATAATAATTATGTTCCTAGTTTATTTTGCCTAGTCGGGAAATTACCTGTACAACTTTGGTTATTAAAAAATTGGATTTTTTAAAAATAAAAACTGAAAAATTTCGTATAAATTGTGTTCGGAATTAACATTATGAGCATTGAGAATCATTTCTCACAGTTAAAAGTTAGTGACCAGGGCAGTAATCAAAATTACCAATATATAGACGTATTTAAGGTAGTGTAATCTTGAAATTTTACATTGAGAAGAATATTTTACGTATCTTTTATGTTTTAGAATCCAAATAAACTTCCTATTCAACAAATACATCTAGAGAGATCATGGAGGGAGCTAAGAAAAGACTTACCAAAAGATCTTGTAAGTTATCTTATTATTAAGCTGTGAAAATGTGCTAAGACATATTGTGCAATATTTTAGGACTTTTTAACATCTCCCTCAAAGGAAATAGAAAAATCATACTTCGAAAATAAAACTGAGGTTATACCCGCATTAGATAAACGATGGTTACCCAAAGGAGTTCTTCCAAAATTCCAACCATACTTTTTCACCGAAGGAAAAGAAGAAAACATAAATTTTTTGTTAAAAAATCTTTCATTTCTTGAAGGTTTGGATTACCTCCTGAACTGTAGTTATCATCAGTTTTGGTGTGTAATACTTTTTGAACCTTCAGCAGCACTAGCTCTAAGAAGTTTTTTGTTAAACCCAATTCTACCCTTCCAAGTAAAATATTTGGATAATGAATATGTAGAAGTTTATGAAACAGTATTTAATAAGTTTTTATTGATTTATGAAAAATTGTTAAATTTTACACATAGTGAGGTAAGTAATATTCGAGGGAGAATATAAGTTTATATCACTTCACAACTAACTACTAAATTTGTAGCTTGAGAAACATGGCTAAACTGTATTTCATCATGTGGAATATAAGGATTGTTTTTGCTGGCAGCTACGTGATGTTATATGTGTGTATTTAGTTTTTTCTTTTAATTATTAATTTGATTTTGTAGGTTGAGTATATGTCAGAATCTTTTGGATTATCGAAGCTAATAAATAAAAAGCTTTTAAATCTCCCAATTGTGATAACTATAGCTTTTTTATACAAAGATCATAACTTAACCTTTGTCAATAAAATAACAAGTATATATTATGAAACTTCCCAATTTGACTTTGTTGTTAAAGAAATGGAGACCTTGATTGATCAAAATCTTATCGTAAGTTTTTTCTTCATATTTGTGATTGGCTTTGTCCACTAAATGCTAAAAATAACCAACAGTTATGCTCCATGAAAAGAATTTTATTTCTTGTTTAAAAAGTAATCTTATTAATTTCCTAAATTTTTAAATATTTCCTTTTAGTTAGCTATTTTTATTTTTTAGATTTTAGAAATGATAGGTGGTCACCTCTGTGGATTTGATGAAACAGCAGAAATAGTGCCTATTTCAGTAGAAAAACGACCAGCTGTTTTTAGTTTGAATTGGGTTTATTCTGTAGTATCATATCTTTTGACTACCATTATGACATCAAATATTTTGTTTCATTTTTACCAAAAATCAGTAGAAATTGCACTAAATAAAAATTTCCCTTATAGGTAACTAGAAAGTTATAGCTTTTATATTTTATATAGATTATTTCTGAAAAATTAGAAGAACCTTTAAAATCTTTTAGCTTGTATAAATAGACTAAATGATAACAAAGGTATTGTGTTATTTTTAGGTTGCCTTTTATTTATGTTAGTGTTTATAAACAATTGTATGAGCTATTAGATGAGCGAGAAGAAATACAAATTCAAAAAGATCTTTTTAAAAAAGTTATTGAAGAGATAAACCTGGGGAGATCTGAATTTGTAGAATTGTATCATACTTTCATTTCATATTGTTTAGATGAGGCTTTAAAACATATGTAAGTAGCATTATTTTAAAAGTTTGGAATTTACATTATGAAAAATTTGATTTTTAGGGGCAATAGTGTTAAACAAGAATCTATAGTGGAAAATTACTTGAAATTACTGACAGTAGCATTAGAAGATGACTACTTTATCTGTGATTATAATGCAACATACAATGTTGCTAATCAGAATGAAATGTTTCAGAGTTGTTGTGATATGTATCCTTTCATTATTATTAGAAAATTTAATATCGGGCACCACATGTATTATGTTCATTTACTCCATAATAGTTTAAGAGTTATGTAAATAAATCCAACTTCACTAAAGGTGCCTTGAACTGTTGCCCTGCAAAGTAGTTATCCTACATTAATATATTTGGTTTTTGATAATAGAAATGTCTAGTGGTATTTAAAATCCTTTTTTAACATATTTCTGTTTCATTAACTGACTACCTTTTATTAGTCAAAGTTAAAAAATGCTTTAATATCTAAAAAAACAAGTTCCTATTGAGAAAGCTGCAAAAACAATGTAAATAGTTTAAATAAGTTGTATTAAATACAGCCATATTCTTTATAGTCAGTTATACGTGATCAGAATAATAATGTTGTTTTGAACCTTACTTGGCTAACTTCATTGTGTATTTTGGAAATAAAAGTAATCACAAGAATTCTTTGTTTACTTGGGGGGATTTTGACATTGAAAAAAGTTGGGGTTGAAGTTTAAACAGAATCTGCGAAATTTAACTAGATGTAAATGTTGAAACGCAAATAAGAAGCTCTAACTTTTCCTATCCTGAAAAATCGTGACTATATATTTTGGTTAAATTTACAAATCATTCAAGCTCATGTCTAGATTGTGAAGTTATCACTTTTCTTTTTTTTTAAAGGGACGTTTGTTTAGGTGATTATGGTCAGTTATGGCCTTGCCCTATGTTTGGTTTTTATTACTTTTTTGCTTAATTTTATTTAGTAATTAGAAATGCTCAAGTAATGTTGGCTTTTTACCTTTAAATTCACGTTTAGTAGTTCTGGCTTTCTACTCAAAAATTCTGAATAACTTTGATTAAAAGCCAAAGTCGGAGGGTATTTTTACCAAGGCTTTTCTCACACTGTCATGCTATGCTTACTACTAAAATTGAGAAATATAGAATTAGAGGGCCGGTCCTTGGATGGATATAAACATACTTAACTGATAGAACACAGGCTGTCAAGTGTCATTTAATAATAGGTCAATCATTTGCAAATGGGCAAAAATAAAGACGGGCGTCCCACAGGGGAGTGTTCTGGGACTTATCATGTTCCTCCTTTTTTTTTTTTTTTAATGATCTGCCTCTCTTTGTGAGGGACAGTTACATAACATTTTTTGCTCATGATATATTGGCTGTTGTAGATGGGAGCGAATATGACAGTGTCTGTTCGAAGGCAACCAATACATTTGGGACATGGCGGATTGATGCTTAAACTCATCTAAAACCAAATTTTCGGTTTTTACGCCTATTAGGGTGCCCCATGACAGGAACTCACTTGTCAGGGATCGGTCTGCGAACTTAAAGCAATGCGATGCTGTTCAATTCCTTGACATCATAGTTGATGAATGCTTGTCATACAGCTCCCATATTGATTCTGTCTGTAGTAATCTGTCCCCACAAAATTATGCTGTGCTGCAACTAAGAAGTTATTTCGACTTTATTTTAGTATTTACGTCTTTTAGTATTTACGTCACGTCAGTATTTGCATTAATATATTTCTATTTTTCTCATCTGCAAGAGTCCATTGATTACTATTTTGACTCATTCTCAGATACTCTACACAAACTCATCTTTTTTTTTTTTTGGGAAAATCAATTGAGTATGCAAGATTGCATATTCCCCAGGAGATCCCATATCTAAGAGTTGCCGAGTGAATAAATAGTTCATTATCTGTGACTTTGACTGCATCGCATCTTGAAGTAATTTCTATTTAAAGTGTAACGATTTGAGTGTCAAACATCCATCAATAATCCGAAAAACTTATATAGGATTTTCCACAGTAGAATCTCCAATAACTTAATCCTCTATTGTACAATTAATGCTAATGCTCTTTTTGATAAAGTTAAGCAGTAAAAGGTTAAAATCGTACTATGTTTTAATTTTGTTAAAATCGATGGAAATTGTGCTCTTCAAGTTTGCAGTCAGTAGTGTGTCAAAGACAGTTGTGTTCGGTTTTATATTTACGTTCATTAGGGTATTTAAAATGATATAAGAGATGCTTAATATTCTTTTTTAAATTATTCCTCTCTTGAAAATTTAGATTACCGAAAGTAGTAAATAATGCTTTTATAATCAAACGCCAAAGCTCAAAGTACTTATATGTAAAAAAATATTTACCCTTAAGATATAATTCTAAAGGGCTTGTATCCTCTATAAACTAGTTTTAAATATCCAAAGAACTATATACTAAATTAAGTAAATTAAGTAAATTTTTAATCTTAGTACTTTACAAATTTATACTTGAGAACTATTAGAAATACAAGCTAATCGAAACATCGTATAAATAAAAATAAAGACGAGAGTATCGGCCTTTATCATCAAAAACTGCGAAATCAGAATGTTGAATTGCCACTATTATTTTCAGGCTGATTTTAAAATGTCAAAGAAAGAAAAAAAAAGGCCGCACACGATTTTACGAACTTATAAGTAATATTTTTTCTAATTCTTGTTTATAACATAAACACTTTTGTGAAAAGTAGCTTTGTGAAGAAAACTGTATATAAGAACTATTTACAATTAACCTTAATATAATTAAAGCCTTCTAATTGTTGGCCAAAAATATCAACTAAACAAAAAGAAAACATCTTTTACCCTTTGTTTAAATAAATAAATGTAAGTGATGACTTTCAGACAATTAGGGACTGAGATACAGGTGCTCAAAACAATTGTGTATTAATATGAAAGGTACAGAAATATGAAACAAGATAAAGACTATATTCACAATGAAGTTGGAACGGCATAAAGAAGGTGAAAAAAAAACCAATGTACTCTAATGCATCAATGCCATAATGATGGAAATTTAAAGAATTACTTTCTTGGCAACTTTACATTGATTAAAATTAAAGTAAAAAACCTGACTTTAAAAGCAGATTTAGATGGCTATATACTGTCTTAGTAAGTTCCAAACTTTCTGTTGAATTACATGTGGAAAACTACATATGAATTAAAAAATTGAAAATAAGAATGTATATAGAAATTATACAGCCTGTAAACTAATGTAGCTATAGTTTCCTTAATAAATATATTTAGTGATTCTACACGTACTGAATTCATAGTTTCATGTATAAATAAGCTTCCTCGTAATAAAAAACTACAAGAGTTGTCAAAATTGAAACGGCAAACGGTAGAAAGCGTATTTAGAGACTGTGCACCAGCAGTTATAGATGAACCAGAAGAATTAGAACCACAACCTGGACCATCAAGGCAAACGAATGGACATAGTGATAGTGAAATTGAAGAGTCAATTAGAAGTATTATGGATATGTTTCCACATTTGGGAGATGGTAAGTTCAATATTGTTAATTATTGTAACGAACTTTGAAACGTTTTATATTTCTTAGTATTAGTTTGTGTTCGTAGTTTGTAGGGTTTTAGGTATTATTTTTTTACGAGTTCATAATGTATTTAAGTAATTTTACCTTTGGTAATTTCCTCAGGAGACGACTATGAAAGAAGGTCTGGAACTTTTTAGAGAATTCGATTTCCTTATTTTTAACATGGAACGCCTATGATGGAAGGTCTAGAAATCGCCGGATTATTTCTTTTTCTTATTTTGATTACCCCACGTAGTATGGAAATCCTTCTAGAGAATTAGGGAATCTTCCGGTATCAACCAAAAGGGTCCAGATCGACTTTCTTGGTCAGTATATTCTGAGAGTTCGTCGACGCAAGTTGAATTAATTTGACAAGTGTCAAAAGTAAGGTTGACAATAAAAAGTGATTAAAATAATACAGTGTGTGTAGTTTGTTTGAAGACCGGCCGTCCGGAACAAATTGGTGTCGGAAGTGGATCAAATCCAGAAGAGGTTAATTCAGGTTAGAAAATTAGAAAAAAAGTGAACTGAAATTATATGCCAGTGGAAACTAGGAAACAAAAAGCAAAAATGGAAGAAAAACTTCAAAGTAGTTTAAATCAGATGTTGATGATGATACAGGACATAAAGACAAGCCAAGATGATATGAAACAAGAATTAAAGACAAGCCAAGAAGGTATGACGAAAAATCTAGACGATATTAAACAAGAATTAAAGACAAGCCAAGAAGGTATGACGAAAAATCTAGACGATATGAAACAAGAATTAAAGACAAGCCAAGATGATATGAAACAAGAGCTGATGACACTAAAGACAAGTCAAGATGACATGAAACAAGAATTAAAGACAAGCCAAGATGATATGAAACAAGAACTGAGAGAGGACATTAAGAAAAATCAAGAAAGCATAAAACAAGAACTAAGAACAAGCCTAGAGGACATGAGATATGAACTTAAAACAAGTCAAGAAGATTTGAAACAAGAAATGAAAGAAGACATGACGCGCATTGAACAAGAAATGCAACAGAAGATGAGCAAAATTAGAGAAGACGTACATTGCGAAGTACAACATGAGGTGGCGGGAATCCAGAAACAGATGCAACAGCTACATTTTCAAATCGAGAAGGTAGCCAGTACAGGTATAATAAAAGTAGATGGTGGTCCTGCAATCAATGTGATGAAGCCACCTACCTTCGACGGCAAGGTACCTTGGCTTACCTATGTCCGTCAGTTCGAAGCCGCCGCCACCGGCAATAACTGGAGTTTACCGGAAAAGGCACGTGCTCTCGTTCTAGCACTACGAGGTGAAGCTATGGAGGTACTACGTAACATTCCTGAAGAAAAACAGAATGATTACGAGTTCATTGTTACTTTTCTGGAGATGCGCTATGGGGAAGCTCACCTCCAAGAAGTTTATAAAGCCCAACTCCAAGGAAGAAGACAAAAATATAACGAAAGTCTTCAAGAATATGAGGCGGATATCATGAGGTTAATAAATTTGACCTACCCAACATACCCAGAAGAAATAAAGCAAGAGTTAGCAGTGAATAGTTTTATTGAAGGTTTACGCGACCCAGAAACAAATCAGACACTAAGAATGGCCAGACTGAAGAGAATATCCGAGGCTCTTGCTTATGCCCTTCAGTTTGAGACAGCCAAACAGACATCAAGGAACCAAGAACGAATCACAAGAGGAGTCAATATTTCTCGAGATTATCGCAAGATCAACGAGAAAACTTTCATGAGGCTTATGAGGGAGTTGCTAGAATTTTTGAATGAAGCGAAAACACAAGATAACAAAAATACAACCTTTCGTAGCAGAAATAGAATTCGTTGTTGGAAGTGTGGTCAAGAGGGGCATCTACAAAGCCAGTGTACTCGCAATAATGTTCCTGACAGAGGCTCTGATGGCTATCGGCTTCATATTGCTAATATAGGTGATGATGTTCGAAGAAGCGACTTGGAGAAAGTCTTTGCTCCTTATGGTGAACTTAAAGAAGTCTGGTTAAGTAATAGTATTCCCTGTTTTGGATTTGCTGTTTACAAAGATAAAAGAAATGCTGCAGTGGCTGTCAAGGCTTGTGATGGAGTTGAAGTATGTGGTTGTCGCATTAGAGTAACTTATGCCAGACCGAGAAGAAGGGATCAGGGTCGCCGGTACCATTCGAATACCATGCGTTGTTACCAGTGCGGAGACAAGGATCACTTTTACAGAGATTGTCCGGAAATTACTGTTGGTGGAAACGATAGAAGAAAGGACCATTCCGGAAGACATAGAAGGAGTACTCACGGAGACCGAGAAGAACGTGACGAGAGGGACCATGACCACGAATGGGGCCACGGAAGAAGAACGTTCTACAGGTCATCCTCGAGAAGGTGCGTTGAGAGGGACCGCGACGATGAAGGAGACTTCGGAAGAAAAATGTCTTCCAGGCTATTCTTGGGAAGGTCCGTACAACGTAGTGACTCGACTAAACGATCTGGTGTACCAAATTCAGAAAAGCCCTCATGCGAAGATGAAAGTCATGCATCTGGACAGATTGGCCCATTATCGAGATCAAGATGGTTGATCGGGTCGATCAAGGCTTGAAAGGGGGGCAATGTAACGAACTTTGAAACGTTTTATATTTCTTAGTATTAGTTTGTGTTCGTAGTTTGTAGGGTTTTAGGTATATTTTTTTTACGAGTTCATAATGTATTTAAGTAATTTTACCTTTGTTAATTTCCTCAGGAGACGACTATGAAAGAAGGTCTGGAACTTTTTAGAGAATTCGATTTCCTTATTTTTAACATGGAACGCCTATGATGGAAGGTCTAGAAATCGCCGGATTATTCCTTTTTCTTATTTTGATTACCCCACGTAGTATGGGAATCCTTCTAGAGAATTAGGGAATCTTCCGGTATCAACCAAAAGGGTCCAGATCGACTTTCTTGGTCAGTATATTCTGAGAGTTCGTCGACGCAGTTGAATTAATTTGACAAGTGTCAAAAGTAAGGTTGACAATAAAAAGTGATTAAAATAATACAGTGTGTGTAGTTTGTTTGAAGACCGGCCGTCCGGAACATTATTTACAATAAAATTAAGAGTTACAATAGAAATATATGCATATGTATTTTTATTTGGTTTTTACAGATTGTTGATTCACAAATAAATATCTGCTATAAATGTTTATATATGAACATATTTTTGTAAATTTATATTTTTTAAAATATTTTTAGGCTTTATTTTGCAGTGCCTCGAAGCCTATAATTTTAATTCTTCAGATGTAATAAATGCAATACTTGAAAGTAATTTACCGCCCCATTTATCTGAAATTCCATTTGATCAAATCAGAATACCACCTGAACCTGAACCGGAAAAGCCTACATTGGCCTATATAGGTAAATAATACTACTAATCTATTGTCAATTAAAAATTTATCCAAAGTCAAGTTTTAAAGCCTTCAGTGTAAGTGTCTAGGTAATGTCTGCAGCTAAATGCCAAGCTAATGTATGGCAAGTGAAAATTGCGCTGGCGTTAGGATGCCGACAATATCTTATTTTGTTTTTTTTTTTTAATGTTGGTTTACAATATTTCCCATTATGATATTTCAAATATCAATAGGAGCAAAGCAAATATAAAGGGGATATTTGTTTAAAATTTGTATTAAAGCAATATAAAATGACAAAAAAGTAATATATTTGTCTGAGAGAGTTGGTCAATTTCGTTTTTTATAGAACATTCAGTATCAGATCTCCGACCATTTGCATAAAAATTCTTGTCGGCTATACATCGTGAAAACTGTTTCTTTGTGTGGTTCAAGCAAATGACAACAAGATGAGAAGGATTATTAAGTAGTGTTCAGAAAACCTTAATTAAGTTCACGTTACAGCAACCAGATGAGGTCTAACATTTTCTTGAGGAAGCGGAACCTATCATGTTGAAAGTTTTCATAAACTGAGGTCGTGCTAATCATCACATAAGCACATTCGCAGCTTACGCTTAAGTCGAGGCGATTTTACTTGGCGTTAGCTGTTGGTCATTACCTGTTCTCAAACGGCCCGAATATTTTTATTAGTAATGCTCATCTTCGGCAGTTCTTAAATTAGAGATTCTTTCTCAAACTTACAAGGAAGTCATTTCAAGTTCAATGTATCCTGTCATAGGAATTTAAAGATGTGGCACAAATGTACTTCGTGCTAATTGATCATACTACGGACTAACTAGCATGATTAACAAAAACGTGGGAATAGGGATGCACTCTAGGTGTTTTTATCTTCACCAAATCTAGCCTCTTATTTTCCAATTGTACAAAAAAATACCTTTTATATTAGATTTCCTTTTGTACATAAGCAGTATTTGTTAATTTTTTATATTGTAGGTAAGAAACCAGAGTATGACGATGCCTTAATGTTATTAAATGACAAAAAGGAGAAAAAGGAAATTAAGAATTTGGTATTAGAAGGAGTGTAAGTTGAAACATATTTTGAATTTAGATATGTATTTAGTAGCAGGAAGCATTGTATATTAATTTTCCTAAAATTTTGGCAAAAAATTAACTCTATAGAGGAATCTTGTTAAAAATCGTCTTATTCTATTAGCAAAAACTTAATTAAACCTTCCATTGATTATCTTAAAATTACTAATCTACATTATATGTTCTTTTTACAAGATAAATAAGAAAGTTACTGTTATATAAACAATAGGAAAAATTTTGTTTTTATCATTTCTCTATGTGTTTGAGAAAGTGGGAAATATACATTAGGTAGTGTCTATGGAATCTGAAAATAGGATGAATAAGCAGTCTTCCTGGCACCAGGAAATTTTAAGAGGGAAGGGGAGTTTTTTCAACCGCAACCTATGTATAGGAGAGATAGATATCTCTCATGCTGGACAACGTTTTGGGCGACCTGCTACCAATTAATTTTAACGAATTTTTTCAGGCCATTGTACTATGTGTGTTGAGGTCGTTGCACGCTTCTCTTCTCCATCTAGTAGTATGCCCACTCCAGGATTCTGTATGTCTCGCTTCATATCCTGCCCATTGTCATTTTGGAGAGCTGACCATTTCCATTATATATGTTACTTGAGTTTTCTGTCTTATTCACTCATTGGTGTGTTCTCTTATTGAAATTCCTATTAATTTACTGTCTAGTATTTTGGGATACCTTCTTGTATCAAGCAATCATTAAATATTTGCACTACTTCGTATTTAATTTTCGTTTCTACCACTTTGACGAGTATTTCTAGCAGGATATTGTCTTCCCCGATCACTTGGCTGTCGTTTTTTATTTTCCATATTTTGCTTTGCCATTTTACTGGTTATTTTCTCTAGGAGCTGTTTACATCGTCCAGATTGTTGTTGGCTTTACCGGATTTTAGAAAAAAAATTTTATATAGCGTTTTTTGTAAAGCTTTTTTGTCATTTAAATTTTTCTTAGTTTCACAGTCTTATTTTTCTTTATAGCTATTTCCATTTTGGTGTCTATAAATACTTCGCATCTTACCATTATGTGGTTATTACGTCCACATCTTCGATAATACCTCGTAAGCTAAACGTATTTTGTCCGGTGTTCTTTTTGCCAAAGGATGAAAAACACGAAAACCCGAAAATTTGTTGTATCTTGTTCCGTATGTTTCAATATTGTTTATTTTAGTATTATTGTTCTTGTTAACAATGATTCTTTTTGACTCTTTCATAAGTAATAATAAAGATATTAAAAAAAAAACATTTAAGATCCGTGTCTGTCAGAGAAAGGCTAATAATATGTCAAAGTGGTATTCATTGATTTTTATAAGGGATTGTAATCAAAAACTGTTGACATTTGACATAGAAAGTGCTGTATGAAAGTTTCTATATCACGTAAAATCCACTTAAAATTTAAATACTGTTTTTGGTAAAATCAGAAGTGGTGGTCAAATGACTTTATAAGTTTTAAAGCAAAAAAAAAAAAAAATTGGTTAGTAGATTATTAAAAAAAATTGTCATTTGAAAGTTTTAATAACTTCTTTTTAGTCACTATGATTATGATCACATGTATGATGATGAGTATGATGACCGATTTGATAATGACATAGAAATACCAGTGCCAGATAATCGTCTCACAGAAGAAATATGCAATCCAAATAGACAGAATAGATATAAAGAATCTGAAAGTGAAGAAGAAGAGGTAATTATCAAAAATGAGTTATTTAAAGAAATATACAAAGTGCCGCAATTTTAACCACCAATCCGTCTTTTTACTTTTTTTTTTTATAAAGAACGGTTCGTGAAAAATGTTTTATTTAAGAAGCCGAAAAGTTACAAAAAAAAATATATAATTTGTGTTAAAATTTTTAATTTTTGAGAAGTGGGCGACACAGTGGCACAAATTTCCTAACATTCAACAAATTATTTATTGCTATATATAAAGTGTGCCAAAAAAGTATGCATAATACAAAAAAAAATTTTGGTATTGTGAAATTTATATAAATTATAAAAAATAATGTGACTTAATAAATACCAAAGAAAATAATAAACGAGAAAGAAAGTTTTGTTCTTAATGACTTTATTTGAAGTTACTTAATGTTAATTTCTAGGAGGAGGAAAAAACTGCCGATAGTCGGTCTTCAGATAGGAAAAGGTTGAATTTCGTTGAGGATCCTGCCATTGTGAGAGAGAGAAGGGAAGCTAAATTTAAAAGTAGACATCCTCAAAATAGTCGTGATCAATCTAGACCAAAAGCTGATGTAGTTGGTAAGTTTCGTTTATAGTTTAAGATGATATTTATTTGAATTGTGATGTTAATATTGTAGTTGTTAGTTTTAAACGTTTCAAATGGAATGGAATGGTCTCCAATAAATACTGCAACCAAATTAGTAGTTAAGGTAGTTGTTCACTGGCTAATCGAGTTTATATATTTTTTCTTGAAACTTCAGGTATTCATTGTTGATATAACTTTTTGTAAGACTGCAAAATTTTAGACACTTTGCTCATTTCATAGTCGAGATAATTAATATAAAAAATGCAACATTTAACATGAGCTATGTGGGAAGAGCCATAGCGTGACATAATCATACATAACTTTATTTTTTTCAAAAAAATGAACTGATGTATAATGTTATAACGAAGGCATGATATACTACAAGATAGTTATTTCACCTTTGTAATTTAAACTTCGTTATCTAACCATATTTTGAGCGGATCCTCGCCTGAACTAATATTAGAATGGAAAAGCGGCAACGCTATAAAGCGAAGTTAGCGTGTGGACTTTGCATTTTTTACTGATGGTGGGCCCGTCAACAGTTGAGGTTTAAGTATCGACGGACATTAATAATGTGTTACATATATAATATATTGACGCCTTTGGATTATGACATATGGTGTTAGATCAAAATAAAGGTTAAACAAGGATAAAGTAAACTTGATAGGTGACTTTTTATCCGTCGGGTCCATGTGATATAAGCAGTGTGGCAAGTTTTTTCTTCCTTTTATTTTCAATTCTTGTATTGCTGCACGGGATGTGTCGCGTAATATTCGTGCATTAAACTCTTATTTATGTGTATAGTATTTTTGTAAAGAGTTTCCTCTTCATAAATAAATATCATGTTTGTGGGGCAACCAAGAAGATGATGAATTTCACAGTATTTTCAAATAGTATTTAGCATGCGGCTTTGAGTAATTTTGTTGCTTTATATTAAGATATGGCCCTGGGTCAGTTGATTAAATAAATATGTGATTTGTGCAACTTACTTTTTTTTTTAGGTAAATCGAATAGTCAAGGCCAAGATAAAAGCGTTGTTATAAATAGACAAAAGAAAAATGTCAATAAATCAAGTCGAGCAAATCATAATAGGAAAACCGGAGCTCAGTTCAAGAGAAATAAAGGAATGATTCCATCTTAAGTATTAAAAGTGTTTAACTTGTTATATGAATATTAATTTGGTATTATAAAGGAGTTATTTATTTTAGTTTTATTCATATAAGTTATAAAACATGTTTTGGTTACATTTTCTGTTGACAAAATAAACATGATTTTTTTTCACATATTTGTGTATTATTTACTAAATATAGAGATAATAAAGTGGAAATTCATATTATCCTTATGGGTTGCGGAATTGTCTCCATCACTAACGACTATTTGTTTAGGGTAAGTTGTTACGTTTTGGTATACAAAACAAGGAAGTCTAACTTGTGTAATTAAAAAAAAATTAGTTATCATGGTGCTATTATTGTGAAGTTTCTTAAAGGCTGATATTATGTACCGTTGTGTTATTTCATTTTATAAAAATATATAGGTTATACGCTGGTTGCCCAGATTTTAAAGCTTAGGTTCTGAAAACTGTTAGTGATATCTGGTGGGGATAACAAAAATTGGCTTGGTTTCTTTGTTAAGTATATGTAGTGCATAAAACCAACTTTGAATTTACAAAATGTAATTTTAACAGCTGTTTTTTTTTTGTAGTCCATGTCAGCAAAATCTTTATTGATGCCTTATTTTCCTATTTTATTACTGTAATGTAGTAAATGCGATAAAACTATATAATTCTTTAGTTTTGACGGTTGGAATCTTAATTTAGCCCAATCAGTATAACATTAATTTAGGAATGGATGGGACTAACTCTGCGATGTAAAAGACATTAACGAAGGATTTCCCATAGGCATTGGTTTGCCGGAGCAATTCTAATATAAGGAGTGAGTCATGAGCGTCCAAAGTAGCCAAAACAGTTTCTAAATCTAGAAGTCATCTTAGACAAACATATTTTAGTACAAAGCTCTTCCGACACCAATTTGTGCTGGATGGCCGGTCTTTATACACACTATTCTTTTATAAGCTTTTATTTTTACAAATCTGACAAATTGTCAAACAATTCAAGTTGCATAATTGAGTTCTCAAAACTAACTGTCCACGAAAGCCGATCTGGATTTTTTATATACCCTTTTTGCCGATACTAGAAGATTCCCGAATCTACTAGAAGGATTTTCATACTGCATGGTGTAATAAAAACAAGAAAAAGGAATAATTTGACAATTTAGATCTTTCGTCATAGGCGTTCCATGTCAAAAATAAGGAATAGAAGGACTTTCATCAACGTTTCATGAGGAAATTAACAAAGGTAAATTTAATTAAATAAATTATAAACTCGTAGAAAAACCTATAATCCTACAAACTAATGCTATGAAGTGTATACTGCTATAAAGGCCGTTACAATATCTAATTTTTTTAACTGCCTAATAAACGGAATTGCACTATACCACGCTTTGCGCCAATGAAAAATCGCCTTTCTGGTTATTTGAAGTTGAGGCAGGAATATGTAAGTTTAGATAATTATACTCTGTGTAACAAAATCACACTGTTGTAAAAAATTATATAATGTTAAAATTTAAAGATACTTGCAGACATGTAACAGAATTCCATATAACGACGAAGTTAGGGTGTGATTAAATTCGAGATGAATCAGAACATTGCTGCCTATCATTGGCAAGCAATATTATTCCGTTGCGTCAGTTCATGCATTATAGCAAGTTAGATTGATGTAGCGGCCGTCGGTCCAGACATGCAAATATATAATGTTGGTATTAGAAGGTTCATTAACCACCACTTCATACGGTCTTGCTTGCTACTTTATTTTGCGCATTTTTACGTGTACGTGTTCTAATATGGCTTTTCTTCCTTCTTCAGTAGTAAAGGATTTTTGTTTTTTAAACGATACATTAAACTAGAGCTGTCTCCATAATGGGGAAAATGATGGACCGCGAGTCCCATAGAAAGAACGTCGCTTGTGGTGTAAAGAAAGAAAGGATTAATAAGGAAAACTACCTGTTTCACTTTAATGGACCGAGCAAATCCAACATACACCGCGAAGTGAGCTTGATGGTAAAAATCTTAGGTAAGGAAACCGAAAGCAAATTTTGCTTCGTTAGACAGACACGCTGTTCTCCCTATTCTTTCTCACACCCAGACCCATTTTCTCTCTACGGACTCGCTGTCTACCCTTTCTATGGCTGACTCTAGAACTTTTTCTACCATGGACAAAACTAAACGTTCTCGCCCTGGGTGAGGGCCCAGCTTGTCACCGCCGTGGGCCGGTCCAATATAAACAATAACGGAAATCTTGGTAATAGTCATTTAGTAAATTTGTTACAGATATAGGATTAGGGAATACTTTCACTGAAGACTTTCTATAATGTAAAATGGCAATTGGGATCTCGTCGGTATATAGGGATGGCATCATCATCAAGAAAATAGTACGCAAAACATTTATTCTATCGCTGTAGCAAATAGTTGTATAATAAACAGGCTACTAATTTAAGAAATTAAACAAGTATCATCAAATATTTATTTATTAAAATAAGTTTTTCTATGTACAACCTTAAAATAGAAAAGCAGAAAATAAATGTAGTGACCTACAGCTAATACATATTTGATATTTATAATTAAAAGACGGCCTTCTTTTATAATTTGTTTAACAGATCTAAAACCATGAGTTTATTTACAACAATGGAGGCAAGATAGGTTTAATTGAAAAATTGTCTAGAATGAGCCGTTTACTTTTAAAATACTTAAAACTTATAGATTTTGAAGCGCGTAAGAGCTTCATCTAGGCTTATGTTGCGGGAGAATTAACAGTTGCTTTGAGGGTCACGACTACAAAGAAATATCACTGTATTTTTTAAAAATAACAGTTCATTTTAATTCTAATAGAATGTGGACCCCATTTTTTTTAAATCCACCATTGTCTTTTTAAGTATACTGGTAAATTTAAAATATATATCTTGAATATATCTATATTCTGAATAAGTAATCTACACCTAAATCTTAAAATAATCTTACTTAATAAAGCTTTTAGTTTAATTACCTTTCTACAGTGATAGGCCTGGCAGTATTGTATTAATACTTTAGCTCGGTCCTAGATGCTTTAGTTGCTTACTAAATCACATTGTGTAAAACCGTCTTTTAGACAGCTTGTGCAAATCAACATCGTAGTTATGGTTTGCGTAGGATAACAGCAAAAGCTTGAGAGTACATTAAAAAATCAGTGAATATCCATACAAATATAGTGAATATCATAGCCAAGGAAGTTGAAGAAGGTAACCGAAAGCTACAGAAATAAGTCAAAGGCCTAAAACATTATCCTAACTGTAATGCAGAAAATAACTGTCATAACTTGACGTAGAGGGTTTATACGAATTCTGCGGAAAAGTAAATTTATTATTAAAATTACACGAGGTTAGCAGCACGGTAACCAGGAAACTAGGGTAGTTTTTAGTGCGTTTGTTCCTTTAAATTTTTTTGTTGTGCCGTACAGTGCCATAAGTGTAAGTTCAAAGTTAATATTTGTGAAAGTTAACAGGACAGTTTTGTTTAAAACAATGCAATAGTTCTGTATATTCCATGGCACGATGTCGGGAATTATTTTTGGTAAGCTTTTTATATTTTTTGTCAATATCTAACATTATTCATGACTTGAAACATTGATTATAAGAATTCCGGTTCCAGAACTCTTGACAAACCTACCACACCTAATATTTTAGAGTGCATAAGAATAAATGCCAACAAATGACTTTAATGTAAACAAATATAAATTTTTGTAAATCCAAAGTGGCAATATTTAATTTGAAAACAGGTATTACAATTGTTTTTTTTGTTTCACCTTTTACCCTAAAAAGCTCTTGATATATTTTTTTATTTTGATAATTGACGTAAAGTAATAGCACGTAATAAAAGTTTGTTAGTTCCGATCCTGTCCACAGACCTAATGTGCAAATACAGTATAGCTATTTTTAGGGGAGCACAACTTTATATTCCCGATTGAATTCATTTTACGGTATTCCGTTTTCATTTACCCCCTCTAACTTCTTTGACCATAGCGAAGATTTCCATCCATGTTAAAGAAAATATTAAGTGTGCAACATATGAGAACCTTAGAAATTAAAAATGATATGTTTGATAATAGTTGGTAGTTGATGTTAAACATCAAAGATTAGAAGAAGATTAGAGTATAACGCTTTTAGAAAGATATTAATATATTTTCTTTTTTAACTGTTTTAAAATAGTTTTACATATTGTTATGTATTTGGCATGAAAGTCTCACATGTTGCTCGATAAATCAGTATCCAATTAACTTTTTTTTTCTGAAAATATTCACATTGTATGACTTTGTCCGAATACCCATCCGTTTTATACTATGCTGCCTCCTATTCTAAATGTTTAAAATGTGAATAGTCAAAGGGGAAACAATCTATACCCGGCTATATACAGTTGCAAATGCAATGTTCACTGAAAAACGGTAATCTGACTTCTGGTTACACCAAATCTATTTTTCTAAAACTAACGAGACCTAGGGTTATCACTAAAATGTGGCAATTTTGAAAAATAATAGTCTTTTTTTCAATTTGCAAGGACACAACCAAATGGCAACCTTACAGTCTTAAAAGTTTATTTTAAGATTGTTTAGATCTATGACTAGCACGATAAAAATTAGAGTTTTCTTAAATAACTTAAATCTAATGAATTTCTGTACAATAAACAAATGTTAATTACTGACGAGATAATTGTGTCGTTATAGAAACGATAAGGCTGGCACCCATTTGGAGGTGGATGTTTGCCTTAAAAATGACATTCTCGCCATTATTTAACTTATGCAGTTATCAGATTGTCTGGTTAACCGTTATGAACTTTTTTATTAAAAGTATTTTATAACTATTTGATTAATTTTTAATAACAAAGATAGCAAACCTGGTCCAAAGCCACAATAGGGGTAAGCTGAATTTGACTTCCCCATCTGTAGTCAAAGAGACTGCTACACTTGGCACAATTCAAACCTTGTAATTTTATTGGTCATATGAAGAATTTGAACATATTCCTAATAAAATCCACGATCAAACTAATAGACCTTTTGCCTGCAAAGTCCGACTTCGACATGAACTATGATATGGAGCTTGATGTGGATGCATAGGTGGGGCTAAGATGAAAGAAGTTGTAATGACAGTACTAGGCTTAAGTTTCAGGCTGGCTAAGTTTGTAGGTAATATTCCAACCATCTTCCAAGCAGAAACACAAGCCATATACGGTTGCACCCATGAGTGTCTTACTAGGAACGACAGAAATGTGAAAAATGTATATGCCCTCAGATACCTAAGCAGCGTCAAAAGCTCCTGATGCAACTGCAAACAATCTTTGATTCAAATAGCAAAATACAACACAATAATCTTTACGTTGGTTCCAGAATACAAGGAAATTGATATAAATTAGCCTCCTCAGGGCGGCCTCACAAATAACGAAGTAAAAACTTCCTTCCTCGCTTCTAGAACCTTTCTGCGGCTTAACAAAAAGCCGCATCAGAGAAGAGTTTTGAACCTGGGAACAAAATGAGATAAATATTAGATGGAGCAACACGCCTGGACTACGACAAATCCATCGCCAAGAATGGCAAATAGCTTCTCCCTATAAGGCTTTCAACTGATAACAAATCTCTTTGCGGGACATTACTCTCTAAGAAATCATTTTAAAAAAATTAGCAAAGCCGATAGTAAGATTTGCCGTTTTTGCGGTAACGCCGTAGAACATCTCTGTAAGTGTATGGCATTTTTTTGCAAAAAAACTAAAATTTCTAGATGTAGTCACTTTAACGCTTGGTAAAATAAGGAATTAACCACCCCGGAAGCAGAAATTCGCAGAGTTTTTGCATCCCAGGCTTCTTAGATTAGCGTCTCGTACAAAAGATCTTATAGGTTGAAATGCTCTGAGAGATTAATTACCCAAACGGACCATATACAACCCACAATCTACCACCAAGCCAGAGAGTTCAATGACCTTTTTAAAGCTAAAGAATGCAAATTTTTCACAAAACGGATCTGGCTCAAGATGTTATAACTTTCTATTCTTGACTATATATTATTAGTATTAGTATATTAATAGAAACGTTCATTCAGTTTTTCAGACATTCTGATAATACTGCATTATAATGAGTCTCATAAATTTTTTAAATTATATAATGGGCCTTAAAAACAATCCTTTTAAATTACAGTGAAAATTCAAAAACTTCGTTTATCATTTTTTTTGCAACATACGTATTTTCAAATTATATGTTTATATTTTAGTCGATCAGTACCTATAAAGATATGCCTTAAAATATTGCGTGTTTACAATACATTCATCTAAACTAGGAAATTTGTATTGATATTTTCTATAACCGAGTACTATATTATTAGCTTATATTTTAAGAAATGGAAAAGAAAAATAAATTATGTATAATAGTGGAAAATATATTCCATTTGACTTTTGGCCAACCCCACAATATGGTTATGACACGGGCAGTTTTCGATTTATAAAAAAGAAAATGCATTTCTATATTTGAAAAACGTCGGTCCTCTCTGTTGGTTTATCCGTTTTTAACTTTAAAGTCGCTGGATATATTTTAAAAGTTTTTACTAATAGTTGGAGGATCGCTCAACAAAAATTTACAAGTACATATCGTTAAGCTATGATAAGCTCGAAAGACGAGGTTTGGAATTGCATCTTACCTTCTTATTTTAGGTTTTACAGAGAAATTTTTTAACTAACTTAGTTTTTAAACGTGTGTTGCATATCGGATATTTATGTATGCTTGCAAAATTGATAAGATGGAGACAACACGAATATTGGAAATTGTTAAATGAAATATTAACTTAAAATATGGAAATATATTTGTTCGAAGGTTGTAGACAATGTTGGAAGTTAATTAAAATGTGGTTGCCGGACTTGCATTATCTTTATTTTTGTTTGTTGTACGACGTTTACTTTCAAGTAAAGGACAAGTTCTACGCTCAAGACGACGAGCTTCCAATGGGTTCTTCGCTCTCCAGTCGTGGTGAACATATATTTGGATGGTTCGAAACTCTCGCCAAAGAAACAGCAACAATGAAACCATAAGTTCGGTTGAGATATGTTGATGATACCTTCTTTGTATAGAAGGGTAATGATCGAAAATTAAATGATTTTTTTGACAAATTTAAACTCCATTTGACCAACAATTAAGTCTGCTATAGAAAAGAGGTAAATGATCAGTTGGCATTCCTGGATGTCATAGTCAATTTCAGTATACAGGAAGCCAAAATACACCAATCTAATCATTCTCTTGTAACAAGGCGAGAAATTATACGCAATCTTTATAATCGTGCAGTATCTATATGCAACAATGAATATTCATTTAAAAAAGAGGTAGCAAACATTAAATCTGATTTACAACACAAGGGTTATCCTCTAAAATTAATAAACGATGATATAACTAACCTTATAACAATGACCATTGGACAGCAAGAAAGATTTCTTCTTCACAATTCTGTATATTAAGGTAACTTCGGACAAAATAAGATGAACTGCCAGCAGTTACAATATAAAAACAGTCTTCAATTCGGGAAATAAACTCAGAGCTCATTTAATAAAAACAAAACCATAAACTACCGATAAGAAAGAATGTGTTTACAAAATTCCATGTGAGTGTTGTGAAAGTATATTGGAGAAACCAAGCGTTCATTAGAAATTAGAATTAAGGACATAAAACTCACGAAAAAAACGAAAGCACAACACCATTTAAAATGGTCTGAAACTGCGGCAATGCATATGGAACACAACCTGAAAAAGAGAAAATTTATAATAGCAGCTTAAATTAAAAATAATAATGAAATCTTCAGTAAACCCAGTGTTAAGATACCTAATCTTTGGCCACCATTACTGAGGTGGGTACAGTGAAACGAAACTTCGCGCTCTAGTGGACAGTTCTTATATAAGCTCGTAGCCTTAAAACAAAACATTCAATTCGTAGACTAAATTGTGGTTGTCAGACTTGCATTGTCTTTATTTTTGTTTATTTTTACGACATTTTGATTAGGTTGTATCTCTAATCGTTATCAAGTATAAACTGAATATTTTGTCATAAAGCTACGAGTTTATATAGGAAACCTGCCCATTAAAACTTAAAGTTTCGCTTCATTGCACACACCTCAATGATTTGATGTTTCAAAGTAGTGGCTGCCAAAAATTAGGTATCTCAACACTGGGTTTACTGAAGATTCCATTATTATTTTTAATGTAAGCTACTTCTAAAAATTTTCTTTTTTTCATGTTGGATTCTATATATATTGCCGCAGCTTCAGACTATTTTATATGGTGTTGTTTATCCTAGATGTGTTCTGCAATACCTGATCTCGACGTTTCCCCTTTTTGTGTATATGAGTTTCATGTTCCTTAATTCTAACTTTTAGTAATCGCTTGGTTTTTCCAATATGTACATTGTGAAATGTATTTCATCACACTCACATGAAACTTTGTAAACGCATTCTTTCTTATCGGTACTTTTCGGTTTTGTTTTTGTTAAATGAGCTCTAAGCGTATTTCCTGACTTAAAGGATGTTTTTATATTGTAACTACTGGCAATTCGTCTTATTTTCTCCGAGATTCCCTTAATATAGGGAATTGTGAAGAAGCGTGTTACTTCCTGTCCAGTGGTCGTTGTTCTAAAATTATTTATAACATCGTTAATTAATTTTAAAGGATAACCATTCTGTTGTAAATCGGATTTAATATTTGCTACCTCTTTTTCCAATGAATCGGCATTATTGCATATGGATATAGCGCGGTTACAGAGGTTGCGTATGATTCCCCGTTTTGTTATAACAAAATGATTAGAACTATGGTTAAGGTATTGTCCAGTATGTGTTGGCTTCCTGTATACTGAAATTTTAATAGTTTTGTTTGAACGGTTCACCATGACATCTAGGAAGAGTAATTAATCATTTACCTCTTTTTTCATAGTAAACTTAATTGTAGGTCGACATTAAGTTCTTGGATCACTTCATAATAATGGAATCTTCAGTAAACCTAGTATTGAGATACCTAATCTTTGGCAACCACTACTTTGTAACATCAAATCATTGAGGTGTGTACAGCCTTAAAACAAAACATTCAGTTTATACTTGATAACGATTAAAGATACAACCTTATCGAAATGCCGTAAAAATAAACAGAAAATAAAGACAATACAAGTCTGACAATCAGGCTTTAGTCAATCTTCAACATTGTCTACAACCTACAAACAATTCTTCGAATTCCGAAACCGCAAAACCCAGATATTAAACGGCGCGGTGGCGGCACTTTGACTCGGTGCTTCCCCGAATTCAAAGCGCGACGTCACCACTGCTATTAAAGCAAAAAGTCAGCTATAAAATTAAGAACATTACGGGTTGCTTTTCTTGAGATAACTCGTCCTTTTTCCGACAACCAATCTTCAACATTTTCTACAACCTTCAAACAAACATTCAGTTCATACTTGATAAACAACTTAGTCGAAACGTAGTACAAACAAACAAAAATAAAGACAATGTAAGTCGACAACAAAATTTTAGTCAATGTATATAAGTGATTTTTCCTTTCGTGGTTACCTAAGATATTCTTACAGGCATGGGGATTAGGGGCAAACGCCGATATTTCGGGATGATGTATGTATTTAGTAAAGCAAAATTATTGGCCCCCTCAAAACATAATTTGATATGAACAAAAAAGAGTTTTATGTTATGGACGAACTCTGACTTGCATATATTACTCTCGAACTTTCTGGATTTCCAAACTGTTTAACATCTCTTGTGAAGTAATAAATAAAATATATTCTACAATTTTCAATTTATGACAGAGTATTAGAGTACGTCAAATTTGACTTACTTTAATTAATAGATATAAAACAAAATTTTCACTTAGGTTGAACTTTTTGATTATTAAAGGTATTTTTTCTGTTATGAATCGTATTCGAAGCGTTCTTGAAATGGACCCATTTTAAAGCAGAATATTTTTATATATAAAAGTATAACTTAACTACAAATGCGTTAAAATTACAGCATACATAAGGATCATATATCTTCATAAAGCTATACATCCAGTTTAAGTGTGGAATCACTTGCCAATGCCAAACTTTACATAATATATTCTTAAATTATTTAAAGCAAGACTTCTTTGAAGTTTAAGGAAACATATTTCATAAAATTCAAAGCTTGAAGTTTTTAACATCCCAAATTGTTGAATTTTCTTTATAAAATATCTGTAGAAAATAAATCTTTTGTAATTTAACAATAATTATTTAAAACGCTTTACCAAAGCATAGCTTTAGACAAAACAAGTTTGGAATTTTACTTTGTAATTTAGAGCTATTTATACAATTATTTTGCCACTAAAAATTCAAATATAAACAAGAAAATTGTTTTATGAGTGGCATTTTATTCTACTTATCCATTAAAATATTAGTTCCTTTTTTTTTCAAATAAAATTATATATCCTGACCATAGTTTACAATATATTCCTTAAAATTTACAGTAACTGACGTTCCATTTTCCAACAAACCAAGAAAATTATTTATACATACAGGATTTTCAAAGAGTTTTGACAATAACATTTCTTGACATTACAATAAATTTTGAATATAATTGAAATATAAGATAAAACCTTATTAATCGAGAGACGCCTTTACCAGGATCTAATTTAGGTAAAACTAATATTTCGATTATAACTTTGTCTAGTCATGCTAAAAGAGTTAGTTTCATTTACCATCCAAAACTCCGAAAATCGTCCATCGGGATGTTTGTTAGATATGCGAATTTGCTCCGATATACAGTGTCTTAGTTACACTTTAGTTTCCTTAACTTATTAATGAAGTGCGGCACATAAAACACAGTCATTTTTCACGACCGGCCACAAAGTCACTGAGAAATATTAAAATAAAATGTAAGCATTTTTGGGACAATAACTGCACATACAGTAGTGATTAAATGTCATGGACTTAACAGTTTTTTTTATTATCCAATAAGTAACTCATTCTAAGCTCAACTTATTTCATAGGTTTGAAATTTTGTATAATTCAATTTTAAAATATACTATTCCCAAAAAATAAATATTGTCAATACTATGTAGCTTTTGAATTAGGAAATTCAAGTGATCAAAAGTATTGGGCCACATCGAGTTTTGTGATACTTTGCTTGTGTTTATTTAGTTTTCCTATCTGATCGTACATAACTTGCAAGATACCACCTGCGATGTTCTATTCAGCTGTTTTTATTACACCATGCTGAAATGAACCAAGAAATGTTTCTCGCGAAATCGCACAGTTAATAATGGTCAGTAAAAGTACTGTCAACCGGATAATTTCGAAATTTTAATCATCAGGGACGTTAACAGACAAGTAATCTTGTGGTAGGCCCCGAAAAACACCTGCCCGTGACGATAAACTCATTAAATGCAAGTCACTTGAATATCCGAGAAAATCTGCAAAGGGCAATTCTAATGAACTACGAACTGAAAATGTCGGAATGTGTCTGGAATGACAATATCTCGATGTTTGACTTAAAGGACGTGTTGTGTCTTGAAACCCATTACTTTCAAGAAAAAATAAGAAGGTCTGAATAGAGTTTGCGAAGAAATATCAATAATGGACTGTTGCTGACTGGAAAAAGTATTGTTTTCAGACGAATCAAAGTTTAACATATTTGGGTTTGATGGTAAAAAGTACGTACGATTACAAGAGAACATACTCTTTGTGTCTTGATACCAAATTTCTACTGTTAAACATGACGGCGACAACGTTATGGTATGGGGCTCATTTTCTTACGGCGGAGTCGGTCCTTTAATCAAAATTGAAAGCATGATGGATGCTACACTATACAAAGCAATATTGTAAAAACATATGTTCCCATATGAAAAAGAAAAATTGCCAAAAACTGGATATTTTAGCAAGGCAGTGATCCTAAACATACATCCGAATTTGTATAAGAGTTTTTTTTAGAAAGAAAAAATAACGGTTCTAGATTGGCCATCGCAGTTTTCAGATCTAAATCCAATCGAACACCTATGGCAACAGTTGACACGGTAACATTGTTTAATTTAATAAAGTCTATGCTCCGCCGGTATACTGCTGTAATTGCTGCAAATGGAATCTCCATGAAATATTAGCGTTAAAATTACTAGAAATGTTTTTTTTTCCTCGTTACTTTGCAGTTTTCTTTCTCACTATTTTTAAAAGTAAAATTATTTGGCCCAGAATTTATGAACACAGCTATTTTTGAATATTGTTATTTGAATCACTGTATGTATAGTTAAAAATTTTACGATTGCATATTTCTATAGTTCAATAATAATGTTATTTGGAGCCGATATTGATATTTATTTATTATCCTTTGCTTTATGAAAATGACTGAAAATTGGCTTGGCTCAATACTTTTGTTCAGTACTGTATGTCCAATATTATTTCATATTCATAATCCGTAGATTTCTTTACGTTTTTTGGTGGTATATTAGCATGAGCATACTGTGATCAAAAAACTGAATTCAAAATCAGTATGAAGTAAAAAAGTTACACCAATAACAATAATTGTATAATTAGCTAAGCAAACGTTTTTCTTAAGGCTCAATAGACTGTATAGCCTCTATTCGCATTGATGCAAATTATTAGATGGTTTGTCAGTGTTTTTAGGATATCCAGGATTGTTCTATCATGTTCACGTCTGATGAGTTGGGTTACCATTTTAAGCAGGTTATCTATTCTTTACAAAAATTGCGTACTGCCAATGTGCGATGTGGAGGCGTAATTACTTGAACTACTATAAAATTTTTCTCAACTGCCCCACAGAATAAACGTACAATTGGATTTAGCACTTCTCAGATATAAAGCTGCCCAATCATTGACCCCTCGTAAACACTACAGAGAGACTCTAGTACCGAGAGTCTCTCTGTGGTGTTTAGAATAATTCCACCTCAAAATATCACCTCCTTGAAATGGGACCCGGCATTCAGCTGCTGCTAATCTGATCTGTTTTCCTAGAGCTTTCCAGATAAGTGTATGACGAGCCTATTCTTGTCTCATCTGAGAACATGTTATTCCATTTTTGGAAAACTGGAAAAATACCTAGAGCAAGTTCTATACATAAAGTATTTCCGGATATATTTTAACTTCTTCGGACAATTATTGTTACCTAACGGTCTTGAGCTCGCGTTGGTTTGCATTTTGTTGCTTGCACGGGACGGTTTTTTATATAATTTGTTTCCCGAAACTCTCCAACAATCGTTGAAACATTCCTTTGATTTCGATCTACGATTTCCACTGTCTACCTATCATAAGACTTGCTGCTACAAAGTTATTATTCGAGTTCTAGTAAAACATGTTACATAATTCTTGGACATTTTGACCCGAAACAATTTTTATCAGTTTTTGTGCAACGACACACACCAACTAAAAATAATATATTCTCTATTAAACACAAACAAAATATTTTGTATAACCTTCAATTGAAATATAAATTATTTAAAACGTATTTCCCTATACATCTTTCCACTGAAAATCCGGTTTCAGAATTTTCCTTGACTTAATTTATATATCTCCGAATAAAATATAAAATATATCATTGGAATTTGAAACGTCAGCAGAATATTTCTGACCTCAAAACTCAACGATAACCTTATATTACCTTTATGGAACTGAAATAACCCCTAAACCTACACCACCTTCGTGAGCGATCATATCGGCCGCATATGCCCACTCGTCTTTCTTAGGATCGTATACTTCAACTGTCACGAGATTTGAAATGCCATCATAGCCTCCTACTGCCCACAGCTTGCCCATGTTTGCCGTTAGGGCTACGCGACTACGTTGGGCGTTCATAGGTGCTACATAGGTCCATCTAAAAAGCAAAACAATAAATTTTCGTTAATAAGAAGTATAAGCAATCAATCAATCCATCTTTATTCATAAGATAGAGCATTATTACATGTCAAATTATAAACTAATCTAAATACTGACAAAAAGTATTATACAACACGACATTTAATTCGTTACAAATAACAATATCAAAATAACTATAGGGTAATGGATGTATTTTAATATCCTCAAACTTGCTATACAAATATTTATCAACGCTGTAAAGTCATCTGTAGTAAGTACTATGAGCGAATGTTTGAACCGTAAAAAAGGAAGAGATCGGTTTTGATCTGGAACACAGATTAAAATAATTTTGTCTATCCCTGGCTATTGTATATGTGTTTGATAAAAACTTTGTTTTTTTTTTTTGATATTATATGCATGTATGCATAATACGCACTCGCTAAAACTGCATTAGAAATACTATTTTTGAGATTTCTCAAAACAATAGCAGCCTGATTTAAGTTTCTGGTCAACTGAATGCAGTGCTCTTCCCAGGACTGTCAGTGAACTGTAGTAAAAAAACAATTTTTCAGTTTTATTCTCCTTAATACTAAGTCTGATGTAAACCATTGGCTTACGAAGGTCTATGCGCTTTTCGATCTAAGCTGGAGGCTCTACCAGTCATCGGCATTCTCGAATACAGTGGTGTCATCTGCAAATAGCACCACCTTACATCTGGGACACGTGGGGATGTCGTCGATATATAACAAACATAAACTTGGATCTAATACAGAGTAATGCTTTCGGCATACATGTTCTACTGGAACAGATCTAACAAGTAGAATGCCGATAGTAGCCTTT
Source organism: Diaprepes abbreviatus (assembly GCA_034092305.1). NCBI lineage: Eukaryota > Metazoa > Arthropoda > Insecta > Coleoptera > Curculionidae > Diaprepes > Diaprepes abbreviatus. Next base: position 14,249,637 of record JASJET010000139.1, read on the forward strand.
TTAAAGATAGGCACCACTCTTGTTAATAAGTGTTAATAGTTCTATAGAATATGTTTAATAATTACGTAAAATTTATAGAAAGAATTATTACTGCCACAGTTGGAGTAATACCGTCAATTACTTCTAAATTACCTAGAGGCCATTAAGCTGAAAAATGGAAGTAGGTAACTGAATATTATTTTCAAACAAACCTTTAGGGTAAAATTATTCGTTTTAAAATTAAACTTTTTACTTTGCATCTAATTCTGGCATATGACAGTATTTCTTTTTACATGCAACGTGTATTTTTTTGAACGTCACACAATACAGTGACATTTTATTGTTTAGAACTTGTACTTCAAAGTATCAAAGTTGTCTCAGAATGTGACAGCATAGAATATTGTAAAATTCGTTGCGATGTCATGAATTTGATTCAATAATGTGTTTGTAGAAAGGAAAAATCATCTCGTTCAAAGTAATTTACCATTTTGGTATTAAAATATCGGCGAGTTGAACGGAACCGTTTTCCAAACTATCATATTCCAAACTATCAAGGGCAAGATGATTACCTTTTCTATCAGTCTGGCGATTTATAAGAAAACTAACGCGACTTAATTAAAAAGTAATTATTTTGGAGAGAGATAATTACCGCTCTTATTCATTTATTCAATCAGTTCTTTGTTACATTAAGATAATTAACCCATTCAAAAATCGACAAGACGCTAAAAAAAAGTCTCACTTTCTGACATTTTTTAGCACGAATAGTAAGTATTGATAGTCTACTTGGATTTATTATTATTATACTGATAAATTTAAATACATATATGAAAGTTTAATTTAAACCAAAACACGTTTTGACATTATACTTACTTATTAGTTCTAGGATCATACATTTCAACTGTCTGCAAAAAGGAACTACCATCATATCCACCACAGGCATAAAGTTTTCCTCCTAACATGGCTACTCCCAACCGACACCTAGAAAGATACAATTAAAATAAAGAATTTGATTTTGCTCATGAACCTGATTTGACCTGATTTTAGTTATGATTAATAGTTGAAAACACAATTCATTTTTTTTCTTAGGTGGTTCCAGTTGATAGAGCTATATTGGTTGATTCATTGAATGATATAGCAGGCTAGAGTTGTGAAGCCGTTATACTGCCACCTAGTGACTTATTGTATCGCCGTTTCTGTGAACAGTTTGTCCACTTGGTATAAAAGCCTTCCGGATTGATCGAACCTTGAAGGCGTTTCCAGTAGGTTAGAGCTTCATATCGAACATGATGTGAAAGGCTGTTTCATCCTCTTCATAGTAATTCCACTATGACCGCATTCATTCGAAGCCGATCGCCTTTGTGAATCCAAGCAGCCTCGTTAACTGAAATTGCCTAACTGCTTCGGGTGATATTACTGTATCCTCGAAATGTTTCTGTTTCAGTCCGTTGACTGCCAGACACTCTCTGAGAACATGGTCAACAATTTCATTCTTCTCCAGGCACCATCTGCATACCGGATCATCCGCGATGCCAATCTTATGAAGATGGCTTCGCAGGTAACAATGTCCCGTTAGCAATTCTACTAGGATTCGCAGTTCTTTCATTAGGAAAAGAAGCTCTCTAGTAAGCCGCGCATTAGGTTTATATATCATCTCATTCCAGGGGCTGCTCGCCAGCAATCAATAAATTTGCTTTCCAGTAACAGTTTCAGTTCTCTCGTACAAGTAGTAATTGGAACAGGTATAATGAATTGGGGGCCATATTGCATTGCCGCGGACCCCATCTTTGCGAAACGATCCGCTTCCTTGTTTTCGTATATACCCGAGACTCACACGAGTCTGATTGTGCAGCCGTCCTTTGTTAAACTCAGGATCTTGCGGCTTAATTTGCCGGTTGTTTTGCTCAGTAATAAATTCCTGTGCCTGTGACCTGCAATGTGGTTCCAGTGAGCCTGGTGTTGATGGTTTATTCACTAGTGAAACCACTCACAAATAACAGTTTTAGTAATGCCAAATACTGGTCTAATAAATTTGATAGCAGACCATTGTCTTTCTTGCAAGTTAGTCCGCTTTTTCATGGGCTAGGACGCCCTTGTGTCCTTCTACCCATGCAAGAGTAACTTTGTTGTGTTTTGGCAGAGCGATAAGGTTTTAAAGACCATCGCGGACCTGTTTTGATATAATCTGATGATATTCTAGCGAATTCAGCGCTACTCAACCGTAACCCCTCATCAGATTCTCTTAAAGACAGGTATCAGTAGCCTGGAATACTGTGGTATGTTGCCCCAGTGCTTCAATTATGTTGAGTTTGGTCAGTTCTGGACCCGTCTGTAAATCAAACGAAGTTGTCTGACCGACTTATTGATCGACCGAGCATAAAGTTTTCCTCCTAACATTGCTACTATCACCAAGCGACACCTAGAAGAATACAAATAAAATAAAAAATTCTATTTTCCTCTTAGGTAGTTTAAGTTGATAGAGTTAAATAGTCTGTTTGTTGTTCTTGACGCAGTGTGATCAAACAGAAACGCCGAACAGAATATTTTAATAGTTACAAAAGTTGCTACTATTTATACAATAAGCCATTATAACCTCGTAAGTGTTAAGTTAGCAAAACAATTGATAAGGAATGTTTCGAAAAGACAAAATAACGCCATAAATATATGAAAAAGATTTGTCGATATCATAACCAACTTCTCCGAAATGTCAAGTGAGTAATTTTAACAGTTGAGGTATATTTCAACTTTAAATAATACTGCCTCAGCAGATCCTTTAGTAATTTCTCATTATCCTTAAACTTATTCTTAGGACCACACATATTATTTTCTCTCCATTAAGAGTTAGATCAAGATCATAAACTTCTTCCTTTTTATGGAAAATGATGTAGGCCGTCTTGGATACGTTTATTATGAGCTGATTATTTTTACTTACACGTAAGTGTGTAGGTTTATACAAAATATAAAGTCTAGAAGTTTGAAAAGTTAAATTAACCAGCATTCAAACTTTTAAACAGGGTTAACCTGATGGTATAATCCTTTCAGCTACTATATAGTCACATTGTATTATAAAAAAATACCTTTTTGTAAGCATAGGTGGTGCTTCAGTCCAAGTATTTGACCCTGGATTGTATCTCTCTACAGAATCGAATATTGAAAGCCCATCATGCCCACCAAGGGCATAAATATGACCTGGAAAAATAATAAATACAAATTTATATTTTAATTAAGTCCTACGAAGGGTATACAAATTCTAGATTATTCTAAAAATTATCAGTTATAATCATTTTATCAAATCAATGTCGATGATTAAACCAAAAAAAAAAAAAAATAAAATGTTTTAAAAACGTTTTTAGTTTGGAAATAGCAAATTTCAATAAAATATACCTTGACAAGCTATGACCGCCCCAGCGCTTCTCGACTTATTCATTGGAGCTAAGGAACACCAGGAATTCGTACTTGGATGATATCTTTCGACAGAATTTAATGAAGTGACACCGTCATAACCTCCACATACATAAATTATATCTCCTAAAGCTGTGGCTCCCAATGCACTGTAACAAGATTGACAGGTAAAAATTAAGGTTGGTATAGATATATCACGCAAGTTTTATTATGCCATGCTTTGACTAATAAGAGAATACATTTTATCGAATTTTTAAATGAATTAAAAGGCACTTAATGTTTTAGCAATATAGTAGCTATTTATTTCCTTCAATTTTTCAAGAATTTTAATTTTGTGGCGATACATGTTATCCAGTATATATATATATATATATATATATATATATATATATATATATATATATATATATATATATATATATATATATATATATATATATATATATATATCCCCCGATTGGCTCAGTTGGTAAGAGCTTGGACTTCCAACCAGGAGGTCCCCGGTTCGAATCTTGGGCCCGACACTGGGCTTTTTTTATAAATAAAAAAGTTCAGAAAAATCCGGGGGGAACAATGGTCTGTTGGTAAAAGCCAATAGACGACAACACTTGCCCCTTATCAACCCGCATTGAGGCAGCGTGATAAGGTATGCCTCACAACCCCTTAAAAAAAAAAAAAAAAAATGGCGAGTTTGAAAACAAATACGGACAGTGTACCCCAGGTGGGTATCAAATCCCACACCTTGAATAAGGTCTGCCTCGAGGATTCTGGGGGAGGCAAAAATTCGCTTGTTCCAACAACTTTGTACATAGCGTCCTATAACTGCAGGTCGTTATCGAACCAAACCAAACTCACTGAGTTAGAGAATGAAGCAGTTAATATTAAATGGGATATTATAGGCATCAGCGAAGTAAGACGGAAAAACGAAGATCTCATTGAACTTAAATCTGGCAATATCCTCTATCACAAAGGTACAACAAATGGCCGAACGAGTGGTGCAGGATTCCTAATCAATAAGAAATGGAAAAATAGGATAGTCGATATCACCAACACCTCAGATAGAGTAGCTAGCCTAACTCTCCGCTATCAAAAAGATACACCATTCAAATTGTACAAGTATACGCACCAACAATCTCATACCCAGATGAAAGTATAGAGGAACTCTACAATGAAATAACGGAGGTGCTAAATAAGAACAAAAGTCAATTTAAGTATATAATAGGAGACTTCAATGCTAGAGTGGGGAAAAGGGCCAATTTAGAACCATGTATAGGAAATTTCGGATTTGGGGATAGAAACGAAAGAGGTGAAAGACTGGTTCAATACGCACATTTCCAGAACCTATCAATAGGCAACACCTACTTCAAGAAAAATCCAAATAGAAAATGGACGTGGATAAGTCCTGACGGAAAAACTAAAAATGAAATTGATTTCATCCTAACCAACAACATAACAACCCTACAAGATGTAAGCGTTCTTAATAAGTTTCGAACAGGTAGTGATCACAGACTAATCAGAGCTCAAGTAGTTCTCAATACAAGATTAGAAAGAATAAAATTAATACGAAAACCAACATCTGGAATAAATATCGCTAACTTACGAAACAACTCAGAACAATATCAAGACCTAATTAATGAAAAACTACAAGACGCAACAGATGGCTCACACTTGATGGAAACGATCCTAAACTGCGCCAAGGAAATTGGAGGACCACAACCACGTAACCACAATAGAAAACTCTCCAATGAAACGAGAGCTCTTCTGAAACAACGAAGACAAATGAAAATCAGCTCGAACATAAACCGAATAGAATACAGGGAGCTGTGCAAAACGATAAGAAAGAAGATTGCAGAAGATATAAAATCCTATAACGAGAGGCTTGTGGAAGATGCAATCGAAAATCATAAGAGCTATAAGAAGACAAAAAGCGCATTAACCATCGGTAAGAAACAAGTAATAGCACTGGTGAACGAAAATGAAAGAATAACAAACAGGGATGAAATAATAAAAATCATAACCAAATTCTATGAGGACTTATACAAAATACCGGCACATCAGGAAGTAGAGGAAGAGACAACTACAGCACAAGAAGATGTTCCAGAAGTTCTTGTGGAGGAAGTAGAAGCAGCTCTTAGGAGCATGAAGAACGGCAAGGCAGCTGGGAATGACGGTGTCACATCTGAATTCATAAAATACGCCGGAAACTCAACTTGGAAAATCTTAGCCAACATATACACAAACTGCCTAAAAGCAAGACGCATTCCGAGACAGTGGAATAGCGCTAATATAATCCTAATCCACAAGAAAGGTAGCAAAGAGGACCTTAAAAATTACAGACCAATTAGCTTGCTACCAGTAATATACAAAATATTCACAAAAATAATTAACAACAGAATACAGAACACACTTGATGTTGCTCAACCTCGAGAACAAGCAGGCTTTAGAAGTGGCTTCAGCACAATGGATTATATTCAAACACTACGAGAAATTATGAGTCGAACAAAAGAATATGATCTGCCACTGACATTAGCTTTCGTAGACTTTGAAAAGGCATTCGACTCAATATACCCAAGAGCAGTTATAGAAGCTCTAGTCGACCAGGGAGTGGATAAGCCTTACGTAGAAATGCTAGCCAACATATATAGAGAGGCCACAGCTAGAGTAAATGTATACAAAGATACCCCAGAATTTCCAACTCAGAAAGGAGTCCGACAAGGTGACGCAATATCCCCCAAGCTATTTACAGCAACTCTAGAAAGTATCTTCCGCAAAATAGACTGGGAAAATAAAGGTCTATGTATAGACGGTGAATATCTAAACCACTTAAGATTCGCTGATGACATCGTTCTGATTGCTAAAAATCCTGAAGAACTGCAGGAACAAATTAATGATCTGAACATTGCCAGTAATAGAGTTGGCTTAAAGATGAACCTAGCAAAAACAAAAGTAATGTGCAACGATCTAATAAGAGACATTGAAATAAGGATAAACGAAACCACGCTGGAAGTAGTAGATGAATATGTATACCTGGGTCAACTTATACACAAGTCGGGTTCACTACTTCCAGAAATTAACAGAAGAATCAAACTGGCGTGGTCAGCATTCGGACGAAACTCCATCATCTTCAAATCCAGAATGCCACTTTACCTTAAGAAAAGAGCGTTTGATCAATGCATATTACCGATCATGACATATGGTTGCGAAACTTGGACATTGAAGAGCGAAATAATTACGAAAGTCCAAGTAGCTCAAAGATCCATGGAAAGATGTATGCTAGGGATAACAAAAAGGGATCGCAAACGAATAGATTGGATACGACGAATGACCCTGGTGACAGATGTCGTCCAAAGAATAAAATCCCTTAAATGGCAATGGGCAGGTCATGTAGCAAGAAGAATTGACAACAGATGGACCACAAGAACAACTATGTGGTATCCCAGAAACGCGAAGAGGCCACAGAGACGCCCTAACATTAGATGGGACTATGACATCAGGAAAGTGGCAGGAACAACTTGGTCCCGATTAACCATCGATAGAAAGAGTTGGGCACAAATGAGTAATGATTATAAGAACACGTAATAGTAATAACAACAAAACAAGAAAAATAATAATAATAAATAACTATAAAGGAACATCATAATAACAACTTAATAAGGGAGGCTGCACCATAATTTAGAAATGGTAGATAATAGCTGAAAATGATGATGATGATGATGATGATGATGATGATGATGATGATGATGATGATATATATATATATATATATATATATATATATATATATATATATATATATATATATATATATATATATATATATATATATATATATATTGTATAGATAAATGTTAAAATCCAATAGTGATTTAAGATCACACGATAAAAACAATACACAGAAAGAATAAAATCACATTTTGATACATAATAAATTAGTAACTACAGTGTAAATTAAAGTATCAAATAGAATTAAGTATAGTTTAAAGTATTTTGTATAAAAAATAGAATAGATAATAAGGAATACTTTTAAGAAAAATTCAATAGCTACCAAAAATGCTGGTCCAAGCAGATAATTTTCAAACTGTTTGTTTTGTCAAAGTCTTGACTTAGTTTCCTCTTTAGAGACATAAGTTCAATTAAAAACTGTATAAAACATATTGAACAAGAAAGAGGAAACATTTTTGTAAATTAATATATATCTTTAGTTGAACTATAAGTGAGTGAATGCGTTAGCAAAACTAAGTATCAAGTGTTACTCATTTATTCTAGTTCCAAAATAAACAATCACATTGAAACTAAAAGTGCGTGAAATTTACTATCAGTGCGGATATAGAGCAAAAAAAAACACTGTGAAAAGTGAAAAACATTCGTAAATGTCCCTTTTGAAACAAGAATGTAATAGTTTTAAAATGTATTAAACAAAATATGGGAAAATTAAAACCATATATGGTATATATTCGAAAAATATAAGACAGTTTTATCTAGATTATAAGATAGATTTAAGTTTTAAGTAGACAAATCTAGGATTAAAATGTCCAGAAAATGTTATTTAATACATAGATATTAATATTCGAGGCAATAATAAACATTTTAGAGTTTTCTCGAACAAAATATAGTCAAATAGTCATAAATTTCTATGTGCAAGTCGTTTATTTTAATATATAAATAGTATGCCAAAGTGATTTTAATGTATATCAAAGTGTCGAGAAACCTCTAATGTTTATTTTGGGCAAGTTCAATAATGCTCAACGACAGAAGCTTGGTCCATTTATTTATCAAAACATATAAAATTCCAGTAAAATTAATCAAATTAAAAAGCTTCCATAAATCACAATTTTTCAAGTAGGTAATATTTATCAAGTTAACTGATGTCACAAATCTAACCAATCAGGTTGGAGACGATTCAGATGTTTCGGAATCTTTTAAATAGCCGAAGCGTAGGAATTTCGTCAGAGTTGAAATAATCCTGTTGCTAAAAGCATCGAGTCTTGAGAGTACTGATAATGGCCTTAGAGGCCCCGTGGTTCATCAGGAATGAACAAATACGCAGAGAGATGCGATGGACTCCTCTACGAGAAGTCCTAAGACAAAAGGCTGTAAAAGCCTTCAAACAGCAGAACTACACGATAATCCACTGATTAGGCAATCAGTGGATTACAACCCGGAAGTAGAAGCCAGAAAACATAAAAGACCTAGACTACAAATCTAGGCGAAGCAAACAGGAGACTCCAGAGGAATAGAAGACCAAAGTGAAAAGAAGAGAAGAAAGAAGTGTGCAGTGAGAAGAATGCAGGATAGATAAGAAGAAAACAGAGCCCAGAGGAATATTCCTCAAGGGCTACATCGTACGCACTAGGGAGCCAAAAACCTCTAGTCCAAATTTACAAGTAGAGTCCGGGTGAACGAAGAGCGAATGGCGCAGAGAGACAAACCTTGCATTGTATGCGAAATGCAAGGAAGTACGAAGCAATAAGAGCACCGGCTCCTGGAGCGGAAACACTAAAGAGTAAAGACCGGAGGTTTATAAGGCTACGGCCCGAAAACCAAAGGGATACTCACAGTGCACTTCTGTGGACCATAGCTACACTATGGGAAGCAGAAGTTGATCGTGGGGACCCTCAGTCCAGGGGGGGTTTTAGCCGGTAAGAATCCGGCACTACCCGCACACGTCGTGCGGGTGTCTATGCAAGATTTCCCCTCCAAAAAAAAAAAAGAATACAATTATATAACAGAAACTTAGCTCTCAACCAACTGAAAAAAAACCTTATACTATAAGGACAAACGTACTCTGTTCTAACACAGTTAGAGACAAAGCACTATCTCAGATTGCAAGAATACCAGGAAAGGGTGGAAGCCTTTCCTAGGGTAGTGCACCGCCATCTATAGACCGGTTTCGAACTTGTTAGTTCTCGTCAATACAGAATAGGCCAGCGCACTTCAGCATCGGAAAAGAAACTAAGCTCTCAACCAACTGAAAAAACCTTATACTATAAGGACAAACGTACTCTGTTGTATTAGATTTCATATTTTGTTTAATATAAGTTGCTTAAAGGATTTACTTTTCCGATGCTAAAGTGCGCTGGCCTATTCTGTACTGACGAGAACTAACAAGTTCGAAACCGGTCCACAGATGGCGGTGCACTACCGTAGAAAAGGCTTCCACCCTTTCCTATATATATATATATATATATATATATATATATATATATATATATATATAATTTATTTATTTTTATTTTTTCTTTTGATTAGGTTCACATTAAAATATGTCTTTCATTGTTTTGACGTTTCGTTCTTTATTTAGAACATTTTCAAAAAATAATTGTCTAAAATTTAAAATAAATTATGAATATAATACAAATATAACAATGACATACATTTAAAACGATAACCATAAACTGAAATATTATTTAAAAAGTACTAGTTAGCAAATTTTACGCACCTTGAGATCTCGTCAAAACTATTACTAATATCAACAAACTACCAAAAACTTACATTTTATGTTCGGGGACATGATGAACAAAAAATTAAATTAATTTATTTTTGCTCTTAAGGAGATATATACATTTTTGATATTATTAAGGGAATATACTGCGTCTAAATTATATTGATCTAGATTTGACTAATGTTGTTTATGTCAGTTCTGTCATTTACAGTATGTGTTTCCTTTTTAATAGCTATCATTTCCTTTATTATAAATTTCTGATAATTTTTTCCCTTAATAACATCAAAAATGTATATATCTCCTTAGAAGTAAAAACAAATTTCTTTAATTTTTTGTTCATCATGTCCCCGAATATAAAATGCAAGTCCTTTGTAGTTTGTTGATCTTAGTAATAGTTTTGACGGGGTCTCAAGATGCGTAAAGTTAGCTAAAGAGAACCTTTTAAATAATTAAAGTTTCAGTTTATGGTTATTGCTTTAAATGTATATTAATGATTATATTAAATTTTAAATTTTAGACAGCCATTTCTCAGAATAATATTTTTGATATGTGTGTCATTGATATACTTATATTATATCCATAATTCGTTATAAATTTTAGACAATTACGTCAAAACAATGAAAAACATTTTAATATCAACCTAAGATTGTTTGTAACAGAATTGACTGATTGGATAATAGAACAGGCTAAGGTTATGAAGTCCTTATACTCATAGACGTAAGGGAAATTAATATTATTTAGTATAGACTGCGAATTTTATATCAGAAAGTTGGCTATTCTCTTTACTAGGTGATGTAGAGCTGACTCACATGACTTTCTTGATTGGTAAGCATGTTGATTGGGGTGTAGTAACGTCTCTTTTTAGAGAGGTTTTCCGTATGGGCCTTCCAACTAGTTTCTTTGCCATCTTCAGCAGAAAAGATGACAGGTTAATTAGTATTATTTTGGCTGCCCGAAGGTTAGTGTCCTGTAGCTAAACTTGCTCTAAGGATTCTGTAGAGCACCGAAGTGTTGAAGTATGTGCCATAATTTAGAGGCGTTGCAATAATTTTTCAGGTCTCGGTGCTTTGTAGCTCTAAAACGAGTCCAGAGTATCCTGGTGAGTTATTACTTTGTTCACAATTTGCCAACCTCTTGTTCATGACCTTCTAGTTAGGGTTGGGAGATTGGTTTCATCATTTCTTGTAGCATCAGAAATAATGTCAGTCTGACAGATGCGTTTAAAGAAGTAATTCCAAAGTATCCCTGCCAGTCCTTATAGAAGTCTAGATAGGACTTTTTGTGGATATAGTTTCCTCCAGACATTTCTTTTAGCTTCTCTTATTCTTTTGTTATAGTCAGTAAGCATTTTAGTGTATTTTGTCCACCCACTGGTTTATTTCGCGCTGTTGAACAGTTTATGTGTATCTTTCCTTAACGCTGTGAGAGCATTATTACACCTGTTAATTTTGTAGCTGGTGGTCAGCTTAAAAGAGTACAGTTATTGTGGAAAGAGATTATGAATGTTTATAATTATGTCGTCTCTGTATTTCTCCAAGTTCGTGCATCTCGGATCACAATACACCGAGGATAACAGGAAAATAATTGAACAATAAATTGCTGATTAAAAATAAACACAAAGTTTTTCTGAATTTAAAAAATAACCATAGAAATAAATGTTAATTATTAAGGTACACGGTTTGAGATAATTAAGAAAAAAACTGATAGGTCAACACAAACCTTCTTTTACAAATCATAGGAGTTACTAGACTCCATTTTTTCTGTATGGCATCATACACTTCAACACTGGAAAGTCTATCTCTGCCATTATAGCCACCAAATGCATACAGTTTATGTTTTATTACTGCTACGCCCAATCGAGATCTCATCATCGACATTGGCGGCGCTAAAGTCCATTTTTCTATTTTTGGGTCGTAGTATTCCACTGTTGATAAAGAATCACCTAAAAGGAAACGTTATTATATTAGAAAATGATTCCGTAAAAAAATTGATTATATTAATTTTTATCAAAAATTAGAACATGAATACTGTGTAGATTTTTAAAAGGTTAAAACAATCTTTACAGCAGTTTATCCTTGCTCAGTTTGGGCGACTTTTTTAATTTTAAAAAAGCTAGTTTTAATGCTAACATTTGTTTTGTTGTTAAGGAAATATTAAATAAAACATCTGATAGACCTGCGTCGCTGTTTTTCTATGTGGCACGACGCAGAAAGTAATCGCAGTTTGAAGTCAAAGAATAATATTTCTAGCAAGTATAGAAAGAGTAAGAGTTTCACTTATTAAAACAAATTCAAACTGCGTAGGCTATAGACTCATAGTGTTACATTGAACGTACATAGAGATACATTAGAAACAACCCTAAATGATTTTGGACATATTGAGAAGAAAAAAAAATGTGCTATTCCTGATAGAGTGTAAAACTTTTAATTGTCCTAATAATTTTGATGTGACATTTGTTGAGTTTATAATGATCTATCATCTGTTGATAAGATTAATCTGAGGGATTTGGGTAGCTATTTAGTTGCAATTCCAGTCTTTACACTCTTTACTTTAGTAAAATGAACCACGATGTGATTTTGCAAACCTTGAAAAATTTGGCTTCGATAATCAGTTTGTACAGTTTATTTCGATCTTGTTCAATTAAAAAGAACTCAGTATGTCCAATATAATGGATTTAAATCTCAGGATTTTGCTTTTCCGGGGTATCTCAAAGCAGTAACTGCCTTTTCCGGGGTATCTCAAAGTAGTAACTGGACTTCTGCTGTTTTCTGACGATTTAAAAAGCTACGTCCATATTCAGTTAAAAGAGGATTGTCATAGATTGCACAACAGTGTCACTGCAGTTCAGAAGTGGTGTGTGAATGATCAGCTGCTACTAAATGTGAGTAAAAAGTTAGTAATGTAGCAATGCATTATAATTGGTTAAATGTTCGGGTTGTTTTTTTATACAAAAAGGGAGACAAATTAAATATAGAAAACTTTCGCCCAAAAAGTTTACTCTCGCACCCATATAAAGTACTAACAAAAATAATAACCAACTGGCTCACAAACAAATTCGAAGATTAACAACCACCGGGACAAGCGGGGTTTCGTAAAGGTTACAGTACCATCGAGCAAAAATAGAACATCAAAATTCTAATTGAGAAATGCCGTGAATACAATGTCCCAATTAATTTAGTTTTTTTCGACTACAACAAAGCATTTGATTCTGTAGAACTATGGGCCATATTTCAAGCTATGAACAATGCTAGAATAGATTCGAGATACTGAGACCTTCTTAAATACGTATATGAAAAGGCAACAATACAAGTTAGTATTAATGATGAACTAACAACCGTTAAAATAGCTTTACAACGGGGAATAAGTCAAGGAGACACTATCTCGCCGAAACTTTTTACGCTGGCATTAGAGGATGTCCTCAAACAGCTGAATTGCTGGGAGTAACTCTTAGGGACCACATATGAAATGAGGAAATACGTCTACGAACCAAGGTAGACGATGTAATAAAACGTGTGGCAACTTGAAGATGAACTTGGGTAGGGCACGTTGCTAGACAGAAAGCGGATGAGAGATGGACGAAACGCATACTACGATGGAGACCGAGACGACATAAGAGAAGTTTGAGACGACCGCCGAAGAGATAGATCGATGATACAACAACAGGTCGACAAATATAGGTACCATATAGCTACAGAATGGAGTGGAAAAGACGAGAGGAGGCCTACATCCAGGAGTGGATGGCAAAGGGCTGCTGAAAGGAGAAGAAAAAATTAGTAATGTCTAGAACTCTGTTACTATGAAGTTGGTTAAATGCTAGGTTTAAATATTAGATACTCTAGATTGTTTAAAAATATTGACAGCTTAAAATGGTAAGAAGGAAATTTGAATACTGTTCATTTGTTTGGGCTTCAATTTTCTTATAAGTATGTATTAGTTATAATGTTCAACAAAAGTTTAGGAAGTATCTGCTGTTACAAATTCAGGGAGTGTACCCACTAGATGGGATAGACATCGACTGTTGCTGAATAAATTCATTGTGCAAAAGCTTGTAATGAGACCTGAATTGTATTTAGTTTTATTTTTGTAAAAGCTGGTTAGTGGTCGGATTGTTGTTCTTAATTTTCGAGCGAATTAAATTCTAATTTGCACGATTAACAAGGAGATATAGTGTATACTTTCATCTTAGGACTTCTAAGACTAATGTATATTGTAAGAATTAAATGTATCACTATTATTGTGATTCTAGGACTACTATTGTGGTATTATTTCTATTTTATATTGATAATTATGTTACATTTTATTACAACCAACTAGTAATTATTGTTGTTGGGCTTTCCTGTTAAATCAATAAACACTTAAATATTTAAATAAAAGAAAAAGATCAGCCTGTACCATTTTCTACAATGTAATTTTATCGGGGTCAAGTTACTGACAGTTCGTCAGTTTAAACTCATTCTTAGTAGACTCTATAAGTGTATAGCGGTATAAAAAGGCAAGCATTTTTCTAGTAAATAATGACCCATAGATTATTGACCTTGTTGGTTTCAGTACTCAATCATGCAATTCCATAAGCAGTATTAAGATTTACTACAGCTTACTTAAGCAAGTAACAATTTCTTGAGGTCTAACCGGACAAAGTTAGAAGTAACAGACAGTTTTATATAAATGTAGAATCAAATAGTAATAATAATAATAAAAAATTGTAAAGATGATTACCGTGTCTGTTTAGGCCCCCAACAACATAAATATAGCCCTTAATATCACAAACTCGAGGTTCTGTTCGAAAACTTTGAATAAGAGCTCTCCTTTCTGGTATAAGATGGAATGTTAAAGCTTCATCAACTAAATCTCTAAAATAAAATTTGATATTATAAATGCTATTTTCAATTAAAGTGAAATGCTGTACCAAATAGATAAAAATTGACTTGAATGATATCGCAGGGTAGGGTTGAGAAGCCCTTACACTACATCCTGAAGGCTTATTTTGTCGCTCTTTAGATGGGAGGATATTGGTTGCCTTAATCAGGTTTAGAAGCCTGTTCACTACCTTGTCCTCTATGACTTGACTTATTAATCCTTGAAAGTGTCTTCAGCAGGTTGCAGTTTCACATTCGAAGATTATGTGTGAGGCTATTTCATCCTATTCAGCATCTAGTGTACATATTGGTTCCTCATTATATATACCCATTGTAGGTAGATGTTTCCTTTAGCTGCAGCGGCAGGTTATCAGTCCTGTAACCAGCCTATGCCACAATTTGCTTAAGTGCAGAATATAGCGGCTGCAGGATGGTTTGCTTAGCCACAGTTTGCTGTGTCTCTACCGCATAATGTAATTCCGGTGATTCTGGTGTCGATGATTATGTTATTCACCCACGAATAGTGCATTTAGTGATACCAAATACTGGTCCAATAAATGTGGTAGTAAATCCTGGTCTTGCAAGTTGGAACGCACTATCATTGCCTGGGATACCCTTGTGTTCTTGTACTCACGTAAGCGTAACCTTGTTATGTTTTCCATGGAAAATAAGGTTTTGAACATAGTTTCAGATCTGTTTAGATTTTATCTGACGACATGCAAGCATTTTTAGCGATACCTGACCGTCGGACAAAATGAGGATGGTCCTGTCCCTGTAACCTTTCTTTAGAATATCTGGATGACAGGTATCAATTGCATATGTTTTTGCCTGAAATACAGTGATGTGTTTCTCCAATGGCTCACTTATTATGAGTATGGGGGGTGGCACTGTGCATTTCTCCCTTTGTGCCATGGTCAGTTTTGGATCCGTTTGTCAACAAGATGAGATTTCCTGGCTGACCTTGTGTTAGATCAGAACCTACCTTCCAGTCTGAAAGGTGCAGAGTCAGTTAAAGTAAGCTTTTGGCATGGTATCACTGCTTATCTCCAATAATGGCACAAGACTTTGTTTTGTACAATTATGCCCTACCCTCGCCTCAATCTTGATTATTATATCAAGGGGGGAGGGTTAATAGGGTTTCCATGCCTGCCGTTGAGGTGCTTCTCATAATTCTCATTATTTGTCATTCTACAGACAGGCCAATCTCTGGAGAGCTCCAGTCTCCCGAATAGTTCTTGTCCATCATATAACGGAGCCATAGGCCATCATGGGTCTTAACCACTGCTGTGTATAACCAGTGTACAATATGTGGTTTTAATCCCCATGTTTTGCCGAGCAGCATTTTTGCTGCCATGGCGGCCATTTTATCTTGATGATTTTCTGCAAGTGTGAGTTTCAGGTAGGATGTGTGTCCAGGACAAAACCTGGGTATTTAGTCTCTTGGCTTATCTGCAGTTCTGTATCAAAGAGACTTCCCAGTTTTAACGCACTAAGCTTTCTTTTAGGAGGGGTATAATGGTGGTTTTTCCAAGATATACCCTAAGATACTCCTTAGTGCACCGCTCCATTGCAGTTAGAGTTCCCTGCACGAGTTCCGATAGTATTTTGCTGAACAACAGATAAAGAAATAAGATAATATTATTACCCAACAATATAAAAAAATATACATAAGGCTGAATTTATTACCGGCACTGTATTGAATATCGTATCTGCTCTTCATTTCTAACTCTATCTGTGATATATAACGGAGACAGGAGTGGTAATCGAACCAAAGACAGCAATTCTGGCAAATGTTCTTTTCTTTTTTCAATGTCATGTTTCATCCATCGCATGCAAGCCTCAAAAACTTGCTCTTCACTACAAGAAATAAATGTTTATAATATTTATTTTTCACTCTAACTGAAAAAATTATGAATAACATACTTTCAGTAATTATAGAATAACAGCTAATATTAAAAATAATTATATAGAGATTTCCAGCTAACAAAAAAATGAAAATATTTAACAGGTTTATATATATATATATATATATATATATATATATATATATATATATATATATATATATATATATATATTTTCCGATCATTCTGTCGTTTTTGTACGACTGCGCAACGTGCCCATAATAAAAATAATTAATTAAATTGTTTAGTATTGAAAAAAAAAAATAAAAATTATTGACAGCACATATAATTAAATTGTTGGGCAGCAGGCATAAATAACTATACCTAAGTATAATTGATTTGTACCATTTTTTTTTTTATTTTTAACGATAATTACATAAATACACATGTGCTGTATTTCTAAATGTACCCCGTTTTTCGTGATTAGAAGTTCAAAACATTGATGTCAATTTTCTCTTTTTCAGGTGAGTTCAGATGAAATTATTATTATTATTAGAAAAAGTCGAACCAATGATTCATAAACACAAATACAAACTTTATTTAAAATAATACAGTCATGTCAGTTGGTGCAGTTTTATGTAAAATTTATAAATCACCTTATCTATACCTAATTAAAATTATCACTATTATTCAATATGCACTATATTCTTTTATTGAATTTAAAATTATTAAATCTGGCAATATTGTATAAATGTCTGAATGATTAAAAATAACTAGGGTCTTAATATAGCTGATTTTATTTTAAACAATCTAAAAATAATTTCGTGTGTGCCGTTATTATTAAAAAAATTCATCTGCACTGTCTTCCTTTAAATTTTTTTTATAAAATAACAAATGAAAAATTTTGAGGTTGTGGTACTGTTAATAAAATAATATCCACTCCTTTTACTTTTCAAAATAATAACTGTAAATTTTGAGGTTATGTTACTTTTTAGGAACAAGACTAACGATGTTTACTGTATAACTGATGGACCTGTACTCTTTTTTAAAAAAATGAATTTTGGCTTTTATAGTAAGTGGTGACACAGTATAAATTTTTGTTTTAATTTTTTTTCTGATTGGTCGGCCAACTGACGTGAACTGGCAACTAGTTGGAATTTTAAGCTTTGAAATACAAAATCAAAATGGATTCCTAATTGTCAATTAATGATAAAATTGTGATATTTTATTGATATTATGAACCAAATATTATATTTGATGGCAATAAATTATGATTTATGAAAATTTTGTACTTTTCCTGACATTTTGATATATTTACACTTTACTATTGATTATTATTTGGCACATAAAATTGATAAATAAAATTTGAATACATCTAACAAAATTTTACATATACATTTAAATTTTAATTGTAACTTGCTGAAATTGATAATTCTTGTTTTATTAATATTATAATCATATTTAACAAGGTTTTACCTACAATTAGGTACTATTTTATTCTAGTTTCTTATTAAAATTAACATTGTTGTTGGAGTAAGTAGAAACTAATATATTATAAATAATTACTGGTGAATAGTGTCTATATTTCACTAAATGGTTATTATTTGACGCTTATTAGCTTTACCCGCACTATTTATGAAATGGGTGATTAAGATTCTCATCTTTGTGGATTTCACAATATTGTTTTAAAATTCCTTTTTTAGTCTCTGGTCAATAACACTTCACACATTATTCATAATATCTCTTATTTATTATTTTATAAGATTCATGTCTTTCAGAGTGAAATATGTTTATTATTCTTACTTTATATGCACTAATGTCTAACCTTTCACTCTAATTTTTATACATTTTATCATGTCATTACACAATTATAGGCATTTTATGTCCTTTTAAAATATGATTTAAGTATAAATTCTTACATACTATTAACTAATATCTATTCTACCATCTACACTTACCACATATATACATTACTTAATTATTTATGTCCTTTTTTGGTTTGACATTTGTATAATCAAAAACTTATCACACCTGAGAAAAGATGACTACCTATACAATATATATATATATATATATATATATATATATATATATATATATATATATATATATATATATTATGCCGGATATTTTCACTGGTGTAATGTGTATGATGGGCGAACTTCGCGCCACAGATGCCGTACAGTGAGTTTACTTTTTTTTTAAGTGAGTGAATCTGGTTTGTTTTTGGTCACTATTATCACCTTGAGTGTAAAACAGTCCATAATTGGCAATTTAGCATAAAATATATGGTCGTATAGTTAGAAGGGCTCAAACAAGTTGGTTTGAAATCGTGTATTCCAATAAAAGCCCCAAAACTCCAGAGACCTCATCAAGTAGCGCGACTAGCCTTTGTTCGAGAACATTAGAACTGGAATGACGATCAATGGGATCAAGTTCTCTTCATGGATGAGAGTCAGGAAAATCAAATGAACAATTTCATTTTACTCCTAGGAGGGTACACTGATGTTGCTAGGTGTCATCTCACATTCATTGTCAAGTATGATATTTTAGACGGTATACGTATTCAACTTTTGATGTGGTTTATCTCAACAAGAGTACATCGAGGAAGTTAATTTTTTATATGACGATCAAGCACCTACAAAAATCACTGTATATCGCTGGTTTAGTGAATTCATCGTTCGCTCACGGACAGGTCGCGTGGAGGTCGTCCAAAATCGATCGTAGTGCAATCCAATGATATCTCTTTGTTCCCATATATGAAGAACAAACTGCGTGATTAACGATTTTCTATGCCGGAAGAGGCGTTTGATGCGATCAAAAAAAAAAAAACAAAAGGTTTTGGAGATATCATCTTCAGAGTGATAAAAATGCTTTTCGGATAGGTTGAAGTGCATGTAGAAGTCTACTGATTATCGTGGAGAAAAACAATAAAACCATTTTCAATGATAAATATTTGTTTTTATTTATTATTCCCGAAATATACACGGCTACCATCGTATTTATTGCCTCTTTCGGTTGAGGATCAATTATGGTGTGGGATGGCATATATTTGGAGCACACACAGCATTGACGGTGACTAATGGCTGCGCTTTAACTGCAGATATGTACATAAGGAATGTTCTGCAAGACCACGTGATTCATTTCGTCCCTCAAATCATAGTAATGTATGTTCTCTAGACTTGAAGTCAAGAATGTCTTCTATTTATAATACAGCTGATCTACTTGAAACATGGGAGGATTTGTCTCATCGGAAGTATAAGACAAGTGGGACAAACCCGCGTTATTGAAAAAATAAAAAATTCTTGTTATTTTTCTTGATCATTAAGGCCAGACTCTCACTATAGGGAAGCTCTCAATACGATCTCGATCCGATAAAATATTCTTACAGGAGAAACAATGAATATATTCACACTATCGGTTTCGCGGTGATTTCGATATCGTAAACTCTTTTTCATTTAAAAAAAACTAAATGTTAAAAACAAAACAATACAGATTATTCATTTTTTGCAAACATGTTAGTTTTATCTTGGTTCAACAGGCTTCGAAATGGCATGAAGCTTTGCAAAACCTTCCTGCAATTAGCTAGCTATTAATACATTTTCCTAGTACAGAGATTATGTTTAAACTTATTAGGAGGAAAAAAACGTTAGTTTTGAGTTTTAAAATATATTTCATGGTATAAATACGTCATTGATGGTTTTTAAGACAAACTTCAAGAAGCAAAGCAAAGTAAAATATTTGATCTTTTGGAATTTTACAGAGCTTGTACCTACTGCGTTTCAAGGACATTGTATATTTTCTATCGTGCTTTGAACATTTTACTAGAAATTGAATAAATGTTTTAGTTTGTTGTAATAGTTGGTTAGAATTAGTAATATTTTATCCAAATGACACTGAAAAACTTTGACATTTGCGAAAAGTTTCTAGTATTTGAAATTTTTTTTGAGACATTAATGCTTTTAAAAACCAAAATAATCGAAAATGTTCATATACTTATGGTTTACAATTTATGCCCTATGGTACGCGGACAACTTCTTTACCTATTTGTCCTAAAGAAATACTTGAAAAGAAAATTCATTTTAGAGAAACGTGTAATTCACGTCATTTTTACTAATGGATAAAAGCCTACCAGAACACTGTAAAGCTTAACTTTATTACAAACACTAAGAATCTAGAGCAGGTGAATAAAGGAAGTGTCTGCTTTCCAGATTTGATCGGAAGATGAAAGCTATAAAGCAGAAGTCTTTATAGTTTCCTTGTCTATTCAAGAGGGTCTATTTTATTAATTAATAAGAAAACTCGTTTTAAAAAGACACTAAGTGGTTATTTGTTTACAATTTGTGAAATAATTTTGTTTTCATATAAAATTCTACAAATCTCACTTACTTGTCAACTCTTAAGTCATTTTTTCTTAACAAATCCTTTATTTCACTAAGAGATAAATTTAAGTATTCTTCATGCTGAGACACTTCGTGAAAATACCATTCAATATATTTTTCTGCAGAATCAGCTAAGGTAGAGGATCCTAAAGACTCAGCAAAATGGCGGAAACCAAGAGCATTTTGGGGATGGATCCTAAAGAACAAGAAAAAACTTTATATCAACACTCATATTATAAAAAAACATATACGTACCTTTGTAGAAGATAATTGGCACATGCGTCCCTAACTTTATTTAGCTGTAAATATGAAGCTCCAATCATTATGCTTTGTACATTATTTTTGTCTAACACTACTTTCCCTGTATAGGCAAAATTAATTAATGCTTCAAGTGCCCTAAAAAATACAATCAAAAATCAAGAAAAATGTAAGAAATTGCTTAATAAATTTTAATTCGCCACAACGGTTATAAACTCTTCATCGATATAAAGCGATTTTGGTTATGGCTATTATTGACAGTTCAATAAAGTGTTACACTTCGACCTTTCAAATATCATTAACACATACATATCAATATTTCCTGAAATAAACGAAATAACACATGAAAATTATTTACAAATAAACCTTATCCTTCTTTTATTTAACTGAGGATTAAACTATTTATTATTATCAGTATTACCTCAATTTAAACTACCATATGTCTGTATCCAATAATAATGACTGAATTTTTCAAAATAATTTTATATATGTACGCTATCAAAGAGAAGAACCCCGACAGCAGCCATGGAAGCCCTACTAAACCTCCCTCCTCTTGATATAATAATCAAGGCTAAGGCGAGAATAGGAGCCTACAAGATGGAACGAAATAACGTCTGGTGGACTGGTCCTGCCTTCGGATATACCAGCATCAAAGGCGTGGTAACCTAGAAATGAGCAGTGACACCGTGCCAAAAACTTACAATTTTGACAGACCCTACCCTATTCAGCTTGACTGGAAGGCGGGGTCTGACCGAACATTGAATCAGCCAGGAAACTTCGTCTGGTACACGGACGGGTCCAAAACTGACCACGGTACAGGCGCCGGGATGCACTTAACATAAGTATAGTACTGGGGCAGCATACCACAGTATTTCAGGCAAAAATTCATCGATGTCTGTCTTCGGAATGGTCTGAGGAACGGCTATAGGGGCAGGACCGTTCTCATCTTCTCTGAGCCAGGAAGCGCTAAAGGCTCCATGTTATCAGATAACATCAACACAGGTTTGGAACTGTCTTCAAAACTTTATCGTTCTGGCAAAATACAACAGGGTCACTGTTGCGTGGGTACCAGGGCACAAGGGCATCCCCGGTAGTGAAAAAGTGGACCAATTTGCAAGACAGGGGTCTGTTGCTCCATTTACTGGACCAGAGCCAGTATTTGGAATTACAAAGGTTGCTATCCATGGGTGGCTATCCTGGTGGATAAATCAACAACATCAGACCAACTGGAACCACATTGTGGGCCACAGGCACAACAAGTTATTACAGACCATCCGGCTAAGAAGACAACAAATTAGGCTGGTGAGAGGACTGATAACTGGCCACTGCAGCTTGAGAAAACATCTACATACAATGGGCATCTTCAATGAAGAAACACTATGTAGACTACGTGACGAAGAGGACGAGACGACCTCACACATCCCCTTTGAGTGCAAAGCTTTAACCTACTGAAAACACCTTCAGGGATTAATATATCCGGAAGGCCTATACCCAGAGGGCAAACTAGTGAGCAGATTGCTATATCACACAATCAATTAATCAATATACACTATAAAAATCTTAATATTGAACTGTACTTACGTGGCATCAATACACTTTATTTCAATTTCCCTGTTTCTGGATTCAACCATGTCATTTAAAAACATGGCATGAAAATATGGAATAGTCGAAGCTAGAACGATTTTATGAGCACTAAAGTGTTGACCTTCAACCTAAAATGAGAAGTTTATTCAGACTTTAGCAATTTATTTTTTCTAACATTTATGGGCAATACAACTGTGTAGAAATTACTTTACAAACATTCATTATGCTGTATATCTTGTTAAAATACAAAAAAAAGTTTTTATACGATTACTCAGCTCAGATTACTTAGTTTACCCAGAATATTTATCCAAAATTATAAAACAAAGGAACCTGAAGTATAAATCATAGTTAAAAGAGTTCAATAGTCTTTAAAACCAAATAAAAAATTTTAATATTTAACTTCATGCCTAATTTCTTAGTAGCATATGTAGATAATAATCCTTGAAGTCTATCTTCGGTAGGTAAGATTCTAAAATGTGCTGTGATCTTACAAGTACTTTTAAATACCTTCGTACTACCATTAAGAAAATCAATGTTTATCTGTATAAACATATTTTGATGGAGATTGTAGGTAATTACGAGAAAATATAACAATGATGCTGACGTAAAAGTTGAGGGTAATCTTGAGGAGATAGCAAATTATTATAATGATTATATCATCCCTATCGCATTTAAGCTTCTAAAAAAATTGTCAAAGATCCCCTTTAATTGCCATATTGCTCCAAACGATCAGTCAATGTATCTAAAGCCAATGACAACAGAAGAATTGAGTAACATCGCAAAAACAATAAAAAAAGCATAGTGTGGTATAAAGCAAATCTCAACCAGCATTGTAAAATTGCCTGTTGACAGATGCAATAAAATTTTATGCTATACATATAATTAATAATTCTTTTAAATTCCCCGAAAATTTAAAAGTTGCATAAATCAAACCCATATATAAAAAGGGTGATCGAGAATCATTGACTGGTTTTTTCGAAGCTCCTTGAGCTGGTAATTTGCTTAAGGCTAAAGTGTTTTAAGACATGTTGCAATACTTTCAATAAAAACGAACAGCACCAGCAATTTTTTAATGTATTCCATACAGTATTGTGTCAGCTAGAAAATGGAAATATAGCATTAGGGATGTTCTTGGAGCTTATAACTGTTTAGACAGGGAATTATTGTTTAAGACGCTCTATTTATGTATGGGATAAGAAGCAAAGCCTACAATAAAGAAAAAGTTTAGTAATCAGAAATTTTAACAATAATATTAGTATAACACAAGGCAGTATATTAGGATCACTCCCGTTCATTAGTTTTGTGACTTCAGCAATATAACTGAACCTGATCAATAAATTCTTAAATATACTAATGATACTATACTTACTGAACTTTAAACTAATGGAATATTTTTTTTTACAACAGATTAATACTAAATAAAAATAAAACGACAAAAAAGGTGCAAAAAACCTAATGACGAACACTTTTTTTTTGGAAGATACTAAATTTTTAAGGGTACCAACATTTGGATTGATCTATTCATATCAGGGTAACTAAGAAATACTTGAACACAATTTAAGAGCTATTTATTTTGCGGCTTCAGTAAAATATGGAATAATACTCTGGAGAGGTGATAATGATAGCCAAAAGTATTTGTCATTCAAAAGAGAATAATAAGAATTATTAAGCAAATGTGCTTTAAAGAAGCATGATGATCACTATTTAAAGACATACATTTATTAACTATATATGCATGATATATATGTCTAATGTTGTTCTTTAAACACAGAAATTTGTTTACAGAGCCAACTGATTAAGAACACTAGAACTTTTAATGTAAATTATCCTATACATCCATTAACACTAACTGAGAAATCTCCTCACTGTGTTGAAAGTTTCTTGCTAGGGTTAAAAATATAAATTGGAGGAAAAGTTTGAAAATAGAGGTTAAAAAAGTACCAATAGAAGTGAAGCCGTCTGAATATTTTGGGATATAGACGCAAATAAATGAGATAAATTGTGTATATTTTTTATTGACGCCATTTCATTAATATTATAAATGTATTTATTGTATCATGTTTTCAATTTTAATATCTCCTATACACCTGAGTAAATGATTTTATTTTCCACCTTTTGTGAATCAGTTCGACATGATGTAGTGTAGTATTATAGACAATTCATTTTCATAAGGTTCCCGTTAATAGTGATGTTTTTAATAAACTTATTGATCTGGATGTAAATAAAGGTGCAGGACGTGACACGATACCTCTTGTATTTTTCTCAGTTGTAGCCCTACCCTTGCAATGCCCTTCATTTACATGACTAATATATTGCTTGCTGCTGCTGTCTTCTCAACCTTTTGTAAATTTGCTAACATCATTGCTCTGTTAACGACCAATATCTGGATTAAGCTGCCCAGAAAGAATTCTGGAAAAATGGTCACGTAAGCATTATTTCAAATTTTTCACGACATATTATCCATACACCAAAGAGGATCTTGTAGCATGAAACTTACTTCATTCTGAACTTTCTAACTTCCTCATTTGATGCTGACCCAGGTCTATTTTTTTTAACTTTCAAAATGTCTTTAATCAGGTTTAACCATCAACTACTGCTCTACAAATTAAAATATAGTCCATCACTGTTTACTTGGTTTGAAAGTTAATTTAGGGACTAGAGACAGATCACCAGAATCAATGGGGACACCTCTGCTAAGATCTAAGTATATTCTGAAGTGCTCCAAGGTTCCCACTTTGGACCTATCCTTTTTATTATTTATCAACGATCTGAGTACACATGTCCCGGCATTGTCATTTGTTCTTTTCCGCTAATGAACTAAAAATATTTCGTGAAGCTAATAGCCATAATGATGGTCGTATCTTACGGTAGGAAATTACTCAATTGAATTCATGGTGCCAACAAACTATATGGATTTGAATACTGCTGGAGGGTCAGAGATGGTCCATGTAATAACTGTAAATGGTTTTGGCGTCCTATTTGAATTAAGGTTTGTCTCTCACATAGACTGGATATTTTCTAAGGCTTTTAGGATGTTGGTGTGTCTAATGAGACAATGTACTTACTTTTCTCAAACTTTCTTTCAAAAATTGGGGGAAAAATAATCTGTTGGAGAGATTCATTGAAAATGTAATAAATGGACGAGCCAGAACAAAGGAGCAGCTTTTCAGCAGTATTGGATGGACGCCATCAGGTCTTAGACTCTTATACAAGTTAAGACCATTCAACCTGATGTAAATGTTAGACATAGATATGGTGAAGTTGAAGACAGTTGAGAATGGGCGCCATAGCTAAGGGCTAGCTGCGGGGGCGGCTTCCAGGGGGTAAACATCAAGGGGGTGCACTCGCAGACTTAAACTTTAAAGTTACTGTATTGTTTCTCTTCTTACAAAATAAGTAAAAACTAATTTTATATCTAATGTTTATATGTATATCTTAAATTATATTTTATTAAAGTTGTTGTATTGTTTCTTGTCCTACAAAATAGATTTTGAGGGTGTTAAATTCAATCACTCATGACCTTAGCTATGACACTGCTGGGCATTTTGCCATCTTATCAGTGTACACTTTGTTAAAGTATTTAGCAAATAGTTTAGCAACGTGAGTACTGGCCGATTACAGATTCTCTGTCATCACAGTCTTTTGCATTCCGCAAGAAAATTTGTGGACATTTCATACTCATACTAAGAATTACTTGAAACAAACTGTTTTTTGTTTTTTTTTTCTGTATAGTAAACTGATGAGCTTGTTGTAACATCAAACTTTTTTTACAGGCATAAATGCCACCATGGCAGACTATAATTCATTGCAAAATATATTCAGCCTATCATTAATATTAACAATAGAAGAGAAATAGGCCTCCCAGGGAACAAAACATAAATACTTGTTTAATAAGATATTATTAGCATGTTTAAAGTCAAAGTAAAATTTCAGTGTGTGAAGGCTGGGAACCCAAGAAGACAATATTAGAAGCAATTAGTGGGCGAGTCTCATCCACACAAACTAGCGATAGAGCAGAGTTCACAGCAAGTTTAACATGATTCAAAACTAAATCTAGAATAACACTGGAAACGTAAATTCTAAATCTAGAATGACATTAATGATAAAGTTGGACTGAAACAAGTCAAGGAAAGCACAAAAGTCAGATCAAGTAGGAATAATCTCTTCATTCTGATGGGAAATGCAAATACTATCCTGAGGGGTGG
Source organism: Diaprepes abbreviatus (assembly GCA_034092305.1). Lineage (NCBI taxonomy): Eukaryota > Metazoa > Arthropoda > Insecta > Coleoptera > Curculionidae > Diaprepes > Diaprepes abbreviatus. Next base: position 14,276,586 of record JASJET010000139.1, read on the forward strand.
AAACTGTGTTGTGACAGCCTAGGTTTCTAAATCCTTTTCAAAGCTTAATTAGTGTAAGGTTTTAAAATTTTGTTACATCAATTGTTGTTTATTATTATTTGATGATCTTTTAGTTTGCAGATGTATTTGTTGTTCACTGCACTACTTTGGCAGTTGCCCTGGTACTTAAATAATAATAAATAAATAAAGTACTATAAATATTAGGGAACAGTCTTAATGGGCCCAATATTATGTATTTAACTTACATCGATACAGAAAATAGAATATTGATTGTGCGGAACACTATTCAATTATTTGTGTTTTCAAACTGAGCACATAAAGAAGGGAATATGACTGTTTAACAACTGTGAAAGGTAAAAGAAATTTTACTGAACAGAAGAATAACCATTTTGGCTAGAGGAATGTTTATCAAACCAAATATTGTTAAGACAAGAATTCTGTATCTTTCTTTATCATGGTATTACAGTAAAGGCCTTTAAAACACCCTCGTATTACCAGTCTAATGCTTTTATTTAGCAGAGTAACTGTAGTTTGCCAAGCTCATTCACTTATGTAAGGTTACTCATTAAGTAATAAAAAATACACTAATAGTATATAAATCATTTAAAAATCCTTAGAATTGAGTATGGTTAGTTTAAATATGCTCCATATATCAGCATATATTTTATCTCCGGCAAATTTGAACTCAAACCAAAATATTGAAAAATTTTTACCTTTAAAACTACATCACACAATTTTCCTTGTCTCCTTATGTCTGCCATCAAAGGAAAAGCCGATGGAAATAAATCATTTTGTTGAAATATCAAATTTTCACTGTTCATTTCCAATAAATTTCTTGTCGAAGTAGTTTCACCGGTTTCACACTCAGTGTCGCTATGTATATCATAGCGCAAATTCCAATCCATTTTATCAATTTTAATGATATACAATAAAAGGGTTGTTATAATAATTGGGCTATTAATTAGTAAACAATATTTTAATTTTGTTTAGGTTCACAGAATTTTTTATTTGTAGGGTTATGTTTTGACAGCTACTGTCAAATATGACATAAATGATTCATTTCTTAGTAACTGCTAATGCGTCGGACGGTTTTCAGATATTCTGTTTTAATTATTCGTTTTTGAGGATATTTGTAATTCGATGGATTGTAATACAGATATTTTTTGATGTGATTGGTTGGTCAATAGAATAACCAAACAACTAAAAGTAAGCCTTGTAATATGTGAAACTGTTAATGAAATATTTTTCATACAAAACACCACTTTACAAATTTCAAGCCAGTAATTGATGGCAGCTCAAAAGTGGCTTGAGATAATGAAATTGATTTACAAACTGAAAAGGTTTTACAATAACTAACTAAAGAGATGTTTTTAAATGTTTAAATTAAAAGAAAATGCTTTGGCAAGGCTGCATGAAAACGTGAGCCAAATTATCTTTAGATAGGGTGTACAATGTCGCAAATAGCGAAAGTGCGAAACAATTATGATTGAACGTTTTTGAGCATATACTACGGGAAGCAATACTTGGTGCTCGTTACACGGCATAAAAAGTAACAGGACGAATAGTAATACATGCTATTTCCTTCGTTTTGAACGTTTATTTTCGTTTTCACTTCCTTATCCCATGAATTTTGATAACGTGTATGCTGCAACTTAGAAGCGCGTACCTTGCGTGCCCTAGTTAATAGCATTCGGAGTAAGAGAGATAACTTGTCTTATTTGTTGTCCTGTTTCTCTTTCCGTCATGTAACGCACGCGAAATTCTCAATATTCCAAAGTTATCAATGTTGTCTCCAATACTAGTAATGTAGAATATCATGTATAATCAATCAGAATTCTTTCACAATGTCGCTATTTGTGACTTTACGAACCGATCTGGAACTATTCTCATTTCTTGTTTTTAAACAACTAATTTTTCGAACCTCCTTTGGGTTATTGTTTTACGTGTTTATAAATATTTCTAAAGAAGAAGCAAAATACTTACGAAAGCATATTCCTCACGAAGAGTAAAGTTACAACTTACCTTTTTATTACATCTCTCCTTTTACATGCTTACAATAGATACCAGAACTATGTTGAAATTTGAAAATGCGGTAACCTTAGACAGACATAAGAGTGATTAATAGTACTTAATTACTGCCCTCGATTCAAGAGTTTTAAGCTCAGGTGCATCAAACCCTGAGTAGCTCCGAGTAAATCTGAAAAAAGCGGTAAAAATATTACTTGGAACAGTTTATAACCTACAAATTATTTTTTTTCAGAATTTGTGTTTTTAATACACATAGCAAAACATATTGAAGACAAAAAGGTAAAAATATTACATTATTACTTATTAGTTTTGAATTTTGTCGGGTGTCATGGCATTTTAGGCCATAAATATTTCGCAATTCGTTAAAAAAACTATGAAGGTAAGTTCGATATTTTGTGAAATAATCTTATTTTTGTGTCTCCATTTCATGTATAAAATGTTTTTTTACCCAAAAAATAGCATCTAAAAATGATAACTGATAGCTGTTAGGGCTTTATACATCAAATATTTTTTTTGTGCTTGAGGGGTAAGGGGAAAGCAGATCTGACAAGCGCCGAGGCTTAATGCACTACTTGAATAAAGCGAGGGTTTCTTGCACCTGTACAGCTCCGAGCTGTTCATGCTAATGAATCGAGGGCAGTAAATGTAGACTGCGGATCCTATACAAGAAACTTGTCTCAAGCTTAGAAAGAGATAGAGCGTTTCCGATGAACAAAATTTTTTTTTAAAATTTCGGTCAGGTGACAGGGGTACCTATTCAGTGACGTTTGGATTATCGTTCTTTGCTCCGCCATTAGAAAGAGAGGAAGATATTACTAATCGAAAACGCTTTGTTCCTTTTTAAGCGTGAGCTAACTTTATTCTATAGGTTCTGCTGTCTAGAATCTTTATATTACACCTTTAATTATGTCTATGGTTGTAATTAGGGCCGGTTTTAGGTGAGTAAATGACTTTGTGCAAAACTTTAGTCTGGTGCCCATATAGTAAAAAAAATGACTTCTTACAGAACTTTGGCTTGGTACCCCCTCGCCAAAATTTTATGTATTAGTCTTTGAACATACACTACTGTAGGCAGAATTTCTTTTGCTCTGAACGGAGGGGAGCAATTAAACTATTATTAAGATAAATATTTTAGTTTCAAAAAAATTATAACTTTGATACCCTGTATAAATTTCTTGACCTCATATTTTAGTCTCAATAATTTGGTCTAGTGTTTTATACAGACCTTTTAAAGACACCCTCTATAGTATGTACAGTTATTTTGTATATTATTCAATTTCCTTTCATGACCGTGGCGTAATAGATTATTTTTTCTGCCACAGTAATTTTTAATCAAAGTCTTGGTAATACTGCTAGAGAGAATAAAATGTCAATAACTGTTTTTATCGAGTATGTACTGCAGTCACCAAAGTAAATTAAAAATTATATTTAAATATGCATGAGATCATCAGGACACTACTTATTCCCCACTGTCTGAGTATTTGTACCTCCGGGTCCTCCCATTGTGCTTGCACCCTATATTGTTGTTGTTAGGGAATGAGACTTTTGTTAGTGTTGCTCGCTTAAATGTTTTATCTTCCACGATTCGATCCCAGTACAGCTTGAATTCGTTGTTCCACATTATTAATAGCACGGCACTTTCTCTACCTGCAGCAGTTTTAATTTCTTTGCCTACTTTTGACGGATGATCTTGGCGGCTCAATCGAGTCTTTCCTTGTATCCCGATGCGGCAAATGCTAGATATGCTCTGATATTCGGCATCCATATCGGTATTTGTTGTTCTGGATCGAGAGGTCTCCGAATATGTATTTTAGAGGGTTTCACGTTAGGATGACCTGATCTGGGATAGCTAGTAGGAGGCCTCTGGTTTAAGAAACATATGCCCTGACGTCAACCAGTAGTTAGACGTTAATCTGTCGGCATTTTCCTGGTTGACCTCATTTGGGTGTCGTCCATGAAGGGGCTTCTTCAGCCAGGCTTGAAGGTTCTCTTGGTCTGCTTGGCGATGAGAAATCCATGGTTTCTCAACGACAGTGGTGTTGAGTCGTCTGTCTCGAAAACTGCCTAGTGTGGTAGAGAAGACTCTGCTAGCTTGTGAAAATATGAGCTTAAGTTTGTAAGTTACTGATCCAATGCTTACGAATATCAACAAATCATTTTCTACCACTGTATCTTGGTAGTATTGTGCATTCAGTGACACTATGAGGATGATGTTTGTGTGCCTTTGTCAGGAGTATTCTGTCTTTCCTCTGCAGAGTTTTTATGCTCATCGTGTCCCATTTCACAATTCCGAAAGAGTAGGTGAGTGCAGAGCATGAATAGCGGTTAAGCGCCTTAAATAGATTTTTACTGTTCAGGCTGGTTCGCAATACCTGCCTAACCGGTCTTATGAACTCGTTAGTTAATTCGGTCTTTATAGTCCATTGGTCCGTTCTTTGTGTCTGTTTCATGTTCAAGTATTTATAGATCTGTTCCGTCTCCATTGCCCCAATGATTTGACCGTTTTGCATCTCAAAATCCCCCTGTTGTATCTTTTCTCTAGTTGCGTTTAAAATGCGGCATTTATCAAAGCGAATAGCGTTCCTATTTTCTCCGGAAAACTCCTCCACAATTTTGAACATTTGTTCTAGCTGACTCCTGGTGGCAGCAAGCAGTTTAAGATGATTCATATACTGAACATAAAGTCATCTTCGTCTTACTACCTCTTTACGATTGTTGCGGATACTGAAGCCGCATCTGATGGAATTTAAAAGGCGTGATAGTGGGTTCATGGAAAGGCAGAACCACAACGGGATTAATGAGTCTCCTTGAAATATTCCCTTTCGTGTTGGGATTGTGTATATGTCACTGTTGTTGTTGGAAGCTATTTGCATTTGGATCCTAGTTCTCTAAGTTGGCATATAGTGTTCTAAAAAGGACATAATATGTACATTGACTTTATATATTCTCAATATAGGTGCCAGTGAGTCATGTGGCAGTGAGTCGAAAACTTTTTGTAGTTCATGTAAGAGGCGAAAAAGTTCCTTTGGGTGATGTAGGTCTAAACTGCAGTGATGCTGTTTTGCTTGTAGTGTACATGGAACGTTGTGTCAAGAAGGATGTGATCACCGTGTGCAGCGAAGGAAGGCAGGTAATTGGCCGATACTTGGTTTGATCTTGTGTATTACGCTGATCCTTTCTCAAAAGATACGTGACTCCTTCTAGAAGCACAAATGACATTTTCTAGGGTCAAGCAGAATTTCAGAATGGTCAGTTGGTGCATACTCCAAAACTTTTTTTAAGCCAGTAGTTTTGGATATGATGAGGACCCGGGGCATTTTCATTATGAAGTTCCTTGGCAATTCTACGTAGTGAAGAGCCCAAACTGCATCCGACTGCCAGCGTTGATGTTCCAGTGGGTGGCTATAGTTAGTTGATCTCTCCAGAACTCTTCTACTTGCTCTTTATTCATGTATCTATTATCTGCCATGCCGATAAGAAGTCCATTCCGATCAAAAAGGACATTGCTTCGTTTTTGAATGGATGGCTTAATATCTCTTTAAACGTTCTGACAGGTTAGTTACTAAAATAAAATTTTTCTAACGAATTCTTATAAAGCTTGTTTACCATTTTATCAGTATTAAACTAAACGTCTATCTACCACACTCTATTTCTATAGTGCCTCTTTTAGTCGATGTTTGTGATTAATTACATTTCGAACAAAAAAAACTCATTCTAAATTTTATTTTTCATGGCATAAACTGGGAAAACTAATTTAAGTTAAACTACTCGTAGTGTGCCAATTGTTTTCCCAAGTCCTAATCAATCAAGCCGCCGCAGTTGTTTTGGATTAAATTATATTAAAGCAAAATCGACGTGTTTTCCCTAACTTTCAATAACCAAAGTAAAATATATTTAAATTAGTTATTTTCAATTTGATAGAAAGCGAAGTTTTCTACTGTTATTTTCCATTAAATCTAAAGTAGTCGTCCTTCTTGTCCCGCCTACTATTTCTTAAAAACTTCTAGTACGAAATTTTGTTATTCTTTATTCTACTTTTGGAACACATTTTAATGAAGATAAGAACTGATCGTATGATACATACATTAGCATACATATAGTGTGTTATAAAATTATTTTAAAAAATATTCTAGGAAAAAAATAAAGATTTCGGCCAAAAAATGAATTTTCAAAATAAACAGTTAAAAAAATGTCTTTAAAAAAGCTTGCTTCAGAAATATTTTTAGTAAAAAATTTATGATTAAGTGCAATCTTGCATAGGCGTGGTTATAATATACAAAAAACTTTGTGGTGACGTACACATACAAAATCCGGAGTGGGACATTTCTAGCTTTCTTTTCCTTACAATCTCTAAGATCTATTATGAGACCACCTTGTGTTTACAGAAACTTGCCCAGCTGGGTTTTATTAATGAATCTTCAAAATTATGACAAGGTCTCCTGGATGAAGCGAGTCGCTTCTGTTGAGGTTGTACCCGAAATAATTTTTAGAAGGGATCGCGCCTTAAAAAGTACCGTGCTCTGGCACAAAATGGTTTTACCGTTATCTCCTCCTCTAGACAGAACCCCCATGTGCTCTCATCTGCCTGTCCGATTAAGATTAAAGATTTCTTTAAATTCTCTGTACGTAGTCTTACTGCAAGTTCTGTCGATAATAAAATGATATATAAATGAAACAATACAATAATTAAACCCGAGAGTATCAATATTTTATTGTCTATTTTCTATAGTATATACAAAATACAAGGTAGCATAAAAGTACTGGAACGGCCGAACAACTGGAGAAAAACCTTAAATACGAAAGTTTTAAGAAATCAAACAGAACACTTAGGGTGACCTTGACTGTGACCTTCAGAATAATTGAGGAATAACTCGAGTAGAGATTTTAGTAGTCAATACTGATAAATGTTGGTCACAGTTATCGATCATAGTTGGCTATTATAGTGGTCAACTAAAGGAAACGTTGATCATTGTCGATCATTGGTTATTAGCATTTTTATAAAAAACCGTTTTTTCAGACGAAGATTATTTCGAACTTAAAATTTGGTAAACCGTCACAATTTTAGATACCTCAGAATTGAAATATGTGGGCAGGATTTTATCGTGATCGATAGATTGGAGCTTTTTTTTGTTGGTGGAAATTTGGATGGTTAACAATACTTACAACTTCTCGCGGATCGTATCGGATTGCTGATAATGAATTTTGTTTTGCACAACTTTTGTTCTGGACATTTTTCAGTAGGGCTTGATGTATAAATTTTATTTTCATTCTCATGTTTGACCTTGATATGACCTTCCCAGGTCAAATATCTCATCGTTAGGTCTGAAGGTAAAATTTGCCACTCTTTTCATTTCTGGGGTTAAAAGTATGAATTTCCATTTTAAAATGTCAACTTGACCTCGAAATGAACCTGAAGGTGCTGTGGCGAAGGTCAAATCCAGATAGTCGGAGAGTAATCCTACAACTTTTGTTTGAAATATTTTTTCCAGAATATTTACTTCTGACGAGTTGTTTTCACTGTTCTCCTATACGATCTTGATATGACCTTCAGAGATCAAAGGTTCAAGTTGCTCGTGGTCATATCCGAAGGCAAAATTTGTCACTCTTCAGGATCGAAAGTATAACTTAACATCAATTCATGAAAAAATTACATTTGACTTTCAAACGATTTTAGATATGATTTGATTCAGTACGTTATTTATACCATTAAGGCCAGATTCTCACTAAAGGGCCGATCTCGATACGCTCTCGGTCCTGTAAAATATTCTTACAGGAGAAACAATGAAACTATTCACACTATCGGTTTCGCGGAGATTTCGATATCGTAAACACTTTTTCATTTAAAAAAAATATATCGACCCGAGATCCTATCGAGAACGGCACTATAGTGAGAATCAAGCCTAAATGGGAAATTTTTTTCGCTGTACGTTTCTGTAATAGAAAAGGGGAATTTCAATTAAAAAGTTAACTTCACATTCAATAATCTCAAAAGCCATAGTCAAGGTCAATGCTAAGCCAGCCATAAAAGGTATAATTCGATTTCCTAAAGTTTTTGCATATAAAATGTTTCTCCATAACCATTTGTTTTTGAGTTATTCGATCGTTCCGTTACTTTTATGTCACCCTGTATAATAAGAAATCAAAGTGTTAGTATTTGCTCTCTAAATACTTCCATTTTTGTTCATTTAGTGATTAAACAAATGATAGGAATGTCCGTTATTTTATTACTACTAGGGTAAATTAAGGTATATTAACTTTCGTTATTTTTACTCGCATTAAAATACATTTTGAACAAAAATAAACTTTCATTACTCTCTAAAATACAACTTTTTTTACTAATTTTATAAAAAACTGTCTGTACCACAAAACACGAAAAATTCGACATACTAAACGCTCATGACTTCTCAGTCTATTATTTTTTTCTCTCTGTAAGTTAAACAAATGTGAGTAGCATCGTTCCCTTTGTTATAGACCAGGCAACCAAGTGGGTACCCAGATACTATAGGGCCTGGACAATGTACAGTGGACTATGTACCGTGAAATATATTCCCAGCTAATGTCAGCATCAAATTCCCAAACATAATATTCCATTCATTTTACCTGGAACGATTTGCTTAAAATTTGGCCGTTGGACACTTTATTATTTTATAAATAGAGAAGAGTAAATTTTTAATCTTAAAACTATATTATCGTCATAAAACATAAATTTATATAACTGCTATTTTGTAAAACAAATCGAAAAATAAACCACTTCATCAAGTCTTTACTAGTCTCTTATCAATTTTAGATATATTTTTGATGTGGATAGAAACAAAAGGAAATATTTTGACTAAACCTTTTCTACTTTTTATTATTGAAAACTTTTCCAAATTGATGTAGTCAGAGTAGTGAAAGAAATTAGAAATGACATATGATTTAGCGGCAGGCCTGAGTGATTCTGGTTTTCATAATTCAGTTGGTGACACGTTGGTATAAAGTTCAGGACCGGACTTTCAGTTTCATTCGTACTTTTATATAAAATGATTCTAATTAAGGACATTAAATACATAGCTTAAAAGATAAAAGTGTAGTAAAAACCAACTTTTTCTGTATTTATTTGTGCACAATATTATAAAGAGTTTAATGCATTCCAATAAAATAATAATTCCATCCACTTTGGGCTAGTACGGCACGCAACATTAATTTAATGATGTAGTGAAATTTCGAACTCCCTATATCACATGATCGGTGCCATTTTTATATCATTTGTCTGTCAAATCGGTGCGTTCTCTCAGTATTTTGGATACATTTCTTTCAGTAAATAAATATTTTAGTCGTAGGCTGTACACTTATTATTTAAATACGTAAATTTATATATTTATTCACGTTTGTAGTATATTTATTTCCTTGATGTTATATTACTTATACTTATTAAAGCCGTTTTACACACATAAGAATTATAGCCAAAATTTATCTCATAATTATGTTAAAAATTTTCATAAAACTAATTTGCTGTTTAACACATCAAAGAATTATTGTTAAAATTTTGGTGAAAAATGTCGGCATAAAAATATAAAATGTGTTCTATATTTTTATGACTAAAACGCAGAAAGTGCGCGAAAATCGACGCAGAATAAAATTTGTTAATTTACCACCCGCATTTGGTAATCAACCTAATCTCAATATTTACTCATTGTTTCTTGAAGAAAATATCCCTTATTTTGTAGTTTCTTGATTATATATGTCTGAAAACTTTCATATTTATGACGTTTTAAGGTTATCCCCAGATTATGGCTATATTCTTTTGAGTAAATTATCATTGATCAAAGTGAAAAAAGTGAAACTGATAACTTCATGTTCTTTTGAATATGGATTTACTTGTCATTGGGTCGAAGTGATCATGATTACTTCAAGTGACAGAACTGAAAGTGATAATTACTCAAAAGAATATACCTTATATATTCCATTTTAACTGCTGGAACGTCACATGTTATGAAAATGCGCATGAGCAACGATAAAATTATCATCAAAATTATATTCGAATTTCTTGTACGTATCAAACAGAGTGGAATTTTATTTTAAAAATTATCTCCAAAAAATTTTCGGCAAAATTTTGTTGAAAATTTTTGTTATAATTTTCGGAATAATTCTTGTTTGTGCAAAACGGCTCTTAGAATATCGTGATAAATAAAAATACAATTTAATACAAACAATTATTTTATTTATTGTTGAAACATCAATCAAATCACAGGAAAATTGAGATTTGCTGCTACTCTTTTCCCAATCCCAAACTGTTTGCTATTTGTCTGCACTTTATTGTCACTTCTTCTTGGACTAAACTAAAACACATGGCCAGCACCACTAGCCCAACTAAAATATAAATACAACACGCAAAAATTTGTAATTGTCCTTGCAGGTCTCCCTGGTGAGTGGGTAACTTGTCGCCTACTCCAATTGTGGACAGTGCCAAAAAACAAAAATAAATCGCGTCTAAGAAAGTCCAGCTGCTAGTGTTTGCGAAACATGCAGCACCGAGGCCGACGTAAGAAAAAAAGAAAAAAATTACTAGGAATGTAGGCACTGATGGTGTAACAGAAATCGTAGAGTCTTCTGTAGGTGGAGAACCGTCGCTCTTATCGGGGGGTCGCCATATTAGGGGAATGCGTGATGGTGTATCGTGTTGGGTACAATGGCTAAAACAAAGATTATAATTTATATAAAGTATATATAAATATATATACAAACAATTACGTTTAGGTATAGGACATGTAATAAAAGAAATATTCAGACTTTTAGAGGTAATCTAAAAAGGTACAAAAAATTAATTATAGCATAGCTTCTTTTGACTCACTCTGTATGATTTAATATAATGGAAAAAGCGATACCTTTACCGCCTCATTGTATATAGAATAGTAATGTAAAACGGCTAGAATAGATTAAAACTTACTTTATAAGTAATTTTCTTATCAATTCTTTTCAGAATATTACAAAGTAATAATTCCTTCCATGTATATCAAAAAAAGAAATAATTTCAGATAAGTACATTTTATCCAATATTAAAATTTATCACTGTTTATAGTTTAATAATCTCTTCATGACAAAATTTAATCATCTAATTCAGTAACATGGTCTAATTTTAAAACTTGTCTTTGTTGATACTACAGGGTTTAAATTAAAGATCCTACCAAGTATTAAAAAATATAAAAATAAACAAATGTGTTTTTTATTAACAAACCGGAAAATTTTGTTTATTTTCTTATTATTCTTACCAACTCTAAGGGTTTATTTCTAGTTTTTTAGCCTTAATTTCCTTATATATTGACATATACGGGGGGTTTGACAAAAAAAAATAACCGAGCCGATTTTTAAACAGACTGATAGCGCGTACTTCAAGGTTAAATGCTACACTGCCGAGTCACGTGACATCTCGTTCTCCATTCTCGTCACCTGGCTGCCTGCCGACCAGTGTTGCCAACGTTACCGTTTTAACCGTAGTCTACCGTTTTTCAATGAGAACTACTGTTCTACCGGTTTTCACAAGTAACCGACCATTTCCTTAATAACCGGTTTGGGTTATAATTTGTTACATATTTAAAATAATTACAAAAAACTTAATTATTCTTGCATTATCTTATCTTTATACTGTTTATAAAACAGTTACGTTACGGAATATCGATGATTTTACGGTTCAAAGCCGACAAATTTTTTTCAACTTACTAGGTGGTGCTACACCGCATATGTAAGTCCGTTGTCTATCCTTGTTTACTAGTGTTGTATATATCTGTTTGCAATACTTAAAAAACGGATATTTATCAGATCACCATGGATCACATTACACGTAAAAAACACCATTTCACCAATTTTCAAACACGATTTCCTTTTCAAATTCACAGTTCAAAAAGCATTAGTGCTTATGGAACGAAATCCAGCATTCTCATTCGTTTATTTTAACTTTAAAGGCGTGCCCTAAAAGTTACTATAAAATACGGCGATCACAAGCATCGCTCTTCTCGATTCAACATCCATCAGAAGCACAACAAGCAACGGCCGTAGCGGTTACCAATTCCAGTACCTTCATACACCAACCACGACGATCTTTCTGAAGGCATCGAAGTCTTCAAAGAACGTCCAGTCTTCGCTTCTGTAAATTTAAAATCATATTCTCGGAGTCTTTGGGCGTTTAGTAGCTATCACTTGCACAAAGATAGTGAAAAGCCAAAGATTCAAGAAGATTTTAAAGCGAAATGCAAACAACTCGGATTAAATAGGGTGTCTGGGAATTCCCCTTGTATAAAACATAGTGTTGGACTTTAGGTAGTATCTGCATACGAACGCCTAGGTAGGTTTTCACAACTACAGGGCCTCAGACACTATAGTTCGAAAGTCGGGTGTTATTCGTAATTGTATACACGAACTGGTGTTGCAATTACGGATCACCGACACAAACTTCGCGATTTAATTCGAATTAAACATGAGTTTCCCAATACTCAAACAACATAACCTCAAATTCACAAATATGGTATAATTCCCTATATCATATTTTTCCAGAAAAATTCATTCAAATTTGTCCAAAACAAATTCACATTCATTCATTATAACACTCCTATAATATTATTACATAATATTATATTCAATTTTCGCTTAGATAAAATTTTCATAATTTTTCTAAGTCCACAGTTACTAGTACTGTTTTAGCACATTGGTTAACCATACATTTTTTACAGCGTTCTATTACCCATATTTATTTTGCGGAATTGAATACAAGACTTCTTTTAATCTGTTCCTTGTTACCCCTACATTTTTAGCTAATTTTCCGATATATTTCAGAACATGAAAACGCCTTGTTTTCGGGATTGTTGTGGGAATACCCGGGAAAAAGGTCGGTTTCTGAAATATTATTTTGGATTTTATTTATCATCCCTCTTCAGCTATTTTAACTGCGGGAATTAAAAGCAACTTATGACATGATTGAAGTGATAAGATGTATCCCTTGCGAGAGTTAAACGGACTGTTACATTTACGACGTTTAGGAATGGATTACAAGAAAAGATATGTACAGATAGTTATAGTTACACACACATCATACGTTAATTAAACGCATGGGTATAAACAACGCTAAAACATTTCAATTGCGGAATAATTTTCATTCTCAATTTTCAAAATGCGCATTACCTTACATCCCTGTAGCGGATTTTATATACAGATTTATGCATAATTTTCATGCGGAACGTTGTACAACAATTCTCTTTGCGGAAATTTTATCACAAAATTTTTTCCAAATTTTCTTTGCGGAAAATACGAAACAAAAACAAAAGGCCTATAAACTCATACACTTGCAAGTATCCCCTGGCTAAGTGTTATTCACCGTAATGCTTAGCTTACCCAATTCTTGATTTTCTCTCAGAATCTCAACCTTGGAGCATTCCACGCTCAAACATACATCATGCTTTATGCATAGCCGACAAATGCTTATTTTTGGAAGCAAACTTTACTTCAATTTCCTGAAGTAAACAGAAGAAACAAAAGCCCCTTTTATCATTCACTCCCCTTTGCCCCGGTGAGCGAGAAGAAAGGTGAGGCGGCCAGATTTCCTATCTGGTCGGGTGGTTTAGGAGGGACTCTCACTGCACCCCCCTGCGTTGCGGTTCAATAAGGTAGAAAAAACTTAGAAACGACTTTTCACTTTCTTAATCTACCTTATAACAACGACAAATAGCGACCTGGTGGAAATGAACCACGATAGCGCTCGTTACAGGACCAGACACGCATCACGTTACGGTCTAGCGATATAAATTTATACTTGGAAACGCTTCGCCTACGATTGTTATGGTCCCTGCTTTATGAAGATATCGTATACTATAGCAATTTTAGGAACAACATCAGACAAGTCTGGCGCTTTCGACGACTGACTGAAATCCGGAAAGCTCGATTCGACACGCGTTCAGCAACCCAACCACACCCAAATACAAAAAAGGAGGCGTTCCTTAGTGCGATACTAGTCTACAATAAGAATGAGTAGATACAAATCTGAGTCTCCACATGTATATATAGTGATTGTTGGAAATTACGCATGGATGGAGCTGCGCAATTAATATTAATAATTCGCATTTTTGGTTTAAAAACAGCGAGATAGTAGCGAGTAGTGATAATAATGTAATTTCTATTGATTTTCTTAAGTTTAGGGTAATGTAATATTTAATTTATAATAAAAATATTACGATTTTACTTATTTTCTTACATCCGTGTTGTACATTTTTGTTAATATGAAAGGAAAATTAAACTTTATAGCACATATAAAGTTTTATTTAATGTCTAGCAAATGTACCGTTTTTTTCCGAAATAAAGGGTGTTTTTTTATAGAGGTATAGAACTTTTAAATGGAATAAAACAAAGATAAATTTTTTAAATTGACATAAAATTTACTTTATTCGAAAGATAACCTTCTGGCATTATAATTTAAATATGACTTCTGGCATATAACCGCCACGGCTGGCTCGGACGTAGTCTAATCCGGAGGTCCAATTTTCGATGACTTTTTCCAACATTTGTGGCCGTATATCGGCAATAACGCGGCGAATGTTGTCCTCCAAGTGATCAATCGTTTCGGGCTTATCGGCGTAGACTAGCGACTTCACATATCCCCACAGAAAATAGTCTAGAGGCGTTAAGTCGCATGATCTTGGAGGCCAATTCACGGGTCCGAAACGTGAAACTATGCGGTTACCAAACGTTTCCTATAATAAATCAATTGTGGCACGAGCTGTGTGACATGTTGCGCCGTCTTGTTCAAACCACATCTCCTGCACATCATGGTTGTTCAATTGATGAACGAAAAAGTCAGTAATCATGGCTCTATAGCGGTCACCATTGACTGTAACGTTCTGACCAGTATCGTTTTTTAAGAAGTACGGACCAATGATTCCACCAGCCCATAAAGCACATCAGTCAGTTTTTCTGGATGTAACGGTGTCTCAACATATACTTGAGGATTATCATCACTCCAAATACGGCAGTTTTGTTTATTGACGTATCAATTCAAACAAAAGTAAGCTTCATCGCTAAACAAAATTCGCTTATGAAAATCGGGATCAACGGCAATCTTGTTTTGGGCCCATTCACCGATTCCACGCCTTGCTAAGTGATCGTGTGGCTTCAATTCTTGCACGAGTTGGATTTTGTAAGCACGCAAACCAAGATCTTTCCGCAAAATCTTCCATAAAGTGAATGGACACATATCCAATTCCTGTGCGCGATGGCGGATAGACTGATTCGGGTCTTCCTCTACGCTACGCTCTACAGCAGCAATGACTTCTTCTGTACGCACTGTACGACGTCTCTGTGGATGCGTATTATCATTTAGAGTAAACATGGTGCGAAAACGTTCCATAGTTAATCGAATTAATTGCTCTGATGGACGATTATGTTGACCGTAAAATGGACGTAGTGCGCGATACGTATTTCGAACAGAACCATGATTTTCAAAATAAATTTGCACAATTTGGAAGCGTTGTTCAGGCGTCAGTCTATTCATGTTGAAATGCCAAACCAAACTAAACATAAATCACTTGACAGCTGTCAAAATGGCCGCCAGTTAAAAAAGTGTTGCCAACTTAAAGTTCTATACCTCTATAAAAAAACACCCTTTATAACGACAGAGACCATGAACGTGCTTTCAGCAGATAACTTTAACACTGCTTTGACCAGCAAAAAAGTCGCATGGAGCGGCGTAAGGATCGTGGAATGTTATAGTCCTAGTCCGGTTTTATTCAGCCAAACTTCGTATCATACAAATTATAACGATATCATAAGTAAAAGAAAACTGACCCACACAATACAAGGCCGGGTTTAAAAGCCTTTTTAGTGAATTAGCCTTTAAATTGTGAGCTTTACAGTAGAAAACCAAAATCAACAAATTAAATAAAGAGGAAAATTCTGCGAATTTTAGAGACACATATGTTGTCTTTGAAGGATAATTAAAAATCTGACAAAAAATGGAGTTTCCTTTTGAAAAAAACAAAATATTAGCGACCATTTTAATTAAAAGAAATGATGAGAGTGATCAATGTTAATCAAAATGTCTTTTAATTTATATTGCTTGATTTGCATTTTTTAAAATTTTTGTTCAAAAGATACATATTTTTTAAATAAAATGCTTAAAATATCTGATATTTAAAAAAAATGATAGGAATTATAGAATTTACTATTTGTTTTTTTACCCCTGATCATTTTCGTCGTTTTCTTCTAGTTCATCTAATTCAATATCTGTCGATATTCCTACTATAGAAGAGTTTTTGAGTGGACTGCCATGACTGTGTCGGTGTGTTGGACAATTTGGATCTGAAAACACAGGCAAAAATATAATACATGAAAAATGTTGTTTTGGCTAGAATATTTGAGAAAATAGGAGGTAGTTAATATTTTCAAAATATTTATTAAAACATTTGAAAATCACCCAGCCAACTTAATTGAATTATTCTGAATGAAAATTTGCCAATTAAGTTAGGACCTTTGTTATGATAATTTTATGATCATTTTTTGTATCTATTATAGGTGAAATTAACTTACAATCAATATTGTAAAGATGACAAAATAAATGTAAGCAAAATATCATTACCTGCTAAAATCTGCCGTACCGGTCCTTGTCTACATCTTCCTCTAGTATGACTCGCTCTAACTGTAGCTAGAATTGCTCGTTTTGGCACTTCATGATGTTCGACATAATGATTGGTGTGGTTGGGCTTGAAACTGACATGGTTTGGAGTGCTATGAGTTGAGGAAAGTTGTATCGAAGCAGTGTCTAAAAAATTTAATACAACTATAAACATAAACAAACATAGTTTTATTTTTAAATAATTTTGAAAAGGAAAATTGATGATTTCATTTTCATACATCTTTTTTGTAACCTAATTTAAAAATTCCAACAAAAAAGCTCTATATATACCGATTAAAATGTCAAAATTTATAATGGATATGTCGAATGGCATTTAGTAACGACAATGTTGCCAGTCCCCGAAATATATACGGCTACCCCCGTAATAGGGTCAATTAATAAATAAACCTACCTTCCAGACTTTTACAATAATAATTTCTGGTAGGCGAGCTTGGTGCTTTGTGATATCCTACAGTTGGACACGGAAAGTTCTCTTTGTTTTTATTGCAACCTAACTTTACATATCCTTTCCTGACGACATGCGCCAGCACGTTTCCTAATTCTGATAGAAGGATTAACATTAAGGGTACTCCAATAATGGCGTACAAGATGGCTACAACTTTTCCTAAGGCAGTTTTTGGGGACAGTCTTCCATAACCTAAAAATAAAAAAGAAATAATGTATATAGGCAAATTTAGT
The DNA here is from genome assembly GCA_034092305.1 of Diaprepes abbreviatus. Classification (NCBI taxonomy): domain Eukaryota; kingdom Metazoa; phylum Arthropoda; class Insecta; order Coleoptera; family Curculionidae; genus Diaprepes; species Diaprepes abbreviatus. The sequence continues at coordinate 14,293,942 of JASJET010000139.1, forward strand.
TAGATAATCAATGCTTTTCTGGTTACAGTTTTTCCATAAAAAATTTTGCTCGAGAATATAAAGAAGCACATATTTTTTTTCTTATGACATATATTATTTTATGCCATAAAAGAAAATTTTACAGCGGTTGTAAATTAAGTAGTAAAATTTTTTAGTAGTACTTTGACACAAAGAATTTTCATTTTATGAAGGTAAGTATTTAACATATTACATTACTTTACAGCCAATTTGCGACTGTAACGTAAAAGGCAGTCTTTGGTTAATTTTTGGTCTCTAAATAAGAAATTGTCAAATTTAAGTTTTTCATGAGTTAGGAAAATTGTACACAATCTGGCAACATCACGTGGGGGCGTTTAGGGATGACAAGTTAACCATGAAGTCTTAAAATAACGGAAGTACCCATATAATTCCAAATTTCACTCTGCCCCGTAGCCGAATCTACTGATAGATGGTCCCTCTATGCCGTCGCTTTTGGAACTTCTGATACCCGATGTTTCTAGAAGATACCAGAAGTATGGAACGCTATAAAAGCAGCTAGCCAGCAGTCGTATCATCAGTAATGGTTTAGCACGAGTAGTGGTCAGTATTAGATAGAGAAACGAAGTGCGCAGATAAGCCAATAGTAAGAGCCTTGTATTAGTATTATCTTTGTGTTGAATAAAGTTAGTTGACGCCTGTAAACGTAGTATCACATCTCTGAACCGACGTACGCGACAATACAAAAACGGCTAAAGTACGTGGTTGTATTAATCCCGCGAATAGTTTTTGCTATATATGTGGTCAGTATCGCAGAAAAAGGCAATTAACAAAATGACCAAAATAGCTTATCATAGGTATTTTGTATGCCTCACTGGCCATCAAGATTAGGGCTGGGCCTCCTCACATATGTTGCTAAACTTGTGCAGCAAATCTAAGTAACTGGTTAAATGGCAAACGCTCTTTTATGCCTTTTGCAATTCCAATGATTTGGCAAGAACCAACAAATCATTCTAACGATAGTTATTTTTACATGACAAAAGTGTTTAGTTTTTCAAGAAAGAGCAAACGTAATATTGGATATCTCGATATTCCCTCAGCAATAAACCGGTTCTTCATGGAGAGGGTTTACCAGTTCCAGGGCCCCGGCAAAATGGGAGAAAGATTTAGAAATATATGATGATAAGGTAGAACCTGATAATGTATCAGAGAGGACGATTCTTATTTTCCCGAAAGTGAAGGAAAAGCGCTCTATTTAGTCGAACAACCTGAATTAAATGATCTAGTTCGGGACCTCCAGTTGTTTAAAGAGCATGCTGAAGGATTAGAATCGAGATTACAAAAATGGAATTTACTAACCACTGGAACCAATGTTACAATATTTAGGAACCGTAACCAGGAGCTATCCTCGTTTTTTACTCTGCAGGATAAAATGTGTGTTTGTGTTAATACAAAAAGTGTTAGGATTTGCACACAACCCAAACGAATGGCGCCTATTTATAGATTCTTCTAAAATAAGTTTAAAAGCACTTCTGCTCTATAATGGCAACCAAGGACTCTCTATTCCTCTTGCACTTGCCGTTGACATGAAGAAAACATACGAAAGTATGTCTCTTATTCTAAATGCAATAAGCTATGAAACGTATGTGGCAAATATGTGGTGACCTAAAAGTCATAGGACTATTACTAGGGCTTCAGGGTAGATTTACGAAGTATCGCTGTTTTCTTTGTCTTTGTAACAATAGAGCAACACAGAACCATTATCAAGGAAAAGAATGACTTCCGAGATATCAATATATTCCAGGTCAAGCGAACGTAAATAATATACCTCTTGTTGACCACAAAAAAGTACTGTTACCTCAATTACACATTAAACTAGGATTGATTAAAAATTTCGTTAGATCATTAAAACAAGAAGAAGATGTATTTAAATACCTTTAACAATTTTTTTTTTAAACTAAGCGATGCTAAGCTGTTGGACCACAAATTAGAAAAATACTAAGGGATCAACAGTTTGATTAAACATTAAGTGATGTTGAATTAGCTGTGTGGAGTTCTTTTAAAACAATTGTCTCGGAATTTTTAGGAAACAAAAAAGTAGAAAAGTACAAAAAACTTGTAGAAGCACTACTTGAAAGCTACTGCAAAATGGGCTGTCGTATGTCTCTTAAAATACACTTCTTGCATTCCCCTTTAAATTTTTTCCCAGAAAATTTGGGTGAGGTTAGTGACGAGTAAGGAGGAAGGTTCCACTAAGACATAACAATGAAGCAACGCTGCCAAGGCAGATGGGCTCCACCAATGGTAGGGAATTATTGTTGGTTTCTTATGAGAGAAAGAGATCAGGGATATAAACGAAAGTCAAGATTTGTAAAAAAGTTATGTACAAAAGACTTTCTATAAATGTAGTTTCATGTTTATTTTTGTAAATAAATCCTATTATCCTTAAAATGTCTTTTTTTTTTGACTTATGTATAAATATTATATAAAAATGTTTGTATTATATAAAAAAATAATTGGTACATTCTATAACTCAAAATCTAAATGTGGTGGAAAATTTCCGTTGTTGAATTCGTAATGAGGATGCTTTAAACTCCCGCGGACAGCCATTATAACATCAGTCGCATTTTTTTCTTGTATTTGTTGACTAGTGTTATTAAATGCTTTCAAAAATATTTCATTTATTTACTTACACAGTATCTGTAGCTTCAGCCTTTTACATACACTAATTTTTATTTATTTATTTACGCAGCAGCTGCAGCTTTAGATGTTTAGAGATACTAATTTTAATAATTATCCAATTACATATCAATACTATATTAAAAATAAATTATAGATACTATTAGCGCCTAATATTATGCTTGAGTCTGTATGTAAAAAGTTCCTGCTTCATAATCGATATAAATTGCCTTAAATTGGTAGCGTTTAAGTCGATGTCCCCAACAAACTCATTTAATAGGGAGTACATAAGGTATATATATACTTTAATTCTACGATTTTCTAGCGATAATCGATTGAAAAAGCCCAATAACTGTATAAGATTGTAACTACGAGGTGGAAAGTACGAGAATTTTTTGTAGAACATATGCTTTAAAAATTTATGTTATATTATCTCGAGTGACTTTATCCAAACTCCATACTTGGGTGACCACACAATGCTCCCATACTCTAGCCCAGGCATTACAAGACAGTCGGATAATTTGAAACACACCTCAAGACTCAAATGCTTGGTTGATCTGATAATGAACCCCCTTGTTTTGTGCGCATCAACTATTTTTGTTGGTATATGGCCAATAAAATTCAGACAACCATCCATGAGAATGCATAAGTCATTATGAGCATGGTTTGTAGAACTTTGGATTTAAATGAATAATCTCTACTTAAATGGTTCCTTTTTAGTGAGAAAGACAGGAAAATAAAGGGAGTTTTTTTATAGAGGTATAGAACTTTTAAATGGAATAAAAGAAAGATGAATTTTTTAAATTGACATAAAATTTACTTTATTCGAAAGATAACCTTCTGGCATTATAATTTAAATATGACTTCTGGCATATGACCGCCACGGCTGGCTCGGACGTAGTCTAATCTGGAGGTCCAATTTTCGATGACTTTTTCCAACATTTGTGGCCGTATATCGGCAATAACGCGGCGAATGTTGTCCTCCAAGTGATCAATCGTTTCGGGCTTATCGGCGTAGACTAGCGACTTCACATATCCCCACAGAAAATAGTCTAGCGGCGTTAAGTCGCACGACCTTGGATGCCAATTCACGGGTCCGAAACGTGAAACTATGCGGTTACCAAACGTTTCCTTCAATAAATCAATTGTGGCACGAGCTGTGTGACATGTTGCGCCGTCTTATTGAAACCACAGCTCCTGCACATCATGGTTGTTCAATTGATGAACGAAAAAGTCAGTAATCATGGCTCTATAGCGGTCACCATTGACTGTAATGTTCTGACCAGCATCGTTTTTAAAGAAGTACGGACCAATGATTCCACCAGCCCATAAAGCACACCAAACAGTCAGTTTTTCTGGATGTAACGGTGTCTCAACATACACTTGAGGATTATCATCACTCCAAATACGGCAGTTTTGTTTATTGACGTATCCATTCAAACAAAAGTGAGCTTCATCGCTAAACAAAATTCACTTATAAAAATCGGGATCAACGGCAATCTTGTTTTGGGCCCATTCACCGAATCTACGCCTTGCTAGGTGATCGTGTGGCTTCAATTCTTGCACGAGTTGGATTTTGTAAGCACGCAAACCAAGATCTTTCCGCAAAATCTTCCCTAAAGTGAATGGACACATATTCAATTCCTGTGCACGATGGCGGATAGACTGATTCGGGTCTTCCTCTACGCTACGCTCTACAGCAGCAATGACTTCTTCTATACGCACTGTACGACGTCTCTGTGGATGCATATTATCATTTAGAGTAAACGTGGTGCGAAAACGTTCCATAGTTAATCGAATTAATTGCTCTGATGGACGATTATGTTAACCGTAAAATATACGTAGTGCGCGATACGTATTTCGAACAGAACCATGATTTTCAAAATAAATTTGCACAATTTGGAAGCGTTGTTCAGGCGTCAGTCTATTCATGTTGAAATGCCAAACCAAACTAAACATAAATCACTTGATAGCTGACAAAATGGCCGCCAGTTAAAAAAGTGTTGCCAACTTAAAGTTTTATACCTCTATAAAACATTCATCACTATTCAGATTAAAACTATTTTGAGCACACCAATCACGTACATTGTTCAGGACATCCTGGAGAGAATCAGAATCAGCACCAGTAGAGATGTCCTAAAATAATTTAAAATCATCTGCATATAGTAAGTCTCGAGTTTTTAATTAACCGACGTATACCGTTGACTGATATTATAAATAATAGTGATCTTAGGTTTGAGCCTTGAGGAACCCCAGACGTACTTGGATTTAGCATCCTTAAACTCAACGTACTCTTCCCTAGCATACAAATAGGATAACACCAAGCAATGATTTTATAGACTGGTTCACAATACTGTGTTTTATTTTATCGAAAATCTTCCCCGTCTTAGTATAAATAACATTTATTGAAACTTTTTGTTGCACGCTAACACAAGATTGGTTAAAGTTGATTTTTTTTTGGTAGAAAATCATGGTGTTGGAATGTTATACTATATTAAGTTTCACTATAAATTCTGTTAAACAACACCATCTCAAAAACTGAGACAGCACTGAGTATTGAGATGGTCGATAATTAATTATATTTTGTTTAGTACTCTTTTTAAGAACTGGAGTTACTGTACTTACATGGCGCATGATAAGTAGAAGTATTTAAGCTAAAATTAAAAATCTACAATTGTGGACCTGATAAAAAATCACCACTCAATTTATTATACAGGGTATCCGGAAAATACGACAGAGTCTTGACGTCCAAATAGGTCAACTGAGTTATATCCAATACTTTTGTTTAGGCGGTAAAAGACGTCAAAATTTTAAGAAAGTATTGGTTCCAAGTAGTAACTGAATTTAATGATTTTCGGTGTGGTTTAACACTATAATATGCCGTTTTTAGTGGTATAATAACCGGCTATAAAGTAGTGTTAGTGTTATAAAAGTGACGTCACTTGCAAACATCGCTTCTGATTTTTTTTTGTCATCAACGTTATATTAAATTAGATATTTATATCGAATAATCGCATGTATTTGGAAGCTTTTTTACCTCTTAAAAATTTTCGTTGAATGTGCCATTTTACCAGGAAAAAAATATTTTCAATTACTTGCATAAGCTAATAAAATGTAATAATAAAAAATACTTGTAACAATAATTTTTCGAGGAACTTGGTTTTTATGGCATTTAATAATTTGACTATTGACAAATTGCCATCACTGTTTAAGAAGTTGACTAAAATAATATCAACATTCTAAATTTCTAAGCATATTTTACCCTTAAACATGTGCAACTATACGGTCTCCGAGAAGGTTGACATGGTCCTGGTGTATGGGTTTTGTGAAGAAAACGGACTTCGAAGTGCATTAAACATTTGCCAATATTGAGCGTCATCTCCGAAAAACGAGAAGTTTTGAGAAAATATTTGCAGGTAGGGGTTGTATTCAAACAACTCGAATAGTCGAAAAAAAAAAGAGGAAATTTTGGAAAGAGTTGACGAAGAACCAAGTGTTAGTACCCGCCGGTTATTATACAAGACCAATATCCCAACCGATGGATTGGAAGAGGCAATAAGGCCAAGCAAGGTGGCCACCACGTTCTCTAGAGTTAATTATGTGCGACTTCTTTTTGTGGTGCGTTCTTAAAACAGAAGTATATACTATCTTATATATATATATATATATATATATATATATATATATATATATATATATATATATATATATATATATATATATATATATATATATATATATAAGATAGAGTCCAATAACATTTTTTAAAAAGTGTTAATAAGTATATTCAGCAAAATGGCGACTATTTCGGACATTTGCTTAATTAATGTTTTCTTTTTAGTTAGTTTGGTGTGATGTAACGGGTCCAATTGAGACCTAGGCATCGATGATTTAGTATTCTTTGTTCCATTCATTCATTCATTAGTTAATTTTTTGAACCTTTTTAAAATACATACATGTGTTTTCAAAAAATTTTTCCTGGCAAAACCGCTTATCCAGTGAAAATTTTTCAAGAGGTGGAAAAGCTTCTAAAAACATGCAGTTATCCGATAAAAATATCTATATCTATCTGTCGTAACGCCGAGGACATAAAAAATCAGAAGAGATGTTTACAAGTAACGTCACTTCTATAACATGTACACTACTTTATATCTGGACGCAGACCATACACCAAAAATCATTAAATTCAGTTAACACGTTTTCAAGAAATTTGAGGAAAAATCAATACTTTCTTAAAACTTTGGCGTCTTCTACCACCTAAACGAAGCAATACCGGAAATAACTAAGTTATCTTAAATTGACCTATTCTGACGTCAAGAGTCTGTCACGAAATGTTGTACACTTATTTTCCGGACATCCTGTATATCCCGAAAGCCCATCTGAACCTACAGCCGTGTTAGTTTTTAATTTTCTAATAGATACTTTGAGCTCATATTCAGTAATTGGATTATTACAAAAGTGCTACTTAAAGGGATACATAGTGCAATTCAAATCTTCCTGAGCTAAAAATATTGCAAAACCCTCAGTGATGTTACTTGAACTACTAATAGTAATACCCTTATACATTCCTTCCATCGGTATATTAATACAACCTCTGTTGGATTTTGCGTAATACCAAAAAAACCTAGGATTAATATATATATATATATATATATATATATATATATATATATATATATATATATATACATTTGTAACTAATGACAAGATTTTGTTCTTGTGTATTTTTTAAAATTTTTATCAATCTTATTATATTTCTATATAACTAAACTGGAAAACGTTTACCCCTTTGGTTGATAAAGGAAAACACTGACAAAAAATATTGTTAAGTATTTCATAAAATGTATCTACTGTCTCACTGAAATTTCTACAATCATATAGGACCTGCCAATCTTGATCAAGAATTTATTCATACATAAGGCTAAAATAGGTCTTTATAACATTAAATTTAATATTTACAACCTGCTGATTTTCACTACAGGTATAACTACAATTTATAAAAAGTTGATGCTGGTCAAACATAACAGCCATTTTTTCAGAATTCCATAAAAAATAATAATCAATATCAACCCACAAGCACCAAAACTCTATGGTCTTATAAAAAATCACAAACCAGGAAATCCCATTCGTCCAGTCGTTTCATACATAAATAGCCCCACGAGAGAACTCAGTATGAAACTAAATTCATTCTTCAAACAAATAAGCAACTTTAAACCAAGTCACAGTTTAAATAATTCAGTAGATCTCGTCCAAAAACTAAAAAACATAAAAACCCCAGATAACTCCAAACTAGTTTCTTTTGACATAAAAAGCATGTTTTCTAATACTCCAACAGATGAATCTTTTATACTTATCCAAGAAATCTTACAGGAACGAAATATAAATCCAATAATTACTACTGAAATCTTGTCTTCTTTTGAACTTTGCCTATCACAAACCTATTTCCAGTTTAATAAGAAATTTTATTTACAAAATTCAGGCCTACCAATGGGTTCTCCTCTTAGTCCTCTCCTAGCAGACATTTTGATGTCAAACATAGAAAACAAAATTCTTAATTCATCTTTAAGCAAAAACCATGTTCAATTTTGGTACAGATATGTAGATGATGTTCTAGCATGTTTTAAAGGCACTACTAGACAGCTTCAAAAATTCTTACAATACATTAATAATTGCCATCCAAAAATTCAATTTACTCTGGAAACTGAAAATAACCATAAAATAAATTTTCTTGATCTCACCATATCTCACCTCAATAATCAGTGTAATTTTAAAATTTTTAGAAAACCAACGTTTACAGGTAATACTATATCTAATGATTCTTTTCACCCTTTACAACACAAAATGGCTGCATACAATTCAATGATACATAGAGCATTCTCTTTGCCTCCCTCTGAAGAAGATCTTCAAGAGGAACTAAATATCATTGAAAGGATTGCAATATCAAACAATTTCTCTCAACAAACCATAAAGAAATTAAGAACTAAAAAAAAAAACAACTAGCTTTTAATTCAATATATCCCAAAATAAAAAATGATAAAGATAGTTCATCTTATATATCTTTGTCATACTGTGGTACCCTATCAGAAAATATAGCTAATACTATTTCCAAACATAACATAAAAGTAGCCTTTAAATCTTAACACAATCTGTCCACTATCCTTTACAATGCTAAAGATAAAATTAATAAATTTGATAAATCAGGAGTTTATAAGTTAAAATGTTCAGAGTGTGATAGCTTGTATATTGGACAAAGTGGTAGAAGCTTTAAAACTCGCTTTTCAGAATACCACTGATCATATAGACTACAAAAAACAGACTCGAGCTTTGCCAACCATTGCTTAGAACACAGCCACAGTTTTCCTGATTTAGGCGACACTGACATATTACATTATTCGACAAAGGGCCAAAAGTTAAATATTCTTGAATCTTTAGAAATATATAAAAATAGTAAAAATAAAAATGTAAATTTGCTTAATGATCAGAGAGAACTTGGGTTTTTCTCGTTATTTGTTGTCGCCAAATAATAATTAGTTCCCAAAATTTAGTATTTCCCCTTTGTAATAATGTAATTTCTCAGGTAGTTTTTATTTATTGTTAAATTCTCTCATGTTTCTGTATTGAATACTTAGTCTACCTTTGTAATTTAGTTTGAAAATGACTCTGTGAGTTGAAACTGCAGTCACTTTTTTCTTAATAAATTTAGTGGTATAAAACATAGTAGTTCCTTTGTAAACATTTCCCCTACAATTTATACGTAGTATTAGGGCGGGATAGTTTTAATCAACAGATAATAATAAGTCATTATCAATATGAAGCTTACAACCTAGTAAACAAAAACCCGCAACAACTAAATCCAGTAAAACTTGATTAGCATTTTTGGTAGAAAACTTGTAAAATCATTTACACATTCCGTATAAACATCTGTTACATAGTCACGTAAATAGAAGTCATCTAAAACTATGCCATCAAACCACAAAAGCATCATCTCAATGCAACTATAAAACCTTCTATATAATTAAGCTTGCTATCAGGCACAAAATATACTACAATAACATACAGGCATTTTCTGTGGCTTAAACTTAGTTTTACATACAAAACTTCTAGATCATTATCAAAAATATTACATTCTTGTATTTTAAGGTCACGCTTTATAATCAGCAGTACTCCACCACCCTGTCCATTCTACCATCAAGTCCAACACTCCTATCCTTCCGAAAACTCAGCATCACATACCGAATCATTCAAGCAAGTCTCAGTAAAAACAATAATATCCGAATTGTTATTTAATATATTATATTTTAAATGTTTTTGACACCACTATAATTTTGATAATATAAACTGAATTGATTTTTACGAATTGATTGAATATTAGGCACATCACATAAAATCTCTGATCTGTTATTCAAAGGATCACACGAGTTTGGTAAACAATTTGATGACCTAATTCTAAAAAGTACCGCAGTCATTCAAGGAAGATAATGGTTGAGACGACAAAGCGATTCCCTACTCTGCCACATCGGTAATCTCCCCATTTAAATCTAGAGAACATTTTATTAATGTACATTTAATATACTTATAACTGTATCTAAACTATAGTGTTTGGTACGTAAAATTCGACAGTGTGTAAGTTATCTCAAAATAATCCTAACGTTTCATATAATTTCTTTCCCTGAGATATCACAAGGAAAATCCAGTTATTCACCTTTTGCGCTGAAACTTTTAAGCAGATTTGCATATTTTAATAAAATTTTTGCATGTTTTATTATCGATAAAAACTAACAGACTTAGGTCATAAATTCGTCACCATATTCGTGGGCCCAAATTTGACAGATGTCAGATTCCAGAGTTAAAACCCGATTTATTAGATACTTTGGATAATTGTGTAAAAAAGGTATTCTAAAGTTAATTCAAAAAAATCAACAATTTTCGAGAAAAATCAATTTGTTTTCGTCCACTTTGAAGCTACGATAATTCAAATGAAATAGAATTCTACAATAAAAACCGTCAGGTATCAGCTCTAAATTAAATGATAGATCCCCATTCGTACACAGAATATGCTGATGTGCATTTAATTTATGAACAAGCGTAATGTAACTCTCTGGAGGCAAGAAGAATTTATGTTGGGAGATTACCATATCGAAATATACTGGGTCGAAGAACATTCATAAAGGGTTGGTTGCAGCTTAAGAGAATCAGGTAAACAATAAATTAAAACAGAAATGTACCTTCATCAATCTTTAAAATTTTATTTTAGAAAAACTTTTACCGCGTCGTGGTGGCGGAAGTGGCGAAAGGCGTCCAAAAAGAGCAAGAAATCTTGAGTTTGAAAAATACACTCTGGATGAGATTGCTGAAACAATATTTCTAACAGTGTAAGAAAGTTCGGAGCCTAAGTAGGCACAAGAAAATGGGTTGCGCATGAAAGTTTCCAAGAACAATTGCCTCATTTTTTCCATGCTGAAAAGGTACATGCAATGTCTTCAGGATGATTATCCTGGAATATTCAACTATTCAAATTGGTTTTTATATGCACTATATTTACTAAATTTAAATAACCTCTCAGGAAATGTATCCTTGAAAGTTAGAACTTAGATGTGGTGTATGCACGATATTGCTCTACTACATTTCAATAAGTTAGTACATCCTCATTTAATAGATACTTTTGAATATCCTAGGATCGATAGAGGCGAACCTGTTTTACAGCCACCAAGATCTCTTGACTAAAATCTGTTAGATTTCTCTTGTTGGGGGAATCTTAAAGCATTGTTTATTCAATGACAGTAGACACCAACGAAGAGTTGAGCGCAGTGAGAAGTTGATAGAATCATTCCTGACCCAGGAAGAAACACTGTCGACTCCGTAGTAAAATAACAGTCAAGGATTGTAGCTGTTGTAAGGCTTAAGCTATCAATACCATGTATTTAGTGCTGGGAGTTCGCGAGTTTACCAGTGGTCCCAGACTGTATTTTATAAAGGATTGTTTCTTCTTCTTCAAGTGCCATATCAGGTCCCCCTGACGTTGGCAATTACATTGGCAAGTCTTTCACGGTCCTGCGCCAGCTGGAACAGTTCCCCCGCGCTACGTATACCAGTCCATTCACGAATATTCCTCAACCAGGAAGCCTGCCTCCTTCCTACCCCTCTACGTCCCTCTACTTTACCTATCATGATTAGCTGAAGAATTCTATATCGCTCCCCTCTGAATATATGTCCAAGATATGAGATTTTTCTACACTTCACAGTGTTTAATAGTAGACGAGTTGTGTCGGCCCTATTGAGTACCATTTTGTTGGTCTGCCTAGCTGTTCAAGATATTCTCAGCATTCGCCGGTGTAACCACATTTCGAGAGCCTCCAATCGATTAATCGTGGCAGCCTTAATTGTCCAGATCTTTGCCCCATATAGTAACACTGGCCAGACGTATGATCTTACCATTCTCTGTCGTAGTTTTAGGTTGAGGTTATCATTGCAGAAAAGTGGTTTCATTTTTTGAAAAGTTGCTCTTGCAGTCTCTATTCTACACCTTATCTCTTTATCTGGGTTTAGATTTTCGGTGATATAACATCCAAGATATTTAAAATGAGTCACTCTGTCTATACTTTTTCCTTCTATTTGTATTGAAGCGTTAAGATGAGGTTGTCTACTAAAGACCATAAATTTTGTCTTTTTGATATTTATGTTGAGCCCCATTTCTTGACTCTCAGTGTTAATACAGTTTAATAGATGTTGCAGGTCTTGTAGTTTGCCGCTTAGGATAACAGTGTCGTCAGCATATCGTATTGTATTTATATATTCTCCATTGATTTGTACTCCCATTCGTTGTCCTTGAGTAGCCTGTTTAAAGATCTTATCTGAATATATATTAAAAAGCAGTAGAGATAGTATGCAGCCCTGTCTTACGCCTCGCAGAATTTTACTTTCTTCTGTGAGTTTTCCATTTAGACTTATTGTTGCTTTCTGCCGCCAATATAGATTTTTAATAATTCTTACGTCTCTGCTGTCTACCCTTACGTTATTTAAAATGTCTATGGGTTTTCTGTGCTGTACTCTGTTAAAGGCCGTCTCGTAATCGACAAAATATACGAATACATTCTTTTTTTGGTCCCGGCATTTTTGCAGAAGTATATTTAGAGCGAATAAAGCCTCTCTAGTACCTAGGGCGTTTCTAAATCCGAATTGGGTTTCATCTAAAACTGCTTCGCATTTAGATCTTATCCTACTGTGGATGATTCTGAGAAAGACCTTTTAAGTGTGGCTCATTAGACTTATTAGTCTGTACTCACTGCATCGCTTTGCTCGCTGTTTTTTTGGGATTGGGACGAATACAGACCTCAGCCAATCTACCGGTATATCTCCAGTCGCGTAAACGGTGTTAAACAGTTTGACCAAGATTCCTATATTTTCCTCATGGATCATTTGTAACAGCTCGGTTGGGACATTATCAGGCCCGATGGCTTTCCTGGTTTTTGCAGATCTTATGGCACTGTTTAGAATTTCCGGTCTCATGTCTATATTAGCGTCTATATTAGGATTGTTTCTAGGAATTTGAAAAAGATATTGTAGTGGATATTGGTCTTACGAATGGTTACAGTTGAGCGGTGCTCATAAGGGAAAAAAAAAACTCAAAAAATCTTTGTTAGGTACTCGAGTAGCTACATGAACTGGCCCTAATATACCAGTACATTTACCTAATTTGGTATGCTTTGTTTTATATATGTTTTTATTTGTGTATTTGGTATTTTATTTACTAATATATTTCGCCTAGCTGTTCCCCGAGGAGCGGGACTGTAAAAGGGTCCTTTCTGTCGGGAGGCCCCATGGCGGATGTCTTTAGGTGCCTGTGTTAAGAACCTTTTATATCTATGTCTTATTTTTAGCTACATTTATTTTTACGTGTGGTCATGTTTATTGATTTTGCTGTTGCATGTACTATAACGGCAACCTGTGATAGAGTGGCAAGTGTTTTTTAATGTTTTCAGGGTTATATCTCCTTGCTGTGCTGTTCCGAGTTGAAGTAGAATTGTTTATAGAGTGCAGGTAGAACTTGTGCTGAGTTTAAGCGCGTAGTCCATAAAATACTCTATATCGGCCATTTAATATAATATCGCCACTGTTGTATATCTGCCAGAGGATATTATGCAGCATAGAAACTTATTCTCCATCCTCTGGTATCTAGGGAACTTAGGGTTGCCATCAGAAATGTAAAGAAACCAGAAGTCATGAACAAAAAACCCCAGACATTGTGACCATATCCCCGGACACACTAGAAATATTGAAATAAAAGCCTATAAACAAAAAAAATATGGATTATCTGAAATATACTAAACTGAATTATTTTTCTTTTTATTATAGATGATTCATAGTAAAATGAAAAACATTTGGTTTTACTTAAATTTTAGCCACTTTAAATGAATTCAGTAAATGAACAATAATTTTGGTTTTAAAATTTATGGAATTTGATTAATGTAATTATATGAACTGCCAATATCTTTTATTACTTTTTTATTACTTTTTAGGAAGAAGTCATAGAAGTCTCGATAAGTAACTTTAAAATTATATTTGGTTTTTATAATTTCGGATATAGCTCCTGGTTTTAACTTATCTCTTTTTGGGTCCACTGACTTGAAATGAAGGAAAATAATCCTTCTACATGCGCATTATGCGTCAATATGCAGAAATAGATTTTTTTTGCATCTTTTTTACTCTATGAAAAAGGTGCACTATAATTTATGCACCAAACTCTTTCATTTCTAAATTTTTTAAAGCAAAGGAACTCACTGAATAAATTTCTTTCATTTAATCTTACCTCGCGTGGCTATAAAAATTCGATCAAGGATTCCAGATCTGACCACTCTGCTGATGTAACTTTTTGGTATCTTTCCATTCAAAAACTTTGACTTTTCCAGGGGCAAATTGCAATGCAACAATTTTTGTTATAGTATTTCCTACCACAATAACATACTTATCAGCTTTTTCAATTTTCTCCATATTCATAAGCATAATATTTATTTTTCAGTGAATTAGTAATAAATAAGCTTCTCTGATGCCGTTTTTGAAAAATTCTCTTAAAATTTTTGGTGAGTTTTCCACCATCAAAAAGAAATTTTTCAAAGGTTAGAATAATTTTAATATACGTTTTGCCGTTGGATATAAAGGCAACCATCTTGGTTTTAAATCATATAACAATTTCGTCTGAATTCTGCCTCTGTTCTTACTGTATATATTGAAAAATGATTATAAATTTTCATTGTAATTGATTCAATATCAGTTGAAAAAATGTCATGTTATGAACTGTTAATGATGTGAGCTGAACAGGTCTTTTAATTTTACGTAAATATTGCATTGTTCGGCTTTTTTCCTGCTCCCGAAACTAGTATTACAATAATCACCGTGGTAAACAATGTATTTCAGTGTCAAGGAGTATTTTTCTAGTACATTTAGAATAGATTTGATTTAGTTTAGCAGTTTCGTCATCCAATGGTAAAATATCAAGAATATTAGTAGTTATACTCATACTGTGAGAGCTAAAATACTGAATGGGTATGGGTGGTAACTTTGTAGCTCCACGGTTACTAGTATGATATGAAACACATACATTCCACCCATTTAATTTCATTTATCATATGTGTTGTTAATAGTGGAGATGGCACATTTTTTACTATCGCTGTAGTGTCTGTTCTATTGCAAGTTATTGCTCTGGCGATATCGAAATCTTGCAAAAAGTCATCTGAGGATTAATTTTGTGATATGCAATAGCTAATTCAAATGTATGAGCCTATTGATCACATTTTTCATGTTTTATAGTGTTTAAAAAGTAGTTTTTGTTGACGGCCAAAATACGTAATAAATATTTTCAAATGTTACATAGACACTAACACTACTTTTAGTCACAATCTACACTTCATCGGTGTACGCCGCTCGCTATGGTTAGGCCACGTGATGTAGCCAGAGTAAATAATAATAAAAACGTAACCTCTTAAAAACCCGGAAACCTTTGAAAAATCCCCGCGGACGTCGTTCAAAAGAGGACAGTGTCCGGGGCAAAGAGAACAGATAGCAAGCCTAAGTAAACTGCGCCTATGGAGCATCAGATCAGCGATCACAGATCGAATGATTTGCTTGTAGAGATTTTTTTTTGTTCTGTGGCGACCGTACCGATTTACTGTAAAGCAGACCGTAGAGCTGCTTCATTGCAGTAAATGCTTTCTTTAAGGTGACCGATATATTGTACATAAAGGATAAGCGTGAGTATACGGTTATACCAAAGTATTTAACTATGTTTTTTTTATCAGAACTTAGGTGTTTTTTATCTTGACGGGTACAATGATCCTATGATTAGTGAATCTTCTGGTTATAACCATTGGCTCACACTTAGCCGGACTTATTTTAATTTTTCACTTTTCTAAGCAACACTATAATTTTAACAGTATTTACTTTCTGGCAATTTTAGCGTAGAAATATGTTATTTTGAGTAGAGTGAGCAAAATCCCTTGGATTAGAAAGTTTATTGAAGTACAAGGCATCCATTTTAAACATTTGCTTAATTAAACACAAAGAAGCTGTACTTACTATTTTACATAATTTTGGAAGAATTTAGTGATTTTATCAAAAATAAAATACTTCTTTTTTATTAAAGTTTCCGTTACACTTTATCACTTTTTTTTATTTTTCTTAAATTTCGATTGACCCTTTCAAATTTTCTTCAATTCACAAATTTTGATTTGGAAATTTATGTATATAAATTCTTCTAGGTTGTAGAGAATTGCATTTTGCTTGTTGTTAGACACCCGTAATAACATTTTGGTTGACACTATATTTATTCTACCATTTCCTTTATTTATCAGGATTAACTAATCTCTGTTTGTATTATAAACTTAATGTTACTTAGAACCCTTTAATATTTATTAACCTTAAACTTTGTTTAGTCTGTAACAGCGTTCCCCATCTTTCGACTTAAAACGTTTACAATATGTTGAAATTATCTTAAGTAAGTAAGTACAATGGTTACCCTATTCCTATTTGTAGGGCAAATTTTTATTTCACATTTCTTAGGTTAAAATACAAACACAAGAGGATCAAAGGATATCTCTATAGCTGGGTAGTTAAGAAAGTCTTATTTACTTGTGTTCAAGTAAACATGCCCACTTTTGACACTCTATTCGTTCGGTGTAGTTTAAATAGACGATACTTTTTGTCAAGTTATTTACTAGTTCAGACCTAGTTCAAGTCCCTTCGTAATATTATTTGAAACGTTGTAGTTTGTATTTTTCAATCTCAGTAATAAAATAATTAAAACTTGCGGTGTGTAAATTGCATTTACAATGCTCTCCATCTATCCTGACAACGTTTTTCGTGCAGGTAAGCACGTGTACATCCCTAGTGTCAATCATCAAAAGCGACATAATAGTGTTAGCATAACTCTAAATTATTAAGTATAATGGTTTCTAATGATAACTTTAGTATTAATTAAGGCCCGCCATACACGTTACGGTATACTGGAAAATTTTACCTGTACAGTTGATCTGTACAGGTAAACCGCAGCGTGTATGCCAGACGCAGGAGGCCAAATTGCACAGGGCCCCTATCCTCGTACGTGTGATGTGAAAGGTGAGGTGAACGGCGATGGGAATGGCGATGTGAACTTTTTGACAGTGAAAGCCGTATTCTTAAAAAGCCAATGTTGCCAAATATGAACGTGCTAAAACCCGAGAATTTCCAAAAATAAAATTGATAACAGATTGAATTGAGCTGTCAGACCGAAAATGTTCGTAGTATATTTTGTTGCCTTTTTAGGCAAAAAGTAGTTTTGGTACTTTAAATTAATCGTCAAAAGTAAAAAAAAAAAAAATACTGCTGTTGTTATTTTTGTGAAGTTATTGATTGTCATTACAATATTTGTACTTTGCCAGGATTAAATTTATCTTAAATTGACACTCTTAGAACTGTTAAACAAAAATACATACAAAGAGCCAAGTACTTGAAGATTCTAATATATAAAGAAAAGGGGATATCAAAAAAAGCAGCAATCATATATACTAAGTAATATACTGACAGTAATTGCAGAAAGTCTGCACTGATAAACCTTGAAACGGTGGAAATTACCACTCTACGTAGTATGATTAAGAGCCATCATCCCTATGCACTATGGAAACTATCCAATCAGTTATTTATTGTATGAATTCACAAAGTGTCCAGCCTCTTACTGCAAGATGTTCTGTCCTGACAAGTAAATTTGAAAGAAAACCTGAAACTTCAACGAAAATAGTGAAACTGTTTATGACCAGGGACCGAAACCAAAGGCATGACAGAATACGTCCATTAAAGATACTGGCGGATCTCACATTCAACTTTAAATATATATATTTTTTTATTTTATAAAGATTTGTAGAGGTTTGAAGATAAAATGTACCATAAATAAAGTTTTTATGTTGAAGGACCTCATTCGTAGGTCTTTAAGGTTCATATTTATATTTCTCGATAAATTATAATCATAATATTTATTTAATTGTAGTGTCGTCTAGTGTTTAACACAGTCTAATTAAGTTAAGTGCTGTAGTTAACATAATTTAAATATAAAATTTGTTACTTATTTAAATAAAAGTTTCAGATAGCTTACAAATTGCGATTTCTCAAATTTATTATAAGTTGTGTCGTGAAAAGAATTATGTTAGATTTAACTGCTTAAAACTAAGATACTCAGCTGTTATAGACACAAGTATTTATGTTAAATCCATAAGCAGAAATGGCCCTAGAAATTTTTTTTTAAATAGCACACTCATACAATTGAGTTATGAACAGAATCTCCTGTAATAATTTTATATGTCTGTAATCTCAAATTTACTTAATATTTGCGAGACATATTCAACTTTCTAAGGATATTTTATTAAAAAGTTTGAAAACATTAAAAATATCTGGGTACCACCTAATTAACGTTTCAACTGTTTATTCAAAAAATAAAACGTCTTAAAGAAACGGTTCGTCAACATATTATTTTTTTTAATGACAAGTTATTTTGAAGAACCAAAAATAAAATAAAATTTTTTAATACTATTTCATTTTTTGAAATTCGTGCGTTCAGTATGTCATTTAGCGGCTGACATTTCATTTGCGCATGTTTCACCGTTCGCTTGCCTTTCACCGGGCGAACGAGGATATGAGCGATGAACATTTCAAGAATACGCGTTCGCCACCTTTTCACCGTTCACTTCACGTTCTCCAGTACGAGGATAGGGCCCCAGGTGTCGCAACCTGTGCAGGTGACCGGAGAATAATCGAAATTCATTTCTTTCTACTTGCGCAGGCTCGCTCACCGGAGCGTGTGTGTTTGAATCTTCGTTATACCTGTGCAAGTTTCAGTTTAGTTATAGAGTGAGACTTTGATCATACCCTTGATTTAAATAACAATAGATTTGTTTGACTCCGGATAAAAATAATAATCTCTCTAAATAAATTTAAAACTATAGTTACTAAAATGATAAATTTAACAGAATCGTTCACAATTTCTTTAGAAAAAGAAAATTTTAAGTGAATTTTGCAGGCTTTATCTATCGAAATGAAAAAAAAAATGGACATATAGCATTAAATATTAGTTATGAAAATTTTTTTCTCTGGGTTTTTTATTCAACCATTTTTTCTCTGGGTTTTTATTCAACCATAAAAATGTACAAATATAACTTATATAATACATAATAATAAATATATTTTTTAAAATCTTCATTTCCATTGCTAGATTCTTTATCGTATGCTGTGTCTTCGTCGCTAGTGTAATTATTATAATCTTCTTGCTCTATAGTTTCGTTCCCTAAAACAGTTTCAGTAAAAACAATAATTTTATCCGCACTCTTGCTTTTGCAAAACACACAAGATACTGTTGAATGGAGGTTATCCATGTTTCTATTTATTTATATTAAAATTTTCAATAATCTGTAAGTTATCAATATTTTTATTTTATATATTTGTATAATATAAAATATTAACTTAAATCTCAATAACAAGTAAGAGATAATAATTATTAATAAAAATTTTTGAACACGTGAATGACAATTATACAATAAGAATAAATGCTCCAAAATTTTTTATCGATGAATACATGTTAGCAACTTAATTTACGAAGTCACGTGGTTTCTCTAATAGCCAACCACGGCAGAGCAGGCTGAGTTCCCAGCAACTGATTATAAACTCTTACCTGCTTTTACATATACCGTTAACGTTTGTCACTCGCACTCATAAGCAATTTTTTTCACTCTTACGGTTATTAAAACTATTTTTTTTTTCTGGCTTTTATTAGTATTTTCAAATATGTTCAATAAATATATCACATAAATTTCAGCGGCCCTAGAATACTTTTTTGGCAAATTTTTTTAAAACAAGTTTGGGGTAGTCTGGTTATAATTTCAAACAAAATTAAATGTCTTGGACTTTGATTTTTATGTGTAATAATATGTCTACTTTATATTTACTTAAATTTCATTAGAACTTAAATATTTTTTCTGGCTGAAATTTTTTGCAATAATTGCATTATGCGCAATTCCAACGAGTGCCAATTTGATCTGCCAGATGTTCCATTCCTTACTTCTATAGTATTCAAGTTTTACTAATTTCTAACGCACTAAAAAACCTGCTCGAAATTCGTTATGAGCTCTTAGACCATTATGGCTCCACTCTGTCACTGAACGCGTCTGTTTTTATATTTTACTTCGAGTGATTTTACTGATTTTATAATAGTGATTTTTAATAGCCTAGTTCATTATGTCAGGGCTGAAGTGAAATGAAGTGCTTGAAGAATTTATAGAAATATATATATATATATATATATATATATATATATATATATATATATATATATATATATTTCTTGTCTTTGGCGAGTTAAAAGCAAGGAGTATCATGATTGGGAGAAGAGAGATGCAGTTTATGAGAAGATATTGATGCAGTTGAAGTAAGTTGAGCCTGTTGAGTTTATTCGATTGTCTGGCTGACCAAGATACTCCTAGTTCATCTCTTTCAAACTTGAATAACGAGGATAAAAGTACTGATGAAGTAACTGACATTTAATTTATTAAAATTTAATAGTACGAAAATCAGTATACAATCATATATTACAATGTTTTAGAAAATAATTACAATTAGAAGCAATATTTTTTATTTTACTTCTCATTTTTATTTTTAAGAATACCGTTGTCTTGCTGGGGCACACCAAGTCCTTCCGAAATAGAAACATGCTCTTCAGCAGTAACAGAAGTTTTAAGCAATGAAGTATTCTCACTTGCGTACTCAATGGCTACATATATTTCTAATTTTAACGACATTTAATTATCTTGTTCAATGCATTTTTGAATTTGTTTAAATAAATGTTAAGAAAACATGTGTTTATTATTGTATATTATTCTTTTTCTAGCACGCTGTATATGGCGTCACATGTATCTCGGATAATTTTTTCAAGTGCTTGTGGCGATATTATGATGACAAATTTGAGATATTCGTATGACCTACCGGTTGACGAAATCGCAAAGTCAATCTTTCATGGGGGATATAGCTCTTCTGATAACTGTACTGCTTTTTTTGTATTAAATGAATTACCATTAAGAGCAATTTCTGGTATACGTCTTCCTTCATTCGCAAGTATTTACGTGGTTCTAAAGTAAATTCTTGAATCAAATTAGTGTGGGTATATACATTCAGTGCGAAACGCAATAACCTAAAAGAAAAACAAAATCTGGGAAAGAACCTGTACCAGAATAAACGAACATTTAGGGGGTAGCAGAAGTACCGAAAGCTGGAAAATACTGAGATCTCTTCGACAAGAAATATCTAAAGATATCATTTCACCGATTGGTTTATCTCAATGGGATGAATACTTTTCAAAATTGCTAGCAGAAGAAAGAGCAGAATACCAACAAACAGTACAAGCTGATTCCGGCGTGCACGTACGCACCATAGCATCTCCACTAAGGATAGATTGCAAAGAAGTCAAGCAAATATGCCAAACATTAAAAAACCGAAAATCACCAGGTCCCGGAAATATCCCGTCTGAGCTACTTACATACGGTACAGAGAAGTTATACAGACAATTAACAAACCTCTACCAAAAATTTATAAACGGAGAAAAGATACCCGAAGAGTGGAAATCATCCTATATTACCACTATACACAAAAAAGGAAGTAAAGACGTCTGTGATAACTATCGAGGAATTGCGGTTCTTTGCACAATCTCGAGAGTGTATGGGAAACTAGTCAAAAAGAGGATTGAGAGCGAATACTCAGATATGGAGGCTGAAGAACAGGCTGGATTTAGAGCAGGTAGATCTACTGTTGACCATCTTTTTACAATATCCCAGCTCATTGAGAAAAAAACAGCACGGAACCAAGAAATACACCTGCTCTACGTGGATCTGAAAAAATCCTATGACAGCGTACTACAACAAAAACTCTGGGAAACCCTAGGAAAACAAATATAAATATAATACTTATCAAGGCTGTTCAAGAGCTCTATTTAAATAATACAAACAAAATAAAGAAAGGGCATATATTTCAAAAGGATTCACGGTTAGCAAAGGGCTCAAGCAGGGATGTTGTTTGTCTCGAACCTTTTTTAGAATCTACTTGGAACAAGCGTTAAAAACATGGAAAAAAAGTGTGAAAATATGGGCATTCCACTAAACGATTCCATATTATATACATTGTGTTTCGCAGGTGACCAAATAGTTCCGGCACAAGACTACGAAGATCTAGAATACATGGTTCGTAAGCTAATAGAAGAATATCAAAAGAGGGGGCTAGAAGTTAACATAAAAAAAAACGGAATACATGTGTATTGGTGGACAGAAATCAAACTTGATTCTGAAACAACAGCAGCAGGAAATAAATCACTGTGAGAAATACAAGTATCTCGGAATGCATATAACCAACGACCGCAAACTTGACGAAGAAATCAAGCATAGAAACAACCAGGGACGACAAGTTATTAGACACTTGAACAGCATATTGTGGGATAAAACAATATCCAAAGAAAACAAACACAATATCTTTAATAGTATTGTTAAAAACATTGCCACCTAAGGAAGTGAAGTATAGCCATTGAAAGAAAGAACTCTAAGAACACTGGAAGCTACAGAAATGGATTATTGGAGAAGAGTGGCTGGAAAATCCAGAATAGACAGAGTCAGAAATGAAAGAATCCAAGAAATTATGGGCGTTAAGCACAAGATAACAGAAGATATTAAAATCAACCAACTTAGATGGTACGGACATGTTCAACGAATGGACGTTACCAGACTTCCAAAAAAAGTTTTAAATTGGGCACCACAGGGAAGAAGAAAGAGAGGTAGACCCAGACTAAGTTGGAGAGAAGAAGTAGATAAAGATATAAGAACAAGAGGAATGGATGAAAACCTATGGACAAACCGAGATCAATGGAGACTGGAAATCAGAAGACGGCGTAGAACCTTATAAACTGATATTATATATATATATATATATATATATATATATATATATATATATATATATATATATATATATATATATATATATATATATATATACATACATTCCTCTTTAAAAGCCAATTTTTACACCAAGTTTCGCGTTTCTTCCTTTGCTTCTTAATCTTAATGACAAATAATGAACCTAACAAAGTGATCGAGTCGTCTTGTAGCTTAGTCGTCATCTCCTTTCGACTGGATTAAAACTCTCTATTTTACCGTAGCGTGTGTGTGTTCTTGACTGTACAGGTATACATTTCCGGTCAACCTGCACAGGTATACCTTTCTGGTGTACCTTAACGTGTATGGCCGGCCTAAGTAATAATGTAGGAGTAGATTAATATTAGCCTTCATTAAGTTATTGTAATTTAATTAGGTGAAAACATAGAGTTTAATTAATTTCGTATAGTGTGTAATAACTGTTATTATTAAAGTATACATCATTTAGATTTTCTTAAAAATGGTCGATTTTTTTTTTAAATAAAGGCAAAGAACTTTTTTTTGAGATAATTGTCTAAAGTATCTAATAAATTGGGTTTTGGTTCTCAAACTTGACACCTATTAGAATTTTAGGCCCAATGGTGTGGGGGCGAGTTCTTTCCTGAGTTCCTCGAGAATGTCAAAGCTTGTTTATGGTCTTTGCGACTGTGATTGTGTAATATGGGAGACTTTATTAGTTATATAAGATGTCACATTAAAATATACAAGTCTGCTTAAAAGTAACGGCCTAAAAGGTAAATCACTGGATATCACCTTCGAAATAAAATTATATGAAACAGCAGGTTTATTTTGATACCTGCTAGACTTTCGAGAGTTTGATATGTACTTACCGGATACACCGCAGTTTGGACAAAAATTTGATAGGCACTAAATGGACGTTAATGAAAGGTAAAATAATAAAATGTTTTCTGGATAAAGTTAATAATAAAATCATAACCAATTGAGCTTATGTGGTCGTGTTTCTTTTTAAATGAGATATTCATTTTATATTTCAATATTTAAAATTTCCACGATCTCTTTTAGCTACGTTTCTTTTAATATTATTGAATACGTAATGTAGATAGTTTATAAGATATATTGTTCACATTTTACTATAGCGGCTACAGGCTATGAAGTGCCAATACCTAAAAAAATGCAACATAAAATTTATTCAGCCGGGATCAGTTCTGGGTCTTTTAATTTGTATATTAAATACTTTGCTAATTAACTCTGTGGATGGCATTTCCATGGCCTTTGCAGAGTCGATTCTTGATGAGCTCCATTTTAGCGATGACATTAAACGGATTGGATGTATTATGTACAAAAAATAGTTTAATTTTAAACTTTAGTAAAACAAAAATTTTTATGTGTGGTACATAATGTCCCAGAGACATAATCTATTTAATATCTAGTTGTTGTTTATATCATGTCTGTAAGCATCTAAAGGGGGTCCATTCACTACCACATAAGTCAATAAAGTTTAGTAGCAAATATTTAACAAATAATATTAGAATACTAATAAAAAATAAAATAACTTAAAATTAAATAGTTTGTAAGGCATTTATAATTGAAATAAAAAATAATTAAATAAGAAACTTCATTTGACTTATTTAAATCAGCTGATCGTAATTAGTATGTGATTTGGTAACATTGTGTTTTTACTGTTTATGTTTACATCCGAGACAGTCTAACTTTACTCTTTTATAATAAGTTTACAAAAGAGTAAAGTGTTTACTTATAATATTAGAATATCTCATTGCTATGATGCTGATAAATTTGTAAGCCTTAAATATAAACAATGACGTTAGAATATAGTGAATGCCAAAAAACGTCATTTAGAAAAAAAATCACTCCATAAGACGTGTAGGTTCATATCAACAACCGAATGATAGACAGAAATGTGTTAATGATGATTTGTGGTGTAAAAATTGTGATTTACCAATATCTATAAGACATTACATTAAAGAGGAAATTTTTGGCTTAGTAGGTATTTTTTATGTAAAAATTATAAAATGTACTAGCATAAATTTAGTTTATACAAGTAGTTATAAAGAAGCCTTACGACATATTAATTAATATGTATTATTTTAAAATATCAATGAGACAAAATTTTCATATCCAATGTATTCAAAGATCTTAAGTGCGTGCACATGCAACATTGTTAAACGTATCGATTTCATTTTAATGGAGGTTTATCTTAAATTTTATGTCATTTCTTTTAATTGATATCTCAGTAAATTCCATGTTAAGATAAATATTTTATTGCAAAAAAAATAAATCTGTATGTTTTAAAAAGCTAATTTTTAATTTGTTTTAATCTCATCTAATCGAGAAATAACAGTTTGATGATGGGGGCAGAGCAGCTTGCTTTTAAAAACTCAATTTAAAAAAATTAATGCAGATATATAGGTAATTCTTTGAACAGCACCAAATGCAACATTTAAATTTTATGTTTTAAAGATGATATCAGGCAGATGGCGTCTATTATCCTCAATACACTGCGTTAATCGAACTTGGAAGTTTCGTTCAATTCTTTCCAGCATTTCGACGGGTTGTTGACGATAGCTTGACGAATATTGTTCTTCAGATGAGCCAGGGTCCTAGAACGATTGTTGTAAAAAATTGATTTTATATAGCCCCATAAAAAATAGTCGCAGGGGGCTAAATCAGCTGACCGTGCTGGCCAGTGTAGATCGCCCTCAAGGAAATGAGGCGTCTTGGAAAGTGTTGTTGCAAAACAGTCTTTAATTCACGCGCTGTGTTTGCCGTGACACTGTCCTGCTGAACCATACATCTTCCAAATACATGTCGTTGAGTGAAGGCAGGAAATTACCTGAATCATGTGGACATAATGGCCAGAAGTCATCGAAACTGCTCGTTCGTTTCCTTCAAATAACCATAGACCAATTATTCTTCTAATTCGCGATAGAGCAAACCAAACAGTTACACGATGTGAATGTAGGGCATGCTGATGAAGTTATCTGGGATTATGAGGGTACCAGTAGCGCATGTTCTGCTTACTTAGAGATTTTGAAAGATGGAAGTGAGCCTCATCAATAAAGAAAACAATTGTTTCGAGAGGCCTGCCAAAAAGCGCCTAATATGCATTTTCTTGAGCATTCACGTAGATTTTCTGCACCACAACTAATTTGTAGGGATGAAATTTTACTTCTTTATAAATGATTCGCATCATAGAATGAGCAGATAAACCAACAACAGCTGTATGTTTGCGGGCATTGCAAAATAAAATGCTTTACCATGTTAGTGTTTTGGGATCACATTGCTGTTCGTGGAAGGCCCGGTTTTTTCTTTACGCTACCAACTTGTCTGAAGTTGTTTATCCATGAAAAAATCGATTGTCGGTTAGGAATAAGACCACGGGACGCAATATTAAAATGGGTACGGCATGCACGTTGCGCGGCGATTATTGAGCGACCGGTAAAAAAGTATGCTTCGACAGCGAACGCATGCTCCACCTTCGTTCGCTCCATGACGCGAATGAAACCAAGCGCGGCTAAACCCATTTCAGAGCAACCATCGCTTCAGGGCGCCAGATTCAAATAAGCAAGTTGTTCTGTCTCACCCGGTATAATGCAAAGGAAGGGACAAGATCCTGATTTTTCATAAAACTCTGTACAAACTTTTACATTTTTTGGCAATTAAATTCTCAAAAATTAGTACGGTAAAGTTAGACTGAAATTTTGCCACGAAACCGATTATAAAAAATTGATTTTCAATAAGATCTAATATTTTTTATTTAACATGGGTTTCGATTGGACCTTCTTTGCAACTCTAGTATGATTTAGATTCAGCCATACTCCTCTAGGTAATTTACCTTTGTATTATTTATCATATTGTTTTGTTAGATGGTGATGTTGGTATTAAAGGATTATTCTGATCCAGAAATATATATTAAAATTAATTTTTATTTATATTTATAAATAATGGCACCTTCTTCAGGTGTTGTCTGCATGTAAAAAAATCTGTATATTTTTGTCAAGGACTCTACTAATCATGATTATTTCACAGGGCATTACTTATTCAATATCGAACAGGAACTTAGTAGTATTTTCGGTATCTTATTAAAAATAGACGCAAATATGAGCTTGGTCTCTTTTTATTGTCCACCTTTAATACAAAAATAGTTTTTATTGGGGGACCCCGGTAGTATAGTGGTCATGCGATCGGAATTCGCTACACCGAGGTTCAGAGTTCAATTCCAGTTGGATGTCGTGCACGTGTATAATACAAAAATAAGTGTTTGACTGGGGATTTAAATTATTGATAATATATCTATGTTGTTGTTAAAAGTCCTTTCATGAGGTCAGGGAATACAGTAATGTAATAACCTTGTCTTTAGAAAAAAAAGTGTTGAAGATTTATAAACTCTATAATATAGTATTTGAATAGTCACAGAAAAGTATTTAACTCATAAAATGATTTTAATCTATTAAAAAAATCAGAAAGAGATTTTTTGTATACATTTTGATGTTCTAACTAAATAAAGAGTACACAAAAAATGAAATAATATAATTATTTTTTTAATTGGTTAAAAATAATAATTCATTTTAAATATATCCGCCAGTATACATTTGCCTACGATATTATCTTCTATTCCTAATAAAGTAGTATAAAAATTCGATAACTCTCCAAGGCGAATCACGTTACTAATCCAATGATAATATTTATTTTTAATTTAGATACTATAGACATTTTTGCCAACGCATACCTAAATCCGAGATAAAGCTTTATCGTGAAAACTAATAGAAGAAGATTGATACTGTTGGCAAAATGACCTGCGGTTTCTGAAAAATACATATGCCATATATAGACATAAGAGAGACTATATTGAGAAATAACATATTCTTTTTATTATCACCTTTCCTTCGGGCTGCACTAAGAATGTTAGAATTATTTATTCTATTTATGTTCTTTAATTAGACACCAAACTCGATTAGTTTATACCAGTATATCATTTCTGTTAACAAAAAACAATAGTCTCTAGTTAATATTACTGTGTGCTTAAAAAATGGGCATATATATATATATATATATATATATATATATATATATATATATATATATATATATATATATATATATGCCCATATGCTTTCGACAAAGCCTGATGCCTTGTTTACGGTGGTTTATGATTATTTCAAGATAATTTATAATGAATTAACATAAATAATCTTAGATATGATTGAGATGCCAGCCATGGTAGAATGTAAAGGTTCTAACGACATCTAGACATGGAAGATCAAGTATCACTCCTTTTTTTATTCATTCATAGGTTAACTGTATTTATAGGCCACTCTATATTTGAACTCCATCAAAATATTTATAGAAAACATTATCTTACCTACTGTGGTTAAGAGCGTTATTGCATAGAGTAAGGATCCTCCAAAAGTCCATTTTGGCCCAGATAAATTTAGCGATTCATCATTTTTAGCAGATTCCACCACCGATCTTTCAAATTTTTTCAGTTGTTCAGTCACCAGTTTGGTCCAGTTTTTTTCATATAGCACGTTAAGACGTTCTGAAATTAAAAAAATTAAATAATTAAATTTCCGATAACATAATATAATAATATTATCAATAAATATAGATCCATATAGAAGCGCCGTCCTTGTGGGATTGTTTGGGTCCCGAGTGGCGTTTACTCTTTTTTGATGATTTATTTTTGCACGCTGATCCCACAAGTATTTTTCTTCCACAGTTCCTCCCCAACACAATTTCCCCTTTTAAATGGTCAAGTAAAAGAAATGTTACTACCTTATTCCAATGTATTCGTGGCTGAGTGGTCAGCCGCTTTAGCAGACATTTTGCCGTTGTATATAGCATAAATTCAAATCTTGTCTCATGAAATTTTTTTATATAGAAAATATTTGTTTATTATGTACAACATATATTTCCATTAGAACAATAAAATTATTATTTTTAATTGAACCCTTTTAGTCAAGAAATAAAAAAAATCTATCGAACATAATTTAAAATTTTTATGATGATAAAATATCTAGTGCAACTTTGTGTCATATAAAAGATGCAAGCTTTTATTTGCAGTAAAAAGTTGATGCCGTTTTATACAATATAAAACCGATAACCTCTTCCTTTCATTTTTAATTAGTTCGAGTTTTTTTTTAAATAAAATGGAAAAAAATTCCTATTAATTTTAATAACATATTTTTATAGGAATATTAAAAAAAAATATTTGCGCCACCTGCTTTGTGGGTACCATAACTAGTCTGGCGACGCTTTCTAACCAAGTACGGCACTTCTATATGAAATCTGTACTATATTCGTTGATATTATAATTTCCTTATTTTATTTTTTAGAGATTTTAATTCATATAATTGCGCTGTATTAGTTATCTATTTTAAAAAAATCAAGATTTTTATATCTAGTACTGAAAAATTAAAAAATAAGATGGTTTGTAGTTGCAGCTATTACCGTTTGTACTAATTTTCTAAAAGTAACTGGTATACAATGGCTCTGACCGCACATTAAATTTCTATTCTAGGTCATTTGGTGCCTTTGTATATTATGTTGTTCATTATGGCAGTATAAAGAGCACTGGGCAAGACGTGGGAATTAAAGACCACACATTGTGCGTTGGCTGTATATTGTGGTAATAAGAGCCATGACAGATAAACCTATGGCTCGGTTATATGGCGAACAAAAAAATATACAGATAGGCTAATCTGGAGCTTTCCAAGCTTCAAAGACTGGCCTACCTATGCCATGAGAAGCATCTAACAGTAATTACTCTTGATATTATAATTAGGACTGAGGCGCGGATGGGGGTTTACAGACTGGAACTAAACTACGTCTGGTGGACTGGACCTGCCCTCGGACACACCAGCATGAAAGGAATGGTAACTTTGACAAACACTATACTATTCAGCTAGGCTGGAAGGTGGGCTCTGACTGAACACTGAGTTAGCTAGGAATCCTCGTCTGATACATGGACGAGTCGAAAACTGACCATGGTACAGGTACCGGAATACACGGGACACACCCAAATTTAACATAAGTGAAGCATTAGGGCAGCATTCCACAGTATTTTAGGCAGAAATTGACTCTATTGATGTCTTAGGCAGAATCTGAAGAGGAGTTACAGAGGCAGGACCGTTCTCATCTTCTTTGACGATCGGGCAGGGCGGAAGGTTCTAGTCTGCTATCAGGTAATATCAAAACAGGTCTAGGACTGTCTTCAAAACCTTATCGCTCTGGCAAAACACTCTTGCGTGGGTACCAAGGCACAAGGTTGTCCCGAACAATGACAAAGCGGACCAACTTACAAGAAAAGGGTTACCTACTCTATTTATTGAACCAGAGCCAGTATTTGTAATTACAAAAGCTGCTATTTATGGGTGGCTATCCTGGTGAATAAATCAACAACACCAGATCCACTGAAACTACATTGCTGGCCATGGGCACAGCCAGCTATTGCTAAGCAGACCATTCGGCAAACTAAGTCGCCAAATTCTGCGACTAAGCAAACAACAGATCAGGCTGGTGATGGAAGTTATAACTGGTCACTGCAGCTTGAGAAAACGGCATCTTCAATGAAGAACCATTATGTAGACTATGTAATGGAGAAGATGAGACGGCTTCACACATCACTTTCGAATGCAAAGCCTTAACCTACTGGAGACACCATCAGAGATCAATCAATCCAGAAGGCCTATACCCAGAGGAAAAACTAGTAAGCAGGATACTAAACCTGATCAAGGCAACCAACCGGTTCATCTAGAACAGATATAACAGGCGGCAGAATGGCCTGCTATGTCATATAATCAGCCAATCAATCAAACAATAATATGTTCGTATTATTTCTTTAGATCATTATTATTTGAGTTTTTTCTATATGTTTTATAATTATATTATACATCTGTTCGCGACAATTTTTTTTTCACTTTTATTTATACTAGTTATACAACTTATTTTATCCAAGATATTTTTGATATTTGGTACTTTTTATCTACTCACACTTTACAGATCATTTGCAATATTGCATATTACAAAGTGTGAACAGTAAACCCCAGGATCAACTAAAGAATTTCACTTAGTTTAATCTTACTCTTCTTCGAAGTAATACTAAATTAATCACAATAATTTTAAATATTACTATAGGTGTGACATATTGTATTTTGTAATTGTGAAACTAATTGTCTATGATTAAGAGTTGTGGTAAATCAAAAGTATTAGGAATTCTAGTAGTGCAACAGCATTTAAGTACAGTCTGGGTGTAAATGATTAGTCAATAGTAAGTCGATTAATTTTTTTGTGTCATTATATAACAAAAAAGTTCTTTCTACGTTTTTCAAAAAAAAAATCCAGTTTTTTTTTTAAAGAAATAAGGATGATAATCCATAATCATAAGAGCCAATCTTTTTAAGACACATATATTTTAACATATTGTTTTCAATCCTTTATCATCTACTTCAATTATATGAGAGTGAAATGTTAATTTATTGTCCGAAATTATCCCTAAATCCGTTATTTTAACAATTTTGTTTAATGGGATACCTAATATAGAATTTTCAAAATCTAAGGAGCGTACTTGTCTAGTCCAATCGACAGCCAACAATGAGTCAGCCATTTTAAGGACTTACTCCAGGCACCAGCTACAGAAAAAAATGTAGACGAAAACCAACAAGAAATCACAGAACTAACAGATGTTAACATCAGTGAAGCAGAGATGTACCTGACAATTAAGAAATTAAAAAACAGAAAATCACCTGGTACCGACCAAATTACGAATGAGATGCTAAAGTACGGAGGCCCCAGCCTTGCCACAGAGCTCACTGTTCTATTTCAAAAAATACTTCGCACAACGTCAGTACCCAACGAATGGCGGAAAAGCATCACAATTCCGATCCACAAAAGAGGATCAAAGAAACAACCCGAAAACTACAGGGGAATCAGCCTACTGAACAGTTCAGCCAAATTGTTAACCAAAATACTCTCACAACGGATTGTAGACAAGTTAAGGGCGTGCGAAGAACAGTAGGGCTTCCGGAATAACCGCTCTACTATCGACGGTATATTTATTATCAGACAGCTGGTTGAAAAATATATCAAATACGATAATCCGCTGTTCATTTGTTTTGTGGACTTTACACAAGCATTCGACAGAGTCAAACTGGAACACATAACAGAACTACTGCGAAGAAAACAAGCAGACGAAGCAATCATACGCACAATATACGAACTGAATTCCAAAAACACCATGGTAATTAAAACAAATAACACTCTAACAGGGGAAATCCCACAATCCATAGGAATAAGACAGGGTGATAGCCTAAGTCCAACACTTTGCAATGTAATCATGGACGAAATCATTGATGAGGTAAAAAGCACAAATATTGGGTATCCAATGGGACACAACACCGTTCAGATTATATGCTTTGCAGACGATGTTGCCTTGACAGCAGATAGCGAGGACAACTTACAAAGAATGCTTTTCCATCTCAATCGAACAGCCAAACAGTATAATATGAAGATATCTGTGGAGAAAACCAAAGCAATGGTAATAGCCAAAGAACCGATAAGATGCAAACTAATGGTTGATGACAAACATATCGAACAGGTTGGGAAGTTTAAATACCTGAGAGCACATATAACAAGTAACAGGGCAGTAACGGAAGAAGTACGCACACAAGCCAACAAAGCGGCCATGATATCAGGCTAACTAAGAGACATAATCTGGAACAATAAACATATGACGGTTGAGAGCAAAGCAAGAATTTACAAGGTCTCTGTAAGACCGATACTGACCTTCGGTGCAGAAACAAGAAATGAAACAACAAAGACAAAACAAATTATGAGAACCACATAAATGAAAACGCTGAGAATGATCACGGGAACAAGTTTAAGAGATAAAATAAGAAACGCAAAAATATGTGAGGACAGCAGAGTGGGGGATGTTGTGAAGTGGGTTCGAAACCGTCGTAGGCAGTGGAGAGATCACGTGGAACGAATGGACGATGACACAACTAGCAAAAACCGTGATGAGAGACAGCTGGATTTCGACCTCAAACGAGGATCGATGAGGCATTGTGTAGATAACAGAACTTGGTTCTACCTAGAAGAAGAAGAAGAAGAAGAAGAAGAAGAAGAAGAAGAAGAAGAAGAAGTACTTGTCTAGTCAAGGATAATATCACATACCTACTTAAATGAAAATTTTCAGGATGCTGACTAACCATTTTTAAGCTATCTTTTATAGTTTGTAGTCTATATTACCAAATGCCATTCGTTTATAAAGTGAATAATATGTTGAGAGTGCAAGGTCGTGAGAATTGAAAAAACTTTTACACACTATAATTTTAAAAGTAGTCGAGTAACAGTATACTTCCTTTTCCCCTCCAGGTACCCTCAGTATAGTGTCAGAGTATTTTCAAGCTGTCTTTTATAATTTAAAATCATTACACCTACTTCCTATTCCAAATGATATTCTTTTAAAAGTAATTAAATAATTTATTGTGATTGCAGTGTCATAAAAATTGAAAGAAATCTCAAATTTTCTTAAAACTGATTCTCATAGTTCCTTTGAAGCCTTTAGAAACTTAAGACATTCTTCAGTGAGTAAAATCTAAATATTTTCAGGTAGTAAGCAATTTATTACTCCATTCTTTACCCACTTTATTAAGCTATTTTATTAGTTTGTTTCAAAATAAATCTGATATACATTGATTTAATTTAATGAAAAAATTATGTTTTTACGCGCTAAATTGCCCGGAAGTTGTATCAATTTTCTAGTAAAATATCTCAATTTTAAAGATAATTCAACAAATTAAATTCTGCTATTTACAGTGATAAGTAATAACAAACCACTAATGCCATTTTAAGTTGCGTCCTATCTTTT
This sequence comes from Diaprepes abbreviatus, assembly GCA_034092305.1. Taxonomy (NCBI): domain Eukaryota; kingdom Metazoa; phylum Arthropoda; class Insecta; order Coleoptera; family Curculionidae; genus Diaprepes; species Diaprepes abbreviatus. The sequence continues at coordinate 14,327,929 of JASJET010000139.1, forward strand.
CCCCCATCTTTGCGACTAATGGAGTGGAAATACTGATATGACCGTCTTGAAAGCCGAGAGAAGTTGCTTTCTCGCATTTAGAGATCTACTGATAGTTTTAGATAGTTCCAAAATAGTTCTGACTGCATTCGTTGGTATGTTAGAGCAAACCGCCGAGGGATGAGGGTAATAGGTATAAGAGTATTGCGACCCGGTCCTCTAGGGGTAAGGAAAGTTTAAAATAAAGGTAAGAAGGATTTTTTTCTTAGGATTCTGAGTATATTTTTCTTATGTATTTTTTCTTGCTTAATAATAATCTGTTGTTGGTTCAGCTTTATCATCTAATAGTTTCTCGTAAATAGCCATTAATCTCTATCTATGGCTAATCCAGAAATATTATATATAGTATCATGAGTACAATGTTTCATATTCCTACTGCAAAATATCAGCATTATCTGGAAAATTTAGGTAAATACGTTTCATAACAATCAAAATACTTCGGAAATCTTTTCCTTTTTTATATTGTATGGAATGCAACATCCATTGCCGTGTATACTGTACATATACAGATGATAAAATTCACCCTTTTGGATTGAAAAATTAGACGAAAGCGATTTAAAAAAGCTGGTTGAAAACTAATACCCTAAAAAGAATTGTTGAGAGTAGACCGAAAAGAACTGTTCGAACAAAAACTCTGAAAAAAAAAAACGCTGGATACCAAATATACCCAGAATCATGTGCGTTTGGTATTATAGGAAATCACTTTTTAGTAGCAAAAATCGTGGTGACAGCTTAAAAAAAGTATCCTTAATAAAAATGAACAATACAATTATTTTTTAAACTATAAAAATAGTTAATCATTACAATAATCAAAATTGATTTCTTATTTTTATATCGTGATTTCGTGGTCCAATTTTAAACCCTTAAACATATTTTTTCATGGGTTGTGATGAAAATTTGTGCAATATTGTAATCACAACATTTTAGCGTAGAAAATATTGATACAGAAGCTTTCGAGGTTGCTTTCTACGAATATCAAAGCCTGATCGCCCCATTTCAACTCCTAGTTGTATTTCTGTTGGAGTAAAGAGCGAAAAATTTCATTGTGGAATAATTATTATCCTTAAAGCCCTTAGACCCCTTAGAGCAGGATAAAATCATCAGGAACATTTATATAACCATATTTTTAGCCATTTTCAGCCATACATGGCGATTTACGACTGTTTGCTCGAAACTGATAGGTGATAAGGAGAAACCAACAACAGATTTTTTCTCAGCAAGTCAAAATACATAAAAATAATTTACTGAGACCCATTTGGGTTACCACAGCTTTTGATTATATCAACAGTAAGCATTAATTTGGTCACTTTTTCAGCAAAACATGTCAATTAATGGGTATTTACTCGAAAATGATAGATGATAAGACTTTAATAAAAACAGACTCCTAGTTAGCAAGCCAAAATATATGAAAAGAATATATTCTAATCTACTAGGCAACCCCATCCTTCGATTATATCAACAGGAACATTCGTTTAGCTACATTTTCAGTCATACAGGTTATTTACTCAAAACTAGTAAGCAATAAGGCTAATTTATCAACAGAATCTTCCTCATCATTTTATGTACACAGTGTGTGAAAGGAAGTCATCCTCTTTTCTTTTCAGTAGAATATATAGAAAATGTAGGTTTTCTTTACTGTTCTATTTCCATGGTAAATCGAGTCCTACAAGACCTGCGCAAAGATACTTCTATCGTAATATTTCCAGCTGACAAAGGAAATTCGACAGTGGTCCTTAACAAAACAGACTATCATGAAAAGATGATTGCCACTCTAAACCATCTTGCTGATAAGCCAATAAACAGAGACCATACCACTTATCTAGAAAAGACCACCAAAGCATTGATCAAATCATCTCCACTTAACAAAGAAATAAAGAAGAAGATCACACCAAGGGAAAAGTCATCCATATGTCCTAAATTTTATGGCTTATCCAAAATAGACAAGCTCGGAGCCCCTTTAAGACCAATAGTAAGCTCCGTTGGCTCCCCAACTCAGGCCCTAGCAAAACATCTAGCCACGATTTTCCTACCCTTCGTCGAAAAAAAGGCCTCCTACGTTAAAAACTCGCAACCTTTCTACGAAATAATCAAAAACGTACGTTTACAAGAAAAATATTTTCTAGTTAGTTTCGACGTAATATCATTTTTCACGCAAATACCGGTCAAAGAAGTTCTTTCTGTAATAGAAAACAAATAAAATCTGCCAAAATATATCGTCGAATTAGCTAAATACAGCCTCGATAACACCTATGTTACTTATGAACGCCGACGATATAAACGAGCGACCGTAAAGCAAAGGATCTCTTGCCAACACCTGAAGAAAAAATACCTCTAGAAAACCAGGGAGTGTTCGAAATTCCATGCGGAGAATGCAGCTCATCTTACGTAGATCAAACCAACCGTAAAATAAACACAGAATATAACATGAACTTCTCAGGAACAAAAATGCTATCGAGATGTGAAAACTTGTCCACAAGAGTTATAAGGGAAGCCATCGAAATTGCATTGTAAAATATAAAAAATATAAAAAAATAAAACACATTCGCATTCCATGTATCCTCAGTAGACGATGTAAAGTTTGAATTTTATATAGTAACAGAGCAGCAAAATGTCAAGGTGTGTACCGGTAAAATTATGACTGAAATTTTTAAAATTTAAATACTATTTTTCAGTGTCTGGTTTGTTTTTTGGAAATTGTGGATATATTTTTTATGTGGTGTATTTTAATGATATAAAAATATTTTTGGGAGGAAAAAATTTTGAAAATGCCTTGAATAAAGGGCGAAACGTCAATTGTTTTGTGATTTTATTAAATATAGAACCTAAACCCAAGAAAAGACAAAATAAAGGAAAAATGCATATATATATATATATATATATATATATATATATATATATATAAATATATATATATATATATATATATATATATATATATATATATATATATATATATATATATATATATATATATATATATATATAAGGAAAACTTTTGTTTTCATAATGTTTTCAAAAATACATCGTTAGGGGAGCAATTACTTCATTTATCCTTCCTCGGACCACGGTCTCCGATTCTATTCTATAATACCTATAAACATAATAGCTGGTATTGACATCCGTCATTACTTCAAATCAATTAATTAAAAACTTTATTTTATATCGAGTAGAGTCGTTTATTTTTAATTCGAACACCTAAAATTGTTGATCCCAAAAAAATATTTATTCGTAATTCAGCTAGATTTAACCGAATGGTTGGTTTAAAATGGCAAAATAAAATAGATATTATGTTATGTAGAAATGAAAATACCTATATTTCATAAAATTTCCGCTGTTTGCAAATAAAATATGGTCAATAAATTCAGTTTTATACTTGTGTTTTATAAATTTGACCGTTCAAAGGTTACATTTAATATTCGAATCGAATCCGAAGTGGTTTAATTGTGACTGTAAAAAACGAAAATCATTAATTTAATAGTCTACAATGTATTGCACTTATCAGCCCTACATTTTTCTGGTTTAGTTATTAATAAAGCGATTGTTTTCACACATGGCTGAAAGGTGTGTATATAGGGAAAGTGACGACGGTGACATACATAATTCAAAAATTATTTCATGGATGGTGGAAAAATAGGGGAGATTTTTATGAACAACATGTGGATTTTTTTGGGCTTTAATGAATCAGTAAGTCACAAGAAAATCTAGAAATTTTAATATATCGAAAATTCATTATGTACCAAACCGAAGGAGGTATTGATATAAACTTTATTTATTATTCAATAAAACCCACTTAAAATGATTCTGAAGGGACCCATCAAAAAACGCGTCAAAAACGGGAAAGCGTATTAAGCGGGAAAGAAAAAAAATGAAGTAAATAAAGGGTGTTTTTTATAGAGGTATAGAACTTTTAAATGGAATAAAACAAAGATGAATTCTTTGAAATGACATGAAATTTACTTTATTCGAAAGATAACCTTCTGGCATTTTAATTTAAATATGACTTCTGGCATATGACCGCCACGGCTGGCTCGGACGTAGTCTAATCTGGAGGTCCAATTTTCGACGACTTTTTCCAACATTTGTGGCCGTATATCGGCAATAACGCGGCGAATGTTGTCCTCCAAGTGATCAATCGTTTCGGGCTTATCAGCGTAGACTAGCGACTTCACATATCCCCACAGAAAGCGGCATTAAGTCGCACGATCTTGGTGGCCAATTCACGGGTCCGAAACGTGAAACTATGCGGTTACCAAACGTTTCCTTCAATAAATCAATTGTGGCACGAGCTGTGTGACATGTTGGGCCGTGTTGTTGAAACCACAGCTCCTGCACATCATGGGTGTTCAATTGATGAACGAAAAAGTCAGTAATCATGGCTCTATAGCGGTCACCATTGACTGTAACGTTTTGACCAGCATCGTTTTTAAAGAAATACGGACCAATGATTCCACCAACCCATAAAGCATACCAAACAGCCAGTTTTTCTGGATGTAACGGTGTCTCAACATACACTTGAGGATTATCATCACTCCAAATACGGCAGTTTTGTTTATTGACGTATCCATTCAAACAAAAGTGAGCTTCATCGCTAAACAAAATTCGCTTATGAAAATCGGTATCAACGGCAATCTTGTTTTGGGCCCATTCACCGAATCTACGCCTTGCTAGGTGATCGTGTGGCTTCAATTCTTGCATAAGTTGGATTTTATAAGCACGCAAACTAAGATCTTTCCGCAAAATCTTCCATAAAGTGAATGGACACATCCAATTCCTGTGCACGATGGCGGATAGACTGATTCGGGTCTTCCTCTACGCTACGCTCTACAGCAGCAATGACTTTTTCTGTACGTACTGTACGACGTCTCTGTGGATGCGTATTATCATTTAGAGTAAACGTGGTGCGAAAACCTTCCATAGTTAATCGAATTAATTGCTCTGATGGACGATTATGTTGACCGTAAAATGGACGTAGTGTGCGATACGTATTTCGAACAGAACCATGATTTTCAAAATAAATTTGCACAATTTGGAAGCGTTATTCAGGCGTCAGTCTATTTATGTTGAAATGCCAAACCTAACTAAACATAAATCAATTGACAGCTGACAAAATGGCCGCTAGTTAAAAAAGTGTTGCCAACTTAAAGTTCTATACCTCTATAAAAAACACCCTTTATATAAATGCTTAATTATTTTATTTATTTACAAAGTTATGTTATAAGGATCATATTTTTGAAGTAGTTCACTGTACATATAGTATAATTTTTTCCGTACTACTTAAGTAATCAATTATTTTGTCATAACAAAAAGTTTCTGATATATTAGTAATTATAAGACTTTCGATATAAATTAACTTTTGAAGTGCGTTTCCGCTATCACCCAAAGAAGATACATAACGCTCTAAATCGTCAACTCTTGACAAAACCTGAGCGTTTCACAAAATTGGAGCAGCTTCCTCTTCATCAATATTGTTATTACTTAGGATCGCTTTTCGAGTGCTATTGACATCTTTAATACAATCTTCGAATGAACGGATTTCGTAGGATGCAATATGTGATCAATGGAAAAATATCCATGAAAATTCTGTAGTATCGCGGGTTCTACTTCTTCCAACACGATATTATCTTCGTTATTTCGGAAAACTGTTAACTTGAAACAATATTGTATTGCTTCCCTTGAAAGGCGTCATGTGCGGGGGGGGGGGGGGGGCAAATTTCGATGTTTTTCTAGGCTAATTTAAAAACTGCAACCTGTACAAAAAATCTGACCCTGAGAAACATATGAATGCGAAAACAAATCATGGCTATCTTGATTCTTTTACGACCTATATTGCGATTATCAAATTTGACCAAATTTTAATATGGTGTATAGTTTGGTTATTACTTAAGATATCAAAAAACGAAAAAAACTTTCTATGGGTACTTTCTTACGTAAAATACATTGGCGCTCTTATTTTTTATTTCCGATTACCAGAAATGATATACGACTTAAAGTTGTATTTTTAGCTTAATAGTTTGAATTTTCTTCTTCCTTTGAAATGATATATCATAGTTATCGTAAGTCCTTAACCTTTACACAATTTTGCTTTAAATTTAATAAACTGAATAAGGAATTATTTTATCTTAGTAGGCGTATGTCATCTAAATCAAAGTTTTTTCATTTGAGGGCTTTTCATTAGTTTTAGTCGTCATGATTACGCTCTATTGAATCTTAAAAAGTGAATAATGTCCTTTGAAAATTACGAAAAATATGATATGTTAGAATGTTTTGTTCAAAGCAATAACAATTCTGATACTGCATCTGAAACATATTTCAATCCTTATCCAGAACCTCATAAGTCTGTTTTTTGAGATTAAAAGAAAATCTCACAAATTATGGGACATTTACCAGATCAAGACCAAAAAATTACAACATTCAAGATGTTGAAGGCTATAAATTTAATGGGAATAGCGGTTGCAAACCCTTCAATTTCAAGCCGTAAAATTCAAGCTGATTTCGGAGTTTTAAGACGCTGTGCCTTAAATATTTTAAATAAACATAAATTTCGACCTTATGCAATAAGGAAAATACAACATTTGCAATCAACTGATTATCAATGCCGACTGTAGTTTGGTTTATGGTATCGTCAAAAAGATCTGCAAGATCCAAAATTCTTTAGGAGGGTAATTTGGATTAATGAAACCTACATTAGCAGTCCTGGAATTTTCAACAGGCATAACGATTATTACTGGTCTAATATCAACCCTCAGCGTACCATAGACGTCCGATTCCAAGGACGGTTTGGTTTTAACGTTTCGTTTGCTTTACTCGGAAATGGTATTTGAACTTATAACATTTATCAAGAAAATCTTAATGGTCGACGCTACTATTAAAGAATTTTTGGACAATCTTTCTTTATATGAAGTAAGAACTTTCTACTTTCAGCAAAATGATGCTTCCCCTCATAACATCAGGACCGTTTCAGAATTATTAAATATAAATTTTGGAAATAATTGGATAGGAAGTAATGGACCAGTGAGATGGCCACCACGAACACCAGATCTGACGCCACTGGATTTTTTCATTTGAGGACATATTAAAGATAAAGTATATAAGAAAACCAAGAACAATATTAATGAACTTGAGAAAATTTTATAGACTGTAGAATTCAATATCAAATATTCATTTTCATATTGCAGTGCAGACTGTTATAAAAAGGTGCAACTTATGTATTCAAAATAACGGACATCAGTTTGAACCCTTGCTTTAATTAGAATTTTATTGATATTATTAATCAACTATGATATATCGTTTCAAAGGAAAAAATAAATGCAAATTATTAAGCTGAAAGTATATAGGGTATTCCATTTAAAAAAATGGAACTTTAAATAGTATCTCATTTCTGGTAATCGGAGAAAAAAAATAAGAGCGCCAATGTATTCTACGTAAAAATTGCCCATAGAAAGTTTTTTTTTTCATTTTTGGATATCTAAAGTAATAACCAAACTATACACCATATTAGAATTTGGTCCAATTTGAATATCGCCCTATAGATCATAAACAAATCAAGATAGCCATAATCTGTTTTCGCATTCGAATGTTTCTCCAAAAAAGAGCTCGAGAATGTGGGGTTAGATTTTTTGTACAGGTTGCGGTTTTGAAATTGGCCTATGAAAATATCGAAATTTGCCCACCCTGTACATTCGTTTACAAATAACGCCGCCTATGTCTTTCAAATAGCGATATATTAGACGTGTTCTATAACCTTGTTTGAGGATTTTTATGATACCCTGATCCATCAGTTGCAAGTTGTTCGTCGCATTTAGAGGTAAGAAAACAAGCTTGATATTCCTTAGCTCAACATTTTTGGGATAAGCAGGGCAGTAATCAACGAACGCTACTGTCTGTCTACATTTCATCTGGAAGTGAGGATCTAATAGTTTTTACTAGCCGCTCGCCGCTGTTGCGTGAGATAACACGTAGACGGTGGTCAGTGTACTGGGTGGTAGATGGCGTATTAGGAGGAAAGGCAAATTGTATTAAGCGTGACAAAATACATGAAAATAATGCCTCAAGTTGCGGAGGCCGACATAAAATGATGTATTATGGGGAAAATCGTGTTAAATGTGATTGTATTAAGGTTTTACTGTACTTTTACAATTGTCAAAAATTAAACCTAACGAGTATGGCTGCAAGTCTGTTTCTGATTACTCTGATGCTCTAAAACATCTGCTGTAGTATGGTTTAATGAGTGTTTATGACCTCTATAAAATATTAAAATTTAATTAAATTATAGAGGTAGCTTCAAAACTTAGAGCCGATAAGGTAAATCGCTGCTTCGTTAAGGGGCACTTTAGAAATTTTTTTCTATGACAAGGTAGGGTTATTTTGACCTTCCCTGTATGCTCCCAAGAAATTAGGAGGTACTTACTGAATACCCTATATATATATATATATATATATATATATATATATATATATTAGGGTAGGTCGAAAATGTCCCAGAGGCGTTTGCTGTGCGCGCCCCCCTGCCAAAAGTTGGTAGTTGGCAGGAAACTTACAACTGCATTATTTGAATAAACACAGGGGAATGTTTTCCGGTTGTACCTAACCTCAAGACGCTAAAAATTGTGATTTCAGTGGCATGAAATAATGACAAGGATTCTATATACTCAACTATGAAGTTTCTGGAGTTGCTAAATTGAAATTCGACATCGATTTTCAAAAATTTAAGATGGCGGATCGAAAATTGATGCTGTGTATATTAAAACTATTAAATGTTGGTCACCAAGAGATATTAAAATATCAATAAATGTGAGTCTGTGTCGACTTAAGGGTTTGGTGATATAATTTAGAATTAATTGTTAGAACTTAACCTATAAGAATTTAATCTAAAAGAACAAAAATCGCACAGGTATAAAACAAAGTCAACGACACTATATACTCTACAAAAGAGTTTTTAGGGTAACTGAATTCAAATATGGTCTGGTTTTAGAAATTCTAGATGACAGCTTCAAAATGGCGGATATGCAGACAAAAATTGTCAAATAACACTATGGATTTATTATTTATGGGTAAAGGTTCTATTAGTTTTAAGACCTACCGGTGCAGTATTTAAGAACCAAGAGTGGAAGGGCCCAAGAATTCGGTCCTAGGGTATATGGGATCAAAGCTAATGAGTCTATAAATGAGAAATCCATAAATCTAGATTCCACGTGTTTAGAGTGTATAGGACAAAGGTCTATAAATCAAAGGTTTATGTGCTTTACGCCTATACGCCCAAGACAAATGGCTCTAGATTTTTTTAGAGCACCAGACTTACTTGCCAAAGTTCTATAGACAGAAATTTGGTGGGTCAGTATAACCTCTGGACTTAACCCATTAAACCTAAACCTTCTAACACTAAGCGCTCAAATCCGAAACCTAAAACCCTTAAACATTAATCCATTAATCCTCATCCTTAAGCTTTTTAATCTCACTTTAACCTTAACTCATGAACTTTGAAGCCTTGAACTCTAAATTTTTAAATCCTTAGCTTTTTAACCTTAAATAACTGAGCCCTTGAACTATAAATTCTAAAACCCGAAACCCTTATACCTAACCCTACCTAAAGTTAACGTTTAACCTTACAATCCTAAACTCTTAAGCTCCCGAACATTAGCCTTATGGTTTAAGGAGTTAGTATTCTGTGGTTTATGGTTCAAGACTTTAACAGCCAGATTCGCTTATTAGGTTTAAGACTTAAACCCGATCTAATTGCCATAAAAAATTGATCTTGGAGTAGGCCAGTTTTGTTTTGCTTATGATATTGTCATAATCTATATTACATATGTCAACAAACGCTTATATAGGGATATGAAGGATAAGAATCTAGCGATAAAATCTAGAAATATGTAAGAGATATAGTTGTATCCCTAAAATAAATAAAATTCTCCATTTTTACAGTTCAATATCTTAGATGTTTAGGGTTTAAGACTATAAAGTTAAAGGAATCTTGAGTTTAAGTGTTAATGGTTAAAAGGTTTAAAGACATTGTATTTCAATTCAGCTACCCCACATACTCTTTTGTAGAGTATACAGTGTCGTTGACTTTGTTTTATGCTTGTGGGAAAACGATTTTTGTTTTTTTAGGTTAAGTTCTAGCAGTTACCTACTAAATTATATCACCAAACTCCTAGGTCGGGACAGATTGATTTTTATTAACATTTTAATATCTCTTGCTGACTAACGTTTAAGAGTTTTTTCGTTCCCAACCTCATTTTGGGATCCGCCACCATGTATTTCTGAAAGTGGACATCAGATTTGAATTCAGCGACCCTAAAAACCTCTTAATAAGGTATATAGAATCCTTGCCTTTGTTTTATGCCACTAACATCATGATTTTTAGCTTTTTGAGGTAAGATACGATCGCGAAACCCTCCTATATGCTTATTCAAACAATGCGGTAGTAAGTTTCGTGCCAAGCGCCTCCTGGAAATTTGCGATTTACCCTATTATATATATATATATATATATATATATATATATATATATATATATATATATATATCTGAACAATATCCACCACAGAATCCAATTCACGCTAGAAATCGAACAAGAAAAGAAACTCCCTTTTTTGGACCTGCTATTAACTAGGAAACTCAACAACACCTTGGGCTTTAGCGTATATCGGAAACCCACACATACTGACCGATATCTCAATGCAGCGTCACATTATCATCCCTCTCAAAAGCAGGCAGTAGTCAACACATTAGTATCAAGGTCACTCCGCCTAACAGAACCTGACACAAAACAAGATGAAATAAGACACATTTCAACAGCTCTAGAACGGAATGGTTTCTCACAAGCAGATATAAAGAAAGCCATAAAAAGACAAGAAGAGACTACAACAAAGACCAAGATCAAACAAGGAACAAAGCCATAATACCATACATAAAAGGAATAACAGACAGAATCGGAAGAATCTTAAGAAAACATTTTAAAAACATAATTAAACCACAAAAAACAATAGCCAACATCCTGGGAAACCCCAAAGACAAGAAGAACCTTGAAAATCATGGCGTTTACAGCATTCCATATGTAGATTGTCATCAAACTTATATAGGACAAACAAATAGACGTATATCAGCCAGAATCCAAGAACATAAAAATAGCCTCAAAAACAAACAGACAACCTCAGCCCTATTTCAACATCACCAAACAACCGGACATACCATCGATTTCGAAAAAACAGAAGAAATAGTACCAGTACAGAACTACAAGGTACGCGTCATAAGAGAGGCCCTAGAAATCGAAAAAGCGGGACAGCTAAATAAACGAGACGATGCTATAAATTTTTCATCTACACGGAAAACATTAATAAAAAAACATGAAAGGAAAAAACAAAAATCAACTAGTACACGAGAGACCTGCATACAAGAACAAAATATATCGCGCTCGGGAGAGGGGAGGAGCCTACGAAGCCGCCCACCCAATCAGGCAGCGAGCCAACTAAACAAAACTCGAAATTCTTCAGAGGCCACCATCAGTTCTCAGCGAGTAACGAGACGAACCGCACCTGAAAATGCCAAATGAGATTTTGGCGAAACGTCGTGAAAACGATTTTTGAACGAACGGATTGAAACCCGGAATAACCCAACTATTCATTCTACCATCCGTGAAAATCTACGATATAACATATATATATATATATATATATATATATATATATATATATATATATATATATATATATATATATATATATATATATTAAACCATCTTTCTATATAAATGTATGGTAACTTCTTTGGATTAGGTTTCAAAAATTAATACTACTATTCTGTGCTTGACGTTTCGCTCAACGTAGTGGGCTTTTTCAAAAGTATAATCTAAAATAAAAACAAAATACAACTAACATGGTCACAAACCTACACTCAAGACTTAGAACTAATACTCAAAGGTGCAATATTAATTAAAAATATCAATTTATAAAATAATGTGAAATTAATAATTAAAATTAAAAATTACAAATTAATCCCAGATACGCACCTCGATTTACCTCGGCCAAGTTTCTTAGTGAAGTATTTGACGATTCCTTCAGTTACTATCAACTTAATATTTCTTTTATTTGGAAACCTTTTTACTCAGTTTTTTCTGATTCATAAATAAATTTTATCAATATTGACTATACAGTGTGTTGCAAACAATAAGGGCTACAATAGGTGGTTTAGTTTATTAGGTTAAAATATATTTGACTTAAGTTTTTGATATCTTGTTTCTCATTGATTGCTTCTTTTTCTTTTTTTATATGTAGCATTTCCTTTATTTAAAGTTTATGGTAGTTTCTTTCCTGCGCTAGAATCTTTGTGTTTGAAAAATCAAATTCATGTTTAAAATTTGTCTTGTGTTTGTGTAATGCTATCGTTGCGTTTTTTGTGTATTTATGTCCCTTCAATCTGCTGTCTAGATATTGTGTTGTCATTTCAATATATTTCTGTGGACAATTTAGAGATGGTACGGAATAGATAATGTTAGATTTCTTTTTATGGGTCACCTTACTTTTTAGCTTTCTAAATAGTGGTGACAAGTGGTTGTATGTTTTGTGGCAAACTATAATATCGTGCTGTGTGAGGATGTGTGTAACTTTTTCTGACAATGAATTTATGTATGGTATTGCAACATATATTTTTGGGTTGTTATTATTATTATTTTGTGTAAGGACGTTCTTATTATACGGTTTGTAAGTTCGTTGTTTTATTATTCTGTTTGTGAGTTTTTCGGGGAAATTATTATCCCTTAGGATTTATTTGACTTTCTTTAAAGCTTCTTGACGATATTTCGTAGAAGTTAGGGTTAAAGCTCTATCAGCCAAACCTATTATTACGCTGATCTTTTAGGATTTCGGATGATGCGATTGATAGTTAAGGTAGCGTCTCGACCATGTATCCTTGTGTTGACCATGTTAGTTGTATTTTGTTTTTATTTTAGATTACACTTTTGAAAAAGCCCACTACGTTGGGCGAAACGTCAAGTACAGAATAGTAGTATTACTTTTTGAAACCTAATCCAAAGAAGTTACCATACATTCATATATATATATATATATATATATATATATATATATATATATATATATATATATATATATATATATAATTAACAAAAAGATATCATCCATGACGATTTAGGTTCGAGTAAAAAAATTATTATGCACATATAAGTATTGTTTATTTATCACCTACAAATAACAAGTTGAATTGGTAATACAACTTTCATTACTTTGTTGGTATTGCTGCCCTGACGAACAGTTTCTCAAAACAACGTAATAGTTCCATAAAGCCAAATAACATTGGTAATACTGATTACAAGCTTCGGCTTCCCACCTTTGTGAATCATTATTGCATGATGCGGGTCCAGTTATAGAGGCAACCGTTGTGGTAGTTTGAGAATAGGCTTGTTGGTAAATTTGTAACAGTGCTATCTAAAATTTTAATATTAGTTTGTTATTTGTCTTTCTGAAAACGAACACTTATATAAGGTAATTTAGATAAATCGAAACGGTTTAACATCTCAGAACTGTTAATCATACTGGAATGAAGTTAAATTATAAGAAACAAACGAAAACAAGACGTTATAATTTAAAAATAATAAAAGTACTGTTGTTACGTTTCCCCAATAACACATTAATTCTCATTTAATAATCTTAAAAATTGCTCTTTACTCAATAAAAATAAAATTTTTTATTGTAAATTGACCTCGTTTTTAAAATATCGTACTGACTCGATCGGACTAATTCGATGCAGTTACATCTACTTGAAATTCGACTTACAAACGGTCCTGGTTAAAATTTCGGTCTGATGCAATATTTGAACATACATCTGATGGGAAACGTTTTTATACATTAAAAATAGAATCAAATTGACATGACAATTACGGCAGTAGTTGATTTCTTCCTTTTTTTGTTCACCCATCATTTTTATAAAATAGGTAATTGGGAAAAATTTTATATATTTTCTTTAGTAAAATATCCCCAAATAGAAGCAGAAAGAAAAGAAAAAAGTAAAAGGAAATATATGAAAAAGATATGAAGTTAAATATTTTTTCACTCTTGTAAAGAAATTGACTTTATTTATCTTTTTTTTTCTTCGAAATAATTGGGCGCATCAATCTACGTAAAATAAGTTAGAGTATTGTTTTATTTAAAGAGAGAAGAACAGCAGTCTTCACTTTCCTTTTAAAGTTATTTCTTTCTGTTATTATAGAGGATTGAAATAGAGATTAGTGAATTGAATGGAGCAGTTTTCGATAAATACGCATTTCATTTTAAAAAATCTGCATCTGATAATTCAGATTCGATAGCATTTTCTTTTAGAAACAAAATCAGATGACGCGAAAATATTGTAGGTATCCCCATTCGCCTATTTATTTGATGGTTACAGTGTTTTCTCTCAGGAACCGTTTTAAGGTAAAAGTTTTAATTTGCCATAGTAATAATCTTTATTAATCCGCATATATTAAGTTAAAGCTAAAATATTTTCCTCTGAATTTTTCAGGAGCCAAGAAATTGTGTCATTCGAAAGGGCTACTATAAAGATTCCAAGACAATTTTTGTCCGAATTTTATGTCAGGTGATCTTGAAGATATTGCTGAAAACATACTTTCGACATTAGTAAGATTTTGAAAAAAAAATACTGGTAATAAAGACAGGCACATTTGAAACTTACTTAGCTCTTATAATTTTCATGACACTTAAATTATCATATTTTATTAGCAGAGTTAAGTTTGCAGGTGAAAAATTATCACCGTCGATTTACCTCTACTTATTTTACACAATCTAATCTAATAATATAAATTAGAAATTATTCTACAGTTATATAAATATGAGGGATGCTACAAAACTTCTGCCTAGTCATGAAAGAAAACACTGAGTATGCGTGGCCTACTAATTTTCAATAATAGCACCTTTTTCTATTTGTATGTAAAGTTTCATTTTAATTCGTTCATTATTTTGAGTTTTATGAAGTGTTTTGCAACAAAAGGAGGGTTTTATGAAACAGGAACATCTTAGTATTATCAATTTTTTTTACAAAGGAACATAGTTTTGCCAAATATATTTACAGAGTTTATTTTATTGTTGACGAAGAAACTTTTCCGGTACCCTTCTATCTAGTAAATATTAAAAATTATAGTGGTTTATACTTCTGACAAATACTTGTAAGCCATGCAAAATCCGTAAATAATATTTTTTTAACTAACTGAAACAAAAAATTAAAATCTCGGGTTATGGTATGACATAATATTTCTCTGTAGTCTGTAAAAGATAAACTACATACTTACATCCACCAAGTCAATTATATCTGATGTGACGGTATTAAGCTCATTTAATACAGGAAGTGATTACCGACTAGTAAGGGTCCATCTTATTATCAAAAATTTCAACAAATATAAAAGCAGTTTAAAACAACAAAAGAAATTGGACCCTCAAGCGTTAAAAGTTAACTGAAAGAGAACTGAAGGGTCACTACAACCCCAGAAATACACCAAAGAAGATGCCAACGATATACCGGAACAACTGACAAAAACAATAATAGAAACAGCCACAAAAGTTTCGAATCAACAAGCAGGAGGGTCGATAAAATTATAGAACAGCTAAAAAAATAGAAGAAAAGAAGTTATCTATTTCTAAGGGAAATACGAAAATATTTTTTAGATTATTAGTTTTATTTAGTGTAATATTTTTAAAATTCGGCATTTTTTTGTTATAAATTCTCCAGGAAAATAAGGAAATATGAAATAATCATTGAATTTAGATGTTTGTTTTTATTTCGACTGAATTTAGTAGTTGCCATTCTTGGTTTTCGTAGGAGAAGTACAAGATCCTGAACTTAGATTATAGAGAAAAAGTTCAAAATGGGCCATTTGTGTTAATTTACGTCCTGAAACCCTTTTTTTCAGATCTGTAAGATTATTGCTTTAATTTTATAAAGTATTTAAGAATCCTGTATTTTAGATATTTCTATACTTACTTTTCTAGGAAAACAAGGAAACTACAACACCAAATAGGAAATAATCATTGAATTCAGACAATTTTTTTCTAACTTGGACTCAATTTACTTGCATTTTTTTTTTTGATTTTTCAGGAGAACTATAAGATTCTGAACTTAGATTAGAGACAGAAAGTTTTGTACTAATTTATTTCCCAGATAAGGTAAATATGCCATCGATACTTATAGAGAAGCTCAAAACAAACCCGATGCAAGATACGGCAAGAACAACAAGAAAAAAGAACTACGAAAAGAAGGAAATCATAAGTATAAGGTACATAAAAGAAATAGTATATCAAAAATAACCGAAAATTTCTACAAAACATTGTACAGTCCACACGTCAAAAAACCAAGTATTGTCGGAAAAAGACCAAGGGTGTGGGATCGGAGGACATGGCGGAGGTCAGTGAAGATCAAAATCCTAATGCCCTAGAGTCAATGAAGAACAACGAGGCACCGGGAGATGCTGATATTATTATAGAAATGATTAAGGAAGTAAAGGTAATAAAAATACCAAAACTGAAAATTCTATTCCAACTATTTTTGGATTAAGGGAAAATGCCAGTAAACTGGAATAATTCGACAGTTATTCTTTTTTTTTAAAGGAAGATATAAGGTTACTAGAGAGGCATTGTCCACTAAAATTGTTACGAACAGAATAACAAAAGATAGATAATTATCAACTGGTTGAACACGCAACATTCCGACAGGAATTTAGTACATGTGACCACCTTCTTACAGTCAAGGTTCTAACAGAAAAAACCATTGAGTATAATATTTCCCTCTATATGGTCATCATAGATTATTAGAAGGCATTTGACTGTTGAGCTCTCGGCGATAATAAAGGAACTAGACTCTCCTTGAATCGACTATAGGTACAAAACATTAATTAAAAATATCTATGAACATGATAAATCAACAATTAAATTGCATGAATATACCAACAGTTTCCAAATATACAGAGGAATCTGTCAGGGTGATACGCTGTCCCCAAAATCATTTACCTTAGTTCTGGAAGGAATCTTTAAAAAAATAAATTGAGATAAAAAAACGAGGTGATGAGGCAGAGAACAGAAGTGGCTGATGTTGGACAAAGAATAAAATAGTTAAAATTTGACTAGACCGGACATGTAGCTAGAACTAAAGAGCGAAGATGGAATGTCAACATCATTGATTGGAGGCCATGGAGTAGAAAGAGGAGTCGATGGAGATGGTACGGTGATATCAAAAAAGTGGCTGGATTGCCGTGGACCAGAACAGCACAAGACAGGCATATGTGGAGGAAACTATGGGAGGTTTATGCCCAATACGGCTGAAGAAAAAGAAGTCCAGGACGCTGGATGATATGACACTCCCGATGGGCCTGTTACACTGGTACCTTTTGTTTTATATAGTTCAAATCCCAACAGCATTTATTTTGTCAACGGACCTTCTGAAGCATGTCAATATTTTTTAAATTTACGGAGATGTATTTATTTAAAGTATGTATGCGATACTTCTTAAAATAGATTTTTTCGAAGGAATAATTGTTGTTTTGATTTATTAGTTAAAAAATAAAAGTAAAAGTAAGAAATGCCCTGCTTCATAAATATAGAATTTTAACTTACCACAACACCTAAAATTATTATTGCGATTTTCATTGTCAAAAATGGCAAGTTTAAATTAATATTTTAAAAACAAAGAATTACAGTGACTTTGAAACATTTTCAAATTTTAACTGATTATATACCCAAAAAATTAATATCCAAATATAAACGAAAATAAGTATTTAATCCAATGTTATAAATATATTATTTTTGATTTTTAATCGGCAACATTTGTCTTTTATCATAGATTTTGCCTGCAATAAAATGACACAAAATTTTTGAAAATCTCTAATAAAACAATAATAATTATCATAATTATTAGGTCATATCCTAACCTATATTCTTATCATTTCAGGCTTGATAGGTAGAATAAATTCTACAATATTACTTATTTTTATTAGACATTACAATAGGATGTCACCGGCAATAAATATTTTAAAGTCGCTAATTATTATTTCCTCCCACTAATTACATTTGTGGAAAGAAAATCTAACAACTATGCAGGGTGTCTCTAAAAGGTCTGTACAAAAAGCTGTCGCAAATTCCTGAAGCTAAAATATGAGGATCTAGGTCAATTTACCTTAGTCCAAAAGTTGATAGTTTCCGGAATACAGTGTGTTAAAATATTAGTTTTTAAAACTTTTTTGTAAATATCTATCTTAATATTAGCTTGATTTGCACTAAATTTGGTACTTTGGGGTTTTTAGGATGAGAGATCAATATATGATTACAGTTTGATGTACATTCCATGGGGCACCACCAGCAGCACTTCATCTTCATTTAAAGCTTCATAACTTTTTTGTGCCTCAGTTATTGTAAAAATAAAAAGAATAATATTAGTATAATAATAAAAAAGCTTAGGTATTAAACATTTACAAGTAAAAAACCAAAAAGTTCATCAAAATTCTTAAATTAACCTTTTAATTAACGAGTAAAAAGTCATTGGTATTAATCAAAATTCAGTAATTATTTGAAGTTAAATTGTTATTTGAGCTGCTGAGCGTTGTCTGGTTATACGTATCAAATATTTAGTTTTGATTGATCATATAAATTTTTTTCGCATGGTTTCTACAAATTTTGTTTCGACAAACAAACTGGGCTAAAAATACATCTCGTTGTACACATAAATTTTTCTGATTGTGTTTTTTTTTAATAAAACAAAGTTTTTGTCTGTGTCTTCTTATTTTTCTGGAATTAACCGTTGCTTTTAAGCTCCAGCGATCTTTCAGAAAGCATTAGTGATCAGCTAAAGCTCCGAGACTTCATTTTTAAATGGTGAAAAAGTGTAAGGAGCAAAATTTGGTAGGTTCCTATGTAACACCTCAACTGTACGTGAAAATATTCTGTCGTTTTCTGAGTAGTTTAATCCCTGATCTTTTAATTTTAAAAATTTATTTCAAAATTTAAGAGCATGGCTCAACCTCTCAATCTCGGTGAGATCTAACATGTAAGGCGGCCGAAAATTCCAGTTCGGTCGGGAGGTTTTGGAGGGACCTCAACAAATACCATACGTTGGTGGTAAAGAATAATAATAATAATGATAATAACTACTATAGAAATTTGTTTAAGGCGCTCAGCACGTATGCTTGCTCTGCGCTAAGCTACTCTTTTGGAATTATAAAATGGAGCAGGATGGACATACAAAACCTGCAAAGAAAAATAAGGACACTTCTAACAAAAGCACAGAAACATCACCCTCGGAGTGCTATTGAACGTACAATGCTTCCAAGACACCAAGGAGGAAGAGGATTGGTGGATATTAGTAAGCAGCTCGACCAACAAATAATAAACTTACGTTCATATTTCCACAGGTTAGCGGACTTTTCCACATTATATCGAGCAATATGCGAGGCAGAAGATTTAACGCCGCTACAGTTGAGGGAACAAGATATTAATTCTCACCACCAAACAGATCAAGAGAAGTTACAAACCTGGCTACGAAAGCCACTTCATGGACGGCATTCACATGAGGTTAATCAGGACAATATCGACAACTCAGTGTCGAACTACTGGTTGATTTCAGGACAGACGTTTCCGGAAACGAAGGGCTTTTTGTTAGCTATCCTAGATCAGGTTATTCCGACGAAGAACTATCGGGAATCCATCACTAGAGATCCCTCAATAGAAAATGACCAATACAGATATGGCTGTTGAACATCAGAGACAATCCAGCACATAACGGAAGATGCCAAGCGTTTGCCTCAACCGAGTATAAGGAAAGACACGACTCAGCCGCTAATATACTCTACCAAGAGTTAGCAGAAAAGTTAAACCTATTACAGGTGGGAAAAGTGCCTTATTACAAATACAATCCAGAGCCTATTCTTGAGAACAACCAGTTCAAGTTATATTGGGACCGAACGGTTCTGACGGATCAAACAGTTGCTCATAATAGACCAGATATTATACTAAAAATATATTTATATATATAAAATTTCTAGGCGAACTACACTAATCGACATCGCTGTACCTAACAACAACAACCTAAGGCCAATATATAACGAGATTGCCAAATACAGAGATCTGGAGGTGCAAATCCGAAGACAATGGACAATGAACAGTGTCCAAACGATTCCCATAATACTCTCAACAACTGGAGTGATACGAAAAAACCTCCTGCAGAACATCAAGGGACTGGGTCTTAGTGAGCATCTGTATAAACCGATGCAGAAAGCAACTCTCCTAGCAACCGCGCGAACCGTCCGAAAGTTCATGGGAAATACAGCAGACCACGTCACCTAGGACCCAATAACATGGAAAGGGTTCCCACAGATCTTCATACTTTTGGTATCTTTGTGTACTTGGTATGAGTCAATATTCCCTGGAGGGAGTGCGAAGCCGTTTGGCTTGTAAATCATAATAATAACTAACTACTATGCAGATTGGCACAGCCAAAAATTAATTCTTCTAAAAAACTTGGTATCATGTTGGACATCATGAATAATCAGATTTTACTAGCTTATGTTTCAGAGGCTTATACTCTGGAGTCCTTACATACGACAATCTATTGTGTTGCGACTGCGATAGCTATAGCTCTACAAATTAAAATTACAACAGAGCTCCGATCAGCAAGAACAGAACCCAATACTCCACCATGGGAGAGACGTTTAAATAACAGAAACAAAGATCTTCAAAAAGATATAGGACACCTGACGTAGTATACTAGGAACATGAGAACAAGTAAACTTCAAAGACGAGTTGAAGAAATAATGAATCACGCCCGGCGCCATTTGCAACACGATGCATGAATGGTACGGCTCAACAATGCCTTGACACATTGAAACAGAAGCTCTCTGCTATTGCGGGACGGCTAAAGAAATACAAGACATGCAATAACCAAAAACGAGGCAATGTGCTATTCCAACGAAAAGACTTTCTACCGTAAGCTAAACTCTCCTCCTAACATGACAGATAATAGATATCCCAACAGAGAGCATGTAGAAGAGTGCTGGGGAAACCCACTTTCCACATCCGCCAATTGTATCATCGCAGCCAGCTGGATCAACGTAGAACACCAAATCTTCCAAGACTACACCAGATGCAGTTTTAGTCATTTACTACCGAGGAAATCTCAGGAATGATCAAGGAATTATATAATTGTGGAGGAGTTTTCCGGTAACAGTTTGGACCTGACATCGTAAAAGAAAAGATACAACCAGGAGCATTTAAGATGCAGAACGGAGAAACTATGGCTGCAATGGAAGCAGAACAAACATACAAATACTTAGGTATGAAACAGGCGCTATGCAGGCCGAATTGACAACCGAATTTGTCAGAGGGGTAAGACGAGTGTTACGAACTACTCTAAATAGTAGAAATTTGTTTAAGGCGCTCAACACTCTTTCGGAATTGTAAAATGGAGCAGGACGGATATCGAAAATCTGCAAAGGAAAATAAGAACACTCTTAACAAAAGCATACAAGCACCACCCTCGGAGTGTTATTGAACTTACAATACTTCCAAGACAGTAAGAAGGAAGAGGATTGGTCGATATTGGTAGGCAGCTCGATCAACTAATAATAAACTTATGTTTTTATTTCCACGGGTTAGTGGACTCTCCCACATTACATCGAGCAATACACGAGACAGTTCATTCAACGCCGCTACAGCTGAGGGAACGAGATACAGAAACCACTTCCTGGACGGCATGCAAATGAGTTCATCCATGACAATGTCGACATCTCAGCGTCGAACGACTGGTTGATTTCAGGACATGTTTTCAGAAACGGAGGGTTTCTTGTTAGCTATCTAGGACCAGGTTATTTCGACCGAAGAAGTATCAGAAGTTCATCATCAGAGATCCCTCAATAGAAAACGACCAATGTAGATATGGCTGTCGAACATCAGAGACAATCCGCCACATAACTCGAGGATACCAAGCGTTTGCTGCAACCGAATATAAGAAAAGACACGACTCAGCCGCTAAGATATTCCACCAAGAGTTAGCAGATAAGTTAAAACTATTACAGGTAGGAAAAATGCCTTACTACAAATACAATCCGGAGTCAATTCTTGAGAACAACCAGTTCAAGTTATATTGGAACCGAACGGTTCAGACGGATCAGACAGTAGCTCATAATAAACCAGACATTATACTAATAGATAAAATTTCTAGGCGAACTACACTAATCGAGACTGTTAACAACAACAACAACCTAAGGCCAAAATACAACGAGAAGATCGCCAAATACAGAGATCTGGAAGTGCAAATCCGAAGACAATGGGTAATGAACAGTGTCCAAACGATTACCATAATAATATCAAAAACTGGATACCAAAAAACCTCCTGCAGAACATCAAGGGACTGGGCCTTAGTGATCATCTGTATAAACCGATTCAGAAAGCAGTTCTCCTTGCAACTGCGCGGACCATCCGAACGTTTGTAGGAAGTACAGAAGACCACGCTACGTAGGACTCGATAACATGGAATTGGTCTCCACTGAGCTTCATAGTTTTAGTGTCTTTGTATACCTAGTATGAGTCAATTATCCTTGGAGGGAGTGCGAAGCTGTTTGGCTTGTAAATCTCATAAATGGTAGAAATTAAAATCATCTAAAAAATTTGCTATCATGTTAGACATCATGAAAAATCGGATTTTACCAGCATATGTTTCGGAGGCCTATACGCTGGAGTGCTTACATATGACAAGCTCTTGTGCTACGATTGCGATAGCTAAAAGTTTAGCAATTAAAGTTACAATAGAGCGCCGATAGGCAAGAACAGAATCCAACCCACCACCATGGGACGCCTGAACGAAAAAATAGAAAATTTTCGAAAAGATATAGGACAGCTGACGGAGTATACCAGGGGCACGAGAACAAGTAAATTGAAAAGACAAGTTGAAGAAATAATAAATCGAGTCTGGTATCATTCGCAATAAGATTTAGCGAATGATATTGCACAGCAATGCCTCGACACGTTAAAACACAAACACTCTGTTACTGCAGAATGGCTAAAGAGGTACAAGACCAGCAATAACCGAAAACAACAATGCATTGTTCCAATAATCAGAAAAAACTTTCTACCGTAAGCTAAATTCTTCACCTAATATGGCAGGTAATAGATATTCCAATAGAGAGCAAGTAGAAGAGTTCTGGGGAAGCCAACTTTCCACACCTGCCAATTGTAACATCGCAGCAAGCTGGGTCAATGAAGAACATCAAATCTGCCAAGACTACAGCCAGATGCAATTTGAGCCATTTACTACCACAGGAAGTTTCAGAAATAATCAAGGAATTCCATATTTGGTAAGCTCCAGGTCTCGACCGGGTCCAGAACTACTGGCTCGCGAAGTTCTGGTGTACACACCATCAACGGGCTAAGCTTATTAATGATGAGAAACTATTTTAGTCCATTTTAAAAACGTGGTATATTAAATTGTTTTCAATTTAAATAATTAATATCTATTATTAACTTATTTTTAAATTACTTCAATATATATATATATATATATATATATATATATATATATATATATATATATATATATATATATATATATATATACATATATAGGATTGCGCAAATATTCCGGAATGACTCAATTCAAGAAGAACTACAATTCTTATCTTCGATTGTGCATTCCATGTGCCAGCTAGTGACGTCGTCACCAACTATCACATGATCGTCATTTGACTTATAATTTTTTAAATGGAATATCCTGTATGTTATCAATTATTTTAAATCTCTTAACTTTTAGACAGAAAAATTATGAAAAACAATGACATAAATTAAGAACTATTTAATTAAATGTTTGTATTGTTTTCTTCAGCAATGTGACAATGTCCAACCTTTCTTACAACCGGAAAACTATTTCCGCAAATGTTGATGGGGATATCCTGCACTGTGATTTAAATTGTGTTTTAAGGCCCTCTAGAGAGTTCGGCTTTGTATTATAGACTACAGTTTATAAAAGGCCACAGAAATCTAAAAGGTTAGATTGGATGACCTAGAAGTCCATTCAATGGGCAGATAGTTTCTGACATGTCTACCAAAATGCACTGACACTCCATCTTGTTGAAACAAATTGCCGTTGCTTAATATCAGATCGTTGTATTAATCATGAAATAAATACAATAAATTGGGTATAATTCTAACTGGTTGTAGATTTAGATGAGAATTAGGTATCCGTCAAATTTTTGTGTAGAAATAAAAACCCTATAATGTGTTTTCCATGGATGCCTGCCCAAACATTTAATTTTTTAGAGATGTTGCGTATCGTATTTCCACAGTTAATGCGGATTATGAATAAACGAATACTGGCAGTTGTACCTGTTGTTGACGAAGCCATTAAGACAGGACGTGGCCCCGTCAAAAAATAAGATATTGTTAAAAAAATCAGGTTGCAGGCCTTTAATGTCCGTTATTTCTTGAAAAAATCACGTTAGTTTGTAAGAGCACATTCTATTTTCTTTGACTCTTCTAATAGATCTTTTCGTACTATTGTAGACAACAGTAAATTTTTGCATGGAAATACGTAGTTCCTCTTGCAGAGCAAGGATTTATTGAAATTGTTGCTGTTTTCGGATGCTTCGTTTTCTGCAGTTTTTTTTTTTTATTTTGGTTGTCTGTCTGGTACAAATTTTGCAATAGATTTTTGTTTGTTTGTTATAAATTTTGCAATCTGCTTCAAACTAAAACCTAAATAAGCAGAAAATAATTATTTAAATAATTTTTGATAGAAGTGAGCTATTTTGTGGTGACTCTTGGTGTATTGTAGTGGGATCTCTTAAAAATATTTCCATCCATAATTTTTGATTGGATTGAGATGTTTTCAGCATATTGTAAGAGATACTCACAAATAGATTCCGTTGAAATATCTCCATGGTAAGTTTATAGCAAAGAAATTGACAACTGAAAAAACAAGATTATTGGTTAGCTAATTTTAACTGTTTTTTTTTGAGCTGCTGCCTTTTTCACATTCTCTCAACCAAATTCTTTTTTGTTTCCACTTTAAATGCCTTTCCTGCGTTCTAGTAACATTATTATGATTTTATATATTTTTGTTTTTTTTTTGTAAAAATAATTTATTAGAACACCCTGTAATAAATCCCTAATATGTATTTGTTTTAAAATAATGAAAAAAAGGCTATACGCGACTATACTGCTAAAACAGTGGTGACTTAACAAAAGAGGTGCTAGCGCGCATACAAATTTAATTGCCCAAGGGGCAGGGGTCTGAAAACTCGCCGTTTTCTTCGGAGTACGGCCTAATTGGACTTCCTGTCGCCTATAATTGCGAAAAAATTAGGAATAATTTAAAAGAATTGGGTGTAGCGGTTTAAAATGTGAGGGTGTTAAACGGAGATAGAATTTAATGACCTAATTATATTATACCCCTCTGAAAAAAATTATTCAAATGTTTAATTTCTTTTGTTGAGAAATACAGGGAGCTAGTTTAAGTTTTAAGAGTGACAAATTTTATTCTTCATTCTGAAATGTGGAATTGTAGGCTTAGAGAAGTGTGATGCAACAAGCTTACCACTTGATTAAAATGATGCTTCTCTATTTTTAGACCGGCAATTTTCTGTGAGTTAAAGTTAAATAATGTAATCGACATAAGACTTCTTCGACCTCATAAAGTCATATTGTCAAGATTTGTTAAATTTAACAATCATCGAAAGACTAAGAATATAATTTTGAAATAGCACTGTCCAGCTTGGGTATTTTTTTACAATTTAGAACTAAGGAAGTTGATCGCCTCCAACGGACAGCTACCGAAATAGGCCACAGGCGTAAAAATTATTCTAACATGCAGGAAATAAATGTCATAAATTGACATAAAAGGGCTATATGGATTCGGCACACAAAGAAATTTCATAGCTAATTTATTATTAAATTTAGATGATGTTGACAACACGGTAATTATAAACTGACAGTCTTTAGTGCGTTCTTTCGTTGTCATTAGTTAGATTCTCTGTCCTTATAATTATTGTGCTGTGCAATGTCATTAGCGGAACTTCAAAGTTAATATTTTTGTACGTTAACAAGATATTTGTGCAGACTTTTTGATTAAAACAGTGCATCAGGGTATGAAATTATGAATTATCGTTTTTTAATTTGTTCGTCAGTAGAAACGACGTTTCGCTAAAATCTCACCCTACATTTTCAAGTGATGCTTCCTCGACCGCTGCTCGACTTGGAATGAGCGTGCTGGTCTCCTGTCTGCCTTTTAATAGTTTGGCGCTTGCGCAGGTTATACCTTCGTTCTGCCTGGTTGGTTTCCTTGCTTCTCTGGGTTTGTCCCTCCTCTCGTCTCGTTCTGCTGTTTTTCTAGTGTGTTGTTTTTGGTTCGGTTTTAATTAAAGTTTTCCATGTATTTGAGATGTTTTGTGTATTATCTCTTTTGTCAGTTTTTTCTATTTCGAGACTTTTCTGATGATACGCGTTCAACAGTGGTTTATGGGTGCGATCTGTTTGGTTTCCTGAAAATTTATTGTGTGTCCTGTCTCCTGATAATGTTCGAATAAAGTTGATGTGGTTTGCTTATTCTTTATGCTATTTTTATGGTATTCTATTTGTTGGGCCGATATATTCTTTTTCAGTCTCTACATGGAATGCTGTACTTTCCCTGGTTTTCCAACTGAATTTTGTCTTTGGAATTGCTCAATAATTTGTCTATTGTTGTTTGTGGCTTGTAAATTGTGCTTATGTCATACTTTCTCAGAATTCTTCCAATTACGTCTGTTACACCTTTTATGTATGGCAGGGTGTTTTTTTATTTGGACGTTTTTCTTTGCTATTGCATTTGTGTTCTGTTTTATGGCTTTTTTTGACATTGTGTTCTTTTTAGTTGTTTTGTTTTAGAGCTGTTGTGATGTTGTTGAGTTCTTCTTGGCGGTTCGTGGGTTTGGTTAGTCCCAAGGATCAGTGTGTTGGCGACTGATTATAACTGTGATGGATGGTAGTGAAATTCGGCATTTAGATACCTGTTTGTGTGTGCGGGTTTTCATTTGACTGTATAATCGATGTTTAGGTCGTCTTCTCTGGTGATAAGAAGGTCAAGGAAAGGTAGCTGCTTATTGACTTCGACTCCAATGTGAACTGTATGCTGTTTAGTTCTTTTAAAAATATGTATAGGTTGGATCTTCTGTGTGGCTATATGATGAAGATGTCATTCCTAAGAAAAACCAAAACAAAACCGTCCCTCTGGAAACGTTACTTGGAGTTGGTTTGAAGTTGGATGGATTTGCCTATTTCGCCAATAACCTTTTCGTCTTCATAGTTTTGTTTTATTTGTTTAACAATGAATTTTTATTGAATAGGTATTTTTATGTTACAGGTAATTATGACTAATTTATTACTTAATTGATAAATTGCAGGAATTTTTATAACTGTCCTGGTCCGGAATAATGTTTTATGAAAACAATAAAAGTCGTGCAACAAATGACTAAAGAGGAAAAGTTTTCCCTGTTACGTAAATTACCAAATAAACAATAATCTTTATTAGGTAATAATTCGTGATCAAATATATAAATTTAGAAAAACATTTTATTTGTTGGAAGGGTATTTATTGAATAGCTATAATTATTTTAGGTCAAGACTCCTGCAGACTTAAACCATTGTTAAAAATTATAGACTGTGTTATTGCTGATTTGGTTTAGTGTCTAAATCTGAATCAACACTTACTTATTTATTAACATATATAGATATGAATAATCTGTATTTCAGTTTAACATTAATAGTAAATTTGATTTTTTTTTTGAAAATTGTACACGTTCAGTTTTAAGACTAGAATTATTAAAAAAATTTAAAAAGCTACTTTTACATGATTTTTATGGGAATAGCTGTTATTTTTCGTATAATTTAATTGTTAATATTAGTTTAGTTTTCGAGCTTTAACCGAGTTCTGACTAGACATCTTTAATAGTTGGTTTCGATGTGTATCAGACCACCTTTTTTTACAGAGCACCTATCTTCTACTATTCTTTTTACAAGTAGAGGATTATCTCAGCTTCCTGGTAAACAGACAATTGTCTCTCCAGAGTTATCGGAGCCCAGAAAAATCAGCGATCCAACTTTTAAAACTGAATACTCAGTTCCTTTATCAAGATACACCGCTGAAACATCGAGCAGAGAGAAATATAGAATATTTAAGGAAAATAAATATCACTGGATCCCCTCCCGATAGTTAAAAATTTGCGTCACGTGACTTTGTAACTCAAAGGTCGCCGTTTTTCAAATGGCGTCAATCAGTGCATTTAAAGGGATATGTGTTTGTACTTCACAAGAGTTCTGATGGGCTATTTTTAGTATCTGGCTATTATACATGCAAAAATTCCCTTTTCTTATGAAGTACTTCTTTTCTATCATTACCCTCGATAAGCAGAGGACTCTCACACCTTCATGATATACACGTGAATATCTTCTTTGAGTTTCTGAAGCTATGAAAAATCAACGCCTTAACCCGAGACTTGTTTTTTTTTGTTTCTTTATCAAGATAACGTACAGGTTCATCGAGCAGAAAGCAATAAATTTGCCCATTTGAGAAGATATGTGCTAGCGTTTCACAGGAGTTCTGACAAGATAATTTTAAAATCTGATTTCAAAGTCTGTTTAACCACCTAGCCCCTAATATTTTTAAGAAAAATAAATAGATATAATAATCGCATGAGGAGCCAAAATCAACAAAAGTTGCTTGCTCATGAAGTATCTTGAAGAATCTGTTTTGATGGAAAAACTAACCATATCGCAACCGAGTCTTTAAGAAAATCTTAGAATGGTCAATTCTGAATGGTATAACCTTTTGTTGTCAGGAAGTCTTTGGTAAATTTAAGACAACAAATCAGAGACGGCGGATTTCTCACATATCATCTCAAACAAATGACTATTTGAGCACTCAAAACCTGAAATTCATGAGTCAACCGCCGTACAGCCCTGATTTGGAGTCCAATGATTTATTTTTGTTTCCTTCTTTTCCATGAGGAACACACTGCGTGGGCAACAATTTCCTATGCCAGAAGAGGCGAATTCCAAAACCATGTTGTGAGATATCATCTTCACTGTGGCAAAAATGGTTTTTGGATTGATTCAAACGCATTCAAAAATGTATTGATCATTATGGAGAATATTTTGGAAAACTATAAAACAATTTTCAACCATGAATATTTGTTTTTGTTTATTATTTTCGAAATATAAACGTCTAACCTTGTAAAAACTAACTTTTTTGTGTGTAGTGAAATTATTTTTGTGTCAATTACACTACGCAACAAATTTTAGTTTATTTTTTGTAGCTTGTATGTAAAGTGCATTTTATTGTTAATTTTCGGGAGCTGAACACAAAAATGACAATAAAATTACAAACTTAGTGCAATTTTCAAGACCAAGTTTTTTTTATTTAATTTTTACCAAAATGATAAACAATATATACTTTTACACCTGTAGAGACAATAAATATCCTGTCTTTTTGCTTTTCTTTTGTGAATTGTTTCTTGAGCATCTCCAACAGTTGTTGGCAAGCATGGCAGCATTCCACTATCCCTGGTACTTTTTCCCCATTGTCGATATATCCTGATGGAAACGTTCGTAGTGCTCATCACTTACATCTCCGCCGTTGTTAGGAAAAAAGTCCAGATATGAGTGTAGGAAATGGATCTTTAGAGACATATTGCAACCTATTTTTTGATAGGACAACCGCGTGTTTTCAACAAGAGTAACGTGCAACCCAAGTGCTTATCGTATTTTATACTTGTCAATAGGTACTTCATATTGTCGTATAATTCTTTCATGTGAACTGCATATCCTAGAGGAATAGACGGTAAAGTATGTTCTCTATGCAATAGTACTGCTTTTAAACTCAGTGTTGAATTGTATATAAACAATCTCCATTCCTCTGGCTTATAGTTTATATTTAAAGCCTCCAATAAACTGCTAATGTTATTGCAGAAAACCAAGTTCTTTTCCATTTTAAAAAATGGTGCTAGGCCTTTATGGCGTTTACGAAAAATACATACGGAAACATTGTCTTCCAATAAGTTCCACTGCTGCAATTTTGATCCTAGTAGCTCTGTTTTACTTTGGAAGTTCTTAGTATCTCACAAGATCGTGTATTTCTGATTAGGTTATTTTGTGCAGTTGGCGGTATAACGTGCTGGATGGTGGTGGGGTCTTGATGCTGATGGTATATCTACTTGGGAAATCGTTATATTGTTCTTATTGGATTCGTAAGTGAATGTTACTGAGGGTTCTGGAATAGGAAGTTCATCATTATGAGGTACAGGTCTCATGGCAGATGGTTTATTTGGATAGTTGATAATGGACTTTTTCTCTTTGGATATATCTTGCCCAACACGAGGTATGCAAAAATAACAATCATTTACATGACTTGAAGGCTCTCTTCAGATCATTGGGGCAGCAAACCGCATAGATCGCTTTTTACTATTTAACTAGTTTCTCAGACTTAAAGCACATGCATTACAGCAGATGTGTGGCGCCTACTGTTTGTCTTGATCCCCAATATTGCAACCGAAATAAAGCTGATTTGCTTTTTTTGTCAATAGGATAATAGACCGCTTCTAAGACGCAAAATGCACCTCACCCCAAACAAAATAGAAGTGATCTTTGTAGCTGCTTATATACCCAAATACGGCTTCTACATTGTTAGAGAACATTCGAGAATTTTCTATTCAATTCCATAATATTCACAATAGTGGCGTTTGTCATTTGTTTGTATACGGGGGCTATTCAGTACAACTCAGATATAAAAGTCGATTTACATGGCTTTAAATAGTTATTTCCCTTATTTTAAGCCCTGGGGTGTTCGGATTTTGTATATGGGAGGTCATTCTTGGAGATCCCCCATGCGGTGTTGCCAAGTTATACAAAATTTCCTTAACTTGGAGAAACGTATATTTGGCAACGTCGCAGCTCTCTATACCACGTACATTCTTGCCATTCCATTGTTAATATATAGGGGGACACGACATTACTTTTCTCTAAAACGTAAACTAATATTAAAAAGATAAGTTTAGTTTCGAGTTTAGCACACCAAAAATGGTAATATTTAGTTGATTTTATTTTAGATATATTTTGGCTGTTGTCCAGTGTAATTGTGATTAAAGATTCCAAGAATTCCTATTTATTTAGCTGAGATCGACAACACCAGAACGCTTTTTTAAAATTAATTTTAGTCTCCTACAAGAGATAAATAAGACACACTTTATAACAAGATTGAATTTTACCAAGTTCTCGTCAATAATTTAATTTATCAGGAAAATTTGCAAATAAATTCCCAAATACACCACCGCCTATTCATAACAAAATAAAGTTCTACAGCTGTAAACTGTTCAGACAGTCCTTTGCTGTCAATTCTGTCAATTTCTCTTTATATAAAGACCCTCCGAGAATAATATAATGTTGGTTTTGCCATTTCTCGTCAGATAAAAAAGTTAAATTGATGTCGCACTGTTCAACGCGATGTGAAAAGAGCACAGATAGAGGACGCATGATACTAGATAATTTATGTTTCGGGCCGATACCGTGTGTGTTTATGTATGGTAATAGAACAGGTCGATATTTACTGTTAAAATGGCAATTTTGGAAGTAAATTTGTCACTTTAAAAAACTTCTTATTGCCCTTCATTTCTATTTTTTTTCTTAAAATAAAATAATTATTAACGACACTTAAAAAAATATGTGACAGGGGTGAAATTTATATGGTAATACTACACTCTAATTTAAAATATGAGGTAAAAGCGATTCTGATAAGGGCTGAAAAGATTTGTATTGATTTTTGTAATGAACACGACCAAACCGAAGGTGTGGAATTTCAGTAAATGGTTGTATTGAAGAAATTACTCAAAATTTTGAAAAATGGATGTTGTCAGAAATAAATTGGTTATAGAGCAGATACTAACGGCCTAATTCACTAAACATTTTTAAATTTTGAGACAATTTAATTTTATTATTAACGGTTTATAAGACGGAACAGTCCTATAACATTTAAAAATGAGAATATGTGTATATACGAAGATGGTATCTTCAAAACATGGTTTTTAAACGCACCAGCTCGCTGACTATGCGGTTTGTTATTCATGTACGAAAATAAAGATAAATCAATGTACTGTACGGAGGAAAACTCATCAATTCTACGTTTTGAGGGCTCCAAAAGTCACTTGTTTGAAAACTTGTATTGGTATGGTGAAGAATGATCCGTGGTGTCCGGTTTGTTTTCTTCAATTCACTGAAGATTTCTGACAAAAAATGGTTGTGTATCATTTATAATTTATGAGAGCCAGCCTCTTGAAAGTTTAAACGCTGACCTATGCGTGCATAATGGGAGCAATGAAAGCCTGCTCAATAACCGCCATGGAAGTAATCCTAAACTTTACACCTCCACTTGTGGAGAGTATGACGAAGAGGACTATACATAAGACGATGAGAGATGAAGTCATAAAATGAAGGCCTAATCCTTTATTTAGAAATCAACAAATTTGGGACATGCCCCAAAATGAAATGAAAAAGAAATTCAACTTTGTGAAAAACTTCAACACAAAGTTGAGTCGCAAAAGTAAATAGGTCAGACATACACCGTTAAAAATAGCCTTAAATTTAATGCAAATTTAATGTACATTCTACATTAATTAATGATTTTGTACTTCAGATAGTGAATAATTTATATTTACTTTGAATTTAAAGCAAATTCATTCAAATCTCTGTTAGTTATACATTAAATTTGATTAAATAGTATCTTAAATTTCAATAAAGTAACTGGAAAGATGTTTCAACTTCTATACATTAAAATTAATTCACGTGTACTCTAATACTAAAGAAATTTACATTATTATTCAACATACATTGTAGTGAACTTCTTGCTTAGTATGTTATAAGTGGCTTGAAGAACTTAATTTTCTTCTAAAGAGGTGTATATGTCTGCCCGGGACTGTCAGGAACCAATGAATTCGAACCTAGTCTAGATGGCGGATACTACCTATGGGAAAAATTTCCACTTTTTCCTGATAGTCTCAGGATTTCTTAAACTCATATTAGTGTTGGTGCATTAAATATATGATAACATATCTCAAACTCAATGAACATTGGCTGTATATTTAATGTAATAAGTTACAAAGTAATGATCAAACTTTAAATTTAATGTATGATTACATTAAATTTAATGGAAAAAAATTAATTTAGATTAATGTAAAAAATATTAAATTTAATGCATTACATTAAATGCATTTAAGAAACGTTTATTAAACTTGCTTCCAACACAAATACCTTAAATTTAATACATTTTATTTGTACAGTGTACCATTGAAAAACTCAACAAGAATCTCGTCAAATGGCATACCGATGGCTCCGAAACAACGGAGTGAACTGGAATAGGAATGTATGGACCCAGTACCAGATACCACGAAAGCTTAGACAAGTCACTAAGCATTTTCCAGGAGGAAATACACACCATAAGGAAATGCATTCAATTCAGCAAAGAAAAAAACTATCGCGGACAGATTGTTGTCATATCGGATAGTCAAGCAGACATCAGTGCATCGAGTTCTCAAGTAATCAGCTCCAAGTTGGTTTGGGAATGCCTAGAGGAGCTAAATGAATTAAGTAAGAATAATAAGGTCATTCTTCTGTGGGTACTGGGACACACCGGGGTAGAGGAGAATGAGATAGTAGACAAGCTTGCGATAAAACGGATTGCGACATCATTTCTGGCACCCGAAAAGTGGATATTGTCCCCCTAGGTAGTGTACCGCCATCTACATCGGATTCGAACTCATTAGTTCCCGTCAGTACGGGGCAGACATGTACACCTCAAAAAAAAAAGAAAATTGAGTTCTTTAAGCAACTTATATCATACTAAATAAAAAGTTCAATACAAGTTGCACCATCTACTGGAATCTCATGCAATGTACGTTATCGTATATTGAATAATAATGTAAATTCCTTTAGTATTAGGATATATGTGAATTAATTTTAATGTACAGAAGTTCAGATATCTTTTCAGTTACTTTATTGAAATTTAAGATGCCGTTTAATTCAAAGTAAGTGTAAATTATTCACGATTTTTAGTACAAAATTATTACATTTAATGTAGAATGGACATTAAATTTGCATTAAGTTTAAAGTTATTTTTAACAGTGTGGGTATTCTCTTGAAGAATCAACTGTATATGTTTTTTTTTTGCATTTCTTTGTACTAATCGACACGAACCTTTTTTAGTACGATTGTCAAATTATCCGGGTCCAAAGTGAACATAGCTTGTTCGCTTTCAAATGTTCATACAATATATTATTAATGCTCAGTGATGCCTCAATCTCGCGGTATGCACCATGACGATGTTGCATTATCCGCTCACGCATTATTTCTATCTTTTCTTGCACTACATCTGATTTTGGACGACTTTCACGCAAACTTGCCCGTCACCGAATGACGGCCTCTAATCAATTTACAAAACCAGCTATATACAGTGCTTTTTGTAGGTGCCTCATCGCCATAAATTAACTAAGTTTATCTATGCACTCTTATTGAGATACACCACGTCGAAAGTTGTGTAAAATAATCGCATGAAAATGTTTATCAGTTTATTCTATTTTATAGCCGAGAGAAAATTTTGATGTTATCGTAAACAACACAAATAGCATCCGTATGTCAAAACGTACGTATAACGTTTAAAATATCAAACTTTACAATGTCAGATGGCACCTAGCAACGCCAGTTACCTAAATATTTAAGGCTACCCTAGTAAAACAATGTCTTATTTAAAGACGAATAATAGTACAATTTTACGATTTATTTGAAATAACTTTTTTTTTATAAATTTTTAAACTTCAAACTTCTATTAAAAAGTTATCCCGAATTGGCATATTACAAAATACTCTCCATCTTTGCTCTTTCTTCACTAACTTATGTCAAATTCAAGTTGAATCAGGTCCTTACTTTCATTATTTACTCACTGGGGATCAAAATCTAATGTTAACAAGTTATATTAAGTTCATAAAATGTTGACATTGTAATTTTGATCTGAATAACGGGCGGAGAAAAATACCTTTTTTATATACAGGATCACTTACTACTGGCGTTATTTGAAGAAATATTAAAGAATGGTAAAAATTGTGTGTATTTTTTTAAAACAAGTTAACAAGAAAGGATAAGATTCTGCATTCTTTAAAGTACTGTTCACTGTATTTATTTATATATTGAACATTCATATAATTTTTCAAAATTTAGGTACACAATTCTGAGAATTAATAAGATTAGAAGCAATTCATTAAGTGATAAATTATTTAGCCATTTATGTAGTGAAAATGATGAAGGTTTCAATCACTTGCTGCTTCACACAGAAGTTTATTGGCTCACTAAAGGTATTTGTCGGAATTGTGTTCATAGTCTATTTGACTCAGTACTATATTTCTTTAGAACTAGGGACTGTGCGTCAACTTGAATACATTTAAAAATGATATCGCTTATTTGAAAGACTAAAGACCTTTATTAAATATTTAATGAAACAAAATATCTCTTTTGAACCGTATGGATATATTATAATTCTCGATATCCAGATGAAAATTTACCATGCCTGCAAATCCAAAAATCGAAAGCTCCGGTATCGGGAGGTTAACGCAATAAGAATCAATCCCTACCTTGTAACTATTGCGTACGGTTTGAGACTGTAACTCCTTGTTATATCGGACTGAAATTAGAATCTCTTCACAAAACATAACGATTATTGTAAAAGGATAATCCGGAATGTAATTTAACTAAATAAAAATGTTAAAAAAATAATTAACAGTAAGTAAAAATAAAACAAAATAAAAAGGACATAAATAAACATCTATGAATAAATAAAAGGCATATTAGACGTTTTTTTGCATCAAAAATAAAATACAAAGAGAAACACAAATTTTCCTAAAATCCACTGTTCAAACTTGATTAACAGGTGCACAAATAGAAATAAAACAAAACGAGATAAATTAACATTCAAATCTGTTAAAATGCAGGGAGATAATTTGTTAGCTATGTAACAGAAACCTGTAGATTTCTGTAAATACGGTTTGTCCTGGTGTTAATTAGATGCATTCACCTTTTCAAATGCAGATAGGCATCATCATCGAATTTAGAAGCAAAACTGGTAGAACTAACAATTAACCACGAATTTAAAGCAAAATTTGGAAATGGATACCAAAAGTTTGCGCTTTTAAAATCAATATCATTATTCTACTCTGGATTGTGGGAAATATTTCAACAACTTTTAATAGAATTTCCCTTGTATCAAGGAATACATTTTTCTCTTTTTTGCAAAGAGTACTACCTTGGCTATGTCCAGGTTTATTCTGAGCCTTTCTCTATGGCATCATCGCTCTGCGATTCGGAGATTCTGTATCAATGGTCCCCTCAGGTCCCAAATATCGCGACCACGGCACAAAATCACCAGGTCCTCAGCATGGGCCTGTATATGCAAACCAGTCTCATTTAGTTCACTCATTAGGCTGTCCATCACAAGGCTCCACAACAAAGACGATAGAACTCCTCCTTACGGATATCCTCTTCTTGACAGTGCTTTAACAGTAACAGGGAGGATAAGAGGGACTCTTTAATTCAAAGGAACAATGCCAAGTGATATCGATTAGTCGCGAAAACTTGTTAAAATTGAGAAGACGTCAATTTTTAAATAATTTGGGAAAACATTTAAAGCAGGAATAAGGTCTGTTTTAGGACAGGGGACAAGCTTACAACTTTATGAGTGCGTTGTGTATATAAAGGACTCGCGTATGGAGAAACTCCCTGTGTTAGCTTATATGTAATTATCGAAATTAAGAAAAAACTAAAAGGATTTTAATGAAACAAATTTTAATCAGTAAGGTTTTTAGAGACGTTGGACAAATTACCGATAACATAATTTATTTATCGTTTAAGAAATGCGATTGAAAATCGTGTTGCGAAGCCTACATTAATCTTTAGGTTCTGTCCAAATTAGCGCTGGACCAAAAGAGAGAGGTGAAAATACAATTTAATCGGAGATTATTTCTAATGCTATTTTGTGACGAAAAGTTTTTGATACTGATTGACCAATTTTTTGAAAAGTTACTAATATTATATTGTTTGGATTTTTAGAATATAATTTAGCAGATCTATCGAGGTTTTGGAGAGGTAATTTTTCGCTTTATAGAAATAACATCGATTCCATCAAGAGAGCTATCACGTGGCTTGTGTATTTTCAAGAAATAGCAAAATATTATTACTGCAACTAGAAAGCGAACTTGCCAAGTTTCTATGTTAGTTAGGAATATTAATCCTTTGCCACATTCCAACTGGGTGCGTTGTAGATCTTTCAAGTCTCCTGATGATTCTAATAATCCCTCTAGTGATTTGAGACCAGAATTCGATAAATTTTGTGATTAAAATTCACACAAAATCACAAATTTGCGTTTCATAGACTTTAAAAGTACTTAGTAGTATCATCTGAGGGTTTTTTTCTTTTATCTATTTTTACCATATATGTAAATGCCTACCAAATACTTCATATATATATATATATATATATATATATATATATATATATATATATATATATATATATATATATAAATATATATTAAGTATTATAGCAGCATTTGCAAGCCAAACTTAATTATTTTGCACAGAACAACTACTATCGAGCGATATATCAAATTTGTCATGGTGTAACATGACATCGTAGTGATTATATTATAGATTTATTATAGAGCGACTGTTAAATTTTCCCTTTTTCCTTTTAACTAAAGTATTAAAGATTTGCAGAAAGATTCACTAAAAAGCTTTTAAGTTTTATATTGAATTTATGACCGCCCGAATGGTGGTCATGATGTTGGTACTGTATCATGAAGGTGACGGGTTCGAACTCCGTTTAAGTCTTGGTTGTTTGTTTGTCGGAATACAAGATGTAGTGTTCGTCTTGGTGATTTTTAAATATATATAGAATATTTCGTGGCCCATACGCCAATTCGTGAGGCCAGGAGGGCAAACGGAATTATGAGCTGAAATTTATAGTTGCCATGGTAGTTGAATCTTCCACTTGAGCCGTTTCGTTTTGCTTATGGTATTGTCATAATTTGTATCATATAGGTGTGTTAACAAACAGTTTTTTTAGAAAAATTTAGGATAAAAGCCCCATAATGAAGCCTTAGAATCGGTAAGAGAAAGAGCTGACTCCGGGACACAAAGCAAATTTTCCAGTTTTGCTGGTGTGGTAATAGAATAAAATTTTTTGATTTAAACTTGTCAATTTAGACCAAATTTATTATACTATTTTATGGAATTAAGAGGTTCGTGTTTATCATCTTTCATTGTTTATTTAGAATTTCTCGCACTAGCTTGACAAGGCAAATATTGTATCGTATCTGACATTGGTATAAGTGACTACAATATCTGATAATATGATTAATGGTATAATAGAATATGCATGCAAATTAATAGATTTATCAGTTTATATTGATATTAATCTGGTATGAATACTGATATGAAGTGGCCAAACTCATTCAAGTTGAAAAAAAATCATCGATTTTTTGGTTTTTGCAAGTTAAAATTTAGAACAAGTAATTTATCAGTTTATTTCGATGAATTAAAGTGAAAAATAAAATCAGTTTTGGAAAACATGACGAATCCCATCCATAACCTCGCTAAGACCGACGCTTTAGCTTCAAAGGAACTTTGTAAGGATGAATATAGCCTACCACCAACCGAAAGAAATGCAAAAGTCACCATGAATATCGTAACATACGTTTAAAAAGTTGAAGATATTATGGAAAAAGAGGAAAATATAGCCTGCCACCTCGAGATTCAAGACTACTTTTGCTGCAAGACAATTGTTTTCCGAGAATACAGGGTGTCCGGTAATTACCTCCTCACAATAAGCCTACTTTGTTATAGAAAAAAAAAAACTAAAGTGCCCCTTAACGGAGATACAGAACCCTAAAGGGGTACCCAGCGATTTACCTTATTGGCTTTAAGTTTTGAACCGATTTGTATAATTTAATGAAATTATAATATTTTATAGAGGCCATAAAGACGCAATAAACCATACTACATTAGATGTTTTAGATCATCAGAGAAGTCAGGAACGGATCTGCAGCCACATTCGTCTGGCCTAATTTTTGATAGAGCTGAAAACTGACTTTTTAAATACTTTGGTCATTCCTTTTCAAAAAAGGTACTTTCAATTTATTTCGATAAAACTGGCGGTTTTCAAGTTAAATCGGTTAAGATATTTTTGTATTGTCCCTATATACGTCGGTTCAGAGATGTGATATTACGTTTACAGGCGTCAACTAACTTTATTCAACATATAGATAAAACTAATACAAAGCTTCTACTATTGGCTTGTTCGCTTCTCTATCTCATACCGACCACTACTCGTGCTAAACCAATACTTATTATACTACTGCCAGTCAGCTGCTTTTATAGTCGTTCCACACTTCTGGTATTTTCTAGAAACATCGAGTATGAGAAGTTCGAAAAGCGACGGCGTATTTTTCGTATACAGGGGTCATCTACAAGTAGATTCAGCTACGGGGCAGAGTAAAATTTGGCATTATATGGGTTTAAATGGGTACTTCCGTTATTTTAAGCCCTACGAGGTTGAGACTTCGTGGTTGACTTCTCATTCGTAGATATCTCACGTGGTGTTGCCAGATTGTGCACAATTTCCCTAACTTATGGTATATTACTAATTACTTTTTAAAATAATGTGATTAACATATTATTTTTTTCTGAAAAAATCATAACTCAAAAGTCTTACGTGTTAGAAAGTTTTTACCATCATTTTTATATTTAGAGACAAAAAGTTAACCAAAGACTATCTTTTAAATTACAGTCACAAATTGGCCGTAAAGTAGTGCAATTATAGCTATTAGCTATAATAATCTCTTCTAATATTAAACATAAATGGAAACTTCAAACGCTATACTTGAGACTTTTCTACTGTAACATAACCTTGTAAAACCAGATTTCCTATCTCCTATTTTCTTACAAAATAAAGTTCTATTTTTTCGTAAACGGCTTAAAGAAGCCCCCAGTGACAATATTTCCAATTTCTTTTTGTGTACAGGCTCTCTATGAAAATAGGATTGGAAGTCCTTGTCAGGTGCAAAAGTTAAATTGACGTTCAACTGTTCAATTTGAAACTTAAATTCAATCCAATCTCAAGTTTGCTCGTTTATGCATACGGTGGAGATCAGACTATGGAATTGACAAATTTATATTTTATAGAAGGTTGACTTTTATGCGTTTAAAAAGGAAACGTTCGGTAAGCTGATTTTTGATTTATTAATATTG
This sequence comes from Diaprepes abbreviatus, assembly GCA_034092305.1. Taxonomy (NCBI): domain Eukaryota; kingdom Metazoa; phylum Arthropoda; class Insecta; order Coleoptera; family Curculionidae; genus Diaprepes; species Diaprepes abbreviatus. The sequence goes on from JASJET010000139.1 coordinate 14,368,307, forward strand.
AGATGAAAAGTTGCACGATCGATTAGATATAGTCGTATTCAAATCGCTGACAAATTGCTGATGTAATATTACTTGAGAATGATAATCATATTAATTCATAACCAGTTTTCTAAGAACTGTCTAAATTCATTTGTAAGAATTATCATAGTAAATAAAATATGACTTTCTTCGAGGCTTTAATTTTTAGTTTTAATATATTTTCTGTTTAAATTAGATACTATTTGATGGTAAGATTTATGAGTGGACTCTTTAAAAAATTAAATTTAAAATATTTTAAAATAACCAAAAATTAATTTGTTTAAACGTTATAGGCAAAGTAAAACAATGGCTAGAAAACATTTCTACAAGTTGCATTATTTTGATACATGATGTTTCAATTAACATGCATCTTTATTTGTTCTTAACGAGTTAATATGCTAAGTCTATGAACTAAAGCTTGGTAATTCAGTTCTATTGGTTTTCTGAGTTTCTCGATATCCTAAACTGATTGTCCTAGTACTGGCGATATTTCATTTACATTTTAGACACCCTGTATTAATGATTCTCGATTGTATAAGGACAAATTCGATCTACAGCTGATATGTATGGTTTAATTCAATTTAAAATAAAAAAATTGCCTTGTCTGAAGTAATCAACGCATAAATATAACATAAAATATAAAAAAAGGCTGTTGCGCTCGTATAGTGGTCAAGCGATTGACCTTTCTTTGCCTTGGGATGTTGGTTGTATAAGAATAAACAAGTGATTGTCCTAAAAGTTTCCCTAGTCGATATACATATATATATATATATATATATATATATATATATATATATATATATATATATCTCAATCGATTTCTCGGAAAATAGACTTTAGAAAATTTGGCACCTTACTTAAGTCGATTGGCGAAATTTAGCTAAAATATTTTCAAGATGGTGGCACTTCCGATTATACCGGAAGTTGATACAGGAATCTCGAAGAACTCAATATATATAATTTTGTTGAAACACAACTTCCACCCTTATTTAATATCTTTGGTTCAACACCTAAGAGATACTGATTTGTCGAAAAGAGTACAATTTGCGAATTTATATTAACGATGATACAAGACGGACCGTATATTCTTGTACAACATAATTTGAACTGATGAAGCAAAATTTATGAAAAATTGCCTTTTTAACTGACAAAATTCTCATTTTTGGGGTGATTTAAATCCTCTTGCAGAAAGAAACGGTGCAATTTAACGTATTCGAGATAATTTTACATCAATTTATGAAAAAAAGAATATTTGACCTTGAAACGACCCCTAGATGTCATTAGATCTCTGTGCTGCATAAAATATTTTCTCTACTTTCTATTTCTGCAATAAAAATGGGGGTTTCTATTTAAAAACTGAATTAACCTTCAAATCACTTAGGAGGCCGAGGTCAAGGTCAAGGTAAAGGGCATCATCAGATGTGCCGTTTGATTTCCTATAACTTTCGTCTGAAACATTTTTTTTAAAATGCTTTGCCGAGAATATATTCTGCCGTTTATTGACCTTAAAATGACCTCTAGATGTCATTAGATCCCCTATGTTATTTACACCGTTAGATAGGAAATTTTCTCCGCTTTTCATTTTTGCAAACAAAAAATGGGGGTTTCTATTCGAAAAACCCAACTTAATCTTTAAAGGACTTTGAAGGTCAAGGTCATCATCAAATGCGCCGTTTGATTCCCTACAACTTTCATCTGAAACATTTCTCTCTAAAATGCTTTGCTGAGAAAATATTTCAACTTTCTGTACATTAACATTAATTCACATGTACCTTAACATTAAAGGAATTTACATTATTATTCATTGTACATTGCATGATATTCCGGAAGATGGTGCAACTTGTATTGAATTTTTTATTTAATATGATATAAGTTGCTTAAACGACTGAATTTTCTTACGATGAGGTGTACATACTGGCGGAAATCAATGAGTTCAAAACCGATGACGGTACACTTTTTTTTCCTGGTAGCAGAATTTTTTGACCTTACATTAATGTTGATGCATCAAGTATGTGATAACATATCTTAAATTCAATAAACACTAGCTGTATATTTAATGTACAAGGTCATCTTAAAAAGTAATGATCAAACTTTAAATTTAACGTATGATTACATTAAATTTAATGGAATACATTAATTTAAACTAATGTAAAAATTATTAAATTTAATGCATTACATTAATTAAATTTAAGAAACAGTTTATGAAATTTGTTTCCAATACATTTACCTTAAATTTAATGCATTCCCTTGTTACACTGCATACCGTAACAAAACTTCACATTAATTTTATGGTAAAGTTCTTGAAGCAAATTTCATAACCCGTTTCTTAAATTCATTTGATGTTAATACATCAGATTTAATAATTTTTAGATTAAATCTAATGTAATTATATTAATAATTTAAGTTACTTTATTGAAATTTAAAGTAAGATTCAATTAAATTTAACGCAAAAGCTTTATTTTGAAAGTTCATGTAACTTATTCACGATTTAAGGTACAAATCGAATAAATTAAATTAATGAATGTACCATAAATTGAAGGTTTTTTTAACAGTACACCTAATCTCATCAGTGGAGCTGTAACAAATTAAAAGCGAAATTTATCGAACTGTCTATTCAAAATCCCCATTCCAAAATATATCAGTAGGTTATTATCCGCAAAAAAACTCGTTAAATAATAGACTGTGAAGTTATTTATTTTTGAAATAATTTCCTACCTCTTCGGGGTATACTTAGATGATCATTTGTACTCTTAATAATAACAGTCCGGCATCAAGTTCCGTGGTTAATATCTTCCCGGCACACGGAATTGATATTTTAAATAAACAACTGCTTCGGTGAATTTTGATCTTGTTCGTTACAGCTCCACTTATAAGACAAGCAGGTGGTCGAAATTTGCAGGGAATAAATTATTTACCCATTTCTTAATGGTCTTAAGGTAGCAGAAAAGACAATTTTTTCGAAAACATAGAGTGTGAAATTTCGTGGTACACTGTAAAAAGAAAATGCATTAAATTTAAGGTAAATGTGCTGGAAATATATTCATAAATGTTTCTTAAATGTATTTAATGTAATATATTAAATTTAATAATTTTTACATTAATTTGAATTAATTTTTTCCATTAAATTTAATGTAATCATACATTAAATGTAAAGTTTGATCATTGCTTTAAGGTGACTATGTACATTAATTATACAGCCAGTGTTCATTAAATCTGAGATACGTTATCATATATTCAATGCATCATCATAAATATGAGTTCAAGAAATTCTGAAACACTACCAGAAAAAGGTGGACATCTTTCCCATAGACAAGTTTCGAACTCATTGGTTCCCGTCAGTATGGGGCAGAAAATTGAGTTCTTTAAGGAATTAAACAAGAACTTCAATTCAAGTTGCGCCACCTCCCGGAATTTCATGCAATGTATATTGAATTATAAGGTAAATTCCTTTAGTATTAGTATATGTGAATTAATTTTAATCTACAGAAGTTGAAATATCTTTTCAGTTACTTTACTGAAATTTAAGATACGATTTAATCAAATTTAATGTACAACGAACTGATATTTCACTGAATTTGCTTTACATTCAAAGTAAATGTAAGTTATTCACGATTTAAAGTACAAAGTCATTAAATTTAATGTAGAATGGACATTAAATCTGCATTAAATTTAAAGTTACTTTTAACAGTGTATATTTAGAAGTTTGTACTGACTATTAATGATTTGCAGTCCGGCATCAAGTTCAGCGGATAATATCGTTCTGATGCATCTCGGAATGTGTGATATATAGATATAGAAATTTATTTAATTGTATTTTATAAAAAATATACTATTGCAAAATGGAGCATTCAGTGCATTTTTCCTATATTTTGTTAATCTGGAAGGCTTTATTAAGTTAGCAGATATAGTGCTAGTTAAACTTGTAATAACGGAATCTTGGTGAATAAATAATTTCAAGTAGATCCATAATTCTATATCCACCATGTTTGCCCTTGTGTCAGACAAACTGAATTTTTTCTGTGCGATTATTTGAGGGATAAGGTTAATGTCAATAAATTAAGAATTTTCGGCAGGCTAAAGAAAGAATATTCGGGTAAAAATGCGGTAAGACCAAGGCTGGATTTAAAGATGATGAAGCCCAGAGCACAAATTATGAGGCGGTCTGCCACCTGGAGGTATCTTGACGTTTTCCTCATTGAGTTTGTGGTTATGATTTTACCAATTTTCCAGTTTTGATTTAGAAAATCATTTGAAACAAATTTAAAATTTCTTATTACTAATACGAAGTATGGCATGGAGTAATAGATACTTTTGTGAAGAATCAAATTTTCTTTACGAAACTAGAAAGAAGTTATGTGTACATTTTCTGCTATACTTTTTTTTTTTTATAAAAGTACGGTTTATTTCTACCCTTGTAAATACTCATTAATTATTTTTAACATCGCCGCCAGTTATTTGATAAATAATTCTGAAACTAATAATTTGTAAAACAATTTTTCGCTTACTAAATGGATAGAGGTGAAAAATGAGTTAAAATAAAACGTGAAATGTTGTGACTTGCAATATGTTTAAAATTTATTATAAATTAAATTACCGTCATCGAAAATTTATGTTTTGTAATAACATTTTATCAAATAATAAAAATATGTCTATTATAAATAAAATATACCTGCAAACATTTCAATATTATAGGAATTTGAATTTTAGGGTTCCATAGCAAGGTAAGAAAACTTATAGCTTAATCACGCTGATTTGCACTTTTGTATGTCACAACCTTGTCGCTTCGTTATTTTGCAATCTTTTCCGTTGACATATGCTTTTATTAATTGATTCGAAAATAGACGTGAAATGAAGTCCCAAAAAAAATTATTCGATGGAAATTTTTTTCCTTACCCCTTTGAGGGGGACATTGTTTAAGAGGTCTAATCTAGTTGTATTATTCTCGAAATATGGGCCTTCAAAATTTGCCTGTAATGTAATCCGCTACTTTCCTCCTCCTCTTTCTAATCAGTGATAGATTTTAAAAATCGGAAAAAACTTGATATAATAGCTCTTAGTATTGGGATTCTTAAATGAGGACACGAGGATGTCACTTGTAGGGAGATGTCAAACTTGTGACGGTTCTTTGTTTTCAGGTGTTTTTCATTTCTGGCGTGAATCATGCCATTCTGCTGACTTGATTAACGTTTACCTATTTTTTTTCTATTGCTTCGGCAGCGCCCAGTATGTTGTTTTCTATTCTTTTCCATTGGCCGTCTATACTGTTGTCTAAGTGAACTGTATTTTCCATTACCTTTTAATTTAGCTCATCCTTATACAAGTGTTTTGTTTGTGTTGTCTTCTAGCAATTCAATTCAAACTATACGTGGTTTAGGTTTTATAGCCTTGGGTACATGTAATCTCATTTTAGAAAGTACCAACTTGTCTAGTATTGCCTTTGCGATAGCTTCTCTGTTGGTAATAATTCTATCACTGATTGCTGTCCTCTTGTATTTTGCCATGCATATTTGTATTTCATGTTATTTTCAAAGAAAGTGCTATTGATTTTCATTTTGTTATTTGCCTAGAATATTTTTAGTAGATCTCTATTATCATCTCTAGTCCTTTCGTTGAATCTCTGCATTGTATCACTCAGCGTTTCTTTTTGTATACTGCCATTTAAATCCACCATGATTACGATATTATCTTCTGTTCTAATTTTGTCCACCACTGCCTGTAAGTCTTCGTAGAATCTCTCTTTTCTCACTTTCCTTACCGCTGCGTGGGTAGCTATGAAGTGAATTTTTCCATGTTCTATGTTTAAGGTGACTTGTCGTATTCTGTTACTAAAATATATACTTCATTCTCTATCTGCTACTTGTATTGCTAGTCTATAAGTAGTCCTACATCTAAATGTGTTCCTTGTTCTTGTAGCATTCCACTATATTTCCTTTCTTCTATGTTGCACTAAGAGAGCATGTTTCTATATTGTTATTTTTCAGTTCTTCTATAATTTCTTGGTCTTTTGCGGTCCAAGACATAATGTTCCAGGTTTCAATACTCCGCTTCCAGGTTATTATCCTTATTCTGGCTTTTTCGGTAGTCAGTTTCCGAGGCTGGGTATTGGTTCTGTGAGCTGTGTTAGCTTTTTACCACAGGTAGGAATCTGACCTTACCTACGAATTTTTCTCCTTTATCTGGGCGCAGAAATAATGAGCCTTGTAAACCTACAAAATGAAGTTAAAAAAATGAACAATGAAAACAGCTTGATTCTCAAGATGTCTAAGACAAATTGTCTGGAAGGACAAATATTTTAAAACAGAGAGCAAAATCAAAATAAATGAAAGGGCAATAAGGATCGTTATAGCATACGAGTTAGAACCAAAACAGACACACACAGCGAAAACCTTACAAATAACGAGAACAGTCGGAAAGAAAACACTAAGTATAGAAGCCAAAAGACTGTACGACAAAATACGGAACGAAGACATTAGACCACAATGCGGAATACAGGACATCGGAAAATGGATAGGATAAAGAAGAAGATTTTGGAACAAACCCATAAAAAGAATGGAAGACAGAAGACTCGTTAAAAATTAAAAACTAAATAACCCAAGGGACCACAGGGAAGACCACAAAAGCGATGGAGAGAATGCTGAACCTCTTTCTCCGGAGAGGACATATTGGCAGTGAACAGGCACTTATGTGGCAGAATACTAAACTAGAAAAAAGAATATTAAGAAGGAATATTTTTTGTAAATTCATTCTACTTTGGAGAATACTTTTTCACACAGATAAGGAGTGCTAAAAGGGGGAAAAAGCTATGAGTAAATTCATGCAAGTGATCAAACTGTGGGAGTGGAAGACACTTATAAATATTAACAATGATGACTTTAAATATTTTTCTATAAAAATATCGCTACACTGATAATCAATTAGTTCTATTTAAAGTTCTGGGGCAAGGATTTTTATATAGGTGTTAAAAGAGTTTTGAAAAATATTGATATACCCAAAGCTTCAACTGCGAAATCTATCATAAATAGCCTTTCAGTTTGCTGACAGCGTGTTTGACATGTATTGAAACAAAGCAATTTTTTGTCGAAAGGACTTAATACGTCCTGATCTTAGCTTCTGTACTCTCTGCAAGATGTCACTATTATACATTTACCATAGTAACTAGTCCCCGGTACTTGTCAGTAACTATGAACTGAAACTGAGAACAGACTGGAGCCCACGCACGCGCTCTGCGCTATAGATATCTCACTCGCTTACTAGTCTCAATACGAAACGAGTATGTTGGGACTTATATATGTATATGTTATGTGTGTGCAAATGGGGATCAGTACACTGCGACTTAATAGATTTATTGTATTATCCTTCTACCGCCAAGTCGTTAGGAACACCTTGCCGAATAGAGCAGATCCTTCAGTCTTATTTCCTTTAGGACCTTAAAATGTAGAATTGCTTTAAAGTGGATAATTCCTCTTCTTCTATTTGGTGTACTCCTCAGAACCGGATTCTAGAGTTTTCTAAAGCTCCGAAAGGATGTGAATAGAGGTTTCGTCCTCTTCCTCGCAGGATCTGCACTCTTATCTTTCTGTCAATTCGAGTTTCTAGAGGTATCGTTTCAGATGGCAATGCCCTGTCAGTACCTTTGTCAGAAGATGCATGCATTTCTTGTATGGTGTTTGGTTCTAAATCTATGGTGTTTCTGTCCCATTCACTTTTACAAGTCAACTTTGTGTTGAAATTTCACAAAGTTGAATTTATTTTTCATTTCATCTTGGGGCATGTCCCAGATTTACTGATTTTTGAATACGAGATTTTGCCTTGGATATATGACTTTGTCTCTCATCATCCTATATATTAACTTCTTCACAATATTATCGTTAAGTATATGTAGAGGTGTAGGTTTAAAATTACTTCCATGGTAGCCGTTGGGTCTGTTGTCATTCCTCCAGGTATACACGAACAGGCCACACTGATCTTTCAAGAGGTTGGCTCTCGTATTGGCCAAATTGGTTCTTTTACTCCAGACTACTGCCTCATATGGGATGTTTGCTCTCACTATTGCAGTCTACATCCACTGCAGGATTTTTGCGTTTGTACTCCAGCTTTTTTCCGCAAAGTTTCTACAGACTTTCAAGGCTTTTATGGCCTTGTTGATTACTTCTTTTTCGTGCTCATTCCAGAGGTTTATTATCTATGGTCCGGCCCATATATTTAATCTCTGATTTACACTCAATAACGTTCTCATCTATTTTGATAGTTTTCGAATAGTCCCATCATCTGGCACCATTCTTTAATATGTTCAAGTCTGGACCATATCGCAGAGGGTATTCTCGAATTTGTCCCCCGTGATTATCACCATGTCATCGACATAACGCTGACAAAAGGTCAGTTCAATCACAAGGGAGTTGATCTACAATTAAACTCTACATAAGTGGAGAAGCTACTCTCCCCCGAGGGCATCCTCTGATAGTACAGAGGGCGATAGTGTCTTGTCCTGTCTCTGTCTCTGTTATTCTAGAGAAGTCGCAACATTCATTTGGACATCATGTGCTTTTTTGACTACCTCATATGGAGTGTTGTCAAAAGTCTCTTCTATATCAAGAAAGGTATCATACTACTGTTTCCTTGCTGTTCAGAGCGTCTTGGGTCTCATCTATTAATTGTATCAGTGCAGTTTCCGTAGACCTGCCCGCTCATTGGGACTTGAAGAGTCATCTTCATCATCATCGTCATCATCTTAAGCTAAGAAGTTTGGATACTCATGGTTTCCACCAATCATATTGCCATGGGGCGAAATTCCACCCTAAATATGGTGTTCAGCAGCTCAAATTACATAAAAAATACATTAGTGGGCCTATCTAAATTAAAAAGGCAGTTGAGATCCCCTGGATCCTAAACTAAAAAATAAATCGCTGTGCATTAGTTTGTAACTTAACTACACAATTGCTTTCGAATTAATTTTTTTTTAATTTTATTTGTACCGTTACTAGTTTTAAAACTTTTTAACTTTGCTGCTTACTTCACAAACAAATCTAACATATCAATATTTTTATTTTCTATACACAAAAGTTCGACGTGAAAGGTTCAAAAGTTTTCTCGCTGTCAATTTTACAGTTTTTTCCATTTAAAAATCCTCTATGGAAATAATAAAGTTACTGAGCCACTTATTGTCAGCTAAAAAAGTTATATTGCTGCTCAAATGTTCAATTCAAAACTTAAATTTATTTCAATCTGAACTTTCTGTCGCTTAACCGAGTGGGATGCTCAATATAACCTGAAGTTAACAAGTTACTTTAAAAGTTTTTTATGTTGCAAAAGGAAATCGGAAATGATTTAAAATATATAAAATCAAATGGAGCACAGACAGTTATCGTTATTCATGTTGCCTTAAGTGCTCCAATACAAATGGGCTTTAAAAGAAATTGTTTTGCATCCGAATTTTTTAACAAACATGGAAAAATGGTCGATTAAGAAATTCTTAGTTTATTTGCAACTTGATTAAGAGCTCTATACAGGGTGTTCGGGAAAATGTGAGAAATCTCCATGATATGAAAAAAAAATATGTGAAAGGAATACTACAAGTTCATATAAATGTTTTTCGTATTGGCCTCCTCTTCAGCGATATGGGCTCCCAAATAGCTGCAATGGAATTAAGCTTTTTACACATAATTATTGAACCACCAGATATATTTCAATTTTTTTTTAATATGATATATACCAGGTAAGACTCTTCAAATTACTATTCAAGAAAGTGTTGTGAATTACTCACAGCTGCAGGTACGGATTAACTGTGAAACTCGTGACCTCATTTTTTTAAGCCCTGTATGATAAGAAATTTGAACAACGTTTTTTACATACCTTTAACTATTGAAAATACTCTTAATTCATGTCGCTAATCTTAACCGTTTTTGAAAAAACGTCATTTTATTTACACTGTTAGTCCCCTAACTTCTGTCGGGTTGAATATGAAAAAAAAAAGAATTTTTCCCTGTAACTATGGACTCAATAAAATGTTCAACTAACTGCTTAGTTAAAAACTTTGGAAGAGGGTTCAACATGGGCTCCATGAAGTTTGATACACCCGCGGGCACGACAAATTGAAGACTGCTGTGCCATCCACATTAACTCAGCATTGTTTCTTATTTGATCACAATTAGACGTGATTTTCCGTAGAAGTTCCTCCCCACTACCTACCGGAGTGGAATAAACCACCGTTTTGAGGGGACACCTACATCTCACAAAGTCAATAATAGATACAAATAATCCTGTCCTAATATAAGTAAAACTTAAAATCTATGTTATATACTAAATTCATACAAGATTATTTTTGTAACTGTCAATTTATATGAGTTTCAAGCTGTTTAAATTTATTACTTTGATCATTAAATATATCCGTAGTACCACAGTACATATTAAAATTTGTACAAAATCTTAAAATTGGTGAAAATTTTATAAAGGATAATTCTGCGGCATTCACATAAAATAAATCCGTAGATTCAGTAACCATCTCAACCTGTCCTAAATAGAATTATACCCAGAAATTCCTTATTATCAATACCATTCATAACTAATTTGTACATAAACTAGACCAGATCTAAGTGTTGTTTTTTCATGTTCGTGTTACCAGCTGACATGTAGTCCACCATCTTACAGCCAATTTTCAATTGGGACGAAATAATTAGAAATAATTATCTTCTCTATGTGAGTCGGTGGCCGCCACTGTATAACCCACCTACGAGCCGTATCTGACTTTCACGAGGCTTCATGACACAAGTCTCTGAAGCATGTCACGAGTTATCGTAAGCGAGGATATGACTTACAAAATCTGCATTTGGCTCCAGTACTATAAGTTAAACCTTCACTCCCAGGATAATTGGAATGGCAGTTTTGGACCTCGGTCCCCTCTAACATCAGTAGGTTATGTTCTATGAGATTATTAAAAGCAAAAGGTTTACAATAATGTTTTAATAACATTGGGTTATTAAAAGAAAAAATGTAGAAGTTGTTGCAACTATAAATGCAGATATGATTGCATCTGTGTAGGAAGAATTTAGAAAAGGATTAGAAAAATATATACCAGTAGGAGGTCAAGATATGGAATAATTATCTTTTTATTTCGGACTTATTGTTAAGGTTTCATAAATTAAATAAAAAATCAGTTAAAAGTAAAATTAATTTTTGTATTTTTTTCTATTTTACTATTTGTCAATTTCGCAACAACTAATTAAATAAAATATGTCAAAAATTACAACTAACATATTTTATTCAAGATTAATTTTACATTGTCAAATATTTTGAACATCTTGTATATGTTATCAGGACTTTGATCACAGTTTTTGAAATATGAAAGCAAGCAAAATGAAAAATATTGTGAACACACTGTATATTAATAATAGCTATTCTTATAACTTACTTATTAGTGACTCGAACTGCAATTGCATATATATGCAAATTACATTGTTGTTCTTTTCAGACTGTTAAAATCTCCTCCTAATTAGAGATAAATCTTTTGAATTATATCCACCACTCTATTTTAAGTGACTCCACCCAGATACAGCATTGTCATTAGCTACATGATTAATGAAAGTAGATCATTTGCGTGTCAAATTAATAGATTTATCATTATTTTAAGTTGTACGACAACGGTGGCGTGACATGACTAGGCTCTTTTGGTCAAGTGACACACCTAACCAGTAACAAGAAAATAATCTTATACCTACTTACACGTGAATATCGCTGAGCTGATTTAGAAATAAATTTGCATTGGGCTGAAATGGAATTCATGCTACGATATATATATATATATATATATATATATATATATATATATATATATATATATATATATATATATATATATATATATATAGAGAGAGAGAGAGAGAGAGAGAGAGAGAGAGAAAGAGTGCTTCCGTAAAGTAGCGGGTAAATTAAATATAAATGGGTACTTGTTCCGAAAAACGCTCGAGCTCGTCAAATTCTATTTTAGTTTGAATTTTTTGCGTGATACCGAAATATACAGGGTAACTCAACAAAGAGCTAAGCCGTCATTGATAATTTTTCAAGTCCAATTTTTTACTTCAGAATCAGAAAAGGTAGATTTTTTTTATATGACACGGTAAATATCGATGTTGGTTACATAATTGTCAAAAAAAATTACAGTAAAAAATATAAAAAAAAATTGGTACCATCTAAATTAAATGTTTAAATTGGGCCCCGTTAATAATCTAATAATAGTCAAAACCATGAATAAATTCTTGTTGCACATTGTCGATAACATCTGCGGTTATGTTTCGTACTTTTTGACGTATTCGATTTTTTAGGACTTTCAAATTGTCGGGCTGGGTCAAGTATACTTTAGTTTTAAGTATTTCCACAAAAAATAATCAAGAGGGTCAAGTCTGGTGCTCTGAATGGCCACTCGATTGTTTTTTTTCCAACGATTGGAAAAACCTTATCCCAGTAAGCAGCTCAGGTGTAGAGTAGTGGGGCGGCGCTTCATCTTGTTGGGAAAAAAGTCTTGCTGAAACAGATCGGGTTCTTGTGGGTCTGGATACCAAGTTATTAGTGCAGGAATGGGGTCAGTTTGAAGAAACTCCAAATATCTCGTAATATTGAGGGCACCGTCAAAGCAATAAGAACCTATTACTCATGACTTAACTATATTGCACCATACGTTTACTTTTTGAGGGATTTGATTGTTAACTGCTGTGAAGCAACATGGATTTTTAGTTTCCCAAAGCCACAATTTAGCTGACCCTTTAAAGCGAATGTTGTTTGTCAGAACAAATAGTTCAGTTTTCAAAATTACTGTTATCATTTCATAATTGTTGCATTTGCTCTCGAAACTAATTTCGACTACTGTAATCGGCTTCCGACAACTCCTGATTCAAGCATACTTTGTGATAGTTTCGCCTTTTTCTGTACTTTATGCACATTAGAATGGTCTACATAAAAGGCGAAGCTGTTTCCATGAGTGCGAATTGAGGATTATCTTGAGCTGTCAATAGAATATTAGCTGATCTTCTTCTTCTGTTATTGAGGATCGATCAGATTTCTTAGTACCTTGAATATGCTCATATTCTCTGAACGTTGCCTTAACTTGGTTCACCATTCTTTAGCTTATAGGTTGCCGATGAGGGTGAATTGCATTGAATAACTCAACCACCTCTGTTTGTGTATGCATTCCATCTCTAGAATTAATCATGCTCAATATTCCAATTCTTTCACGTTCCATTAATTTTATCATTCGGGATTCAGGATACAAAATCATAATACCTAATATCAAAACTGAATTTTTGTGATAATGAAAATAAAAAAATTTGTAGATAAATTTAATATCGTTAATGTTATTACCAGTGGGAAGGTGGAAAATCTTGCGAATCGAAGAAATTTTTCTTGACAATTTCCTTATGTAACCAACATTGATATTTATCTTACCGTATATAAAAAAAAGTGCTCTATCTGATTTAAAAAAAATGGGGTGTACAACTGAAAAAAATATCAATGATGTCTTAGCTCCTTTTTGAGTTACCTTGTATACTTCAGTAGCAAGCAAAAAAACTCTAAACTAAAAATAAAATTCGAAGGGTCTGAGTGGTTTTACAAACAAGTACCTATTTACTTTATACTGAATTTATTCGCTACAGTATGAAGGCACTGTATTTATATAGATGGGGGGAGAGACGCCAGCAACATTACCATTCCTAGTGTAAAATGCAGGGTCAGGTCTATTTTTCTGAATTCGAAGCTTTTGGAGGGGGCGACCGCAAGAAAAACAAGTTGTCGACAGGAGGACGGGAGGGGGGAGATGCCAGCAGCATACACATTCCTAGTATAAGAGGCAGAATCTGGTCTATTTTCCTGAACTTAAAGCTCTTGGCTATCGCCCCCCCTGGATCTGCACCTCAATATATATATATATATATATATATATATATATATATATATATATATATATATATATGTATATATATGTATATGTATATATATATATATATATATATATATATATATATATATATATATATATATATATATATATATATATATTCACTGAATGAAACTAATAACGACATAGCGATAGGATAAACGAAAAATTGATAGTGAAGGTAACTTAACCTTGGTAATTTTCATGGATGTCTGGTAAGTATAAAAAAATTGTAGAATATACAGGGTGTCTGGTAAGTATATGTCAAACTCTCAGCAGTGTATAGAAGTTGGCAGAATAACCCTGAGTTATTGATTGATTTGATAACATAGCAGGCTAAGTGTGAGGAGCCTTACTCTGCAGCCAATAGAGTTAATGTGTCTTTATATCTGTTCTAAGCGAACAAATTGATTGCCTTCATTAGGTTTAGAAATCTGCCTACTAGTTTGTTCTTTGTGTATAAGCCACGAATGATCAATTTCTGAAGGTTTAAAAATAACCCTAATGTTTTTTTCCAAGGCTCCCCAAATTGAGGATATGGGGCTCAAAATGAGAACTCCGTGATTTACCTTTGGACTAGATTATTTAGATATTTTGGACAATTATATAATGAAAAGGATTCTACACTTATTTTGGAAAATCTACCATTTTCGAGAAAATATGAATCGTAAATACCAATCATATGAAATTGTGTGTGTGATAATGTGATTAAGCTTTTTGTTTTCAAGTAATTAACTAACACAACTAAACCTAATAATTTACTTACTACACAGTTAATTAATTAAAACTGATTATCATTAAAAACCAGTGGACTTAATAATTTAGAGTAATGCTAACATGCTACATGTATTTACTGTATGGACCAACATAATGCAATTCTCTACAGACAAGAAGAATTTATGTTCAGAAATTTTCATATCGAAATTTACGGGATCGAAGAACAATTGAAAGAGTTGATTGTAGCTGAAGAGAAAAAAAAGAGATTAAGAGTAACTATAAGTTTAACGAAAAATAATAACATCTTTTGGTTTAATAAAAATATTGTTCCAAACATTTATGTTTTAAAAGAAGATGTTCAAAATAGGTACTTTGTACCTCAGTATACTTTCTTATCCCGCGGATTTTATTTCGCTGTCATCGAAATAACATTTCAGACTCATTTCGAATAAGATTGCAGTAACGGATTATCTTTCAAAGCAACTCTTTCCTGGTATTTACGTTGAATAAATAAGTACAGGGTGTCTGAAAAGAAAGTTCACATTTAAAAAATCGATTTAAAAAAAAGTCAGGACTTTATTGAAAAAATGTTTATTACATATTAAAATACATTGTTTGGAAATTTATTTTTTAAAAATGATATCGTCCAAATGTAATCCGTTGCGCTCACGGCATTCATTTAATTGAGCACTAAAATTGCCCATGACGGCTCGGCAGGTATTCTCCGTGATGTCTGCCATTTCGTTGCGGATATTTTCTTTTAATTGTGCCAGGGAAGTAAGTTTGTTGGCGTAAGCTCTTGATTTGACATAACCCTATAGGAAAAAGTCCATAGGTGATAAATCAGGACTGCGTGGAGGCCAACTTATGTCACCTTTCTTTGAGATCAATTTGCCAGGAAAAATTTCAAACACTCGTGGCAGAGACATGTTGGACGTGTGTGAAGTTGCTCCGTCTTGCTGGAACCATGTTCTTTGGTTATAGCCAGGAAAATTTTGCAGTTCAGGCACGAAGAAGTCATCTAACATCTCCACATACCGCTCTGAAGTCACTGTTACTGTGCGTTCCCTTTCATCTTCAAAAAAGTACGGGCCGATAATTCCTCGCGCCGACATCGCAGCCCATACAGTCACTTTTGGCGAATGTAGAGGTTTCTGATGTTTGTGTTTTGGATTGTTTGCACTCCAATAGCGACAATTTTGCTTGTTTACATGACCATTAAGATGAAAATGGGCTTCATCCGAAAAGAAGATGTTGGTAAACGTTGAAAAGCATTCAGTCATCTGGTTTACGAAGTCAAGCCTCTGACCAGCATCCTGAGGCTTCAATTCTTGCACCAACTGAATTCTATAGGGGTTCAGCTTTAAATCTTTGTGTAAAATGCGGAATAATGATGACCTATGCACATTTAAAGCAACAGCACGCTTACGAATCGAAACGTTTGGGTCGTCACGAACAGACTGAGTAACACTCTCTACGTTTTCGACCGTTCTCGAAGACCTCGGACGCCCGAATTTTAATTAATCTAGTGTTGAACCGGTCTCTTCAAACTTCTGGACCCATTTTCCAATAAACCGAGCGCTTGGCGCATCATTTAAGTGACGAATATGTCGAAAATTGCAGAATTTTCTACGCGCTACAATCGCCGAATTACCGTTTTTGTAAAACTTACGTACGCACAAAGCACGGTCCGCTCCCAAGAAACGCTCCATAGCGACTAAATTCCCAAGAGCCAGGCTACCGATTGACATACCCCCCGCGCCGCTCGGAATAGTTGCGTTCACGCAATAAGCAAAACAAATGTGTACTTTCTTTTGAGACACCCTGTACTTTAATATTCATCAAAAAATAAATCGAACGAATTTAGGTTAGGAGATCTTTGTGACTGTAAAACAGGTCGTGCAATACCCATACGATAATTATGATAAGTATGTGTTAAATGGCGACGCGCTAAAATATTAAAATATGGTGGAGCATCAACGTGCATAAACCATATCTGAGTCCCAACTTGCAAGGGTAGATCTTCTAAAAGGTTTTTTAAATTTTGATACAAAAATTTTTATTTCGGTTCATCAGTTAATCTTTCTTCCAAAACGAAAGGCCCAATCCAATAATTCCCAATGATCTCCGCCCAAATATTGACTATCCATTTTTGTCAGGCTCAGTCTGTATATTGTATGAGGATGTTCTTTATATCAAATGTATAAATTATGAATATTTATAACACCGTTCTTCTGTTTTAGTAAAATGTTTTTTTAGACTGAGTAATTAAATCTTAAAGAATAATCGTCTAGAAATATTGCGTGCATCGCTTCTCATCCAAAATGTTTTCTTTTGTTGCTCTTCTAGCAAATAAATTTGATTTATCTTCAAAATGGTTGATTTTTTCGAAATATATGTAGAATATCTTTTTTTAGATAATTGCCTGAAGTATCTAAAAAATCCAGTTTTAGCTCTAGAAACTAATATCTGTCAAAATTTTGGACCTACGAGTTTAGTGCGGAACCCTTCTTGACCTCTTTCAAAATGTTCGGATTCGTGAATTTTAACAAATTAGAAACCCTGCAAAAATTTTATTAAAATATACAAGTCTACTAAAATGCTGCAGTCCACAAGGTAAATAACTATGTAGCCATTTTGGCTTATATAAACAATATGAAATTACACATTAAAGTAAGTAATTAAAATATATTTTTATAGCGTAAATAAAACAAGAGGTAAAGCGAACAGTAAATAAAAATAGAAGCCAACAGGATGATTACAAAATAATAATCTGTAATAAATACCAAAAGTCGGTGTATAAGATTTAAAACAATAAGCGTATCACAGCGGATTCTATTATGAAATATCCAATAAAGTATTTATTGACAAAATGCCATTAAAAACCTTTATTTTTCCAGCGTCAAATAATTGTTAATTTCGAGACAAAAAGTAAATAAAGATGAAAATATTCACTTCTGGTACAAATTTGCACTGAACATCGGGTTACAAAATTATAATATGATATATCCCCTATACGAAACGTTATTTTTTAGAGAGTAAAAAACGAAAATAATCTAACGGATTATTTATAATTTTACTCACCTCAGTGTAAAAGATTTTGCTTCAAATAAAACATATTTTTAGTGAAAAAATTAGCTAATTTTGAGTAAAAATTTTGACCATTTAAATGTGTAACGTAACGCTACATGACTTGCTACAAATCCGTGGATATTCTTGACAGATCTAAAGCTGTACATAGATTATTAAATGAGGGTAAAGTGCCCTAAACTTCTCTCTACTATGTTTGGGTTACACTATAAATATGAGTATCAGTAGTATCTGTATAAATGAGAATACTGCAAAAGGTTATTAAATTTAACGTCATGTAGAATGTATTATTTTGGCAGCGAAGGCGATGATACACAACATAGGAATGGGGTCGGTATTTTTATAAAATGGAAAATGGAAAAATTTGTAAGAAACCTTGTTCCTATCAACGACAGAATAATGCTTCTCCAGTTTAACTTCTTACAGCAGAAGAGAAAAACGATCACCACGTTGAAGTATTTTACTAACAATTAAATAACTCCGTAAATAGGCTGAAATCCACCGAAATCACTACAACTTAGGTGATTTTAATGCAAAAATTGGCAAAGGTCGTAGATCTGACTTGTTAGAAGGACATGACTTGGGTGAAACCAATGAACGTGATGATAGACTGTTTGAATTTCGCCCTGATAATGGCATAGTAATAACAAACACATGGTATAAGCTGTATCAAATTGATTACATATTGATTAACAAGAGATTCAGAAATTGCGTAAAAAAGGTAATAACATATCCAGGTGTTAACATTGGGTTAGACCACAAAAGCAAAAAAAGATCAAACAAAAAATTCTTGTAGCCAAGGAGAAGTGGATGGGAGACAGATATAGAGAAACGGAGAAAGTTGAGAGGAAACATGATATTCTCAATATGTATAAGAAAGTTAGAGAAATTTCAGGATTGCTCAACAGGATAGCCCCTAATATACTAGTGGACAAAACAGGTAAACCTCTCATTGATGAATAAGAAATACTGGAGAAATACCAGAAGAATGGCTGAAATCTGTTTATGTAACTTTACCAAAAAAGAACGTGCCAAAAGATGTAACGAATACAGGTTAATAAGTCATATGAGTCATACCTTGTTTTTCAGGTACTATTTACTGTAGAATAAGAAATAAATGTGAAAGCGGACTGGATGAGACCCAGTTTAGGTTTACAAATGCTCTTGATACTAGAGAAGCGCTGTTTGCTCTAAATATACTTCAGAAGTGTTGAGACCAACGTAAAGATATATTCGTATGCTTTATCGATTAAGAGAAAGCGTTTGACAGGGATAGCATGTGAAGCTCATAGATATACTGACGAATGCTAGTGTGGATAGCAAGGATATGCGGATTATAGAGAATTTATATTGGCGTCAGAGGGCACTGGTCTATGTTAATGGTAAGCTTACCAAAGAATGTCAAATTCAACGAGGTGTTAGACAGGGATGTATTCTCTCTCTACTGCTGTTTAATTTATATACGGCCAAAGTTTTTTTAGAAAGCCCTACATAACAAAGTATTTGGGGTTAAAACCAATGTCGAGTTAATAAACACGATTCGTTATGCCGATGATACGGCCATCATAAGTGATAGCCTTTAGGGTCTACAACAACTCTTAGATTCTTTCAATAGGGTTGGGAAAGAAATGGGACTCAACATAAATGCTGCTAAAACTAAATTTATGATTTTCAGTCGTCTAACATATCCAGACGCTTCACTGCTAATAAATGGAAAAATCGTTGAAAGAGACTCTCACTTTAAGTATCTTGGATGTTGTATTACTGAACAGTTTGAGCCAGATAAAGAAGTTAAATGCAGAATCAGCCCGCACAAGTTTTCTAAAAATGAGATCGCTTAAATGTTACATTTGCTCAGTTTTGTTGTTTGAAGCCGAGGTGTGGACACTGAAGGCTGCCACGATCAATCGTTTGGAGGCATTTGAGATGTGGTTGCATAGGCGAATGCTTCGAATTTCCTGGGTAGATATGCAGACTAATATAGTGGTTTAAGATCGGGCAGATACAACTCGTGAATTGCTAACAACTGTAAAATGCAGAAAACTAGCATATCTTGGCCATGTTCTCAGAGAGGTCGGTACAGAATTCTTCAACTGATAATCAAGGGTAAGATCGAGGGTCGTAGAGGTGTTGGAAGAATGCAGATCTTTTGGCTGAGAAACATCCGGGAGTGGACAAGAATACACAGTGCTGAACAGCTGATCAAGTCGCCATTGTAATGGCCAATGTCAGGGGGACCTGACTGGGCATAAAAAGAGGAAGAAGTAGAATATGGTAGGCCATGGTAGCAAAAAGGGCAAATCATGAGGATTGTATACTGGTTGTATACAGCAGTCGCATGACTCATGATAACCGATGGCTTGGTTGTACGGTGGATAAAAACAACTCACAAGTGAGACACTTTAGAG
This sequence comes from Diaprepes abbreviatus, assembly GCA_034092305.1. Lineage (NCBI taxonomy): Eukaryota > Metazoa > Arthropoda > Insecta > Coleoptera > Curculionidae > Diaprepes > Diaprepes abbreviatus. The sequence continues at coordinate 14,388,461 of JASJET010000139.1, forward strand.
TTTTCTGAACGCCAGAGATTGACGTGTCTATGCGTCATGGGAGCCATGATATAATAATCAAGACTGAAGAGTAGGGGCGTACAAACTGAAACAAAACATGGTTTGGTGGACTGGAACTGCCCTCGAACATTCCAATGACATGGTTATTAACTTATTGTTAGAAATGAGCAGTGATATAGGAGCTGAAATATACGGCGATACTTCCAAATTCCATATAACAGGCATTGGACAGCACACCACTATATTTCCGGCAGAAATAGTATTATATGCAACTGATATCTGTCTTCGAGAGAATCTCACGGGGAGTTCCAAAGGCCAGACCGTTCTCATCTTCTCCACTAGTGAGGCAGCGCTAAAGGCGCTTGCATTTCAATAGATATTATCTAAATTGGTCTTAGACTGTCTTCAAAATCTCATCGTCCTGGCAAAACACGACAAGGCTATTTTTGCATGGATATTGAGCCACAAGGGTATCCTCATTAAAACGCAAACTAACTTTTAAGACTAAGGTCTGCCATCTCTATTATTGGACCGGAATCAATATTTAGCATCACTCAGGCTACTATTCGTGCGTGGATATCCTGGTGGATCAACTATCAACACTAGACCCACTGGAATCACATTGCGTCCATTTGGCAAACTAACTTCGATAATCTGTTTTTAAACATATAACAAACAGATTAGGCTGGCTATTTTTTATACTTAGAGGACAAATTTGTGAACAGGCTCCTAACCCTGATTAAGTCAACCAATCTGTTCACATAGAACAGATATAGCTGTCACTAGGCTGTAGTGTAAGAGCTTCCTAACCCTAGCCTGTTATATTGCTACTCTGGTAGTTTATGCCAAAACCTTACAGTGAAATGAGAAGAAATTCAATAATAAAGTACTACCAAAATAAGTAATAAAGCGAAATCACCAGGGTCAAGTTGAAAGTTAGTAGCTGAGCCAGCGGAAAAATACGCCAAGTTAACCCCTATGTCAGAGATCAGGGTGGGTTATTCAGGGCGCCATTGCATTTATGGCTAAATTGAATCCAGAAACTTTCTGCGATGTAGTTAGGATCAAGATTTTAACTTCATTCCTGTAGATAAGCAAGTAAAAAAGGATATACGTCAATGAGCATGTGGACCTAATAATATATATATATATATATATATATATATATATATATATATATATATATATATATATATATATATATATATATATACAGGAATTATTTTAAAGTGCTTAATATATTATTTATTGGCGAATTTTATTACGTCCACAGGTTCACAGTTTTTTTTTACTTGCTTATCTATAGGAATGATGTTAAAATTTAGTTACTAACGATATCGGGAAAGTTTCTGGATTCAATCTATCTATAGATGCAGTGGCGCCCTGAATAATCCACCCTTGCTTTCTGACATAGGGGTTAGCTTGGCATATCTTCCCTCTGGCTGGGCTACTAACTCTCAACTTGACTTTGGTGATTTCGCTTTATTATTTATTTTGGTAGTACTTTATTATTGAAATTCTTCTTATTTTACTAAATATATATATATATATATATATATATATATATATATATATACCATTTTTTTTTTATTTTGTCTTTTCTTGGGTTTAGGTTCTATATTTAATAAATACATAAAAACTGTTTGACGTTTCGCCCTTTATTCAAGGCATTTTCAAAATGTTTGCCTCCTTGACATTTTGCTGTTTTGTTTATATATATATATATATATATATATATATATATATATATATATATATATATATATATATATATATATATATGAAGTAAAATGCGAACAGTAAATGCAAACTTCTCTCCATCATATCCTTTTTGTGATAGAGGTTGCACAGTTAGAATAAATTGTTATAAAACGCAATTTATCCTATTCCACCACCATCGAGATGATGGCCTACCTGTATCACCATACCGAGAAGAAAGTCAAAACTTACCCTCCCCGCCACAGTGATACGGCAGAGATACATGTTTCGTCTCTACTAGACTCATCAGGGTACCGACATGCACCTGGCTGTGCAAAGGACGGATCGGAAGGAAGCATGCAAATACTGAACGCGGCTTCTCCGACCTCCCGCCGGATGGCGTATATATGTTTATGCGGATTTCACGGATTCCTCCGTGTGAGATGCAATAGCAGTGGATATATCCACATTATGCCGTTGTAGTGCTGAAATCACATTCAGCAAACGTACAACTATATGCAGCTCCGCGTATGAATGAAGTAAAATGCGAACAGTAAATGCAAACTTCTCTCCATCATATCCTTTTTGTGATAGAGGTTGCACAGTTAGAATAAATTGTTATAAAACGCAATTTATCCTATTCCACCACCATCGAGATGATGGCCTACCTGTATCACCATACCGAGAAGAAAGTCAAAACTTACCCTCCCCGCCACAGTGATACGGCAGAGATACATGTTTCGTCTCTACTAGACTCATCAGGGTACCGACATGCACCTGGCTGTGCAAAGGACGGATCGGAAGGAAGCATGCAAATACTGAACGCGGCTTCTCCGACCTCCCGCCGGATGGCGTATATATGTTTATGCGGATTTCACGGATTCCTCCGTGTGAGATGCAATAGCAGTGGATATATCCACATTATGCCGTTGTAGTGCTGAAATCACATTCAGCAAACGTACAACTATATGCAGCTCCGCGTATGAATGAAGTAAAATGCGAACAGTAAATGCAAACTTCTCTCCATCATATCCTTTTTGTGATAGAGGTTGCACAGTTAGAATAAATTGTTATAAAACGCAATTTATCCTATTCCACCACCATCGAGATGATGGCCTACCTGTATCACCATACCGAGAAGAAAGTCAAAACTTACCCTCCCCGCCACAGTGATACGGCAGAGATACATGTTTCGTCTCTACTATTCTAACTGTGCAACCTCTATCACAAAAAGGATATGATGGAGAGAAGTTTGCATTTACTGTTCGCATTTTACTTCATTCATACGCGGAGCTGCATATAGTTGTACGTTTGCTGAATGTGATTTCAGCACTACAACGGCATAATGTGGATATATCCACTGCTATTGCATCTCACACGGAGGAATCCGTGAAATCCGCATAAACATATATACGCCATCCGGCGGGAGGTCGGAGAAGCCGCGTTCAGTATTTGCATGCTTCCTTCCGATCCGTCCTTTGCACAGCCAGGTGCATGTCGGTACCCTGATGAGTCTAGTAGAGACGAAACATGTATCTCTGCCGTATCACTGTGGCGGGGAGGGTAAGTTTTGACTTTCTTCTCGGTATGGTGATACAGGTAGGCCATCATCTCGATGGTGGTGGAATAGGATAAATTGCGTTTTATAACAATTTATTCTAACTGTGCAACCTCTATCACAAAAAGGATATGATGGAGAGAAGTTTGCATTTACTGTTCGCATTTTACTTCATTCATACGCGGAGCTGCATATAGTTGTACGTTTGCTGAATGTGATTTCAGCACTACAACGGCATAATGTGGATATATCCACTGCTATTGCATCTCACACGGAGGAATCCGTGAAATCCGCATAAACATATATATATATATATATATATATATATATATATATATATATATATATATATATATATATATATATATATATATATATATATATATAGTGCATGCTTCCTTCCAATTTGTCCTTTGCACAGCCAGGTGCATGTCGGTACCCTGATGAGTCTAGTGAGAGACGAAACATGTATTTGTATCTTTGCCGTATCACTGTGGCGGGGAGGGTAAGCTTTGACTTTCTTCTCGGTATGGTGGTACAGGTAGGCCACCATCTCGATAGTGGTGGAATAGGATGGATTGTGTTTTATTACAGTTTATTCTAACTGTGCAACCTCTAACACAGAGAGGATATGATGGAGCGAAGTTTGCATTCACTGTTTCGCATTTTACTTCACTTACATACGGAGTTGCATATAGCTGTACGTTTGCTGAATGTGATTTCAGCACTACAACAGCATCATGTGGATATAACCACTGCTAATGCATCTCACACGGACGAATCCGCGAAAGCCGTATAAACATATATATATATATATATATATATATATATATATATATATATATATATATATATATATCAATGCAGATATGTTAAACTATATAAAAGGATCAAACAAGACCTATTGTGTTGCGCTAGAACACCGGAATATTGCGTAACGCCTTACAGAAAAAAGAAATATATTTTAATTTACAACATTAGACAAATTGTTATCATTTCAAAATAGTAGCTAAAAAAATAATACCAAGTTTGCCAGTTATTCCATTGGTGAGACTGTTAGTTATGTGTCTCGTACAGATCTGGCTGCAACACTACTCAACGGTGTAGTGGTGGGGAGGTACTTGTTAACATCAGTCCTCGTAGATTGAAAACTGAAGGTTTTTACCACAAGTGAACAAGAAAATAAAACAAAATGAAAAACAGAAACAAAAGAGTGAACTTCTAAGGCTACTTATAAATATTTAATTAAAAAAAGCAAAATAATTTTTTAATTAACCTTTCTTAAATAGACAAGAAATAATCAATTATTAAGTTACTTGTCCTTTTCAATTTAGAATCTTAAACTTTCTACATATTCAAAAAGCAAAAAATATATATATCGTCGGTTTGAGGAAAACTCAGGAACTAAAATAATTTTACCATTAAACCAATTAATTATAATTAAACATGTAATTAATTTAAAGTAAGATACTGCTTCAAACTGTTGAAATCAAGACAGATAAGAGTAAAAATATAAAGATATACCATAAAAGTTCAGTCTGGTTTCGGGTAAAAAACCAATATTTTGTTTAATAGAAAATAAAACAAATTACTCAACTAAATTAATCAACTCATAATTGGAAATAATAATAATAATAATAAAATAGATAATTATCATTTGAGACCACTGGTTACTATAAACGCTCAGTTTTATTTATACTAATTACTATAAAACACATCAGCTTCAATCTGGCTAAAATAAACGCAATTTTAAATATGCTCCAAAGCAAAAATAATAAATCAACATATAATGACCATATTCACCATAATGCTCAGTAGAAGACGAGGATACCCATTCTGAAATTAACTTTTTAATTAAATAAAAATTTAATTTAATCCAATTTGACCGATTTTAAATATCTATTTGTTATACACAAGTAATCACACTGAAGTCAAAATAAAAGTATTCAAGCTACCAGATATATCACGATGCTATTTGATTGTGATTTCACCTATATAGAATAACTAAAGCGTTACCATAATAACAGCTATCAAATCCTGAGAAAGCCCAAGGAAAATCGATCAACAATCACAAAAAAGCAACAAACGGTCTTAAAGCACAATATAAAACTTAATTATCAAGTAATACAGTTAAGTTTAGGTATTCAAGAGAAAATAATAAAACTTAAAATGATCTACTAAGGCCAGATTCAAATTGTTATTAAACTCATTGGTCAAGGATTAATTTTGAGCTCAAACTATAATAAATCAAAAATCTATAAAATATTGCTTTAATAAACTGCAATTAATGGATCTTACCCTGAGCTCTTTCGTGGGGTTAAAAGAATTCCTTCATTGAAACCTGCATAAATGCTAAAAACCCCATTTCCGAGCATGTTAGAGTAAAAATAACGCAATAAATAGCCAAACAGGTAAAATATAAGTCAACTAAACAGTTAAACTAATTTACTGGCACAATTTTAACTGTATCCTCCAAAATTCCTAAGGATGGACTAAATAAAATCGAGATGAAAAATTTACAGCTCTTTAGTTTTTTTTTTTTCAGAAAGGAATGTGAGGGTCAAGGCAAATGACCTCAATCCTATTTATATCAAATATCCTTGTATGTACACTACTCTTCTTCCTCGCCGGCTATTATCGACGCAAATTAAGAAAAGTATAAGTTTACTGTAAATTTCTCTCTATCAAAAATTATCGATTTCCTGAAAGTTTGGGGACCTTATAACTAGATGTCGCCCCAAACCCATGACGGTACCCAAGTAACGAAAAGAAAGAACGTTTATAACTTCAGTAAGTACTGAAAAGCATTTGACAGAGGTGAAAATTAAACTAGATCAAGGGGAAAATTAGTTAAGATATGAAGATATCCAATGGATTGGAACAATAAGAACAAAACAGCTCATAATGGAAAAAGTATCATTCTCAAAAGTAACTTCTATCAGTGCCAATTTGACAGTGAGAGAAAACGTAACCTAAACTATAAACAAACAAAATTTGCCATGCTAAGGGACGATAGAAAAATTACACTCGAATAGTAGGCAAGAAAACCGAGATTTAACTGGAAAAAAGGTAACAAAAAATTGAACATCAATGGAAATTAATACAACCATCCACAGTCTAGTAATTCCAAGCAAAACCACATAAATAGGGGTCAAGCAGTAATAATCAAATGTAACATAAAACCATACTTTGTAGACTAAGAATGTAGCTAAAAGAAGGATGATAAAATAACCGAGCGAGGAAAGAAATCATCAAGGAAGCTGAAATACGGAGAAATGTAGTTAAACTAAAAATCAAGTATACTATTTGTTAATCAAATAATTTATGTGAGATACTTAACGAAATTGTGTTTGGTTATTACGTGAGGATTTGCAAAAAAAAGGTAAAACTAATTAAACTAGCCGTAGTAAACTTAAATTGAAATTTCAACTGTGACAATATCATTCATTCAGTTAAAGATAGGATGGAAACACTTGTCATATTAGAAAATAAACGATGGTAGTATAGCTTCAAAATAAGGTATATAGTAGCGATTGAAATGTTAAAGGATAATGATGGAATGATCAAGGGTTTCTTTGTAACTTTACTGAAGAGTAGTCAAAAATAATAGGCCTAAATAACAAGAAAAAAATGTAAATACAACTTGTAAACAATAAATGTTGATTCACAACTTGAAATCGTTCAAAAGTGTTTCTACTAAATAATCGTTTTATATTGTACATTTATGGCGTTCTTTTGCTGTTTGAGACTGCTTCTTCCATTAAAAAAAAATGAAAAATAACGAACTTGGACACTTTTTCAAAGTGCTGACGAATTTTGGGGTCTACTGTTAGTATGTTTATGCAAAAAACACATTTTTTAATCATAATATCAGTTCTTTTTTGGCGATAGTGTAGTGTGTTAAAATTTTTCGTCCCTTTCGTTACGAATGTCTAACACATATCGAAAAATGATCAATGATTTCAATTTGCAGTAACTCGAAGTGATTAATCATTTACCACGAAAATGCTAATTTGTCATTCACGAATTAATTGATGGCCAACAGTGTGGCCACTTGTAATGATGTCACATATTGTATTTGCATATCGGTAAATTGTTTGTACGATACAGGAAATAATAATTTGTACTTTGATTGTAATTTAAATAGACTGTTAATTAGTCCAGACTGTGGCATATATTACTATACCGTATTTATTGACTATGCAACATTGAGTAAGCAATTTTAAAATAGAAGTACACAGAAAAATTATTTTCTAGCTGAAATGTTTGCAACAATGATATTGGAAATATGTCTATTTGTGAATAGGATATAGCTATTTATTTACAGAAATATCGAGACTATCGGTATTTGATGCAAAAAAAATTCTTAAATATAGTCTGTTATAAAAGTATTTTATTACTCGGGTAGTTCTCTAGTATTTCTTTCTTTCAATAGTATTTAGAATAGTTTTTTTGTTAAAAATTTTAAAAAGCGTTCTTGAATGAATGAACGAATAAGAGTGGTGATACTCGATCTTTCTTGCTTAGGCCCCGTTGGACCCACTGTATGTATGTAGAAATGGGGATCGATGCACTGCGACCTAATAGATCTATTGTGTTCCCCTTCTACTGTCAAGTCGTTAGGGATACTTTGCCGACTAGAGCAGGTCCTCCAGTCCCATTTTCCTCAGGAATCTTAGCTTCTCTTCTTCTATTTGATCTGTTTCCAAGAACCGTAATCTAGAGAGGATGTGGATAGATGTTTCGCACCCTTTTCTCTCTCTGCCAATTCGAGTTTCTTGAGGTGTTAGTTGGGAATGTCTCGTCAGGATTCCCGACAGAATTCTAAGTTGGTTTTGCAAGAATCTCTTCTGGTCGTAATTTCCAAGAAGTATCTTAGCTGTGTTTCATTCCTTGCGGATCCGCAAATTAATTGACTTTCCTGCCCTCTTCCTATCTTTTCAGTTCTTCCAGAACACAAATACTACTGATTCCATAGAGAGGTTCGGGCCCCAGAATAGTGTCGCGAGCTTGTCTACTATTTCATTTCCCTTTACCTCGGGGTGTCCCGGTACCCTTATTATTCCTACCTAATTCGTTTAGTTCTTTAAGCATTCCCAGATCATCTTGGAACCGATTATTCCACAACTCAGCACAATGAGGGCTGCTTGACTATCCAATATGATAATAATCTCCCGTCCGCGATAGTTTTTCTCTATCCTGAATTGAATGCATCTCCTGATGGAAGATGCTTGGTGACTTACTCAAGCTTCCAGGGTGTCTGAACTTGGGTCCACATACTCCCATTCTAGTTCCTCCCGTTGTTTTTGACCTATCCGCATAGCATTTAATGGACTTTCTGTTAAGTTTATTAATGGTATTTCTGTCCCATTCACTTTTGCGACTCAACTTTGTATTGTAGTTTTTCACAAAGTTAAACTTTTTTCATTTTATCTTGAGGTAAGGCTGGATAAGAGATTAGGCCTTCATTTTGCGACTTCATCTCTCATCCTCCTATATAATGCCTTCTTCGCCATACTCTCCACAAGTATATGTAGAGGTGCAAGGTTTGAGATTAGTTTCATGGCGGCTGTTGGGCAAGTTTTCATTGCTATAGTTATACACATAGGCCAGTATCTGAACTTTCGAGAAGTATTGGCCAGACTGGTTCTTTTACTCGAGATCACTGCTTCATATGTGATGATTCGTCACACTATTGCAGTGTACATCCACTGCAGTACTTTGCGGTTTGTGCCCCAGGTTATTTCGCGAAGTTTCTACAGATCATCAAAGCTTTTGTAGCCTTCTTGATTATTTCTTTTTTGTGTTTATTCCAGAGAAGTTTATTATTTAGCGTCAGGCCTAGATATTTAACCTCTGACTTTCATTCAATACCGTTTCCGTTTATTTTGATGGTTTTCAGAGTAAGGTTTTATTTCCTTGTAAATACTACTAAGGTGTTGACATTAAGTCTCATTATCTGGCAGCATGTCCAAGTCCTCTCGAGACTATGTCGCAAAGGCTATTCTCGTTGGACCCATTATAACCCACGATGATTATAAGTCATTCGAGGCCGATCGCTTTTGTGAATTCAAGTAGCCTCGTTACCTGACCTTGTCGGACGATCCCCTTCTACCTACCGGAGCAATCTGGAATCTACAAGAGTCTGATTGTACAGATGTTGTTTGCTAGATTATTAAGTACCTCCTTGCACTAAAGCACCAGTCGTGAAGCTAATACATTGGACCCCAGTGACAACATAGCAGCTCACTGTTTAAGCATACGTGCTCTTATTTGAGGTTTAATGAAAACTCTCTCTGTCATATGAAGGATTTGAAGGTGTGTTGCCATGTCCTCTAAAAATTCGCGTTGTGATGTCATTAGCTCCGTTCATGTTCATTTCAGATTTAGTTTTAGGATAAGGTGAAAATTATACAAAATATCCCTTAGTCTCAGATGGGAGGATATTGATGGAGAACAGTATATTTTTACTTAAAATCCTATCCAAATCTTATAAGTATATTTAACGATGAGAGTGTTGAGCGTGTGAACTGAAGGTCATGAAATAGAATTCTTTTCTAATTTTTTTTTTTGAATTTTTTAGATTTTTAATATTATAAGACCAGTATTAACTAATTTTATCTCAAACAGGATGACGATTAATAGATACATTTTCCTGATGACAATTTTTAAAAATTTATTATTTAAAATTACCAATTAAATAAGCATTCTTCACTAGACCCATATATGCTTTACCCTATTGTTCTGAAGATGTGTAGCTCTGGCAAATAAATAACCGAATCTTACATATTCCGACTTTGCAAAAAACAAATACAGCAAATAATTCAAAACTTCACTTATCTGAAATATTCATAAGGATATTTCCAATTTTACTGTGGTTAAAAAAGGTACTTATTAATGGATTTTTGTGGTTATTAGAAAGTTAAAATGAAACAATTATTAATTAATACTTTCTGCGTGCATTTAATTTGTCAGATTTAATTTTCAATCCTTTGTGTTGTAAATCAAAATTAAAAATTTGGCAATGTATCTAAAAATGATCATTTCAGTTATTTTATAAATTTAAATTGAATATTTTTAATTAAAATGAGAGTGTATGGATATATTATTTTGTGCAATGAGGTGTGAAAACAAATTAAAAGAAGAGTAATTCATTTACGCTATTAAATATAATAGCTGGTTATAACACCACTTTATGATTGAATTTTTTTGATGGATAATATATAAATATATATATATATATATATATATATATATATATATAAATATATATATATATATATATATATATATATATATATATATATATATATATATATATATATATATTATGTATATATATATATATATATATATATATATATATATATATATATATATATATATATATATATTATAGCGTAATGTTTTACGGCTGAGAACTTGTGATTCAGTATTAATCCGCGAATACATTCGTTCGTTCCTTTCGCTTCTTGTAGAAATTTGTAGACGTATCGCCAAAATCTCATTTGGAATCTTCTGTGCTTGCTAGTTATATATATATATATATATATATATATATATATATATATATATATATATATATATATTTATATGAAGTAAAATGCGAACAGTAATTGCAAACTTCGTTCCATCATATCCTTTCCGTGTTAGAGTTTGTACAGTTTGAATGAATTGCTACAAAACACAATTCATCCTACTACACCACCATCGAGATGATGGCCCACCTGTACCACCATACCGAGAAGAAAGTCAAAACTTACCCTCCCCGCCACAGTGATACGGCAGAGATACGTGTTTTCGTCTCTACTAGACTCATCAGGTTACCGACATGCACCTGGCTGTGCAAAGGACAGATCGGAAGGAAGCATGCAAATATTGAATGCGGCTTCGCCGACCTCTCGCCCGATGGCGTATATATGTCTATGTGGCTTTCACGGATTCACCCGTGTGAGATGCAATAGCAGTGGATATATCCAAATTATGCCGTTGTAGTGCTGAAATCACATTCAGCAAACGTACAACTATATGCAGCTCCGTGTATAGAATGAAGTAAAATACGAACAGTAAATGCAAACTTCTCCCCATCGTATCCTTTGTGTGTTAGAGGTTGCACAGTTAGAATAAATTGGTATAAAACGCAAATTTATCCTATTCCACCACCATCGAGATGATGGCCTACCTGTACGACCATACCGAGAAGAAAGTCAAAACTTACCCTCCCCGCCACAGTGATACGGCAGAGATACATGTTTCGTCTCTACTAGACTCATCAGGGTATCGGCTGTGCAAAGGACAGATCGGAAGGAAGCATGCAAATACTGAACGCGGCTTCGCCGACCTCCCGCCGGATAACGTATATATGTCTATGCGGCTTTCACGGATTCACCCGTGTGAGTGAATGTGATTTCAGCACTACAACGGCATAATGTGGATATATCCACTGCTATTGCATCTCACACGGGTGAATCCGTGAAAGCCGCATAGACAAATATACGCCATCCGGCGGGAGGTGGGCGAAGCCGCGTTCAGTATTTGCATGCTTCCTTCCGATCTGTCCTTTGCACAGCCAGGTGCATGTCGGTACCCTGATGAGTCCAGTAGAGACGAAACATGTATCTCTGCCATATCACTGTGGCGGGGAGGGTAAGTTTTGACTTTCTTCTCGGTATGGTGGTACATTCTATACACGGAGCTGCATATAGTTGTACGTTTGCTGAATGTGATTTCAGCACTACAACGGCATAATGTGGATATATCCACTGCTATTGCATCTCACACGGGTGAATCCGTGAAAGCCGCATAGACATATATATATATATATATATATATATATATATATATATATATATATATATATATATATATATATATATATATATATATATATATATATATATATATATATATATATTCAGTCCCCATCATACGATTTTTTTTTTATTAATAGCTTTATTCGAAATTAGACTTTAGCATTAATTTGTGCTTCGATCGAGATGAAAATTAACCAAAAAAATAGTAGTCACGTATGTGTCAAATTTTAATTTTTTTCAAAAAAAAAATTCAAAAGTGGAGTTATATCTCAAAATATCGGAAAAAGTCATAAGAATAAGTTTTTCTAAATATAATTTTTAGCCCATATTCAGCTGTATAAAATAATTTAGATTTTTTTGTCCATTTTTTGTAAATTGCACCACTATTGCAAAATAAGACTCAACGCAATCTACATAAAACTTCTTACTTTTTAACAATGCCTCAGACATAATTTGTTTAAAGTAGCGCCATATTAAATGTGTGTTTTTTTTACAAAATCCAAATAGGGCTATTAAAATTTGATCACATGTGATGCAAAGTTTATTTGTTTTTGACCCTGAATAAGGTAACTTCATCAAAAACTATTTTTGAAAACGTGGCTTGTGTCTAAATTTGACAGACATTGCTAAACAGACTACTATTTTTTGGGAAATTTTCATCTCAATCGAAGCAGAAATTGTTGCCAAAGTGAAATTCGAATAAAGCTATTCATAAAAAAAATTCCATATGATGACGACTATATTAGTCACACTGTATATGATTCAGTAATAATCTCGAAATATATGCATTCGTTCATTTAGTTTCTTGTAAAAATTTGTAGACGTTTCGCCAAAATTTCATTTGGTATATTTCGTGCTTGCTAGTTGTAAATCAATAAACAGCAAGCATTGGCTATTGCTTTTTGCCATCATCCTGGAAACCTAAAACCTTGAAAAAAATCATGGCATTTACAGCATTTCATGTGCAGACTGCCATCAAACCTACATAATTACGTGCTTTTCCATTTCTTTTTCGAATTTCATCCGTGATGTCGTTATTATTATTATCAGTTGTTCCTAAATAGCTATATTTATGTACTTGTGCAACGGGATTGTTATGAATGTGAAGATTTCCATTTACTGTTTGTTTTTGATATAATCAAAAATTTGATTTTCTTTACATTAAGTATCAATCATTTTCCTTTACTAGCAGTCAATCAAAGATTCCATTAGGTCACTGTCATCTGCGTATCTCATATAATATTGATTGGATTGCCATTAATACTTATTCTAATCTTTTTCAGGTCTAGGGCTTTCTTTACGATCTTCTCTGAATATAAATTAAACAGCAAAGATGGCAGCAGATATCCCTGTCTTACACTTCTTCTGATTTGGCATCATTGCTCTGTGATCTCTATATAGGTTAGTTATTATTCTTATATCTCAGGTGTCATCTATTTTTGCGAGTTGGTCGCGTCAAACTTTGTCGAAATCCTTATTTTAACCCACAAAGTCGACGTAAATAGCCTAGTTTACATCGAGACATTTTTGAGCCAGAATTTTGTAGGTAGCTTGGAGAGTTCCAACAAGGTTGCGAAATCTGAACTGTGTATCTCTTATTTCTGTTTCTAGTTTCCTCTCTCTGTTATGGATTATTTTGAGAAATATTTTGAATATATGGCTCATCAAGTTGATTGTGCGATGATCACTGGTAATCAGCCAATCATGTTCATAGACCTCACTGAATAACTCTACCAGTTTTAGCTCTTTTATTTTTTGATGATCTGATGACTTCTTCTGTGGGCTGGTTTCCTCATAGAAAGTGCCAAAGTACATTGTCTTTCATTTTTAAGAGTTCTTCTAAGTATTTCTTCCTTAATGTTAGTTTTTCTTTTAGGTTCTTGCGGTTCATTTGTTTATATTGTTCTTCGTTTTTATACTTAGCTGCTTTCCTGGAATCCATTAGTGATCAAATTTCATCCATCATCCATTTGCCCTTAAGATTTTTCAAATCTTGAAACAATTTTTGGAGGCTTTAACTGCTTTTCAGGTAGTGAAAACTGCTATTCAAGCATTTCTGTTTGACATTTGGGAATACAGAAAAAGCCATTAGAGGATAAATCATATGAAAACACGTGAAAATATATTACATCTATGTTTTTCTTTTTCAATTTATTAATTGTTTGATATGCTGTGTGAGAGCTGATATTGCTATGAAGGAAGATGCGACGTTTTTGGTTGTTTTTCCCGATGATGTCGATGACTTATGGCAAACAATTTATTGCATATCATTCAGCGTTACTTGTTCTTGGAATGGTTGGGAACTGTTCAGTGATTATTTTCTTGAAAATACAACTTTTGAGGGATCCAATTGACACTCAAACATTAGACTGTTGCCTAGTTTCTGGTTCATATGAATATATCATGGTTTTGTCATGTTACGATGTTATATATGGACTTTGCTGTTCCTCGATCAAATTTTTGAAGAATTTCCTTAGACCAATTAATATAAGCCCCTTTCAAGCTTCATTTAAATTATGCGCAATCCATCGAGATTAGACTTTCTTCACACCTGAATGGTCATGTAAAATCAAATGTATTGCAGTCTTCGATACGTCCAAGGATAACTTTATCTCATGGTAAGCTGTATATGGGTCTTTTTTAGTCATATTGTGCTCAGCATCGGTGTTTTTTCAAATAACAATCAAATTTGGTAGACCGTCATGAAATTCAGCAGTCTTTTTTGGTAGTGCTTGATTATCAAAAGGTAAACGAAGCGACTCTATGCCTTGTTGTTGAGTTAGGCTTTTACTTATATTGAGAAAAAAATCTTCCAAGACAACATTTTTTTTTCAAAAAGCTTAGTGTAAATAAATCGGCCAATTTCTTACTTGTAACTCTTTTGCTATTAACAAATGTCAAATTTACGGAAATATTAATTACATATCTCAATAGCGCTATCTAGCGGTCGTTTTCAAAACCTCAAAGTTTGCCCTTGTAAAAAATTTAATGAAATTTTGAAATATCTATTCAATGCTACCGCTCGATTAGGTAAACAAAAAAAATCATCCTACTTTTCAGATATTAGAAGATATCCTAATTTTATTACAATTTTGTCCCACATCTGGTTTCAGGTTAGTAGAAAGCATGTGCCTGCGTTCAAAGATAATTAATATGGTTGATGTTATGTCACTTGCTTGACCGTTCTTGTTCTAGAATTTTTCTCATCTAATTTTAATGGTATCTATATACTGCAAATTTCCCTTCTAAAATAATAAGATGCAAATATTTCTCAGAAACTAAAAAAGAAATAGTTCCCATTTTCATTTCTATTTTCTTCTACATACCGCAAAATACATTTTTAACGATTCCACAACCAAAATTTCCCTCTGCTTTTACCTGTAAAGTTGATAGGCCATACATCCTACACATCCAAACATAAATGACGGGCGCAGTTATGTAAATCATCCACTGGAAAAAAAATGAGGCGGTTGGAAAAACGATTTGTGAATCTTAAACATCAGTAGCGCCAACTAAATCGATGAAAAATATTCCGTTAATGGGTTTAGATCGTACGTTTTTAGGAAAAAATATTTCACAATAGAATTTAGAAGTTGTGTTATAAAATCAATTTATTAGACATTTTTTGACGTTATAGAAGTTTTCAATCAAAGACGATTGTTAGAAATAAATTTTCACTATATTTAAGTTAAACATTTTCAAAATTAAAATATAACACGTTTCGTTAGATTATAGGTTCTTCAGATGCTGACTTTAAATGAACATTGATTGAATGATACAGCAGGTCAGGGTTAAGAAGCCTTTACATTCTAGTCTAGTGACTTATTGTGTAGAATGCTATATCTATTTTATGCGAACTATTGGTTGCCTTAGTCAGGCTTAACAGCATGTTCATTAGTTTGTTCTTTGAATTGATCGATCCTTAAAGGTGTCTCCAGTAGGGTACAGCTTCGAAGATTATATGTCAGGCTGTTTCGTCTTCTTCGTCACATAGTTCACATGTTAGTTTTTCATTATAGATTTTCATTGTGTGTGGATATTTCCTCAAGCTGGTTATTAGTCCTGTTAGCTAAATGATTTATTAGTTTTTTGCTTTCCTATGGGCTGTATAAATTTATGGTTTTACTATGTATATTGAACATTATTGATATTTATAAAATAATATTGATATAAGTTAAATAATGGGAAATTATTTACATAAGTCGATTTGATCATTATGCAAAATTTCTGAATATAGTAAACCCCGTTGGATCGATCACGTTTAATACGATTGCCCATATAATATACTATTTTACGTTGGTCCCTGAAATTTAGGGGTTATTTTCTTTTAGAGGAAATATAGACGGATAATATTGTTAATTAATAACTACCCTGCTCATTCCAAATATGTTGAGTTAAAGAATATCAAGCTTGTTTTCTTGCCTCCAAATGCGACGTGTAAGTTGCCACCAATGGATCAGAGCATTATAATAGTCCTCAAACAAGGTTACAGAATTCAAATGATACATCGCTATCAAATGCAGGACCTTAGTTACAAAAGATCCCTGAATGTGTATGATGCACTAAACTAACCTAAACATTATAGCATGATTTTAACAAGACAGATTTCCGAAATAACCAAGATAACATCGTGTTGGAAGAAATAGAATCTTAGGTACTGGATATTCTTCTATCAATGAAAAGGTTGCAACCTATAAAGTCCGTACGAGTGAAGATTTTATTAAAGATGCAAATAGCACCCAGAAAGCGACCCTAAGTGAAAATTTGTCAGTAGTTGATGATTTAAGATATTATATATTGAAGATGCATTTCAAAACTTAAATTATATAAAAAGACTTGTAATTGCTAATGTATGAAAATCTACTTCAAAGTTATGATCTTTGTAAAATAACTTTATAAATACATACAATAGTTATGCATCTATTTTTTCCTCTCTCTCTCTCCTAATACTCTTTCCCACTTAAGACACGTTTTTGATGGGTCCCTTTAAAATCATCTCAAACGGATTTTACCGTACTTATTTCCAAAGTTTTAAAATTTTCATTGGATGATTACACTAAACAAATGGTTTGAATAGTTAGAGTTTGTTTTTTCAATAATAAAACTCGAATTGGAAATATTTTCTAAATGTTTTTATCAGTTCGACCTATATAAACCTGATTAGAATCTTTGCAATTACAATATACTTCAGACTTTTGCATTCGTTTGTCTTTGGTTTAAGGTCCTTAATAAATTTGTCTATGGAATTATTCGCACTTTACTGTTTTGCTTTTTTTCCCTACATATTAATATATTGTTATCTATTTTTAGTGTATATTTTTCTTTAATAATTTATCCTTTTCCTTAAGGAGATAATCATTATTTATGGCTATTTATTCAATTCATTTTGAAAAGCAGATTTATTATTATGTATTATGGTATCTGTGTACGAAGGTTTATGAAAAGTTAAAAAATTATATTAATTGTGTTAAATCATGAACATTATTTGGATTGGGTGTTTTCTTTTCTAAGGTAAAGTATATACTTGAATGGAGGAAACTATTTAGCCAGCTATGTGTTCCAATAAAACAAATTAATACATAATCGAAGTATCTATACCAATATAGAAATTGTTTAAAAAGAGAAAATTTACTGATCTTACTTTCTAAAGAACTAAGTAGGTTTTTCCTTATTAGACTTTCTTTACTGGTGTAAGTTACAGTATAGAAAAATAATTTTATTTCATATAAGGTGTCAACTAAAAAGGTTTTTATAATTTTAGTTGTTTTAGAAAAATATTCTTGTAGTTTGTTATTGCATAATTAGAAACCAGGAAAAAACCTAAAATATTTAACATATCGTAGTAGGTTCAATCAGTAATGGTCACTTAAAAATTTCGTACGTTCGAAAATTTCATTTCTTCAAATATATGCAACGGTCCTAAAAAAAGACTTATTTGTTTGGTACAAAAATTATAACTATTTTTTTCCTTTGTTTTGTAAAAAAAACATAGTTTTTTTTTTCATTGTATATTTCTCTAGAATTTTAGATAAAAAGCAATACTGCAAAGAAAAATTTGATTTTTGATAACAAGGTTTATTTTCTTCAAAAAAAAGTTTTAGTTAACAAAACTGGATGGCATTCTTGTGCTATTTTAATATTTTTGTATATGTACTAAAATGTTTATTTCTCAGTCGTAGTGAGCGAAAAGGCTAAAAAATACCATTAATTTTTAAGTTTACTACAAGTTATATACCTAAAATTCCCTTTTTTAACGAAAATTTTTCTTAAAATTTCTAAAAGCTAGTAACTATGCTTATTTTTAAACTTCACTAAATTCACCAGTAGGCTCTGAAAATAATGACAAATTTTAGGCTTTTTATGACATAAGTAACTAAATAAATTATTAATCTTGTGTAATTCCAGTGAAATATACACTGAAAAAAATACACTTTATTTTTGCAAAATAAGTAAAAAAAATAAAAGTTAAAATTTTTGTATCAAACTTTAAATTAAAAATATAAATACAAATAACTTTTTCTTATGGTACTTACTTATAATAGGGCAAATAATGATATTTTTGAACGTTTGAAATTTTTAAATGACATTTTCGAGTTGAAACAAATTTAATGTTAAATATTTTAGGCTATTTTCTGGTTTCTAATTAGGCAAAATTAATTGCATGGGTTATTTTTTAAAAGTTAAAGGAATAAAAAAAAATAAGTTTTTTTCGCGACATGTTAAGCAGATTCATTATTTCTTGTCTTATTATAAGAAAAAAGGAAGAAAATGAGATGTTCTACAAATCTATTGCGTCTCGTTTCCTTATCTATATAAATAACCTTCACACATGTATAAAGTTAACCAGAAAAAGAAACATACAATTCAAATTGTTTTCTTGATTTAACTATCAGAAAAGAAAATAATTAACACAATTTTTTAATCTGTCATAATAGTTCGTACATTGATACAACTATACGTAATAATTCATGACTTCCAATTCAATATAAATCAGCTATTTTTCAACGCATGATTCAGACACTAGCACCTGTTGTAACTTTGGATATAAACAAACTACGAAATAAGTATATTTTACTTAATGACCAAATTTTTCAATATATTTTACTAATATTTTATGATCATTAATAATGTTAAAAGTACTTTTAAACGACTTATATTTCAATATGCAGATTGTCCGATAATACCATGCTTACCGTTAAGGAACTTTATTTAGAATAACTTCCTGTATAATATATCATTTTTGAATTATACTTAAAATTTTATACATATTTTATATAAAAGTTGGCATGTGAAAAATGCCACATTTTATACTTTGGAAATTTATTGTTCATAAAACAATTTTTCTCTCGGATTATATTATAGTCACTTACTTTTGGGAAACTATAATTTATGGAAAAATATATCGTCAAGAATGTTTACAACACCTTTTAAGGCTATTTTCATATTTTCATTAAGTGCGGCAGCACCTTCGTGTGAGATGTCTTGCATATATTTAAACTAATAATTTCAAAAAGTCAATGTGCCTTTTTTCGCAAAAGTTTTGGATACGCTTGTAGATAAGCGTATGTTGGACTTCAAAATCTTGGCTTGTTGAACATGTCGCAGTTTGGATTTTCGCTTTCCAGAAGCACTTCCTCTTCCTGTGCCGTGTCAGGTTCCCCTGACGTTGGTAATTGCAATGGTGAGTTGATCACGGTTTTTTGCTATTCTAAATAGCTGTTCAGCACTGTGTTTTCCTGTACACTCTCGGATATACCTCAGCAAACAGATTTACTTCCTTCCAACACCTCTACGAATCTCGATCTTATCCTTCATTATCAGTTGAAGAGTTCTGTACCGATCCGCTCCGAAAACATCACCAAGATAGGCTACTTTTTTGCATTTTACAGTTGTCAGCAATTCACGAGTGGCCTTTGCCCTATCTAAAACCTCTATATTAGTCTGCATAGTTATCCAGGGTATTTGAAGCATTCGCCTATGCAACCACATCTCAAATGCCTCAAAACGATTGATCATGGCAGCCTTCAGTGTCGATACCTCCGCTCCATATAGCACTGACCAGATGTAACATTTAACTATCCTTAGGCGAAGTTTTAAATTTAAATTGTCATTGCAGATTTCATTTTAAAACAGTTGTACGGGCTGATTGGATTATGCATTTACCTTCTTCATCTGGGTCAAGCTGTTTAGTAATATAACATTTAAGGTACTTGAAGTGGAAGACCCTTTCAACGATTTGTCCATTTATTAGCAGCGAAGCGTTTGGATATAGTTGACGACTGAAAACCATAAATTTAGTTTTAGCAACATTTATGTTGAGTCCCATTCCTTTCCCTTTTGACAAAATCTAAGAGTTGCTGTAGACCCTGAAGGCTATCACCTATGCTGGCCGTATCATTGGCATAACGAATCGTGCAGAAACAGGAGAGGAGAGAGAATACATCCATGTCTAACGCCTCGTTGAATTTGGAATTCTTTAGTAAGCTTACAATTAACTCGGACCATTGCCCTCTGATGCCAATAAAGATTTTCTATAATCCGCACATCCTTGCCATCCACACATTCTTGCCATCCACACCAGCATTCTTCAGTATATCTATGAGCTTCACATGCTGTACCCTATTAAACGCTTTCTCGTAATCGATAATGCATATGAACATGTCTTTACGTTGGTCTCGACACTTTTGGAAAATTATATTTAGAGAAAATGGCGCTTCTGTAGTATCAAGGGCATTTATAAACCCACATTGGGTCTCATCTAGGTCCCTTTCGCATTTATTTCTTATTTTACTGTGAATAATAGTCAGGAAAACCTTTAAGGTGCGACTCATGAGACTTATTAATCTGTATTCGTAACATCTTTTGGCAGCGTTATAAAAACAGATTTCATCCATTCTTCCGATATTTCTCCAGTGTTCACAGTTTTAAAAAACTTAATCAGTTTATTGATACTGTCTTCATGAATCAATTGCAGGAGTTCCACTGGAATGTCATCTGGGCCTGTTGCTTTTCTGGATTTTGCATACCTTATGTCATGAAGGAACCGCTGACTTCAAGTTCCGGTTCTTCAGTACATACACATTGTCTAATATGTTTGATCTTTGGTTTTCAATTAATTCAGTTATGTAGAAACTCTAGAAATTAAGCATTTCTTGTTCATCAATGAGAGGTTTGCCTGTCGTGTCTACTAGTATATTAGTGGTCCTCCTGTTGGATATTCCAGAAACTTTTCTAACCTTTTTATACACGTTGAGAATATCATGTTTTCTTTCTAGTTCATCCATTTCTCTACATCTGTCTCCCATCCACTTTTCCTCGTCTGCACGAATCTTTTGTTTGACCTCTTTTTGCTTCTGAAAACACTAGAGAAGTGATTTTTTCGTTTCTTGAAGCATCAGATTGAGGAGTAAACGAAAGCGAGCTCACAGCGGAAGTATTATGAGATCTCGCTAAAGATTTGACTGTGTGAATTATGGGATACTGCTGAGCAAGCTTAAGTTTTACGGTTTTAGAGGTCATTCTTTCACCTGGTTTCATTCATATATCTCGGGTCAGAGCGTCACTGTTTGTGATAACAAATCGCGTAAATTGAATGTCATCACAGGTATTCTTCAGGGGTCTGTACTAAAGCCTTCTTGTTCTATATTAATGACTCGCCTCATCTAAATAATTGTTCTTTTAACATATTTGCGAATGATCCGATCATCTTATCGCATCACAGGGGTCTTAGCCAACTAGACAACTTTTCTAAAGAAGAATTGATGATGGTGCATTCAATTTTCTTGACGCTAAATATTGATAAAACAAATATCTTATTTTTTAAATGTAGTCTTAATAAGGATTCAATAGATGATCGAGCTGTGAATGACCCTCATGGCAACAAACTCTTCGGACTTCTCATTTATCGAAAGATGTAGTTTGATGGATATGTTTTGGTTTTAGATCAAAAACTATCTCGAGACTGTTCTTTAATCGCTGTTGACGTCTATTGCGAGTTGATACATCCCTGTTTACGTTATGGCTTATGTTTTTGGGGATACTACATGAATTACTTATTCTTTTATTTTAGAAAAAGAGGCAATACCATTTATAGGCAGAGCTAAACCCTGTGATTCATGTAGACCTCTGTTTCTCTCTTTGGGAATACTAATACTATCATGACTGCACATTTCAGAAATGGTATGCCTGATTCACGAGAACTTCACTTTCGAAATTATCGAATGGTATGAATGTCGGACACACCATAGTGACTGCCGTAAGACTTCCTATACTATCTTTGGACTTGTTCAGTAATTCGATCTTTTATAAGAGCAAGATGATGTTAAATTATCCTCATAGACATATGAGACAGATAATTTGCAAATAAAGGTTAGAAAGAGTGTAAAGAACCTTGTAGTTGGTAAGGTATACTACAGTACTGATGATTTTTTATCTAACAGACTGTACTAGATAGAAATTTTCTCGATTAAGGTAATTCTTTTTTTCATGTTTGATCATTGTATATTCTTATTAAATTTTAAATATGTTTCATTAATATTTTAAACTCTGTCAATGAGAATTTTGTATTCTTGGGCAATAATGTATATTTTGACTTTGGATTTTTTTGTGCATAAACTTTGTTTATTGCATTAACTTAACTGTTGTTCTACTATACATTTATACGAAGCTTGGTTCCTAGGCGCTTCCTCTGATTTACTTTTAATATTGTGTATTAAATATACAAGCAAAATGTTTGTATACAAAATTTCAAATCTCAATAAGCACAGTGCGTTAGTATCAAAATGAAGCATGTCTAGTATAGTGCAGCGATGAAATACTTTTAGAAAAAGTTATGACTCAACTCAATTTATGTGAACTAGAAGAAGACCTTGGGTGAATCTCTGGTAACTATTAGGACTGATAAATATATAATATAAAGTTCACTATCTTGATTGTGAAAGACTTTGTTGGAGGAATGTAGTAGGATTAACGTTTTATCAAAAATATAGGTAAAAAAAGTTGTTGGCAGGATTAGTAAGAACCTAAGATGGTAATGATTCACGAATAATTTTAAAGTCTGCTTGAGTCAGCTCCAGAGGAAACAGAAGTCCAGATTCGTAATGATGGTTGAGATAAGGGTCTATTACTACGACTCTGAAATTAAAATGGTAGTATGATATGAAAACATCGTAGCTGTCCACAAATTCAAAGCGTGGGTTAGCCAAAAAAGTTATGACTTGTGTATTTTGAAGTGCTACAAAGGTGATTTTTGTGGATTATATAATAAAATGCACATAATAACAGGACCTTATTATGTCAAACCTCTATGGAAATTACTGAACGTAATCAAAGCGAAAGTTCATAAAATGCATGCGCGTCCATTAGGCACGAAAACAAGATTTGAAATATTTTAATAATCACATTATTCACACGACTTGGTTTTCATGATACAAAGAAATCATTACCGAGGCGAATCAGTGATTTGAGTAAGTAATACAAACTTTTATGCAACAAGCGATAGAATGTTCGAGTATTGAAAAAAGTATATAGAAATTGGAGTCAATTATGTAGAAAAATAAGGTACATATATTGTTTAGTGCTTATTTTAAATAGGCCAGGGGCGGAGCATAATGATCAATAATATATCTAAAAATATGTTTAATATTTAAACTTGTAATGTTTTAAATAATGTATTTGATGTTATTTATAACTGTTAGGTTACCTGCAAATTCCAAGCAAAAATTTTTTTTGCTAGCTTTTCGAGAAAAAAACGCTTACTAGAACCCAATTAATTGGAATACTTAAACCTATCATCACATACTTTCATGCATACAGCAACATTATTATTACATAGCTTCCAGTTACGTAACATACTGAAAATACATGCCATAAATTGACATAAACCCGCGATATAGATTCAGCGCACTAAGGAATGTAATATAAATTTTTTAAAATTAAATCAAGGTTGGTAAGATGGCAAGAACCAAGCTAGAGTCGGCTTTTCGCGCGCCTTAATGAAGGGCCCTTAAAAAAGAACCATAACTTTCACATAAGTTTGAATGAGGTTGAAAAAGCCACTCGGAATTATAACTGAATTTTTTAGCAATAGAAAAGCTGAAAACTATGGAAAACTGGTTTAAAAACTTCTTTAAAATTATAAAGCTTTGGGCTGTAACATGTCCCTACATTTTTTGGATTCATATTTGCACTTTTTTCCTAAAAGTTTCGGCTTTATGAGCAACGAACAGAGTGAGCGATTTCACCGAGATATTTCAACAATGGAAAATTTTATCAGGGAAAATAAAAGCCAAATATATTTGCATACTTCTGCTGGACATTAAAGAGGTATATTCTTCAGTAGAGAATCATTAAAAATCATATTTTGATTTGTCATCAGTTCAATAGTTAACAAAACACCAAAAAAAAAAATATAAAAAATGTAGATTTAATATAAAAGAGTGTGTCAAACATTACAAGATAAAAAACAATTCATTTTAGCAATAGCGAGTTCATAAACTTTTCGGTTGAATGTAATAAAATCCGATGGGTTCAAACGTTTCCTAAATAAATACAGCCGGCGCCACTGACATTTCGACTTAAAAATCGTTCCTCCAAACCTCATTTTAAAGTCTGTATTATTTTTATAATATGCCATCTTCATCACTTTTCGCATGTTTTTTCCACTGAAATAATTTACATAACTTTGCCTGTCATTCTGAAATGTATGTGGAGCATGTCTAGCGTGTTATTTGTAATTTTACGAAGGTTTTTTTTTAAATTTATATATAGACAGAAAAGAAATCTTACCTCGAAGTTAATAAAATGTATTCCGTGTCTTTACAAGGAGACCTAAAATATCGTTTCGAATAAATGAAAGCTATATTCGGAACAAAGAGACTTTTAGGTATTGCGTATCTTTGTCATGTTCTAAGGACAAATGAAAATATTTGTGAAAAGTAAAATATTTTTACTTTGTTTCTAATATTTTTGGTCAATATAAACATTAACCTTAACTCACAAACAATAAATCTGTTCCAAATTGCAAGGGGTTTAAATTGATAAAGCAATAAAAAGCTTTGAACCTTTAAAAATAAAAGATTAAAATAATAATTTTGTTTAATTATTAAACCAACAAAAATGAAAAAATTTGTTTATTATCGAAGGACAACCATGTCGTATTAATCGGAAAGGTTTATCACTTAGTTTTTATACTTAATTTAATGTTTGTTTATATGAATAATAAAATTTATAAGAATATCACAGGCAAAACAAAAATGACCAATTGGAAGATCGAACTTTCATAACAACCCGAAACTAACTGTCTACTACCTTTTCTTATGTCGTATGATTTATAAAAGATCCATACGAGTATGTACTACTGGGGCACTCAGTGTTCCGCGCCCGTTACATGACAGAAACAGAGGGAGAGAGAATAGCCTTACATGATATCTTTCTCGCTCCTTTGGTTTAGATTTCTTCTCTCCTCTTTATTTCCATACCAATTGCGTTCAAAACGAAAGAGATAGAATGTTACGCTATTGGTCCTCTCTCTTTTTCTGTCGTGTAAAACTAACTTTCCTAAGAACTGAAGTCTAAAACCAAATTTCGCCATGAATTAGCTTGACGTCTTTTGATTTTGTAATAACTCGGATAATACGGTCTTGGAACAAATCCTATAATACATCTGCAGTTAGTACTGTAAATAAAAATATCGACCGAATTTTCGATATATCGATATTTTTAAATATATCAATATCGGAATTCGATATATCAAAAGAATTATCATATATGGACTTTATACGTACAGTGCCCGCCACGTACTTCTGCCCAACCCACGCAAAAACCAGTAGAATTTCAAAGTTTTATTTTTCAGTAAGGAATAATCGTACGATAATTAAAAAAAAATGCATCTTTCCAAGTACTTTCAGGTAAAGTAAAGTGCGAGTTAAATTTTTGATGTGTTAAAGGTTTTATTTGAGAATGAAAAGATGAAGAAAAAAACGTTTTTTCTTGGTTTTGCTAATATCGATACAGTTTCGCGGGAAATACTCGTAGGGAAGTTCTGATTGGACAGTTTATTAGGGTTTTTCCGAGAGTTTTAAAATGCTTTTTCATAATTTTGCTCTAAGTTCATTTTTGACTAAAATACAGCCCTTTTAACGAAAAAAAAAAGATTTTTTTTTCAATGCCCGATATATCTGTAACGGCGTGAGATAGAAAAGAACTTTATATAAAAAATGTTTGTTTTTACACGTAAAATCACCTTAGGTTGCTCCAGAATTTTTTTAGCACTTCTGATTTTGTTTTCGATATTTTGATTTTATAAATTAAAATTTTTTTTTATAATATAATAATATGGTAATGTATGTATCTAAAAACAAAATTGAAACAACTCGGGCTCATGGTACGACGTTTTTTTTTACAGATTTTTGGTATTTTTTTATGAAAACCTTGTAAAAATGTCGCAACATACCCCTGAGTCATTCTAATTCTGTTTTTAGATACATGAATAACCATATTATTATAATTTTGAAAAATTTTTAAAAATCGAAAGAAACAAACGTGCGGAAACAATCCAAGATGATTCTAAAGTTTTTTTACTCTCGTAGTTACAAATATGTCGAGCATTGAAAAAACGTATTTTTTTTGTCAAAAAGGCCATATTTTGGTAAAAAAAGCTCTCGGAAAAACCCCAAAAAAATTGATTGATCTGAATTTTTCTACGAGTATTTCCTATGAAACTGCATTGATATTAGAAAAATCAAGAATAAACGTTTTTTTTTTTCGTCTTCTTATACTCAAATAAAACCTTTAAAGAATGAAAAATTTAACTCCCACTTATATATTATCTGAAAGTACTTGGAGGTAACTTTAAAATGCTTTTTTGAAAATTGTCGTACGATTATTCTTTACTGAAATATAAAATTTTGAAACTCTACAGGTTTTCGCGTAGGGTGGGCAAAAGTATGTGGCGAGCACTATAAGTTGTACTATCATTTTTTGAGGAAGATTTTTAAGAACTATGTTTAGTATTGAATCTGGGCTAGGAGTTGTATTTGCAGGGCTATCTTTTGTAATGTTTTTAATATTTTTAGGCTTAGCTAATAATTTCAAAATTTGCGAAGTTAGTATAGAGACTAGAGAATTAATTAATTATCTTAGATATTTTTTCGTGTTCAGTCGAAATATTAGGAGAATCGCGCAAACACCCGCTAGATTATTTGCCAGAATGTTCAACTTATCAATATTGCTTTGAGAGGCGTTATTAGATTTGGAACTTTATTAAACTTATTTTTGAACTTGCGCGATAGTTTCCAAATTAAATTACCTTGTATGGACATGCCATTTAGCACTTCAGTTCAGGCTTAATTTTCTGAGTGTTTATGTTTGTTCTGATTGTATTTTATACGATCACAACTCTGATGTAGTCTTGCAAATTTCTGCATAGCTTCCTGCTATTCCTTATTATATTTTTAAATTTTATTAAAATTATTATTTAGTCTATTTCTGCTTATATATTATGGCAGTTTTCTTAACGACGCTATTTCCAGCTATTTAAATATTCTCAGTCAATGTTTCGATTTCTCTATCAATTTTAAAAGACGCATGAAAATCATTATTTATGACAGTTTTTTCGGACAAAATTTTCAGAAATTTTCTCCAGTTAATATTTTTGTACAGGAAAATTTTCCTACCACTATCTCTCTCTGGATTCTAACATTCCAATCCATTATCACGGGAACGTGGTCAGATGATAAATCATCAATTATATAGGGATCTGACAGATTTGCTACATTTTTATTAAAAACTATGTCGAGACACGTCGGAAACATGCCGTTCCTCGAGTAATGAGCACCTGTATTAGGAAACCATACTTGAATGTTGCAAAGTCTATTAACATAAGGATTTACTCTGCGCCCGTGCCAAAGCATCTAATTATCTAAAAACAATTACTTTTAAATTAATTGATCTAAACCTTTGCTATTAAATCTGATTCGTGGGGGGGGGGGGGGGGCATAGCAACCTTTTATCATCACACCATATCAAAGTATGACTGATAAATTTCGATTCTTATATTTGTATAATTTACCTTTTTTGTAGAATTGAGTTATCAATTAGGATTGCTACGCCCTCGCTTCAACCATTCCTATCATATGTACATTATAATTTATTATTTTAAGTTTGCTATTTACATTCAGTTTAGTTTCCGTAAGGATTACCATGTTTTTTGATAAAAAATAAATTCACACAATTTCCGGACTATTGCATTACAATTCCACCACAAGAGACGATATTTATATTTTTTTTATCGCTAGAGTTTATTAAGAATTCCATGGCAATCATGGATTTCATTGTCGCAGTTAAGACAACCATAGAACGGTTACTTCTGAACGAAATTATTGACCGGAAGACTTCGGTGAATTTAGGAAAACATACCGGATACCACGGATCATTCTCCAATGCGATCCCTTACACTGGCTCAAAGAAGTGATTCTTTGAGCACTCAAAACGTGGAACTGATGCGTTGTCCTGATTTTGTAACCAGTGATTTTTATACTGCGTGGTCAAAGTTTTTCTACGCCACAAGAAGAAGTTGCTGCTCAATAACCACCCTTTGGGGAAAATTAGACGGGAAATTAAAAATCACTTCGGAGGCTAATATTTCTCGAATGAAGCGACTAAATAAACATTTATTTTCATTTGTAAAAATCAATCCAATAATATACTAATGGACGGGATAAACGAAAACAAAACTATCCATACTTTTCACGCATAAAAAGGTAAATTAATTATTTATTCCTCATTTCGCCTTAGATCTATTTCTGGGTTGGTCAAAAGCACGTGTGTACACTATCTCATTGCAAATGATTTAAAACTCATGAAGTTATAGGGCTGCGACATAAAGAAGGATATAACAAAATTAAAAGAGATCTAACACTAAGCCATAAAATAAAAGTGCGATTCAAAAGTATTTTTAATTAAATTGACTTTATGCCATTCTGTACAGCTTAGTATTTTTCACGTGCTTGATAATATTAGGAATATTTCGAATAAAAGTGTGCTTTAATTAGAAATTACCGAATAGGTATTTGGAATCTTCTATACAATGTCCATAACGGTCTGTATCAAACGATTTCATTTTCAAGGCACACTTTAACAAACAAAAATAGGTCGACATATCAAGCTAAGCGATGGGTTTTGTTTTAGGCCTATTCACGCGAACAAACTTCCAATTAATGGAAAATAGCAACCTGTAAAGGATTTCACTCCGTAAAAATTACGTGTTTTACAACCGTCTAATAAAAAAAGAAAATTGGTAGCTGTAAAACGCAACGTTTGTGTAGTTGAAAATTGAAGTCGGAGTTTTGACAACAAGGCTAAGGCTTCAATTACAATACGTCAAAACAAAGAAAATACAAATACGAAATCTGCATTTTTTTTAAGCTTATGTAAAATAAAGTTAATCGATGAAGTTGTGGACGATTTTTCCTTTGGGTTTGTATGGCCTATACTAACCAACAATGTGTTATATTTAGAATTTTCATTCTTAACAGAAAACATAATAACAAATTATAATAAGACTTTATGGTTGAAAAGGGGAGGTACTGTTGAAATACTTAGATTACATATTATTATTCCCAAATCTTTAGAATAAGGCGAGAATATCAGGAAACTGGGATGAATATAGAATATCCCAGACTCAGTAAAACAAAAGTTTTCGCAAGGCTAATAGAGATTCATGGAGGAGCACTGTGAGGAGATTAAGAAGACTCTAGAATCTACCAGACTTTAAAATATGCTCTCAAAGGATATGCGAACATCAATAAACTTTCTAGTAACAAATACTGAAGAATATACTTACACTGCAAAGAAAATGATGACTGAGCTGTTTCGAGCTCACTTCTTCGTAACAATAACAGAGGAATCGCTGAAGACTTGGACTCTTGTCCAAGCGGCGAACACTGTAACCAAAAAAGATAAAATGGTCCATAAACTCATTTGAATTATAGAAGTCACTGGGACCGGACGGGATTTATCTGGCAATGCCACAGGTTTAAATCTCTTAATTAGCAAACTACGTTTCTAAGGACTACCCTAGACCTAGGATATGTACCAAAAATATGGTGGCTAACCAGGGTATGCTTGCAGGACCGAGAGATTTACAGAGACCGCGTTTCACGAACTGGCAAGGAAAAGGGAAAACATGCTGGAAAACGGAGAAGTGCTTCTAGGAACATTTCCAGACATAGAAGGGGTGATAACACTTCATTTCAATAACTCACGATGCGAATAATGAACATCAGTTTAGAAGAGACCTTTTGCAGATAGGTTTGTCTATACAGAACTGCTTAGAGAAATGCAGATGGTGCAAGTAATTGGGGAATGTCCGCAGGAGGAAGTTCTATCTCCACTGTTTTGAAACCTGGTAATGGATGGGTTTTGCAAATTCTGAGCAGTGAGGGTCACTCAATACTAAAATATTCTGACTCCTTGGTAATCTTAAGCCAAAGGTAAATTCAGTACCACTGTGAGAGAAAAATGCAGTGGGCGCTGAGATTTGAAACGAGCATGTGGTAAAAATAACAAAAAATTGGAACGATGAATCTCTTTCTGTAATATTATCAGGCGTTCGTCACTTTCTAGGAAAACGAAATTCTCGTATCGTTTGACCGTCTGAGCAATTTCCCTTACAATCCGATATACAATATTTATTTAGCATTCTAAAAGTATTTTAAACATCATTTAATCTAGTAATGTACTGAGACTTTCCCTCGAATACAAAAGACGTCAATAATAGCAAACCGAGATTGATAAATACGTGTAGATATGATGAAATGTTACCAGATCCAGTTTAGTGTTTCACCTTTCCAGAAAATATTAATTCTATTTTAATATTTTATTTCAAAATTTGATAATACATCAAAAAATAAGATTTTCCGGCGCCAATGCTTATATCATTACTGAAAAATCATAGAAAATAGTATAGCGGGAGTAATAGTTCCATATCGTCCTACTCTTTTAAGACATTAGTTCTTAACAATTCATAACAAAAATCAGTGTGAAATAATAATTTCAAGAAAATACTGCTGCTGAATTTTTCTAGGCATGTATTATTCATTACTTTAAAGTAGTATTAAACACGCTACCAAAAAAACTTATTTTCAAGCTCTTCCATCCTTAGAAATTGGGGACAGTCTAACAATGTCACTTCAACGACATATTATAGAAGTTGTGGCAAGACCGTATTATTTGAGTTGTCACATAATCAAAGGAAATTTAAGCGAACGGCCAGGGCCTCCGGGCTGTTACGTCATCGAAAATTTCGTTTCACTACTTAGTGTTTAATAGGGAAGTTGCTCTTAGACTTCGAGCAATGTGATTTTGGTCTTTTACTCGTATCAAGAAGCAACTACGGGGTGGATGATATTCAACCTACTAATTATCGCATAGCGTTAACTTTTCAGGGGAGTTTTGATGTTTTTAGTACGAGATTTTGACTAATGCAAAACTACCTAGATGTTTATGAGTAATATTTTATGAAAAACTAAGGAAGCTGTGAGGGCGAAAAGACCAATCTTTAATTTAAAAAACAATAAAACCTGCTTAATACGATCATGTTTAATATGATTTTCCACATAATACGCCATTTTACGTCGCTTCCTTCAACTTGATGCACGTTTTTATACATATTGTTATCTTTAACACGATTCGCCTTCCCGCTTAATACGCTATCTGCCACCTGCTACATTGATCACCGCTTACGTGTTATCTCACGTAATAGTGGCCAGCAATTGGTTAAAAGCTTTAGATGATTACTTCCAGATATTTCGACAGATAATACTGTTCAATGATAATTGCACTGACCATTTAAAGGATGTTGAGCTAAGGAATATTAAGCTTATTTTCTTACCTTTAATTGCGACAAGTAAGTTGCAACGGCATTATAAAAGTCATCAAACATCGTTACCTGAAGAAAATGAATGACTCTGTTTGCAAGAGACCTCTGAATTTGCGTGATGCGACACTAAACATGGCAGCGGCATGGGAAGCAATTAAGTCCAAAAATATACAAAAGCAGGTTTAAAAAATAATGAAAAAAATAAAGGGTTGAAAGAGACAGAACGCATGATATTGCAAATTGTTCCTGTGCATTCTTCCATCGATGACTCTGTTGTAACCTACAAAGTCCGTTCCATCAAAGATTTTATTAAAGATGCTAATAGCATCCAAAAATTGACACTAAATGATGACGACGGTGTTGATGAAGAGGAATCAGCCTCAATTGGGTCAAATGCTCAGGCTTCTAATTACTAATGCATAAAATTCTTGTCTATGCGGATAAAGACCGTTGATAAATATTACTCTCATGTTAAAAAGTGCGGATAACTTCAAGATTACAGAAAAACTCCGAGTAAAAAAAATGACGACAGCGCTGTTTCTTCCTAGTATGTGACTCATCAGGCCATTGCATTCGGTACAAACTATCATCTCGCATCTGTGTTCTATTAACAGATTTCACGGTTGAAAAATAGTAAACAAGACACAGTGGCGACATCTTGATGGATCACTCAATAACACAAGAATAACCAAAACCAACAATGTTGTATAAAACCGCCATGTGGTGGCGCGACGGTGAACTAAAAAAGGAATAACTACGAATTTCGCAGTTTAAGTAAAGTGTCGCACCAAACGATCTTCCTAAGAGAGCATGTTGGTGCGGTAATTCAAGGCGCGTCGACGAACTCTCAAACTAAACTGTCCACGAAAGCCGATCTGAACCCTTTCGGTCAATACTAGAAGATTACAGATCTTTCTAGAAGGGTTTTCATACTACATGGTGAATAAGAAAAAGGAATAATCTTTTGTTATAGGCGTTCCATATTTAAAAATAAGGTAATAGAATTTATTAAAAAATTGCCGACCTTCTTTCATCGGCGTCTAATGAGAAAATTAATGAAAGGTAAAATTAATTAAATAAATTATGAATAAACCTAAAATTGTACAAAATAGAAACACAAGTTAATACTATGAAGTGTATACTGATAAAATCCGTTGGAATATATATATATATATATATATATATATATATATATATATATATATATATTTACATATATATGTGCTTTATTGTTTATCCGGGAGTTCATCCGTTCGTCATTGTTTCCTGTTGAAGGATCTTGCAGACGTTTCGCCAAGGTCGCACTTGGCATTTTCAATGCTTACTGATCGAAGTTTGGAAAGTGAACTGAGGTTCCTTAGATTGCGCAGGCTTTTTATACTTTTCGTGATCGTTCGTGATCGTAGGTTGTACCGAAGATTATTTGGTGGTGACTCCTCCTTCGTGCCGCGTGTGCTTGCCGACGCTGCAGGTTGTACTTGTTTTACCGATGTTGATGTGGTGTTTTCTGTTCGTTTGATGATGGATTTCTTAGAATCCATCCTATTCTATCTGTGACCCCTTTTAAGCATGACAGTGTGGTTTTTGTGGTGGTGTCGGTGGGCTCCTGTGTTTCGCGTGGTTTTTTGTGTTGTTTCATATCCTTTTTAATTGTGTGTGATTTGTACCCATTTTGTCGCAAAGCATTTGTGATTTTCTCCATTTCCTGTTGTTTATTTACGGCGTCGGTTAGGTTGATTGACCTGGATATCAATGTGTTCGCCACAGCTTGTATCTGGGATGGGTGATAGTGGAATTCCGCATTCAGATATCTTTCTATGTGGGTTGGCTTTCTGTAGACTGTGTGTTCGAGACGTCCTTGTGCAGTTTTTGTCATGAGTATGTCCAGAAAGGGCAGTTGATTGTTTTTTTTTTCTATTTCTAGTGTAAATTCAATTTTATGATGGATGGAGTTTAGATGTTCAAGGAAATTTGCCAGTCACATGGAAATCCATCATCAAACGAACAGAAAACACCACATCAACATCGGTAAAATAAGTACTACCTGCAACGTCGGCAAGCACACGCGGCACGAAGGAGGAGTCACCACCGAACAATCTTCGGTACAACCTACGATCACGAAAGATTACGAAAAGTATAAAAAGCCTGCGCAATCTAAGGAACCTCAGTTCCAAACTTCGATCAGTAAGCATTGAAAATGCCAAGTGCGACCTTGGCGAAACGTTTACAAGATCCTTTAACAGGAAACAATGACGAACGGATGAACTCCCGGATAAACAATAAAGCACATTTATCCATCCGTGACACACTTCAAACAAACATATATATATATATATATATATATATATATATATATATATATATATATATATATATATATATATATATATATATATATATATATATATATATATATATATATATATATATATATATATATATATATATATATATATATATATAGAGAGAGAGAGAGAGAGAGAGGATTTTTTCATAGCATCATATCTAGAGGCTTTATTATAAGAGATGAAAAAAAACTTTAAATACGAAAATTTTTGGATATCTTTCATATTATCTTTTAGATTTGTTTACAAAAACAGTAACGCGTCGTAAAGTTGAGAAACAAAAGAAATTTCAATTTTTTAAATGGCACACTCTGTATATTCTCTGCTAGAATGAAAGTTCTTTCCCTCGTGATTTAAAAAATGTACAAGTTAGTGTTGGGATTAGTCGTTATTTAAATATTTGAGTTTAAATTGTTCATAAACTGATATAAAAAAAGAGTAAGCCTGGATAACAACTGTTTTATTTTTATTTTGACGTTTTAATATTGATATATTATATTGACTAATGAACTCTTTGATATGGGCTACTCGGAAGAAACACAGCATTAGATAATTTTTCTTTTTTTTTCGAATAATAAAAAATATGTCCAGAGTACAACATGAATACCGTAATATATATATATATATATATATATATATATATATATATATATATATATCCTGGTCATCGAGCACCATCTACTAGTACAGTAAGATACACTGTCAAAAAAAAAACAGGTCATAAAAATGCAGGTTAGTGAACGATATTTAAACTTAATTGAAAATAATATAGAAGTTCATTTAGAAAACATCCCAGTTGAGCAATACCATAATCTGATTTGGAAACAAGATGGTCTTACCGCCGCACAATGTGGTGCTAGTTACTGAGCAACTTAACAACCGATATATATATATATATATATATATATATATATATATATATATATATATATATATATATATATATAACTTTCTTACCGGTCATAAGGAGAACAAAATTACTTTTCCAAATAAATAAACCGTGAAATTGTTTATTTCTAATCATTTATACCGTTCTATTTTAAACAAATAATACAACACAAAGCAATTAAATCACAAAAAGACACTTAGTGTATGGATTTTGGCCACCTTTAACTGATTCCATTCTTCGCAAGCACTACTGAACCTATTTTATTACGGTCCAATAAATAAATTTTTAACTATTTACGTCATAAAACTCTTCCATCCGGTTTAACCTGGGAAATAAAATGCTAAGAAAATGCCGCAAAATTGCTAATAATACGTCATGCAGACATTCGCAATATATAAATTTGAATGACAAGCGCAATTATGTAAATCGCCCCAGGAAAAAATGTGACAATCTGGTTTTAAAATAAGGTGACTAGAAAAAATGAACGGAGTTTCTTAATACGGAATGTTAATACTCAAATAATGAAAAGTTCATGAGTCTGTACAGAGGCTTTTTTATTTTTTGAATTTTCCTGTTTTAGGTAGCCATAAAATGCCTGTTATTTCGAGAAATTTAAGTCTAATAATAAATTGTAGCGTTGGTAAATGTAGTTCTTTTGATAAAAGTGTTTGCTCGAAATTTAGGATCGACCGGAGAGTTGTGTATTTTTATGAATTCAGTACGGAGGTAGAAACTTTGACAAGCTTGTGGTATAGGTAAAACTTCACAATTGTAGGTTTTGCCCAAATCATAAGAACCCATCTTTGGTTTAAAATTCAGGACCGAACTTTAAATTCCCTTTTCAATTTTATATAAAATCATTCCAATTAGAGACACTAAGTACATAGCGTAAAATATTAAAGCCAACTTGTTTTTGTATTTATTTGCACACAGAATTATTAACAGGTTTAAGATAATACAATAAATAGTAATTTGAGCTACTTTGAGCTTGTATGACTGGCAGCAATAATTTACTGATCTAGGGAAATTTCGAATTCTCTATATTACATAATATATGTCCTTTGTCTGTTAAATAGACGAATTCTCTTAGTGCTTAAATGAAATAAAATACAGCATCTCTCACGACGAAATGCCACGATCGACTTATCAGAAAATACAATTTGCAGAATTTTTAAAATTTGGTAGTTTACCAAAGTCGATGGGGGCAATTCGGCTAAAATATTTTCGAGACGGTTATACCAGAATTGATGCCTTCTTGCTTATGTTTAATAGAACACCCTATATGTTACTTTAGATTCTATGCAAAATTATAGACATATTTTATGTATAATGTCCCATACCTAAGTCTAACTGTTTTTGACATATTTTTAATTTTATGTCATAAACGGCGTTTGCAGACCTAAATATAACTCTCAATTTCTCTTACATGAAAGCCTTTATTATTTAATTGGGTTGGTTATCTTCTAGAAAGGGATCTGCTTTAGTGGACTTTGTTGATATTTTAAAATAAATAAATTAATACAGGGTGATCAAAAACATTAAATTTTAACTTGAAAAAATCTTTAAAAGTTAATTCTTTTAACATAAAGTCTCTATTTTTATAATGTTATCTTATTAAGTATTAAAAATAATGGTGACTTTGTATAAGGTTGACTATTCCAAAAATTTGCAAATATTTTTGTATTGTAAAAATGCAATTTTCCGTACGGTACTCTTCTCAAATATTTTATAGCTGCAGAGGGAATGGGAGACTGAGATTTACATTTGAGAACTTTTGAGGTAATCATAATGCCTGACACTTTCCTTATGCTAAATGTAGTGAAATTTATCTATAATAAAATTTTTATAAAAAAATTGAACCGACTTCTAAGCCAAACCAATACCTGACAAAATGTGATTCGCATAACCAGATTAGAAATGCTTTATTGGCAATTGCTTTCTTATCATAATTTGTATATATTAGTAGTTATTTATTTCATTTAGAAATAATTTGGTGCCGACTTCACAAATTTCAATTTCATATAAAAATTTCTAGTTATTTTTCACTTTTTAGCACACTTTTAGAAGTCGGTTCAATTTTTTTTATAAAAATTTTATTTTCCGATTTTTAGTTTTGAATTCATTATGATATTCATAAATTATTTGAACTACGTGCTAATCGAGATTAGTGTACCTAGCAATGACTCCAAGGTGGTAAAAAAGTACCCATTTTATCTAAGATTGTAAATCACCCTAAAATAAACCACTAAGAATTCTTTGATTCTTAGAGTTCTCCAAATACCAATAAAATTGTGTCAAACAAATATTTAGTCTGACATAGTAAATCCACTATCTTAAATTTCAAATTAATTTTAGGTTGGTAATATAGGCCCCAAAACCTTCCAATATCGATGTTTAAAGAACTTGAGACGTAAATTTCTTAGCCCGATATATTTTATATTGCATATTGAGTGTATATATGCCCCAAGAACCCCGCAATATCAGTTTTAAATAAAACCGGAAAATGTAAAATTTTTAGTCTCTCATATTATATCTTATGGACCTAACAGTTGTAAAAAATTAACTTCATACTCGTAATACACCACCCCCAACCGCCTAATACCAAATCTGAAAAAATGCGAATAAGGTAAAATTTTCAACCCAACATATTGGATCCGCCATATTGAATTTCAAAAAAATAATTTTAACGTCTTAATCTAATCTAAATCTAAACCCTTCAAAGCCGAGACGTAAATTTCTTAGCCCGATATATTTTATATTGCATATTGAGTGTATATATGCCCCAAGAACCCCGCAATATCAGTTTTAAATAAAACCGGAAAATGTAAAATTTTTAGTCTCTCATATTATATCTTATGGACCTAACAGTTGTAAAAAATTAACTTCATACTCGTAATACACCACCCCCAACCGCCTAATACCAAATCTGAAAAAATGCGAATAAGGTAAAATTTTCAACCCAACATATTGGATCCGCCATATTGAATTTCAAAAAAATAATTTTAACGTCTTAATCTAATCTAAATCTAAACCCTTCAAAGCCCCCTAGTACCAATTTCAGATGAACCCCAGAAATTTAAACTTTCTAAATGGTCATATTGCATCTGACATATTAGATTTTTTTAAAATAATTTTATATTTGCTATTTTCATCTTCGAAAACGATTCAGTTCCACATTTGAACAAAATTGAAAAATGTAAAATTTTTAAGTCAGCTATATTGGGTTCGCCATATTGATCCAGAAAAAAACACTATTAAATTCATAATTTACACCCTCAAGAACACTCTATATCAGTTTTGGAGAAAATCCAAACATGTAAAATTTTTAGGACACAATATTGAAAACTCCCCCGTACCAATTTTGGGGAAAATCGGACAAAATTAAATTTTTTTGTCCGCCATATTGGATCCGCCATTTTGAATTTTTTAAAAATAATTTCAGATTCGTTGGGTATAACCTCGAAAATTCCTCTATACCAATTTTGGAGAAAACCGGACAAATTTAATTTTTTTGGTCGCCATATTGTAAGCGCCATATTGGATTTTACTCCACCAATTTCATCTAAAAAAATATGGGATCACCGCAGCAACTTCATGAATATAACGTAAAAAATTCCATTCAAATCGGTGCAGGCGTTCAGGAGTAATTGGTGTACATACATTATATATATATATATATATATATATATATATATATATATATATATATATATATATATATATATATATATATATATATATATATAGTCGACGATTTGAGAACCTCCTTGTAGAAGTCGGTTAAAAATGCATACATTATCACAAGAACTAAGTAAAACAGATTTTGCAGCCTATAAACAAAATTATAGTGCTAGAAGGTATGATATGTATTTTGCAAAAATTTCGACTACCAAACAATAGAAGAAACACTAATGAAGACCATGAAAATTGAAGGTGGTCCTTTCAGAGGTAGAGCAACACCAAGTGTTGTTTTCAAATGGATAAGAGCAACGTAATTTACAATAGACGTAGTGGATGGAATGGAAGAATTTTGTGAAATTTTGAAATCATCATATCGGCATATTGACGCTGGTGATTGCAGAAAAAATTCCAAAGGGTAGATAAAATTGCAGAATTGTTTAAAATTCACAACCTCTTTCTCAATGTACAGGAAGTCATAGCAATTCCCACAGGAGTTGTAGGTAAAGAAACTATTAATTGTCAGAAGCCATTTGATATTGGAATTAATTTAAGAAAAAAACGTAAGGTTTTAATTTTAAGGACATAAAAATGACAACAAAAGATACAGTTAAATCTTTGTTGAGCATGAGCAGGAAAATTAAAGTTAATAATATTGAAGTTGTTGTGGATCCAAATCTAATTTTTTAACGTTTATGCTTTTTAAGAAAAAAAAATGACAAAGTTCGCCAATATTTTAACTACGAGCTGGTTCCCTATCCTTTTTTGTGTTTTTTGATAATGCTGGAATGTGGAAAACGACGAAATCAATACTATATGATATTTTTGTACAATGCGAATTGGATGTTAATGATGAACCCAATTTTTCTACATTATTGACGTTGGTATGTTACTTCATAGATTAAAATGGGAACAAAAAAAGTGGCCTTCATTGCACACCTGCCTGCATTGTATATAAAATATATAAATTATAAATATATAAATTAGTAAATTTACATATTTAATGTATTATTTGTAATTTGTTGTATATAATAGTTTTGATTTATTGTTTCGATTATTGATAAACAAGTTTTAATTAAAGTTTAATAAACTATATTTTATCATTTTTTTATAAATGTCCATAATGAATTATCCACAATTAATAAAGATTTCCTAATATATAGATATGTTTTTTTTCAAGTTTCCAATGAGTATTGTATGAAAAACATATTATCTACATAAATAGCATAAATGTTGTTTAAACAATATAAATAATTCTGTCCCCGCTCTGAAAGGTTTCTGATTTTAAACAATATAAAAAAACAAAATTAAAAAGAATTCATCCAAATCGAAGCTCTTCTTGAGGCATTTCGAAATTTGCCTGTTTTATGTATTCATTGACGCGATTATTAATGTTAAATAAGATAACATTTTAAATATAAATAATTAATGTTAGTTTTTGATTACTCTGTATTTATTTATTATCAAAATATCAACACAGTACACCAAAGTAGATCCCCTTCTAGAAGGAAACCAACCCCCAATTAAATAATAAAGGTTTTCATATAGGAGAAATTAATAGTTATGTTTAGGCCTGCAAACGTGGTTTTTGACATAAAGCTTAAAATATGCCAAAAACAGTTAAACTTATTATACATGAAATATGTATATAATTTTGCGAGAATCTAAAAATGAACTAACATATGAGGTGTTCCATTTAAAATAAGTAAGAAGACATCAACTTCCGGTATAACCGAAAAGATATTGCAGTCTATTCGAAAAATCGATGAAAGCAGTTCGCCGTGGAACACACTGTATAAAATTTCTTTATGCCCTTTCCAAGTAAAAGTTATGGAGGAACAATTTTCGAAATAAATCGAATTTTTCTTCAAAGTGTACATCGCTTAACTATTTTCCAATTTTACTAATATTATGTTTTAATGTTTTTCCCTATGTGACAGTATATTAAAATAATGTAAACGTGACACAGAAGTTCAAAAATATTGTGGGTTTATTACGGAGCGTACGCTCTAAACCACTTTTAGGAAATTGAGAACGGGGTCTAGGTTATATTTATTATTTATTTATTATGAGATATGCTATCTATACTGACTTGAAAACCAAATATCCGATTTAAAAGTTTTTTATTCATCTTTTCGTCAAGTAGTAACTTTTTCCGATATTGCAGTTGAACTTTTATTAGTTTGCATTTTATTGTATGTTCACAATTTATCGGTGTAAGCCATTTTTATATTACTACCTCTGTTAGCGTTTGACTTAGAGATTATTTTACCGATCACATATCACGAATGTCAGTGGAAGCAAATTGATATCGACAGCTGCATTGCCACGATAAGGTGTCCCCGATGGTAGTTTATCGACATAAAAGCGTACAAATTAGCCCGTACAGACCACATAAATTTTAACCAGACTTTTATTTAAGTTTATAAAATGAAACTTACTGATTATGAAGGAACCGTCTAAAATTTGCTTTAAATTTTTTTGAATGATTATTGCTTATACAATATTTCCAAAATTCGATTTTTTTTCTTTCATTTTACGATTTTTAATCACAAATTATCTATTAGAGAGCTGGTTGTAGGAAATTTTTAAATGATTTGTACGTATGTTAGAAGCTAAAAATAGTGAAGATTTAATAACAGAAAGCACTAATGATAAATTCAGATTTATATTAAAATAAAAAGTTCTCGGCTATGCGGACACGGATTGTTAATAAACTTTACTCTCGTATTAAAAAATGCGAAGCATTCCAATACATTGGAGATACTCCAGGTCCGCAAAATGACGACATGGTTGTTTTGACCTCATTTGGGGTCCATCAGGTCATTAAATCCCGTAAAATGCATAAACTCACAACCATGGCTTACCTACTATTTTTAAACTGAAAAACAGCAGACAAGATACTAATGGCAACATATCGATGGATCACTCAATAACACAGGAGCAACATCTACTAATAATGTTGTATAAAACCGCCATGTGGTGGCGTAACAATAAAACAAAAATAGGGATCGATCAAACTCGTTATGCGAAGCATGCTACCCAAAGGTTAGAGGTCGCATCATTCAACATCGGCAATCATATTAACTATTAGCAAAAAAGGACTTATTATTATTTTTATTAATTGAGCTTGAAGAAGTGATAGTGAGTGCATGAATAGCTTATTTATTTCGGTATTCCTCCAAATCGTGCCACACAGATTCTTGTTCTTTATAAGATTAAATAAACTTAATGGTTTCATCCGAATTTAATTTTTGCGGTGCCTTTTCAAAACCTAAAAGCTGTAAACCCAATGCTATAGACGTTCACAAAGGGACAGCCTAAAGATAGTGATAGTAATCAGCGGTGAGGAAATGTTAATGTTTTGAAAAGTTAAGTCAGTTGCACATGAAGCCAGTAGGCGAGCCAGGCTGGTATTGTCCCCGTGTGTATGGTAATATTAGGATAGCACAACTGTCTCAAGCCAGTATTCGAAACAGGACAGTAGATAGAATGCCGGCCTAATTTTTCAAGATAGTAACATTCCCCCACTGCTGATCCCTCACGAATGTCTTTCGGCTGTCCCCATGTAAACGAACATAGCAAGACCATATTGACTATTTCAAAACTTGTTCTTTTGTTTATAGTTAAGTTTACATTTTTTATGTATTAAAAGGGCATTGCAAAAATTAAATTCGGATAAAACCAGTAAGTTTATTAGACTTTGTAGGAAACAAGTGTGCAGATTCATCTCACTCTCAACCTCTTCTTCAGCCTCATTTAATAATAATAATAAGGCCTTTTTCGCTTATAGTCTTATATACATTTTGCGTTTTCCACCCATCTCGATGAGAGTAATTGCTGGCTTCAGTGTAAAAACTCATGCCAGTTGCACACGAAGCTAGAACAGTAAGCCAGGCTAGTGGGACAGGCCAGTAGGCTGGTAGGTCAGTGAGTGTTTATACTAAAGCCAGTTTAATTATTATTGTCTTCAAGATGAATCGAAAATGTATAATGTATTTAAGACTAATAACGATAGCGGCCTTATTACAAATATTATTAATAAATGCGTTTAAAGAAGTGATTGAGAGTGAGATGAATAGCTTGCTTATTTCGGCATTCCTCCAAAACTGATTTGAACTTTTGAAGCGCCATTTTAAACATAGTACACCCAACTGTAAATAAAGTAACAAATAGCCAATATTGGCTTGCATGTAAGTTCATACCGGGACAGGTGAAAGATAATTGTGTGCGATCAGTGGCGGGGAATCTTACTGTCTTGAAAAGTTAGCCCGGCATTCGATCTACTGTCCTGTCTTGATTACTGGTTTGAGACAGTTGTGATGTCCTCATATGGCCATGCACGCGGAAACAATATTGGCCTGGCTTACTAGCTTGCCTCGGCTACTGGCTTTGTATGCAACTGGCTTCACTGGCTTTGTTTATTTGCCTGTCCCACTGGCCTGGTATAATGTTCTGGCCTTGTGTGCAGCCGGTATTAGCCCGGAATTCTATCTACTATTCTGTTTCGATAACTAGCTGGAGACAGTTGTGCTGTACCATGCATACGTAAATAATACTGGCCTGGCTTGGCTACTGGCTTCGTGTGCAACCGACTTAAGAGTTATAATATTTTTTTAAATGCAATTAATGTATTATAAATGAGAAATTAATAGATTGCTTCTTTAACACAGTCGATTAAAATTTTCCATTAAATATTAAATGGTTAAACGATTATACAATTTGTCATGGAAATGTTCGACTTTTCAGAAATTTTAAATTATAATAATTATGTAGGTATTTATTCAGAAACGGCCACGGAACACAATTAAGTGCATGTCCAACAAACACTTGACCGGCTTTATTTTTAAAGTGATTCAGTTCAAGAAATATTACTTTCTGATTTAATTTCTAGTTTAATTGAGCAATCAAAAAAGCTTTCTCCATGAGAATATT
This sequence comes from Diaprepes abbreviatus, assembly GCA_034092305.1. Taxonomy (NCBI): domain Eukaryota; kingdom Metazoa; phylum Arthropoda; class Insecta; order Coleoptera; family Curculionidae; genus Diaprepes; species Diaprepes abbreviatus. Next base: position 14,432,256 of record JASJET010000139.1, read on the forward strand.
TTAAATGCGAATTTTAAAAGAAATTTGGGAAAACAAACATTTAGTCTGCCACACTGTAAAAAGAAAACACATTAAATTTAAGGTAAATTTGCTGGAAGCAAATTTCATAAACGTTTCTTAAATGCATTTAATGTAATGCATTGAATATAATAGTTTTTCCATCAATCTAAATTAATTTTTTCCATTAAATTTAATGTAATCATATATTAAATTTAAAGTCTGATCATTACTTTTTAAGTTGACTATGTATATTAAATATAGAACCAGTGTTCATTGAATTTGAGATACGTTATCACATATTTAATGCACCAACATTAATACGAGTTCAAGAGAATCTGAAACTTCCAGGAAAAGTGGATATTTTTCCTATAAGTAGTGTCCGCCATCTAGATTAATTTCCAACTCATTCGCTCCCGGCAGTACGGTGTAGAGATGTACACCTCACTATAAGAAAATTGAGTCCTTTAAGCAACTTATATCATACTAAACAAGAAGCTCAATACAAGTTGCGCCATCTCCCGAAATCTCATATAATATATATTGAATAATAATGTAAATTCCTTTAGTATTAGGGTATATGTGCATTAATTTTAATTTACAGAAGTTAGAATATCTTTTTAGTTACTTTATTGATATTTAAGATACCGTTTAATCAAATTTCATGTACAACGAATTGACATTTCAATGAATTTGCTTTAAATTTAAAGTAAATGTAAATTATTTACGATTTAAACTACAAAATCATTAAATTTAATGTAGAATGGACATTAAATTTGTATTAAATTTAAGGTTATTTTTAACAGTGCACATTAAATTCCCTATTCTGAATTTTAAGAAATTGATTTTGGATTATGAAATCCTCAGTATTAATTTTGAATAAATAGGGAACTGTAAAATTTTTGACAGCCATATTCAATTTTAGGAAAACGATTTTAAATTTATCATTTATATTTATAATTTTACACGATATTGGAAATAAAAAATATTTTGCTCTTGATCTTGATTTTTAGGAAAATAATTTTAAACTTGTAGTCTACGCCTCTGAAAATCTCTACTATTTATTTTGGATAAAATTGGGAATGCAAAATTTTTAGTCCATTCATTCTTCCTTATTTAATTTTAAAAATTGATTCTATCTTTATAATGTGTGGCCAATTTTGCAAAGAAAGCGATTTAAAATGTTACGTTTTAATTGAATAAGTTTGACAGTTAGCAAAATAACGAAGTTTCGAAAATAGTTTTATAGCAAAAATATATATACTAACAGGTATTCTTGCAGTTGAGGTGAGCGGCAAGATAAACTTAATATGATTAGTTAATTATCTCTTTTTAGCAATCAACTTATAAACTCAAAACTTTTGCCGAAATAGTTTTGCAGGGTAAAAATTAACTGTTCAAATTATTCCATAAATTTACTCCCCTGTTGATCGATTCTTTAATTATAATTGTTATGAAACATATCGAACAGTTCAGGTTAATTCCGTTAACCTATTTTGGCAACACCTGAACAGATTTACGTAACAATTTAAATAGTTTAGGTTCACTTCGCGTATTAGGCCGGTTTTAAAGATTACGGAGCCTTGGGCACAAATTCTGTGTGGCTCTCTTAGCGGATAAAAATTCTTTGAGTAAACTTAAAAAAAGATGATCAAATAATTATTTATTAAACAATAAATATATTATTTGAATATAAATTAGTATTATTCGATTTTTCGTATCTAAAAAACCTCCAATACAAGCTTGTGGGGAGCCTGGGTTAGCGCCCTTATTAGTGTAGAGGCCAAGGATGTTCCAGTCGCCCCTTTAAGTTATATGGACCTATCCAAGTTTTTATAAGTATTTTAAGCCTCTAAACAAGATTTTTTTGGGTAAAAATCCGCCATGAGATTGTCATTAACAAATAATTGTTTAAATTTTTAAAAATACGTTTTTCGCAAAATTAACTATCGGATCATATTATTGAGTAATCTTAAGCAAAAAAGATTATTACAAACTTTTATGTACGACGCTTAGTTTCCGAGATAATTAATGTTAGACAATTAAAAAATGCGATTTTTGCAATTTTTGAATAATAATAATTTTTTGCTGGATGAACTATTTTTGATCTTTTTGATAGCGATCAAAACTTCGAATCAACATCTATAAGCTAAGATCAAATAGCATACAAAAAAATTACGCTTTAATTGTTTATTTCGGTTATACAAAATAGCATTTCGCCGCTAATGTGCTGGCCTCGTCCTGTATGGCGCGCAGAGGAAAGCCTACTTGCAGGTGTTCCAAACGGCCTAGCTCACTTAGTTCATAGCATGTACGTATAATTGAAATATAACCGAACTAAGCTTTTTATACAATTTTTACGCATTGCAACAAATTGTACCCAGAAAACTTACTTTTATTCGATAACTTGATTGTCGTAGAATAGAAAAGTGTTAAATTTATAAGTAGTTCTAATAATAGTAAGATTATAACCGTTGTCGTATTCTATGCAATGATTGAATGTAGATAGTTTTAAGTTTGTATGCACTTCGATGCTAATTGGCTTTCCTGATGATATAAGAAGCATTATGTAAAGTAAAATTCACATTTATTAGGAGTTGTATTTATTATGGGCATATTTTTTTCATGCACGAACGCAATTTGCAGCAGGGTATGCCCTGGCGATTGCAACTACAAGATTTCGTATTGCATAAAGAACAATTAGCACATGCTGCTTTACTAATTCAGCCGGAAGAATCAGAATTCTAATTTTTTCTAAGATTACAAGATCATCCTCTAGAATAAACTCAAATAAAATGGGTCTAAGGTACCCCATATATAACGTCAAATAATGAATCTGGATAAATACAACGTCAAAAACCCTCAGAATATACAAACGATTGTATATTAAGTTCTGCAATAGTATAGATCAACGCAGGTTGCAACAAATGAATACTCAAAATAAACATAACATAGTCTGCGCGTAAATGATAAAAATATTTGAAACACAGCAATAAGATGAAAAAAATTTAGTGACGGCATCGCCATTTCATTAAATTAATTCTTATGTTTTAATATTTTGCAATGAAGCTTGTGAGTTTAATTTTTATACAAAAATAGAAAAATGTCACGTAGCGACGGGGATAACTCAGCGTTGTTGGAATACCATATTTTCACAAAATTCCAAAGATTTCATTATTTATCAGTAAAACCAATTAGCATCGACGTGTATACAAACTTAAAATGATCTACATTTTATCACTGCATACGACAACGGTTGAATTATCATCGTTAGTAGAACTACTTATACACTATTAACAATAACCTTAAATTTAAGGTACATTCATTACTTTACTTTAATGATTTGGACCTTAAATTGTAAATAAATTACATGTACTTTGAAACTAAAGCTTTATACATTAGATTTAATTGAATATTACCTTAAATTTCAATGAAGTTACTGAAATTATTGGTATAATCACATTAGATTTAATGTAAATTTGCTTCCAGTACATCACCTTAAAATTAATGTAAAGTTTTTTTACAGTGTAGAATTAACATTTTTCTATTTTACGATAATTAAGTTATCGAATAAAATAAGCTTTATGGGTACAATCTAATGCAACGAGGAAAATTCGTACCACGAGCCTATTTCAGTAATATTTTGGTTATACTAATGAACTAAGCGTGCTTGGTCGCGTGAGACGCCTGCATATAAGCTTCCCTCTGCGCGCCATATAGGACTATGCGTGCATATAAGCGGTCAAAAACTGTTTGTTTATAACTGAAATAAACAATTTGAGTGTAAATTTTTCGCATGACATTTTATTACAGCTTGTAGATGATAGTCCAAACTTTCGATTGCTGTCAAAAATATCAAAAAAAGTTGATTGTGTCAAAAGTTATAGGCGATCAAAAATCGCAAAAAACACATTTTTTAATTGTTTAACATTAATTATCATAGAAACTAAGCATTGTACGTAAAAGTTTATAAGAATCTTTTTTACCTAAAATTACTCAAATAATATAACTTAATAGTTAGTTTTGTGAAAATTGTATTTATGACAACTCTGGCGATCTTCTAACCAAAAAATTCTTATTCAAATATATCAAAAAAACTTGGGTAGGCCATATAAATTAAAGTGACGACTGGGACCCTCTTGGGCACTACACTATATGTAAGTCCTGCCTTGTTCGCGGATTTATTGCCCTGAACTGTTCTAACTATTTCCAAGCGAAACCAAACATAGATCGAACAATTCATATTATGTGGAGATGGATTGCATATGTATAATATTATTTAATGATATAACTCGAGAACATAGTCTGGTCCCACTTCGGGGCGCTAGTTACCAACTAAAAAGTAATACCAGTTTGCGAATAAAAATTAAGATACATTGTCATCGCAATATGTCTAGTCAATTGACAAAAAAGGTAAAATGCAAATAAACATTTAAAAATAGTAATAATAAAAATCAGTTTTCCACTCGATTCAGTTTGCTTAACAATTTTGTTTTCAAACAAATTTATATTTTGTAAATCTTTTATGAGTTCAATTCGTTAACAGAGATTAACATTTATTTTTTATATTTTAATTTTGCTTTGTTTGTTGAGCGGATAAATTATTAAGGTATCAAAAGTATGTTTCTAAATGTTTAACAAAATATGTATGTATTTGTGAAACAATGATTGAGAAGTGGCTGTCAGTTGTTTAAGTGGTTTAGTTTCCTATATATTTGCTTTGTGTTTGGAAAACTAGGCTTGTAATAAAATTTTGTTTTGTAGAGGGATCTTTCTGACAAAAAGAAATAAATTATATGTTTATCTAATAATCCATTTAAAATAGACATCTAAGTTCGCATATGGGCTGAAAATTGGTATAGGTTTTAAATATATTATTTCAAATAAAATATCAAAAATCCTCATTAATTCTATGTCTGATAAAAATTTTACTCAAGATCAAAGGACAAAGACATCAGGTTTTCGCATTTTTCTTGTGTAATTGTTTCCGTAAAAATAGGTTTACAAAAATTATTCTAATACTTTTTTTTTACATTTTTACACTACTCCAGGGCCCGTATCTTCGAAAGCGTGATGTGAAAAGTAATGTGAATGGCGATGTGAATTGTCGCTTCATACTTTTGACAGTAAAAGCCGTATTCTTGAAAAAGCAATGTTGCCAGATATGACGTGCTAAAATCCGCGGAGTTCAAAAAATAAAATGGATGACAGATTGAATTGAGCTGTGAGACCGAAAATGTCCCTGGTATGTTTTGTCGCCATTTTAGGCAAAAAGTAGTTTTGGTACGTCAAATTAACCGTCAAAAGTAAAAAAAAATAGTGTCGTTGTTATTTTTATGAAGTTATCGATTGCCATTAAAAAATTAGTATTTTCCCTGGATTAAATTGATATGATATCATTTAACAACCAAGAAATATAGATCCTTATATACAGCAGAAAGCCAGCACTGATAAATTTTGAAATGGTGGACATTACAACTCTACGTAGAATGACTAAAAATCATCATCCCAATTCACTACGGAAACTATCCAATCAGTTATTTATTGTATGGATTCACAAAACATCCAGCTTCTTACTACAAGACGTCCTGTTCTGACCACTAAATTTGAAAGAAAACTTGAATAATGATAGAGAAACTATTTAAAACCAGGGACCGAAACCAAAGGCCAGACAGAAAACGTCAATTAAAGATACTGGCAGATCTTACATTCAACTTATATTATAGTTTTTTTTTATTTTATAAAGATTTATAGAGGCTTGAAGATCAAATGTACCATAAATAAGATTTTTATGCTGAAGGACCTCATTCGTTGGTCTGTACGGTTCATATTTATATGTTCCGATAAATGATAATCATAATATTTATTTAGTTTTAGGGTAGTATAGTGTTTAACATAGTCTAATTAAGTTAAATGCTGTCGTTAACATTTAAATATAAAATTTGATATTTATTTACATAAAAGTTTCACATATCTTGCAAATTTATTATAAGTTGGGTCTTGAAAAGAATTATGTTAGACTTAACTGTTTAAAACTAAGATTCTCGGCTGTTATAGATATAAGTATTTATGTTAAATCAATAAACAGAACTAGCCGTAGAACAACATTTTTAAAAAACACGCTCATACAATCCAGTTATGAACAGAATCTCCTGTAATAATTTTATATGTCTGTAATCTCAAATTTACTTAATATTTGCGAGACATATTCAACTTTCTAAGGATATTTTAATTGTAAACTAGAAAATATTAAAAATATCAGGGTATCATCCAATTAACATTTCACCGATGTATTCAAAAAATAAAACGTCTTAAACAAACAGTTCGTCAACGTATTACTTTTTTAATGATGAGCTATTTTGAACAACCAAAAATAAAATAATTTTTTTAATACTAATTGTCAAATATGTCATTTAGCAGTTGACATTTCATTTGCGCATGTTTCACCGTTCGCTTATCTTCCACCGGGTCAATAAGGATATGAATGATGAACACGTCAATAATACACATTCGCCACTCTTTTACCGTTCACTTCACGTTCCCCGGTTCGAGGATACGGTTTCTGAGATATTGCGATTTCAAACATCGAAAAAACTCTTACGGAGCTCTATATGTCATATAAGCTAAAATATGCAAGTATTGGTTTATTTGACCCATACACTTATCCCTAATTTCGTTCCCCGTATAACCTTGAGCAATAACTGTCTGCTACTCCATTGTTCGAGTGGCACTGGTCGTATACCTGCTCTTTTTTGAAGGACGTGAATGAAATAACTACTTTTAGGAAACTTTGCAGGAAACAGGCCTGCTTATTACTAATAAAGGGTTTTTTTATAGAGGTATAGAACTTTAAGTTGGCAACACTTTTTTAACTGGCGGCCATTTTGTCAGCTGTCAAGTGATTTATGTTTAGTTTGGCTTGGCATTTCAACATGAATAGACTGACGCCTGAACAACGCTTCCAAATTGTGCAAATTTATTTTGAAAATCATGGTTCTGTTCGAAATACGTATCGCGCACTACGTCCATTTTACGGTCAACATAATCGTCCATCAGAGCAATTAATTCGATTAACTATGAAACGTTTTCGCACCAATGTTTACTCTAAATGATAATACGTATCCACAGAGACGTCGTACAGTACGTACAGAAGAAGGCATTGCTGCTGTAGAGCGCAGCGTAGAGGAAGACCTGAATCTGTCTATCCGCCATCGTGTCCATTCATTTTGTGGAAGATTTTGCGAAAAGATCTTGGTTTGCGTGCTTACAAAATCCAACTCGTGCAAGAATTGAAGCCACACGATCACCTAGCAAGGCGTAGATTCGGTGAATGGGCCCAAAACAAGATTGCCGTTGATCCCGATTTTCATAAGCGAATTTTGTTTAGCGATGAAGCTCACTTTTGTTTGAATGGATACGTCAATAAACAAAACTGCCGTATTTGGAGTGATGATAATCCTCAAGTGTATGTTGAGACACCGTTACATCCAGAAAAACTGACTGTTTGGTGTGCTTTATGGGCTGGTGGAATCATTGGCCCGTACTTCTTTAAAAACGATGCTGGTCAGAACGTTACAGTCAATGGTGACCGCTATAGAGCCATGATTACTGACTTTTTCGTTCATCAATTGAACAACCATGATGTGCAGGAGCTGTGGTTTCAACAAGACGGCGCAACATGTCACACAGCTCGTGCCACAATTGATTTATTGAAGGAAACGTTTGGTAACCGCATAGTTTCATGTTTCGGACCCGTGAATTGACCTCCAAGATCGTGCGACTTAACGCCGCTAGACTATTTTCTGTGGGGATATGTGAAGTCGCTAGTCTACGCCGATAAGCCCGAAACGATTGATCACTTGGAGGACAACATTCGCCGTGTTATTGCCGATATACGGCCACAAATGTTGGAAAAAGTCATCGAAAATTGGACCTCCAGATTAGACTACGTCCGAGCCAGCCGTGGCGGTCATATGCCAGAAGTCATATTTAAATTATAATGCCAGAAGGTTATCTTTCGAATAAAGTAAATTTCATTTCAATTTAAAAAATTCATCTTTGTTTTATTCCATTTAAAAGTTCTATACCTCTATAAAAAACACTCTTTATTTTTGATTTCAATTTGTGCCGTTAAATAATTTTTAAAAATTGTCGCAATTATGCTTTATCTGTAGGAAACCTTTGAAAATGAAATTATTGTTGTTAATCGCGATTCAAGTATTGAAAGAAATGATGGTTTTGTTAAATACTTGAATGACAAGCAATCTGTAATAATCCAAGTGCAGTGTCGTGAAATGTACAATCAGACGAGTAGTATTGCTGCAACTAAAAGACAGCATGAGATGGAACAAGCCAGTACATTACTCCCCCTCATACTAGAGTATACTATCAAGTTCAAGCATGACCAGGCAATCAACTGAACCCAGAAGACTGGGATTGGAAATAAATACATAACAGTTTGCAAACAATTTCAACTTTACTCTTACCTGCTCCAGAAAAACTGCTTGGCCCTACTTTTTTGTTCTTGGGTTTAGACAGTGTCACATTGGAATTATTATCTGACGTTTTGCCTAAGATTGCACCAGACATCTTCAGAGATCTTTACTCCACGAGATTAGAAGATTGAATGACTATCGAGCAGCAACAGCCCGGTATTTATACCCGAATGGTGCTCAGCGAACCGTGATCCAGCTTTAAATCGATTTTTACAAATTTTTATTGATTCTCTAATTTTACCTTTAAAGAAACTAGTTTCTTTTGCATTAAAATTGTAACTTGAGCAATGCTGGTGTTTAGCTGCTGCAGATTGTTCAATTTGTATCTTTTCTATACATCTTTCATGTTCCTTAAGCCTAGTGGATATAGACCGTCCTGTTTCACCTACATACATTTTACCACATGAGCAAGGTATCTTGTAAAAGCCTTCTGCTTGAAATGGAATTACGTCCTTTGGAGATTTTATACATTGTCCAATTTTCTAACATGTGGTGAAAATTGTCCGAATGTTTGATTTTCGGAGCAAACTGGCAATCTTGTCGGTGGTTCCGTGTATGTAAAGTAAGACAACACTGTCCATAGGAGATACATTTATGACATTTTGTTGAGGAGTTTGGTTTTTATATTTACTAGTAGAACGTCTTATATCTTCAGCGCAATATCCGTTGCCTTTCAGAGCATTAGTCAGTTTTCCTGTTTATGATTTCAGTGATTGTTCGTCACATATTGAAAGTGCTTTATGTACCAAAGCGTTTCTGACGGACTGTTTTTGAGAAGGATGATTATGTGATATTGCATTGAAATATCGATTTGTATGTGTTTTCTGTACACATAATGTCCTAATTCGCCATTCTCTTTCCTTTGTACTAGTACATCAAGAAAGGGAAGGACACCATTTGATTCAGTTTCCATAGTGGAAATCAGCCATTCTTTAATTAATTCTAGTAGGGTGGAGTCCATGTTGTTATTTCGTAATATGTCCGATATTATGGCAACTGAATCATCTATAGGAACATTTGTGTACAGAGACTCTGCATCAAAACTAACCAATATGTCACCGGGCTCTAATTAAATGGTTTTTAATCTTTGGACAAAGCGTCCCGAGTTTTTAACAAAAGGATTCGGGTTTTCCTGTAAAGCGATGTAAAAGTTTGGCGTTAATTTATCAAGTATATAACTTCTTCCCCAGTGTTGAATCAAATAAAACAGATGAGGATTCTTACGGCCTCAATGAGGAGACAAGTGATGCATCCCTCTTCTTAGAACTTCTTCTTCTTCTTCTTCTCCTTTCTAACACAGTTAACCATGCTTGTAGACTATTGCCTGTTCATTGCCATCACGTCTTCCCCGGAAGATGAGGTCCAGCATTCTCGCCATCGTTTAGGTGGTCTTTCCTGTGATCTTTTTCCTACTGGGTTATTCATTTTTGCGCTTTTAACTAGTCTACCGTCCTTCATTCTCCCTATATGTTTGTTCCAGAATCTTCGCCTTTGTCTAACCCACCTTCCTATGTCCTGTATCCCGCATTATTGTCTGATATCTTCATTCCGTATTCTGTGAACAATCTACAGAAATCCAGCAAAAAAAAAAGAAAAAAGAAAGCGAAGACGAAGACATTACTATTCAAGTAGCATTTGAAGATTAGCAATCAGTCTAAAATTTTCCCGTATAATAAAACTTAATCACAATGGATTGTGGAGTATGTTTACTGAGGAAACCATGTTAAAAAAATGCGCTAAGTACACTACCTTATAGGAGGTGTGGAAATGTGTGCATATTACTTAGAATATGACTTCTCGAACTTTTGGAAACGCGATATCTCAGAAATGGCGAAGAACAATTTTTGTAGAGAATTGCACGATCTACATACTTTGTTTCATTTATTTTTATGATAATACTTACCGCTTACAAGAAAAATGCAAAAAAAAAAGATATTTTTGACCTTAAATAAAATTTTAACAGATATAGAATCGGTGGGGACTTTGATTTTTTATTTGTATTAGTGCATTTAAGACCTATGTCAATTTTCAGCTCTTTGCTAATTTTTGCGGAGTTACCACTTTTTTTGTGTCTATTTTGACTAGACTAAAAAGGTGAAATCTGTTTACGTTAAATGAAATGAACATTTTCTACAAAATAAATTAATACTCCAGGTGATTATTATTTGTTAAACAGTAAAGCTAATTTGTTTTGTCACGGAAAATATATATTTCTCATTAACCTAAAAACCTTTTTGCTTTACTATTTATATTAGTCAAGTTAGTGATATCAACAAATTATTTTAACAGAACAATATAAAAGACATAATCACTTTGATATTAAATTGTTTGTTCAGAATCGCCAATTTAAAAACCGTGAAGAAAAGTAATACTTTACGACTAGGACTAGTCCTAGAGGGAGGGCAAGATGGTGTACAGCATGTGGGCGGACAACTAAAAAGTTCGTGAAATGATCATCAATCAACGTAAAAAATGAACTTAATGTAACAAAAGATGTACGTAAATAATATCGTACGTAAGCGATTGTTCGTTATAATCGGTCTGTTCACACAAAGTAGGTCTAATCTCCTTCATGTTAAACGCAGACCAAGGATTCGAGAATATTGGATTCGTTATTTCTGTTTATCTGGTTTAATTGCAAAGGATGTACAGTAGGGTACTGCGTACATGTATGAGAAAATTTTTTTCAAGCCACACTATCGCAAGAGGTATAAAAATTTGCGTATTTTTATGCAGATTTTGAAAAACATAAAAAATCTAGAATTGCGGAAGAGGGCTCTATCTAGTTTATCAGCTATTTTATTATTGAAATTAATGAAGCAAAGCACAAGAAAACAAAATGAACAAAATTTTGACATTTCTGCTCGAGATTGCAACCTGGTTCGAATAAAGCCACCTCTCGAAGTACCATCAGTTACAGTTCGTGAGGTCTCTCTTACCTGTTTAACACATCTTTCCACAGATTGTGTGTGACAACGAAAGTCAACGATTTCCAAGCTCTTCTCTTTTGCCATAATTTGAAGGTCTCCATTAGAAATATGTCGAAGAACCGGAGGTGCTGTAACCTGACACTCGTGCCACTTAATCACTTCGGTGTAATCTCTGGCAAAGAAGTTAATTTTTGGTGGCTTAGTTATCCTACGTATAGTGGTACTTACAGCTTCTCTAGCTTTTATTATTCTTTTCAATGCCAGCTCCTGAATGTAGTCTCTTTTATCAAACAACATACTGACAAGTAGAATTTCTGGGTGCGCAAAAAAAGCATTTCTTTCGATAACATAATCCACAACTGATCTCAAATTTTCGGGTAAAAATCGAGAGTACATAATTAGTGGAAAAATATGTTCGGTTCCGTCTTTTAAAGGCGTCCATGGCGTTATCAAGTGGACCATCGAGATCTCGCCTTTGTCGTCTTGTTTGCTGTTTTTTGATTTTAAACTCAGGTTTATGGGATGCAAAGGCGAGATGATGGTTTGTACCGAATGCGGTGGCCTAACGAGTCCCATATTAGGACGAAACAGCGCTGTCGCCATCTGTCGGACCCGGAGTTTTTCCATATTTTTGGAGTGTTCCGCACTTTTTAACACGAGAATCATGTAGATTGACAAATTTTCACGTCCGCTTCGTCAATATTTGATTCTATTTTATTTTAAATTACACGGACAAAAACTTATCTATTTATTTATTTACCTGTTTGGTTTTGAAACACGCTAAATGATGCTCTCATGGTGGGATCGTTTGGTGCGATACGTGGCTTTGGCTGCTAAAATGAGCGGTAGGCTTGGTTGCCAGTACCGAAAAATGCGACCCCTATCCTTTGGGCAGCACGTTTCGTGTACTCGATTTTACATATTTCTGTTTTAATTCACCGTCGCACCACCATATGGCGGTTATTTTACAAACTTTGTTAATTTGTATCGTTCTTGTGTTATCAAGTGGACCATCGAGATGTCGCCTTTGTCGTCTTGTTTCCTGTTTTTTGATTTTAAACTCAGGTTTATGGGATGCAAAGGCGAGATGATGGTTTGTACCGAATGCGGTGGCCTGACGAGTCCCATATTAGGACGAAACAGCGCTGTCGCCATCTGTCGGATCCGGAGTTTTTCCATATTTTTGGAGTGCTCCGCACTTTTTAACACGAGAATCATGTAGATTGACAAATTTTCACGTCCGTTTCGTCAATATTTGATTCTATTTTATTTTAAATTACACGGACAAAAACTTATCTATTTATATATGTATGTATATATATATATATATATATATATATATATATGAATAGTTTGGTTATTCCGGGTTTCAATCCTTTCGTTCAAAAAATCGTTTTCACGACGTTTCGCCAAAATCTCATTTGGCATTTTCAAGTGCGGTTCGTCTCGTTACTAGAGTAACAATATATTTGCCTTGTACCGATTTTATTTAATTTAATACTTCTTTAGAAAACATATAAATGAACCAAAAGTAATAAAACTGAGTCTATGACTAAGTTTGATAACTGATTTACATTTTCCTTTATGGGTAACGATTTTTGTGTAGAGACAAAATATACACTGCATTAGTCGAAACCCATATATAGAGTGGTAAAAGAACTCCTTAGCGGAACATACTTTAGTGAATAAACATAAAATAAATATAAGTAGCAATTTTTTTTTTCTTTCTTACAGTATTAGTCTCTAAGATAAAGTCGGTTGTTATTCTTAACAGGACACGCGGTACATGGCGGATTTTAATATTTTTATGGTTTACAACTAGGCAATCAGAGGGCAATGATGATTTTATAGCGCTAGTACGGAAAATTTTATTATTAAAACAATATTGGGAAGATTTTGTACGATACGGTTTAAAGATTAGTAAGAAAAGTACGTTTTTAGAAAACACTAGATTTGATTTTTTGTTATTCACGTATTTTGGATGTGTAACAATTAACTCGATTTAATTAATAAGACATTTGTTGGTGGGAAGGGATGTTGGGAGAGAATTTTGTCTAGAATCTGTGGAAGTAATGTTCTTTTAGCGCTGGAATTTATTAACATATAAGAAAATTGTATTGAAAATATCGATAACTTAAAAATAAATGAATTTAAGCAATGATACATTTTCTGAAATTTAAAAGCAATTTTTAGGTAATAAATCGTCTTCATTTCGATCTGTTTTATGAACATTCACGTACAAGTGCAGCCTATCGAAAAGAAAAATTAAAATAAATGGAGCCTTAACATCCCTTATTCTTTACTACACCTATCCTAAGCAATGTTATTTCGAGAGCATAAAACTTTGAGTATCAGTAATTTTTTGTCGTAAAATTACTGAACATTAACTTCCGCAATCTTTTTGTTGCCATTAACTTATATAACTAAATAAAAGATCAAGTCCATCAAGTAAATTATATTTTTCCTGTTGTTCTCTTTTAACAAACTACAACACGCTCTAACTTCATGAGTCCATCAGTCAGTAAAACAAACTACCCACTAAAGGTTAACGTAATTCCGTTGTAACTTCCATTCTGACATTAAAAGTTAAAGGAAGAGGTTTTATGGAGAGCGGAGTTACGTTTTTTGTCTTTGGTTGTAAATTTAGTTTAGATTTTTGAAACTAAAGGGAAATCATATAATACTAAAAATAATGCTGCTAGTGATGTGCTGACTTTAAAATAAAAAAATTAAATCACTAAGAAAAGAAATATTTTGCAGTAATAATTTAAAATATTATAATAGGAAAATATTTAAATCCTTAATACACTGAAACTGAAATAATTCATATTTGAATGTGTTAATAAGTTTGTAAGAAGCTAAAAATAAAAGTATTTTTTAAAAACTCGATGGTTATAATAAATATTCATGCGACAAATGGTACGGGAGATTTGAAATAATACTCGTATACTATGAAAAAATGAAACGAAATATGCAATAACATGATTAGAGTGAGAGTTTGTGAACGATTAGTTCCAATTTTTTTACCGACTGAAATGTATTTTTTTTATAACGGTGCGACCATCCAAATAACTTGATTTGCAAAATTTATTATTCTTTTAAAAGCAATGTTAATTTACAGATGGTGTAAAATATTTTAATTTCTTTATTTAATAATGCAACCTTATAGTCACCTGGAAATAAGTAAAAACTATTCAGAACGCTTGGCATTTTTTTTTCACTTGAAGAAGTATGTAATTTAATGTAGGTACTAGAATTTGAAGCGATATATTTCTTGAAATAATTATCTAACATGAAAAAAAATTGAGTACACTAAAAATAGTATTTATTGCGATAGTTTTGATTGAAATGCCAGACGGTATCGATAGATATACAAAAGTTAAAGAGCAGAAAAGGAGCCGAACATGACCGAATAACCAATGAGCTACTCAAATACGACTCACACAGGAACTAACAATCCTAATTCGAATGTCTTAATTGTCACAAAAAACGAGCACCTTTTCTTTAGAAAGGTGGCTAGGAGAGACTCTTCAATTCAAGGGAGTAATTAAAGATCTGGGTGTAATTCTGGACACACGATTGAGCCGGAATAATCATATTGAGGCGGGAACTAACAAGGTTATATGTCTTTTTGGGCTTGTAAATCACCTTTTGGGAGCACATGGGGGCTGACACCGAGAGTGCAATATTGAATATTTGCTAAGCTGGACTGGCCTATGATTATGTACGTCACTATTATATGGTGGCCTAGTACAACAAAATGAAAATACTGTCTTTAGCTTAACAAAGTTGGAAGAAAGGCTTGTGTGGGAATAAGAAGTATGATGAAGAATACTACCAAAGGACTCTGGAGGTCCTAATGAGTCTTCTCTCTACTTATATACAGATATCGAGGTCCTGAAGGCTGTTTATTATCTTAGATGCTTAGAGCATTTCTGAACTGGACCTAGCGGCTATTCATGTGGCTCAGAAAGGGTGGTGGAGAGATGTTCATCACTACCAATGTAAACAGACTACATTGCACCGATTTTTAAACCCAACCACCCTCTAGAGATAATTTTGCCAAGCAAAGAGGACTGGGGAGAGGAAAAAAATATTTCGAGAAATGAATTCTGGTGGCTTAAAGGTCGATCTCGACAAGATGAAAGGGCTGGAGTCAAAGTGTTCGGAGGGGTAGGGAGTCAGAAAGTTTTACTCTCTCGGACAACGTGCAACGAGCAGAAACTTATGCTATCCTGGAATGTGGTCATATCTGTGAGAGGAGCATAAACAAGAACAAGACACAAAAATTATGCTCAGACAGTAGGGCTGCGATATTGGCACTGAAGTCTAGTATTGTAAGTTCGCGATTAGTATGTGGGTGCAAGGATGTACTGGGTAATCTGAAAACAAACGGCTGCCCATTCAGGATGGTGTGGGTCCCTAGTTACTCAAGTATACGCGGGAATGAGAAAACATCATCTGAGAAAGTTGGGGTTCGCAACTGAATCATACGGATAGGATTCGCAAAGAGAATTGGCCTCGAACAACTTGCCGCCACGGTAGGATGCAAAGGGCCTAGACATCGAAGATCAAATGTCACCCCTTCTCATTCATTCAAGGGGGATACGAAAATATCTTTAAATTACAGGGAACAAAACTTTCTTAGTATAATACTAAAATTAACAACAAAAGTAATAACAAACACAATTAAAAGTAGCATTTTTCTGACAGATAAACAACAAGAACTTAGGTGAGGGATATTTGTCATGAACGCCGTTTTTTTCATTAGATATATAATAGAAAAATCAGTCGAATACAATAAACCAGTCTATATGTGCTTTATTGACTTAATAAAAGAATTTTACCGAGTCGAACTAAAAGAAATTTCACATATTCTCTGCATCAAGGGGATCTTTCACAATCTAATTAAAATTATAGAGGATATATACATGGCAAATCAAATATAGGCGGTATTCGTTAAGGAGATTTATTGGGTTTCGTACTCTTCAACATTGTCATCGAAGCGATTATACAAAAAGTTTGCAAAGTTATATAATACAAAATAACTTTTCATATTCATTAGAAAGAGCTAATACTATATTTCGAAACTAATAATGGTTTATAAGCAATTCTCGATGTAAATCATAAACCAGAAAAATAGAAGCTGTTTATGGATAACTCAAAGTTAAGCTAGAGAGCCATGCTGCTTTACATTGGAAATGCTTTATCATCAGTTCCTTGTGGTTATATTATTTAAGTGAAGTAAACGTATGAAAAACATGACACCTTCTGACCTACAAAAAATATGAGGAACATCAGTGGCAATGGAGTGGGGATTTGAAAGTTGTTGCACTTCTACAGGTTTTGTAGGAGGGTAGCTAAAAACTGTATTTATCACGTATAGAAAATTAAACAGAACGGTTTGTTATGTTGATAGTTTACGTCACAACCTCACAGTTAAGTGAGAAAAATTCAATAATAGATTATTGCCAAAATAAATAGTAAAAAATATCACCAGGGTCCAGTTAAAGGTAAGTATCCGCACCAGGGAGCAAATATGCCTAACTATTCCCCATGCTAGAAATTAATGGTTGGGCTACTCAGGGCGCCAATGCACCTGTAGCTAGGTTGAATGCAGAAACCTTCCACGATGCCGCTAGGAACTAGCTTTCAACGTTACTCTTGTTTGAATTTGAATAAATGAAATTTAAATTTGAATATAGATAAGCAAGCGAGTGTGCGAGTCAAATAAAACTCACTAATAAATAATAAAAAAAATCATAATTGAATAATCGAATGTTTAGCTGTATTTCTATAGCATAAACTAGATATGCTATAAATAAAATTCAATATCTTTGAAACGTACTAGCGCCAAAATGTAACGCAAATCCTGTTTATTTTAAGGTCATGGGACAGAACACCGAAAAACTGCGCAACGCCTTACAAGAAAAAAGAAATAAACTTAAATTTACAAAATTATTTAGATTATTATTATTTACAATAGGAAGAACTAAGTTTGCCTGTTATTTCGATGGTGAGATTGCTAGCTGTGTTGTCTCGTACAAATCTGGCTGCAACACAGCTAAATCGTGTAGTGGTGTATAGGTACTAGTTAAACATCAGTGCTGGTAACTGAAAAGTGAAGGTTAGTGAATCCATGAAATGGATAGATATCCAAAAGGTAAACAATAAAAGAAGAAAAAGAAAAACTTCTGAGTTCTTAGGCGGGGTTACAAAATTCCTCCATTGAAACATGCAGAACTGCTAAAATCTTCATCTCCAGACTAATTCTGGTAAAAAAAGGAAACCAAATAACAGCTGATTTGAAGCCTATCTGTAATATTCTTGACTCAACCTGATAGTCTGTTCCAAGTGCAAGGAATTGGACTTCTTCTTCTTATCTCATCGTGTCTTTGCAGAAGACAAACTCTTTCCGTATCTTATCGTGTCTTTACAGAAGACAAATTTTCTTAAAATATTTTAACATAGAATACCTTAAAACAATAGGCTTTATCTTCTTCTTCTTCTTCATGTGCCGTGTCAAGTCCCCCTGACGTTGGCAATTACAATGGCGAGTTGATCACGGTTCTCTACTATTCTAAATAGTTGTTCATCCCTGTGTATTCCTCTTTAATCTATGATGTTCCACAGCCAAGAGATCTGCTTCCTTCCAACATTTCTACAACCCTCGATCTTACCTTTCGTAATCAGTTGAAGAATTCTGTACCGATCTCTTCTGAGAACATGGCCAAGATATGCTAGTTTTCTGTATTTTACAGTGTCAGCAATTCACGAGTTGCATCTGCCCGATCTAAAACCGCTATATTCGTCGTCATAGCTACCCATGGTTTTATCTTACTATATCTTTATTTAACAGGTGTCTATTCTAAACATAGCATTGGTCGTGGTATTTGGCTAATGTTTGACCAATTTCTTTCTCTTGTATTATGCACTATTGTAATTTTCTTCTCTTCTTTATATTTTGTCAGTATGGTGAACGTTAATTTTTAAATATATTAAAATATTAATTTTAAGAAATTATAGAAAGTCAATTTATTTATTTTTTTTGATATACTACGGAGTCAGTATAAAAAGAATTATTTCTTTTTTTTTATAAAGAAATTTTAACTTTTAATTTTTAAAGGCACGTATTGTGTCATAGTTTAAGTAAGATCTTAAAATTTTTGTATATAATGATTTCTCACACCTATGGTTATTGAATTGTTTATTGTTCTTCCCAACTTTTATTTTGCACACCTCTGAGCTTTACTGTTAATAATTTGTAGGGAACGTAAATTTAAAAATAATGTTATTCACATGATTCTAAACTTTACTGTGTAGGAACAAAGTTCGGATTAATAACCACAAGCTCGTAACTTAAATTATATGAATTATAAAGTAAAGAAAGCTCTTACAGGGTTAGTAATAATGCAGCAGAATTCTTAATTTTTATTTAAATATAAGTTTTTCTATGTTTTTTTAGTAGGAAACCATAAATAGAATGATTTTATAACATTGTTAGTTAATGATTATAACAAATGTGAATAAAAGTATAATGTCATAAACATTATTCGATTCGTTATTGCTTAGTAAATGATAGAAACTATGTGTAAAAGTACAAAGTGTAAGTTAAGTGCTATAATAGATTTAAGGCTACTCAATATCTATTACGGATAACCAAACCACATTATTCCATTGACATCAAAACTATAAATCTCCACTTTCTATTTTCTAGAAACTCGCTGCTGCTAAAGGAAACAAACTAAGATTTTTAGTAAAGGTCCAATGTTTTATAAAAGATAAAAATCATTTTTTAATTTATTTTAAAATTTTCGAAACCAAAAAAATTTTTGTGTGAGATGAATAACTTTATATAGATTTCATAATTTCGAGAGTAAGTTGAAGACCTGGTGAAAATCAGAGGAGGTTTATGTAAAAAAAACATTTTATCAGTCTACATAGAATAAACTATTTTTATTGCTTGATTAAATTTTTTGGAGTTAGTTCCATAAATTGTACTTAAATATTAACTCCGCAAAGTCACTCTGTATAATAACATCTTTCTCTCTAACGCGAAAACCAATTTAAAGTTTCTAGTAACTTTTTTCATTTTTTTTCTTAAGATATATATAAGGTTAATATAAATGTATAACTTTTGGCTTTCCGGAAACCTTACACAATTGGTAATCTAAGCCTCTTCTCCGCTAAAGTTTTCCTTTGAAAGTTTCGCGCAAACATTTACTTTTATTATTATTAAAGAATCATAAGGGTTCTAAAAGCTAAAACGTTATAATTAGGTGCTATTTTTTTGTTGAGATTTCTGAAATGAAATTATTAATACGTGAGTGGCGGTCTATTTTTTGAAAATTTGCCATACTGGCTTTGCTAAGTGCTATATGATATCCATTGTGAAGTCTAACATTTTATACAATATACTTACTCAGAACGTTTGAACATACGTACCCTGTATATGTTGTTTACAGTAACTTCAAAATTTCATTTCGGCCAAAATATGGAATTAATTCGTGAACATTTAAGTGCCATTATTTTTCACAACTTTCGCCGTAGTGTTACGGTTCAAATTTCGATTTAAGTTTACTGTGGGTAATTAAATTAATTTTCCATTTTTTTTTAAATACTCACGTTATGGTCAGATACAATATCCTTTCCTTGAAATATCTCTTAAAAATTCTTTAAATAATAAATGGTATGCTTCATTTGTATGTAAGTTGTATTTTTTGTTTTAATACAAATATCCGTAGATCTACTTCCTTGTTAGGCTTCGTTATTACATTAGAAAGAATGGTTTCATGTTACATTTTTTTATCAGTGTTTTACCCCCATTTATGTTGTTTTGCTTATCATTCACCAGACGGTGTGTGGTCGTATTTATTTCTATTAATATTGAAATTATTGTTACGTTTTTTCAGTTAAATCTTAGTTTTCTTGCCTACTATTCTACTGTAAATTTTCCTTTCAACTCTTTGAATCACTTCCGTAGATTTTGCTTTACTTATAGTATTGCTTTCTTTTATGTTAGGTTTTGACAGAAGTTGCTTTAAAGATGTTGCTTTTGGCATTATCCCATTTTGAGCTGTTTTAATATTATTTAAATCCATTGCGTAGTAATTGTCACGATTTAATTAATTTTCCCCATGTTAGTGTAATTTTCAACCTTGGCAATGCTTATCTTTGTGTTGACTGACGTCATAAACTTTCTATCTATACGCCACTTATCGAGGAGTTTTTTAAGTTTTTCTTTTGTTGGGGTATTATAAATTTTGTTTTGTAACTTGCCTTGCCATCTTCGGTTCGGCGGGACATCTAGTCTACAGGGTCCTCAAATTTTCAGGAAATCAATAACCTTGCATTTTGAAAGAAATTTACTTGGTTAGCATTGGTAATAGCCGGCGGGATGTGTTTCTTTAATTTAAGAATAACTAATTGGTTCCTTATTTAATTTTGAGTAGAAAAATCTTAATTAAAAAAAATTAAAATTATTGCATTGGCCAATTTTACAAATTCATTTCAGCCGACTGTTGTTACCTAGGAACTGATTTGTTTTTCAGCTGTCATCTCTTTTAAATTTTAGACACATCTAAAAGATCGAGCGTTGTGAACATGCGTAGATCTTTGATATAAATAAGGACGAAGCCATTTGCTTTGACTTTTAAATTTCTTTTCGGAAACAACTGAAGAGCTGTAAATTTTTCATTTCAATTTTACTTGGTTCCTCGTTTGGGATATTGGGGCGAAAAATAGTTTATATTGTTTCAGTAATTGAGTCTAGTTATTTAGTTACCTTAACTTTTACCTGTTTTGCTGTTTATTGCGTTATTTTTACTGGAACAGGTCCAGAGACGAAAATTTTAGTAGATTTGAACGATTCAATAAATGAATGCTTTTAACCCCACCTAACTGCTTAGGGTAAGATCCATTAATTGCAGTTTAATAAAGCAATATTCTATAGATTTTTGGCTATGGCATGTTACTTTAAGTCACATTATTTTTTTAAATATCTAATTTTACCAAAGTGAGGCGATTATTAAGTTTTTTATGGGGTTTTAAGGTCTTTTATATTTGAATATTTATCAATTTTTTTTGGTTTTCTTGATTTTTGATTACTGTTACTATGGTAACGCATTAATTATACTTTTTATGTTCGTAAGGGTTAATTTTGAGACTAGCCTTTGGTATTTATTGTAAAATTTACTATATTTTGGTACTTATCTGCTCTATGGGTGTATCATAATGGCTCCAATTTATCGAAGAATTAATTTTGTCTTATATATTCTAAAGTAAATCTGAATTGTGTTCAATCTCTTGGCCCCAATTTGGATTTAAAATTGGTGAAAATAAAGTAAAAAAGCATCGTGAAATGTCTAGTGGCTCAAATATTTTCAGTCTGACTTCAGTGTAAATTTATTTTGTTATATTATAATGAATAGACATTTGTGACTGTGCAAATTAGGTTAAATATCAAGAGATTTTTAGCAAGAACTTTATTTATTTCTGTTTAATTAAAAAGTTAATGCCAACATCTGTATTCTGATCTCCTATATAATACTGTGGTATATATGGTGATTATAATTTTATTTATTATTTTTGTTTTGTAGCACAGCGTTTATCTTTGCCAGATTGATGCTGATTTGTTTAATCCTAATTAGCGTCAATAAAACTACGGAGTTATGGCAACCAGTGGTCTCAAATGCTAATTATAATTTATTTTATTTAACATTATTTTTTCCAATTATGATAATTTAGTTGAGTATTTGATTATTTTGAGAAGCAAATATTTTGTTTTATTTTATATTTAACAAACTGTAAATCACCCAGAGACAGCTGTCTTGATTAATTATTTGTTTAATTATTATGATTTCTTAAAATACTTCAAAATAATTTCGGTTCTTGAGCTTTTCCTCAAATTGTATGATCACCTTCGATATTATTTTTTGAATATGTAAAAAGTTTAAGATTCCAAATTTAGAAAGAAAGTAACTTAATAATCAATTATTTATTGTTTATTAGTAGTTAATATATGAGAGAAAATATGAGGAGGAGGAGGGTGAAGAGTATATACTCTTCATCCTCCTCCTCCTCATTTCTTCTCTCATAATATTTTTCGAATTACCTTGTAAACATGTCCCATTCGTTTGCTTATACTTTACCTTGGGTTTAATCTTAAAGTTAATAACCTGACTTGCCTTAAAATCGATGCAAAATGAAATTGATTGATAAATTTATTTCCCTTTTTTTAAATTATTTTTTTATAAGTAGTCTTTGACAGTCCTCATTCTGTAGTTTTCTTTTTGTTTTTTTTCGGCGTTTGTTTGCCTGTGGTAAATTCTTCAGTTTTCGATTTAAGAGCACTGATGTTTAACTAGTACCTACACACCACTACACAGTGGAGCAGTGTTGTTGATTTGTACGAAACCACAGAGCTAGCAGTCTTATCATCGCAGGCAAACTTTATATTTTTTTTCCTATTTTAAATATTGACAATCTAAATAGTTTTGTAAATTCAAGATTATTCCTTGTTATTTTAAGGCGTTGCGTTTTTTTTCCATTATTCTGGAATATAAAGGATTTACATTATGTTTTTTGGTGCCAGTAGATACTATAGTATGTAAAATATTAAATTTTGTTTGATCCTTTAACAGAGTATAA
This sequence comes from Diaprepes abbreviatus, assembly GCA_034092305.1. Classification (NCBI taxonomy): domain Eukaryota; kingdom Metazoa; phylum Arthropoda; class Insecta; order Coleoptera; family Curculionidae; genus Diaprepes; species Diaprepes abbreviatus. The sequence goes on from JASJET010000139.1 coordinate 14,455,327, forward strand.
TATATCTTCATATCTATTGAAATTATTTTACCTAGACATACTTCAACTTTTTTTTTTGCTATTATTTATTTCACAGTTTAATAATTACGAAGTGATACATTTTACAATTCTAAACTAAATTGTAATTAGTCAAAGTTGAAAATTTAGTTTATGGTAAATCTGGTAAATTTTATTTATAAAATATTTAGCTTTATGCTAGAGCAGCACAGCAACACTTTGGATTGTTCGATTAAAGTTTTTTTTTTGTATTATTTATTGGCTTCGCTTGTGTATGTATTTTTTCGTACTTAAGTATCTTTAGGAGTTAAAAGCTAGTTTCTAAAGATATCTCGGAATTTTTCGGCATTCAACCTATCTATAGATAAATTGGCGCCTTGAATAACCCACCCATACTCTCCGGCCTAGGGGATAGCTTGACATATTTGCTTGGATTTTGTTTATTATTTATTTTCGTGATACTTTATTATTGCATTTTTTCTCACCTAACTGTGAGGTTTGGCGTAAACCACCAGCGTATCAGAGGTTTATCTCAACAAGAGCGCATCAATAAACTTTTATATGGAGATGAAGCATCTACAAAAACTACTCTATAACACTGGTATAGTGAATTCAATCGTGGCCGTCATTTGCTTACGGGCGAGTCGCGAGCGCAAGAAAATATCGATGTTTTGCATGAATTGATTATACAAGATCATCATGGTATATACCGTGAAATTGAGGCATCCCTGAATATTAATAGCATTAGCGTATATAATATATTTCATAAACATTTGGCCATGGCGTTGAATCCCGCATAATTTCAAACTCGTTAAATAGAAAAGCTCGTGTCGAATGGTGCAAGGAACTGCTCAAGAAATATGATCGCGGTGCTTCGAGGAACACTTCAACGATCGTAACTGCTCTTGAATTTATGCATATGAGCCTGAACGTAAACTACGGCCGACTGTATGGATCTTCCAACAAGAATTGCAGTATGGAAAATTGTATTGATCATCGTGAAGAATATTTTGAAAAAAAAGAAAACCATTTCCAATGATAAAAATTTGTTTTTGTTTTTTATTCACAACTCGTAATAAAACTCAAAATATCATTTCCTTGGGATAGTTTATGTTATTTAATTTATTTGCGAGTTTTTGAAAATTACATAATTTTTATCTAAGGTTTGCAGTGCTATGATATGCCCATGTTTTCAAACATTACAGCTTGATTGAAAGCCGCCAAAGTAATATACCTTCTGATCAAATAGTTCCTAGAATTTCCCTTTCAAACAAACCGTGTTTAAGATATTGCCAGAATCTTTTTCCTTGGGTTGATATATCTGTCATCTGGTTCTCAAATATCTGTTTGATCGCGATCTGTCCGGAGTTTGTGCGTGATAGCTTTATAAACAAGGCAGTGTTTGTTGTGTTCTGCGAATTTCGCAATGTCGAATTTAGTTGAGAAAAGTGTCTGAAATTTTGTGGTTCTAACAAAATATCATGTGCAAATGCGTTGAAAATGTTAATGGTAGCCTATGAGGACTCGATAATGTTGAAAATACAAGCGTATGAGTGGTACAAAGAGTTTAAAGCGGGCCTTGCTGTGGTTGATGATTTGTCTCGTTTCGGTCGTTTATCATGTGTGATACGAAAACATCGCAAATAAGAAAATTGTTCTCGCACATCATCTTGTGAGCATCAGGGAGATAGCAGCTGATCTTGGTGTCTCGTGCGGATCGGTGCAGAGCATTATGCACGATGTTTTGGGCATGAGATGAGTTGAAACGCGGCTTGTACCGAGAGTGCTGAATTTGTTGTAGAAACAGCATCGAACTGATAGCGCTAAAGAAATGCTTTCTTTAGGCGAAAATGTTATCGACAACGGCATTATCAGCGATAATGAGACATGGGTCTATGAATAAGACATTGAAATTAACTAACAATCATCGGAATGACGCTTCTCAGACGATCCAAAACCCAAAACACTACGACAGAGTCGATCCAAAATTAATGTTTTGTTGATTGCCGTGGTGTGGTCCACTTCCACCAGGGCAGACAATAAATAATTAGTGTTATGTGAGCGTAGTAAAGCGTTTGAGGGAAAATGTTCGTCGCAGGAGACCAGAATTGTAGAGAAACAACTTGTGGTTTCTTCACTACGACAACGCACCGGCCCACACATCTCATCTTAAACGCGATTATTTGACAAAAAACAACGTTCATACCCTTCCGCAAGCTCCGTATTCACCCGACATGGCTCCTTGTGACTTTTCCTATTTTCACAACTCAAGTTGCCACTTCGCGAAATTCGTTTTGAAACAATATAGGCGATAAAGTATAATTAAAATGTTTTTAAGATTGGAGAAAGCGTTGGAATATGTGTATTGCTTGCAATGGAGATTATTTTGAAGGAAATAAAATGAACATCGATAAATAATTGAACCGTTTTCGTTTTATTGAAGAATTCTGGGTACGTTTTGATCAGATGGTAAGATCGTAAGTAATACAAACATGGACGAAAATAAAAATATAAAAAGAAGGGCCGGCTTACCAGTTTTTCAGCTACCAAAAGAAATGAAATTCATAATGGGGAATGAAGTTCGGTTCCAACATAGAATGTTAAAAATATTATTTGTAACAACTTTAATAGGTTTACTTAAATAGGGTAGATACAAATGTTCCCCTTTTTTAGATTAATATTATCTATATTGATCATTCCATAAGAAAAGGATTTTTTGTGTAAAAAGATATAAAGATATGCCTTCAGTCGAAAATAAGATAAATCATTTCTTTTCGACACCTTAATTTTAAAAATAGAAAAAGAAATTTAATTTATCAAAAATATATTTCCTAATTTCCCCTTTGAGATTGATTTTGCCACGCATCGAATATTTTTATATTAAAAATTAATGCTTTAACAAAGCATAACGGTGCTAAATTGAGTTATTGTGAAATTCCAAAGCTTACACGTTGCCGGGGGTGGAAATTTTCCACTCCAAATATCACCCTCCGCAAAAATTTTCACTTCGGTTGGTTTTCGCTTGGAAAACGCAAATATGTTTTTTAAAGCTTCAACTTGCAAGAATGCAATGAAACAACTGGCGCAAATCGGTTAAGGTGGATTTACATATGCATAGATTTATAGACCATCAAGTACCACTTAGGTATTGAGGCATTGTTCCTTTATTTTTACTATTGACGCAATTAATCCAACAGTTATGGATGTTGCCTAAAAATTAAGCCAAAATAAAGACAAAGAGTTATTTAATATTGTACGAAGGGTAAAAGTTTTATTTTTCAACATCCTTTTCATCAGAAAAATTATACCTTTCGTCTTTCAAAATTTGTATCAATATCCTCTTTCAACTGATTATCCTAAGCAAAACAATATCTCTTGATACGGTTTTTCAAATTTAAGATGTAGAGAACTCACACGAAGCTAAATTTGGACTATATGGCGGGTAGTTCAGCTCAAACAAGTTACACTTGTGAAGGATGGGTTGAACTTGGACTGATTTGTGAATTCGAGCATTGTCGTGAAGAAGAAGTGTATTCTTGCTAGACAGAGGCTAAGTTGTTCTAATTTTACAGAACTCATTGTTTGTTGCAAAATACTTCATAAAATACAATATAATGTACGAACTGTAATGAAATTTAGTACACAAGTAGAAAAAGACTGTCACTATTGAGCATTACTAGGCAATGTTCAGTTATTTCCATAATAGCTAGGTAGATAATATTTCCATTTTTCCTGGATATTTAAGGGTTATACGTTTTTGCCTGAAAACCCATGAATCTTTTAAATCTGATTATTTAACATGTGAAAAATAGCCATGAATTTTTTCAATATTTTTATCTGGGTTTTTGCAAAAGAAACAACTCTAAAAGTAATCCCAAATCTTATTTCTCTTACGGAAAATTTAAGAATCAGTTGCTTATGAAGATGGTATCTCTAACACATGGTTTTTGAAAACATTAACCGCCTTTTCTGGCGTAGAAAATCTTTAACTACACAGTTTGTTCTTCAGGATTGTACAGCGGTTATCATGTTAGATAATGATCTGTCTCATCCGGTATATTTTCTTTAGTTCACCGAAGACTTTCGGCAAACAAATGGTTGGGTATCATTCAGAATTGATCATTCTACGACTCTCTAAAGGTACACTTGTGAAGTGGCTAGTTTTTCTGAAAAAAAACAGGCGATTATTTGCTTCGAAGGGTTCCGTGTGTGAGCAACTTTTGTTGGTTTTGGCTTATCATGGTCTCATACGATCGAATGCTGCCTGCTTCGGGCATATACGCATAGATCTAAAATTCCCCACCTATTATGATCTTTTAAATATATTTTGAAGTAATAAGATTGAATTTTTTCCTTGCACCAATAGAGTGTTGACTATATTCAAATAAAAATATAATTTTGTCTCGAAACGGTCGTTTTCATAATAAAGATCCTAAAAAACACAATATTTTTTTTTATTTTTAAGGAATTTAATTTTTATTTAATAATCAAAATGAAATTAAATCACTCTCAAGGCACGTGACAATGAACACCAATCAAAGTTCGAGACGTCACTTGTTCGTCGCTGTCTAAGGCTACGTTGTTAGGTTAACATTTTTTTATAGTGAATTCTGTGCAATTTCCTCGACATTTGCTTTGAAAACGATTCTAAAAAGTTTTCCCATGATAGAAAGGGGATTTAGTAAGTCAGATAATTCAAATTTGCCGAGAACCAATTGTTTTATGGTGGCCAATTTCTTCGCAACAAACAGTAAATTTTGCTCTATTGAATTTAGAAATATGAGGATTTCTATGTAAGTAATATACCAAGAATTGTTATTTCCGCAACCGATAATGAATACATAACAGCAGAGCATAAATACATAGTATTTATAAGCTCAAAACTAAAATAAAACAAGTACCAAACAATGTCACACAACTTTGATTAGTTTATTTCTAACCTCAAAATTCTAATTTTCATCTTTGAAAACTTGAAAAATAATACCTGGTAATACAAGAAAAATAAACAAATATTGTGAAAACTTACATCAAAATGATCTTTACAGAAATACATTTTAGATTGTGTAGACACAAGTGTCCGATCCCTGCCGGCTAGCTGAAGCCATATTTTCCTATTATTTTTCGAAAGTAGACCGTCAATAAATAACTTTCCAGTACTTGTACACTGAGGCCCCGTATTAAACCTTAATAGCCTTAAAACTTATCTTTTGTTACAAAAATTACCAAAAAACTTTATATTTCGTTGTCAGTCTTTGACAACATATGATGTCACAGCGGTCAATATGATTTTTAAAGTATTAGTTGTATTAAAAAAGTAATACCAATATTCCCAAAAATAGTTAACATCCCTATTGACACAAGCCTTTTTTTAAAGCCATTTTCAAATTATGCAAATGTCCATATATGTTCAGGGATGCCTCAATCTCATGGTATATCACATGACAATCTTGCGTTATCAGTGCATATATGCATCGATGTTTTCTTGCAATAGAACCGATTTAGGATGACCTTCACACGACTCGTCCGTGGCCACGATTGAATTCATTAAAACAGATATGTACAATGATTTTTGTAGGTGTTTCACCCCCATATAAAGAATTTATAGATTACACAATGGCAGGTACCTTCTAGATATGTTTTAGCCTAGTGATTGTTCTAAAAAACATAAAACTAGGCAGTACAACTCTTACCACAGTATTAGGTTGCCAAAATGCCTTAGCAACAGGCAGTTTTAAAAAAAGTAATTCAGATCAGCAACAGCTAGTTTAGAACGGACTCGTGTCAAGATGGGCGAGTCTGAATGACGAAAAATTGCTGTGAAATGAATATTATTTTTAAATTTATGTTCTGCAGGTACACTAAAACATGTTTAAGCAAAAATAAAAGGTAATTTTTATCCCAGAGGAGATAATTTGCTAAATTTTGAAAAAAAAGCCTAAGGGACAAGCCTCGGTCTATCGCAGTCGGCGAACGAAGACCTAGAGTTCATGATTCCAGTCTCTCTCCACAGAAAAAATGCAAACAATGGATATTTGATAGATTTTTAAATTTGGCAGAACAAACCAACCGAATAAAAAAAGTAACTAAACTAACGAAAATAATCTAAAACTCTTTTAAACTAAATAATTACTTTTTTCTTTTCACTAAAACACTCTTTTGAACACAAAATCCTGACAAATCAGAAAAAACGATTCAATTAACTACATTTTACTTGCGATTGATAAATTATTCACAAAATAATATCAGCTGATTATGACAGCTGAAACTAATGGAGTAGTTATCAACTCATACGAGGGTGTTAAAAAAAATAGAGTGACGGAATTAAGAAAAATTCCGTAATAATATAAACAATTTTTAAAAGGATAGATATTAAATGCAATTAAATTTCTGCTGACATTGTGCTCACAATTAATTGATTATTCGTGTGTGGTAGAAATTACGATTGCTTTGTTTTTTGGAATTTTGATTTTTTTTTTCAATTAAGGTTCAGGTTTTACCTCAATTATAAGTTTTAATTATCGAAAAAAGGAAACTTTATGAATTTTGTAAATTTCTTGTTGTAATAAAGTTACTTTTCAAAACAAATAAATATAAAAGTTTATTAGCAATTTTCGCATTACAAACTAAATATAAAAAAGACATTAAATTAATTGACTATAAGAAGTTTAAGCTATCGTTCAAAGCAAATTACAACTCAATTTAAAGTCATAAAGTACTATTACACACAAATTTCCCAGCAGTCTTCTCAAAAAACGTATAATGCCTTATTAAGCTCAACGTAAAACAAATTTGACTTGCTCGAACAACTTACAAATTTAAATTACTTCAGTGATGATGGGATGGGGACAGGAACTGTGAAGAAATGTTTAATATGTAAGTGGTTAATATTTTCGAACAAAGCCAACAATTGTGCGGGTAAATAAAGGTTATAATCTAAACAAAATAATTTTACAAATTGTACAGTTTTTAGCAGTACACGGATAAAATTTAAAAAATGCAATAAAAATATGGAAATGCATACACAGTTATTCTGATTAGCTGTGTATTTTAGAATGTTGCTTAGGCCTCAGTTATGGAGACTTAGTCAGAGTCATAGTCATAGATTTCACGGGGGTGTTGCGTAATTGAAGGTTTCTGGGTATTCCTAGTGTGTGACTTAGTTCGTCCACAGATGCCGTATAGTGAGCTTTGAAAATGTTGAATGACATTTCACTGAAACGCCATCTGCCCTACAGCCCTGAGAAGGATTCAACACACACACACTGCATACCCGAAAATCCCCGATTACATATATATATATATATATATATATATATATATATATATATATATATATATATATATATATATATATATATATATATATATGTGTGTGTGTGTGTGTGTGTGTGTGTGTGTGTGTGTGTGTGTGTGTGTGTAATCGAATATTTTCGGGCATCCCGTGTATGTGCTGAGTCCCTCTCAGGACTGTAAGGCAGCTGACGTTTCGGTGAAATTTCATTCACCATTTTCAATGCTCACTGTATGGCGTCTACGAGCGAACTGACGCTTGCGACTCCGGTGCTGTCGGTACCGTGTGCGCGTCGGACGTGTTCGTTTTCCGAATGGTTCCGGCCCATCAGGTTGCGAGACCTGCTGCGCGTCATCGGCCCTGTTGCCAGTGCTTGTGGTTGCGTTGCTGAGTTGTAATCTGTTTCGTTACTAAGTGGTACTGGTTGATGTTTTGTAAGCAGATTGTTCCAAGTATTAGGCATATGTTGGCTATCATCTCTGCCATTTAAGTTGTTGGGCCTCTTTGCAATTTCAATGGCTTCCCTTATAACTCTTGTGGACAGGTTTTCACATCTCGGGGGCCAGAGCAGAAGAAGTTGTTTTTTTCTTGACAGCGTACATATGTTCGTCGCTTCTGGCGCTTATTTTACGGTTGGTTTGGCCTACGTAAGATGAGCTGCATTCTCCGCATGGAATTTCGTACACTCCCTGGTTTTCTAGAGGGATTCTTTCTTTAGGTGTTGGCAAGAGATCTTTTACTTTACGGTCTGTGGCGAAAATGGTTTCAATGTTGTGTCTCCTGAGAATTCTTGCGATCTTGTCTGTGGTGCCTCTTACATAAGGAACAAAAGCTTTGGAGCTATTCTCTTGGTTTTCACGACTTTTGGGGCCAAGTGTTTGTTTTCTAGAGCCTTGTCTATATGTTCTTTTTTATAACCGTTCTTTGTTAGGGCGTCTTGCAGTATGTTCATCTCTTTGTGATAATTTTTTGGATCTGTAAGGGACTGCGATCGAAACGCAAGTGATTTCACTACTGCAAATAATTGGGCGGGGTGGTGATGTGAATCGGCATTGAGGTACCTGTTGGTGTGAGTGGGCTTTCTGTAGACAGTGTGCGAAAGCAAGCCATCCTCTTTTCCTTTCAGTAGGATATCCAGAAACGGTAGTTTTCTTTCCTGTTCTGTCTCCATAGTGAATTTAATTTTGGGATGTATACTGTTTATGTGTTCCAGGAAACTTTTGAGATTTTCTTCTCCATGTAGCCAGATAACGAATGTGTCATCTACGTAACGCAGCCACAGTCGTGGTTTGTGTGAAGAGGTCTCCAAATCTTTTGATTCAAAGACTTCCATAAATAAGTTAGTGAGTGCAGGAGATAGCGGCGATTCCATCGGGGCTCCCTCGACTTGTTTATATCGTCGGCCTTCATAAGTAAAATAGGTATTATCAAGACAGTGTCTAGCTAATTTTATGATATATTTTGGCAGATTGTATTTGTTTTCTATTACAGAAAGAGCCTCTTTAACTGGTATTTGAAAGAAAAGTGATGTTACGTCAAAACTAACTAGACATTCTTTATCTTGTAAACGTATGTTTTTGATTATTTCACAAAAATGTTGCGAGTTTTTAACGTAGGGGGTCGTTCTTTCGACGAAGGGTTGGAGAATGGTGGCTAAATGTTTTGCTAGGGCCTGAGTTGGAGAGCTAACAGAGCTTACAACTGGTCTCAAGGGGGCTCCGGGCTTGTATATTTTGGGTAAGCCATAAAGTTTAGGACATATGGATGATTTTTCTCTTGGTGTGATCTTCTTCTTTATTTCTTCGGTAAGTGGAGATGCCCTGATCAATATTTTGGTGGTCTTTTTTAGATATTATATAGTATGGTCTCTGTTTATTAGCTTGTAGGCAGGATCGTTTAACAGGGCGATCATCTTTTCATGATAGTCTGTTTTGTTTAGGACCACTGTCGAATTTCCTTTGTCAGCCGGAAGTATTACGATCGAGGTATCTTTGCGTAGGTCTTGTCAGGCTCGACGTTCTTCTGCAGATAGATTACTTTTTGGAGGTTTTGCTTTGCGCAAAACGGCTGAAATTTCTTGGCTGATAGTTTCTGCTGTGTCGTTGTTTATGTTGTTTAGAGCTGTTTCAACTCCACATATTATGTTATCGGTTATAAGAATATACATATATATATATATATATATATATATATATATATATATATATATATATATATATATATATATATATATATATATATATATATATATATATATATATATATATATATATATATATATATATATATATATATATATATATATATGTGTGTGTGTGTGTATACATGCATATACCGAAAATATGAACAATATATGAATGACATAAAAATATCACATTTGAACACGTGTTAATATTTCATAAAAACTAAAAACACATGCACCCACAGTATTATAAAACAACACTAGTCAAACCAATCTGACAAATATTTATTGACACTGTGATAAGATTTATTTATAAGAAGATTTTTTATATATTTTTTTAACTCATATAGAGAAGATTTTTTACCGACAAAGGCAGTTTATTGTATATTTTTTACCTACATATGATGGCAATTATTTAAACTTTCTCAGTGTCTGTCCAACGCAAATAATCCAGGATTTCTTGTACAATAGTTATGAAAATCCAAACTTTGGAAACCATAAACCTGGAGGAAACAAATAACCAAATAGTAAACATCCTAAAAAACGCAGTAGAAAAGTATTGTAATAAACAAAATAAAACATCTGACAAAATTAAGTCAACACACAAAAGAGCTCATTGAAAGACGAAGAAAAATGGAACAGAAGAACTCAAGAGAATATAAGTAAATTAGCAGAGAAATATCAAGGCTTATAAGAAGAGATGTACGAAAATACAAATCGGAAGCCATATCCGATGTAATTGAGCAGAATAAAAGCTTAGAAATACTTAAAAGAAACCTGGCAGAAGGAACAAGAGAAATTCATAAATTCCGCGATGCAGCAGGTACAATTATAACAAATAGAGAACAAATACTCCAAATAGTGGAAGATTTCTACAGCGCGTTATACAAAAAGTACACCATCGACAATGACCTAATAAACATTCCAAATGTCTGCAATCAAGGCTCAGAAGATATACCAGAAATTTGATCATCAGAAATTGAAGTAGCCTTACAAGAAATGAAAAACAACAGAGCCTCAGGAAAAGATGGCATTGTTATTGAAAGTATTAAAGCAGGAGGGGAAAAATTAATAAATGCCCTCAAAATCCTATTTAATAGATGTTTAGAGACCGGACAAATCCCAACTTCATGGAACAATGCCATAATGATAATCATGCATAAGGGAGGCGATCCCACCGATCTAAAAAACTACCGTCCAATCAGTCTCCTCTCTCCCACATGTACAAACTATTTATAAAAATAATAACAAGACGATTGACTCCCAAATTAGATTTCTACCAACCTAGAGAACAAGCAAGTTTCAGATCCGGTTATGGTACAAACGACCACTTGCTAGTTATGAAAACGCTCATAGAAAAACAGTGGAGTACAACAAACCACTGGCTTTAATATTTGTGGACTACGAGAAAGCGTTCGATTCAGTGGACCAAAACAAAATATTTGCTGCACTAGCTGATTGTAGAGTCGACCACAGAAGTGCAGCTTTAATTAAGAACATATATAATAGCGCAACAGTAAGTGTGAAAGTCCATTCCAAAATAACATCTACATTTAGATGGCGTACGACAGGGTGATAACATCTCACCAAAACTATTTACAACGCTGCTAGAATTCATGTTTAAAAAAATAGGTTGGGGGAACATGGGAGTCAATATAGATGGTGAACGATTAAATCACCTACGCTTTGCTGACGATATCGTGTTGATTTATGACAACCTTGAAGAAACCCAAGAGTTACTAAGGACACTAGGTGCAGCGTCAGATGTGGTAGGCCTAAAAATTAACCATACAAAAACTCAGTGTATGACAAACTTAGTTTCAAGTAGCAACATATCCCTAAACGAATCTGAAATCGAGTATGTAACATCTTATATATATATTTGGGCCATGAACTGAGAATAAACCGAGATAATCAGACCTGCGAAATTTAAAGACGCATATCACTAGCATGGGCGGCGTTCGGCAAGCTGAGAAAGGACGTATTTAAAAGCAATATACCGATTTCCTTGAAAAGATAGGTTTATGAACAGTGTGTGCTCCCTGTGCTCACGTAAGGTGCAGAAACTTTAACACTCACTAAGAAAAGTTGCGAAAAAATTAGAGTGACTCAGCGAGCCATGGAGAGGTCGATGTTGGGAATAACACTGAGAGATAAAGTTCCAAATGTAATTATTAGAACTAGAACAGGGATCAAGAATGCCGGACATATGGTGAGAATGGAAGACGCTAGGTGGACTAAACGCATTATAGAGTAGCGTTCTAGGTTCCAGGCATTCAGAAGTAGGGGCAGACCTCCAATACGGTGGACTGATGATATCAAGAGAATCGCAACAAACTGAATTCAATTAGCACAAGATCGGGAATATTGGAAACGATTGAGGGAGGCCTATATTCAGCAGTGGACGCTACAGGCTGTGTGATGATGATGATGATGATGATAGTTATGAAAATCCGCATTGGTATTAAATCTATTTATATTATCTTTAATAAAAAACAATACTTTATAAATCTGCAATGAAGGAAAAGATAGAAGTTATCTTTCTTTGAAGATAGGCTTAGAGCTACTCCCAATGTTTAATTTGAAAATGAGTCTGTGCATTATAATCCATATTAATTTTGCGACAAACATATTATATATGAATATTCCAAGAAAGATATTCATCCAAATTTAGCCCCAAAAATCGTTAAAAGTCAATTTTTTAATTATAAATCCCCTGTTATAATGTTATCTTATTTAGTATTAAAAATACGCGTAACTTTGGATAAGGTTGTCTATTCGAAAAATTGATGGTTTTTGAAATATTGACAATTTTACATTTTTGTGTTGTAAAAACACTATACGGCTTTTAAGATTCGTTATTAGTTGGTTATGACGGCGAAACGCGACGAAAGAACATAATAGATCACTAGCGAAATGTCACTTGACATTTGACAATTTTTAATAAAAATCATGCCGGAGTGATAAAATTATACGTACGAAGATTGTTTAAATTTGTTTATTATCTATGGGGAGTATAACAAAATTTTATCAAAAACATGCCAGACCTTTGCTGATAGATATCTAAATAAACAGAAACCGTCACGCAACACTGTTAAATGAATATTGAAAAATTTCAATAATTTGGGCACTGTTAAGCAAAAAATGCATAAAAGGAAACCTATTCTCAATGACCAAAATGTCGAAAAAATTGCAATTCTGGGAAATTTTGTGGCATATCCTATGACATTGTTAAGACAAGTGACTCTACAAATAGGAACCTGGAACAAAGGAAATATAGAACTCTGTTGAAACATAACTTCCACCCTTATTTAATATCTTTGGTATGGAGGAAGCTGTTACAGTACGAGAGGAATAAGTATTGATGTTTGAACAGAGTTCATCTTGCTTTAGGACGGTCGTTAAGAGCCTACAGGTATATTATTGACAACTTAGAACCTCATGTGTGCCATTGGCCGCATTTATCGGAGATGACCTGTTATTTATGCATTGTAATCTATGCCACATTAAAAATTATCTGTAGGAAGTAAGAATTAATTCTCCTTTATGGCGAGCAAGTAGCACCGATCTATATCTAATAGAGCTTATCTCGGACGTTTGTATACGAACTGTAGATCGAGTAGACCTCTATGAGCAGTCAATGCGGCTAGTAAAAATATGGGAACAAGCCAATTAGACTAAATCAGAGTTTTAATTTTAAGTATGAAAACAATATATCAAGAGAAGGAAATACACGTTATTAAAACCTTTCGTCTCATAACATATAATAAAATACTAATTTTGAAATACTCGTTATTACAGTAATAACCGACGTCTTAATCAAAAATAGTGTAGAAAGCATAATACTGATTATATTTTCTTTTAAAAAACTTTATAATTTAATTACTATTTCGTTTAAAATTATTTACAAAGAGTGTAGTTGATATTCCAGTTTCAAATTCTCTAATAATAAAATTTAATATTTACTCGTATTGATTATATTTGCTCTCAGTTGAAAATTCCTTTCGATGTTCAAGGTTATAAAGTCTGACGACACACAAAAATTTCAAGGATAGTCCCAAAAATTCCTAAAATGTCTTATAACACCAGTTTTACTATTAAATAAGTTAGCCTCACTGAATAATTTACGAATAAGTGTGATGGGGGTACGACAGAACTCATTAAGGAATATTTTAGCTGAAAGTAAGTAATCTTGTCTGTTTAACGGCACAATTTTGGAAGTGATTAGTTGATCCTTACGGGCCCTGAGATCAAAGTGCAGAGAAATGTTCGCTAAAGTTTTTTAACATAAAAAGTTTATATTTGCCAATTATTATGGATAAGGATTATAAAAAGAGAATTGGAGATGGAAATGTTGGGAGTAGCAAAATTGATACAAATTTATAAAAGTTAAAAATTGTATGTATGTACTACTTTCCGAACAATAAAATTATAATTCTACATTAGTTTATGATTTAATTATGCTAAATGAACGAAATAAAATGTTAACAACGTTGATGAAACCAAAATGTTTTTCTATATGTTTTCAGCAAATCTTTTGAGCTATTCAGAAATATAAAATTATTATAAGCAACCAACCCTAAATAAACTGATTTATAAATTTCAACTTTGAACAAATTAGATTCATCTGAATGAGTTGCCTCTGACTACTAAATTTATGTAAAGGATAGGAAAGATAAAAGTCGTTAAAATTACTATATCATAACAAAAGACCGTTCATCTAATATACAAACATTAAAATATTTTAGTAAGAAATATATTATTTAATGTGTTTAGGTAAGATACATAAGCATAAATTTTAAAGATTTGGAACACAACAAAGTTTTAAAAGAAAAAGCGTGGTGTTGCAACTTTATAGATATTTTTAGCGCTAATAAAAACCAAAGCTGAAATATGACATCCATTAAATATACCTACTACCGCAGCAGGTTGTTCCAAGCTTCATTAAAAAGATAGCGAATCATTATAAGACTAAATACTCCTTAAAATTTAAAGTTTATATCTTTTTAACGATACATATTTATTATTTCGCTTGTTAACTATTATCAATTCGTAATAGTAATGTGTTTTTAACAAGGAATTAAATCAATCGAAAATAAAATTATATACATATATAATCTTTAATAATAAGATGATAAGTTACTAAGTAAATATTTCTACTTATTAGCCAGTCCTTGAACTTCATTTTTATATACTTTCAAAAATATTTTATAAAAACACTAAAATACGATAAAAAGTCTTATAAAATATGAAAATTATTCCAGTAAATAATGCGCTAAAAAATGAAAAATAATTGACATTTTTATATGAAATTAAGATTTCAGGTCGGTGTCAAATTAATATTTGACCTAATGTGATTCACACAAAAAGATTGAGAAACATTTTATTTGTATTTGCTTTCTTACGGTAAATTTTATGTATTTTTTGTCAGTAGTTACTTCAAAAATTTTAATTTCATTTAAAAATTTAAATTATTTTTCCTTTTTTAGCGCATGTTTAGAAGTAAGTGCATTTTTTTTTCGATTTTTAGTTTTGAAATCATCATGATATCCTTAACGATTTGAAATAGGAACTAAGCGAAATGTGTAATGTACCTTCCAAATATTTCCAAGGTTGCAAGCAAGTACCCATTTATCCGAAGTTGTAAAACCACAATAAATTGAACAATAAAAAATCTTTTGATTCCGAGAATTCTCCAAAAATCAGTTTAAAATAAAACTGTACAAGACAAATATTTAGTCCGCCCTAGAAAATCCGCTTTCTTGAATTTTAAGAATTTAATTATATAGATAGGCCCCGCATATCGATATTTAAGAAACTTGAGATATATAAATTTTTTAGCTATACATCTTTTTTTATACTACATATTGGATTAGAAGAAATTGATTTAAGATTCGTAATATACGTCTTAAGAACAACAACAATGTAAAATTTTTAGTCTCTTATATTACATCCGCCATATATAAGTTCAGATTCGTAACCTAAGACCTCGAAAACCCAACATGTAAATAACGTAAAATTTTCAGTTCACCATATTGGATCTGCCATATTAAATTCCAAAAAAATAATTTTATCTTAATCTATACCTTCGTAAAATCCCTAATACCAATTTCGGACATAATCTGAAAATGTAAACCGCGATATTGCAACTACCAGATTGATTTTATATAAATAATTTTAAATTCGTCTTTTACAACTTCAAAAACTCCTCAATGTCAATTTTAAACAAAAGTGATCTTTTAATAATAAATTTAGATTCGTTATGTGCGACCCCGAAAACTCCTATATCTTATATGCGCCATCTAAGATTTTACTAGACCATTTTCCACCAAAATAATAAAAGACTACCGCAGCAACTTCCTGAACATAACGCAAAAAATTTTTAGTCATTTCTAAAATATGAGCCCTTAATTCTCATAATTTTCCAATAATAATTTTCAAGATCGGAAAAACTTTAGTCTAATAGTACTTTCTAATTATATTCAAAGAAAAATATTACGACGTTACCTTCACTAATTTATGAGATTAAAAAAACTCTTCCAAATTTAATCTTGGATGCATTTTTAATTGATGCTTCATCGACAGCTGTTGGCCTTAGAATAAGCGTGCTGGTTCTCTATCCGCCATTTTATAGTTTGGCGCTTGCGCAGGTATTACCTTAGTTCTGTCTGGTTGGTTTCTTTTCTTCTTTGGGTCTTGGCCTCCTCTGGTTTCGCCGTCCTGTTTCTCTGGTGTGTTGTTTTTGGTTGGGTTTTAATTAGAGTCTCTTCAGTTTCTTCTATCTCGAGAGCTTCTCTGATGATGCGCCTCTACATGGAATGTTGTACACTCCCTGGTTTTCCATTGGTATTTTGTCTTTAGGATTGCCCAATAATTTGTGTATTGATGTTTGTGGCTTATAAATTGTGCATATGTCATGTTTCTTCAGAAGTTTTCAAATTAAGTCTGTTATGTAGAGACTGTGAAAATAAAACATTGGCCAAACAAATAGAATAATTTCTATCAGAGTCCAAGAACATAAAAATAGCATAAGGAATAAGCAAACCACATCAGCTTTATTCCAACATCATTAGAAGACAGGACACACGACCCATAAAACATATCAAATACATGGAAAACTCTAATTTAAACCCAACGAAAAACAACACACCAGAAAAACAGGACAGCGAGCCGGCAGGAGGCACATACCCTGGGAAGCAAGGAAGCCAACTAGGCAGAACCAAGGTATAACCTGCGTAAGCGACAAATTATAAAAACGCAGACAGAGGACCAGCACGCTCATTCCAAGCCGAGCAGCCGTCGAGGAAGCATCACTTGGAAATGCCAGCTAAGATGTCAGCGAAATGTCGTGAAAATTTTTCTATTGACGAACGGAAAAACATATGTATGTAAAGGATGTACAGGTGCAATAATCATCATTAAACTAAACTATTTAAAAAAATAAAGATAAATAACAATACACTCTTTCACACTAAAACAATCAACAGCTCTCTGCGATGGAAAATACGGCATGGAAAAGGAATATATTTTCATGTTGAAGATTCAGATTCAGCAACTTAAAATATATAGGAATCAACCATAATACGCTAAAGATCTCAATTGGTCACGAAAGCCCTTGGACCCCTACACTATCAGACACACACATGCCTTTCGCAGATTCCGGAAACTGAACTAGGATCGCAACACTGAGAGGCCAATTACTTAACCACAACACCACCGCGAAGCACCATTTAAAATATGATGATGTGTTGACCATAATTCGTTACAATGCTAAAACATATGACTCTCATTTGGTTTATTTAAAAAAAAACTTTTTCACTTAATAAAAGATTTGTAGTATCCAGAGTATATATATATATATATATATATATATATATATATATATATATATATATATATATATATATATATATATATTTGCTAGGTAATAAAAATGACGATAATAAATGGTTTTAACAGATTTGAAGAATTTTGTTAATAAGGGATTATATTAAGCTATTTTCAAGTTTTTATAATTAACTTATATAATGATATTGTTTTAATGGCAAACTATCTTTTTTTTATTATATTACCTCCATAGGTTTCCTGATATTGTAACCGGCCACCCTAAATAAAAGGTTAGTATAATAAAAAAAACACATTCGAGTTTTTGGCTAAGTTAGGAAGACGGACTTCACTGTACGAAAAATTAAAATAAAAAATTTAATTAAAATATTAATTAAAAATAAAAGTAAATATAATCACCTGTAAAAGATAAAATTAATTTACATATGTATACATTTTAAATGTGCAATTTGGGGTTGCGTATAGAAATAGATTTTTTTAGGCCATACAAAATGGCTAAAAACATGTTACCTCTGAAGTGATTGAATTAGGGCCTCGTAAAAATATTTTTACCATCAATTTTAAGGCTCCCTGACGTAAGGTAAAATGTATTCTAAGTGGATCGCTACACAATTTTGTTGGGTAATCTGATTAGCATTCTCATTTTTAAGCCCAAAAATATATTCCTGCGTTATCATAAAAAACAATTTAGCGCTTCGAAAACAAAATTAAATTATTATCCTGCAAAATCAGTGTATATAACAATGTATACTAGGGTAGTTTACAGAAATTAGTAGATAACTGGAAAAAAAATTATCTTTCAAATTAAAGACAGGTAATATAAAAATTTTACTTTAATAGCAAGATGTGTATCATATTGATATGTATTATCTTGTTTTAATAATAATGCATTGTTTGTTTCCAGATTTGCCCAGATCAATAAAAAATATTTCAGTGAAAAGTCCATCTATATGATAGATAAAATTATTGAGATCAAGATACAGTGGTAATTTAAGTAACAATAAATACTATAATCACACGGTTTTTATTAATATAATAGAAAATAAAAATTTTCTCAATATAAAGTATATTGTTATGTGTAAGTAACATATTATCGTTAATTTAACGAAACATAATATCATTAATTTTTCGTTTCAATATCACATCTTATAAAAAATTTGTTAAGAACATTTTGAATGAAACGTAAGATAATAAAGGAAAAAGAAAAATGGCGCATTTTTTTTTGTTCCCATCAAGTGGGGTATATATTATGATATTAATATATATATATATATATATATATATATATATATATATATATATATATATATATATATAAGATTATTTTTTAGTAAAATTATAGTATAGTATATCAATAAAAAACTTATTATTTGGTGTGGTATAATGTATCATAGAATAATTGAGCCTTGTTGTTTAGTAGACAAATTAAATCAAAATAATTCAAAGAAAAATATGAAAATTTTAATCACTTTTGTCATGACCGAACTGGAAAATGACATTTAAAGATTAGAAGAACCATTATTTTTCAATAAGATCGATGTCCTGTTCACTTTACATTACGAGTGACAAACTGGTTAAACATTCAGAATGAAAGGTTTTCAACAATGATTCTATTAACCTTCTAAAAGAAGAAATTATGGAAGGTATTGTAACTATTAATGCAGACATGATTGCATCTGTCTACGAATAATTTAGAAACATATTAGCAATATGCATACTAATAGGAGGTAAACATGTGAAATAATTATTTTTTTATTTCAAAATTAATGTTAAGGTTTCAGAACATTGCTTTGAAAAAATAAATTGAAGTTAAAATTAACTTTTGGATTAATTTTTTATTAAACTACGTTTCTATTTCGGAATAACTTGATTTTAATGAAGTTTGAAAAAAATTACAAAACAGTATTTTCTTTAAAATTAATTATACATTTTTGAATATTTTTAACACCCTGTGTACGTTATCATTACCTTGATTACTGTTTTTGAAATCCCAAGCCAAACAAAACTTTCTATGAAGAATACTTTTTCCTCGAAGTACTCCATCCACAGACATATATATATATATATATATATATATATATATATATATATATATATATATATATATATATATATATGTTACGAATAACCATTCCTATAACCCAACAGAAAGACTGTGGAATTCTTAGTGCTGTGCTGAAAAGAAGCTCACAGCTAAAGTCAGGACATCAAAGAAACGGAGAAAGTTTGTAAGAATATGAAACTGATATCCGACGTTTTGTGCATCTGGCTTGCACACGAGCTACCGAAGAATTCCGAGAAGAGCTTACGATACAGTATTTTATTGATGGAATCAGGAAATACAAGCTTATGTTGCGTATAAGCAAGTTTAATTGTTCTAGTGAAGCGTTGGATAGGGCTTTGGAAATAGAGGTAGCCTATAATGTGTCAAGGCTAAAAATAAGAACTGTTACCATAGAGAAAAACAAGGACTTACTGAATCAAACCATGGAATCACGCTACAGAAGAAATCAGGAAGAACTGAACATAATAGGTGATGTTCCACGTTATAGCAAAAATCAGATCGAGTGCTACAAATGTGGACGGACCGGAAACAGGAAACGGGACTGTCGGGTGGAATAAAGAAAACATATAAAGTGCTACAAATGTGGACGGACTGGACATATGAGATGGGACTGTCTGTGCAATTAAGATTTATTTTACCATCCAGAGACCGTATAGAAGAGAATCAGGAAGAACCGCAAGAGTCTATTTCTAAAATAAAATCTAAGATGAGTGCTTCAGGTTATTGCTGAAACCAGATCGAATGCTACAGATGTGGACGAACTGGACATATGAAAAAGGATTATCGGGTGCAATTAAGATACCAGATAAAGTGCTACAGGTGTGGACGAAATGGACAGATGAGAAGGGACTGTCGGATAGAATTAAGTAGGCACATAAAGTGCTATAGATTTGGATAAACTAGACACATGAGATGGGACTGTCAGGTGCAGTTAAGGTCTAGTTCACCATCTAGAGACCACACAGAAGAGAACAAGGAAAAATTGCAACAGTCCAATTTTAACATCAAATATAGAGCAGGAAGACTGCATAACAACGCACATACCATTTAAAAAAGACCATGTAAGGAAGAATACAAACACTAGAGCAAAATAGAAGAAAGAGAAGAGTTTCCTATTAGGAGAGTCACTTGTGACATTGATTCAAAGTGGAGTACAGCTCAGATGAGAAACGATCAACTTCAACTTAAAGGAAAAGTGAATGCTACTCCTATAATCATAACTGTTCATACTACTGCTGCAGTATCTCTGATAAAGTCAAGCCTTGTTGATAAATTTAGAATTCTATCATTGTCCAGAAAAGCAACTTTGAGAACTGTAACTGAAGAAGCAGTTGATGTGGTTGGAGAAATGCGAGTTGAGTTTCAACTTGAAAGTCTAAAATTAAACAATTTTGTTTTGGTTACCGACATAGAAGATGAGTTTATACTGGGAATGGACCTGAATCGTCAACATGGATTCTCCTTGGATAACAATCTTAACATAATAAAGTTTTGCACCAAAGAATTTATTCTGTCCCAGTACCGTGATAACGAACCAATCAGAGGCATTGCGTAAGCAACAACCAGAATAAGAGGAAGCACGGAGGAAATCATTTACGGAAGACGACATAACATTTCTGGAAGCAACGTCGAATTAGTTCAACATTCCAATAAACTCTGTAAATACCTTGTACCGGCATTA
Organism: Diaprepes abbreviatus; assembly: GCA_034092305.1. Taxonomy (NCBI): domain Eukaryota; kingdom Metazoa; phylum Arthropoda; class Insecta; order Coleoptera; family Curculionidae; genus Diaprepes; species Diaprepes abbreviatus. Next base: position 14,476,388 of record JASJET010000139.1, read on the forward strand.
GTTAGTTCATATGGCATCAAGGCAAACTCGGGAGGGTTCCAGCAAGGTGATAGAGTTTGGTTATGGAATCCACAGAGAAAGAAGGGCAAATTACCTAAGTTGATGCCATCATGGGAAGGACCATATACTGTTCTGGACAGGATCAATGACGTTGTTTATAGAATTCAACGAAGTTCTAATACCAAAATCAAAGTACTATATCTACACAGGTTGAAGCCCTACCAAGGAGATATGGAAGCTGATCGGGACGATCAGAGTTAGGAGGGGGCAGTGTTACGAATAACTGGAAGTAACTTATTGATACGCCTTCGTATATACAAATATTCCGACAGGATGAGTCATCTTTATTAGAATGTGCAGAAAGGAATGGTGTATCGATGCGTCATACTTCTAGATAGATCTCAATTTTTATGCTCTAGATTTAAATAGAAATTTCCATAGGTATATAAATAGAGATAGGATAAGTGCAGATAGTTAGTCATGTAGTTGTACAATTAACAGTCGTATAGTTGTATATTTAAGAGTTGTTTAGTGGTATTTGAATTGTGAAGATAAAATAATGGTAATAAGAGAGTTGTGACAACATAAGTGTTAAAGAAAGTTGTTGTGTGATTTATTTTGCGAACCCAGTGAACGATTTTAAAGAGACAAAACCGGCATAACACAATACGTTAAAGTTTAATAGTTTCAAATGGAAAATTCGTCTTTTGTGTTGGATAAGTTGTATATAATTTCACGAACGCGTGAAAAAAATGTGTCGAATATATATTTTTTTCAGTCTTTGTATTGTATTTGACTTGTGGATTATCGGGTTTAGGATAAACTTTCTTGTTGCATCTTCAAGGCGCAACGCATAATTCTTGTAACTTAGTTTATAAAATACTACATCTGCATCTTCGAGGTTTAGAATTGCACTTGCTCGGTGGACCTAACACGAGAAATACTAAAAAATTTCGAAAATAATGTATTTTATGAATCTATAGTTGACCTTAAGTGTGTTTTTAATCCTTAGACAATCCGCCCGGAGGCTGAGTACTTTATGCAATTGGGATATAAATAAATATGTAATGGAATAAAGTGATAAGACGTATGTAAGTTACTTTTGGTTTAGGAAACGTTAAAAGTTACTGGTCTCAATAATATGCTTCCATCTGTTTAATATCTAAATGACTGTCTTCAACAAGTAAATCACCCATCGTTTTTGATGCTTAATGTACTAATACTGTTATATAGCCCGTTACGACGACTATGACTTGCCTTTTATGAACTTGGCGTTTTGATAGGACACTTAAAGAAATTACTGCTAACCGAAGTAATAAACGTTCAACTGTTACAGTTCCATTTTATTGCTCTTTTTACTGCCATTTCTATTTGTATATACAAAATAAAGGGTCACATTTGTAAATAACGTAATTAGATGAAAATCAGTTTTACAGCAAATAAGAAAATAAGTTACCGTTTTTTCCCTTCAAACCATTAAAGAAGAAAGATTGAATGTTTAATTCTTGTAAATCCTACTCTTGTTCTCTCTCTATATGCGTTTCGACCAGTGAAGTTGGATCCAAAAGTAAATTAACAGATATCAACTGTCTATAGAAAATCTAAATTTTAGAGATATATCGACAGGATGTAAAACCTACAGTCATCTTCGATGCCAGACTGTTAAATATCAATAGGTAAACTATCCCTACACAAACAACGGAGTAGTGACAAGCTTAAAAATAATGTTATGAAACTGTATTTTAGACCAAAAGTGTATTTATTAATAACAAAAAGAACTTGAATGAGTGATTGCCAAAGATTAGGTATCTCAACAATGGGTTTACTGAAAATTCCATTACTATTTTTAACGTAAGCTGCTTCTATAAATTTTTTCTTTTTTCATGTTGGGTTCCATATATATTGCCGCAGCTTTAGACCATTTTATATGGTGTTGTTTATCCCAGGCGTGTTCTGCAATACCTGATCCGAACGTTTCCGCTTTTAGTGTATGAGTTTTATGTTCCTTAGTTCTTAATCCTAGTGGTCGTTTAGTTTCTTCAGTATATATTTCACCACACTAACATGGAACTTTATAAACACATTCTCTCTTATCGGTAATTTTTGGTTTCGTTTTTGTTAAATGAGGTCTTAGTGTATTTCCTGATTTAAAGGCTGTTTTCATATTATAACTTCTGGCAATTCATCTTATTTTCTCCGTTCCTTTCATGTACGGAATTGTAAAGAAGGAATGTGTTTCTGGCTATCCAGTGGTCGTTGTTCTAAAGTTATTTATAACATCGTCAATTAATTTTAAAGGATAACCATTCTGTTGTAAATCGGATTTAATGTTTGCTACCTCTTTTTCCAATGAATCGACATTATTGCATATAGATATTGTGCGATTATGAAGGTTGCGTATAATTCCCCGTTTTGTTACAACAGAATGATTAGAACTATGGTTAAGATATTGTCCAGTATGTGTTGGCTTTGTGTATACTGGAGTTTTAATAGGTTCATTTGAACGGTTCACCATGATATCTAGAAAGGACAATTGATCATTTACTTCTTTTTCCATGGTAAACTTAATTGTAGGTCGAATGTTATTTTGATATTTCATGAAGTTCTTGATTATTGCCCTTCCATACGATGAAGGTATCGTCGACATATCAAAACCAGACTTTCGGTTTCACTGTTGCACCGTCTATGGCATGAGTTTTGAAACCATTCTATATATATATATATATATATATATATATATATATATATATATATATATATATATATATATATAATATAAAAAGAGAATTTATCGTCCGTGTCATTTTAAAAATATATATATATATATAATAAAATAGAATAAAATATTGGCGAAGCGGACGTGAAAATTTGTCAATCTACATGATTCTCGTATTAAGAAGTGCGGAGCACTCCAAAGTATGGAATAACTCTGGGTCCGACAGATGGCGACAGCGCTGTTTCGTCCTAATATGGGACTCGTCAGGCCACCGCAGTCGGTACAAACCATCATCTCGCCTTTGCATCGTATAAGCCATACTTATAATCAAAATACGGCAAATAAGACGACAAAGGCGACATCTCGATGGTCCACTTGATAATACAAGAACCATACAGATTAACAAAGTTTGTAAGAGAACCGTCATATGGTGGCGCGACGGTGAATTAAAACAGAAATATGTAAAATCGAGTACACGAAACGCGCTGCCCAAAAGATAGGGGTCGCATTTTTCGGTACTGGCAAGCAAGCATACCGCTATTTAAGCAGCCAAAGCCACGTGCCGCACCAAACGATCCCACCATGAGAGCATCGTTTAGCGTGTTTCAAAGCCAAACAAGTAAATAAATATGTAGATAAGTTTTTGTCCGTGTAATTTAAAATAAAATAGAATAAAATATTGGCGAAGCGGACGTGAAAATTTGTCAATCTACATGATTCTCGTATTAAGAAGTGCGGAGCACTCCAAAGTATGGAATAACTCCGGGTCCGACAGATGGCGACAGCGCTGTTTCGTCCTAATATGGGACTCGTCAGGCCACCGCAGTCGATACAAACCATCATCTCGCCTTTGCATCGTATAAGCCATACTTATAATCAAAATACGGCAAATAAGACAACAAAGGCGACATCTCGATGGTCCACTTGATAATACAAGAACCATACAGATTAACAAAGTTTGTAAGAGAACCGTCATATGGTGGCGCGACGGTGAATTAAAACAGAAATATGTAAAATCGAGTTACACGGACAAAAACTTATCTACATATTTATTTACTTGTTTGGCTTTGAAACACGCTAAACGATGCTCTCATGGTGGGATCGTTTGGTGTGGCACGTGGCTTTGGCTGCTTAAATAGCGGTATGCTTGCTTGCCAGTACCGAAAAATGCGACCCCTATCTTTTGGGCAGCGCGTTTCGTGTACTCGATTTTACATATTTCTGTTTTAATTCACCGTCGCGCCACCATATGACGGTTCTCTTACAAACTTTGTTAATCTGTATGGTTCTTGTATTATCAAGTGGACCATCGAGATGTCGCCTTTGTTGTCTTATTTGCCGTATTTTGATTATAAGTATGGCTTATACGATGCAAAGGCGAGATGATGGTTTGTATCGACTGCGGTGGCCTGACGAGTCCCATATTAGGACGAAACAGCGCTGTCGCCATCTGTCGGACCCGGAGTTATTCCATACTTTGGAGTGCTCCGCACTTCTTAATACGAGAATCATGTAGATTGACAAATTTTCACGTCCGCTTCGCCAATATTTTATTCTATTTTATTTTAAATTACACGGACAAAAACTTATCTACATATTTATTTACTTGTTTGGCTTTGAAACACGCTAAACGATGCTCTCATGGTGGGATCGTTTGGTGCGGCACGTGGCTTTGGCTGCTTAAATAGCGGTATGCTTGCTTGCCAGTACCGAAAAATGCGACCCCTATCTTTTGGGCAGCGCGTTTCGTGTACTCGATTTTACATATTTCTGTTTTAATTCACCGTCGCGCCACCATATGACGGTTCTCTTACAAACTTTGTTAATCTGTATGGTTCTTGTATTATCAAGTGGACCATCGAGATGTCGCCTTTATCGTCTTATTTGCCGTATTTTGATTATAAGTATGGCTTATACGATGCAAAGGCGAGATGATGGTTTGTACCGACTGCGGTGGCCTGACGAGTCCCATATTAGGACGAAACAGCGCTGTCGCCATCTGTCGGACCCGGAGTTATTCCATACTTTGGAGTGCTCCGCACTTCTTAATACGAGAATCATGTAGATTGACAAATTTTCACGTCCGCTTCGCCAATATTTTATTCTATTTTATTTTAAATTACACGGACAAAAACTTATCTACATATTTATATATATATATATATATATATATATATATATATATATATATATATATATATATATAAGAAATTTCTTGGCTATTCGGACAAAGACCGTTGACAAATATTATTTTCATGCTAAAAAGTGCGGAGATCTCCAAATAGTATGGAAAAATTCCGAGTTCGAAAAATGACGACAGTGCTGTTTCGTCTTAATATGGGACTCGTCAGGCCATTGCATTCGGTATGACCCATTATCTCGTATACGTGTCCTATAAACAGTTTTCATGGTTGAAAACTAGTAAATAAGACACAGTGGCGACATTTCGATGGCTCACTCAATAATATAAGAATAATACAAATCAACAATGTTGTATAAAACCGCCATGTGGTGGCGCTACGGTAAATTAAAAAAGGAAAATATCAATACTCGATACACGAACTCGCTACCCTAAGGATAGAGGTTGCATCTTCGGCATCGGTAAACCAAACTAACTGTGAATTTTACAGCCCAAGTTCAGTATAACACTAACGATCTCCCTAAGAGAACTGTTGGGTATGTCTTAAGCCAACAAATATAAAAAATCTTAATTTAATTGACCGTCGCGCCACCACATGGCGATTTTATACAACATTGTTAGCATGAGAATAATATTTGTCAACAGTCTTTGTCCGAATAGCCAAGAAATTGTGTGAGCGCCGATCATATGTTGTCAGGTATATGGTCTTGGTATTTCCTTAGTGTTCTGTAGATTTTTGACTCTATAGATTGATTTGGGTCTCGAGGTAGTTGTCTATATTTTCCTTTTTCCAGGATATATCCGACCTTTTCGTCGTACGTTACGATGTCCATGATCACCGTTGCATTTTCATTGTCCGCTGGTAGAATCTTTATGGATTCATCCTTACGAAGTTCTTTTAAAGCAAATTTTTCTAATTTGGAGATATTTTGAACGGAATTTTTCTTGTCTTCCAAGGTTGATTTTATTTTCCACCTAAACTCATCAGAATGGTTTTCGTCGACTGATATCGTTTCTACCGAGCTTATGAGGTCTACAACCGGTATGCTTTTAGGTGTTACTGCGAAATTAAGTCCCTTGCTTAATAGTTGTTTTTGTTGGTTCATGATCATCTGACAGAGTTTCGATTTGTGTAGCTTCATTCAGAAGAAGGGCTTTTTGCTACCGGTGATAATTTATTTGTGTTCGTATTAGTACTTTGCTAGGGTTGTCCAGAATACGGCGTGCTTTGTTACTCTGTTATTGGTATTGGTGATTTTAATCTGAAACCAATAGGAATGACTCAGGCTTGTAGCAAAAATAAAGAGTGGGCTTCCTCCTTGGCAAGTCTGATCTTAATTTTCTCGTAGGCCTTGGTTTTGTCGCTGATACCGGCTCTGTACCGGGCTTCCAACGTTTGTTTGAAAGTTGTAGACAATGTTAAAGATTAACTAAAATGTGGTTGTCGGACTTGCATTGTCTTTATTTTTGTTTGTTAGGTTTTATTTCTAATCGTTATCAAGTATAAACTGAATGCTTTGTCTTAAGTCTACGAGCTTTTATAGGGACTGTGTCCATCGAAAAACGAAAAAAGAACTTTATATCATTTGTGTAACAATTCTGATATCACTTTCAATAGGATTTTGAATTTTTTTTATAAATAACTAGATAAAAATAAAATTTATATTGTAATGATATGCTAAATTAAAATACATTTCCTTAAAACTGTAAAGCTACAGTTTATTGAGATTTCAAAATACTTTTTATTTATGATTTGCAAACGTACACTAATGGTCTGACTATCACGCATGTAATACCGACATCTGTTTTTATGGAAAATAAATATCTGCTAGACACCTGTGTAACTTGAATGTAAAGGGTGTTTTTTTTTTATAGAGGTATAGAACTTTTAAATGGAATAAAACAAAGATGAATTTTTTAAATTGACATGAAATTTACTTTATTCGAAAGATAACCTTCTGGCATTATAATTTAAATATGACTTCTGGCATATGACCGCCATGGCTGGCTCGGACGTAGTCTAATCTGGAGGTCCAATTTTCGATGACTTTTTCCAACATTTGTGGCCGTATATCGGCAATAACGCAGCGAATGTTGTCCTCCAAGTGATCAATCGTTTTGGGCTTATCGGCGTAGACTAGCGACTTCACATATTCCCATAGAAAATAGTCTAGCGGCGTTAAGTTGTACGATCTTGGAGGCCAATTAACGGGTCCGAAACGTGAAACTATGCGGTTACCAAACATTTCCTTCAACAAATCAATTATGGCACGAGCTGGGTGACATGTTGCGCCGTCTTTTTGAAACCACACCTCCTGCACATCATAGTTGTTCAATTGATGAACGAAAAAGTCAGTATTCATGGCTCTATAGTGGTCATCATTGACTGTAACGTTCTGACCAGCATCGTTTTTAAAGAAGTACGGACCAATGATTCCACCAACCCATAAAGCACACCAAACAGTCAGTTTTTCTGGATGTAACGGTGTCTCAACATACACTTGAGGATTATCATCACTCCAAATACGGCAGTTTTGTTTATTGACGTATTCATTCAAACAAAAGTGAGCTTCATCGCTAAACAAAATTCGCTTATGAAAATCGGGATCAACGGCAATCTTGTTTTGGGCCCATTCACCGAATCTACGCCTTGCTAGGTGATCGTGTGGTTTCAATTCTTGCACGAGTTGGATTTTGTAAGCACGCAAACCAAGATCTTTCCGCAAAATCTTCCATAAAGTGAATGGACACATATCCAATTCCTGTGCACGATGGCGGATAGACTGATTCGGGTCTTCCTCTACGCTACGCTCTACAGCAGCAATGACTTCTTCTGTACGCACTGTACGACGTCTCTGTGGATGTGTATTATCATTTAGAGTAAATGTGGTGCGAAACGTTCCATAGTTAATCGAATTAATTGCTCTGATGGACGATTATGTTGACCGTAAAATGGACGTAGTGCGCGATACGTATTTCGAAGAGAACTATGATTTTCAAAATAAATCTGCACAATTTGGAAACGTTGTTCAGGAGTCAGTCTATTCATGTTGAAATGCCAAACCAAACTAAACATAAATCACTTGACAGCTGACAAAATGGCCGCCAGTTAAAAAAGTGTTGCCAACTTAAAGTTCTATACCTCTATAAAAAACACCCTTTATAAACAGGAGACTTGAAATGGTAGCACGAAGAAAGTGCCGTAAAAGCATGATATGACAATTTATATGAATAATAAATAATTTATTTTACCCTAGATTGGACGAGGTGGATCTGACAAACATGTGGTTTCAGTATTATATATATTACGTGCCATCCTGTATGGGATACATTGACTTTATTGCACGAGAAGTTTAAGAACGCAGTTATATCGCGAGATGGTGACATCAGCTGGCCACCCAGGTTCTGTGGTGGACCACCAATAATTTTTTTGGAACTATGTAAAAATTTGGGCATATGCAGACAGACCACAAATGATTGACTTCCGAAAGAAGGAGAACATCATTCGCGTCACTGGTGAAACTGAATCGCTTTTATGTGAGAATTCGAATCACAAAAAGGCCGAGGCATCAATTTGGCTCATATAAATTTTTAAAATATAATGCCATCGAATAGGCTTTAAAATAAAAAAAAAGTCATAACCATATCATTTAAACAATTTGTTTTATTTTAAGTCAATTATTGGAAACTAAAAATTTTGTCTGTCGGTATATCCGTGCTAAACCCACAACAGGTGAATTGGTACGAAGTCGATACCAGTTATATATTTTTTTAGAAATTTGGCCATAATTCAAAATTTAAAATGATTACCAAAAACTTATATCACTTAACTGTTTCCTTTTATATTTAAAATTCGTTAAAAATACCAACCTCGCAGCAAGATTCAACAGCAACGGCACTTAGACCGATAAGCTTAATGCCATTTATCCTTAAAACTCTTGAAAAGCTGTTCTACAGGCATGTTAGGGATGATTCAATGACAAACAGTTTGTTTCATCAGAACCAGCATGCGTACAGGATTGGAGGATCAACAGAGACAGCGCTCCATAAACCGGTTAGCAAAGTTGTAAATACGTTGAAAAATGGAGAACTTCTAGGAGCATTTCTAGACATAGAAGGGGCGTTCGATAATACGTCTTTTCAATCAATCCTCACTACAAAAAGGAACGTAAATTTAGAAGGGATCTGTTGCAGGTGGATCGAAAACACGTTAAAAGACAGGGTTGCTTACACAGAACTGCTTGGAGAAACGCTGACGGCACGGATGACTGGGAGGTGCCCACATGGGGGAGTTCTGTCTCCACTGCTTTGAAACCTAGTGATGGATGGGCTCTTGCTGATCCTGAGTAGAGAGTGTCGCTCTGGTCTAAGATATGCAGATGACTTGGTAATCTTAACCCAAGATCAAATTAATACGACTGTAAGAGAGATAACGCAGCGGGTTCTCAGGGTTGTAGAAATATAGGCAGAACAGACAGGACTTAATATAAGCTTTCAAAAGACTGTCCTTATCGTCTTCACAAAACGAAGAAAGCTAGAGAACCTCGATCTCATCATTCTACAAGGAAACACATTACCACTTTCCAGGGAGGTAAAATATCTAGGGGCAATTTTGGACTCCACGCTGACCTGGAACAAGCACGTTGAAAATATAAGAAAAAAAATCTGAAACAACCTTTATGACTGTTAGTAGATTATGTTGGAAAACATGAGGTCTCTCACCGAAGATGGAGCATTGGTTATACACCAGTGGGGTGAGACCATCCCTCATATATACTGCCTTGGTTTGGTGGCCCGAGCTAATGTAAAGAACTACCATGACAAAGCTAAGCGGCATACAAAGGGTCGCCTGCTTGACCATTACGGAGGCCATGCATTATACCCCCACTTCGGCAATAGAGTGCATTCTGGATCTACCTCCGCTATACTTAGTGGTTCAGGGAAAGGCAAGAATGGGGCTCCAACGGCTATAACACTTAAAGCCAGTAACGCCGTACACTGGACAAAAAACTATATGGAACAAAATCAGGAGCATAGAGTTGGAAATGGACACGGACTATATGACCTCAGTTCACCGCTATAATATACTATTCGAGGTCATTAAAGAAGATCGGATGGCGAGTTAAAGAGAAAACCCAGAAATATCTTCTTGTACAACTATCTGGTACGCTGACGGTTCAAAAACCAATGAGGGTACCGGAACTAGAATATATCGATCACAACCGAGGAGAAATATTCAACAGTGTTTCAGGATATAATATATGCAATTTTACAGTGTGCAGATGAGATAAAAAGAAGATATTACAAAGGGAAGCAAATCTACATTTACTGTGATAACCAAGCAGCCCTAAAGGCTCTTAAGGGCCAAAAGGTATCATCTAAATTGGTTTAGGAATGTCAGAGTGAACTCACAACTCTAGCAAAGGACAATGGAGTTATGCTAAAATGGGTACCAGGATACGAAGACATACATGGAAACGAAAAAGCTGACGAACTAGCTAAAACTGGCTTATCATCTCAATATATTGGTCCAGAACTAGCTTTTGGGGGGTTGTGGTGTGCAGCCTGGATAGCAGTCAAACAATGGTGCAGAAAAGAGCACAAAAACTACTTGATAGCCAGATATGGATTGAATCACAGCAAGCTATTTATTGGGAACCCGAAATTAGTAAAGAAACTACTCCAAATGAGCAAAAATCAGTTAAGAACTATTACAGGTATAATAACGGAACACATGGTCGTCAAAGTACATCTGAATAAAATGAACCTGTTTGTATAACGGAGACATGGCTGCAAACTACGTGGCCAAGCTGAGGAAACGGTAAACCATATCATATGTGACTGTAAGTCATTAGAAAGAAGACTACAGCAAGGCATCGGGTCAATAAACCTGGAATCGAGGGAAGTACATACTCACTCCTTAGTACAGGGTGAGTCAACGATTGGATGAAGTAGGTTTGTGCCTTTTCGGTGAAATTAACAAAGAAACTATATTTATTGTTTGATACAGTTTATTTTTACGCAGATTTTAAAAATATTTAGGACTCTACAGGGTGAGCCAAAAAACTAGGACAGCATAAAGTTGTATTTTTTTAAATAGAACACCCTATATACGAATCGTATTTTCGATTTACCTTATAATTTTAAATCTTTTTTATTAAGGGTTTACTGTAACAAAACTTTATAGTTTCTGAGATAATTAAGTTTAAAGAAAAAAAGTCACATTTTCAAGCATCAATTCAATCCTAAATAACGTTTTCAATTTTGTAACAAATATATTCAAATTTGGAATTTAACAAGTTAACATAATTTTTACCTAATATTTGCAATAAAAGCTATAGGGTGTTGAACACATCGGCTCAAATTTGAACAAGTTTAAATGAATAAATATCTTTTTTTTTAAATGGTACACCCTGTATATTTTCATGTTATTTACTAGAGTAATAAAAACCCTAAAAGTTTTGTTCAATATATCCTATACCTATTTAAAATAGTTTTTAAGATATTTCAGTTTTTCTTATTTTCCATACTTTTTTACAGAAATTCAGTCTTCATTATCATAGTAGCCATGGCAAAAACAATGTAAAAGAACATTTTTCTGTGTGTCAAATTTATAACCGCAATCGCTTCTTTTGGTTTTTATGTAGTGTAGTTTGGTTTTTTTTTTTGCATTCATCTTATATTGTAAAATGAATTTTCCAAAGAATGAGTTAACAGATATGATTTATACAATAGGAGAGGCTCAAAAAAATTGCCTTCTTGCTCAAAGAATTTACAAAATGAAGTATCCTGATCGACGCCAGCCTAATACCTATACTTTCAAAACTTAATGCAAAGATTTGATTCTTCTGGTACTGTTGATTATCCAAAACGTAAAGTGGTCAACAAACCAGTAACTAATGAAGAAAAAGAACTACAAGCATTGTTAAATGTTCAAGAAAATCCTTATATTGATAGCCGTCAGTTAGCAGCATTATGTGAAACATCACAATCCACCGCTAATCGTACTACCAAGAAATATAGGTATCATCCATATCACATGGAATTACACCAAGAATTGCATGGACAGGATTTTGAAAGTCGTGTAAACTTTTGTCGTACAATAAATGCGGAGATTCAATTAAATCCAAATTTATTATGCAAGGTAATGTTTAGTGATGAAGCTACTTTTAGAAGTAACGGTGCCGTAAATAGACGCAACATGCATTATTATGCCACAGAAAACCCATTTTGGATTAGAGAGGTGCAACATCAAAACCACTGGTCATTAAATGTTTGGTGTGGTATTCATTATAATCGAATTATTGGACCCCACTTTTTTAATGAACCACTAAATGGCCATAGTTACCTGAACTTTCTACAAGAAGAACTACCCCAACTGCTTCAAGGTCTCGATAGGGATGAGCTCGACAGTATGTGGTTCCAGCACGATGGTGCGCCTGCGCATTACCATCGTGAAGTTCGTGCGTTTTTGGACCAACGATATCCGCAAAAATGGATTGGACGTGGGGGTTTCATTGAGTGGCCACCACGATCTTGCGACATCACCCCATTACATTTCTTCCTATGGGGTTATATTAAAAATAAGGTGTATGTTAATTCACCAACAACAGTGGAAGATATGCGAAACAGGATTGGGGATACCTGTAGAACAATAACGTCACTAATTTTGTCCAGGGTCCGAGAAAATCTGCAAAAAAGACTAAATTTGTGCATTGCACAAGAGGATCGTTTATTCGAACACTTATTAAAAAGAAATAATTAATCTCAGTATTTAATAGGTAATTTTTTTGTTTCAGTTTAGTATAAAAGTAAATATGTATTTGCCTTGTCGTTATTGTTGTGTTAATTTTTTCACATTATGTTTAATTACCTATTACCCCACATTCTGTTTGTTTCTGTAGTTTCTTTTTATTATTGTACATGGCTACTATGATAATGAAGACTATTTCCGTAAAAAAGTATGGAAAATAAGAAAAATTGAAATATCTCAAAAACTATTATAAATAGGTATAGGATATATTGAACAAAACTTTAAGGTTTTTATTACTCTATTAAATAACATGAAAATATACAGGGTGTACCATTTAAAAAAAAAGATATTTATTCATTTAAACTTGTTCAAATTTGAGCCGATGTGTTCAACATCCTGTAGCTTTTATTGCAAATATTAGGTAAAAATTATGTTAACTTGTCCTTGGCCTTGCTAAATTCCAAATTTGAATATATTTGTCACAAAATTGAAAACGTTATTTAGGATTGAATTGATGCTTGAAAATGTGACTTTTTTTCTTTAAACTTAATTATCTCAGAAACTATAAAGTTTTGTTACAGTAAACCCTTAATAAAAAAGATTTAAAATTATAAGCTAAATCGAAAAAACGATTTGTATATAGGGTATTATATTTAAAAAAATACAACTTTATGCTGTCCTAGTTTTTTGGCTCACCCTGTAGAGTCCTAAATATTTTTAAAATCTGCGTAAAAATAAACTGTATCAAACAATAAATATAGTTTCTTTGTTAATTTCACCGAAAAGGCACAAACCTACTTCATCCAATCGTTGACTCACCCTGTACAGCAGTAAAAATCAATCCAGGAGACTAGATTAACAGAGTGGTTGTAAATCTAGGGTAAGCACAATACGCCTACCCTGGCCGCAGTGCATCCGTTTTCAGGACGGACCTGGAACGAAAAAAAACAAGATTTAGGGATGATTCGAAAATAATCAATAATCCTGTATGTTCCGATACTCTCTCTGTTTTATTCTTTGTTGTTTTATAAATATCCCAGTTCAAGCTTTATTAAAATTATTAATTACAACTTCATGAAAACAGTATAGACCCGACAAATAAAATTCAAGGAAATTATACTTTAAAATAGTCTCTTTCAAATCGAATACATTTTGACGGCGTAGGCGAATGAAATGTAAACTCGGTTTATTAAAGTTTATTTTACTTAATGTATTTCCTTGAATTCAATATGCTGTTTAGACTAAATGTTCGGTAAATGGTTAGATTTTAAACGTCTTCTCAATTTTGATATTATTGCTTTGATACGAACAGTTCTTGTTGGAACATTTAAAAGATGAAACTTAATATTAAGCAAATTATATTTAAAAACATACAGCCAGATTTAGTAAGAAGGTTCAACGTTCGATCTAGTTCCTATGTAAATTAGATTCTCTAGCATGACAGTTGTGTTTTGCTTATGATGTTATTATAATATACACGGTGTTCCTTTATTCCTTCGGAATTCGATTGCGATTATATCGTTAAATCGACAAAAAATCTTACACGCGAAATGTTATTTGGGTTTAAAAATAGTTTAGCATATACAGGGTTTATTAGAAAAACATTGGACATAATTTTTATTTTTTTATATAATACCTAAAATTTTTTGGCATTAAAATGCGATATTGTCAAATTTTTAAATTTTTAAAAATTTTTTACTGACAGAATTTCACTTAATTTTGATATCCACATCACGGTTCATTACTTTTTTGTTATAGTTGAAATTTTAGTTTTTCTTATACCGCAAGTCCAAAATTGTTATTCAGGGTATTTCAAAACATGGGTTAACGCTCACGTACGAGGGCGGTCCGGTAAGTAATTAGCCTACATAAGAAAAACGAAAATTTTGGAAAAGTGGCTCTATACACTTGACCCAGCGATGCTCCAACTTCTTTAACCCATCTGAAAAATACGTTTTCTAGAGGTCTACAAAGTAGGCCCCCGTGGCGGCGATAACCTCCTCATTCGACTTAAATTTCCGCCCGGCGAGTGACTTTTTCAAGTTTGGAAATAAAAAGAAGTCGCAAGGGGCCAAATCTGGAGAATACGGTGGATGGGGCAGCAATTCGTAGCCAAATTCGACCAATATGGCTGTGGCGACGGCGGAGGTGTGAGCCGGTACGTTGTCATGGTAGAAGAGCACTTTTTTCTTCGCCAAATGGGGCCATTTTTTCTGCAATTGGGCGTCGAATCGGCCCAATAATTCGGCATAGTAGAGCCCTGTGATCCTTTTGCTCTTCTCCAGGTAGTCGATGTAGATCACACGGTGTGAATTCCAGAAAACGGTGGCCATCACTTTTCCGGCCGATAACACAGTCTTTGCCTTCTTTGGAGCACGTTCGCCGGGTAAAGTCCACTGTTTCCACTATTCCTTGGTCTTTGGTGTGTACCAGTGGATCCATGTTTCGTCGACGGATACGAAACGACGCAGAAACTCCTTCGGATTGCGCTTAAACAGCGTCAAATAGTGCTCTGAAGTGGGTCATGGTTGCGCTTGTTGTCCGGAGTGAGCAAACGCGGCATCCATCGCGCCGTCAGTTTTTTCATGCTCAAAATTTCATACAGGATATGACCCACGTGGTCTTTTGAGATGCCTACTGTCTCAGCTATCTCACGCACCTTCAATCGGCGGTCTAGCAATAGATCGTGAATTCTTGTCACGTTATCCTCCGTGGTAGCAGTTTTTGGGACACTTGGGCGTGGCTCATCAAAAACCGACGTGCGACCACGTTGAAATTCGTTAAACTAATTTTTGACGGTCTTCATCGAAGGAGAAGAGTCACCGTACACCGCATCCAAGCACCCTTTGATTTCGCTGCGCGATTTCCCGTCCAAAAACAAGAATCGAATCACCGACCAATATTGGTCTTTTTCCAGCGGACACGCCCGCTTCCACACGCAGTCAAAACAAAATTGCAAGTCGGATTCGGCTAAAATCTTGACAATAGCCGTCTACGAGAATGTACTACACGATAGTAAATTTCTTTTCCGATAGTGGCGCCATCGGGCGGTGAGGCTAAGTACTTATCGGACCGCCATCGTAGAGATATCAGTTTGAAGATAAATAAATACTTTATCAACATATGATACTAAATACAGTGTATTTCTTTTAAAAGTGGCAGAAAATGGAATTGGAATGATCCATATTTAAATAAAAATTTTAGTCATCCTCTTTAGGAAAAACTAAATATTGGATTACTATGAAATAAAATGATCCCTGCTAAGATTGCTGATGCATTTTTATACGATAATACTGAACTGTGGTACAGGTTTAAAATTTAAGTAAAATACTGATTTAGGTAGAAAAATATTTAAAAATATGATAATTTGACAACATCAAATTTTAAGACCAAAAAATTTTAGGTTTGCAGAGAGCGCTCATTGATACTTCAATTTCGATAAAAAAAAATAGGCCATCACGTTACAACAAAACCAGGAATTATGAACCAATCATTTTTAAAAAGTACCTCTTTTAACTACATTAACATCCCCCTGCAAAATTTTTCATCAATATAACAATATAGCCGCAATTGAATACTGGTGTTCTAAAGGGACACCCTGTATATTATCTATGTTGGTAATAGGAATAGTTGTCTCCAAAAATTAACAAAAATTTACATTTTTGTTTGTTCAGTAATAAAATAAATTGATTTTTTATTGTTGAAATTTAAACATTCAAAACTTGCCTGACTCATTGTTACACTTATCAATTTAAATCCTCTACTGTCAACTTACACCAGTTTTTAAAGTTAGACTAAATTAGGGAATTTTTTTAAAGGTCAATAGTGTAAAATATTCTAAAGGAACTGATTTACCCAAAAATATCTCTAATTAAAGTTAATAATCTTTATTCTTTGTTGATGACGTATATAAGCCACAAAGGAAGAACACGATAAACACATATTTGTTGACGTCAAGGTTATAATGTCGCCCATTAGTTAAAAAGGGGCTCTTTAATTTAGCTAAATAAACAGGCAAAAAGCCAGTTCAGTCCAAAGATACAAGCATGATAAAATAATACTTAAGGAAGAATAACGAGATATTCCTAAAATGTAGCCAACTTAATAAATGAACAATTTTTTACAGCTGTAGTACAGGTTAGTGCTTCAATTATAATAAACGCATTTTGACTGTAATTTTCTCAGTAGGAGCTGGCTCTATATTTCTTTATATGGGTAAAAACTTTATTTTACATTTCTTTATATGGGTAAAAACGTTATTTCTTTTCACTGTTTTTATTCGTAAGTTTTTAAATTTACCTAATTCGATTAAAAACTGATAGTTATACATAAATTTGAAAAACTAAGTTGACTGGTATGGGTTTTTCTCACAACTATTTATCACAGGGTGAACTACCAGTTTTTGCCAAATACATGAAAAGTATATTAGTTAGGAATATTAAGTATGAGAAGCATAAAGTAGATATCTGCCTTTCAGAGTTCTGTAAAAAAATTTAAAAAATTAGTGTTTGATTCTCTTTTTTCTGTGATATGTTATAGTACATAAAAATATGCGATAAGTATTTCTTTCTTCTTGAATTGCATTTCTAGAGGGTGATAACAATCCCCAAAATTTATTACTGAAATCTTTCTTTCTTTCTATTTATAATTCGCAATGCTTCGAGCAAATAATTCCCAATTTAGCCAAAGTTATTGTAAATCTATTAGGCAACGCAAATGGAGAAATAATAACCGATCTACAAGAAAAGCTTATGACTTGGAAGAATTATGTAGAAGAATTGTTCGACGATGAAAGACAAGAACCTAATATACATAATATACAAGGCGACGAAGGACCAGATATAACTAAAGAAGAAATAATATACACTATAAAAACAATGAAGAATGGTAAATCACCGGGTCCAGATAGGATTACATCGGAACTTCTCAAGCTTGTGGAAGGTGAATCAGTGAATATTCTTGTCGACCGTTTTAACTGCATTTACAAAACAGGATAAATACCAAAAGAATGGCTCCTGTCAACTTTTATCACTATACCAAAAAACGCAAACGCAAAACAGTGCACTGACCATCGCACAATAAGCCTAATGGGACACACATTAAAAGTATTCCTCAAAGTGATTCACACAAGAATTCACAGAAAACTAGATGTGGATATTGGTGATACTGAATTCGGATTTCGGAACGGGCTTGGAACAAGAGAAGCACTATTTGCATTTAACGTCATGTGCCAAAGATGTCTAGATATCTTATACAATAAAGCGTTCGATAAAGTACGTCACGATCATCTAATGAGACTGCTGGTAGAAAATAAACTTGGATAAAAGAGACATCAGGATTATTTCCAAGATTTACTATAACCAGAAACCGAATATTCGAATAGAGCAAGAGACAACGGAGGATCTCGAGATTAAGAAGGGCGT
This sequence comes from Diaprepes abbreviatus, assembly GCA_034092305.1. Classification (NCBI taxonomy): domain Eukaryota; kingdom Metazoa; phylum Arthropoda; class Insecta; order Coleoptera; family Curculionidae; genus Diaprepes; species Diaprepes abbreviatus. The sequence goes on from JASJET010000139.1 coordinate 14,494,420, forward strand.
AAGAGAGGGATGTATACTTTCACCAATCTTATTCAACCTATACTTAGAGGACATCGTAAACAGAGCACTTTCAGAGCAAAATATAGGTATTAAAATAAATGGCATCCCAATAAACAACTTGAGATATGCCGATGACACGGTTGTAATTGCAGAAACTTCGGAGGATCTTCAGATACTAATTAACAGAATAGTAGAATGCAGTGAAGAATATGGATTATCACTTAACATCAGTAAAACAAAAATAATTGTGGTATCTAAATCACCACAAAACTTCCCTGACATAACCGTGCATGATCAAAGAATTGAACGTGTGAGAAAATATAATTACCTGGTAACTGTTATCAACGAAAATAACGATAGCTCTGAAGAAATCAGAATCAGAGTGGAAAAAGTTAGAGCTACGTTTATTAAAATGAGGAAGCTGTTCTGCGGACGAGATTTAAGTCTTAAACTTAAAATTCGTCTTGTGAGATGTTACGTGCTGTCAGTTCTTTACTACGGAATGGAAGCGTGGACATTGAAAAAGATTGATACCAAGAAGATGGAAGCATTTGAGATGTGTATGTACCGTAGAATATTAAGAATATCGTGGACAGAGAGAGTAACAAATATGGAGGTTTTGCGAAGAATGCGGAAAGAGAAACAATTAGTACTTACTATTAAAGAACGCAAACTGAAATACTTGGGACATGTTATGAGGGGAGATAAATACCAGTTGCTGCAATTAATTATCCAGGGAAAAATAATAGGCAAAAGATCCTTAAGAAGAAGAAGGCATTTATGGTTAAAGAACTTAAGAGAATGGTACAATTGCAACAACTGTCAACTGTTTAGATCTGCAGTGTCAAAGATACGCATAGCTTTGATGATAGCCAAACTTCGGAACGAGGACGGCACCTAAAGAAAAAGATTGTAAATCAGAGTAAAATTAACAAAAAAATTCTTTGATTCTGAAAGTTCTTCAAATACCAGTCTTAAACGAAATTGTAATAAATAGAAATTTCGTTCATCATAGTAAATCCTGTATCTTGGATATTAAGAAATTAATATTTTTGAAAGACTTTGAGACATGAAAATTTTTAGTCCGACATATTTTATCCACCATATTGAGTTTGGAGAACTTATTTTTAAATCCGTAATATTCGCCCCCACCAATTTGGAAGCATCAGAAAAGTGTAATCTATGGTCCCAAAAACACCCATTATCAATTTTGGATAAAATCGGAAAAATATATAATTTTTAGTCCCTCATATTGAATTAGAAGAAAACTATTTGAAATTTTAAATCTACTTCCGTAAAAACCACCCAGTACATTTTACATAAAATCAAGTCATGTTTAATTTTTAGTCAGCCATATAAAAATTCTTAAAAACAATTTTATATTTGTACTTTATACCCTTAAAAACCACTCTGTATCAATTTTGGATAAAATTAAGAGATATAAAATATTTAGTCCGCTATATTGAATTAAAAAAAATTACTCGTTATGTGCGAGCCCGAAAACATCCCACCTATTGGAGAAAATTGGACAAAATTAAGTTTTTTTATGCGCCATATTACATGTGCCATCTTGGATTTTGCTGAATCAATTTTGACTAAAATGATATGGGGCGATTGCAAAAACTTCCTTAACATAATGCAAAAAAAATCATTAAAATCGGTACAGCCGTTCTGGAGTAATCGGCATACATAAATAAAATCACATTCAAAAAACGTACAACTACACACAACTCCGTGTGTAAATGAGGTAAAATGCGAAAAGTACCCTGATGAGTCTAGTAAGAGACGAAACATATACCTCTGCCATTTCACTGTAGCAGGGAGGGTAAGTTTTGACTTTCTTCTCGGTATAGCGGTACAGATAAGCCATCATCTCGATGGTGGGGGAATAGGATAAATTGTGTTTGGTAGCAATTTATTCAACCTGTGCAACCTTTAACACGAAAAGGATATGAAGGAGTGAAGTTTGCATTTACTGTTCGCATTTTTCTTCAATTATACACGAAATTGCATATGGCTGTATGTTTATTGAATGTGATTTCAGCACTATAACAGCATAATGTGGATATAACCACTGCTATTGCATCTCATACGGAGGAATCCGTGAAAGTCGCATGAACATATATATGGTATCCGACGGGAGATTGACGAAGTCGCGTTCAGTATTACATACTTGCGTCTGATCTGTCCTTTGCACAAACAGGTGCATATCGGTACCCTGATGAGTCTAGTAAGAGACGAAACATGTACCTCTGCCATATCACTGTAGCAGGGAGGGCAAGTTTTGACTTTCTTCTCGTTATGGTTGTCCAGATAGGCCATCTTCTCAGTGGTGGTTGTTTTGTAGCAATTCATTCAAACTGTGCGACTTCTAACACGGAAAAGATATGATGGAGCGAAGTTTGCATTTACTGTTCGTATTTTACTCATATATATATATATATATATATATATATATATATATATATATATATATATATATATATATATATATATATATACATAATATACCTTCTTTTTACAAGGGTGTCAAAAAAATAAGTATTAAAATCATATTTTGCATTTCCAAAAACTCAAGTATATCACCAGTTGAATTTAAAAAAAATGGATCAATATAAATATGAAATTATCGTCTGATTCATGGCTATATTTCTTTTGTAAACTTAAATGAATATAAACGGAGGGATAAAAAACTTGTACTCGTATTTTAAATTTACTATCCGATCCGGCAACATTGCATTGTATCATTTCTCGCTATTTTAAAACTTTTTACTATAACTAGATTTATTTAATGAGTTAGATTCAATACTTCTCATCTTGCGCTCTCACCGAAAATAACAAAAATGTTTCCATGGCGTCCATAAGAGTTAAAAGTCTAGGGTTAGTCTATGGTTTTAATTTCTTTTTAATTTTAATATCAGTGCTATTGTGGTATTGTTTTTAATTCGAATAATTTCAAGTCCAAAGGAACGGCCAAAGCTGTCGCATCTGTAAGGTGATAAAATCTGTGACAATATTTGGTAAGTATAACACGTATAATTTAATGACAATAATGTTTTTATAAATTTATTTTCAAATTAAAAATATATTCCACTAAAATAAAAAATAATGAGTGTACAGTTAATACAATGGGTGTTTGTGTAAAGATATCGCAGAATTTTGTATGGCAAATATCTTAGATTCAAAAGGATATTTGATTGAGTATAAAAGATTACGTAAAACATAAAACAATGTTATTAAATTTACAATAAAAATTTACAAAACATTAGATATCCCACATCCTGTACCATGCTGTTTTATTACTTTTAGAAGATGAACATAAATTTGGAAACATTTTTTAATTTACTCTTTTTGTGTCAAACTGTCCATCAAAACAGTAAAACACCCCAAGCAAATTTATTCTCTTTTTGGGTCGAAGCTTGTCTCTGGAGACTGGCCTATATACCCAAAAATCTCAGTTAACTGTCTGAAAAAAAAGGGACAAAACGTCTGGTGAAATTTTATGTCCAAATAACTAGATTCGGTTATATGGCTCAACAAATTTAAATTAGTGGAATGTAAGGATGACGAAACACGTCCAGGAGAATGTTTTAGCCCTAAGTTAAGTGTAGCCTATGAAACGCGCAAACTTGGAAGTAATTAGAGGACCGCAAAAACATTTTAGGGGCCCTAAAAGCAAAGCAAAACATGTCTTATGTGTTCCGCTAAATAATGGAATAAGGACAGGGATAGATGGGGCAAAAAATGAAGGCAAATAAAAAGTGTGTTAAACAAAAGTCCTCGTAAAATTTGGACAGATTGGTGTAATAGATGAGCTGGAAAAACATTGCAGCGCTAAAGTAATATACCGAATAGAATTACTGTATTAAAAGAGAATCTTCAATTTTTGAAGTATTGTAGTTAATATTTAAAAAAAGTAAGGTAAAAATTTAAAAAAATATATTTTTTAAGAATTGAGTTAGCAATTCTATTAAAAATATTCGGAATACTAGAAATATCGAATTTTTTGAAGATTTTTTGTATAAGTCCTATTTTTGGGTTTTAGAACAGGAATTCGAAGTTTTTTTTTGGCGGTCGCAAATATTTTTTCCGAAATTTTTTTACTTTTACACCTTTAAGTCATATTTTCCTATTTCCACCCTTAACATTTGCTACTTTCACACAAACACGATACAACAATTGAACATTTTTAACAAAATTAAGGTTAACCAACTATGGAAAATATGTGAATTTTTAATAAAAACTAAGAAAAATTGTCAGCTTGTTGGTTGTTCATTTGCTTTCCATTTTGAAATAAACATCTGTTATGATCTATGATATAATACGACGTTGTCATGTTTCTATATTTTATTTGAATGTTTAACGTAATCGTTAAACTGTAATTAATTATATTCATTCAAATGCTGTAGCATAAAATGTAACAACCAAAGCTGATAATTATATTATTAGAGAAGTCCCGAGAGAGGTCGGAAAAGGTTGAAATTGGTGGTGACGTCATAAAAAGTTTAAATTGGTGGAAACGTATTGAAATTTAGTGGGCATTTTCCTAGCTATTTAATCAAACATATATTTAGAAGGAAAATATCCTAACCACAATAAATGCAGTATTAAGTATGTATGAGTAAATAGCTTGTAGGAGTAAAACAAAAATAATAACATATAAAAAAAACTGATTAGTGGCAGGCGTTGTCGCTTTTTCCTGCAATTGCGCGTCTGTCTTTAAGTTAATGGCATATTCCTGCAAAATCTTATTTTATATAATAATATTTTTATCGGAAAGAATATTGGATCTTGAAGTTTAATCTTAAACAGTTATTTTTATATCTTGTAAGTTAGTGAACATAACTTAACCGTATTAATTTTTATCATCAAATTCTTTAGATGAAAAACTGACGAAATTCTATAGTTATAACCTACAGATGAACGGACGGACTGTAATAACCAGTTTTCTTAATTTTTATCTTGCTTTCTACAAGCCATTTCTACATATATACTGTGTGATCCACGACGAAATTCCGCGGTCGATTTCTCGGAAAATAAACCTAGTAAATTTTTTAAAACTTGTCAGTTTACTAAAGTCGATGTGACTAGGCTAAAATATTATTAAAATGATGTCCATTTTATTTATATCGGAAGTTGATGCCTTCTTGCTTACTTTAAATAGAATACTCTATATGTTATTTCATTTTAAATTCTGTTTCGAAATTATAGACATATTTTGCGTTTAATGTCCTATACATAAGTTTGTTTCTGACATATTTTAAATGTTATGTTAAAAATGGCGTTTGTAGGCCTAAACATAACTATCAATCTATCAGTTTCTCCTAAATGAAAGCCTTTATTATTATTAAGATCTACATTAGTGCATTGTGTTTTTTGTGTATTTTGATAATAAATTATTACAGAGTGATTAAAAACTAATGTTAAATATTAACTTGAAAAAAAAATCATTAAAAGTCAATTTTTTATTCTCAAACCTTCTATTTTTATAATATTTTCTTATTTAGTATTAAAAATAACGCTGACTTTGAATGAAGTTATCCGAGAAATTAGTAGTTTTTGAAATATTGACAATTTAATATTTTTGTACTATAAAAACGCTATACGGCTTTTAAGTTTTGTTATTATTGGCCATAACGGCGAAAGGTGATGAAGAAAAACAATAGAACACTACAGAAATGTCACTATTTCTTGCCAATTGACAATTATTAATCAAAATCATGAGGAAGCGATTAAATTGTACGCAAGAAGATTATTTAAATTTGTTTATTATCTATGGGGAATTTAACAAAGTTTTATCAAGAAAATGTCAGACATTTGCTGATTGATATCCAGATAAACAGAAATCGTCACAAACCGTATTAAACGAATATTTGAAAATTTTGGCCCGTTAGAGGCAAAAATGCATGAAAGAAAACCTATTCTCAATGATGAAAATGTCGAAATTACAATTCTGCGATATTTTGCGGCGTATCCAATAACATCGTTAAGGCACGTGGGCTCTACAAACAGGAATCTCCACGAGCTCAATATATAGAATTCTGTTGAAACACAATTTTCACCTTCGTTTAATATCTTTGACTCATCACTGATTTGCCGAAACGAGTGCAATTTTGATGATACAAGACGACCCTCGATTTTTGGACAACATAATTTGAACTGATGAAGCAAAATTTACGAAAAGTTGTCTTTGTAACAAATACAATTCCCATTTTTGGAGTGATTCAAGTACTTATGCAGTTAGATTACCGAATTTTCAAGCAGTTTGGCACGTTAATGTATTTTGTGCTGTAAGAAATGATGGAAAATTAAAACTAAATTCTTACGAAGAAAACTTAAATGGTAATTCATTAATAATACAAAGCAAATTATCTCCCCATCTTAAATTATTTATTAATTTTTGTAGGAGAAAGATATTTAAATATTCTAGAAGAGTTGGACAAAAATATGTATACAATTTACCTCTGTCAGAACCCAGGCAAATTTTTTACTAATACTATGCGCCCCACCACACAGAACCGTTCAAGTTACCAACTTAAAAACAATATTTTATGACAAGCGGATTGTCAACAATTGATCTTTTCTGTGGCCTCTTCGTTCTCCTGATTTGACTGTCCAGATTACTTTATACAAGGAACGATAAAAAACGTCTTGTAATCCAGTGACAATGATGGAAGACTGTGCGGTAAAAGTAAGGGACGCATTCGAAAATTTATTTTAAATTTAATTATTAAAATAAGTTATTTCCCTATGAAAGTAACCCATTTAGCATTTGTACAATACAAAAAGTTAAATTGCCAATATTTCAAAAACTGTAAATCTTTGGAATAGATAATGTTATTCAAAGTCACCCTTATTTTTAATGCTAAATAAGACAACACTATAAAAATAAAAGGTTCACTTTTAAAAAATTGACTTTTAACGATTTTTTCAAGTTAATATTTAATGTGATTTTTTGATCACTCTGTATTTATTTATTATCAAAATAACAACACAGTACACTAATGTAGATTCTCCTCTAGAAGGAAACCAACCCCAATTAAATAACTAAGGCTTTCATACAGTACAAATTGATAGTTATATTTAAGCCTGTAAAAACCATTTTTGACATAAAATTTGAAATATGTCAAAAATAATTAAACATAAGTATATGCCATTATCCATAAAACATGTCTATAATTTTGTAAATAATACAAAAATGAAATAATATATAGGATGTTCTACTTGAAATAAGCAAGAAGACATCAACTTTCGTTATAAAGTCAATTTTTCGAGAAATTAATTGCGCCAGTTCATCGTGGGATACTCTGTACATACTGTTGCAAAATAAATATAAGCAGTCGCATAATTACTCTAATATTACCCAAAAAGAGCTAACAATAAAACGCACGCCTATGATCTAACAGTAATTCTAGTTGAAATTCATTCATCACAACGCTAGTCAAGTTCACAAAAAAGCTATTGATCTTTATGAAAGAATTCTTATGGAGAGAGTTAACTTGCCTTTTAGGCCATACTCTGGTTGAGCTAACTACGTAAATATAATATAGGATTATTAAATATTTTAGAGTTAGCCATAGTTGTGTAATCACTAATTACTTGGTGTGTTTTATACGTATTTAATTTCTTTTTTGGACATTACAGTAACACTTGTCTTCGCTATATAAAAGGGGATTAGGCAAATTAAACAGGACAATTTCTATTATGTTATAACGAAATGCCACTTTGATAGGACTACTTAGGGCATGTTTTGTGTTCTTTGCAGAGCCCATAAAATGTTTTTTGTTGATAGAATCATTTACTTAGGATTAAAATGTTCTGTGATGGTTTCTGTCGTCCCTATATCCCCAGATTAAAATTTGAATCCCATTTGCTTGAATTGAGTTGGGTTTCATGATGTGTCCTTTTCAAAACCTAACTGCTTGTAATACATTCTTTGTTTCTTTGTCAACTTAGATATGATTTAAAATATAAGTATAAAATATTATTTTTTATATTTAGTTGGCGCCCTTCTATCATGGTGTTTTATTACAGATAGAATGGTTGTTTTTATATCCTCACATAAAAATAACTAGATTTAACAAAAATTGTGGATTTATATATTATTGTTAACATATGGGTTTTCTTTATTAATAGATTTATTCGAAATTTGACTTGCGCATCAATTTCTGCTTCGATCGAGATGAAAATTTTATTTTTTTTTCCAAAAAAAATTAAATAGCGAAAAAAGTTATTAGAATAATTTTTTTTAAATGTAATTTTTAGTTCTTATGTGAAATTCCAGCTCTATAAGAAATTTTAGATTTTTTGCCCATTTTTTGTAAATTGCAACATTGTTGCAAAATAAGACTTGACGCAACCTACATAAAACTTCTTAGTTTTAACAATGCTTCATTCCAGACATATTTTGTTTAGAGTAGCGCTATATTAAATGTATTTTTCTACAAAATCCAAATAGGGCTATTAAGATTTGGTCACATTGATGCAATTTTTAGTCCTTATGTAAAATTTCAGCTGTATAAGATAATTTAATTTTTTTGCCCATTTTTTGTAAATTGCTCCACTATTGCATAATAAGACTTAATGCAACCTATAAAAACTTCTTAGTTTTGACAATGCTCCATCCTAGACATATTTTGTTTAAAGTAGCGCTATCTTAAATGTGTGTTTTTCTACAAAATCCAAATAGGGCTATTAAAATTTGGTCACATGTGATGCAAAGTTTATTTGTTTTTGATCCTGTATAAGGCAACTTCATAAAATAATTATCTTTGAAAACATAATTTGTGTATAAAAGTAATATACATTAATATTAAGAAAATAGTTCAACTGGAAAGGCTCAAATTTTCTAATAAAAAATCATAATATAAAATTAAATCTTTTTAATTGATAACAAACTCTTTTTGGTATTTGAATATTAAATTAAAAATAATTCAAAAACTTAAAATTTAAAATTACATCCTTGTGTGCCTTCATAACAAATTTTAATAATGGAGTTTTAAATTAAATCGTTGAAACTTGAAAAATTATTTTCCACCTAATGTAGACTTTACTGATGACACTGTGTACTTGTTTTTCTTAATTATAATGTGAATTACTTTTAGGTACAAACTGCGTTTTCAAAATAATTATTTTATGAAGTCACCTTATACAAGGTCAAAAATACATAAACTCTGCATCAAATGTGACCAAATTTTAGTAACCCTATTTGGATTTTGTAGAAAAACACTCATTTGCATTGTCAAAACTAAGAAGTTTTATGTAGGTTGCGGTGAGTCTTATTTTTGCAACACCTTGTGACAGAATTTGATTATAGACTCTTGCCTATGATATATTGAGGTAGCGGTAATTACTTTACCTATAATCATTTTTGTCCCATATTAATTAGTAACTATTTTAATAACCTACAAATAAATATCACAGTAATAAAGACACTCTGGAAGACTGTTCGTTCAATTTCTCTCTTGCAGCTTTAGTACCAAACACTACGGTTATTAAAGCTTACCACAACCATGACTCAGATCTTCAAGACTCAGGAAAGGCTGCTAATTAGTTGGTCAATAGACATCTCTTGTTTTGTAGATCTCGCAGCAGCGCGCCCGCAAGTTAATTCGCGTGAAGGTTTTAATTAAATTGAATAAAACAAGTTTCTCAAAACAACTTAGTCTATTTAACAAAAATAAATAAAATAAAAACGAACTATTTACAGTGAGAATCTTAAAACTAATAACAATTACGAAAAATTACCATAATTGCTCTTCTCGGCCGTTATTTTAACCAAAAACGTAAAACCCAATTTTGAAAAAAAACACGTATAAATAGCTTAATAAAATATTAAACAAAAAAAAAAAAGGAAATAAAACGCGAAAAACAGCTATTTATATTACTTAATCGAACCATATGAAAATCGCGAAATGCCCCACTAAAATAACACATGATACTCCCTTAACCTTCATTCCCGTCAAATATACACTACGGCACTGGGCTTATAGAATGATACCGATCACCCTTATTCGAATTTCAGATTGGAACTAAAATTTACTATTCCTTAAAAGAGTGTATTCGAACCTTACACCCTCTCTCCCTTTGTTTTCCGTTTGTATCCAAATTAGGCGATGGAACCCGGTAAACGACAATTTCTTTTTCCCTTAAATTCGAAGGTTTCGATCGTTACATGTTGAGAGCGTTAGCTATTCTATACCGGGTGCTTGATTCACGAATTGACCTGTGAGCATCTTAAGCTTAATTTTTATATAAACACAATTAATAAAACTATTCTATTTCTCCCTATAACTGAAAGAATAGGATAATATAACGTCTGTGAAAAAACCTGAGTGCCCTTTTATTCATAATACTGGTATTTGAATCATTCTTTCTTGCAATTAGGAAAAACAAACGCTACGTACCTCCTTTTACAGGTCAAACGTTATATTACAGTATAATGAGTTTATTTGATTATTCTTTTGTTTCCTAATAATGGGAAAATCGTTCAATATTTTAATACATTTTAATGGTATTTCACACACCATATGTTAAAACTACCCTTATCACGTCTGGTTTTATTTACTTAAACAGGGCGGGATTACTTAGACAGATTTATAGGCAATTCTAAGAGAGGGTCCTATTACGTCTTCATAAATTAACTGACTTTATGTATTTTTTTAAGAAAACATTTCAACGACAAAGATCATAAAAGTTAAGTTCGATAACTGATTTATTCTTCCTTTAGACCTTCGTGGATAGTGATAAAAAAATATAACTACCCTATTCCCACGGCATATCTATTCACAGAGTGATTATTTAATTATTTATTTTAACAAAATATAGTTGAATGAAAATAATTAACATTTGTTCCATTACAACCTTGTAGTCGATCGTTTTTGGGATGAACCGATTTTAATGCTCAGAAAAATTTAAATTATTTTTTTTTGTTTTTACAAATTTTAATATATATGCTGTTTTGAAAATGATTTCCGTTCATTTCAATGCTTCCCCGAACTCCAACTTTTCATGAAATAATAGGTTCATGTCTTATGAGACAACACTCTTGAATCTAATTCTTCAACGCTGCAAACTGGTACTTAATAACAATAATCGTGTTTTAATTAAAGAACATATGCAGGCGAAGTCTAGCATGACTTCTGCTAGTATCACTTAGCTCAATGGGTCAAATTTATAAGACAAAAAAGTATATGAAGGAAAAAAATGAAAGAAAGTAGGGGACACGAGGGAAAAACGGAACCAGGAAGTAAAAATTAAGATGTTAACTAATAACGCATTAATCCCCTTCTCCTCCAACAAATGAGACTTTTTTTTAATGAATAATGAACCAGGCAAGTCTTTAGTTTATTTATACGATATTAGGCATTCAGAAAAGTATCCATATATTACGCTTTAACTTTCTTTGTGAAAGAAATATTAAAAAGAGTTTTAAAGTCATCCAAAGCATTATTGTACAATTTTACGGCTATAAAAGAAAATAAGCTCATTCTCCAACATAAAACATTCAAGTTTAAGAATGTTTTGTGTTGGGGAATCTTTAACGTATGTAGAAATTTAATACTGACTTTATGCTCGGTACTTCTTTCATGAAGTCTGGCACGAAGTTACGAAAACCTACCCGTTCGAAGCACATGATTCACTAATGACGTAAGATAAGTTTTTCAAATATCATCCATAGGAATTTAGTTCAGTATTCATAAATTCGCAGAAATCCAATTGTATTTTCTAAGGTTGAAAACAAAGTGACAGTAGTTATCGTGCACGCCTTGAATCCGTTTTTTTTGTTATATAATCTAAACGTGGTCTACACATAACGTTTCACAGACCGTTTTTGGAGGGGGGAATCTAGGAAAGTTGTATTGACATAAAGAGTCTTTAAAATGCAGGAAGATCTTGTAAGAAATTTCTAAATATGTTTAATAAATCTAAAATAAGTTTGAAAGGAATATGAGTTTCAAATTCTTCCATCTTTCATTCAATAGAAGATCTTCCGAATTAATAACAGGAAGAAATGGAGGTTTTCCAATACTTATTGTGATGGAGTTGGGGAATCTTCATTTATTGTATACAGTGAATCATGTGCATCGCCCTGGTCAAAATTATAATATATCTGAATGTTATTAGAATAACCGTCATATAACAGGTAGTGATTCTATTAAATAGATCTAATGTATATGAAAGGAACAAGAATACGGGCGACCAAATTGAACCCTGGGGTACACCCGATGATATCGTATACTAATGCTACAACCATAAAAAGTAATTTAATTAATTTAAATTTGGGAAACGACATTGTCAACCTACAGGCTCCCTCGTCCTAAACATTTACTTGGATAAACCTTATTTAAATGTGCCCTTACGTTAATATTAAAATGTTTTTGTGTATCTTCTTATATGAAGTAAATATATGTCTTTCGAGTATAAGACACATCATCAAGTAGGCCTTGTAATAAATTTCATTAAAACTCTAAAATATACCATGCTACACCATAATTGATTTGTAAAATAGCGAGAATAATTTCAGTAAAAAATTACCATAAGAACTAGTCACAATTTTATTCCCACGTGATTGGTTTCCTTATAGGCACCTGATACTTTTAAATAGTGATCTCAATAATACTAAATTATTTTTAAAAAATCATCTCTAGATTAAAAACACATCCTTAAAAATTAAGTAAAAGCATTTTTATGACATTATCTTCAAAGGAAACATTTGCCGACCTATATACATTTTTTAATATTTTTTTTTTATATAGAATTATCTCTCAAAATTTGTGATCATCATTTCTGAACCCTCTTTAAAATTCATAAGCCCAACTTTTAACAGTCACACAAGTAATAGAATAATTGCATTTTTTAGGGATTAATTATACATCAAATAAAACTAAACGTTGAGCAGCGCTGCGTGGTCACCGGGAGTTCTACGATTGACTTTGGAAATTTCTGTCAAGACTTTTGGCTCGCTACTATGATAGTAATATAAGTTTTTATGACTTAGTTAATTATTATCTTTCATCTAGTACAAATTTTATAATATTGCAGACCCCACATTCAGCGTAAAATGAAAAATTTATATCTCGCGCGACGAATAAGAGCTCCACGCACGACTTTTGCGTCTGCTGCCAAGGCTTTTGGATCGCTATTCTAATACTAGGAAAAATTTTTATAACTTACTAAATGACTATTTTTCTGTCAGCAGTACATGGGTAGGACAGCAGATTGTCTGTATCGCATTTTTTTGTTATAAATAATCCAAATAATTAGTTCTCAAGCTTTCAACCTGATGCAGATAAATATTTTGATATGTTTTTTATATACTCTAGGCGTTTACTTGGGTATTTCTTATCATGTTAACCGTCAAACTGATAAACCAAAAAACGTATTTTAACATTGATTCTAAAAACTGTTGCTAGATCTCAAGGTAAATCTGCAATATCAGATTTACCTACATAAATAAATTCCAAACATGATTACATTACATGTAAATATTGTTATTCAATATTGAAGTGGTATATGCCGGTTTATATTTTGTTTTCAAAAATAGTATCGTAAATAACTGTTAAGGAAAATAATATAACGAGCAGTATTTTCAGTGAATGATGAAAATATAAAAATATAATGCAGGTTATTTTTCTTCCTAATATAGTTTAGTTTGCACGTTATAGCTTGTTAAATTTAAAAATAAATCATATTTTGAATGTTAATACTTTCAAACTAACTTAATTTCGAAATAATTTAAAGTATACGGAACATATTTGGAATAAAGTAATTAACCTGGTTTTTAACGTAAAATCGGATGGAAACTTATTAAAATGAAATGCATTTTTATCGAAAACTACTCCATCCAATTCACAAATCCCTATTTCAATTCTTTACAATAAAACAAAGAAATAATATTGAGAAGAAAGATATGCCAGCTGTTCTTCTTTCTTTAAAGATGGAAATAACTACAAATTATTTCAGGTACGTAGATGTGCCATTAAAAAAATCATGTTTTTTTCTTGCTTTTTGCAAGAACACCCTGGTTATGTGTCAACGACTAAAACGGAAGTCCAAAGATTAGGTTATGTTTTAACAAAAAAAAAAAGAAGAAATTAACTACTGACGTACCTGTCACGTTGTACGTTGACAGGTTGCATTCGATCAAAACTTTAATCTGAATCGTTTACTACCTGAATTTCAAATGGATGTTACTGCATCAGATCAGTCCGATCGGACGCAAATGCTATGTTACAGACAAGGTCATTGAATAATAAATAGAATATATCATTAAAAAAATAACTCTAGGGGGGTTCAGCCAATAATTTTTCGAGGAGTTGGTAGAGCTCGAGGCTCAGAATCCTTCATTGATTCATTAGCCTGTCTTACCAATCTTGGGGAAGAGAGAAGCCCACTAAAATTTTTTGGTGATAGCCACTTATAATTGCAGATCATTACTTTAAGATTCACAACTGTAGTACTTTGAAAATGAAGTTCATAACGTTAAGTGGGACATAATTGATCCCTCAGAGATAATATCGTTAATCCGAAATTTCCTTATCCTGTGATCGAGAAACTCTATAGGGGACATGATACAGGTAGTCAAAATGGCCTTGGATTCTTCATTAGAAAGGAACTGGTACTAAACATCATTAGCTTCAAAAAAATCTTATCCAAACACCTTGATCAAGAAGTAAAAGTTTTATATGAAAATATTAACAGTAAGAAAGAAATATGTGTAACTATAACATTGTAAATTAATGAATAAATAAATAAAAATGCTGGTTCTCGATCTACGATGCTTAGACCTCGTTTGGCCCTTTCAATCTCACCATACCCGCAAGCCATTCGAAGTCAATTACCTGGGCAAATCTAAGAAGTCTCGTTAACTGAACTTGCCTGATGTCTTTAGGTATTAATATTATAATTCTGAAATATTTCTGCTTCAATTAGTTGATTGAGGACATAGTTAAAAGTTTCATCATCTTCTAGATACCATCAGTACCCAGGGTGACCTATGATGCCAATCCTATGAAGATGACCCCACAGATGACAATGTTTTGTTGGTAATCCCATTACGATTAGCAGTTGCTCTCCAGTGAGAGAAGTCACTTGGTAAATCGCATGCTAGATCCAGAGATATGTTACTAGATGCACCTCATTCCACGGATCTCCCTCCAGGATCCAATAAATTAGCTTTTGGCAACAATTTTAACTCTACCAACGATAATTGGGACAGGTAGAATTGGTTGAGATTAGTGGGCATCGCCGACCCCATCTTTGCTAAAATTCCATTCAAAATTATACTCAAATACTCAAAAAATTAAATGCTTTCTGCGTGAAAAAAAGTGTACACGTATTCCGCCGTTTTGCGAGAAAATCATTTTCAAGTAGTTATCGAAATTTTAAAGTTGAGCTTAAAGTTTTGCAGAGAAGAAACATGAGAGTCATTTTTTTATTCAAAATTATATATTTTTTAACTAGTCGAATTAATTCAGTTTTCTTTTTTGATTAAGGTGACACGAGTCATAAACTTTCAGAAAAAAATTTGAAAACCGAATAAAGAAACAAACGCGATTTTCTTAAAAACCACATTTTTTTTTGATGATTTTATTTCGAGGGTTTCTTGTTATATGCTTCTTCAATTACATTTGTTTTCATGGGTGCTAAAATGAAGGAGGAGACACAATAATATATTTTTTTCTGTTTTCAGTGACCGATTCCATTTCAAATGATACAATGATATTTTAAAAAAATGCTCTTCCATGAATTATATCATTAAATTTCCCAAATTTACCACCAGAGGCTTACACATCTTTCATCGAGTCCGCTAAAATGCTTATTTCTGGCGATTTCAATTTACCTATGCTTCAGTGGTCATGGGAAGGTATCGTGCTGGTTCCTATTGAGATTTTGGGTCCAGCAGCGGAAGTCTTGGTGGGGCAGGTGTTCTATTTAGAGCTGCAGCAGATAAATACCATCAAAAACCATTTCAACAGAACCCTGGATCTGATCCTTTTGGACGAGTTTGATGGTTTGACAGTTAGTCGAACTTCTCCACTCTCTAAATTGGACGAATATCATCCGGCTTTTGAAATCAGTTTTAATCTGAGCACACCTTCGTTCACGCTCTCAAAACAAATGAGGACGTATTTTTATTTGATAAACCTGACTACGATAAAATTAATTACATTTTTTTAAATGTGGCCTGGAAACTTATTGATATTGTGGAGGACGTAGATATAATGGTTGACAAATTCTACGAAATAATATATTCTGTAAGCAATAATTTTGTACCGTCTATGAAAATTTCAGATAGTAGGTTACTAGGATGGTATAGCCCAAAACTTGGAAGGCTAATTAACGAGAAGAACAGATTACATTTTAAGATTAAACAATCTGGGCTTCAGTTAGATTATGAATGTTTGTCTGCCGTCTGTCGTGAGACTAAAGTTCAAATTGACATTTGCTATTTGAAGTTTGTTTCTAATGCTGAAATAATAATTTCAAACAACATAAAACATTTCTGGTCCTATGTTAACAATTTACGTAATGACAATGTCATTCGACGAGTAATGAAATATGACAAGTAGGTAAATACTCCACATGATATCGTTGCAGCCGTTGCTTAGCATCTTTAGTACTGCTATTCTGATCACAGTAATGTTAATTTATTAGATTTTAACAAGAGTGCAGGACCTGATGGAATATCGCCATGTTTTATCAAGAAGAGATGCATAGTTTCCCTTGGACCTCATCTCGAGATGATAACAGGCTTCCTCTTTCCCTAGGTTTAAATCTGGTGACCGCAATCGTGTTGAAAACTATCGGGGTATATGATTGCTGTGTCTTCTTAGAAAGATATTCGAGTCGACAATAACTGATGAATTGTTCAATGCCTTTAAAACTTATATCGGCTCAGAATAACAATTGTTTTTTCAATGAAGGACAACGGTTACCAATCTAAGGTAGGATATCAAGTAGACTGTATATACACGGATTTGATTAAAGCCTTTGATAGTGTTTGCCATTGCTGGTATACACGCTCGAGTATCTCGATTTGTATAATCAATATTTAAAATGGATGGCCTCATATCTCTCTTCGCGTATGCAGTGTGTTAAATTGTGTGGAGAAATATCAAGGGAGATCCCCAATTTATCTGGCGCCCCAAAGTGGTCACATTGAAGTCTAATGTTATTTTTAATATTTATTAAGGATGGTATAAATGTTTTCAGATTTGTCACTGCCTTTTGTATGTTGATGACTTAAAACTATTCGCAATTGTTTTCTGGTTAAATATAGCTTGTTATCCAGAATATATTACATTTTGTAGATGTCCTTGCTGTTTAAATACTTTTTTGTCATTTTTTTGTGTTGTATCAGTTAAGTTTAAATATAAGTATTATAAAATTTTTTTTTGTTTTTTTATTATTGCTTATTACGATTTTTGATTGAAAAATTGCAAAATCCAGCTTACCTTTTCATTTTAACGTAGAGTGTGGAATTTTGTTATAAATGTAATTAAAAACTTTACCTTATCATCAAAAAATATATGGGTGTTCCATTTGAAATTATCAAATAAGGATGAATAACTTTTAACCACATCTCGTATTACACCATTAAATTACGCTTAAAATATAAAAATAAGTCGTTTAAAATGTTGTAATATCTTTTCAAATAAGAACGTTACAAGGCATTGTACAAATTGCCAACTTTTGAATTTTACCGTATATCTTCCAAATAAAAGGAAATTTTTAGGATCTGTTTGCGGCATTCTTAGTTTCCCTAAAAAACAACCATAGTTAACGGGAAACCTCATAAAAGCATCGAATTTAGGATATGATGTACATTACCATTTTGGACAGGGATTTAAATAGGAATTTTATTATTCACAAAAAATCTGAAATAATTCATTTACTTACCATTAGGCTGGATCTTACCTAAAAATAAAACAAAAATTATTAAGACACGAAAAAGATAATTCCTAATAATAACGCTAACGCTAGTCGACATTTACATAAGTAATCAATGGGATATTTTAAAGCATTCAATGAACGCCAATATTTTCAACCCACGCAATGTTGGTATTAAAATGACAAAGAAAATTTTTCCGTCATTTGGCTGTCGACATTATGGGGTAGAGAAAATTAGTATGCATCAAGAGTTTGAAAATTTAACAATAAATTAAATATTTTTCCGCGTAGGCCTATAATATTTTTGGTGAATAAGCCATGTTGGACTTCTGACAATGCAAAAATTTAGAGTATATATTAATGAAGGAACTCTCTAAGCAGAACAAAACAGTATTTCAAATAACAAATTATTTTTAATATACTAACTTTCTAGAGAGTGATAAAAGATAGCTATCGGTTCTCAATTAAAAAAAAATTAATTTAACTAACATTTTTTAGCATGCGGGTCACTCTTCTGCATTTTCAAAATTTTTGTCGTTCCTTGATATTTTTTTGGGTTTTTACAAATAAGTTTATGGAAGAATATAAAATATAAAAAGTCCAAATCATACGCAATTTAGTGAATTTTGTATTGAAAAAGGTATAACAGAATCAAATTAATTATTTTGTTGTCTTTTTTCGCTTGTATTCGCCGAGATTGGTTTCATATTTGAGGGTTCAACAGAAGTCCGCTAACATGTTTGAGGTCTATTTTTCACTATACCCCTTTTCAATTTAAACAATTTGCTGGTGAAATCTTTCGCCGTGTTCATATGAAACTGCACCTAAATTTTCAGGGTAGAATTCCAAGCGGGAGTGAAGAAAATGTAGCTTCAATGACATATTGCAACCTAATGTCTTGTAAGATTGGATAAGTTCTTCAAATAGATCTTTGTAGTTCTCCAGTTTTTTGTTACCTAGGAAGTTGTTACATACATTTTTGAAGGCAGTCCACGTCCAATTCTCTTTTCTTGAAAGTGTAGTTTCAAAATTTTCGTCTCTAAGAAGTTCTCGTATTTGTGGCCCAACAAACATTCCTTCTTTAAGCTTTGCCTGAAGAGCATTTCTTTCTCTATTTAAGGCTTTAACAACATTTTTTATAAGCTAATTTTATGTGCCGAGGAGGTAAATAAATTTTCTGCTGCTCTAATAAGGGTGTTATTAAGGACTTTTTTCAGACCGGGCACAGTGTTTTCACGTAACGGCCATTCTTTAACGACATAATGTTAGTTTCTGGCTCTGCTGTCTCATTCTCATAAAAAACAACACTATTGGTGTAGCTTCTCTACAGTCCTGTAAGTAGTGCAATAACTTTTAGATCGGTATAGATATTATGGTACTTTAGGCTTTGAAGTAATATACGCATGTTCTCTTAAGTTTTTTTCATATTTACAGCATGAGCAACAGGAACAGACGGTTGTTCATTTTCATTAAACAATAAAACTGCCTTTAGACTTATCTTCGCAGAGTCAATAAAGAGTCATCACTCGGTAAGTTTAAAGGAAAACTTAATTTCTTATCAATAAACCAAGTCATTTGCCATTGAGAAAAAAACTGCTAATATAGACTGTCCTTTCCGAGACGTGAAAATTTTCACTCCTTTTTGTAAGAGATTCTATTGCTGTAAACGAGATCCAAGCAGCTATAACTTTTTTTGGGATGATCCAAATTACGAATAAGATCGTTGACCTCTTTCTGAGATATAAATTGGGACTGTTTACTGCTACTACCTTCGTAATCGTCTTTCTCTTGAACATTTGGATTGGTGTTTAATTCAAAATCATCTAGGTCATCAGATTCAGAGTCGATTTCGCATTTTTTTCTGGAGGTAGGGACAGATATGCTAGAAGCGTCATGAGACACAGGTTTCAAGGTTAAAGGGATATTAGGATATTCAATTTTTTGTTTGATTTTACTACTAGAAAGCTCAAGGATTTTCGTTAAGCAAAAGCAGCAACCATCAACATAATTTTGAGGTTTTCGATAAATCATGGCACTTCAAACCTCACAGACTTGTAAGTACCCAGTAGCTCTTCAGTTAAAGTTTTTGAACAAGTGTGGCAGCACATTTTGGAAGTCCAAATTTTGTCTTGATCGCCAACTTTGCACCCAAAATATAACTCATAGGCTTTTCTTACTAGTGGGCTCAAAGTCTTTCGTTCAGCTTTCAGTGTCACTTTACCACATATATAACAGAAAATGATCGATTTGTTCACATAGGATCGCGACGACATTGTTTAGACACAATGAAAATAATAGTATTACTACAACACTATCACTATTCGCTAGTTCTTTGCACTTCGCTTGTTTATCCAATACTGATCCTCCGACGACCGACCGGCTATTTATATACCCATTTCGTATGTCTGGTTTTTCTAGAAATATCGGGTATCGAGAGTACCCGAAGTGACGTCATAATTACTGTATACAGGAATTCGAATTGCTTTAAATTAATATTAGCTATAGTTAAGCTTCCACTTTTTGGTTTAATTTATGTTGATCCAGGTTTCAATAATTTTGTTTTAGATAGAATAAGAATGAATTCGCACAGGTTATTTTGCTTTTCTTATGGGGAAATTATATTCGAGGACTGAAATAAAAAAGGTTTTTTTTTTCTGTGAAATGATGATTTAATATAAAATCACGTATATAGATAGATTATCTATAGGTTTATAATTAAGATGCTTAATTTTATAAGAAAACTATATTCAATTTGGAAAGGAAATTTTATTTTTGAATAAATGATGCAGGGCCTTCTTTCACCGCTGTCCCGGCCCGCTTTTTTCCCACTACCTATCGATGGTCAAGAGGAGGAGGGAAGCGAGGTGAAGTGAATTTGGATGGGTTCCGTTGAGAGTGGCATTGCTATGTAGCAGGGTTCTCGCCGGCGCGGTTAAGACTAAAGTCAGATACTTGAAGCGCACACTTGTCTGTATACAGAGGTCTTTCGATAAGTAACTGAACCTTCGACGACTACGGGGTATGGTGAGATCTGGAATTACATTGAGTTTCTGTGTTACTTTAAGCCTTAGGGGTTGAGACTTCGTAGATGGTAGACATTTCCAATACGTTGTTGCTAGATTCTGCATAATTTCCCTAAATCTAGAAAAAAACGTAGATTTGGCAATGTTGCACCCTGGTATACTACAACAACTTATGTATCGCATAGGTACATCCTTATACCTGCTTTGCAATTAATTAAAACATGTTGATGTTCTCTAGATTTTGCTACATGATACGACAATTTACAGGTCAGTGTAAGGGTTACATAGGTATCAATTATCGAAATAACAAGTTAGTTTGGCGACGAAGATTTGTATGCAGAACAATGTTATTATGAGGAAACTGTCGTACCTTACAGTTTTAAAATCTCCTATAATAAATTATACAGGGTGTGCCAAATTTGATGGTGTATTAGAAAATTTAGAAAAACACTTAAACGTTCCGTTGTGGTCAAAAGAGATAGTAGACTTTTTAAAATATTTTTAAAAGTGTGACGTTGCTAGATTTATTAATAGCTGATATCTAAGTCCAGTATTTAAATAAGATACTATGTCTAATATTGTATTTACATGTTCTATAACTTGTTTGAAGGTTGTAGACAATGTTGAAGATTGACTAAAATGTGGTCGGACTTGCATTGTCTTTATTTTTATTTGCTTTTATTTTTTATTTTTTACGACGTTTCGATAAGGTTGTATCTCTAATCGTTATCAAGTATAAACTGAATGTTTTGTTTTATAACTACGAGCTTATATATGGACTTAGGGACACACCTCAAAGATTTAATGTTACAAAGTAGTGGTTGCCAAAGATTAAGTATCTCAACACTCGGTTTACTGAAGATTCCATTATTGCTTTTAGTGTATGCTGCTTCTATAAATTTTCTTTTTTTCATATTGGATTCTAAACATATTGCGGCAGCCTCGGACCATTTTATATACTTTGTAAACACATTCTTTCTTATCGGTAGTTTTAGGTTTTGTTTTTGTTAAATGAGTTCTAAGTGTATTTCCTGATTTAAAGGCTGTTTTTATATTATAACTACTGACAATTCATCTTATTTTCTCCGACGTTTCCTTAATGTACGGAATCGTGAAGAAGGAATGTGTTTCTTGCTGTCCAGTGTTCGTTGTGCTAAAATTATTTATAACATCGTCAATTAGTTTTAAAAGATAACCATTATGTTGTAAATCGGATTTAATATTTGCTAACTCTTATTCCAATGATTCGGCATTATTACATATAGATATAGCGAGATTATAGAGGTTGCGTATAATTCCTCGTTTTGTTACAACAATGATTAGACTATGATTAAGATATTGTCCAGTATGTGTTAGCTTTCTGTATACTGAAGTTTTAATAGTTTCGTTTGAACGGTTCATCATGACATCTAGGACATCTATAATTATCTTTTCAATTTTTTAAAATATTAGATATTTTGTAAAATTCTGGAGTAAAAAGGGTTTCATTATAAGAAGTTATATCTTTCTTGACAACATCACTAGAAATTTGAAATTTTTGCGGTAGTGTCTCCGAAGATTCAATATTGAAATAAAACTATGGTGGATGAAAAGGTAAGTCAAAACTTGTTTTATAAAATATATCAAAAAATGAATTTTTTAAAATTGAACACGCCGTATTTTTTAACTATAACCAAGCAAGAATTGATTTGCTTATTAAACTATGTATCAAATATAACTAAAAACTCTATCATCTCAAAATATATAAGGTGTTACATTTAAAAGAGCTAAATTGGGATAAATAACTTTTTAATCACACCTCTTATTAAAGTTCTGATTTTACCATTAGATTATGCTTAAAATACTATAAAAATAGGTACAATGCTACAATATGCTTTCAAATAAAAACATTACAGGGTACAATAAAAATCGCCAACTTTTGGATTTTACCCTGTATCTTCAAAACAAAAGAAAATTTTTAAGTTCTGTTGCGGCATTTTTAGTTTCCCTGAAAGAAAATTCGTGACTCGGTATAATTTTATTTCAATATTGAAAGAAGAACTGTTAAATCTAAAACCTTTCTTTCTAGAAGTCGGTTAATCAAAGCTATTTAAGGTTTTCTGTTCCTGAGCATTTTGAAAACAAGATTTTTAGGGTCAGTATAAAAAGGCATAATCGGAAAGCATTTCTTGCCGTATAACCATAAAATTATATTAATTAAATAAAATTATAATTTTTCCATGTTCTGACTTTTTCGACCCAGATATTAAATAACATTTTAATGTAGTTGCTTTATAAAACTTATATGTTATCACAAATTATGAGAATAATTCAAACAAACATTTACTTAAGAAGTTTATAACAAACAATATAAAACTACTTTGACATTTTTAAACTTTAATCAACAGAAGATTTTTATCAACAACTTAAATAAAAGGAAATTTACGTCGTAGAAAAATGCCAGTAAAGTTATAAATCAGACGGGAAGCCTGAAAAGAACTGTCTGATGTAAAAATTCTATTTGCAGATTCAACAAGTGTTATGTTGCACTCGTTTGAAAAGTACAAACTAAGTTAGCAAATAGGTTTGGGAAATAACCGAGGAGAATGTTAATAAAAGATTTTTATGTGAATAGCATTAAAATTTAAAAAGTAGAATTATCAAGAAATTATCATCTATTTATATTAACTTTTTTGGCCATTGCGACAATGACTTTTCTCCCCCTCCAAAATATGAACATGTATTAAAAAAAATACCGGAAATATTATACTCTGAGAATCCTACACCAATATTTATCTATTTATTTATTCACGAAGTCCATTCACAAAATTACAAATACTCATACAAATATATTCAAATACAGATGTAAAAAAACGGTGCCTATAAGTAACTATAACTAAACATGACAAAACATATTGCAATTTTGTACTTTACAGAAAACAAGGTAATTAATTAATATTTAAATGTTTATATATTTAAGCTGTGATAAAAATTCCCTATATGTACAGAAAAAAATAAATTCGGGGTAAGAGTTAGCTGAAGAAGAAGCGCGCGGGACGAAAGTGTTTACTCCGTAATTGGTGCGGTGATATGGAGTGTCAAAGTTTGACAGTTACGAGTTGGCTTAACAGCGATTCGCAGTAAGGGTGTCTACCTAAAAAATACATCAATGTTTTCATTCGATGTGAAACATCGCAACCCTACATCGATGTTTTTAGATGCATCCCTTAAAAACTTCGATGTTGTTTCAGCATCAAATATTTTTTTTCTTAGCCTAACAAATACAAATGAACAATATGCATCGGTCAATATAATTTCATGTATTTCTTGCCTGTTCCTTTAAAATTGCCAAGAGAAATGTGACAATAGTTTGATATTCACCATTTCCAGTAGAAGGTTGTCTTTCTTTTCGCTCTTGTGAACGCAGAGTACCACGATACCAGTAATGTGATGTTGTAGCTGTAGTTTTGTTTTTAATGAGATATAGCTTTGTAAGTGAAACAAAAACTACAAATTAATAGAAATGTTTTATTACAATATCAGACCATTACAATAAAAAACAGACAATAAATACTAAAGTCTAAATCTGCCTAAAGAACATTACTTTTAAGTTTTTAATCATTTACCACCAATTGTGTTTAAGCAGTGTTTGTAGAAACAAAAGTTTACTCAATCGTTTTCCTTTCATTTTGATCCCTTGTTGATTGTCTGACCAGCCTTCGAAAATAAACATTCGGATGGAACAGAAGTCCCGACAATAGTCAAGTATTTAAGGCAATTTTTTAAAGTTTTAAATCACTCCAGATTTACAAAGGATTCTTATTAAGCTTTCCTATTGGACTACGCAAGTAGATAATTCGTCAGAAAATGCATCCTCAGGTTGTGTTGATTTCTAGCGGTTGTTTACTAATTCGTGATGATCTTCTTATAAAGAAAAGCTCTCTTGTAATTTTTCAGATTGATCTAAATCAGATTCTACCATTTCCAAATTGTATACATTACGTTTTCTTTAAAGTCCTTGATTCTGGCATTATCGAAAAGGAAACAAGCGCATCTCTGAGTGTATTTTTTTAAACTTCGGATTCAATACAGTGCCTAAGACGAGCGAAGTCACTCTTTCTATAGCACACATCCTTCTTTAATTACTTTATACTTCAGTTCTATGCAGGGGCGGATCCAGCCTCCCTCTTTGGGGGGGGGCGGTGATATCACAAAAGTACAGTATGGCAAACGAAAGCAAGTTGTCGACGGGGGGGGGGGGGACACCGGAAACATTCCCATTTTTAGTGTAAAAGGTAGGGTCGGGTCTATTTTTCTGAATTTGAAGCTCTTGAAGAGGGGGAGGGGGATGCCAGCAACATACACATTCCTAGTATAAGAGGCAGAATAGGGTCTATTTTCCGGAACTCAATGCTCTTGGGGGCGGCTATCGCAAGAAAAACAACGAGGAGGGGAATGCAAGCAGCATACACATTCATAATATAAAAAGCAGAATCTTACCTCTAAGCTCTTAAGAGGGGGGGGGGGGCGATCGCAAGCATACACATTCCTATACTCTATTCAAGAACTAATGAGAGTAATAAATCTGTTACCGAAACCTCCAACGTACCTGTACCAGTGCCGCAGGTAACTGAGGACTGCCGAAAATCTAATTATATTTAAATATTATAAGCTTTCATAAATTTACTCCAACAATAAAATTTCCGATAGTTCAATTTTATTTCTGTCAGTGAGCAAAGTACACCTTACTGTGTATCCTTAGTGATTTATCTTGTTTGCGCTGGTTTTTATATATTATTTGAGATTAGTAAGATACCCAAAACATATGGTTTCCACCTCTATATTTACTCCAAAATCGTTAAACCAAGGCATTTTTTCCTCAACGAAAAACTTATTACGATGAATGTTTATGATGCCTTAAGATATCAATATCTAGATAATAATGTTGAGATGTGTTCTAACATGACAGGAGTTGGAAAATCTACTATCTACCGAATACTGAAGAAGGAAAAAAACGACTGGAATTGTTAGTACTCCCAAGCCACACTCGATCACAGGCAGACGAAAAACCTCGTTGGAAGAAGAGATGAAAACTGCAATTGCTTAGAGAACTTAATTTTTGCTGGGAAAAACCAGATAGGAAATCTGTTCTTATAGATCGTCCGGAAACTGTCCGTTGGAGAAGGAAATATCTCTCTCAAGTAAAAGGTAGAGTTTCTAGAAATAACACAACTTACAAAATTAGTAATTCAACTAAACTTTTGAAAGATTTTTTTGAATAAAGTTACTGCGGAAAATTGGGACAAATCCATATAATAAAAGAATAAATAAAAATGTGGAAACTCGATCTCATGATCAGTGAAATAGAGGAAATTTTAACTGTAACATATAAAAATAAATTACATTTGAATCCCTTTTTAGTGTTTAATCGTAATTGTGCAGATGGTTTAAAAAATAAGTAAACTGAAACGTCAAATGTCCTAAAAATGGTTTTAATTGATAATAAAATGACCGAAAGCCGCAAAATTTTTTTTATATTATATGGACGAATTTATTTTTTTATATATTTTTAACTTTTTCTATTTTCGACAATGGGTATTTTGTAAGTATTTAAATTATAACTTAGAATTTTTTGAGAAAATAAAGGTATGTTTTAGTCTGAATGTGCCTAAAACGATTTTTATGCCAAAATTAAAAATAATAAAAATACAGTTGTGATTTGTGTTAAATATGTCAAAATTATCTATATTTTGTAATGTATGTGAATTATTAAGAAATCATAAGAAATAAAATAATAAAAAAATTTTATTTTAAGTTTGTTACCGAAATAATATTCTACGCCATAAAATAAACCTCCTTCCGACGACTATAAAATCCTTTTTAACGCTTTACACTTCCAAATATCTATTGTTATCCAACCCAAATAGGCCATTATTTTAGATCTGTATTTTTGATTATAAAATTTCTAATCCATTCCTATGAAAAATATATATGTCTAACAGATTTTTCCACACCGGACTAAAGAACACAGGTAATTTGCAAAGAAAAAAATGGTCACAAATGATTTATTACTCTCTCTAGTTCTTGAATAAACTATAGTATAAGATGCAAAATCGGGTATATTTTCTTGAACTCCCCCCCCCCCCTGCATCCGTGCCTGGTTCTATGGCGGGCGATTCTTCCAGTCTGAGAAGTTCGATTTTTAAAATTAAGCAATAGATTAACGTAATCACCTTGCTGCCAGTGCAGTACCTATCTACAGACAGTTTCTTGGTTGCAGCCTCAAACTGTAATATAGAAGTGAGAATTGAGGGTTCTTAGGCATTAAGCATATGTAATGCATTTTTATGGCAAATAATTATATTATTAACGCGTAGCTCTGGAAACCTCTCAATCATATAGTACGTGCTATTCCATCTTGTCGGAACTTCTTGAATCAATTTTGTTTCTTCGTCCGTGGCTTCTCCTAATTCATTGCTGGTTATATTACTTTGCTTAAACCATGTTACAACTTTTTTGACCTTAGTTATTAGGTTTCGGAACTATGAAGACCATTGTATCGAATACTGTGCATATAAATTTAGAGTGTTCGCAAAACACGGCATATGTTTTTTATCAAAAGCCAAATCGATGGCCTTAAACATAGATGTTCCGGTGTCAGTCACTATAGCCGAAACTTTGTCGATTAAATATTCCATTCAGAACAAGTATTCAGAAACATCCCAGCAATGTGCTCTGAAGTACTGCGTTTAAGTGACTGATATGCTCCTACAGTTATTGAAAAAAATTCAATTCCTGTACCAAAGGTTGCTGTAATCCCAAGAAAGCCTCTGTGCATATATCGGCCGTCAGCGTTTTCAGTTTTTTAAATTTACTTTTGAAAACTGCTAACAATGCATCATATTTGTCATTTGTACTTATCTTACTTAACACTCTTTTGTCGTCAAAAAAAATTATTCATTTTACTCAAAACTTTGAATTACCCTACCCATTTGTCTCAAAATATTTATTTACACTGTACCTGTAGACAGCAAAACTTTGAGTTATTTTTAAAGTAATATTATTATATTTCGATAAAAAGTTATCTTTTTAGCTATAAACTTTCTAATTTCAGTTTAAA
This sequence comes from Diaprepes abbreviatus, assembly GCA_034092305.1. Lineage (NCBI taxonomy): Eukaryota > Metazoa > Arthropoda > Insecta > Coleoptera > Curculionidae > Diaprepes > Diaprepes abbreviatus. Next base: position 14,522,437 of record JASJET010000139.1, read on the forward strand.
AGTAAATGAAAACGAGATTCTGTCAGAAGGATTATTGTTAACATGTTAAAGTTTTCGACGCGCTTGGAAGATTTTATTTATTGGTAGTCTAGACGCTTTCTTTTTGTCTTACCTATATATATCTTTATTTGACGCTTTAATTCTGTACAGCCATTAAACCAAGTTTCTCTTTAATTACCTTTTATTTTTAGTAAGCTATTCAACGGTTAATTAGATTTTTTTCTTCAACAGATTTAGGTCTTTTTGAAATAAAAGAAATTTTTATATTTGTTCGTAAGTTTGTTTTTATGATCCATTCAACGAGGGAGTTTTACTTATAATTAGAAAATTTTCAAGGTTTAAAGGTTTTACCCGAAAAGCTATCGAGTATTAATATAAAAGTAACAAATAAGGCCTAAACATGTATACCATTTAAAACAAAGCATTAATTTTATTGTGTTGTTATTTGTTTTAAGTACCTATTTGTCAGTATTGCGAAATTTTAGAAGTCCTAAAATAAGTAAGGATCTAAGGTAGACTAGACAAATATTGATAGAAAGGATGTTCAAGCACCCCTGGTGAACTCCTTTTAGTGCCTTAAATTTTTCGGTTGCCTTTTTTTGATTTATTTGAATCTTAGCTCCTTGATTTCAGAATAGATTCTGAATTATCCGTATATTTTTTGATCTATGTTGACATTAAGTAAGTAGGTTATTAGGCTACTGTTTGACAGTATCAAATACATTTTCATAATCTATGAAGCCTAGGTATAAATTTTTACCCTGATAAAGACAATTCTGCATGGGAGTATTAAGACAAAATACTCTCCAGAGTTCTTACACCATTTTGAAAATCGAATTTTGTTTTTGTTTCACCGCATAGCTTTCCTTTCGTGTGTAGAATGCGTGGGAAGATCATTAATAGGTGATTCATCACGCTTATTAACCGGTGATCTTCCTTCTAGTGGCATTGAATTTCTTGGGATTTATCGAGTGTTGTAAACTATGTTAAGAAGTTTACCAATTATCCAATGATATTTTTCTAGAAGCATTTGATTAAGTCTGCTAACATACCAACAGTACCCGGTGTTTTGTTTGATTTTGTTACCTATATTGCAGACAATACCTCCTTATGAAAGATTATCGGGCCGGGTAGGTTTCATCTGTAAATTAGATATGTTTGATTTAATCTTTGATCATAGAAAAGTTTTCTTGCATTTTTCCTCCATAGTTTCTTTATCTCTCATTCGTCCTTACTTCAGGCATGTTTTTTCTTATGAGTTCTAGAGATTTTATTAGATTTTTTATGTATTCTAAACGAATAAGCTCACTACAGCGTCCTGTTATTTACTGTTCTTTGTTTCTGTGATCTTTGGTCTAATCAATTTTTGTGTTATTTTGTATTCGGAATGTCATTACCTTACTTAAATTAAAACATTTTTCTAATATCCATTCCTTCTTCTTTGAGGATTTTACTTCATGAATAACGTTTTCGCTTGCTGTAGAAACAATAGTACTATTGTTGTGGTATATTTCGTTGATGTTATCGACGTCATTTTCTTTATATTAGTGTATATTTCCTCTGCGTACTTCTCTTGCAGTTTCGTGTTTTATTTTTTGATTTCCTCATATTAATTATTGATTTGATCATTTGTTTCTACGTTTTTAATAGGCAAAGTTTGACGGTAATTATTAATGGATTATAACTACATATCTTCTTTTTCAGATTTGTCTCGTAAATTTTTCTCGTTTTGACCTTAAAATGACCCTAAAATGACCTCTGGCTGACCTTGGGGGATTAAACAAACCACGCGTTCGGATTCAACCACTTCGAAAACATAATTTTCTTTTATATTTACTTAATTTGATCTTGTAATGAATGCCCCTAAAATGATATCTGATTGACTTTGGGAGATTAAACAAACTACGAATTTGGACTCAGCGACCACAAAAACGCATATATCTACTTCTTCAGATGTATTTAGTAAATTTACTCCATTTGACCTTAAAATGACGTTGAACCTAATGTGAGGTTAGCGGACCTCAGATTTGGATTAAGGGCATCTTATTAAATAAGAATAAAATGATTTGGTCCAAAAAGGCATCCACTTTTTCTTTGTAAACCTGTGCAATTATTTCCTAATTCTATTTTGCCTGTTTCCCTTAGGCTTCGGCCAAGTTTTTGAAAGGTTTTTGACACTTGGGAATATTTGAGCTAAAAATCTTTCAGCATAAAGTCTTCTTTCCTTCGAAGAATTTGACTGCGCTTCACCATAGATTAAATGCATATCAGTATACTCTGCGTAAGAATATTCTTTCATTTTTTAGTTACTTGAGGCGGTTTTGACAAGTTCAGTCAACAGTAATTCATTATGTAGGTATTAACAATAACAACCTAATTTTTACTTGTTTATGTTTAGCATTAGTAAATTTTTAGTGTTTCACATAAAAACCGAAAGAGCCCTTTATTGAAGAAGAATGACAAAAGTATTTAAAAAGTCAGTTTTCAGCTCTGTAAAATAACATCTGTCAAAAATTAGGCGCAACGAGTGTGGCTGCAAGTCCGTGCCTGACTTCTTTGATGATCTAAAACATTTACTGTAGTATGGTTTAATGAGTCTTTATGGTATCTATAAAATATTAAAATTTCATTATTGATGTTATTGATGAGACCCACACTACAACGAAACAACGCTGTCGTCATTTTTAGGACCCGGTCTTTGTCCACATAGCCGAGAATTTCTTATATATATATATATATATATATATATATATATATATATATATATATATATATATAAGAAATGCAATACTAGACAAGACGATTAAAATAAAAGAAATTCAAAGAAGAAGATGATTAGGGTGGGCTGCTTTCTGAAGACTAACATATATTTTTAAAAATTGAAACATACTTTTGTATCTAAGATCTAAGGTCCTCAAATAGTACATCCTGTCGGACGGCATATGGAGCACATACTTAGACATTTACGGAAGAACTGCTGCATATTTCACTGAAAGGCAAAAAGAGAAATGATTGGATAAGAGGAAGACCAAAGTGACAGACATAATCAAAATGATCACTCGGCGGAAGAGAGGCAGAGGAAGACCACAAACACAGTGACATGATGACTTCTGAAAGTTACAGTTCTGCATTTGGCGAGGGAAGCCCAAAGCAGATATTACGGAAAATCAAGAAAAGATGCATTTATCCAGTTGTGAATTGGTGAAGGCTGAAAAGAAAGAAAAGAGACTTAAAAAGTCTTGTGATTCTCCGTTAGTGACATGAAAAAGAGTTAGGGTAGGTTTTTTAATTTCGATTTATTAGTACCAAAAACTTTTTTGCAGTATTTTTTAACGATTGAAAAAGCTCGGTAATCATTACTAAAAACTGTTGTTGGATACTAGTATTTTAAATATTCGTCAATATCTTTTTTCTGTATAAGAGAGTATATTTTTTTTTTTTAATTTTAAAAACTATGCAACAACCAAAATTATTAAGCGCTAAAATTTTATGGCAAAGCGTTATTCCTTAAAAAGATTTAATCAAGACAAGAGCGGCTTAGTAATCCGGAAGAGATTTAATTTTCAAGCTAAAATATTCCTAATTGCCAAGAAGGCGTGAAGCAGTAAGAGAAACGGAACAAAGAGGGTTATGGAGATAAGACAATTCAATATCTGAGAAAATATACGCGCACGTTAAGGCCGTTTTTATATACAGTTTCCTATCTCCCCGGCGCTTTATATTTTGGGTACTTGCAAAAAGTATCGATATTATTTATGAAGGCTGAACTTTATACTTGTTTTAACATCGGCGTAAAGGATTAATGAGGTAATTATCGCTTTCTCGACGACAATGTAAAGTAAACCTTTTTTTTTTAATTCTTGAGAATGTTTAAGCATTTTCATCTTTCAATACGTTGATAGTTCTATTGAGTGCGAAAATTGTATCGTTAATGGGCAATTATTTCCTGAGAATTTAAATTTGGATCTCTTGTTTGAATCCTCTTACGGTCTCATGAGTACAGCAGCATCGAACTAAAACCGAGCATAGGAAACAACTGCTATTAGAACCGCGATTGCGACGGTATTCTAACAACTCCTAGAATACAAAGACCTAGTTCTAATTTATATAGATATATAATTTATTGGAAATATTTACAAGTCAAAATATCAGTAATAAATATAATCTTTAAAAAATGTATATAGAGACCTATTACGTAATATAAATGAGTATAATGGCGAACTAATAATACAATCAAATATACTATTGCTTATTCAAAAAGTAAAATGATTTAAGTCCGAAATTAAAAACAAATTTTATCATAATAAAATATTACATTCGAAACAAAGTACAACAATAAAACGATTTTAAAGATATTTCTTCATTTTCACTAAAAACCGTCCTTCTTCCAGCTCTCTTACATAGGGTGTGCCACGACGAAATGCCACGATCGATTTCTCGGCAACAGACTTCGGATAATTTTTAAAACTTTTACTTAAGTCGATAGGGGCAATTCAGCTAAAATATTTTCAAGGTGGTGCCACTTATATTTTATACAGGGTGATTTTTCTGGAACTTTATCGATCGAATGAGGAAAAAGTATAATTAGGAAGAATCTGAAAATTTAACTGTGTACTAACATACCATGCTGATGATGCAGTTCTGCTGGCAGAAAACGAAGATGATCTGCAGCGACTGTTACACAGATTCAACTGCACAGCAAAATCATTCAATATGACCATATCAGCCTTAAAAACAAAATGCATGACAACGTCAAAAATACCATTGAGATGTAAATTGGAAGTTGATGGCAAAATTATACAACAGGAGATGAAGTTTAAATATTTAGGAATATCAATCTCGGGATTTGGTGATGTCGAGACTGAGGTGAGGGAACAAACACAAAAAGCGACAAGAATAGCGGGGTGTCTGAACGATACTATATGGCGAAATAAAAACATCGGAACAGAAACTAAATCCAGAATATATAAAGCAGTAATTAGGCCAATTATGACATATACCGCTGAAACTCGCCCCGATACATCAAAAACCAAACAGATTTTAGAAACAACTGAAATGAGGGTGCTGCGCAGGATAACAGGAAAAACACTGTACGATAGAGAAAGGAGTGAAAATGTAAGAGAGAGGTGCAAGGTGGAAAACATAAACGACTGGGTGCTGAGCAGGAAGGTGGAATGGAATGGGCACATTGACAGGATGGACGACCGAAGAATTGTGAGAGTCACACGTGATAAGTCACCAGCGGGACGTAGGAGTACAGGACGCCCCCGAAAGCGATGGAGCGACAACTTGAATGTATAGTGGACAGAGTGGTGAGGGAAAACAGGCGTTTCGTCTAAACCAAAGAAAGAAGAAGAAGAAGAAGAAGACTAACATACCTAGATGACAGCTGGCTAAAATATTTTCAAGATGGCGGCTCTTCCAGTTATACCGGAAGCAGATGTTAACTTGTTTATTTTAAATGGCATACCCTATATATTATTGCATTTTTGATTTCTACTTAAAATTCTACGTATATTTTATGTATAATATTCTATGCTTAAGTCTCACCGTTGTGGACATATTTAAATTTTTACGTTAAAAATTACGCTTGCGGACCAAATTTTAGCTATAAATTTTTCCTATAAGAAAGCCTTTATTATTTATTTTGAGTTACTGTTTTTGTAGATAAAGATCGACTTAAGTAGTCTCTTTTATGAAAATTTTAAATTTGTTAGTACACAGTGGTAAAAAAAGAAGAATAAAAATTGTATTTAAAAAGTGGTCAAAGCCAATTTTTTCAAATAGAAAGCACGTATTTTTATAATTTTATCATATTAAGCATTAAAAATAAGAGTAACTTTGCACAAGGTTATCTAGTCACAAATTTACAATTTCCAAATTATTGGCAATTTAAGATTTTTCTATTGTAAAAATGCTCTACGGCTTTTAGTTGTTATTAGTTGGCTACGACGGCGAGGCGTGGCGAAAAAAAAACAATCGAATCCCACAGAATTCTCAGGATTTTTTGCCATTTTACATTCATTAATAATAATCATGCCGGGGCCATTAAATTACACGCACGAAGATTATTTAAACTTATTTATTATTTATGGAGAATATGATAGAGTTATTTCAAGAACATGCGATACATTAGCGATCCGATATCCGCAGAAATATAAACCAACACCACCAACTGTTAAAAGGAATATAGAAAACTTCAACTTTGGATCCATAAAAGCAAAACGAAATAGAAATAAACCAGTTGTTAATAATGAAAATATTAAAACTAAAATTTTAGGACATTTCGCCGCATATCCGACAATATCTACAAGGCAAGTAGCATTGGAGTCTGGACTATTTCCAACATCAGTTCTAAGGATTTTATGGAAACACAATTTTCATCCCTATGTGTATTTCATAAAACAACATTTAAAAGGCACTGATTTTCCACGAAGAGAAGAGTTCTGTCAATTTATTTTACTTCGGTCACAAGAAAATGCTGGTTTTTTGGATAATATTATTTAGTCAGACGAAGCCAAATTCACAAAAAATGGATTGTTTAATCGACGCAATTCCCACTACTAGAGCGACTCAAACGTACATCCATTTAGAGAATTAAAGTTTCAAAAGTCTTGGCAATTTGTATTGTGCTATAAGAAATGACGGCGTCGTGGCCCTAGAATTATACCAAAATAATCTAAAAGGTAAGTTAGCCATTTTTGAAGACTTCTAGATACAAAATACGTTTTCCAACTTATAGGTCTGCGCTACTTCAACATCTTGAGAAATTTAGATAACTTGTCGCTGATCATAGAAATCTGTTTTATCAACATGATGTGTCGCCGCCACATCATAGTCATTTAGGTAACAATCATCTGCAAAACTTGTTTTATGAACAATGCATAGGCAAGAATGGGCCACATCTTTGGCCACCTAGCTCTCCCGACCTAACAGTACTTGATTTTTTATTTGGGAGTCAATAAAAAATGAAGTATATAAACCGCATTAACCACTATGAATGATTGCATTCAGTGCATCAGAATAGTATTTGAAGAACTTAATCCTCAGTCAGTAAGAAGAGCCACCCATGAAGAGTTCCTGTTTAGGTGCAAAAAATGTTTGGAAGTTCAAGGGAGTCAATTTGAACATTTACTCAAATAATTTTTGTAACTTTATTTTATTAACAACTGGTTTATTTCTATTTTTTTTAGCTTCTATAGATCCAAAGTTCTTGAAATTTTTTATAATATTTTTAACAGTTGGTAGTGTTGGTTTCTGTTTCTTCGGATATCGGATAGCGAATGTATCGCATATTCTTGAAGTAACTTTATCAAATTCTCCATAAATAATAAATAAGTTTAAATAATTTTGCTGTGTGCAATTTAATCACCCCGGCATGATTATTATTAATGAATGTCAAATGGCACCTACATATACTTTGCTACAAGAGAAAGGTATCTTTATAAGATACAAGATCAGTGCCTGGTTTCTTTAAACGTAAAATTATAGAATCAATAGAAATTTATAAATATCCAAATAATATTAATAGAGATGCAGGTTACAGTCTGCATCACTCGTGGAAATCGATTGTAAAGCTGGATCACGGTTCGCTGAGTACTAGTCGGGTATAAATACCGGGCTGTTGCTCCTCGATAGTCATTCAGTGTTCTAATCTCGTTTGATCCCTGAAAATGTCTCGTGCAATCAAAGGTGAAACGTCGAATAGTAATTCCCATTTGACAAGGTCTAAACCCAAGAACCATGATTTTCATATCTTTTTCTTCCAAGTATTTAGCTTTAGCAAAATCAGTTATCAAATATATATATATATATATATATATATATATATATATATATATATATATATATATATATTTATTTATTATATTTTAACATCACTTGTTGAATAAAAGAAATGCACATGTACCGCACAATAATTCTTTGTAAGATTTCTGACTGATTTATAACATGCCTGGAATATTTTGGCTCCTTGGGATTTTCCTTCGCGGATAAACATGATATCTAATATATTTTCAAGAAGATGAATTTTGGACTTAAAAGAATGGAAATATTTTTAAACATGTGACATACATATAATAAATGTCGGAATTTTTGTACTAATTCCGTCTTTATTAAATTACAATATCTGTTTCTTTTATAACAAGTAAGATTGTATATTATAAAGAGCTGATACCACAATAAAATGAAAATATAATTTTCTTTATCTAGAGTAATAAAATTACGTTGAAAATCATGATTTTTGACTGTAATTGTATAGAGCAGCGGTTCCCAACCTTTTTCTTTTTGCGAACCCCGTCTAAAAATCGGAACTTGAAAAATAACCCTCAATAGGATATTTGTGGTTGGCTGTTTGGTGAAACAACGATATTCAAAATATGGTTCCATGTCTGAAAGTTTGAACCTTTGATTAATTCTGCATTTAACCTGTTTCGATACTTATCTTTCAGGTAAATGTGGAGAATCTTTCTCATATAGACATGTTGTACAAAACGGCCATAAAACTTTAATGGCTTTGTCCGTCAAAACAGGGTACTCATTTCTTACATTTAGCCAACAATTAATTAAAGAGTGATTGTTAAAAACAGTTTTCATGGAATGGTCAGAGATTAAGTCAATGAGTTTTCTTTTTCCGGTAAAATTGAAGAAGTATCCGAACCTATATCTCCTTGAAAAGGATTATATATCTAGGTGTTCGATTAGGATATTATAGGTTTATTAGGAAAATAGTCTTGAACGGTAATTAAAGTTGTTTGAGATGTTCACTAATATCTCTTTAAATATTTTTGTTAAGTTGAATTTTATTTTCTAATAAAATTGTGCTGGGAGAACCAAAACATTTGTACTCATTCATCTGCAGACATTAAATCGAAAAGTTGAATTTTTTTGCATGGTTCCTCATTCTATTATGCACATTGAAAATAGTAGTACCTGGGCGTTTTAAAGGCAGATTATTTAATATAGAAAAAATATCGGTTAGGTATGAAAGTTTTTGTAGCCGAAGAATATCAGATACACAAGAGGACAAATGAATGGTCAAGAAAAAATGCTTGAACTTTAGACTTCAATTCAAACAAGCGGGTTAAAACCTTGTCAAGAAAAAGCTATCTAATTTCTGTATGAAGCAGTTAAGAAATGTGGAGCCTTCCACAGTCCTCAGAAAGCGCATAAAATAGACGAGAGTTTGTAGCACACGATTTTACACAATTTACACTTTTACAGCGTCGCTTAAAATACTGGATAATTCTGTAGGAATGCGCTTACATGCCAGAGCTGATCTATGAATACGGTAATGGGTCCTAGTTTACCCACATCACAGTACCAGAAAACATTCTGGTCATTGATTTTGTACCATCAGTGCACACAACCAAACAATTTATTTAATTTTTTTCAAAATTCATTGATCATATCGAAAATTGCTGCACATGTTATATAGGGTTTCAGTGGTTTTGCGAATAATTTATCTTCTTAAAAATATATCTAAAATAAACAAGTAATACTGCGACGGTTGCTTCATCGGTCGACTCGTCAGGCTGAATAGCGAAATAATTCAATTTTATTCTTGTTAAAAGTTCACATTCCACATCATTTGTCAAATCATTAATTCTCCGCGACACTGCGTTGTTTCATAAGGGAACAAGGTCAGTTTTCTTGGCCGTTTTTTCTTCAAGCATACACCTCATGATGTCTTTAGTGCACGGTCCAATAAAATTTTCTGCCACTGTATGTGCTTGTCCAGATCCTGCAATTTTGCAACTAACTCGAAATGATGCCTCGAAATTCATTTTACTATCTACGTTTAAATCTGTTAAAAAAGAAGAAACACTAGACTTTTTATTACTTGTCGGTTCTTTTTTAAATACTTGATAGGTTTATTCTTGTGATCCCAATGTTTTGTTTTAAGGTGTTTACGAAGAAGCGATGAGTTTAAACTGCAGTTAGTCAGGATTTCATTACGGATTACACAATGTGGTTTAAGTTCTGATTCCTCCTTGGCGAAATAAAAACCCATAGTCACTGTCATATTTTCGTTTCTCTCCTTTTTTCCCACTGTGTTCGCCTATTTTTTCTTTGCTTTCAGTCTGGTAAGACGATAGCTCACTACAACTGCCACCCTGTGTTGGTTCCACATCAGGAACTGAAGTAGAAGGAGCAATTGATTACTCGTCCAGATTTTCGTCAGACTTGACAAAATTACATGTTTTTAACCAACGATCGATCATACATTTATGGAGCAATAATTACTTACTTTTACGTTCGACGTGCGCACATGCGAATTGTAAAATTTGTTTTAATTTATTTACACAAGAATAAGTTACTAAATTGGTTTACACTTCTAATATTTATGTACACAATATCCATAACTCATTTATCTTTTGAAATTACTCGACGTTCTTAAACTTATCGTACAATTTAATTCGACTCTACTTTTTTTTATATGTGACTGTGGCGTTTTTATATAGGCAGACATTATTTTCATTCTTTCTTTCGTATTCGAGAAAGGTCTTGGTTCGCCGAAGTAGAAGTTGCCCGCTCGTTCGAGAATGTACTCACATCGTCAGTCGCTTTACAGATTGTCGCATTTAAAATTCCACAATTACTATCTTTTTTTCGTGAACCTTCTTTATAAGTATCACGAACCTCTGGCGGTTCGCGTATAACTGTATGAGAAACACTGGTATAGAGAGATCTGAAAAGTGAGGTGTATTCGGGATGATGGTGGTAATAAGTGAATATCTTTGTATTATAAAAAAGTTGTAGAAAAATTTACGGATAAATTTAATCCCTTTGCAAAGCATGGATTTAAACATTTTAATTATAATGGCCAAACTTCGATATGTGTTTGTGAAATTTTCTGCAAACCGCTGAAAAAATTTGTAATGGTCCTGAAACGAGATTTATATTCGATTAAAAAAATTAACCTACCTACGAGTCTATAGATAAACTTGAAATTTCTGGCCGTCATTTTATATTAAAGAGTGTCTATAAAATGCTAGTGAAAATTCCTGAAGTTAAAACATGAGAATCTAGCCCAATATACATTACTCCAAAAGTTGACAGTTTCCGAAATAGAGAATGTCAAAGTTATATTTTTTTAAACTACTAAATTTGGTACTTTTAGTATGAGAAATCAAGGTCTGATTACAGTTTCACTATATACTGCAGGTGCCGCCACCAGCAATATTTCGCCTACATTGAAAGCTTTATAACTTTTTTGTGCCTCGGTATATTAAATTTCTAATTAAAAAGTTTTCATTCCTTACCATGTTTTATCCAAAAAACTTATACTTAGTAAGTGTCGCTTGGAGCAGCCGTTTCTGAGATAATAATAAATTATTTATTGCGTATTAAAACTAGTGACAACCCCCCTTCACATGTGATCCAGGCTTAGGACTGCTTCAAAAAATTTGAAGTACGTTTAAGGACCAATTGGCTAAGAACAATAAAAATTTACATATTAATGAGCTGAAACTGATAATAATGTAAGAACTAGTAAAGAACAATAAGAAACACGTACAAAGTTAATAAAAAACCAAAACAGAAAAATTTTATTTATTTAATTTTTTAATAAAACTCTAAGTAAATATTCAAAATTACCTCTATTTTCTCATACATAAAGACTAATTTTACAGATAATGTTACACTGCAGTCTTTTTATAACATTTGCATCTTAGCATGAAGCGTTTACTGAATTTGTAAAAAGTAATCCGTGGGTCTTAAATCCGGTTAGCGGGGTGGCCAATTTATTGGAGCATCTTTTCCTCTGTTGATCCATTGATTTTGAAAATTATTATTTAAATAATTTCTAGCCATTAATGTGAATTGTGGGGAAGCACAGTTGTGCAGGAACCACATATTTTGTCTAGTAGATAGTGGAAAATCATCCAATAAATCTTGCAAATCTATCATGTATTCTAAGTAATTCAAACTATTTAAATAGGGTGGTAAGATAACAATAATTAATATGTCAATGATTCCTACCCTTAAGTTAATTTTAAATTCATATTGACCTTTATTACATGTGGGTTTCATTAGCAAAAAGATGTTCAAAATGTAAATTCGTCATACCTCTTCTTATATAGCAAGAGTCATTGGTAAATAACTTTTTTATGAAATTTACATCATGTGCTCTATGTTCGTTAATAATTGAAATGGCCTAGTCTCAATTCCAGGTCGAGACATAAAAGCACTTGAACTGTCTGGAGGTGAAATGGATGCCATAGCTGTTCTCTTAAAGTCCTATTTACTACATAGACAACCAGTTATTAGCACCATCGTCTCTAACACATTTCATTTTTCAGATCTCTGTCTAAAATTACTGATGGTGCAAACCGTTATTTGATTTAACTAATCACTGGGTGATTTATATTTAATAGCCATACCGAAATTGAGTCAATTGTCAACATTTTTAGGTCATCTATAGATTTTCGGTTATATAATATTGGGAAAAACAAATTAAAAGAAATACGTTTTGAAAGATCAATGTTAAAAATATCTGAACAACAAAAATATTGGAAATAATCATGTTTTGTGGTTTTAACATCATTTAGATGTAAACAAATATCACACATTACAAAATGAATCAGCTGGGTTGGCACAACTGCCTGCTATGAAGAATACATTTTTTTAAGAAAGTTATTTAACACTCCATGAAGGTTTGTGATACAACCTGTTTAGTAAATGTTGGACTTCCATTCTCTTTATTTTTGTTGAATATCACGACGTTTCGGCTAGTAGTTATCTCTAGCCATTTTCAAGTGAAACTAAATAAATTCCTGAGCTACATGACTATTTATACTAAAAGTAAATGCAGTGGTGTGTGACTGAGATGGGTGCAGTTATGCCTGCTACGGCAAAATCCCATTTTTTATATTGCATTTAGTTTTAGTTTACAATTATTAAGAAGTGGTTTCCACACTTCTCTTATATCTAAAGATGGTTTACTAAAACAACTCGGGTTCTGATGTATAACCGTTAGAGTTATTTGAATTGAAAACAACGTTTATTTTATATCGTTTTCCTATCCTTCTAACTTTTTCTGAAATGCCTTTACCATAGGGGATGTTTATTACTGGTTTTCGTTCTTCATTTGTTGTCGATATTGTCCTATTTCTGCGTTGTTCAAGAAATTTATCCACTAGATATACTGGGTATCCGTTGGTTGTCAGATCATTTTTAATATAATCTATCTCTTTCATCAAGTTCTCGTTGGAGTTGCAGGGAGTTAAGGCTCTACCTACGAGATTTCTTATAATTCCTTGTTTGGTGTTATTGGAGTGATTAGATGAATAATTAAGATATTGTCCTGTATGCGTGGCTTTTCTGTAAACCGAAGTTCGAATTTGTCTGCCATTTCTCTCAACCAAGACATCAAAAAATGGCAATTTATTTTCTACTTCTTTCTCCATGGTGAGTTAAATAGTTGGGCTGATATTGTTGAGATGAAAAAGGAAGTTTCGAAGTTCTGCGTCGTTTCCACTCCAAATAAGGAATTATAAGAAATCTCGTAGATAGAGCAACTCCAACGAGAACTTGATGAAAGAGATTATATTAAAAATGATCTGATAGCCAACGGATACCCAGTATATCTAGTGGATAAATTTCTTGAACAACGCAGAAATAGGACAATATCGATAACGAATGAAGAACAAAAACCAGTAATGAACACCCGCTTTGTTAAAGGCATTTCAGAAAAAGTTAGAAGAATAGGAAAACGATATAAAATCAACGTTGTTTTCAATTCAAATAACTCTCTGAGAAGTCGGCTCACTAGGGTCAAACCAACAACTCAAAGAGACATGAAGGACTGTGTATATCAGATACCATGTGAATGTGGCAGTTCCTACATTGGCGAAACAAAGAGACCTCTTGACGTAAGGATCAAAGAACACCAAAAATGAACATTTCGAGGAGAGACAGAAAAATCTGGTGCCGCCAATCATGCCTGGACTCATGGACACCACATAAAATGGTCTGAAGCTAAAGCACTACACCGAGAACAACATTGGAGAAAACGGAAATTCAAAGAAGCCGCAGTTATACATCAGAACCCGAGTTGTTTTACTAAACCATCTTTAGATATAAGAGAAGTGTGGAAACCACTTCTTAATAATTGTAAACTAAAACTAAATGCAGCATAAAAATGGGATTTTGCCTTAGCAGGCATGACTGCACCCATCTCAGTTATACACCACTGCATTTACTTTTAGTATAAATAGTCATGTAGCTTAGGAATTTATTTAGTTTCACTTGAAAACGGCTAGAGATAACTACTAGTCAGAACGTCGTGATATTCAACAAAAATAAAGACAATGGAAGTCCAACAGATACCTACTACTTCGCAAGAAACATCATTGTCTATGACCTTCAAACAAACACTGTTTAGTAAACATTTTCCATACGTTCTATACAGCTAACGAGGAGATAAATTTATTTAGATCTTAACAACTATCCTCAATTAATTTTAAACATGTTTAGAAAGTGGCTAGCATAAAAGGAATAATATATTTATGCAAAATATATTTATGCAAAATATATAAGAGCATGTTCTCAAAATTTCTACGTATTATTTTATTTTTGTTATTTTGTTGATATTTTGCATCTTAACAAAAACATAATATTTTCTCATAATCCTTAAATGAGTCTTGACTAGTATAATTAATAGTTATTTATGTACTTAGCGTAGAAAGTTCGCATTCATGGCAAACATGATATGAATATTTAATGAGCTAAAACTAAAGTCTTTAAACACATACATTATACGAAGTAGCCGTTTATTTTTCCAGAATACTAAACGAAAACAAGTATTTGTCATTAAAAATGGTTTTAATATTTTCGAAATATTCTCTACGATCGATATGATTTTTGCATGCATTTGAATCAATATTTTGGTTTTATAAAGTTTGTTTTTGAACACATTAACCGCCTCTTCTGATATCAAAGATCGTTGATCAGGTAATGCCTTCTTCACTTATCGGAGCAAAAAAATCATTGGATGGCAAATAGGGGGTACGGTGGATAAGTGGATAACCTACTAATTCCACGTTTTCAGTACTCATAAAGGCACTTGCATGAGCCGATATGTAAGGGCTTGCATTGGTAAGGTGGATAATGATCTTTTATCTCCAGTTTGTTTTAATCAGTTCACCGTAAACAAATGGTTTTATTCAGAATTAATTATTTTATGACTTTCTAAAGGCCCGGTTGGAACAAGGCTACTTTTTCCCAAAAAAACAGGCGATCATTTGCTTCGAAGTGCGAGAGAAATTTTTGGTTGAAGTTCCATACGGTCGACTGTTGTTTACGTTTGGGTTTATACACATAAATCCATGACTGATTATCTGTTATGATTTTAAAAATATTTTTCAAAACATTTTTTTGAGTATTTCCTGACATCAATCAATACGAGCCTTTTTTCGAACCATTGTCAAATTATGTGGGATACAACGCGAACTTAGCCAAGAGTTTAGCCGGTGTTGTATTCAACAAACTGTCGAACAAGGTTTGTGCTTTACATCCTGCCTACTACATAGTAGCAAACCACAACACTTTATTGAACACGACTGTACATTGATATCAATGACCAAGCACAGAAATAAAAAACAACCACAAGCTGAAGCTCATATATTGATATATATTGAATTAAAACACAAGAATATGTTATTATTCAAGAAATTTAGGAAAAAAGTCAATGAGACGGGTGAGCTTGGTGATCTCCACAAATTATTTCAAAGAGGAGGATAAGGCTTAATGTTGACACTCTTATTTCTTGCTACACATTGATATTTGCGTGATATTTGTTCTATTACAGCTACAGCTGGAAATCCGGTTTCGCATAAATAAGATGTTCCAAAGGAATGAGAATCCTCATTAAATTTATAGTCAGATATTCATTTTTGATGGTTATCCAAAAGTTCACCAAATCGGAAGAAGCGATTTTTTTGAGGTTGTTGTCACAAGAGAGTTGAATGAGACTTTTTTCTTTTGAAGTGAATTCTGGTAGAGCTTGAGCATTAAGAGGATCATTCAGAAAACTTTGAAAGGTATTTTGTGAATAGGTACAGCAAGTCTCGAGAGACTAATGAACTTATTAGAGAACACTTATTTATGCAAATGTGGGAAACACTCTTGATCACCATCCTCATTAATTTTTCTTATACACGACTGCAGTTTTCTTCTAAACGCCACAATCTTCTCGAATAATTTTAAGATGTGCATGGTATTGCCTGGCAGAAACTGACTCAAGGCATTCAGTTTGTCAAATACATTGTACAAATATTCCCGTTTTACTAAAAAGTCTGGTTCGGTAAAGTATCTGGAATTTGCATGACCTTCCTCTTCCAGAAAAGTGTGAATTTTTTGATGTAACTCGAATGCACGAGATAAGACATTTCCACGAGGAAGCCATCATAAACTGCAGTAACATAGCAGGGCTGTGTGTTCAGCTTCCATGGTCATGTAAAGTTTTTTGAATAGTCTGACTTTCAGTGGCGTAGTTTTTATGTAGTTTCCTGCGTCCATGATGCGTTTCAATACCAAATTAAATTCACAGCTCATTGACTTGGACGCACGTACTTCCCTATGGATGATGCAATGTGAATAACCACTTGCAATCTTCCATAGCGGCCAGACATTGATTGAGCGCCATGAGTGCATATACCGATACACTTTCCTCAATCGAAATTATTTTTTGTTATAAACTTGTAAATAATTACATTTTCTCTATTAGTTGGTCATTGAGATCCTCGGCTGTATGATGGATTCTTCGAATAATAGTGTTGTTAGATAAAGGTATGTTTATAATTAGTCTCTCTGTCGATTCTCCTACTATATTATTATTCATATCGAGAGCAGCAGGTAAAATAAATTCTTCTGCAATGGTGTGAGGTGATTTGCTATTTGCCATCTTCTATGCCACCTTGAAAGAAACTAGCACTGCGCTGCTAGGTACTGAAACTTGAGGAGTGAACACGTTTTTATGTTTTTGTAAATTTTGCAGCTTCCTGTTAAAAAAGTCGTGCGATTTTTTAGCCATGTCCTCGAGATATCCTTTTAGCTTTCTTGCGAGAATACTCTCAGGCGCTAAACTTTTCAAACAGAGTACACACTGTGGTCCTTCTTCAATATTTATCTCAACTGAAATAAAAATAAAACTCAAATAGCTATCGTCGTACTTGCGATATTTCCGCCTTTTTGCTCCTCTACCACTTGTCGAGGTTTCATCACTCTGACTTAAACTATCAACTTACTTATTTAATGTAAATCTTTCCATTTTTTACGAAAACACAAAATGGTACAATTAAAACACAGCAACCGACCTGCTTGCGTACATAAGTTTAAATATAATGTAACCATTACAGTGTAACGGTATCTATCCTGTGTTCGTAAATCACAACACTCTTTTTTACCACTTTCAGTATTAAGAACATTTTATTATTACTTTTATTTATCTTAACAATTCAATTGTTTACGCTTACAACAAATAAACTAAATTGACAATGCGCCTACGGCGGCTTATATACTACCAATGAGCGCTCGTGAGGATTCCCGTCGACGGTCGACCGCCGGCTTCTAGAACACACTTTGCCCTCTAGCCCCAGGCCAGCAGCGAGTTCGGCGTTCCTAAACATAACTCAAACTCCGTGTTACGGGAACTGGTCTCCCGTAACAATATTAAGTGAATGACGATCGACGTTACCTACGCAACGAACGACTTATGTAGTGCACGCCATTTAAATTGTTTATTTTGTACTCGAAAATACAAGCAAATTTAAATTCAGTAAAAGAGATAATACGAGCGCCTTGCGGAGTCCCTCTTTACCATTCACGGCGCTCAAGGTCTAGCCAATTTATTATATACGCTGATGTTATTAAAATACAGAGATGTGTTAATCTCACATGACGATGGTGCATTATTAATTTACCTACAGCATCGATGTTTTCTTGCACTTCAACCGATTTTGCATAACGGCGACTACCAGTGGATTCGTGAAACCAGATATATACAAAGGTTTTTGTAGGTTCTTCATCGCTATATATAGAATGAAGATCATCAATGCACTGTTTTTGAAATATACCACACCAAAATTGTGAAAAATAATCGAATAAAAATGACAACAACTCTATTTTTTGATCGAGATGAAATTTTGAACTTATTGTAGACGACACAAGTAGCGTCTGTATTTTAAAATATTTTCAGCATGTATGTCGTCTAAAATATAAACAGTTGCCCTCGTATACATTTGTCTGCTACAATCACAAATACAAGTCGTTTAAAAGAGGTAAATATTAAAATAGAAAAATCGAAAATTATAAAAAAAGTAATACGAAAAATTACCTAGCTTATGACTTGAAGCTTATGGTTTTGTCGTTTTTCGCTATAGAAAAGCGTGTAATAAACTTACACATAATTGTTTTCTGGTTATTTTATGGCAGATACTTTTCAAGAAAATAACTCAATTCCTGAAATTGATGAAGCAGTTAATAGGGCTTCCTTTGATTTGAGTCAAGGGAGCAGTATACTTTATCGTAGAAGCAATAAGAACATAAAGATGTTTTTGAAAAAAACGGCGAAAATATGTTTTCTTTAAGATCTTAACCATTTAACATTCCTGTAAGCGAAAGTGCAGGATGCTAATCGAAAACATTTTAGATCCTGACAATAGATTGAAAAATTCTTAAAAAGAATACCAAAGGATTAGCATTTCGTGATGCTACGATTATGGGTGTATTTCGAAATTACTGTGCTATTGATAATAGGTATGCAAAACAAGGTACCATGATTGTTGACGATTGTGAACCCCGCTCATCTGATGTAAACTTCCGTGGTGTTTTCGTTGCTGTTGATGTTTGTTGCAAATTTAATCGAGTTTTGTTGTCTCAAGTTGTGCGAATGCTTATGGATGTTACCCTGCTGTGAATTGATAAATTGGTAGCGAGATCGCAGGAAATGAGCAGGCATATAACCTACGATGATAAATCTTATATAATTATGAATTAGATACAGTCTAGATTTGATTTGTTTTTTTTTTTCATGACAGAGGACAGCTGTCATTTTTTATATGATATTTTAATAGATTTTTTGAATAAAGTTCAAGTTTGCTGACAACTGAATCATTGATTTGTTCATCCAAATATTGTGTAAGTAGCAATAC
Source organism: Diaprepes abbreviatus (assembly GCA_034092305.1). NCBI lineage: Eukaryota > Metazoa > Arthropoda > Insecta > Coleoptera > Curculionidae > Diaprepes > Diaprepes abbreviatus. Next base: position 14,541,591 of record JASJET010000139.1, read on the forward strand.
TAGCCTCTCAGGCAAAAGAACGAGATATGAAAATGTCAAAATGTTAAAAAAGGGGCGAGAAAATGGAGCAGTCTAATAACACATGTGGGAATGGTTTATAGAAAGCCGTATCGATACACTGGTCTCGCTTGAGGGGTTTTTCCAGGTAGAAAGGGAGGTTAAGTATATCATCTCTCTTATTCAAAGTGCTGTTTTTTTTTGAATTTCAATGGATTTGCGAACTAATCTTGCTTGGTAATGTTTTATGTTGACAGTTTGCTGGTAGTTGCCAAAATTAATTCTGTATCCTCTCTCCTGCTAATGCAGCCTGTTTCTTTCTTTTGCTTAGTTTCGTTCTTCCAGCTGTTGTGAGAAAACGCGGATTTTATTTTTTTCCAAAGTATTTGTAAATTATTTAATTTAAATATTATTTGTTAATATTAGAGTATGTTGTTGAGTTTTTCGCGGTTCGTGGGTTTGGCTAGTCGTAAGGATCTGGAGATCAGTTGGCTACCGATTGTAACAATGATGGATGGTGGTGTGATTCGGTGTTCAGGTATCTGTTTGTGTGTATGGGTTTTCTGTAGACCGTATAATCGATGCTTAAGTCGTCGTTTCTGGTGATTAGAAGGTCAAGGAAATGTAGCTTCTTGTTAACTTCGATTTCCAGTGGGAACTGAATGCGGTGATGAATGCTATTAAGCTTCTCTAAGAATATGTATAGGTTGGATCTTCCGTGTGGCCATATGATGAAGGTATCATCGACGTAACGTTTCCAGAGGAATGGTTTTGTTTTGGTTTTTCTTAAGGCTTCTGATTCAAAATATTTCATAAAAAGGTTCGTGATGGCTGGTGATAGCGAAGATCCCATAAGAGCATCATCTGTCTGTCGGTAGAAGTTATTTTCATAGGAAAAGTATAAGTTCGATGCATGGCCGAACGATCTAAAGCATTAAAATAGCAATTGTTATTTGAAAAAAAACTACCTTAAATTATATTATGTGCATAAATAATATCAGTTAGAATAAAACAGAACTTGTTATAAAAACCTTAGTTATTTTTTTTGATAAATTAATTGTATTTTGTTTAAAGTTGGTTTTGGAAACGTTATTTGTGTTAGCTGAATGTTTTTTTCAAATTACACGCTTAATTTTTAATGAAACTCGTGTTTCCTTTTTGGCCTCATAACGAGAGAAGGTCTTAGGTATAAATTTCATGTGACGGACTTATAACGGGTTGACTGACGTGATTCGAAAATGAACCACAATTTTATATTTGTCACTTTTCAAATCCAAATAAAATACAATTCTACCGGGAAACTTAAATAAGGCTGTTTTTTGCTCGTTTGAGCATTAATTAAATGTTAACGCTATCGTGTTTTTTCTTACATAAAATCCTTCCTATCTTCTTCAACTTTTCTTTTTTAATTTCGTACGCTTTCGCCGATCTCCAGCAATTAGGAATATTTTAACCGAGAATTTAATCTTTCTCGGATAACTACGACGATCTTGTCTTGATTAAATCTTGCCGAAAATTTGTTTCGAGCATCTTATGGAATATCCTGCCCATCTATTGAATTTTAACTTTTAATTTTGGCTATTTCGTATCATTTGATGGAATATTAAATTGCAGTGCCTACAATTACACTGAAATATAGAAAAAAGTAGAATAATTTTGATTTGTAATAAAAGTTTATGGTTCTAAACAAATGTAGAAAAATCGAATGAAAAAAAAAATGAAAATTAAATAAACCTGTCCATAAGTTGAGCAATATTCTGTATAAGCAGCTCTATGAAAAAAATAAACGTTTCCTGAAAATATGTAAGTTACAACAAAAAATAGTTCCGTCAAGTTCCTCAGCACCCAATTGTTTACAACAGAGTTCGGGAGCGTAGGATTTTAGACGTCACAGGTTGGAAATTATGTGACCTTATGTACTCTTTACTGCTGAATCCAAGAAAGTTTTTCCCAAATCTGCCTGAATGCTAAGATTTGTTTAAGTAAGTTGTTATTAAAGTTAAAATTTCAATCCGAAACAAATTTTTTACTTAAATTATGGCTTTAAACAAGAAGAAATCCTTATAGAGTTTGGGTACAAACAATCAATATAGTCCAAAAATTATAAATAATTTGAAGTTCGCTTATATCCATTTCATGTAATGTTTAAGGCCGAATAACTTTTTAAAAAAATTAAGATTTTTTCAAAATTTCAAATCGATCGTACTCTTGGCATGCGACAAAAGCGAATCCGTCATAAACGTTCCGTTGGAAAGTTAAAATTTAATGCATTACAGAACAATAAATAAATACCACTGTCATGTCCGGAGTACATGTGCGGCGCGAAATGTGAGTCTTTTTTCTTCTTTTGTTTTAAATATATTAATGTAATTGTATGAAACACGATTTTCTATACTATTAGGTTTTAATTATTAAATAAAAACAAATAAGTTGTTACATGTAGATTTCGTTGATATTGTTTTATAGAACTTATACGGTTGTGAAAGCATGGTATACTTTATAAAAGCATAGAAACCGCTCTTACGAAATTTCATAGCAATTTTTTTCTGGGTACCAGGGAAGTGTGATCATGTTATGCGATTCCTGTATTGTTTATTTCTATGATCAAAGTCTTTAACAAAGGCAGACTGTAAAATGTAAACATGTAAACAAATAGCTGTCAAAGAAGATAGATTACATTTTTAATCTTAACACTGTACCTTTTTCATATTTTTCTGGTACCCGCTTTTAATATATTATTGGACGATTATAGCTCTTGAGCTAATACTTATGTTTTCCTTGAGGAAAAGGTGAATTATTTCTCGTTCCAATTTCTCACATTTTTGTAACATCAAAACCGACAAATTTAGATTGTCGTTCATCGGCTTAAGCGTTGTTTTGTCGCCTCGCCATCTGACGTAGAATTAGTTTCTGGAGAATTCTAGTAGGACGATATGATGTAACGTAATATTAGATGTGGAATATGGGTCATTCTACACTGTATATCGTTTTGCACTATTTGTCGGTTCTAGGAACATATTAATTCGTCAGTTGTTATTTACAGATTCGTACATGATTGATTGCATACTTACGGTATCTGTATCAGTAATGTCTTCTTTTGATACTCTTGTAGGCACGTGCGATGTTATTATATGTCTTTTTTATTTAGTGTTTGCAAAAATCTGTTTCTTTTTTTCCATTTTAATAAACTAAATATTATTCTATCATCCCAGCTAAGACTTCTTAGAAATTTCTGCAAGAAAATAAAGAACTGTGTAATATCTTCATGGTGCAGTAGTAAGAACGTCATTATTTGAGTCGATGCAGCTGGAAGGTAGTTAGTTTCGAGGCTGCCTACCGACAAAAATATTTTTTTGAACTATCTCGTCTGCTCGCTAGCATGATACCAACTCCAGGCGCCCTTAGTTGTGATAATAAAATTCAGAGAGTTGAAAACGACTGGAAACAGTAACAAGAACTCTTACTCGGCATATACACTACACGACACAACTACATGAAAGGCAACTGAAAACCACTACTTAAAACACATTTTCCTAGTATGGCGGTTTAGGGGGTGGTACAGGCCATATACATCTCGTAAGAGATAGGCCTAAGCACAAAAACCTTAGCCAATGCTCGAATCGAAAAATGACATCTGAAAAAGAAGAGAAAACCGTATGGACTAAAATTTATTAAGATGAATTTAAAATGATAAAAAAGATGCATTAAATATTGACTATTAATTTGCATAGTATAATTTGTACTAAATGTGATTAATCTATTGGTGATGAATCTATTGACTATATAAAAATATATCAAGTGGCCGAGGAAAATAACTATACAGTTTTCCATGATGTGAATAAAATTAAAGTAAGTATCCATTTAATTTAAAAACTCATTTCAAAACATTATAAATAATATTTTTCATACAAAATAATTCACACTTTCTGATCACGAAAAATAAGAAAACCTTTTTTCGAAATATTGTTTTGGTCATATCGTATTTGAAATGTTCCTTGTGAATATTTTTTACTTAATTTTTACAGCGATTTTTATGTATCACAACAAATACTACAAAAAATATCCTCTATTTGATTCACAGGTAACATCCGATTTATAGAATGAATATGTAGAATATATCGAATAAGCACACTTAGTTGAACCAGCTAAACCATATTCTTAGTTTAGCGAGACGAAATCAAGGATGACGTTTTTGGTCGAATACAAACGCCGGATTTTAAAGGTTAGTTTTTCCCTGATGAATTTCTTTGGCTTCCATAGCTTTTATTAAATGATTAATAAAATAATCTCGAAAGAATTGCGAGTTAAACAAATTATTTCACGGTGACAGATTTGGGGCTAAATTTTCTGAATTCCGTAGAAAAAAATATATAAGATCATATAATTTTCATCGTGTGAGATCTAAAGGACTACGGAAAGCTTTCTCGCCCCCGGACTATAAGGTGTCCAGGTTAGAGAAACAAACACAACAACTTTTTTTTTAATACGACAAGGCTTCAAAGGAATTATTTGTATCTTAGATTGTATTTTTGCGTTTAAAATATGATGTGAAAAACTAGACAGCAAAATATAAAAACAATCTGCCTGACATACTTTTCAAACTTTCAAAAAGGTCAGATTCATTTCCATAATATATTTATTCCAAAATCAAATAAAACTTTTATCTGAACTTCCATGCCGACGATAAATAAAAAGTTTTAAACGAGTGGGGAAAGTCAAACGCATGACATAATCCATTTTCCCAACCAGCATTAATAAGTTTTAAGCTTACTAAGTTAATGATATCGCCACTCTTGCGTTGATTTAATGGGAAAAAATTGAAAAGTGTCACCGTTTGTAATTAAGTGGTGTTGCCTGTAAAATTGTTTAATACTGGCATGATTAGATAATACGTGTCATTGTTTTGGTTATACTTTTAGGGTTTTAAATTATTAATGTAATACATTATTTTAAATATATGTGTTAAAACAATTATTGTGTATGAAGAAAATGAAAATATCAGAGTACAAATATTTGACACAACCTGTTTTTTTACGTAATAACATTCATTCCGATAGTCGGGGAGCCAAGTGCGTCTTCGTAATAGATGAAAATATGTATTTTGACTCTCTGATTACGAATATCGAGGGCAGGTTCTTGAAAAATGATCAGGTAATTGTTACGAATAAAAATATTGTGAATAATTAAAAACTCGATTCTAAGCAAAAAAGAGTCTTGTGATTTTTCATCCGATGCATAGTTTTTGTGTTAAAAATCGTTAAAATTTAGAAAACGGTAGTTTTTGACACTTTTCAATAAGAATAACTTTTAATTAAATAATATTTTTAAGTTGTGTGCCCAGAAATTGATAGCAAAAGTCAAGAACCATAAGCTGGGATTATGCACAGTGTGAAAATTTAGTGTTTTTATTATTTTTTAATGCTATAAACAAATTGCGTTTTATCAATTTTAACGAACGCTCCGCAGTGTATGAAGGGGAGCGGAAGTTTCCTGACAGGCACACACCTAGTGTACACAATCTATTACAGCTTTCGCTGATAGTTGCATTATTACGTTAAACACATTTTAATATTTAAAAAATAATATTTATTAATTGTAAGCATGTAACCATAAAATAAGCAATACAATAGCATATGGAACTTCAGTTACGAAATCTGATGATGACACTTATTATTTTAATACGCTGTTTAAAATAACCTTAAATTTAATGAAAATTTAATGTACATTCTACATTAAATTTAATCATTTTGTACTTTAAATCATAAATAATTTACATTTACCTTAAAGTAAAAGTAAATCCATTGAAATATCAGTTCGTTTTACATTAAATCTGATTAAATGGTATATTAAATTTCAATAAAGTAGCTGAAAAGATATTTCAACTTTCTGTACATTAAAACTAATTCACATGTACCTTAATATTAAAGGAATTTACATTAATATTCATGATACATTGCATGAGATTCGGAGAGATAGCGCAACTTGTATTGAATTTTTTATTTAGTATGATATAAGTTGCTTAAAGGACTTAATTTTCTTATGATGAGGTGTACTTGTCTGTCGGTACTGACGGAAATCAATGAGTTCGAAACCGATGTGCAGATGACGGTACACTACCTACGGGAAAAATTTCCACATTTTCCTGGTACCAGAATCTTTTGACGTCATATTAATATTGGTTCATTAAATATGTGATAATATATTTTAAATTCAATGAACACTAGCTATACATTTAACGTACATAGCCACCTTAAAAAGTAATGATAAAACTTTAAATTTAATATATGATTACACTAAATGTAATGGAATATATTAATGTAAAAATTATTAAATATAATGCACTTTCTTTTCACAGTGCACGTAATCTATGTGTGCTTAATTATCATTTCGCCAAAGGCTAATGCAATAACGACATTTGATGGTGTTTTAAAAGAGTCTTTGTCGGCTCTTTCGATTTCTGTTGGTTAAAAATATGCTGATATATATATATATATATATATATATATATATATATATATATATATATATATATATATATATATACTGGGTGTCAACGAATCTATTAGACAAGTCCTAATTTCTAGAGTATTATGTGTATCAAAATGCGAATTGGTACAGGTAAATGTTATGTGAAGAGGAGAGTTTTCACATATTTTCCACTTTCCGGTCACTTCTGGTTTCACCGGAAATGGACCCGGTTTTGAATTCTTAAATAGAACACCTTGTACAGTTTAACATCTTTGGATTTCTGAGACAATTCTAGATCAGAATGTGACATTTTAAAAACTTTTTACGTCTACTTCATTTTTTTAAAGCCACTTTTAAAATTGCATCTAGGTGGCCATGATCGGATGCAAACTAATCTAACGGCCTTAGGTGATATCAAAAAAAATACAATCGCAAAGTTTTAGTGACTAGTATGAAAGACAGGAATTGGATTAAAAATTTAACAAAATTAACAAAAAACTAACAAAATAAACTAATAACTTAGACGACGCACTTAAAATATTTGAAAGTGCAGTAGCTGAATTTTTTAAAAAGTTTAGTGTAGTAAATGTTCAAAGTGCATTCCTTCTTTTTCACGACACATTTCAGCTCGTTCAAATTGTTTCTCTCAACACGTTTTGTAGCATTTGGGGCGTTATACTTCTAAATGCCCGTAAAATTCTTTCTTCTAATATTTCAAGGGTAGCTGGGGCTGCTCCATAGTAAACCCTTTCTTTAACATATCCCCAGACAAAGAAATCGAGCACAGTAAGATCCGATGAGCGGGCTGGCCACCGTACTGGACCATTGGTTGCAATAATTCGATTATTAAAATGCTCTATTAAATAATTAAGAACTTCTCTAGTATTGTGAGGCGGTGCTCCATCTTGTTGAAAGTAAATTCGTTGTAAAACTGCTAAAGGTATATCATTGAGATGATTTTCGATTTCATTTTGAAGAAAACCTAAGTATCTAACCCCTGTTAACTGACCTTGAAACAATATTGGCCTAATTATTCTGTTTCCAACGATACCAGCCCAGACATTGACGCCAAATCTTTCTTGAAAATTGCCCTCTCTCATTTCAAGTTGATTTTGTTGGCCCAGTACCGAGTATTTTGCTTATTGGACATACCATTATTTGTAAATTGGGATTCGTCGGAAAATAGAATAAAATCGATAAAATTTGGGTTAACTGTATGATTTTGAAGCAGCCAATCACAAAACACTACCCGTCTATCACCATCCTCAGTATACAAATGTTGATGTAACTGATATTTAAATGCTCGATATCCATGCTTTTTCAGTATTTTCTTGCTGATTCGTAACTTATCTGCAGTTCTTGACTAATTTTTCTTAACGAAACTGTTTTATCAACCTCAACCATAGCAAGTACGTTAATCTCAGTCTCTTCATTTATGATAAACCTCTGTTCCGCCTCTTGATTTCCTATTTGCCTAAAACGAGTCTCGACATTCGAAAAATATTGATGGGCTGGATGTTGCCGATTCCTTGAATTTCTATGACACTCTCCAAATATTAATAACATATCCACTTTTTCACTTTGAGTATACATTATTTTAACGAAAATTTAAAGTAAACTTAACGAAAATTAAGAAACTTTATGTCTGTTCTTAGAGCGTATGTCACTGTCATTATCTACTTAAGTGAGTGCTTTGTTTTCCAAAGAAGACTTGATAAAAACAGTTGCAAATTATTATGCATCATGGCTGTCTATGGCGCACTTGTCATAAGTAAATAAATTATCTAGTATTTTGCTTAATAATATTTAATTTCTGTTCTTATGTCTAATCCAATTGCAAATAAATTAGTACCGTTAGATTCGTCAAAGAATGCTTTTTTCGAAAAGTAGTTGTCAAAAAGGGGTCGCCATTTGAAAATTAATAGTTAGAAATGAAAACGTAATTTTGTCAACTTGTCTTATTCCTGTCTTTCATACTAGTAACTAAAACTTTTCGATTGTATTTTTTTGACATCACCTAAGGCCCTTAGATTAGTTTGCGTCCAATCATAGCCACCTAGATGCAATTTTAAAAGTGGCTCTAAAAAAATGAAGTAGACGTAAAAAGTTTTTAAAATGTCACATTCTGATCTAGAATTGCCTCAGAAATCCAAAAATGTTAAAATATATAGGGTGTTCCATTTAAAAATTTAAAATCGGGGCCATTTCCGGTGAAACCGGAAGCGGCCGGAAAGTGGAAAATATGCGAAAACTCTCCCCTTCACATACCATTTACCTGTACCAATTCTCATTTTGATACACATAATACTCTAGAAATTAAGACTTGTCTAATAGATTCGTTGACACCCGGTATATATATATATATATATATATATATATATATATATATATATATATATATATATATATATATATATATAATAATCAATAAATTCTTATACAGTACACAATATGATATATCAGAGAACATTTTTGAAAGGGCAAGCCAACCATACACAAACAAACTCAATTATTGAAACCAACAACGCGGTTCAACAATTTACCTACATGTCGCTTCCCTTTATCGAAGATTTAACTTCTAGACTTAAAAACGATTTTCGAAATGGAATCTCCATTAAAATTGCGACCAAACAAACCAAAACAATCGCATTACTTACTCTAGAACAAAAACACCTGTCTCACTGCAAGAAAATTGGAACATTATTTATAAGATTCCACGCTTAAATTGTGACCAAGTTTATATAGGCCAAACTGCTAGAAATCTTTCAGGTAGAATAAGTTCCTATAAAAGCGATTGTAACAGAGGAGTGTTTTCTTTTGCTCTTGCGGAGCATGTTTTAAATAAGGGTTATATGATGAACTTTGAGAAACCGAAAATCTTAGCAAAAGAAAATAACTTTAATAAAATCATCTTCCGAGAAATGGTTCACATAAATAACGAACCACTTTTCATGAACAAAAGGAGAGACATAGAGAACCTCAGCATAATATATAACTACTTGGTAAAACTAGAAAACAACGGAAAACGATCCCCCACTGTTCACTCTTCTTAGTCGGATATTTTCTAGTTACTGTTGTGATTGTTGTTATCACACTTGTCCAACTGTGTGCGGGGTTCGCCTTTCTTGATTTCTAGATTACATTACTCTTTGATAGTTAGGATCAATTTAAGTCATAATCTCTATTTTTCATCTGCTTTTCACTTAATAACATAATATTTTTCAAGAGCTGTTACCTCCGCTCCCAGAATGATTACCTGTTCTTGAGCAGTGTAAACTTTATCTATTAAAGCGGGCTTTTGCCGCCAACTGTCATTTGTCAATTTCATTCATGAATTTAAAATGGATTTTCAACGATGTCCATGTGCTAGAAATAAGACAATTTTTAGCTTTTTAAAATATATTTTTTTCATATTATGTGATCTTATTGTTAAGTGCTAATGACTGTCTCTGTTGATTAAAACCTGGCTTTTCATAAAAAGTAACTTTGGTAGATCTTTTTCTTTATTTTTATTTTATAAGAATAGAATTAAGGAAGGTTACTTTCTCTTTGGTAGAAGCCCTGATGAAAAGAATAAAATTTTTCGAAAATTAAACTAACAAAAAAGAGTTTTCATTTCTTGTAACCATACTTCTGATCATTTTTCCTTTATTTTGTCTTTTTTTGGGTTTAGGTTTTGATTATAATAGTACCATAATAAAAAACAAAGATATGAATTACCAAAAATTACGGATAAAGGAAATGATTGAAATTAAAAAAGATAAAGACACTGTTAAAGATAGAACATATATGGGAATTTGAGCCACATTTACACAAGCCTAATTTAAACAAAAATATTAAGTATTCGATCCTGTCAAATAAGAATCAAAAATTGAATATCCTCTTAAAGATAAAACTAAACGTATACCTTATTTTTCTTTTGTGTATTGTAAATTATATAAAATAAAACATATTCGCATTCCATGTATCCTCAGTAGACGATGTCAAGATTGAATTTTATTTAGTAATAGAGTAAGTAACAAAATGTCAAGGTATGTACCGGTAAAATTAAATATTTTTAAAAATTTTAAAAATTTAAATACTGTTTTTAAAGTAACTTGTTTGTTTTTTAAAATTGTAGATATGTTCTTATATGAATGTTTTAATTTTTTAAAAATATTTTTAGGAAGAAAAAATATTGAAAATGCCTTAAATAAAAGACGAAACGTCAATTGTTTTGCATTTTTTGTTAAATATAGAACCTAAACTCAAGAAAAGACAAAATAAAAGAAAAATGATATAATCTATGGTTCAAGAATCAAGAAAATGAATAAATATATATATATATATATATATATATATATATATATATATATATATAATAGTCCATTTTAAAATTTTCTTGATTCTCTAAAATTTTTGTTGAGTGCTTCATTAGCGAAAAACTACAAAACATACGTTTTGCCTTGTGTTTAACATTGTTGAGAAAAAAAGAAAATAAATTTGCGGGCAACTTTTTTGACAATTAAAAATCTCTTTTTTTTGTCCTCTCATCCTACAAAGAATAATTGAATGTTTTCCTATTCAGTGTGGGTACCTATTCTTTATTAATTTCAACAGAAGGATACGTCTCGCAAAAACGTGACAAATTACGGTAATTTTACCTTCTGTTTTTAAATTAAGGAGTGTTTTAAAGTGTATGTTTTATCATAAAAAATTACTTCCGTTTTAACAAGAAATGTGATATTTTGAATATAACTTTGCATGATGTATCACGGATTTCAGCATTTAAAATATAATTAGTTCACCTGCCATTGTAAAAATAAGTTTTAATATGTAATTATGAAAACATTTTTCTTCATATAAAATAGTAATTAAAGAATACGTTATATATTGTGTGAAAGTATGAATATGAGAAATCGGTTATAACTGAACGTTCTAGGTATGTAATATTATTTTTGACAATTAAAGTGAAAGATAGAGTGACAAAGGATCAAATTCGACCAAGAATCAAACTGATAGATATTAGAGAATATACAGCAAATATAAAATGGAGATGGGTTGAGCATAACATGCGGTAACCAGAAAATACGTGGAAGAAAATCATTCAAGGCTGGAGACCTTGAACAAGGAGGATAGATAAAGAGAATTGCCGGTCTGACATAGACAAGAAAAATACATTATCGCGACAGATAGAAAATAGAAGGTGAGGCCTATGTTCGATATTAGATAAGTGAAGGTTAAAATGATGATCTTTAGATTTTTTCTTTACTGTCATTACTATTAGCTCTAATTTTCTACATTATTTTAATTTGACTATCCTGTATATGCGAAAAGAGCTCTTCAAGTTCTACGACTCTGGTAATATGAAAATACGTTTTTCTCTCTTTCTGAAAAAATCCACATGAACCGTTCAAATTCATGAATTGATAATGGCAAGATAAGATATGGTATGTCATTTTCTAAAATGGTGTTTGTGGCTTCAAATAAATAAGTTATCATACTTATAGGCAACAAAATTTTTATCAAGAAATGTAATCTTGATTTCTCGTGTACAAACATAAAAGATACTGTTATCTTGTAAAATAAGTTATATAAAATAAAATATAAGTATAAAATAGGTTAAACTGAGAAAAATTTTCGCATTAGAGCCGTTTTATACACGCAAGAATTATAGCCAAAATTTATCTCTAATTATGTTGAAAATTTTCATAAAACTAATTTCCTGTTTTCAAGAATTATTGTCAAAATTTTGGTGAAAATTTTCGGCATAAAAATATAGAACGTGTTCTATATTTTTATGACTAAAATGCGGAAAGTGCGTGAAAATTGACGCAGAATAAAATTTATGAATTGACAGCCCACGTTTGGTAATCAATTTAACCTCAATATTTATTCTTTGTTTCTCGACAGCTAGTGTAGTTTGTACCTATATTTCGTGTTTGGTAGCTTTACATTTTGATTTTTACGTAAAAAAAATGTCGTGGAATAGAAAAGAAGTACTGATGATGATAGATGACTATAGGAAATGGCCGAATTTGTATAACACAAAATCCATTAATTATAAAAATTGAAATTTGAGACGTTGAGCACTGGAATCAATTTTAGATGCTTTGAAAATGTGAAACCAAACTTAACAACCCAGAACATACAGACCAAATTTCAAGTCTTAAAGCAAAATTCTTCTGAAGAAAGAAGGAAATGGTTAGAGTCACTGAAAAGTGGTGCTGGTACCAAGGCAGTAAGTAGAATTACCTAAATTGAATCCAAAAAAATGTCTTGAAAATATTTCAATAAATTCTAATATATAAGTTCTTCATTTTAAATTAAAAAAAAATATTTGTTGAATTAATTATTTCTTATATATCTGTAATGCAGTGCATTTTGCTTTTAACACAAATAAACGCAGAAATAATGTTATGACTATAAACATGTTGTTTTTAAAAGGTTTTCCAGGTTTCATTTTTTCTTTATGTACAACTGATTTCCTAAAATGCAAAATAAGAGAGAATTTGAGTTCTTACCAAAGAGAACTTGGAACTCTATGTTGTAGAAATTATTAAAAATTTTATTATATGTTTTAGTTTATCATACTTAGATATTTCAAAAATTTTACTGTATCTATTACTTTAGATTGAGGAATATGATGAAGAGCGACAAGCAGAGGAAGAGTTAATTACAATTGTATCAGCAAGTGATACCACAGATGAAGAAAACGTTGAGACTAGTGGACAAGACATTCCAAGCCGATCTACCTCGGTAATGACTACGTATTCAGGACCAGTTCCAAAAATTAAAAGAAAATCTCAGGATCAAGATGACTCTGTATTGGGGAAGATGTTAATAACACTAAATATTTTGAGCAAACAATTATGTGACAACTCTGATTCCCCCAATCAGCCCGAAAGCATGTCAGCCAATACATAATTTCAAAACACGACAGAATTGACATGGAAGAAGTCAGAGATGAGGCTGAAGCAGACATTATTAATATATTAAATAACTCATTAATGAAATGCCGGGAAGGAAAAAAATGAAATGTTCACTTTTAAAATTTTTTCAGTTTCATTTATAGTTATTTAGTTTTTAAGTTTCTTTTTGTTTATCAGAAATATGTTTTTTTTTGTTTCTCAAAATTATTATTTTTTTGTAATAAATACATATACTATACATAGTGTGGTTACAATTTTGACACTTTTCCTTGATTACTAACTAGGGTACATAAAATTATGGGATAAAATGTTAAATAAGTAAAAAAGTAATGTTATTTTATTCAAGTTTTGGTCTCACAGAAAGCTTATTTGAAGTAAGGGTTAGAGTGTTGTATCCCATTCAGATCATTTTGTTTATATGTATAATTTTCAAATTTAAAAGAATGACCTAGAGCAACACCACATGTCAGGAAATATTTGTGATATTCAGCTTTGTTACTAAGAGTACTTACAATAAATTTTTCTTTGCTGTAAAATATACTAAATATATAACTTATGATGTTGCTACTGTTTTGTACTTCCATTCTCGGTAAGTTGCTTAAATAATTTTAAATACATGTTGGTAGGCAATGAATGATGAAAATGTTATAAGTCAAACAATACTTTATAAAATTTATTAAACCAATTCATATAAGACCTATTAATACTTTAAAAACATAAATATTTGTTTTCTTATTAAATAAATTGCCTTAATTCCCTCTTTGTACTGCAGTATTTTGCCATGTAACTTTATCACCTTCAGAATTAAAATAATTTCTAAATTCGTCACGAATTATTCTTGCTGAATTTTTGCATCTATTTTTAGTTTGGAATGAAATTGGTTGTAACAACTGCTAGGATTTATATCATATTCACTTTCTTGATTGCTTATACTTTCAGTAGTTAAAATGTTATATAAAACTACACAAGTTAACGTAATTAGTTTAACTTTATCAGAACTTAAATTAATTTTTTGTAATAGGACTCTCCATCTGTTGGCCAAGTTACCAAAAGCACACTCACCAGTTCGCCTGGCTCTTGAAAGTCGGTAGTTATAAATTATGCTTTTATATGTGAGTGCTCTTTGTGGAAAAGGTTTCGTTAGATTTTCTGACAAAGAAAAAGCATCATCAGCTATAATAACATATCCAAGGGTATTATTTTGCATTTTTTCATAAAACTTGCTTGCACTGAAAACTCCTACATCACTAATTCTTCCATTCTCTCCTATATTTGCATATATAAATTTGTAGTTAGCATCAACAAGCCCTAGCAAGACAATACTATCTGTCCCTTTGTAATTATGGTAAATAGAACCGGAAGAAATAAGTGGACTAAATGCTATGTGTCTACCATCAAGCGCTCCAATACAATTTGGAAAGTGGGCTAACAGAATCCCTCATAAGTGTATTTTGTTTAAATATGTCTTTTGCTACTAATTTAAGTAAAAAATTAAACTGTGCCTCAACCAGTCTTAGAAAATTTCCATACGCCTCAGGATCTTCTGTTATTAATTTTTTATTTAATAGTGCTCATGTGCCCCTTCCATTTCTTCTCTCTAACCACCTTTCCTTTTGGTCTTCGATTTTTTTTCTTTATTATTTTATGTAATAATAAACAACCAACTGTTAAAGTTAATATAATTAAGTTTTGGTGTATACGTGTAGAGACTTTCATATTTATGACATTTTAAGATTATCCCCAGAGCAAATTATTATATCTTCCTTTTTAACTGTTGGAACCTCACATGTTATGTAAATGCGCATGAGCAGCGACAAAATTATCACTAAAATTATATTCAAATTTTTTGTACGTATCACACAGAGTGGTATTTTATTTAAAAAAGTATCTCCAAAGAATTTTTGGGTAAAAAAAATTACTGAAAATTTTCATTATAATTTTCGGAATAATTCTTGTGTGTTTAAAACCACTGTTAGGCCCAAAACTGTGCTAAGGAGAGTTAATTATTTTCGAATAGAATCTTGATCTTTTTCATTTAGCATTTCATCTGGGTTGTCAATTTGACATTTTCCAAAAGTATTTAAATTATCTGTTTAAAAATCTAGAGGAAAAGGTCAGCTAACGGTTTTTTGTAAAAATACCGACCCAAAACTAGAGTTGCTTACATATTATTATCTAGGTTTTAAATAACTCTTATTATTTGATTATTTAACTTATTTTTAGTACATTATATAAAACTACATCACCTTTCATTCAGGCCAAATTTGAAAGCAGAGGCCGTGGTCTTCACAGTTGACGTAAATAATTTAATGGTAAACTATGCTAATTAATATAGTATTTTATGTGTTACAACAGCCAGGTCAGTGAAAGCACAGTCTAAGCTTTAGCCTGATGATAGGTTTAGACTAAAATTCGTTGTGATTGTGACGGGCGTACCTTCAACCGCATTATATTTTGTTTTGGCTCGTAACCTTGAATAATATTGTTTTCAGTAGTTACGGTCGTTGTAGTTTTATGGGGGATTGACGAAAAATGTTAACAAGATCCCATAAATTTTTTAGCGTGATGGAGGAACTGCTGGGTATCTATTCTCGTTCTTGGGAGAACGATCATCTTGATGGAAAGTGGGCGTGGTTCTTACAAAAAAGTATGAAAACGTATTTAGAATACGGTTTCTTACTTTTTCGTGAGAACCACGGCCACGGTCCTTCAAGATGATCGTTCTCTCGAGAACGAAAAAAGCTACCCAGAATACGGATTCATACTTTTGCGTGAGAACCACGCCCACTTTCCATCAAGTGATCGTTCTCTCAAGAACGAGAATAGGTACCCTGTTATAGTTGGGTGATTGGTTATTTAGTGTTTTGGTTGGTTGAACCAGCCTCAAGGTGGGGGAAGTGTGAAGAACGTCGCCATCCGGAGATGGGAGAACCTGCTGTATATGACACATCACTTAGCGATATGTCATCGTCTGTAATTTATTGTTTATTACAGTTATATTTATTGTGATGTATCGTTAATTATATTTGTTTATGACACACTGATGTTCTGTTTTAATTATGCATGACTGTTATATTATTTATTACACAGTATTTGTGGGTGATTGTTATTTTATTGTCCTAGTTACATAATTTATATAAATATGGTTGTTATTTTTCTCAAAGATTATTTATAACTTCCTACATATTTTCATTTGTTTGTGTCATGTACAAGTATCTATGATACTTTTTTTTTCTATTTACATAATTTATTTACATACAACTGTTAGTTCATATTAATTATATTCATTATTTTCACAATTTATCTAGTTATGATTTTTATTTATTATTTACATAATTTATTTGACTATGATTTGCAAGTATATGTTGATCATTAATTTAATTGTACGCAGGGGCGGATCCAGCCTCTCTCCTTGGGGGGGGCGGTGATATCACAAAAGTACAGTATGGCAAACGAAGGCAAGTTGTCCCCCCCCCCGGGGGGGGGGTCACAAGAAAGGTATCAGAAACATTCCTATTTCTAGTGTAAAAGGTAGGGACGGGGCTATTTTTTTGAATATCAAGCTCTTGGACAGGGGGGGGGCGATTACAAGAAAAAACAAGTTTCCGACAGGGGGTTGGAAGATGCGATCAACATACACATTTCTCGTATAAGAGGCAGAATCGGGTCTATTTTCCTGAGTTCAAAGCTCCTGGGGGGGTGCTATCGCAAAAAAAAAAACAAGTTGTCAACGGGGGGGGGGGGGTTGCCAGCAGCATACACATTCCTAATATAAAAGGCAGAATCGGTTCAATGTTCCTGAATTCAAAGTCCTTGGGAAGGGGAGGAGCGATCGCAAGCATCCACATTCCTATACTCTATTCAAGAACTAGAGAGAGTAATAAAACTGTTACCGAAACCTCCAACGTACCTGCTTCAGTGCCCCCGGTAACTGAGAACTGCCGTAAATCTAATTCTATTTAATTATATTTAAATATTATAAGCTTTTATAAATTTACTGCAACAATAAAATTTCTGATAATTCAATTTAATTTCTGTCAGAGAGCAAAGTATATCTTACAGTGTGTCTTTAGTAATTTATTTTGTTTGTGCTTGTTTTTATATATTATATGAAATTAGTGAGATACCCAAAAGATGAAGGGCATTTTTTCCTCAACGAAAAACTTATTACGATGAATGTTTATGATGCCTTAAGATATTATTATCTAGATAATAATGTTAAAAGCTCTGTTGAGATGTGTTCCAATATAACAGGTGTTCGAAAATCTATCATGTACCGAACACTGACGGAGAAAAAAACGACTGGAATTGTTAGTAATTCCAAGCTATATTCGATCACAGGCAGAGGAAAAACCTCGTTGGAAGAAGAGATGTAAACTGTAATAAAAGGAGTTGTACATACATTTTATTATGAGAAGCAGTTCTCAACTGTCGACAAAATTCTAACTAAAATCAATGAAGATCGGGATTTGCCTGAAATTAAAAGAACTGAGCTTTGGAAATTGCTCAGAGAACTTAATTTTTGTTGGGAAAAACCAGATAGGAAATCTGTTCTTATAGATCGTCCGGAAAATGTCCGTTGGTAAAGGAAATATCTATCTCAAATAAAAGGTAGAGTTGCTGAAAATAACACAACTTACAAAATTAATAATTTAACTGGACTTTTGAAAGATTTTTTTGAATAAAGTTACTGCAGATAATTGCGAAAAATCCATATAATAAAAGAATAAAAGAAAATGTGGAAACTCGATCTCGTGATTGGTGAGAGAGGAATCAATTATAATTAATTTGAGCGAAGATAGCTTCACTGACTTTGATGACGAATAAGATACGTAATGTTTACCAGCGTTAATACAATTTATTATTTAAATTTTCTGTAACATATAACAATGAATGACATTTGAATCCCTTTTTAATGTTTAATTGTAATTCTGCAGGTGGTTTAAGAAATAAATAAACTGGAACGTCAAATATCCCAAAAATGTTTTTAATTAATAATAAAATGACCAATAGCCCCAAAAAAAATTTAATATTATATTGACGAATTTATTTTTTTAAAAAATGTTTAACTTCTTTTATTTTTGATAATGGGTATTTTGTAAGTATTTAAATTATAACTTAGCATTTAATGAGAGAAAATGGCTACGTTTAATCTGAATGTGCCTAAAACGGTTTCTATGCCAAAATTAAAAATAATAAAACTACAGTTGTGATTTGTGTTAAATATGTCAAAATTATCTATTTTCTAATATATGTGAATTATTAAAAAATCATAAGAAATAAAATAATATTATAAAAACTTTTTATTTTAAGTTTATTACTGAAATAATACTCTATGCCATAAATATTTAGTGATAAAGAGACCTCCTTTTGACGCCTTCCAATGCCTATGACAAGGATTAAAATCCTTTTTAACACTTCTCACATCCAAATATCTATTGGTATCCAACCCAAATAGTCCATTATTATAGACCAGTATTTTTGATTATAAAATTTCTAACCCATTCCTATGAAAAATATATGTGTCTAACAGATTTTTCCAAAGACACCGGACTAAAGAACACAGGTAGTTTGCGAAGAAAAAAAAGGTAAAAAATGAAAAACTCTCCCTAGTTCTTGAATAAACTATAGAATAAGAGGTAAAATCGGGTCTATTTTCCTGAACTCCAAGCTCTTGGGGGGGGGCGATCGCCCCCACCGCCCCCCCCTTGGATCCGCGCCTGATTGTACGACTATATTATAATATTGTGGTTCATAATGCAACGGTAGTGTGTTGTATAGTGGTTTGTGGGTGATACTAACATCCGGGTTGTAGTAGACGTGGTTTCATTCCATGCATTGAGGTAGAAAGAAGACGAGAGGACATCACACGAGTAAAAAGTTTTGGATTCACCACGTTGTTTCCATATTTCTGTTATGTGGTATTTGTTTTGTGAATCATTGGTCGAGGTGTTTTATTTCTACCATTTTGTGAGAATTGTTTTATTTTTGCAAAAACAAAAATGATTATGTGCGCTGTATGCCGGTATTGCAATAGAGATGGAGTGAATGAAAAGAAAAGGGACTATATTTCATATGTAAATATAAATAAACACAACAGAGTCACACTAAAAATATTTCCTTGCTTCTAAAGTATTTCCTAGCGCTTTTTGTTTTAAAATAAACTTAATTTTACAATAAATGACAATTTATCTTTATTAATTATTAATTTTTTAAAGATTCTGCACGTCCTGAAGCTTGGATGGGATTTGTAAAGGGCAAAGTTTGTAACCCATTACTCATTTATTACGACCATTTTGCTAGAAATTGTTTTGATAGCACAATCAAATGTTACGTCTGCTTTAAAGGAAATGAGATTCCCAGTCTAAATAAGGTACAAGATATTTTTTATTTTTAAATATTTCTTTTAATAAATTGTTGTTTTTAATTTGAAATAATAAAAATAATTGTTACGTTACTTGTTACAAGACGAATTACCAACATTTCCATAAATATAAGTTTTATCAGAGATTTTGATAAAATCTGTATTAAATTGCGCCGAGCTAATAACCAGTACATATATATCAAGGTTTTCTTAGAAAGTTTGGCCAACAACCCCAATCCATACGTCAAGTCCTGAATAAGCCCCATTATAGAAGTAGGGTTGAAGTAACTTCCCCAGAAAAATAAAATTATTTGATACATTTAATCGCATCAATGTTGTAACTGCAACTAGAAAGTAGACATTCTTTTACTATGGTGAAGAAAAATTGTACGCAAATTCACTTTATTCCAAAAATAAAACAGGCTGTATTAATTAATATTTGAAACCGAAAATAATATGGGAAAAGTGTGTACAGTCTCTAGTTAGTAATATGAAATGTTTCTTTTATATTTTCTTATTAAATTAAAAACAAAAATGACCTGCAATATCTATCAAAAGATATCATATCAATTTGTTTAAAGTGTGGAAAAGTTTAAAAAAATGAAACAGATTTTCTTGTTTTAATTCAGTAACATCAAATTACAAAAAAAAACTTAATTTTGAAAGAATTTATTTACTCAGAATTTTTTAACTTGGTTGTATATAGTTTTCATCAGTCTCTGTTAGGTAATCATAGAACCCTGTTAATTAAAAGTATCTCATAAAAATATGTAAATATTCGAAATATATAGCCATAAGAATAAAATTATTAGAAACATGGTCTGTAGTATTGGACAGATGATAATATTTTTAGTTGGTTTATGTATATAAAATAATTACCACTATAAAATTTTAAATATAAGCATTTTATTCATTGTGGTTAGTTTTAAGAATTTAGTTATGTATTGTTTACTTACAATATACCTATATATATTAATGTTATGCGGTTAAACTAGGAAATCAGATATTCATTTGACTGGTTCTGTATTATTTCCATCGGGGATTTTAATAAAACGGTATTTTATTAACGAGTTTTTAATAACGAGGTGAAACTACATTTCCATTGTTGAGATTCCTTGAATTTTTTGTAACATTATTTTTGGATTATTATAATTGTATGTATTAAATAAATAAAAATGTTTTTTGCTTTTATTTTCTTTGTTCTCCTGATACCAAATTATACATATATACAATTACAAAATTGACACTAGTATAAACCACTAGCATATTAATAAATGTTTATTTATGAATTTATAAGTAAATGACTAGATTCAATTACTTTAAATATCGTTTTCCCTAATTAGTAAAATCTAAAGTTCGAATGAGAAGTAAGTAATATTAAACTCTGCAAAAATTGCTATATTGTTACTATACTAAGTTTCACACAGTGATACCGTTATTTCTTAACATTATTGACTATGGCGTCTTATCTCATGCCAAGATAGACGTAATACAAAAGGTTTGATAGGATTGTTAACGGAAAGCTACTAAAGACTGATTAAGTAGTGGAATCCATACCAAAAATGCGCCTCTATGGGAAATGAAACACATGCATGTTTAACTTTCGAGAACTGTTGTTCGGAACCCACGGTAAACTGTAGGTTCAGTTGTCAAATAGTCATAGTTACGGGTGCCACTTGAATCCCAAACTTCACCTCTTCTTTTTTTTATAAATGTTTATAATTTTTTATATAATTTAATACTTCTACATAAGAAGAATAATAGAATGTGATGATGATTGATAATTATTTAGAAAGAAAACATTCAATTCTGTTTAAGGTAACCAGTTCTGTAATTCCTTAAAACTCAACTAAACGTGCTGTTTAGAAAGAAAACTTTCAGTATATTTTTTTCTTTGATAAAATATCCCAAATTATTCTTTTCTACAAATAAAAATCACTTTCCAAGTTAAAAAAGAAGCCAGTAGTAGGTATACCCAACAGCAATTTTTTAGAGGATTTTCGCTTGATTTATAGCAGCTTTGAATTGTGTGTGCTCGAGATTTTTTCCGGTTAAAATGAAAAGCGGATAAACATCGCATAATAGATTTTTTAAGGGGATTGGCCTTTTGTCGGGGAAGCGATAAAAATCTCGGCCACGTTTAATATATTTGTTTCAGGTCTTAAAGGGTCAATTTTTATATGGTTAATGTTGTATAGGTAACCTAAATTAACCGAACAGATATTAGTACTGATATAATTAGCAAATACGTATAAAAATATCATATATGTTACCCAGTTTGTTGGACTTTTATTAATAATGTATTTTTAACGGAGGGCCTTTGTCGTTTAACACTGTTTAAGATAATTTTTAATTTAATGCAAATTTAACGCCTATTCTACATTAAATTTAATGAATGTGAATTGTTTAATTTTACCTTAAATTTAAAGCAATTTATTCAAATATCATTTCTCTGTACATTAACATCTTAACTTTCAATTAACTAACTGAAAAGATACTTCAACTTATCTATATTAAAATGAATCCACATATACCCTAATACTAAAGGAATTTACATTATTATTCAATACACATTGCATGAGATTCCGGGAGATGGCGCAACTTGTATTGAACTTTTTGTTTACTATGATGCTTAAAGGACTCAATTTTCTTATGGTGAGGTGTACGTGTCTGCCCAGTATCGACGGGAATCAATGAGTTTGAAGCTAGTCTAGACGGTGGACACTACCTATGGGAAAAATGTCTACCTTCTTCTGATAGTTTCAGAATTTTTTGAACTCATATTAATGTTGGTGCATTAAATATGTGATAATATATCTCAAATTCAATGAATACTGGCTGTAGATTTAATATATATAGTTACCTTAAAAAATAATGATCAAACTTTAAATTTAATGTATGAAAACTTTGTATTTAATGTATGATTACATTAAATTTAATGAAATAAATTAATTTAGATTAATGTAAATTATTAAATTTAATGTATTACATTAAATACATTTAATAAACGTTTGTGTAATTTGCTTCCAATACATTTACATTAAATTTAATGCATTTCCTTTTTATAGTGAGATTGAAAAAATCGGACTGACAGGCGTCGGGTGAATACGGAGCTTGCGGAACATTGTTTTTGTCAAATAGTCGCGTATAGGATAAGATGTGTGAGCTAGTGCGCTGTTGTGATGAAAAAACCACGAGTTGCTTCTCCACAATTCTGGCCTCTTGCGACGAACATTTTCCCTCAAACGATTTATACGCCCACGTAATACTCCTTATTTACTGTATGGTCTGGGGGAAGAAATTCGGAGTGGACAACACCATGGCAATAAAAAAGAGACGGTCAACAAAACCTTGACTTTGGATCGACTCTGTCGTGGTTTTTTGGATTTTGACTCGTCTGAGAAGAACCATTTCGATGATTGTTGGTTAATTTCCATGTCATATTCATAGACTCATGTCTCGTCATCGGTAATAATGCCGTCGATAACATTTTGGCACAAAGAAAACATTTCTTTAGCGGCATCAATCCGATGCTGTTTCTACAACAAATTCACCATTCTCGAAACAAAAACATAAAATTATGTTGAGGAGTATCGTCTCTTTTACCAAGAAAACTTATTGGAGGCAAACTATCCCTTTTACCCTATTTTTTTTTTAATTTTATGTGAGGAACTAAATGATTTTTCTAAGAAATTCATTACCAACAATTATCAGGAACATTAAATGTGAGCCAGATTAAATAGCGAACTATAATATGCTTTGCTATGAGTAGCGGTAATGACAATCTACATACCTTTCATTGGGTTAAATTACCGCCTTACAGCTCTTGTGCTATTTTTCCTAACAAAATGGTTCTTCTTCCATTTTGGTTCAAGACTAATTTTCTCGGGCATATAATTAGTTTTAAAAAAGAGTTTTATAAATATCACTTTTACACTGGCAGTAAAGGCTTGTTTTATATTTTTTTCTAGTTTTTTTTTCGTGATTCTCATTCATAAATGTACGAATTTACGAAAACTGTATATAAGCTTTTTTGATAGTAAAATTTATTATGAGGGTAACTATTATCTATGTATTATTTTTTATGTGGCCCCTTTTGAGTAAATGTTTATAAAACATTATGCAGAATTCTAATTTGCTTATCCAAACCTTATGTGTTAAAATTGTCTTATCTCAATTTTCGATATTATAAAACTCTCACCTGATTTTTTTAAACTACTTTCAACCTATGAATAAACACCGATAGGAACTAGTGATAATAATTTTTGTATCAAGCTATGGATTCTTTCTTCATCAATATGAATTTAATTTTTTAATCTCGTCTTAAATATTCGGCAGAATGTTTTGAGATTTTATTTACTTAAATCGAGAAAATTAGCTATCTGAAACATAACATAAGCTGTTTACAAGAAAAATATTTGCTTTAGAAATGGAAATCAGTTTTATTTTAGTATTCATCTCCATTTTGACATTGTATTCTTTGTCCAATATTTTAGTCTCATTTTACTCCATTAAGCAAAAACCGTACTTATTTATTATAAAACATAAAAAAATATATACTAATTTGAAAGCTTCCCGTCAGTTTTTAAGCATGTTTTTATGATGCAAATGATGCAATTAGCCCCAATTAATATCTTAAATTAAATTGTCATGATTTATTCCGAACATTTAATGTTCACTATTCGAACATATTTCGGAAATTACTGGGGAACAAACATGGTTACTTTTACTTTTGTAATCAATTTTTCCAATCAAACATTAATATAGAATGACTAGATAAATCTCTCTTCTTGAATACGACAAAATTCCAAAATCTCTTAATTTTTTTCAAAGAAAACAATATACATTGTGTTTTACGGTGACCGTGCATTACAATATCTCGGGAAGTACCGCGATTTAAATTTTGCAAATTTGTATAATGGGGTTCTCGCTGACGCTCTCTTTAGATAAAGTAACAGCGATCTTGTGCAGTTTATGGTTATACAGGAAGTTGTCCGATATTTACTTATTTTAAATGGATCAACCTATCAACCTGTATGTTATTTATTTTTTTTTGTATTCCTTTCTTTATTTCCGATAACTCCTACTCAAAGTTTTTTTCCTTGCTCTAGCTGTTTTTGAGGAAAAAAATATGTAGAGGCAGGGAAGCGGAAAAGTAACAAATTTTGTGTCATTGTCAGTTACAGTTAATTATTTATCGACGACGTGCTAACGTGTTTTTTCGCGAAAAATATTGCTGAAAAATGGAAGATAATACGTATACAAATGCTAACATATTAAATCTATTTTTTATTCATGGCGAGTGCAAAAGAATTGTAAGTCGAAAAAGAGTTTTTAACGAAAGATAACACCAATAAACAGAAGAAAATTAAAAACATTATGAAAAATCATCTCAATTATGGAACAATTAATGCAGAAATAATTTTACCCAGGACAATAACGTCAAACGAAGATAAGCGTGAGACACTCTGTATATCAAGGCATAAAATTTCATCTACCATATTAACATAATCGTACGACCAGTGGTGGATTCAGCCTCTCTCTCTCTCTCTGAGGGGGAGGCGGTGATATCATAAAAATAGAGTCTGGCAAGTGGAAGCAAGTTGTCTATGGGGGTAGAGATTCCAGCAGTTCTGAATTTGAAGCTCTTGGGGGGGGGGGCGATCGTAAGCGAAAGCTAGTTGTCGACGGGGGAAGGGAGATACCAACGACATTCACATTCCTAAATCCAAAGCTTTTTGGGGGGCTAACGTGAGGAGAAGGGGGAGTAGGAGATGCCAAAAAGTATTCATATTCGTAGTGTAAGAGGCAGAATCGGGTCTATTTTCCTGAATTCGAAGCTTTTGGATTCGCCACTGCGTACGACTGAATTCAATCGTGGCCATCTTACGCTTATGAACGAGTCGCGTGTAGGTCGTCAAAAAATCCATTTTAGTACAAGAAAATATCGATACTGTGCGTAAACTGATAATGCAAATCGCCATGTACATTCTGTATATAATATATTTTGTTTTCTCAATTAGTTCTACTTTTTATTTCGACAATAAAAAATTGGGACTATGGTTTGAAAAATAACTTGGCCTCAAAACGATCTTAAAAATCAAGGTCAAGGTAAAGGTTAGTATCAAAATGAGATGGCTAATCTTGTAACTTTTGTTTTTGAAGTTTTTTTCTAAACTTCTTACCTTTTTGTATATTTAGCCTGACCGGGACGTTTTAAACATCATATTTAAAGAACATATACGGCACAAATTATAATAATATCAAAAGTGAAATAAAACTTAAGATCCAGTTTCCATAGTAACTAGATACGGTATAAAACTTAAAACCCTAGTTTACTAATATTGTCAAATGTATGGTTAAAATTGATAAGTGCAAAAAGTAAGTTACAATTTTGAAAATTTTAGAATAAAAAATCTTTTTTTATTACTAAACTGAGAACAATAATTTTCTTTTAATATTCTGGACGCAACTATTTCTCCACCGATTTTAAGTCTCTAATTTTAGGTTGGTATCCTTAATATCCTTATTTAAAGCGTTTTTCGATAAGGGCGGGTCGATGTTGAAATAGAATAAAATTAGCTGTGTGTGAGGTATTAACGAAATTCTTTTATTTGAAATATAACATCGTTTAAATGTCCGCCGTGGCTTCTCACGGTGGCACGGATCCGAGTAGTCCCAATTTTCAATGACTTTGTCGCATAGATCCGACTGAATGCTATGGCAATGGTTATATTGACTTTAAGGGCATCAGTCGATTGTGGCTTATTGCCATAGACCTGCGACTTCAGGAAACCCCACAAGAAAAATTTTAGCGGGGTCAAATCGCACGATTTTGGTGGCCAATTCACGTCACCTCTGCTGTGTGGCACGTAGCGCCATCCCGCTGGAACAACGCATCCTTTACCTCCAAATTGTTTAATTTAGACTAAAAGAAATCAGTTAGCAGAGTTGTGTAGCGCTCGCTGTTGACGATGATGGCTTTATAAGGCCGTTTTCAAGAAAATATGGATCAATGACGCCGTAGACACAAAAACCGCACCAAACGGTAACTTTTTGTGTATGTTCTATCCCTTGGTAAATCTTTTGCGGGTTGGCGTTGTCCCATTGTGCTTGTTAACATAGCCCTTCATTCAAAAATGCTCCTCGTCGCTAAAGATAATTTTTCAGCCAAAATTGGAGTTCTTTTCTAAAAGCTCTGAAGCCCAGTCAGCGAACAAACGGCGTTATCTATGGTCATTAATTTTGAGCTTCTGGGTCAGTTGGATCTTGTACGGGTGTAAGCCCAAGTCCTGACGCAAAATTTTCCAAGTTGTAGTCTACGAAAGGCAGAGTTCTTTTGCACGTTGAGGAATTGATTGCCTCGCGTTCTCCAGCACACTTTCACGAACCGCGGCGATGTTCTCGGCTGATCTGGCATTTCTTTGACGTACGGATGTTAGCTGATTGTCTACCGAACCGGTCATCTCCAACTTAGCCACCAAACGTTGGAGAGTCGACTTTGATGAAGGACCACCGTGTCTGCCGTAACGCGCTCAACGTGTGCACTCATTTTGATAATAAAGTTTTATCATTTGGATGTGCTGCTCAATCGTGTAATTTGTCATGCTGATTTAGCATCAGTGACACAACAACAGATTAGACAGATGCCACCGAAACAACATGGCCGCTACGGGCTGCCAACATCGACCCGCCCTTATTGAAAAACCCTTTAGTATTTATTTGTTGACATATACAATATAAAATATTAGAATATAATAAGAAAAACAAAACTAGATGATCTAACTTCCATGGTAACTAGATAGGGCCTAAGTCTTAAATCTTTCTAGTAAATCTAGCTGTTCTTTTCTTGTTTAGACTCCATTGTAACAATGACATTTTTCGCCTGAAGTCCAATTCTGTAAGCATATTTTTTAACATTACCTTTCCGTGTCGCTTTCAAGATAGTAACGTATTACCATACTATAAAGTAAACAAAGATAAAAGATTGTTATTCTATTAAGATTTAATTCCCGGTGTTCTATATGAGATGACGCAACTAGTTTTATTTTCATAGAAGTAACACTAAAACTTTGCGGTCTTGAAGTATTGGACATAACCTATAATATTCGGTAGTCGAGAGTGAATTTACCTGTATACATTACTTTTTTATAATATCAAAATTGTCAGGTTTGGAACCAACGAAACAGCGTAAGCTGAAAGCTTTGCTTTTTGCTAGAATTAAAAACAAAAGTGCTGCTGAAAGTCATAGCTTGCTTCAAGAAGCTTATAGTGGACATGCTCTATCTGAGACAACGTGTAGAGGGATTGTGGCCTTAAGGACAAAAATTGTTCAAGACAGACGAAAAAATTTGAATATGCGAAATTGTGGGACTTCCTCGATGCAGATTAATGTGTGTTCCTTGAGGAATTGTTTAATACATTAAACGTTACTGAAATGGCTGGAATTAAAAAAATGGGCCTGAGTACGCCAAATGTCATAATAAACTAATGTTGCTCCATGACAACGTTCGGCACATGAAGCACAAACCGTAATGTATATATATATATATATATATATATATATATATATATATATATATATATATATATATATATATATATATATATATATTTATATGTAATCGAAGGTTTTCGGGCATCCCGTGTATGTGCTGAATCCCTCTCAGGACTGTAAGGCAGCTGACGTTTCGGTGAAATCTCATTCACCATTTTCAAAGCTCACTGTATGGCATCTACGAGCGAACTGACGCCTGCGACTCCGGTGCTGTCGGTACCGTGTGCGCGTCGAACGCGTTCGTTTTCCGAATGGTTCCGGCCCATCAGGTTGCGAGACCTACTGCACATCATCGGCCCTGTTGCCAGTGTTTGTGGTTGCGTTGCCGAGTTGTATTCTGTTTCGTTATTAAGTGGTACTGGTTGATGTTTTGTAAGCAGATTTATCTAAGTATTAGGCACACGTTGGCTATCATCTCTGCTATTTAGGTTGTTGGGCCTCTTTGCAATTTCAATGGCTTCCCTTATAACTCTTGTGGAAATTTCATACACTCCCTGGTTTTATAGAGGAATTCTTTCTTTAGGTGTTGGCAAGAGATCTTTTACTTTACGGTCTGTGGTGAAAATGGTTTCAATGTTGTCTCCTGAGAATTCTTGCGATCTTGTCTGTAGTGCCTCTTACATAAGGAACAATTCTCTTGGTTTTCGCGATTTTTTGGGGCTATAACATATATATATATATATATATATATATATATATATATATATATATATATATATATATATATATATATATATATATTATTGATAAAGATCGGAAATTAACTTTAAAGCCCAATTATATTTTCTATACATTTATTTTTTTTTAACTCCAGCCCTAGTCTCTTTAAACCTTCAATATCCCGTCGTAGTGCAGATTTCTTCTTTCTTTATATTATGTGTTTTTCAATAATAGTTTATTTCTTCCTAATGAAGTACGATAAATTTATTAGAAAAAATTACATATTTAACTAATATGTTGCAGTGAGTGAGATTTCATCACGTTTTTTTGTTAATATACTATGGCCTGTGAGAAACACAAGAGTTGGCTTCTTTTTTGGCTTTTTGTTGGGCCTAGATTACAATTTCTTTTGTGGAAACTTATAACAGAACATATCATGTTTTTTTTCTTTACCTCCATTACTAATTTTCTTGTTTAATACAATTTTTGAGAATAACGGTTTCTATTTGAAAAGTAATAAGCTAAATATCGTAGAGAATTATCCCAAATTTAATTATTAAGGCTGGATACTATTGCTTTATTTGTAGTAGCTGTTAACTACGTTTTTGTTATAACTTAATCTAGGTCAATTTAGTCTATATTTAATTTTCCCGCTAATATATTCCTAGTTTCTGGAAATTGTTAAAGGCGTAAAACAATAAGATAAATGGAATGTTGAGAAAGTTAGGGAGATAAGAGGATTTTATGTAATGAAAAAGATAATAATATCAAGGCACACATTTAATTATTGCTCGAGTGAAATCGTTTAAGGACTTGTATAATCTGAAGTGCAAAATTTATACAGGGTTCAGCATACGAAAAATTATTTGGGAAACCAAAAACTTAAAACTTTAAGTTTTGTTGATAGGCGTACAGTTGTAAGTACTTAATATATAGTTATTTTGATGATTTTTGTCAGCGTTGACGCTTTATTATTGCATGTATATTTTACTACGAGTTCAAACTGATGAACCGACTGGTTCTAATACAACAAACTTTCAAAATATATAGAAATAAACATTTCTTTTTTTTGTTACCGATTTGAATATTTGAAGTTTTAATATTTTTCCTGGTTTAATATAAAGTCACACTGTTTTGCATCAAAATCCTCCCATTGAAATTAATAAGTATTCTAGGTAGCCCTTTGTTAGTCTAAAACTGAATTTGAAGCGAATGTATCACTTATTAGTTTAGAGGGAGATGCGTCATAGTTTACTGAAGTGGAATCCGTTTTATGAAGCTCCCGCCCTATATATAAAAGAAACTTACGACAATATTCGAGTATCACTATAAAATATAAAACATCAATAATAAAGGGTGTTTTTTTATAGAGGTATAGAACTTTTAAATGGAATAAAACAAAAATGAATTTTTTAAATTGACATGAAATTTACTTTTTTTGAAAGATAACCTTCTGGCATCATAATTTAAATATGACTTCTGGCATATGACCGCCACGGCTGGCTCGGACGTAGTCTAATCTGGAAGTCCAATTTTCGATTACTTTTTCCAACATTTGTGGCCGTATATCGGCAATAACGCGGCGAATGTTGTCCTCCAAGTGATCAATCGTTTCGGGTTTATCGGCGTAGACTAGCGACTTCACATATCCCCACAGAAAATAGTCTAGCGGCGTTAAGTCGCACGATCTTGGAGGCCAATTCACGGGTCCGAAACGTGAAACTATGCGGTTACCAAACGTTTCCTTCAATAAATCAATTGTGGCACGAGCTGTGTGACATGTTGCGCCGTCTTGTTGAAACCACAGCTTCTGCACATCATAGTTGTACAATTGATGAACGAAAAAATCAGTAATCATGGCTCTATAGCGGTCACCATTGACTGTAATTTCTAACCATCATCATTTTTAAAGAAGTAAGGACCAATGATTCCACCAGCCCATAAAGCACACCAAACAGTCAGTTTTTCTAGATGTAACGGTGTCTCAACATACACTTGAGGATTATCATCACTCCAAATACGGCAGTTTTGTTTATTGACGTATCCATTCAAACAAAAGTGAGCTTCATCGCTAAACAAAATTCGCTTATGAAAATCGGGATCAACGGCAATCTTGTTTTGGGCCCATTCACCGAATCTACGCCTTGCTAGGTAATCGTGTGGCTCCAATTCTTGCACGAGTTGGATTTTGTAAGCACGCAAACCAAGATCTTTCTACAAAATCTTCCATAAAGTGAATGGACCCATATCCAATTCCTGTGCACGATGGCGGATAGACTGATTCGGGTCTTCCTCTACGCTACGCTCTACAGCAGCAATGATTTCTTCTGTACGCACTGGACGACGTCTCTGTGGATGCGTGTTATCATTTAGAGTAAACGTGGTGCGAAAACGTTCCATAGTTAATCGAATTTATTGCTCTGATGGACGATTATATTGACCGTAAACTGGACGTAGTGCGCGATACGTATTTCGAACAGAACCATGATTTTCAAAATAAATTTTCACAATTTGGAAGCGTTCTTCAGGGGTCAGTCTATTCATGTTGAAATGCCAAACCAAACTAAACATAAATCACTTGACAGCTGACAAAATGGCCGCCAGTTAAAAAAGTATTGCCAACTTAAAATTCTATACCTCCATAAAAAAACACCCTTTATTAATGAAAGATTTGTGCTGATTTAAAAGTAGTGGTTAAACTTAGAGAACTATAACGAGGACACACTAAAAAATATTACTTTTTATGCAAATTGCACGGTAGGGCTAATGCTAAACATTAACACTCCAAACAAATGACTGACAAGCATAATATATAAAAAGTTAGGAAAATAACTTTGGAAAACTTAACTAATTAATACAAATAATAATAAAGTTCCTAACAACAAAGATCTTAGGATTCTCGAAAAAAAATGTAAAAATATTATAAATCGGAAAATTATGATAAAAACATTTAAACAAATATGTATGGAAGTATGTTTGATAAATATTTAACATATAAACTGTAAATAAAATAATTTTATTAAAAACAGTTTTTTTAATAAAAAAAATTTACACATTAATTAAAAAGATGTGACAACGTCGAGAGGATTTTTAATACTCATAGTGTGAAAATAAATTGTTTTATCTCAAAAATTTTGTGCGCTAATTCACTTCATTGAAACGAAAGATATGACAAAGATTTTAGAGTCGAGGAATTGCAGCTTCGGCAAGTGCATTTAATATCGATTTAAAATCAGAAATATATTGTGAATGTGAATATCACGATATGCTTGTTACTTACGGAGAAGCTCTCCGAAACTCCGAAGAGGCTAGGCGTATATACATGTAACGATACCCAGGACAAACCTTTGTCCAACTTTTTCGAGAGGGCGGTAGAGAGATCGGTCCTAGAATCGAAGAATACATTTTTCATCATGAGAGAAGTATTCGAAAAATTGTGCGAAAAGTAGAAATTTTTCATTCAAGTGTACATAGAACACTAGAAGATCAATTGCTCTACCCTTATCATGTACAAAGGGTATATGCATTTTTATTAGCTGATTTTGTACGCCTACAATAATATTGTGAATGATTTATTGACCAAAACCAAGGAAATCTAAATCTTATGTTTAATATTTTATCAATCGATGAATTTTTTTACAAGGAATGGGATTAGAAATTTTTATCACTGTCACAACTGAGCAGATGAAAACCTACTCGCCATTACTGTTAAGAATTTTCAACATGAATTTTCGATTATGGTCCGAAATAGTGGGAAATTAGCTTAAAGAATCATTTGCTTTACCTGCCAGGTTTGTAGAGATTTAGCCGATGGATAATCGGAAATTTATCATTTTTTTTTCAACAAAACAAACCAAACTTATGATGATGTATATGTAATGAATACCTATAAAAATTGAAATAAACAGTATTTGTAAAACATATCTTACCAGACCAATCAGACAAAAATATATTCCATTTGGCACACTCTGCCCTGAGTGGTTCACGAAATAAATAATCCTAGTTTACTATGGCTAATTAAGATAATTTTACCTTATTTTTCCAAATACACACGTTATGATTAAATACAACATCTTTAAGTCCATCTCATAAATTCATCGAATAAAAACATATCATTTTTCTGGTGGTGGCATTTTTTTTTATTTTACTGCAGATCCTCCTAGTTCTATTTCCTTGTCGATTTCTTTCACAACTCGTTTATTTTCTCTTCCTGAATTTTAGCTATATTTTTATATATGAAGATACAGTTTTAAGTTACATTTGGTTATCATTATTTGTGTTGTATTGCTTGACATTCATTAAACTCTGGGTTGTATTTATTTCTATTGTTGTTACTGTTAATTTTTACCAGTTAAATATGGGTTTTTCCGCCTGTGGTGTAATTCTTCCTTTTATCCTTTTTTATGGCAATTTTCTTGAAATTTTTTTGATTATTTGCATAGATTTTTTGTTTATTTTAGCTTTAGGCCATAGTACACTGTTTTAGTTCTCATTATTTTCTCATAAATACCTAAATCTATTTGTATTAGTCGATTATTAAGTTGTATATTGAGTCTTAGGACCGTTTGCTGTTTTTTATGAATATTGATCAATTTTTCTTGAGTTTTCTTGGTATTTGATAGCTGTTACTATCGTAAGATTTTAATTATTCTTTTTATATTCGTAAGCGTTAGTGTCGAGAGTAGCGTTGCTGTATATTTTAAAATTGATTATATTTTGGTACGATTTGGAGTATCACAATAGCGTAAATTTGTCAAAGAATTTATTTTACAGTATATCTGAATTATATTCAATCTCTTGGCTCTACTCTGAAGGTGAGGATAAAATATTATAGTATCATGATAGGTCTGGTGGCTCGAATACTGTCACATTAACTCTAGTGTGAATTTTTATTTGTTCGATTAGAATGTTTAGGAACTTGAAACTTGTCAAGTTACTTTTATTTAATAAAAAGGTTAACGCCAATATGTGTATCCAGGCCTTCTATATAGTATTATGGTAAATATGATGAATATATTTTGACTCATTATTTTGCTTTGGAATATCATTAAAACTGCATTTATTTTTGCCAGGTTTAAACTGATTTGAATAGAATTTACTCGTAATAAAACTAAACGTTTGTAGCACTCAGTGGTCTGAAATGTTAATTGTTATCTCTTTTACTTTCATTATAATGTCCAATTATGGAACGGTTAACTTATTAATTGATTATTTTATAAAGTAAATCTTTTGTGTTATTTTATATTGAAATGGTGATCATCCGGAATCAGACTGAACTTGTAAGTTTACATTAGTCTTAGCTGCCTATGAGTTCAACAATATGAAGTAGCGTATTACTTTAAATTAATTATTTGTTTATTAGTACTATTTAGTTATTGATTAATATTTTACTTTCTTATGATACCTCAACTTTAAGATCACCTTCAATTTTTTTTTCTAAATATGTAGGAAGTTTAGAAATCCAAATTTAAACTTCCTACAAATAACTTAGTAATTAAGATTTTTTTATCTATTTGACCAAGGGTGATTAACAAATTCACTTGCTTTTTTAATTTAACTCTTATTAGTAGTTCTTGGCGTTCTTGTTTTGTCGCTTTTCTTTTTTCCCTTCTTGACTCCATTCACTAGTTAAAGAAGAGCTACTGGGAACAATTCTCTAAATAAATGGAAAGGATCTATCTATAAAGTAGGGAGAAAAATATTTGAATCATGCTTCGAAATACGAAAAAGCCAGCAAACGAAGAAGCACAAATGACTAGGTCAACACTTGGAACATGGAAAATCTACTTTAAAAATCTTCTGAATAATTCAGATTCAAGTGACGACGATAAATATATCATCAAAGATGCTCCGCAGGGAGAATAGGATAATCCTGAAATAACTATAGAAGAAGTTGTTTAAACGATACTTAAATCTAAAAATAGAAAAGCGCTTGGCACTGATTACAAAACCAACGAACTCACCAAATATGGAGGTCCAGAAATCCAACAAGTAATTATCAAATTATTCCAGAGAGTCATATCCATGGAGAAACAAAAAAAATGACAATTTAAACACAAAATCGGAGTTACAGGATAGAACTAAAAAATTCAATTCGAATCACTAGCTATTATTAATACCAATGTCAATAGTAATATCATATTCAAAACGTAATATTTTTGTTTATTGTTGTTCATTAAACATCGTCTTTCTGTTATCCATAGTTCGTGAATTATAAATAACTATACTGTTTTACGTGTATTAATTTCCGTTTTCAAGTTAGCAACAGTGGATAATATCATTTGTTTACCGTTTAAATAAGTTTTTATTTATTGTTTGCTTGGAAGCAAATCTGTTACTTGGAATTTAAAGAAGAACTTCTCAAAAATTAGGAATTTAATTTATTTAATAAAATTTAAAAAAATATAATAAATTTAATATACAGTATATATATATATATATATATATATATATATATATATATATATATATATATATATATATATATATATATATATAATTTTTTATGTAATTTTATTTTCTTCCTACTTGACTTTTTTTTTCTTCTTTCTTTCCTTCTTTCCTCCATTCACCAGCTAAAGAGAAGCTACTGGGTAAAATTCTCGAAATAAATAAACGAAGAAGTGTGATCGATAGTCACATCCAAATTATCGATATATACAAATAAAGAAGACACCATCGTCATAAAACTACTAGAAGACACCGACCTCACAGTACGGGGCATAAGACAAGGTTACACTTTTTCTTCAAAATTATCTACCAATTTACTAAAAGATGTTAAAAGAAAAATACAGTAGTCGGGGAAAGGAGTAAATTTTAATAATGAATATCTCACAAAATTAACAGCACACGAGGTAGGACTCAACATATTCAAGACCAAAATAATGACTAATCAAGAAAATAAGTTAAATATGCAAATATAAATAAATAGAGAAAATATGTGATTGAGTGCATTTGTCTGGGATAAAAATTAGCTACACAAGATCAAGAGAATAATCCAGCTCGCTCGGGTGACTTATGGAAAACTTAAAAATATATTTAAAGATCCCTTTAAACAAAACCAAAGTTTTTGATACATGCGTCCTCCCGGTACTTACTCACCAAAGAAACGTGAGTATTAAAATAAACCAATCTGGAAAAAATAAAGATAGTTCAAAGAAAAATGGAGCGATCAGCGCTAGATATTAAATTAAGTGACAGAAAAACTAAGACATATTTATGGTCGATTTATATTTCTAAAAATTAACAACTATGAATTCTCACGAAATTAACACTTACTTCAAAATTTAACAGTAATTAAAAATTAGGCATGACAAATTAAAATCTCCAAATAATATTCTAACGTAAATTTTTTATTTTTAAATTGTTTGTGTTATACTAATTTGATTTTAAAATGTTTCATTATTTTATGATATATATTTTTTTAAATTAATTTTTTTTTAACGTTATTTTTTCTATTTTGATGCACTTGTTAATTTTTACTCCAGCCGAAAACTTCCGTGGATACGAATTAGGCTGATATAACAAATTATGCTAAGAAGTTTAATGTTCCTTAATTTCTTAGTTGTTAGGTATTAATTTTTAATTCTTAGTTAAAACTATGAACAGATGAAAGTATAGTGATAATTTAACTTGCAAATGAAAATTATTTATGTAGATTCTCAGTGTTGGTTGTTAATTTTTGGTAGTATGAACTGACCAATAAGATAACAAACAAAAGCAAGCGATGATGCAACAGGGATTACAAAATAGAAATAGCGAGGCATGTGTTAATTAGAGAGGCTGGTGAATGGAATAGGAAGGTCTCAGACTGTAAACGGAGAGTATGGATAGAGGACGGGCAAGGGCGAGACGGAAGCTAGGAGGGCTGGTTTACAATCGAGTAGGAAAGCATAGAGTAAGTAGGAGTAAATAAATCTTGAGGAGGCTTATGTCCAATTTTGACAATATGATCAAATGGTATCGTGTTTTCTTGCCGATTTTGTTGAAATTGTGTTGATATACATTTTATAAAATTTTAAATCCTGCAATTGCAAATAAAAGTTTGTCAATTCTAGTCCTGTTCACTGACCTACT
The DNA here is from genome assembly GCA_034092305.1 of Diaprepes abbreviatus. Classification (NCBI taxonomy): domain Eukaryota; kingdom Metazoa; phylum Arthropoda; class Insecta; order Coleoptera; family Curculionidae; genus Diaprepes; species Diaprepes abbreviatus. The sequence goes on from JASJET010000139.1 coordinate 14,578,624, forward strand.
GCGCAAATGCAAGATGTGCAGTCTGCAGTTTTACATGCGGTACCGATTTTTTTTATGGTGTTTTCCTGTTTACCCTCTCAGAATTCTTTGGCCACCAAATTTAAATGAAATTTTAAAATGCTGTCCTAAATCGACATATTAAATATTCAATTGATAAAATAACAAATGTAAAATTCAATTGGTAAATATCGCAGTTACATGAAATGTAGTTGGAATATACAGTAAAATTTGTATTTCTTATCAAGAAACTGAAAAATTTGACACTTTCGATGTTCATTTGTTTTTATACAACGAACTGTGAAAAATGAAGATAAAATGTCAATATTTAGTCATTGGAAAAATTTAAAAACGTAAAGAATATTCTAAATTAATTTTTTATATATATTACACTCTGCTTATTTTCCCTTTTTTCCATTTAAATATCCGAGTATAACTAAAATTAAACGCTACAATTTAATATCTGAACATGACTCCCAAGAAGGTTCGAGCCAGTTTTTGCTACGATTTAATCAAGACAAGAACGGCTTAGTAATATAGGAGAGATTTAATTTTCGAGCTAAAATATTTCTAATTGCCCGGAATCGGCAATGGTGTGAAGCAATAGGAGAAAGAGAACAAAGAGGGTTAAGAAGATAAGACTGTATCGTGTAATAAAAAAGGAATCAAGACACATTGATGTACACATACAAATGGAGTAGCAGGGTTTAAATATCCTTATAGACTTAAAGGCGAAGTGCATCTCACTCTTCTCAAATTGTTATTTTTCAATAGTGAGTGCAATATACTCGCAGTTGATATATATATATATATATATATATATATATATATATATATATATATATATATATATATATATATATATATATATATATAAATACATGTATATATGTAGGACAAACTTACTGAAAAGAATCTTATATTATAAGGACAAACGTGCTGTGTTATGAAACCTTTCCTATCGACAGTGTACCGCCACCTGCAGACCGGTTTCCAGCTCATTGGCCCTCGTCAGACTTAAGATTTTTTTAAATGTCCAAAAATTTCTCACGAAAAAGTGATATGTAAGTTCAAATTCGAGTAACTTCATGTAAAGATATTTGTCTAGACCAGTAGTTCCCAACCTTTTTCTTCTTACGAACTCCTTCTAAAAACCTAAATAAATTAGGAAGAGTAAATGAAACAGTAAAATTGGGTTACTAAAATTTATTTTCTATATTGAATAACAGTTAATAACCAAAAACTAAACCATAATTCTAAAACATTTAGAGACCAACATTATTAAAACTAAAGGGATAGCTTCATCTACAAAAAAGAATTAATACAAAATGAATACGAACTTGAAAAATACCTTCAGTGGGATATTTGTGCTTGTTTGGTGGAACAAGGAATTCAAAATTTGGTTCGATATCTGAAATTTTGAGTCTTACATTAGGTTCTGCATTTAACTTGTTTCTGGACTTAAGTTTCAGGCAAATGTATATTGAAAATCCTTTCCCATATATATATATATATATATATATATATATATATATATATATATATATATATATATATATATATATATATATTGTACAAAGGGGCAATACAACTTTGATGGTTTTTTCCACCAAAACAGGATTCTCGTTTCTTACATTGAGCCAAAAATTAATTAAAGATTGATCTTTAAAAACAGTTTTTGGGAATTGTTACAGGATAATTCATTGAGCTTTTCTTTTTCCAGTAAAGTTAGGGAACTATTCAAAGTTACGTCTCCTTGAAAAAAATTAAGTACCCAGGTAAAACGAAGTTGTATGAGATGTTCAGTAACATCAATTTTATTGATTTAATGTTTTAATAGACAAGACTTTGTAGAACGCAATAAGTTTATTCAGTATTCTCATTGATCTTCTTTACTGATACCATAAGACCAGCAAATATTCCGCTTATTGATTTTGCACCATCAGTGCATACAGTCAAACAAAGGGACCAATTTATTTCATTTTCTTCAAAAGTCATTGACCATATCGAAAATTGCTGCACCTGTCTTATAGGTTTTCAGTGGTTTTGCAAATATATCTTCTTGAATGGAATTCTTAAAAGTATATCTAACACATACATGGAATATTGCAGCGTTTGCTACATCGGTCGACTCGTCAAGTTAAATTTTAAATTTCCCCGACAATTTGTTGTTTGATAAGGGAATAAGGTCAACTTTCTTTGCGCTTTTTCTCAAAGCCTACACTTCGTGATATCTTTAGCACAAGGTCCAATCAAATTTTCTGTAACTATATGTGCTTATCCAGATCTTGCAATTCTGTAAATAATTCGAAATGATGCCTCGAGAGCAATTTCATTTAAATATGTTAGAAAAGAAGACACAGTAGACTTTTTATTACCTGCTACTTTTTTTTTTAAATATTCAACAGGTTTATTCTTGTGATTTTGATGTATTTTTTCAAGGTGTTTACGAAGAAGAGGTGGTTTGACACTCCTATTTGCAATGATTTCATTACAGATTACGCAAAACGATTTAGGTTCTGACTTCTCCCCGTTAAAATAAAAACCCCTTTATAAATAGTCAATGTCATATTTTCGTTTTTCTCCTTTTTTCTCACTCTGTTCGCTTATTTGTTCTTTGCTTTTAATCTGACGAGACGATAGTTCGCTACAACTATGACCCTGTATTGGTTTCAAATCAGGGACTGAAGTATAAGAAATAATTGATTGCTATTCCAATTTTTCGTCAGATTTGACACAACTACCTATTTTAAACTCCATCATACATTTACGGAGAAATAATTATTTTCTTTCACGTTTGATGTGCGCACGTGCGATTTGTAAACCTTGGGTATTTATTGTCATTTATTTACACAAAAAGACATCACCAAACTTGTTTACACTGTTAATATTTATGTATACACTATACATTAACTAACTCATTTACCGTTTTAAAATCACTCGAGGTTCTTAAGCTTATCGTATGACTCAGTTTGACTCTACTCATCCTTATATGTGAAAGCGGCATTTTTATATCAGCAGACGTTATTTTCGTTCTTTTGTGCGCATTTGGGAAGAGTCTTGGTTTTCCGAAGCAGAAGTTGCCGGCTCATTCGAAAATGTACTCACATCATTAGCAGCGTAGCGATTCGTCCCGTTACAGATTGTTGCCTGTTGCGGTGTTTAATTTAAAATTCCTCCATTACAATATTTTTTTCGCAAACCGCTTTATAAAGCTGGCAAACTCCTGGAGGCTCGCAAACCATCGCTCGGGAGACGCTGGTCTAAACAAAAAACAAAAAATATAGGATATGAAGTAATGTAATAAAATTTTATTACGTATATTCGTAAAAATGCTTAATGTATTTACTGTTTGTAAAAATATATGTTTCTCTCTCAAGTCATTCGGAATTTATAAACAACAAGAAAAAGAAAAATAACGATTTGTTATACTAGACTGAAATCAGTTTTTCTCTTAATTTAAACAACTACTATTCTTTTTAAATAAAAAAAAATATTAGAACTTGTTTTTACTATCTTTCAGTGGAAAATTACTTCTACTTTCCCAGTATACTCGCGGTATTCTTTCCAATTATCACAACTTTTCTCAGTATAATAGCGGATTGCAAGGAAAGGAACACTATGTAAATTGGGCCCGTGAACTTGGAAGATGAAATGATCTCTGTCCAGAGTCATTCAAGCCCTGAAAAGTGAACGTTCTAACTGGAGACTCCATATTTGGTTTCGCCATCAAGATTATGCGATAGTATATCGAGCGGAAAGAACTACGGATTTTTCAATGAAAACAAAAATCAAATTATTAGGTTATCTTCACTACAGTCTAGATGACTGCACACTTTTCCCGTATTTCAAGAAGCAGTTTGAGTCGAAGTTTTTTTACCGACGTTGATCAAATTGGTGTATTTGAAGAGATATGGCTAAAATTGCAAGGAGATTCTGGCAAGATATTTTTATTATCTGGTTTGAACGTACTCCTATGCAGAAGTGCCTATCCGCTAATGGCGATTAATTTGAGAAAACCTAAACTAGCCATCAGTACAATGTGACTTCAGTACAATTAAGAGTACAACTAAAATTATTAGGACCTATTTTCTCCCAATTTAGTTGATATGTCACCTAAAACTTGGGTAAAATTTTCCTTGAAATCGCTGCATTTGTACTGAAACTTTATTCAAAAGTTTAATAATTCAGGTTTAAAAGTTGTTAAAGGCGAATATCAGGCACTTATTTTTTTATAACATACTTTTTATTTATTATCTGTCTGGAAATTTTAACAAACTGTTTCAAAAAAAGATTTTATAAAATGATATAACTTTTTAAAAAAGTTTTAATAGGCTTATTAAACTTAAATTCTTTTGTAAATACAACTTTTTTTTTATAAAAAATAATCTATTTTCTTAAAACTTTTTAGGAATTATAATGTTCACACAACTGTGAAAAAAATATATACATATATTAATCGGAATTATTATAAAATAAAATCTGAATTGAATAAATCTCTTAGTTATATAGTTTCAATAAAAAGTCGATATATTGATTGTACGTTTGTTTCTACCGTAATATAAATAAAAAATGGTATATGCAAAATTGATCATGCACTTCGTCTTACTTGTCAAAAAGAAAAACGCCCAAATCGGATTTGTTTCCAAAAATTATGAATAAATTTAGTTAAAATATTGTTTCCTTTGTATTTTTGTACCTTTATGCAAATTGCCAATTATCTATGACATGTACAATTTTTGGAAGAATGTGCCTTAATACATCTTAACTAAAACTGCTTATGAATAGAAAGTTACCAGGTCAAAATAAAGGGAAAATGAAAATAATATTTTGTCAGTGAAGTCTTTTTATGCCTATCAGGTAATCGTTATATATCAACGGCAATATTAGAGCCATGTTCATTTTCTAAACAAAGTAGAATTAATGTTTTGTTAAAAAAAGTGGGTAGTTAAACTTTTGAAATTCTCCTTTTTTAAGGTTCATAGGTTCACAAATATATTAACATACCCTAATTTCTTTGAAGTATATGCCGTACCACTATAATTTTTCTATGATTGATAGTTGTCTAAATAATTGAAGATCCTATTTGAACTATAGAATATTGATAAAATAATTTGTTAAAAGGACTTACTTTTTTTGTCATTTGAAAACGAAAAAATAATTTTTTAGTTTCTTTTAATAAAAAACAGTCGAAGAAAATCAGGTAAAATTATAACTAAACTTATTTTTAACCTCACTTGTTGTAGTTCGAGATATCGACGGAAAAACAAGGGTGGGTCTTTTACCTTTTACTTTTGTTAGGAACGAAATCTACAGAATCGCGAAAAACAAAACTTTTATTTGCATCGACTGCAGGTATTTACAGAAGCCTTTTCCAACTAACTCAGCTTGCAAGCGGCGAATGCCGATAGCACAATTAAAATTGTGATTTTATATCTCTAGACAACCAAGGCTATAGTGTCATATATAAAACCTGCCAACAAAGAAAAATTAATAGAACAAATACTTTAATGCGGGATGCTTCTCTAAATTCACTAGTATAAAAACAAATTAAAGAAATTACTAGCTGATTTTAAATAAGCCATAAAATAAGATGTAGTAGAAAGACAACATGTAACTCCATCGGCAGCGGATCTGAAACAAATATCTGTCGCTATTTTAATACCTAGTTTGTTTCAGTTCCATATCGTCACCAGCAAATATTTTTGACAAGTAATGAAAGTTCTTTAATGCTAATATAGTAGTATCCTTTCAACTAGTATTGTATATTGCCATATAAAATATTTAACGTGTTAGTGGCACAATTTTCCCAACATTTAAACTTAAAAAATAGTGGAATATAATTAACCAGGTTATAGTATAATTGGAGTCCTACTGGTTTATATTGAGATCTAATATATCAAAAAATAATTGTTAACTTAGGGATGTATTTGTTCTGTAAGAAGATAAGTTTTAAGCATTAAAATGCTAAGAACCTGCTGTAAGTTCGGATGTCAATAAAATTATAATAGTACCCTAAAAGCTGGACGGCAAGTTGTTTCAACATATGATTTCCCAAAAGATTATAATTTAGAAGCTAAATGGTTGAATATCTTTCCCTTTGTTGTCTACATCTTTAAGAACGAGAGAGTCTCTTTAACTTTTTCCAAGTTTACCTTAATATTTGTCGTAATAAATATCTAAATGAATTGTTTAAATAATCACATTTACAAAATTAATATTTTTGATTTTTGGACTATTAAAATTGTGACATGGTAGTTAAAGCGTTTTAAGTGAAAAAAAATTCAGATATGTTGTTTAAATGAGGCATCAAAAAAACTGACTGTAGACTACAGAAAAAGGTTAAGTAGAACAATTTAGGCAGCATAACCTTTCCAATTTTAATTAACCAAATAAAATTACTTATTTTAAAAAGAAACGGTGTTCAAATCTTTATGTCAAAAATTAATATCCAGATGCCACCGATATTAATAAAATTACAAACATCTATATAAGTTATGATTTTGATTCTTTGTAAAGGCGCTTTCAGTCGTGTGATAAGCGAATTTCTTTCTTTTAGGGCAGCGGAGTATCAGTAGGTGGATTTGTATCCCGCAGACAGCCATCGGTCAAACATTCAGCAGTATCCTAAGAATATCTCATAATTACATCAAGATATCCACCGGTTATCGGTCTCGGGCGCAACGCTTTGAATTAGCATGGTAGAGGGCCCACTTGCTCCGGGCAGATTGTTACAGTGGATAAACGCCAAGCCAGGGGTCATTAGCATGTGTTAACTCTTACTTATATGTCCTGAAATCTAAAAATAAGGAAACTAGGTAGCTTAACATCTTAAGATATAAAAAAATTAATATCAAATGAATGGAATAGAAGGTAAGACTAAGCTTTTACGGTAAAATTTACGACGCTGTTCACGATGCTTCGTACTAGTCGATCATCGGTGACACGGTATATGTAGGGATAACTTGGCAGTATCATTTACGATGCTCTTCACGGTGCATAGTACTGAAAATCCACTCTGCCATGCACGGTATCTCGTACTATTCAACCGGGGGCGCTACGTTATAACATTGGGGTGGTAACCCTAGCTATGAAGAGTGGTGGCGGATGTTATGCGCCCTTAATTATGACTCCGATGAGGACCTGTCAGTAAGACACATTCGTAGTTATTACATAACTAAATAAAACCGATGGAATCCAAAGCCTGTGTTTACAGAGCTTGCGCAAATATATCAAAGCCCTGACATCATTCAAGAAATAAAGTCCAGAAGACTACGATGGGCAGGTCAGATACAAAGGAGTCAAAACGACCTACTAATAAAACGGGTATGGGAGGAAGCACCACAAGGAAAAAGACCACTGGGAAAACCTAGGCTTAGATAAAGAGTTAACATCCACAAGGATCTAGCTATCCTTGAAGTTGACCAGCAAGAATGGAGGGAGCTGGCACAAGATCGTTCCAGGTGGAGGCAGATAGTCGAGGCAGCCAAGACCCACCCTGGATTGTAGGGTTACGGAGTCAGTAAGTCAGTCAGTAGGATATAAGAAAAGAAGAGCCAGTGCTCGTTCTTATCGGGTTCTCGGAAATGTCGAACAATAACGGTAGCATATGAGGAAGGGTACCGACATTGCCAGTTCTTTAAGGGTCCTCGAGAGTTTTGCTAAGATGGAATAACATTGCCAGTTCTTATAGAGTCCTCAACAGTGTTGGTCACTAGCGATAAGATATAAGGAACACAGTAAGGTAGTGAAAGACTATATACAAACAAGCCTTGTCTCACATACAATGTTAGACCAGGAAGGCGCGGTTGGGTAGGAGTCCTAGGCAGTCCGTTTGGACTCTGTATCCGCATGAAGAACGTATAGTTATCATAAAACTGGCGGTGTGCGAAGTTTAAATAGTTTCAGATCGTTGTCGGTGGTACTCGCCACCTAACTTTAATGAGAACTGATAGCATAGAGACTTGCGAATTCAGAAGTGTGATATACAGGATGTCCGAAATTGGTGATGACAACATTGCAATGTCGAAAACTATAAGATATATAAACGCGGTTAAATGGGGAAAGTTTTAGGCAATTACGTCAGCAGGTTATTGGTGCTTGTGCATCAGCTTTGGTTTTTTACGTTTTTGAGATATTAAAATAAAGTAAAATGTTACATTTTGTTAGATTGACTATAACTCTTTTTTTTCCCAATATTTTTTAAGTTCGTAATGCCACTTTTTTTGCAGAATACGATTATTTAGTAAAATTTTAGTTACTACGTTTCGGTACTCTGGAACCATCATCAACTTTTTTCTTATGACCGCTAAATTGGATTCTTTACTCATTGAACAGTATTTAATTTTCCCTATACCTCTATGTGAAACACTAATGTAAGAAAAGAATGTTATAACCTAAAACTAACTAAAACTACTTTTTTAATAATAATTTGAATATTTCACAACACCGAAATTACATTACATTACATCTTACATTTGACAACAGTGCACTAAGTGTTTCTTCATGATTTGATAAATTGGGGGAGCTGTGCGAGTGGCTTAAAAATTTTTTGTAATTAATACTAATGGCAAAAAGTTATTGTGGGTAGAAGAAAGTAGAAAAAATAATAAAAAGAATTATTTGTTCCTTTTATTTCTACACTTTGTTGCCATTGGTTACACTTCATATTATAGAATTTATAAAATATGAATCATCTGTATTTGTTTAAATTGTTTAGTATATATAATAATTATTACTCAACATAAACACACAAGGCGCAATAGTGGTAAATATTGGGAATAGTTCCTTCAAAAATATTTTATACTATTTTTTTAACTCTGTATATAATTACAGTTTTTCTACTTTAACTAAAAAATAGCAAAAGTCATCTGAAATAAGGTTAAATTAAAGCTTGTTCATCGTTAGAGCTTCTTTTGTCTAATAATAACGAACCTAGAATTACCTTGGGACATCGTACACAAAAGCATTCGATAAATTGTCGAAAATTTAGTTTGTCATTGGCTACTTTCTCGACCATTCGAATAGAGCCTGTAATGCCTTTTACCGCCTTTATTATGAAGGTTAATTTAATTTGGGTTGAAGCTATTGTCGGTCAGGAATGAATAGTCGCTTTTTGTATATCGCATCTTGTCGAAAACGGGCTGATAATCAACGAGAATAGAGCATTCATAGAGACATAAAGATTTATACATTTTTGTGTTGCCGAGTGTAGAATGGTTAGATATTTAGAGGCTCTATTTGAAAAGATGTAAAAAATGATTTTTATTTGATTTGTGGTAAAATGGTCTGAAACAGAGTATAAAGACACCGCTGAACTAATTTCAATTTGTCACTATAGCCTTTAAATTGACATGCCAAGAATTTAGAATGATATATTATTACATTGTTAAAAGAACCTTGTGGATAGACTCTTTCTCGAGAACAGTTTTTGGTGCAGTAGTAAGTACTAACCTAACTAAAATAATTGGTAGATTTATTTGGCTACTCGGTATCAAATCAGCCGAAATAGAAAAGTTTGTTGATTTTCGAGGGACAAGAATTATTCTTACCAGTTCTAAAGTTTTATCTGTGGGTTTTAGTCCTTATTTTTTTTTAATGGTGATTGTTTAATATATATAAAATAAATGATAATAATATCATAAAAAAACGAAACTGGCCTAATAAAAGATCTACCTTCCGTCGCAAAAATATCGGGTCTAGGTATTAAACCTTTTTATTACATTTGGCTGTAAATCTTATTTACTGAATCTGGTTGAAAGGATCTAAATTAACAAATCAAATATCAGTTATCAAGTTTTGTAATCTATTTTATTTTACTAAATGACGCGACTTCCTTGCTTCTCTACAGACCTATAAAATCATTTGTATGTTTCCCTAATCTAATTTAAGAGATGCTTAAACTTTACACGAAGTCTATTATTTTTCCGGAGATAAGTGCTTTATTTCTTCGAGCGGGTGTAATAATAGATCATCTCCCCGTGGTGATAGCGACTAACCCAGTCATGAACTAAATGCAGATGTCGGCAGCAAGACAATATCTAACACACAAAGATCCAAAATCGTCAATGGTCTTCATCAAAACCACTTCACATAAAAAAATAATACGGATTTGCCAACTAAAGGTTCAAAAATTTAACAGAACATAGAGCGAGTATATCGTGAGACTCTTGCTAGATCAAAATCCATATAGAAAATGAAAACAAGCAACGATGCAAAGGTAAAATTCGTGGCTATGACTTGCTTGGAGCCACCTATCATCGATACTATGGAGTTGCTATTTATGTCCGAAATAACATCGAAAATGGTAGCTTTGTGTATATTTCCGACATCATCCATCAGATTACTATTAAAATAGCTGACATCACAGTTCTCAACGTATAAAAACCCCCACTAACACCATGGCCACAGTAAGTATTACACGTTTACCCACACCCCACAATATTTGCAGGTGATTTCAATAGCCACTGCTCAGCCTGGTAATACCAATGAAATGGTAACGGTGAATAGCTCTACAGCTAGTTGGAAGCTAATTATCTCGGTTCAGTTTTCGATACAAAAGACAGAGCGACTTTTGGGTCCGCGGCCTCGAAATCTGAAACACATCCAGATTGGTGTTTTGTTACTGAAGACATCCATGGTCTTTCTATTCCTATTCTGAGAAGACTCTTAAACAACCTTCCACAGAGTCAACATTATATTTTAAATTTGCAAAAAATCCCAGTTCTACCTTTAACTCCCAGGCTAAGAGCTACAGTTATCATAGGTTCATCAAATTCGTTATAGCAACTGATAAAAAACATATACCCTGTGGCTTCAGAAAAGAGTATATAAAACAGGATGGAACAATAATACAGAGCGGCTTTATCATAAGTTCTAAGAAAAAGGCGATCCTGAAATAAACAACCCAGACATAGAGCCTTGTAGAAAATGGGAAGAAACTAGGAGCAACATGGATTTTGAAAGATCAAGCAGTAAGGCATGAAGCCTTTTAATAAAACTTCGTAGTTCAAATCTCCCAGCTCGAGAACCATCAGATGTAATAGCGGATCAGATAGGAGCCAGGTCCCAAAAAATAAAAAACGCAGCACAACTATCAAAAAAACCTAAAAAATCTCCGCCAAACAATTAATACTCACCCTGTTTACTTTTAATCCTTCACAACAGCAGCAGTGCATTGGATGATTCCAAGTCTGGTAAAGCACCTGGCTTCGACGGTAGATCTCTCAAAGACCAGCGATATATATTAGAAAATGTGGCCGAGCAAATTCTATTCAGACATATTAGCTACATGTCGCCTTCCATCATAACTCACGAAAACTAAAACAATCCCAAAAATGGAAAAATACGCCAAAAAGCTACCGCCCCATTGCACTAGTTCATGTTACAAATCCTTGAAGAAAATGTTGGGACCGCAAATCTTGGAGCACTAACCAATAAAGCAACCGAAGCCATGCAGATCAAGTGCTCAGATTAACAACGTATATCGAAGCTGGCTTCCAACGATGTCTTAAAATCATGGTAACTTTTGAAAAACGCATTACCGTCTGGTGCAGATAATAGGGAGAAGAACCCAAGCTGCTTAATAAAATACCGTGTAGTCGCATCATATTAATTTAAAACCATATGCTGTGCGACAGATAATCTTATATAATAACTGATGACAGTAAGAGCAGGATACATAGATTAAGCAATGGTCTTTCTTAGAGATCAGTACTAGAACTAATCCTTTTCAATCTCCGTATCTCGAATGCCTCGAACAAGTGCAAAATAGGCTATGGTGATGACCTAGCACTAGCTGTACGTCGTTAAACCATAGAAGGTGCCAACAACTTATTAACCCACGACCCATTAGTACTGGAAAAGTGCTTTATTAACTGGAGATGTATCTTAAACATGAACAAAACGGAAACGACCTGCTTTCATTTAAACAACAAACAAGCATATCTGGAGCCTGAAGTATATTTTAATAATAAACTACTGAGTTACAACTCATATCCAAAATATCTGGGTATCACAGTGGATAGAACACTCTACTTCAAAAATCATTTAGAAAATACATCTGCCAAGAAATAATATTACTCCTAAACTATGTGGAACAACCTGGGGTGCAAAATCATCCACTCTTAGGGCTTCAGCTCAGCCTGGTTTACTGTCTTGCTAAATACTGCTTCCCGGTATGGATGAACAGCTGTCACATTCAACGCAACCATGAGTATAATTAGTGGTTGCATAAAGAGTATTCTCACTTCTTGGCAGGAAAGATTAGAGAAAGGGAATACAAAAAATAGCTGCCACTCTTGAGCTACCAATACATGAGGACATGCAAGACGCCGAGCTGCAAACGTTTAAATTCAGATCTCCTACAATCCTATCGGCAAGTCAACTCCTTGAAGATGATTGCAACTCGGACAGCAAATAGGATTCCTGAGTAACTGAAGCTCCAGATCACTTTGATACATTGGATCCTACCACATGCCTGCAGAAATAGAACTAGGCCATTATGAATTGGGGAAATTAGATAGTATCAGAACTTCCCGTGGTCTGTGTCGGAACTTTAACGGCATATCCAGGAAATTCATCAGACTTTTTCCATCCTACAGACTATGCGTTAAACTAGATTATTCCTTAATATAAAATTATTAAAATTGTAAATATGTTTTTGGTTTGTTGTGTACAGTTGTAAGTACTACATGTCCAATTAGTGTCTAACTTAGACATATGACTTGTTGTTTGTCTTTCACCCATGTGAGCCATAAGTGTGAATTCTTGATCAGTTTAACATATTTAATGAATATAAACGAATTATTACATTTGCTAATAATTTATCCTGCTAAGTTTCTGTACTCTAAATTGAAAAATGTAATTAATATAAAGGAAATATGAAATTTGATAAACATTTTTCTTGATAAGTTACTGGATTTTAATTAAAACTGAAGCCAAAGGACAACGCACTTATCAGACATAAAAGCAATCTCTGTCTATGCTTCATTCTCAGTGCTTATAACAACCTTTGTGGGACGTTATGATGACTATTATTGCTTGCTCTTTGTAATGTATGTTCTTGATATGGGAAATTAAATTAGCGGATGTAATTTTTGATAAAAAGTGGTCTAAATGTTGCAACATTTGAATTTATTTACTGATTATTGTAAATTTTAGGCAAATTTTTGACGAAAAGATAAGAACAAAAAAACAAGGCTTGAAAAAACGCAATTAAAATCAAAACATATGTAAAATTCTGAATGACAAAATATTAAATGATTAAATACGTTCTAAGAATATAAATTTTGAATATATTTATTTTTTTTATAAAATAAGTTATTACATGAAAATATTAAACAATGCCTCATTATTTATATCCCAACAAAAAAATGTATTCATTTGAATGGCTTCTCTGGTGGTTTAGCGTTTACATTTTTCGCGGTTGCTCGTTGTCAATACAGTATTTTGGTTAAGGCACGCACGAGCATAATAATTATTAATAGTCAAAAAAATAGCATTTATTGCGTTCAAATATCAAAAGCATTAAGTACATCTAGTATAGTTAATACCAAAATAGATTTTTGTTGTAGTTTTCATTTCATATTACTATAAAGTTTATTTTCTTACCACTATTTAAATATCGTTGCATAGAATAATAACGCTTCATTCCGTCATGGTTCAAACTTCCGTTTAAGTTCACTGCAGCTAATTCGGTTAATTTTACCTTATATTTGCGAATACTCACGTTATGGGTAACACAATATCATTTTCCTTAAGTATCTCTCATAAATTCTTTGAATAAAGGCATTCCATAAAGTACAGTTTTAAATTAATTTTGTTATCAGTTTGAACAGTATAACTGATATTTTACTACACTGTGCTTCGTTGTTTTCTTATCAGTGCTGAATTTGCTCTTAACTTTTTTTCCAAATAAATCTCTATTTTCTTGCCTACTACTATTTGAGGAATTATTTTTGGGTTGCCTGAATTCCTGAGACTTGAAATGTATTTCTTTAATTAAATTTTTAAGCGGAAAATGCTAATAATTAATGAAATTGCTTATTTAATAAATTTACCGTAGCTAACTGTTGCTGCCTAGGGTAATTTTTGAGCTGTAATTTCATTCAAATGTGTCAATTGAAAAGATGTGTGCAGTGGAGATCATTTCGCCTTAACTTTGACTTTTTACTGTTCGACTTGGCTGAAGAAGCTGAAGATTTCCATCTCAATTTATTAATTGGGATTTAGGGCTGGAAAGTCATTTAAATTATCCTAGTAATTGTGTTGAGTTATTGAGCTATGTTTATCTTATCTTTTCCTGTTTAGTGTTTGTATTTTTACCAGGATAAATCTGAAAGCAGGGATTTTGGCAGTTTCGCACATTTCCATATAGGAATTCTGTTAAACCTAATATTAACAATGGGTAAGATCCATTAATTACAAGTTATTAAATAATTTTCCATAGATTTCCGATTTATTAAGATATAAGCTCAAAATTGACTACATTGGACTATTATTAAGTCCTATATTGGGTTTTATGGTTAAATTTGTTTAGTTTTTGATAGCTGTACCTTGTAAATGTCTTAATTATTTATGTTATATTAGTAAGACTTAATTTTAAAAGTGACTTTGTTGTCGATGATAAATTTATTATATTTTGTTACGTATTTTCTTTCTGGGCGTATCACGATGGCCCTAATTTATAGGAAAATAAATTGATTTTATATGTTTTAAAGTATTTCTGAATTGAATAAAATGGCACTGTGATATATGTGTGGTCTCGTTCACTTTCAGTTTGACTCCAGTTTATTTTTTTGTATTCGGTTACATTGTTTAGGAATTTGAGACTGATCAAATTAAGGTAAAACTCAGTAAACTATCAACAGGAAGTTCATTTGGGCTAGATCGTCACATTCCAGTCATAGGAATTTGCGCTAGCGTTTTGTACAGACCATTTAGAAACACCCTGTACATGAAAATTACTAGGTACAAATTTTGTTAACAACTTACTCGAAAGTTTTGGGCTTCCCATGACTCTAGAAAGGATAAAAGGTAAAATATAAAAAAAAAACTTATTATTTAAATTTGATAGTGTCCTGTACGGTGGATGGCAGAGTGCTGTACAGAATAAGCAAAAACAAATACTCTAAATGGAATAATACCACGATGACATGGTTAAGTTAGTTATACTAGATAAAACACACTCATATTAAACTCAATAATGCAGTTCCATAAGTCCATATATGCAAGAGATAATCAGCATTGCAATGTAAAAAAAAACTACAAAAATGTCTGGACGAAAGAAGAAAAAGATAGAAAATTGATAAAGCGGAAGGCAATTAAGAGTTAGAAGCCAAAGTATATCAGAACGGAATTTTATACCTTTTCATCAAGTGACTCTAATCACTATCTTGTATAGCAGACAGCAGATGAGTTACAGCAGTAAATAAGATCAAGTGCTCTACTGGAAGTCATACGATGTAGACGTAACTCCAAACTTCAAAATAAACTCTATATCAAACTGGGCCACGAATTTTCATAAATCTGTGCGAAAATTTGTCATAACATGTTACCAAGAAAAGAATGTAATAATTTTGTACCGAATGTCTCAAAACGACTGGCTCAGCAAAATCTAGTTTCAAAAACTTAAATTAATGAATAAAATTTCAATTAATATCATAAAATGTTGGATTTAATCAATATCAATAAGTGCAAATCAATTGTAACTCCTCCAACTTATATATATATATATATATATATATATATATATATATATATATATATACATATATATATTACTGACAATCCTTTAAGAGAAATATGTATAGAATGAGATAAAAATCCTTTTAAGTTTTTAATAATTTTGTACCGAATGTCTCAAAACGACTGGCTCAGCAAAATCTAGTTTCAAAAACTTAAATTAATGAATAAAATTTCAATTAATATCATAAAATGTTGGATTTAATCAATATCAATAAGTGCAAATCAATTGTAACTCCTCCAACTTATATATATATATATATATATATATATATATATATATATATATATATATATATATATATATATATATATTATTGACAATCCTTTAAGAGAAATATGTATAGAATGAGATAAAAATCCTTTTAAGTTTTTCGATCTAGACAAATTCAAACAAAAATATTTACAATTAAAGCCGAATTTTAAACCGTAACACATTTAGCACTTTTATTTTAAAGATTTTGTAAACTCAAGTCCTGTACATTGAAAAATCCCATTCTATTTCGTATGCATTGAGTTTCAAAATAGAAAAGCCGTTAAAGTCCTGAAAAATCGAATCAAGTCCCTTGGTAGGACTAAAATACGACTGTCCTGTGTCGTTCCTTCGCAACCGTAAATACAATTTTTGTTGACTTTACTGCATGGTGCCTTGGGACGCACTTTATTCAACAAGTTCCCAAAACGATTTTCGAATCAATAAGAGCTATTTTAGCTGCAAAATACAGGCTGTATCCGAATTTGAGGATACTACTTTGCCAGTGAGTATCGAAGAAAAGTTTATAGTGTCAAGAGAATAACTTTTTTTTTTTTAATTTATTATTGAAAAAATCCTCTGTTAGTATTTTTTCTAAATGTGACTGATATATTTTTAATCAACTTTAGTGAGAGACTACTTGACATATATATATATATATATATATATATATATATATATATATATGTATGTATATGTATATGTATAGGTATATGTACATGAATATGTATATGTATATATATTTTAATGTTTTTTTACGCCCAATTTTTAATGGGATTGAGATATTTTGACGAAACTGTCAAGGTATTTGATATAACATAGGATTCGTTTAGAGTACAACTACAAACCTGCTGCAGACCTTTTAAAACTGAGACATTTTCAACTTTTTTAGTAGTCATTGTTGTTTTTGATCAGTTTGGTAAAATATGAGGGTAGATTCCTCCCCCCCCCCCCTATGGGGGTGTGTTTCAAATCTATTGAACTGACGCTAGTCTTTACTCTTAATTTATACGTGACGCACCTTAAAATTCAGACATAATAATTCGTTTCATTACGATCAAACTACTTTTCTAGGAGCTTAGTTCAATTTTTATCTTATTTAGATGGTTTCTGCGACCAAAAATACATAAGGATATGATGGATACTATGTCGCTAGTCTGAAAATTTTTAAGTTATTGGAAATCTTGACATTTTTAGAATAGCCCGATTTTTGGTATTTACACTTGTGTGTAAAATTTTTTCCCATAATTTCCTGTCAAAAAATCTATATTTTTCCACTGTATGGTGATCTAGAAATAGGATGGGACAGGTTTTAACCATTCTTCGGAGGGACAAAAAATCGGAGATTTTTCACATTGTTACTACAAAAAATGTCCTAAAAAAAATGGAACATAGACCAAAAGCACATAGCACGATACAATTGTATGTATGTGCGTAGAATAGCGGTGTGTACAGGGTGTCCGGATTTCCTTGTTTTTGCTGGGTAGCTTCGCTATTTTTAAAGTTAGCGGGATGCGGTTTTCGCGAAGTGTACTTTTGCGTGAAACGAAAGTTGTCGCAGACAGAATTTACACAGCAGTGTTAGATTTTTAGATACAGGGTTTCTTTAGAAAATTTGCCATTTTAGAACACTCCTCGTATTTTGGTTATTTCCTAGTTTTTTTAACAGTTAAAAAAGTAAGTACTGATTTCACGTAAAATTCAGTGGCGTCGTTACTTTTTCTCTAAGTACTGTTGTTTTTTAGATATATATATATATATATATAAAATTTGTGTTTTTTTTAATGGAACACCGTGTATATTTATAGATCGTTGCATTTCGCTTACTAAGGGCGTTTCAACGATATGTAATACTTAATAATTACTTTTTCGTTTAAGCCATTAAATTATACTTTTTAGTTTACATGTTTTAATTTTTTTAGGAGTCTGTGGAAAACAAAATTAAAAAAAAAACTTTCAAAATGCGATTGTCAAATTCTCAAATTATTATAAGGCTTTTGCTTGTATATCTACTACTGGTGTCAATTTTTAACTTATTATTACGTATTATTCATAGTTTATTTATTATTTTGTCAGTTTCTGATATATTATCCAGTTATTTATTTTCCTATAATATGGCTGCAAATGAATCTTTTGAAAACCGCCACAAATATGATATGCTTTGTTGTTTCAAACAATGCAATTAAGATTGCCACGCAAATGTATTTATATATGTATGTGTTTCATTAAATATTATATTCTGGGATTTTTATATTCATATTATTATATATAGGTATCTGGAAAGGAGGCAACCCCATAAACCGATATTTAACCGCATTAAAAGGAATTTAATAAATTTCGGGACATTCTTCAAGCAGCGGCCAAAAGTTTATAATAAACCACAACAAGAAATCCAGGAAATAAATGTCCTGGCACTTTTAGTTTTTTAGATATACTCAATTTTCCAGGGCGCTGGATTGGTACACAGAGTCTCATAAGATGGCTTGCTAGATCCCCGGATGTGTCGGTAATTGTTTATATATATTTTATATAATTTATAATACTTAACATCATACGATGCGGGATCTAAGAAACACCACGGATAAGGAATTCAGAAGTTTAGCGGGTCGACCCCTTGTTTTACTTAATGCTTTACGCAGAATAAGAAAAGTATGTTGGTATTGTATTCAACATGATGGTTTACAATTTGAACAGTATCTTTAATTCTTGTTATTTTTTTATATAATTTATTATAATTGAGTAATTTAATCTATAATAAAATATTTTCTATAATGTAAATAAATGTTGCCCATTTGGTTATACGTCTAGCAAGGTGTTGTTTAAACTATAATCTTGATCTACTTTTCACTGCCTCCTAAGAAAATTAAAACACGTAATCTAAAAAGTATAATTTAATGACTTAAACCAAAAAAAAAAAAAATATTAAGTGCTATATATCATTGAAAAGCCCTTAGTAAGCCGAATGCAATGGTTTATGAATATACGGTGTGTTCCATTAAAAAAAAATAAAAGTTTGATTTATATCTAAAAAACAGTAGCACTTAGAGGAACACTAACGACGCCACTGAATTTTATGTGAAAAACTTTGTTTGAGTTAATATTTACCTTCTCGATAACTAAAAAGAGAATCGCCCTTGTACCTAAAAAACTAAGAGTGCTGTGAAAATTCTGTCTACGGCATCTTTCGTTTCTCGCAAAAGTAGCACCGCTTCGCGAAAACCGCATGCCGCTAACTTTAAAAATAACTGAGGTACTCGGTAAAAACAACGAAATCCGGACACCCTGTACACTGCGACTTGGTAGATCTATTGCTCCCCTATTGCTGCCAAGTCGTAAGAGTTGCCTTATCAGCTAAAGCAGATTCTCCAGTCCTATTTCCCTCAGGAACCTTAGGATGTTAGACGGCTTCAAGGTGAGTAGCTCCCCTTCTTCGATTTGGTGTGTTCCCAAGAATCGTATCCGAGGGTTTTCCAGAATGTCGTACTCTGATAGGATATGAATAGAGATTTCTTCCCCTCTCCCACCCCCGCCTCGCAGAATCTACACTTTTCTTCTTATACCTGTCCGAGTTTCTTGAGATTTCGCTTCAGGTGACAATGCCCCGTCCGGACCTCTGTCAGAACTTTGAGTTGGTTTTTACACAGGCTTATGCATTTTTTGAATCTCTTCTGGTCGTAGTTCCCAAGAACTGTCTTCGCTTTTCTCAATCCTTGCAGCTCCCTCCAATAATTGGATTTTATGCTTTTTTCTTCATTTTTAGTTTTTCCAGCATTACGCTGCTCTAGCCCCAGAAATGGTGTCTCAGCCCCTTCCTCACGAGAATGTCTACAATTTCAATTCCCTCTATCCCGATGTGTACCGGTACCCACATGAGGATGACTTTATTATTCTTACTCAAATCATTTAATTCCTATAGGCATTCCCAGACCATCTTGAAGCTGATAACTTGAGAGCTCGGCGCACTGATGGCTAATTGACTATCCGACATGATCATCTTTTGGCCGTAATAGTTTTTATATTTGTTGAATTGAATACATTTCCTAATGGCATGTATTTCTGCTTGGAAAATGCTTGGTGACTTACCTAAGCTTTCGTAGTGTCTGGTGCCAGATCCATATACTCCTATTCCTAGCACAATATAATTAGTACCCCTTCAATTGCTACTTTATTGACTTAAAAAAATTGTTACATAAATGAGTAAATCTGCAATTATTTCACTGATCGCGTTTAAAACACATCGTAATTTATTTTTTATTTTTCAATGCAATTTTTTCAAAGTCTTGAAGCGAAATTAACGTTCGACATGGGTGACCTCATTAAATTAAGTTGGATATAATCTACTAAATCATTTAATTTGAAGCCTAGTATGGTCTGGTTTTCATATTTATTATTCAGGTAAGATACTTTTTAACGTTGAGTTTGTCAAGACTCCGTGCCGAAGGCGCATTGAAATAATATTATATTCTAACAAACTGAACAGATTCTTTTTGCTTGGTTAGCTGATCGATTGTCATTTTTAGATAGCTTTGGGAACCGATTACCAGATGAGTAAATGTGAACATTTACACATAAACCAAATCATGACGAATTGTAAATATGAAAAAAGAGTAGAAATTCGAAAAAAAGGAGAGAAAAATAATTTTGAAATAACTTTACTTATACAAGGCATCCCAAGAAAATGTTGTACATTGTTTTATTTCTTTTTTAAATGTAACGAGCTAAATTTTTTATCCAAATTGAAGTCTCATTGAACCTTAAAGTTTATTTGCCTTAAAATGTGGCGTTGCCAAATTATTAACTTTTTAAATATTTTTTTGTCGAAATCAGTATTTGATTTAAATTATATATACCTACACCACGGATCTCTACTTTAGTGTAAAAATTTGTAAGGAATCTTAGTCAAGATCATTTTATCTCACAATTCCCCAATATTTATTTTTTTTTAATAAAGAATGTCTAAAATTGTTATTTAAATATCGATATTTTCAACTCCATTTACAATATTTTTTTAAATGGAACACCCTATATTGAATGATTAAATGTCAAAACTGATACATTTTTAACATATGAGAATAAAGAAAATCGTGAAATAAGACATTTTCTGATATTTAAATAAAGTAAGTATTAGTTAACTATATTTCTTTCAATTCTTATAACACTGTTACACATTATACATTTTTAATTTTTGGTTG
Source organism: Diaprepes abbreviatus (assembly GCA_034092305.1). NCBI lineage: Eukaryota > Metazoa > Arthropoda > Insecta > Coleoptera > Curculionidae > Diaprepes > Diaprepes abbreviatus. The sequence goes on from JASJET010000139.1 coordinate 14,599,810, forward strand.
GCTACTGATATTTTTTTGGTTTTCTGCGTCTTTTAGTTTTTAGAGTGGGAAAGAAGAATATAAAATATGAGCAACCCAATTTGCAAGCAATCTACTGAATTTTTAAAAGTTAAAAAAAATCAATTTGTTACAAAACATACTTTATTTTGTACAGAAGAAAGTATAATATAATTAAATAAATTATTTCATTGCCTTTTTTGCTTGTATTCGCCGGGATCGGTAAAACGTTTGAGGGTCCAACAGTAGTGCCCCTATATGTTTGGGGTCCATTATCCACTATACTGCTTCTTCATTTGCATAATTTGATGGTGAAATTTTTTTCCGTGTTCCTTTAAAACTGCACCTAAATTGTTAGGGAAGAATTCCAAATGGAAGTGATGAAAATGCAGCTTAAGCGACTAACGTCTTGTAAGACTGGATAAGTTTTTCTACTAGATCTTTGCAGTTCTCCGATTTCCTGTTCCCTAGGAAGTTGTTACATATATTTTTAGAGGCAGTCCAAGCTCTATTTTTTTCTCGAAAATGTAGTTTTTAAGTCCTAGTTTGCTTACAATTCATCTTATTTTATACGAGATTGTGAAAAAAGAATGTGTTTCTTGTTGTCCAGTTGTCTGTATCCCAAAGTAATGAAGTTAGCTCTACTTATAATATATACATACACATAAATATATATAAATATATATATATATATATATATATATATATATATATATATATATATATATATATTTATCACCCTCAAAAAGTGAAAGTGTGGTGCGGTATATTTTACAAAGAAGTTCTTATTTCTCTGATGGTACTCTAACTACTGCGAGATATTTGGAGTTTATTCAAAATGACCTTGTTCCTGTTCTAATAACCTGTATCCAGACCAAAAGCCCGATACGTTTCAGTTTAACATTTTTTTCCAACATGATGGAGCGCCACTTCACTAGGCTGCTTCTGTCCGTTGTTATTTGGATGAAGTTTTTCCGAATCGTTGAATAGGCAAAAGAGGGATAATTGAGTGGCCAGGCAGATCACCAGATTTGAGCCTCTTTGATTTTTTCTTGTGAAGATATTTAAAAATTAAAGTATATTTGTCTGACAATTTAGAAATCCTAAAACTTTGAATACGTCACAAAGTATGAAAAATAACTTGGTCTTTGTCAGATTGGTAACGGAGTCCAATTTCAACATCTAATTTAGATGGTATCGATTTTTTTGCATATTTTAAAGTTGTACAGTAATTTTTCTTCACAATTTTCTTATGTAACCAATATCGATGTCTACCTTGTTGTATGTAAAAAAGTGACTTTTTTAATTCTCAAAAAAAATGAGGTTTACAATTAAAAAATATCGATGGCGTATTAGCTCCTTCTTGATTTACCCCGTATACTTCTGCATCAAGCAAAAAACTATATTCGATAGGTTCGAGCGCTTTTCAAACAAATATGCATTTACCTTAAGCACTATATATATATATATATATATATATATATATATATATATATATATATATATATATATATATATATATATATATATATATATATATATATATATATATATATTAATAAGTTATTCTCATTTACCGGAATGATTATTCTCTAAAATTATTAGAAGATGGAGATAGCTTAGGACAGAAGAGTGAGCGACAAGAAACAGATTTCATTTTCACAATCCTGTATTTGAACGGGAATTTTAACGAAAGTAATGTAAATTGTCAACAGCCACACCCTTCAACGTATATTGGCTTTTGGTATAATGAAGCTTTATTAAATTCATTGAAAGGATTGCCCACGACATTCAGGAAAGGTAAATGATAATTTACTTTTTGTTTAATGGCAAAATTGGTTGTTGGTTAACTAGAGTTTAGATGTGGCAAGAAGTCTTTGGTCAGTACCATATATGTGAAAAGTTTTTATATTAATGGGTCATTAGGAGGATCACTAGATATAATCAAAACTAGACTCTCAAATGATTCAGCATTATCAGATTGAATCATGTGTTTAAATATAGATGATTATTGACCTACAGAAATAATATCCTGAATTGAGTAGTAAAATCCATGTTATCTCGGTATAATACGCACACTATATTTCTTAAAGCATTGAATATATTAGGTTCAATCTATATAAAGAAAATCTATTTGACACATAAACCAGTCAAAAGGAAAGTTATTAGGGTAAATTCTGCGAAAAATAGGAATATATTTCCCCAAGGGATCGTACAGGGTCAAAATGGGGAAAAAAGAAATCACACGATTTCATGGAAAACGTTTAATATATGAAAAGTCGCCATTGTCTTTTTAAGGGAAAAAGCTGGGAAAAAGAATCCTGAGCAAATATGTTACGAAGGGTGTTGTACAAATATTTAAATTTAATCATTATTTGCTAATACTATAATACGAACGACTAGCTTTTTAAATGGGCAACAAAATTCACATTTACTAAAATGAAGTGAACAAAATATATTAAAACTACCAACAGCAATATTATTGCATAACAGGATGACAAATTTAAGAACCAGAATATATTTTCCGATGGTTTTCGAGACGCTGAATATCCATCTGAAAGCAGAATTGAACCAAAATGCAGACTATTATTCACAGGTAAATTCCGCTGGTACAACAATCAATTTGTTGTTACATTTGTGAAGGCGACGATACAAAACAAGACAAGAATAAAAACATGAACGATACTGGCTGTATCGATATTTCAAATATCGATACTTTTATGCCAACATACCGGCAATCAATATTTTTTATTCAATAGGTATCAGAACATTTTATCGATATATTGGGAGATATGACCAGGTCTTAATTCTAACATAAAAGTGCAAAAATCACAGTTTTTCACTACTTTTGAGGTTATGTAACAGGGCAAGTTTTTGTTACTAAACTCTGTATGCTAGTTGAAACTGCTAGTGTTCCCTTTCAAAATATTCTTGGATTTAAATTGATATTTACATTTTTAACATATCGTGAAAATTATCGTCATTTACAAGATTGAGGATTGAATATAACGGACTAAATTTTTTGAAAAACTCGAATTTGTGTCTGAAATCCTGTACTCGGGTGTTTCTGAGGTCGTTGAATAGAAATCAATTAAAATTTTCCAAATTTTCATATTTAAGATGGCGTATTCACTATAATTCATAAGATAGCAGAGTTTATTCATGTAGTCTTTATTCAATGCTATAATGAGTGTAATCTGCCAGCTTAAAAATTGAAGTACATAAGCCATCCTATAAATGAGAATTTGGAAAATTTGAATTGATTTGCGTATTCAGCGACCTTAAAAACCCCTGAGTACAAAGTTTCAGTCACAAATTCAAGTTTTTTAAAAATTTTAGTCCGGCATAGTGAAAGCGTCAACTTGGAAGTGATAGCTTTAAAATTATGAGTACACTATCATTTTCATATATCTTGATAATCCTCGCTTCGAGGTCGCTATTCTTGCTTGGATTTGAAAGTCTGATCAGAGACCTTAACTTTGAGTCGTCATATTGAATTTTCTATGGGTTGTACGAAAAAACTGATATCACCAATCGAAAGAGCATCTCCTAAAATAGCCCTGGTAGTATATAGATGAGACAAAAATTAACTTTTTTAAAAAGTAAATCAATCCATCCAAGATTGGACGGTTGGCCGTGAACGGATTACTATGCCCAACTAATAAATTAAATTGACGATATTTTAGACATGAAAGAAGGTATTGATATATATCCAAGTAGGTTTTGAGCAGGAAGACTAGTAATATAATTATTTCTATGGGCGGAGCTAAGCACGATACCCCTCTCGCTCGAATGTCACTGAAAAGAGAGATGTTATTGTCCTATTTCGCTCTGTATTCATATAAAATTGCTGCATATAATAGTATGATATACAGACTAATCCATGTCCCACTTTCAAAAGAAAATTATAAAAAAAGAACTGAATCGTATTAAAACACAAAACAATGGATATGAACCACAATTAATTGATATATTAATAGACAAAAAAAAAACAATAAATTTAGTGTACCCCATTCAACAATCTAATTTAAAATATAAGGGCTCATTAATGTACATACGACCGACATCCATAAAAATAATAAAATTTCCAAAACAAAAAGATCTTAATATATCTTTTAAAACGAACAACCTGTTAAGCGCTCATACGAGTATTAAAAACAATAAAGATAAAAATAATAAGAACAATTTTCAGGAGTGTACAAAATTAATTGTAGTACTTGCTCCAAAGTCTATATCTGTCAAACAAGTAAAAGTTTCAGAAAACATTTAGATGAACATAAAACAAGTTATGAAAATTCAAAAACAAACTCAACATACGCCAACCATTTACTACAAGATAAACATAACTTTGACAAAAACTTAAAAATTTTACATGTCGAAAATGAAGGAAAAAAATTTAATTTATTGGACACATTAGAAAGCAATAAACTCAAATATACCAATACATTCTAAATGACCAAATGTTAAACATTTTGATATAGAATAGAAAAATCCAACCAATGTAATATTAAATGCAGGTAAATAATTTGAATATATAATTTCATAATCTTAAATATTGTTCAGTTGTTCCAGACTACCTTCCGGAGAAGCCACTGTGTGGCGAAACAGGCCAAGGTATTAAATACAATAGTTGAAATTTGCAACAAATGTGGTGCTTTTGTGTGTTTTTCATTTCAGAAATAATTAACGCTACAGTTATCTTTGTTTATAAGGAAATATAAAAAAAAAACATTTTTTACATTAGAAAAATGGAGTGGCTTTTCCACAATAAGTAAATAAAAAAACTCTCCATAGACAGATTAACGTATCTTAGCAACAAAACCACTTTTATCATGTACTCATTTTTTTTTTAAATTGGGACTATCTTTCAAGAAATAACACTAACAAAAAAGTTTTTTTTGCTAAAAGTTTGGATAAACAAAAAACGCTAATTTTAATGGTTTTTCCGTATTTTTGCAATAACTAATTAATAACATGAATCACGCCTTACCTTAAATTATAGGTCTTCTTACTTCCCATATCTTATTATTTAAACTTTTTTCTCTAATCAATACCTGAACTTCCAAAATAAAAATTCATTTCTTGGCTTCCTCATACTCTCGTAATTATCGAACATTACCAACCGTTGCTAGCTATCATGGCTAGTCTTGTATTTGTCTCCTTTGTAACTTCCAATAGTCGATTGTCCCTTACCACGAAATGTCTGAAATACACTGGATCTATTTTTCACTGATTGTACTAATTATGGAAGTGTGATTTTAATTACTTTAATACCTACTTTGTCCACCAGCTCTGCCTTTCCCTGTTTATGATCTGTTTCCAAAACTAAAAAAAAAATATAACCCTAACACAAAATTTTGAAGAGATGAAGAAGTTATCACTGCCGTAAGTTAGTAAGTTGAGGAGATTGAGCAACCTTCTCTTCAGAAAGCCACATCAATGTCTAGCAGCTGGTTAAAAAGGATTAATTCCAATTATTCATTTAGGAACCGTATGAGAGTTCTACCTACTAATAAATTGTAAATTATCTGATCAATACGATTCATAATCGATTTTGTTTAAGGCCAACCTAAATATGTAATAAGTAAAAATGTTACTTATTTTCCCCATGACAAAGCCTATAATTTATAAGACATCAATATTCTGATAAAACCTGTTTTCAAAAATGAGCAGGAACATTCTATCATTTGTAAAAATAAGTTTAATGTAGCTTATTTATGAGTTATCATATTAGTACAGTTAGATCAAAAAAAAATATTGATCTACTGAAATTATTTTTACTTCGTGTCCTTAAAATAAACCAGTATGAGCACAATTTTTTAATTCAACCTTGTTCAGTAGATATTTGTATTTCTCTCGTGTTTATGGTTGTAATTAGAAACACTTATAGACAGAGTTATATATTATGAATAAAGTTAGAATATTTGTCTATAGACTACCTCTATAAATTAAGAGAATACTTAATTAAAAATAGACACACTCAAAATATAAATAATGTTTAATTTAATAAAATTATGACGCAAATTAAAGACAATATAAATATAACTGGAGAAAGAATTACAAAACCTAGAAACGATAATCAAATTCAATTAGTTCGCTTCTGCTCTATTGATGAGTTGGTGATTGACATTTTATTGAGTAGAATAAATGGGTTTGTAAGATACAGTTGTTTTAGTGAAATAATATCCGTGCATCTTCAATAACAGCTCTTCGCCGGACAATCAGAAACTAATCAGAGCCAATCAAATGATCCTAAAACAGTTTTTAAACTGTCAACTGACTGTTTTTGTAAACTCTGGTTGGCGCTGACTGGTTTGTGATTTCTCTACGAACAGGCCCAATATTCGTTTGAACTAAATAAAAATTAATTAATCTGTACAACGGAACTAGAGAGTATATTGAAAATTCAGTAATACTTGTGGACTAGCTATTTTTTTTTTTTAATTATTTTTTCTGTTTTAATAATAGTAAGAAATTTTTACTATGGAAAGTTATTATTAATTTCTTCTATAGTTCTTTTGGCAGTTAACCACTGAATAAAACCTAAGGCGAGTTCTTTTATTCCATCGATGATTTTGCGCACTAATCTGAAATCTATCAAACCGTTCTTAAAATAAAGCGATAAAAATGCGATTAATCATTACACCGTTCTTTTTTTTTATCGATGGACGCATCAACAATCCATCGAATCCATCGGCTTCAGACCCCGATGAATGCGATGGACAGGTAGTGGGGGAAAAAAATAACTTAATTTTGAAGGTTATGTTTTTATTTCTCTGTCTTGGAAAGAAATAATTGCCACTATTTTTGATTTATTGTTCTTTATATATAAAAATGACGAAATTTCTATATTACATAAAAATATTTATATAAATATAAAATAAACTTCCAAATAAAATATTGGATTTTTAAGGTTAGGTTTTTGGAAAAATGTCATATGTCAATCGGAAATGAGCGTTCTTAAATTCAACATAATTTCACTGAAAATCCATTTATGACATCACAAGAACCCATCGGACTAATTCAGCGCTTTTTCATCGATGGAATAAAAGAACTCGCCTTTAATGCCTCGAGGAATTATTATTATATATAGTGTTGACATTATAAATCCAAATATACTGCAATATTTTAATTACTCAAAATTTTTTATTTTTTAGGTTGAAAAATAACAACACCAATAGTCATCCAAAATTCAAAAAATTGGGGATACATAATCGTTTTTCAAAAACCCATAAAAATATAAATAATATTTTAAAAAATTTATCTTCAATTGCTATTATCACATTCTGAGTGTTATTTTCTCCCTGACTTGTTATTACCGGTTTAATCTTCATATCTGTCAATATTGTTCTCTGGTGAACCTGTCTTTAAAAAATGTTCAGTGTGATTTACACATCTTTCCCAACCTTCGGACAATAATCTTTTAAAGCTTCAGTCCATCTTTACCAACAGGTTGGGTACCAGATTCTAATTTGCCTATATTAGTTCTATAGCGTTAAAGTCGCAGTGGTATAATGAAAGTCGTCGTAATACCATGCGGCTTCGCCAACAACCATATGCAACTCGGTGTGTAAGTGAAGTAAAATGCGAACAGAAAATGCAAACTTTGCTCCATCATATCCTTTCCGTGTTAGAGGATGCACAGTTTGGATAAATTGCGATAAAACACAATTTCTCCCATTTCAAAACTATCGAGATGATGGCCTACCTGTACCACCTTTTCGAGAAGAAAGTCAAAACTTACTCTTCCCGTACCGTGATCGGCAGAGGTACATGTTTTGTCTCTTACTAGACTCACCAGGATACCGAAATGTACCTACTTGTGCACAGGAGAGATCGAAAGGAAGTATGCAATACTGCACGCGGCTTCGCCAACCTCCCGCCGGATGGCGTATATATGTTTATGCGGCTTTTACGGATTCCTCCGTGCGAGATGCAATAGCAGTGGATATATCCACATTATGCTGTTATAGTGCTGCAACCACATTCAGCCAACGTACAACTATATGCAACTCGGTGTGTAAGTGAAGTAAAATGCGAACAGTAAATGTAAACTTCGCTCCATCATATCCTTCCCGTGTTAAAGGTTGCACAGTTTAAATAAATTGCGATAAAACATAATTTCTCCCATTCCACCACCATCGAGATGATGAGCTACCTGTACCACCTTATCGAGAAGAAAGTCAAAACGTACCTTCCCGTACCGTGATCGGCAGAGGTTCATGTTTTGTCTCTTACTAGACTTATCAGGATACCGACATGCACCCACTTGTGCACGGAAGAGATCGAAAGGAAGTATGCAACACTGCACGCGGCTTCGCCGACCTCCCGCCGAATGGCTTATATATGTTTATGCGGCTTTCACGGATTCCTCTGTGTGAGATTCAATAGCAGTGGATCAACGAACTCTCCCACTCAGGCCTATGAACTGGATATATCCATATTATGCTGTTGTAGTGCTGAAATCGCATTCAGCCAGTGCATATAATAAGCAATCCAGAATTGTTTCGGATAAATGTAGTACTTTTACAGTCCTATTAATTTTTACGATTTATCCAAATTAATGTTAAATTATGAACATTCTATTATATTCTCTAGTTTGGAATAAAACCAAAAAGAATTATTACCAAATTACCATTTCTGGACATCTAAACGACTTAAACTTAATTCTTTTTATATCACATGTCAACTTTATCAAGATATATTGTAGCTTTCAGGTTCTTCTACTGAAACTTAAAAATAATTACCTGTCATATGATCGAACCTTTTTTACTTTAAAGACGAAGATGTCAGATTTATTTTCTTTAAAAACAGAAAAACAAAGGACCGTAAAATCTAATGACTTTTAAAAATGATGTATTATTTTAGAGACATAAAATAAAATGGGGAACTTGTAAGTTCAAGAGAAAAGAAATTAAAAAGTGGAGATAATAAAACAAAATGATATATATATATATATATATATATATATATATATATATATATATATATATATATATATATATATATATATATATATATATATATGTATATATACATATGTAAGTGATGAATTTAATTAACTTGATCATTACATTAAAATCTGAATTTAATGATTTCATTTCAAATGATTGTCTTATAAGGATATCCGCAAATTTCCCAAAATGATATTTTTTCTATAACGCCCCCTAACCGTGTTCAATTGGCTTTATCTTTCCCATTCATTTAACAAGAGATTTTTCATTTTTCAAAAATTATTTTTTTGTCAGCCAACTAATCACTTACTGAAGAAACGATTATTGATTTTTCATTCAAATGATGTCTCTTGATGGAAAAATTTAAATATTGGTTGAAATATAATTTTTTAAAGATACGAGACATTTAAAAGTAAATTTTATCCTATAGATTTAAGATATTTCAAAAATTTTTCGCATTAATCTAAAACATTTAATCTAAATTGTAAAAAAACCGCAGTAAATTTGTTTTTAAATGACTTTTCCAGCTTATTTTTAATTAAATGTGATAGGTAAAGTTTTGTTTAACCAATAAAGTTTGAATAAATAAACAAAATAAAAGGTGGTAATACTTGATCATCGATTCCTAGGCCTCACTGGGCCTTTTACATCCCACCATACTGTAGGTCATTCGAGGCTGATCGCCTTGAATGACCTACAGTGAATCCAAGCAGCCTCGTTAATTGAACTTGCCTACCTGCATCCGGTAAATAAACTGAATCTCCGATATATCTCTGTCTCAGTCCGTTGAGTGCTGATCACTCTCTGAGGACATGTTCAACAGTTTCATTCTCCTCTAGACATCATCTGCATGTCGGGTCGTTTTCGACACCGATCTTATGAAGATGGCCCCTTAAGGACAATGTCCTGTCAACAATCCCACCACAATTCATAGTTCTTTCCTTCCTAAGAGGAGAAGCTCCTTAGTACGCTGTGAGCTAGGTCCCGTTGTATGTTCCTTAGCACACCTCATTCCAGGAGCTCCCCTCCATGATTCAATAAATTTGCTTTTCAGCAGTAATTTTAATTCCCTTGTACCAACTTCAATTGGGACAGGTAGAATTGGTTGGGGTCCATATGGTTCGTTGCGGAACCCAACTTTGTCAAACGGTCGACTTCCTCATTTCCGTCTATACTTCAGTGCTCGGGACCCATATGAGTCTGATTGTGCAGCCGTTCCTTGCACTCAGACACCAGTGGTGAAGTTACTATTCTTGTTTATATCCCTCTCATAGAGATGGGTACGCTGTAAAATAGCATAGAAGATCCCTAGGCAACTGAGACGATAAACAGTCTTTAGGGCTTCGTTCTCTATGTTAAGTCAAGCGGAGGTAGGTTCATTGGGACTTCAAGAGGCCTAGCAGGAGCAGTTGTCATCGCACTGAATATTCCCAAACAAGCCATTGTTTGAAGTTGAAGGCGGTGTTTGCGTTTTGCTGTACAAGACTACATAGAATAGCGGCCTACGTTATCATGGGGTGGATCACCATAGCGTATACCCAAAATAGCATTCTAGGTGTCAGTCCCCATGTAGACCCAAAGGCTCGTTTACAAGCCTAGAAAGCACATATGTCCTTTTTTTGCAAACCTGGAGCATTATCGCTAGGTATCTAGAGCAATTTGTTGAAAATGTACATTTTTCGAGATAGCAGCGGGACGAGCTGTCGAATTGCCTCACAGCAAAGTTGTTGTCCCCTTAGTCATAAGAATACCTATCAAGTTCTAGTTCAAAATGCATCATTTTTTAAATAAAAACTTATCTTTAAAAACACGTCGATCCCTCTCCCCCCATATCTTACGGCTTGGATGACATATTTCAAAAATCCTAACTGCAATTTTAACATTTTCAGATGGCGGTTTCACGGTCAAATTACTTTTTGTTAGGCCGGTATTACACTATTTAAGCTCTTTGATAAAGATATTCTTTAAAATATTTTATTATATATCTTATAACCTTCAGTCTGTCAAATCTGAAATTTAGACTATACAGGGTGAGTCAACGATTGGATGAAGTAGGTTTGTGCCTTTTCGGTGAAATTAACAAAGAATCTATATTTATTGTTTGATACAGTTTATTTTTACGCAGATTTTAAAAATATTTAGGACTCTACAGGGTGAGCCAAAAAACTAGGACAGCATAAAGTTGTATTTTTTTAAATAGAATACCATTTATACGAATCGTATTTTCGATTTAGCTTATAATTTTAAATCTTTTTTATTAAGGGTTTACTATAACAAAACTTTATAGTTTCTGAGATAATTAAGTTTAAAGAAAAAAAGTCACATTTTCAAGCATCAATTCAATCCTAAATAACGTTTTCAATTTTGTGACAAATATATCCAAATTTGGAATTTAGCAAGGCCAAGGACAAGTTAACATAATTTTTACCTAATATTTGCAATAAACGCTACAGGGTGTTGAACACATCGGTTCAAATTTGAACAAGTTTAAATGAATAAATATCTTTTTTTTTTAAATGGTACACCCTGTATATTTTCATGTTATTTAATAGAGTAATAAAAACCCTAAAAGTTTTGTTTAATATATTCTATACCTATTTATAATAGTTTTTGAGATATTTCAGTTTTTATAATTTTCCATACTTTTTTACAGAAATAGTCTTTATTATCATAGTAGCCAAAGCAAAAACAATGTAAAAGAACATTTTTCTGTGTGTCAAATTTATAACCGCAATCGCTTCTTTTGGTTTTGTGTAGTGTAGTTTGTTTTTTTTTTGCATTTATCTTATATTGTAAAATGAATTTTCCAAAGAATGAGTTAATAGATATGATTTATACAATAGGAGAGGCTCAAAAAAATTGCCTTCTTGCTCAAAGAATTTACAAAATGAAGTATCCTGATCGACGCCAGCCTAATACCCATACTTTTCAAAACTTAATGCAAAGATTTGATTCTTCTGGTACTATTGATTATCCAAAACGTAAAGTGGTCAACAAACCAGTAACTAATGAAGAAAAAGAACTACAAGTATTGTTAAATGTTTAGGAAAATCCTTATATTGGTAGCCGTCAGTTAGCAGCATTATGTGAAACATCACAATCCACCGCTAATCGTACTACCAAGAAATATAGGTATCATCCATATCACATGGAATTACACCAAGAATTGCATGGACAGGATTTTGAAAGTCGTGTAAACTTTTGTCGTACAATAAATGCGGAGATTCAATTAAATCCAAATTTATTATGCAAGGTAATGTTTAGTGATGAAGCTACTTTTAGAAGTAACGGTGCCGTAAATAGACGCAATATGCATTATTATGCCAGAGAAAACCCATTTTGGATTAGAGAGGTGCAACATCAAAACCACTGGTCATTAAATGTTTGGTGTGGTATTCATCATAATCGAATTATTGGACCCCATTTTTTTTAATGAACCACTAAATGGCCATAGTTACCTGAACTTTCTACAAGAAGAACTACCCCAACTGCTTCAAGGTCTCGATAGGGATGAGCTCGACAGTATGTGGTTCCAGCACGATGGTGCGCCTCCGCATTACCATCGTGAAGTTCGTGCGTTTTTGGACCAACGATATCCGCAAAAATGGATTGGACGTGGGGGTTTCATTGAGTGGCCACCAAGGTCTTGCGACATCGCCCCATTAGATTTCTTCCTATGGGGTTATATTAAAAATAAGGTGTATGTTAATCCACCAACAACAGTGGAAGATATGCGAAACAGGATTAGGGATACCTGTAGAACAATAACGCCACTAATTTTGTCCAGGGTCCGAGAAAATCTGCAAAAAAGACTAAATTTGTGCATTGCACAAGAGGGTCATTTACTCGAACACTTATTAAAAAGAAATAATTAATCTCAGTATTTAATAGGTATTTTTTTTGTTTCAATTTAGTATAAAAGTAAATATGTATTTGCCTTGTCGTTATTGTTGTGTTAATTTTTTCACATTATGTTTAATTAAACTATTGCCGTTTTAATATAACGAATAATGTATTTCATCATATTTAACCACATTCTGTTTGTTTCTGTAGTTTCTTTTTTTTTATTTTACATGGCTACTATGATAATGAAGACTATTTCTGTAAAAAAGTATGGAAAATAAGAAAAACTGAAATATCTCAAAAAATATTATAAATAGGTATAGGATATATTGAACAAAACTTTTAGGGTTTTTATTACTCTATTAAATAACATGAAAATATACCATTTAAAAAAAAAGATATTTATTCATTTAAACTTGTTCAAATTTGAGCCGATGTGTTCAACACCCTGTAGCTTTTATTGCAAATATTAGGTAAAAATTATGTTAACTTGTCCTTGGCCTTGCTAAATTCCAAATTTGAATATATTTGTCACAAAATTGAAAACGTTATTTAGGATTGAATTGATACTTGAAAATGTGACTTTTTTTCTTTAAACTTAATTATCTCAGAAACTATAAAGTTTTGTCATAGTAAACCCTTAATAAAAAAGATTTAAAATTACAAGCTAAATCGAAAATACGATTCGTATATAGGTTGTCCTATTAAAAAAAATACAACTTTATGCTATCCTAGTTTTTTGACTCACCCTGTAGAGTCCTAAATATTTTTAAAATCTGCGTAAAAATAAACTGTATCAAACAATAAATATAGTTTCTTTGCAAATTTCACCGAAAAGGCACAAACTTACTTCATCCAATCGTTGACTCACCCTGTACAAGAATTCTAGAAAAAAAAAACACTAAAATGGAAAATGAACATATTTTTGCTGATGCAGGTGCTATAAGTTCTATAGTGACAATGTGTCTATCACTAAAAAAAACGGAAACGACGTTTGTGAGTAAGACCATGGGTTGCAAGATGTGATTTAAAAGAAATTCATCAAACTTTAGTTCAAGAACTAATAGGTGAAAATCCTAAGAGTTACAGAAACTAAGGGAAGAATGAAGCTAGTTTTAAATTTGTGGCTCTAAAAATTTCATCCTATATTTTTAGGCAGGCTACTTATTTAAGAAATCCTATCAGCATTGGGGATCGCTTTGTAGTTATCCTACGATTTTTGGCTGCAGGAAAACGTTTTGCTAGCCTACAATACAATACTCGTATACCTTAATGCACACTTTCAGGCATAATTCCAGCAACATGCCAACCTATCTATTACATTTTAAAGGATGAGTATCTAAAGGTAAGTTACAATATTAATAAAAATAAAGGTTATTGTAATTTAAAGCAATAATTACAATCATTTTCGGTAACAGTAGCCAAACTTAATACAGTATTGATCATATTGGATTGGTATTATTTTCTACTACAAAATTCGCTTCATCGTTATAAGCATAGTCAGAATTTCGAGAATCATTATCACACTGGGGTATCTCTGACCAGTGATTTGAGGTTTCTTGGAATTTTGAAGGACTAGGAAGTATAAGTTGGCTGATTAATCTTCTCCCAAGTGTCCACTATAACCTGTTGAATTTCTCCTTTAGTTTTTCGTAAAATAAATTCATTGCTTGCATTTTTTAATCCATGCAATTCCCTGACGATAAATTATCCAAAGGTATCCAAAGAATTAAGAGCTGATTTTGATGTTGTTGATGCAACTTTGCACATATTTGTCATTGCTGTCGTCGTATTTCAGCTTGGACAAGAAGCGTATCATAAGAACGTGTTTTCGTCTTTCTTCTTTTTGAGCTTTGATAAGCGTTTCCATTGTTGTCTTTCAGAGTTGATAAAGTTGAAGAGTTTTGAGTTGTTGATCTTTTACTACCTTCTTCTAAATTCTGAAAGATATGACGGAAATATTAGTTTATAAGCATTTTAAAAATTTTGTTTGTTTGTTACAAGTGCCAACCACAAAAAAAAAGAATAGGAGATAATTGCAGAAGAACTTGAGATGAAATTGAATGTTTATAATACTATTAGGGCTATGGACGAAAAACACATACGCCTGACTTGTCTAGAAGGCAGTAGTTTTCATTTTTTTAATTATAAATTTTTTCATATTATTATCTTATTCGCGCTTACCGATGCCTACTACAAATTTATATATGTAGATGTTGGAACACATGGTCAAATTAGTGATCGTAGAGTTTATGTTACAAGTCAACTGAGGTGATCTCTAATGAACAGATCAATATTGAACATAACAGATGGGAAAAAGCTTCCTGGCACAAACGTTACAGTACCGTATGTTGTACTTGCTGACGACGCTTTAACGTTAATTTACAACGTTATAAAACCATACCTCTTAAAAATCATTACAAAATAAGAGAAAACATTCAATTGCAGGTTGTTACGTGGAAGGAGAATAGTTAAAAGTAATTTTGGTATTTTAGCCAGCTGCTTCATAATCTTTTTGTCAACAATAAATTCCTTCCTTGAAAAGATAACCATCATTACACTTGCAGCTTGTTGACTACATAATTTATTAACTGGAAGGGGGAAAGATTTATTTAGCAGATATGAAATTATTTCTCTACAGGAAAAGAGGCTTTTTCAAAGCAAACTGACAAAATAGGAAATCATTATGGCCGTGAAATTCGAGATAATTTTAAGGTGTTTTATTACGGTCCTGGCAAAGTACCATGGCAAGAAAAATATGTTTAATTACAAAAATAAATAATGTAAAATAGTTTAGCTTACATCATCTGCACCATCATTTTGGTACGTTGGAGAAGGATTTATATTTGACTGAAACTCGTTTTCCTCTGTTGTTTTATACAAAAATTTATTAAGAAAACCAACATAGAGTAGGTTTATGAATTTGGTCGTCGTCGGACTCACTTTTCAAGCTGGTTAAAATCTAAAAAATACTCATTATATAACAACGTTTTTTATTTGAAAACTGCAAGTGTCGAGATATTTGGAAAATGGGGTTTTTATAATGTAGTTATGTTGGCCTGTAAATGATTTAGCTTTTAAAGTTCATTCGTGTTTTATTATATTACGTATTGACGTTTACAATTTATAACTAACCTTAATTTTTTTCTGCTCAATACTGATTTCTTAAGGCATTTAATTTTTTCTTACCATCGTCTACTGTAACCTGATTGCCGGCACTTGCTTCTATTGCTATAACTTGGATCATCATTATTATATAGTAATTCATCCGCTTCTTACTCTGAAATTAGGAACTTCGTAGCTGCCATCATCCAAGTAAATTTAGTAACCTCCATGTGTGTTTATTGACCACAAATCTTTTATCAAATATAAGCATCCCCAACGTTTGATAAAATATCTTTTATAAAAGAAATATTTTATAAAATGCTATTACACTATAAAATATTCGATAAAATACATTTGTCAAAGATTTTTGATAGTGTAATATCGGCCTTAGAGTATTTAACTTGGGGCCCGATCCTCGGATTGTTCATTCATATTCCTGTTCGCCCGGTGGAAAGCAAGCGAACGGCGAAAAGAGTTACCGAACATGCGAAAATGACATATTTGGCGATTAGTATTAAAAATTTATTTTATTCTTGGTTGGTAAAAATAACTCGTCATTAAGTGGTACTCGGATATTTTAAGTATTTTCTAATTTTTAATTAAAATATCCTCTTAGAAAAGTGAATATGTCTCGAAAATTTCAAGTAAATTTGAGATTACAGATATAAAAAATTATTACAGGAAATTCTGTTCATAACTCCATAGTATCAGCGTGCTATTTAAAAATGTTTTTTCTACAGCTAGTTCTGTTTATGGATTTAATATAAATACTTGTCCGTATGTCCATAACCATCGGTTACACTTAAATAAGGGCATATCCACAATAAAAAGAAACGCAACCAGTCATACTCATAACGCGATTCACCAAATACTTGTAGCATTAATTTGCAGTAATACAAAAATGCTACAACTTCAGAAGATTGAGGTTTTCTTTAATTTGTTAGCAAACCGATTTCAGTAGTCGAAATCAAATTTATAGAAATTGGTGTTAAAAACTGACAATGAACAAAAAACATCAGTTTTTGTTTGATGTCGGTTACTTAATATCTCAAAATATCTCGTCTGTGATGTAAAATAATACTCTCATAAAAATGAATGTCTTACTAAATTTTTCCAAAATGAAAGAAAGATAATTTTTATGAAATTAGCCAAAAATGGATAAATATAGTAGTAGGAAAAAAGGGTAAAAATATTACTTTCAACGCAGATATATTTGAAAAAACAATATCTTAAAAACTAAACGATTTTATGAAATTCTATTTTCATTTTTGTAAGTGACTCTCCAAAATACGTCCGTTATGAAAAAATGGTTAAAATTAAAATAATACTAGTTTTATATTAAATATTGGTAATACAAATATTAGGGATTGGAACCAAGATCTTTGACTGACGCGTAGATGAGTGGATTTACTTGTTATTTTGGTTTCACTATACTTTTTTTTGATTACAAACTCTTCAATATTTTGAGGGGAGGATTAAAAAATCAAAAATAATTTCTGCATTCTTTTCCAGATGACGATGTATTAGCCGCACCGCCATCAGAATCAGCTAAACTGACAATAAGATCCAATTCAAAGGCTCAACGACACATTAGGAACGATTCATTTGATTGATAGAAGAACGAAATAACAAATAAAATAGCTGCTTCTTCACTAAATAAATACTTCATTATTTTGTTATCTGTTTTGTTAAGACAAGAAAATTTAGTGTTACCGAACAAAATGGAAAATAAATAAATAAATAATCAACTAACTCAGCATACGTGTAATGCTAGTCCTGATAAGCTCTGAACACAATGTTTGTTTGCAGAATGTACGTTCATAATTTAAATCTGGCCATTAGGGGTTGTTGTAGCGAGATAGATACACAGCTCTTTTGTTTTAGAGTTCTATTATAATCGTAGAACATTTAGGACATTGGGGCGTAGGTAATTTTATACCGTTTAAAATATTCTTAACAGTGCGTAAACATTGTCTTATAATGGCTTTTAAAAAATCGTCGCACGAAAATAAATAATAACAATTTGTATATGTATTAATAATAATGGTTCCAAGTAATCATTCGTTATTTCGTGAGCAAGTATATATAGATAACTACTGTAAGTACGAATTTCTTGATTAATAGGTATATATTTGGAAATATTTTGTGTCTCAAAAACTTGGTAAACATAAATTTATGTACACTCTGTATTTAACTTAGATATCGAGAATGGTGTTTGAAATGTGACATTTTAATACAATATTGTATTCAAACCTTATATGTTATTGCAAAATGGCTGGCATATTGGTTCTATATGCTTATCAAAATAAATCAACTTCTGATTTAAATTAAATTAAAAATTTAGACATTCAGTTAAATCGAACCATATTGAAAAATTAGAGATCAATTGGAAAGGATGGCATATTTCTGAATTTTTAAAAAATATCTAAAACCCCAAATACTTTTGTAGTTCAGTCAAGATAATTCGTTACAGCATTCTAATAACAGAAATTTTTTTAAAATATTACGAAATAAGAATGAAAAATAATCCGACCACAACCTAGTTATCGGGGTAGAATAAGGAAGAAACTTAGGGATAAATATCTTTCTGTGATTTCTGGCAAAATTATGCTACCTATCAAAAAAAGTTAAATACCAAAGTTGTAGGTAATAAAAAGTCTATAATTTTTGAACTTACCATTTTTTTTACCTTAACCTTAAAATTATCAGAGAAAAACGCGAAAAACCATATTTCGGTTTTTTATTTTTTTCTTCCAAAATTAGATTTGACTGAAATTCAGCAAAAGTGTATTTATTGATGTCCCAAATAAGGGGTATTTTTTTGGAACAAAATATTCAACGGTTTATTATTGAATTTATTTTAAAAAAATGGAAATTTGTAACAGCAATTTATTAAAAATAATTATTCTGCAGAGTTCGGATTGAGCTCATTTTTTAGTTTCCAAATCTATTTTCAATAAATATAAAAGTATTTGAATAATATAATGGGAAAAAGAGCCTAAAAACCGGAAAAACGGAAAAAGTAACTTTTTTTCCTTCTACGTTTTTTTTTTATTAATTTTATAATACGTTGAATAATGTTTCTTTTTCAATTAATTATAAATATATTTTTCTTAATTGTAACTATGAAATATCGTTAGAAAATTGTTTATTTTGCAAATATGGTAAATTAAATGCATTTATCAATATCTGATTTATGAAAGAAAACATTTTTCGTACCATTAATATGAATGATATTATGGAAAGTTTTGAAACGTAGCCGAATATAGATATAAGAAAAGAGTAGGCCAAATCAGATTTGTATAAAGAATTCAAAACCATCAATAAACTACTGAACTCCAACAACATAGCTCATGTTGTCGATGGAGGTTTTTTGTTGCATAAAATGATCTGACAAAAAAATTATATTGTTGAAGTCATAAAAGAGAAATACCTTCACTATGTACACAGTAATTATGTAGAAAATAGTTACATAATTTTTGATGGACACCCTGATGTTATTAGAACTGGTACTATTACTTCAACTGGTACAAAGACCATTGAACCTTTACGATGAAAAAAATCTACGATAATATGAATGATTTTCAAAATCACAGAGATGTTTCATTTTGTGCAAGATAAATTTTTACCTATTGAAAATAATAAAAATAAATTAATAAATTCACATGTAGACTGGGAAAAAAAGATGTACATTCACTGATAATAAATACACCAATTGAAGTAGCCAAACTTACTACTACTGTGATTGTTGTTGGGCAAGACATTGATCTGCTGGTGTTGTGATATCAATTAAATGAAAAAAAAATTAAAAACATTATTCCAAAAACCAGGGACAGGTAAGGTTTCAGATTCATATTACACTTCTAATTGCTTTAAACATCAATTAAAATGAAAATATTTAGCATTTCTACTGGAAAAGGAAAAATAAAAATAATGAAAACGGTCTTAGAAAATAAAGATTCTACAAACGTAGCTAATCCTTTTGATCAAAAAGATGCCGATAAAGTATTAATAACTGCCAATGGAACTAAATTAATAGCATGAATTTATATTAAGAAAAAAATATTACACTGCATGAATTACGGTTTGAAATATTCCAAACATCCACTGCAAAGTGATCTTTCAAATTAGAAAAATTACCTCGGATATCAGAAGTTGGTAAACAACATTTTTTTAGAACATATTACTAGCTTCAAACATGGTTTACAAATAATTGCAACGGAATGGGACTGGAAAAGATCGGCGGAAAGAATCATAATGCCAAATTTCATTGAAGAAAAACGGATTCCAGATCATCTCCTTGAAATCGTATGTTGCAGCTGCAAAAGGGCTATTCTACTGCAAGATGCAGCTGTTAAAAACATGGCTTGAAATACACCAGTTTATATTCAAATTGCTATAATTTGGAAAATTGTTCAAGCGCAGAAAATTTTTTAACGAAGGGATTTTTAATCAGTTGATGAAACTCTGGACAATCCGGAAGAAATTGATAGTTTCATACAATCAAATGAAAAAGAATTATTGTATTGTTTGAAAAGGTCACGTCTTAATGTAGATATTTGAAATATTAATTAACATCCATTGTCTTGGAATTCTCCGCAATTTTTAATACGAGAGTAATGTTTACTAACAATTTATGTTTGTAGAGCCGTGAACTTTTTATTTTATGTTATATTTATTTGGACGGTAATTTATCTCTTCTTTTTTATATTTGTTGATTTAAAAAACGCACAGCATTCCCAGAGGAAGATCGTTGGTGCGATACCTGTTTGAACTGCGAAAGCTCGGGGTCAGTTTGGTTGCCGATGCCGAATGATGCGACCTCTATCCTTTGGGTAGCATGATTCGTGGATCAAATTTGATATGTTCCTATTTTTATTTTACCGTCGCGCCATCACACGGCGGTATTACACAATATTGGTGGTGGGTGAGTTGCTCTTGTGTTATTGACTCGAGATATCGCTATTCATGTCTTGTTTGCTGGTTTTACAGTTTAAAAAGAGCAGATGGGGCATGATGACGAGATAACCAGTCACAAATGACGACGAAACAGCGCTGTCGTCATTTTCCAGACCTGGAGCTTCATCATTTTCTTGGAGTTCTCCGCGCACTTTTTAATACGGACAATACTTTGCCTCTTCTTAACGAAACTTATTTTCAATGTAAAAGGGAATCTCGCATACTTATAAAAGAATTAATCCGAATTTATTAATATAGTCAGGTCAGTATTTCTACTGCAAAATATCGTGTTGTATTATAGTCTGATTCTATATGGTTTTCTTTACATTAAGATCATGACTATGTGATGCTGTTTAGATAACTTTTGGGACATTACAAAAGCATCCGGTGCTTAATTTGTGTGACCTCCGTATCATTCTTCTTCTTCTTCGTGTGTTGTGTCAGTTCCCCCTGACGTTGTCAATTAAAATGGCGAGTTGATCACGGTTCTCTGCTATTCTAAATAGCTGCTCAGTACTGTGTATTCCTGTCCACTCTCGGATGATCCTTAGCCAAGAGATCTGCTTTCTTCCAACACCTCTACGACTCTCGATCTTACCCTTCATTATAAGTTGAATAATTCTGTACCGATTCCCTCTGAAAATATAGCCAAGATATGCTAGTTTTCTGCATTTTACAGTTGTTAGCAATTTACAAGTGGTATCTGCTCGATCTAAAACAGCTATATTAGACTGCATAGCTACCCAGAATATTCGAAACATTGGCCTATGCAGCCACATCGAAAATGCCTCCAAACGATTGAATGTAGCAGCCTTCAATGTTTACACCTCTGCACGATACAACAACATTGACCAGATGTAACATTTAACCATCCTTTGGCGGAGTTTTAAATTTAGATAGTCATTGCAGACAAGCGATCTCATTTTTAGAAAAGTTGTGTGGGCAGATTCGATTCTGCATTTAACTTCTCTATTTGGGTCAAGCTATTTGATAATATAACACCCAAGGCACTCGATGTGAAAGACTTTTTCAACTATTTGTCCATTTAATAGCAGCGAAGCATCTGGATATGGTAGATGACCATAGATTTAGTTTTAGCAACATGTACGTTTAGTTACATTTATTTGCCAACCCTATTGACAGAATCTAAGGGTTGTTGTAGAACCTCAAGGCTATCACTTATGACGGCCGTATCATCGGCATAACGAATCGTGTTTATTAGCTCGCCGTTGATTTTAACCCCAAATACTTTATTATGTAGGGCTTCCTTAAAAACTTAGTGTCATTATCTTGATAAAATTATATTGTTCCCTTATTTTCTTTTTCAGCCCATTGTATGAGATTTTATTCAAGAATATCTAAATACATATTTTGATCCATGCATGACACCGTTTATAATATATAAATTTCCTGGTTGTCTTTTCTCAGAATATAATCTCATTTGCAACTTCTGTACATCAACTGAAGAAATTTTACGTGCAGCCTCTTTCCATTATTGTACACCTCTACGGGAACTGAGGGGGAAAATCTATACCTTCCAATGCGATTTCATCTTCTTGATAAGAGATTTACGAAGATAACATACCAAACCATAACTAAGAGAAATTTTTTAAAATTCGTAATTCCCTACTTAGAAAAAAATACGACAGAAAATGTTACATCTAAAGGACAACGGAACATATACTCTACAAAGTTTACCTGTCTCTAAGTAATCTAACAGAGGGTAGTTGTTTATATTTCACGAACTGGAAACCCTGGCGTTGCTAGGGGTCATCCATTGTTGATATTTTAGACACTATACTTATTCAGATCATTTTGATATACGGACGCTATTTGTGCTGTCTACAGTAAGTTGAAAATTTCATCTCGGGCAAAAAATTCAGTTAATTCGTAAACATTTTCAAACGATTTCTTTACCACACGTGGTTTATCTCAACAAGAGTGCACTGATGAACTTAATTCTCTATATGGAGGTGAAACACCTACAAAAACAACTGTAAATCACTGGTTTAGAGAATTTAATCTTAGCCGTTGTTAGCTAACGGTTGAGTCGCTTAAAAGTCATCCAAAGACGGTTGTAGGACAAAAAAAAACATCGATGCTATGCTTGAACTGATAATGCAAAATCGTCATGTGACATATCGTGAGACTAAAGCATCCCTAAGTATTAGTAATAGGAGCATATATAGGGTGAGTCAACGATTGGATGAAGTAGGTTTGTGCCTTTTCGGTGAAATTAACAAAGAAACTATATTTATTGTTTGATACAGTTTATTTTTACGCAGATTTTAAAAATATTTAGGACTCTACAGGGTGAGTCAAAAAACTAGAACAGCATAAAGTTGTATTTTTTTTAAATAGAACACCCTATATACGAATCGTATTTTCGATTTAGCTTATAATTTTATTTTTTTTTATTAAGGGTTTACTATAACAAAACTTTATAGTTTGTGAGATAATTAAGTTTAAAGAAAAAAAGTCACATTTTCAAGCATCAATTCAATCCTAAATAACGTTTTCAATTTTGTGACAAATATATTCAAATTTGGAATTTAGCAAGGCCAAGGACAAGTTAACATAATTTTTACCTAATATTTGCAATAAAAGCTACAGGGTGTTGAACACATCGGCTCAAATTTGAACAAGTTTAAATGAATAAATATCTTTTTTTTAAATGGTACACCCTGTATATTTTCATGTTATTTAATAGAGTAATAAAAACCCTAAAAGTTTTGTTCGATATATCCTATACCTATTTATAATAGTTTTTGAGACATTTCAGTTTTTCTTATTTTCCATACTTTTTTACAGAAATAGTCTTCATTATCATAGTAGCCATGGCAAAAACAATGTAAAAGAACATTTTTCTGTGTGTCAAATTTATAACCGCAATCGCTTCTTTTGGTTTTTATGTAGTGTAGTTTTTTTTTTTTGCATTCATCTTATATTGTAAAATGAATTTTCCAAAGAATGAGTTAATAGATATGATTTATACAATAGGAGAGGCTCAAAAAAATTGCCTTCTTGCTCAAAGAATTTAGAAAATGAAGTATCCTGATCGACGCCAGCCTAATACCCACACTTTTCAAAACTTAATGCAAAGATTTGATTCTTCTGGTACTGTTGATTATCCAAAACATAAAGTGGTCAACAAACCAGTAACTAATGAAGAAAAAGAACTACAAGTATTGTTAAATGTTCAGGAAAATCCTTATATTGGTAGCCGTCAGTTAGCAGCATTATGTGAAACATCACAATCCACCGCTAATCGTACTACCAAGAAATATAGGTATCATCCATATCACATGGAAGTACACCAAGAATTGCATGGACAGGATTTTGAAAGTCGTGTAAACTTTTGTCGTACAATAAATGCGGAGATTTAATTAAATCCAAATTTATTATGCAAGGTAATGTTTAGTGATGAAACTACTTTTAGAAGTAACGGTGCCGTAAATAGACGCAACATGCATTATTATGCCACACAAAAACCCATTTTGGATTAGAGAGGAGCACCATCAAAACCACTGGTCATTAAATGTTTGGTGTGGTATTCATCATAATCGAATTATTGGACCCCACTTTTTTAATGAACCACTAAATGGCCATAGTTACCTGAACTTTCTACAAGAAGAACTACCCCAACTGCTTCAAGGTATCGATAGGGATGAGCTCGACAGTATGTGGTTCCAGCACGATGGTGCGCCTCCGCATTACCATCGTAAAGTTCGTGCGTTTTTGGACCAACGATATCCGCAAAAATGGATTGGACGTGGGGGTTTCATTGAGTAGCCACCAAGGTCTTGCGACATCACCCCATTAGATTTCTTCCTATGGGGTTATATTAAAAATAAGGTGTATGTTAATCCACCAACAACAGTGGAAGATATGCGAAACAGGATTAGGGATACCTGTTGAACAATAACGCCACTAATTTTGTCCAGGGTCCGAGAAAATCTGCAAAAAAGACTAAATTTGTGCATTGCACAAGAGGGTCGTTTATTCGAACACTTATTAAAAAGAAATAATTAATCTCAGTATTTAATAGGTAATTTTTTTGTTTCAATTTAGTATAAAAGTAAATATGTATTTGCCTTGTCGTTATTGTTGCGTTAATTTTTTCACATTATGTTTAATTAAACTATTGCCATTGTAATATAACGAATAATGTATTTCCTCATATTTAACCACATTCTGTTTGTTTCTGTAGTTTCTTTTTATTATTTTACATGGCTACTATGATAATGAAGACTATTTCTGTAAAAAAGTATGGAAAATAAGAAAAACTGAAATATCTCAAAAACTATTATAAATAGGTATAGGATATATTGAACAAAACTTTTAGGATTTTTATTACTCTATTAAATAACAAAAATATACAGGGTGTACCATTTAAAAAAAAAGATATTTATTCATTTAAATTTGTTCAAATTTGAGCCGATGTGTTCAACACTCTGTAGCTTTTATTGCAAAAATTAGGTAAAAATTATGTTAACTTGTCCTTGGCCTTGCTAAATTCCAAATTTGAATATATTTGTCACAAAATTGAAAACGTTATTTAGGATGGAATTGATGCTTGAAAATGTGACTTTTTTTCTTTAAACTTAATTATCTCAGAAACTATAAAGTTTTGTTATAGTAAACCCTTAATAAAAAAGATTTAAAATTATAAGCTAAAACGAAAATATGATTCGTATATAGGGTGTTATATTTAAAAAAATACAACTTTATGCTGTTCTAGTTTTTTGGCTCACCCTGTAAAGTCCTAAATATTTTTAAAATCTGCGTAAAAATAAACTGTATCAAACAATAAATATAGTTTCTTTGTTAATTTCACCGAAAAGGCACAAACCTACTTCATACAATCGTTGACTCAACCTGTACAATATATTCTATAAACATTTGTCCCTGAAAAACCTATATTCGCGTTGGATCTCGTATAATTGAATAGCCGCTCAAACAAAGGCTCTAGTTGATTTGCCAAAAAATGCCCAAAAAGTACGATTGCGGTGTTTTTAATAAAATATTTACAATATCGTAACCGGTGCCAAAACTTGGAGTTATGCGAATAAGTTCGAACGTAAACATTGGTAGACTGGATGAATTTTCCATGATGAGCCAAAACCAACAATATTTGGTCGCGCACGAAACACTTCGAAGTAAATGGCCGTCAGGAAAAACTGGTCGTGTAGCTTTAGATAATCGTACCATGGTCAATTCTAAATGGTATACAACTAGTTGTATGCCAGAAGTCTTCGATGAATTGGAGAAAATTAATGGATATGACGGATCAATTTTCATCAACCATCTACTCAAACAAGCGAATTTTTGAGCACTGGAAGCATGGAATTTATAGCGGCTGATGCGTTCAAAACCATATTTTTATCCACAGTGACAAAAATACTTGTCAAGCTGGTTCAAACGCATGTAAATTTCATTGATCACAGTGGATGATATTTTGAAAAATAATAAAACCATTTTCAGTTATAAATAGTTGTTTTTGTTTGTTATTCCCGAAATACAAAGTTCTACCCACGTAAATTATCAAAGTATTTTATCTTTTTTTTTGTACGCTGTACCCATTTCACAAAAATTACGTGTCTGCAAATTATACTTTTTGACCAGAATTAACACAATTATAATTAAAGGAACTTTCAGAGCTAAAATGAGATGTTTGGGCCAGTTGAGTCCCAAAAGCGACGTGTCCTTGCAAAACAAGTAGATATTCATAATTTAACTGTCAGAGCTTGTTACGAGATACGGTGTTCTTTTGTGTTGAAGCTTTATTATTAGCATTATAAAGAGTTAAACTGTTATTATAATAGGTATGTAAATGTTCGTAAAATGTAATGAAAAGCATATTTGACTATCATTGTTCTATAAAGTTATGTAATGAGGTTTTCATGCAAAGGTTTATTTTTTTTATTTTATCAGAGGAACAATGTAAGAAGAAGAGCTATATGATACTGAAATTAAGTTTTTAAGGAACAGGTTGCCTGCTAATTTCTTAACAACGGCTATAAAATTTGTTCTACCACATATGTTTGAGGTTTTTGATTTTGTTTTATTTAAATCAAGATAGGCTATGGATCGTTATTTAAAAGTTGTTTTAGTAATTTTTAAAAAAATCCATAAAAAAATGTATGCTGTTTAAAATGGTTACTAATTTAAGAATACAGCGTCGTTCAAATCCACCTTACTAAATGCTTTTTAATTTGGTTAGTTACTCTCATTGTTTAATAAAACAACATAATTATATTTTGGGCATGAAATTTGGGGAGGTTAGTCCAAAACCGGGTATGGAGGTAAAATTGGATTATTTTTTCCTAGTGCATTTCAAATTTACGCACGTTTCGTCTACTGTAGTCAGTTTTCTTGATTAATTTTTCAACAAAAGTTGAATGACATTCGTGCGTGCTTGTAGAAAATATATGGGAAAAAAGTTTTTATGGAAGTTTGATTTAATATTTCAAATTTATGCGCGTTTCGTCTACTATAGCCAGCCATCTTGATTAGTTTGTCAACAAAAGTTGAATGACATTCGTGCGTGCTTGTAGAAAATAAATGGGAAAAAAGTTTTTATGAAAGTTTGATCTAATATTCGACAGATTTTATAGATGTAGCATTATTTCGTAAGTCAAGGTAAGTAGAATTTGTTTTTTTTTTTTTAAAGATTAAATATGTATTAAAGTTAAACGAACACTAGTTGAAATCTTTTTTGCGTAGAGTTTTTAGGTTATTTCTTTTCCTTGCTTCTCATAGGTACGTTTAAGGTAAAACCGTACGGAGTAAATCCGGTGGTACACAGTCTTGTACAATTTATCAAATGACATTCCTTTTTTGTTTTTGTTTGTTACATTTTGTATTATTCTTTATTATTCTTTGTTACAGTTCACCACAAAATGCCAAAAAACTACAAAAGATTAACAAATTGGCAATCATGGAGCGAGAAATCTATGAAAAATGCCAGTTTAGATGGAATACAGGGTAGTAGTGGCTATCGGGTCGCAGCTCGAAAATTTTCGGTCCCACATTCGATCCTGGAAGATAGAACTAATAAGTATAGAAAAAATAAAAATATCGGAGATGCTTCAAAAAAAGGCCTAGGTTGATTTAAAATAGTCATTACACTTGAGCAAGAAATTTTAGTGTGATCTTGAAGCTCAATTATTCCGATATAGGGACTTTCGACATCTTGCTTTTAAATGGATTGGCATTATGGATTTTTACGTCGCTATCCACGACTTCCAGAGTCTACTTTTATTGCACGTGCAATGGGATTCAACAGAGTAAGTGTTCCAAAATGTTTTTCTCTGTTGATCGAATTACAAGATAAATACAATCTTCAGCAAAACAAGATATTTAATGTCGATAAAACCGGGATTACGACTGCCCAAAAAAAGAAATCTCAAGTTATTTCTTTAAAAGCCAAAAAAGTAGTTCTTATTTCTTCTGCTAAAAGGGGCCAATTGACTACCGCTGTTTTATGTGTATCAGCTATAGTTGCATATTTTCCACCACAATTAATTTTCCACCACAATTAATTTTCCCAAGAGTCCGCATGAAGCCTAAAGTGTTAGGTGGTGCACCTTGTGGAACTAAAACTCCTCCATAGTTACACGACCTTAACTAAATAGAAAATATTTGGCATTATTTGGAAGATGAAGTTAAATTATTAACTAAAAAACATGCATCCAAACAAAATGTTGCACAAAGAATGGAACAAAATTGACAATAATTATTTGGAAAAATTAGTAGCATCTGTCATACTAAAGATTAGTTTTATTTTATATGTTGTAAAGTTTATCCTATATGATACATTTATTTTATTTCTGAAAATGTATATAATAATAATAATATATTTTCTGTTACCTGTGTTATATATTTATTTAATACTTAAGTTAAATGTTTTCTCAAATCATATATACACTCGGTAAATTTTTTGTTACAATATATACATAAATTGTTAATTCGTTTTTCATATCACGAAATATAAACATTCGATAAATGATAAATAAAAGTTTAGTGACTGGATATGTGTACTATAGATATATCATCATTGTCTTTCTTAAACATTGTCAATATGCTAAATCAATTAACAATATTGTCAATTGTTAGTAAAGACATAAATATTACACTAGTTATAATAAATATCAGTAAAACTTGCATTTACGAAAAATATACAAAGTGATGCCCATCTATCCCCATGTAATTAGACTACTCTCTTGCCAAGCAGGGAGGATTAGAGGGAGAAGTAAAATCATTCGAAAAATAGATTCTGGTAGTTTACAGATAGACCTTAACAAGATGAAAGAACTGGAGCCAGAGTGTTAGGGAATCAAAGAGTTTTAATCTTTCGGAAAACTTTTAATTATTGAAAATTTCAGTAAAAAATAAAAAAAAATGTATTTTTTTCACGTCTTTAAATAGTTGCCTATATGTTTTTTGCCTCGAAGCAGATAAATGGAAAAATATGTACAAACAGTTTATTTTCTGCAAATACAATTCTGGTTCTCTCTCCATACGCGTTTCGACCAACTAATGGTTTTGTCAGTGGAGCTGTATAGAACCGAGAGCAACATTCGCAGGAAACAATTGTCTATATAAAATATAGACATGTCGGCAGGATATGAACCCCGCCGACTTTTTCATGTCAGACAGAAAAATATTGCGTCGAACGACATCTATAAATTCACCGTGCAAAATTTAAAAATTAACATTTCAGTAAGAAATAAATCTATTTTCTGTCGTCTTCAAATAGATGTCTATTTGTATTCTCCCTTTAAAAATAAAGAAAATAATATATACAAACAGACTTAAATACAAGTCAGACA
This sequence comes from Diaprepes abbreviatus, assembly GCA_034092305.1. Classification (NCBI taxonomy): domain Eukaryota; kingdom Metazoa; phylum Arthropoda; class Insecta; order Coleoptera; family Curculionidae; genus Diaprepes; species Diaprepes abbreviatus. The sequence continues at coordinate 14,629,502 of JASJET010000139.1, forward strand.
ACAAACATATGCTCAGAACGTAGAGTTGCAATACTGGTACTGAAGTCTATAGTCGTTGCTTCACTAGTGGCGTCTGAGTGCCAGGATATACTGAATAGTCTGAGAAGGAACGGCTGCATCCGTTGAGTTGAGTCCGAGATTGAACCATATAGACTCAATCATTTCTACCTGTTGCAAATTACCCTTGGTAAAATGGAATTGAAATTGTTGCTGGCAAATAAATTTATTAAATCATGAAATAGGCTTCTGGAATGAGAAACATATAACTCGACGTAACGTACGACTTACAAGGGAGCTTCGCCCCTTGAAAAGAGACAAACTGCGAATCAAGGTGAGACCACTGACAGGACATTCTCACCTGCGAGGTCATTTTCATGAGATTGGAATCATGGATGACCCGATGTGAAGATGCTGACTAGAGGAGGATAAAACTGTGCTGCTTTGATCTGCAAAGTCAATCGGCCTCGAATCACTTACAGATTTGATGTGAAGAGGTCTAGGCATCAAAGATTAGGTATCATCAAAATTATTCATTCATTCATCCATACGAGTGTATCAATTTAAAAAATTATGTTCCGTTAAAAAAAAATTCTATAGGGTTAGTTAAACTAAAGAAAAAATGATCCCAACGATGAAATGAAAAATATAGATCTAGACTGTTGGCAATTCAAAACACAAATGTTACTAAAATCTTTAATAACATGATTTTCACCATAAAGAGAAATATATTCTTTCGTGAATTTTAATCACTAGAGGAATGATTTTACAGCAATTTTCTTATAGGAAGCTTTTATTTTAATAAGTTACTCATTCGGGAAGTCAAAATGCATATTGGGAGAGAACCACAATAGAATATTTAGAAAATTATATCATATCTAATTTCCAAGCTTCTTACTACACCGGTATATGCATAGAGGTTTGAATCTTGATATTTTACAGTTTGACATCGAAAATGTCTGCAGGCTTAACATCCTGTTAACATGTCATGAAATGCTGATTTTGTATAGAGAGTGGAAGTCGGAGGTGAAATATCTGGGACTGATTCTAGATAACAAACTCCTCTGGAACAAGCACGAAAAAGAAGTAATGAACAAGGCTACAAAAGCCTTGATGGTCTGTAGAATCTTTGCGGGAAAAAGATAGGGTACAAACCCTAAAATCCTACATTGAATGTACATTGTAATGGTGAGACCCATCATCACATATCAAACAGTGATCTGAAGCAAAAGAACCAGTCTGGCCGCCATGGAAGTAATCCTAAACCTCACAACTCTACATATACTTCTAGAAAATACGGCGAAGAGGGCAATTTACAGGATCATAAGAGATCAGGTCATAATACGAAGGCCCAATCTCTTATCCAGTAATTAACAAATTTGGGACATGCTCCAAAATGTAACGAAAAAAAAAATTTAACTTTGTGAAAAACTTCAGCACAAAATTGAGTCGCAAAAGCGAATGGGACAGAAACACCATTGAAAAACTCAACAAGAAATCGATTATATGGTATACAGATGGCTCCAAAACGATGGAGGGAACTGGAATAGTAGTGTATGGACCCGGCACCAGACACTACGAAAGTTTGGGTAAGTCACCAACAAATTTCCAGGCAGAAATACATGCCATTAGAATATGTATTCAATTCAAAAAAGAAAAAAATCTAGCACGATCAAGAGATTATCACCATGTCCGATAGTCAAGCAGCCATCAGTGCGTTAAGCTCTAAAGTTATCAGCTCCAAGATGGTCTGGAAATGCCAAGAGGAATTAAATGATTTAAGAATGAGTAATAAAGTCGCCCTTATGTGGGTACCGGTATACACCGGGATAGACGGGAATAAAACAGTAGACAGGCTTGCAGGGAAAGGGGTTGAGACACCATTTCTGGGGCCAGAGCCTCTCTGTGGAACCAGTAGCAGCTACTGTTGGGAGAACTAAAGATAGAAGAAGAAAGCAGAAGATCTAGTTATTGAGCAGAGTTGCAAGGATTGAGAGAAGCGAAGATACTTCTTGGGAACTACGACCAGAAGACATTCAAAGTATGCATAAGTTTAAGTAAAAACCAACTCAGAGTTCTGACAGGGGTCCTGACGGGGCATTGCCACCTAAAAGGACACTTTAAGAAACTCGGACTGGTAGAAGAAGAAGAGTACGGTCAGAAGGAGGACAAAACCTCTATTCCTATCCTTTCAGAGTGCAGCGCTCTAGAAAACTCTAGGAAGCGGTTCTTGGGAACACACCAAATCAAAGAAGGGGCGCTACCCACCTTTAAGCCGTCCAAGATCCTAAAGTTCCTGATGGAAATGGGACATGAGGACTTGCTTTAGCCGATAAGATAATTCTTACGACTTAGTGGCGGTAGTGGGGCACAATAGATTTACCAGGTCGCAGTATACAGACCCCAATTTACCGCACATACACATATTTAGACTGTGTTTTTTGTCAGTTTTGCTCTTGGGCCTTTGCACCTCCACTGATTGAAGTGGTAAAAATTCGTATGATGAGAGTTTGCAGGATATAAACTTTTTTTGCCTTTAAGGGGAAAACGGTAAATTATAAAACTAATTCTACGGTCGTGAAGATTGCTTTACTAAATTTTCAATCATTTTATTGTTGTGTCATATGTCGTTTAGTGGTTTGTGTTCGCGGGTGAATAGGAAAGATATGCGTACGTGTGATTTGAAGATGTGTTGTAATTTTTCAAAGTTCAGCATGCATTTAATGAGGATTGATAATAAGTAATATAGTTGATCAGATTATACGTCGACTGGTAAAATTAAGAACGTAATCTGATAGTTCCAAAAGCTTTGAGACACCCTATATAAAATCTGCAACGACACACAAATATCTTTTATAAAACCATCTTAACTTAAATATTAAAATTAATTAAGCAAAAATTAGTCCCTTGCGTACATAAAACTTTTACCACATTAATAAATAAGAGAATTTTCCAGGCTTGGATGTACAGTGTTATTTCAGAGGAGCCCGATGTATTTCTGCAGAACATGAATTTATAATTTGGTCTGACCACCGGGGATACTTTTTTTGAAAAATATTTGTTTTACTTGTTATTTAATAATTTTTTTTTTTATTTTTCCCATGGAAGGGTAATAAAAGAAAGTTTAGAATTATTTAGAATTTTCTCTTTACCGAAATAGAAAGTTCTGACCTAAAGTCACTAAAAGGGATAAATATTTAAATATCCCGAAAGTAAGATCTCCTAGATGGATAGTTATGTTTAGTTTATGATGTTCTTACAATTTGCAACAAATCAACAACCATTATATGTTGTGATTCTTTCCTGAAAATAAACACAACTTTTTTGTTGGTTTAATAATAAAAAAATAACTTTCTAACCTTTAAATCTCAAAACTAATTTACTTACTGTTATATTTGTCAATTTAAACCATTTACTGCTAATTTAGGCTAGCTTGAATCTTAGTGAATTAGGAGATTAATATTTAGGATGATTTGCTAGTATCAAAAACTGAAAATTGGATAAAAGGCTCTCGACTGGTTTCATAGTCATATTGTTAGAACTTTTGAAGTTGGTCTAAAATGTTGATAAATTATCATATACCGACCATCTGGATAATATAAGGTATATATTATTTTTTTACTTACAATTACTAATTACTCAAGGATTTATAAATGTACATTTGATAAGAGTTTATCTAGTAGAACGTAATAGGTCTACGAGAGGTTTTGTGAAGTCAGTGTAATCGACATTCCCTTGGTGCTCACATATTAATGTGGCACTTACAAACTGAGTAGAATGAAGAGACGTTGGTTATAGTGTTTTTAAAGGAGAAGAAGCTATGCTGAAGATGAGTAATTACTGACAATAGCGGTAGAATAGTCCAGTATAAACTGCTACAACGAAAACTTAAACAAAAGAACTTATTTATATATTTACTTATTTTATTTGATATACAAAAACCTAATATAACACATTATTTAACCAAGTTGCTTATATTCTCCTTTAGGTACATAAAGGAAAATTATAGACAATTTATTTTCTGGTTATATAACAATGGTCTTTTCTCCATACGCGTTTCGACGACCTAATGGTCTCAGCAGGCTGAAAAATATCGTCAGTCAAATGACATACACCAGTTTTAGTTTTTAAACTTCGCATTACTCCGGAATATGTATGTATGGATGTCCTTTGACTGACGATATTATTCAGTCTGATAGCGAAAAAGTCTGCTGGTTTAATATTCTGCCGACATCTCTCGAAATTTATGTTTTATATAGACAGTTCCAATGAATGTTGCTTTTGGTTCGTTACAGCTACAATAATGAGACTATTAGGTGGTCGACACACGTATGAGGAGAGGACCAGAGTTGTACTGCAGGAAAAAAATTATCCGTATATTTTTCCTTTAATTGCCTGAAGGAAAATTAGTCAATTTGTTAAACTAATTCTACGGCACTAATTATTTCCCTATTTCTCTGGAATTATAATATTTATAAAACATTATGTTACGATTTACAGGTTGATTTTGATAGAAATACCCTTTATTTGGTATACTAATAATTAAAAAAATATATAAAAATATGAAGTAAGGAGAAGCTCAAAAAAAAAAAATACAAAAAGGTTCTCAATGCCTGACCCCAAACGGATAATAAATATTACCTAGTAATGGTCCACCATCATATCATAAAGGATACATCTTACCGTCAGCGGGATAACTCAAACGAAGATGAAACTTTCTTTTATCGTTTCCAACTTATTGATCTAACGGATCCCAAATAAGAATACCATATTCCAAATAAGAAATCACCAGTGCGTTGTAGAGGAGTATGAAAAACCTGTCTCCAGAAATTTCTGAAATTTATGGAAATGAAACTTAAATTACGATAAGCCTTATTGTAAATATTTTTAAAATGTCGATGAAAACGCATTTTATCATTTAGATCAGTGTTCCCGAAAAAATATTGTTATGGCGAAATTAAACATCGTAACATGCAACAATCTGTAACACTAAGCCACTGGCAATGCGACTACATTCTCGAACGAACTGGCAACTTCTACTTTGGCGAACCAAGACTTTTTCCTAATACGTACAAAAGAGCGAGAATAACGTCTGTCTATATTAAGACGTCGCAGTCTCATATAAGGAAGAGTAAAATTGACCTTAATCATACAAGGAGCTTAAGAATCCCGAGTAATTTCAAACAGTTAAATGAGTAAGTAGTTAATGCATAGTGTGTACATAAATATTAATAATGTAAACTAGTTTAGTGATTTCTTCTTGTGTAAATAAATTACAACAAATATTCAACGTAACAAAAATTTTAAACGGGCTAATACTGAACATCTCAAACAACTTTAAATAACATGCTATAAATCTATTATATCTGGATGCGTAATCCTTTCCAAAAATATATAACTTGGGACACTTCTTTAACTTTACTGGAAAAAGAAAAGCTCATTGACTTATACTCTGATAATGCTCTAGAAAAAATTTTCAAAGATCACTCTTTAATCGATTTTTTGCCAAGTGTAAAAAAATGAGTATCCTGTTTTGTCGGAAAAACCCATTAAAATTTTATCGCTATTTTGTATAACATATCTATATGAGAAAAGATTTTCAACATACACTTATCTAAAAGATACCAAACAGGCACAAATATCCCATTGAGGGAATTTTTCAAGTTCTGTATTACTGTATTCATTCCGTATTGATTCTTTTCATTAGGTCAGGCCATCACTTTAATTTTAATAATCTTTGCTTGTAAATGTTTTACCATTATGTTTTAGTTTTTCGTTATGAACTGTTATTTAAAACGGAAAATAAATTTTAATAAACCAATTTTACTGTTTCATTTACTGCACCTAATGACTAAACAGGGGGTTCGCTCACTTCGGATAAATCAAGATTTATACTAAAACTATATTAAAAATTTGTTTTTAATTTCGAAAATCTTATACACTAGCATTTACTAATATTTAGAAAAAAGTTATTTTGATTGCAATATTATTAAAATTTTGTTAAGATCATCCTGCAATATCCGCCCACTTTCATGAATTTTCAAGTCATCAGCACACAAGTATTTAGAATTTAAAAAACACGAACTAATATTTTTAATAAAAATTAAAAGCATGCGAGGTTCCACATGTGACCCGTGTTATTATATTATTGGAAAAACCAGTAAATTAACATACTGTATATGATTATTAAAATAAGTTCTAATCCAAGCCAATAGGTTTCCACAAACATCAAGATTCTACAGTTTAAAGAAAAGTAAGTATTGATGAACCCTATCAAAAGTTATCTGATGGTTACCCAAAGCTTAAAAACTATTTCGAACATGAGGAATCAGATTCGTGCTCACCGAAGGACCTTGAAAGAATCCATTTTTATTAATACCAGGTTTTAGTTAAAAAAAGATCATCGGTAACAATTGCCTCAACAATCTGCCCGGACAATGATGCAATGGATTTGAGTCTGTAATTTGCTATGTCCGACTTACTCCCGCTCTTATTCATTGCATTAATTCGGGCACACTATTAAATATCAGGTAAGATACCAAATGACAAAGACTAGCTAAAAATAAAATACAGAGTCAGCCAGATGGTGAGTACACATTTTTTGATAAATAACGCAGGGCCATCAGGATCTGATCCCTTATTAATACCAAGTTGATTTAAAATTTTTTTCTTAAATTTCTTTAAGCAGGTGGTTTTTAATAAAATCATACTTTTTTCTCTGAAAATTGGGAAGACCCTGGCAGGTGGTTTTTAATAAAACAATACTTTTTTCTCTGAAAATTGGCAAGACCCTGACGGTCAGTTCCTAATAATCTGGAAATTTGCACAGGCTGACAATAATAAAAAATTGGTTGTGTAAAGACACCCCAACAATCTCTAACAACAAACAAGGTCTCCAGTCCTGCTCATTTGCCATTGAGTTAATTGAAAGCATGTACCTGCAAAATCTTATCGCAAAAGATGAACTTTTTGTCGAAAATTATATTGAAATAATGGAAATTAAATATTAAAAATTTTTTGTTTTGTAATTCATCAATTATTAAACGTAAATTAGTAGTTCCAATTTTCGTAGGTGTTATGTCTCACAGATACGTAAAATCTAGTGTAGGTAAACTGAAATAGGGACACAGTAAAAATTCAGATTAATGTCCAAAAATAAATTAACGGAGAATTTAATAAAAAAATCATCTTACGATTAAAATATTAACTGACATCAAAATTGTAAAAAATATTAAACTGACAAATTAAATAAATAATGCTGGTAAAAATTGGATCTACAAATAATAGATAAAGGAACAAATCCGTTAGAACTTGGCTCTTCCATATAAGGAGTCCCGTAACTGCTTTGCTCGACATATTCATCAAAACTCACATTGGTAAAATAGGGCAACAATTCAAATTTTATATCTTGACATTGCCCTTTGTGAGAGAGACGCAAACATTTAAGGGTATAGTCTTTCTTTCGTGAGGGGCTCCGGTTATTCTTTATATGTCTACGGGAGGGGGCTACGAAAGGTCTCAGTTCACAATAAAACATTTAAATTCGATTATCTTGAAAAAAGCTGCTCGAAGCGATACCTACTAGTATAATAAATAAGAGAAGATAAGGAATAAGAATTTTTAATTAGAAATATAATACATCGAGATGCAAAAAAGTTCGACAGATTTAGATGTAGAGAAAGTGCTGCTGGTGGAGCCCTCTGCTATGTGCCTTGAAACTGTAACCAGATCTTGATTTCTCATCCTAAAAAACCTCAAAGCACCAAATGTAAAGCAAATGAAGCTATTATTAAGATAAATATCTACAAAAGCGTTTAAAAAATTATAACTGTGCCACCCTGTATTTCGTAAATTCCCAACTTTCGGACAAAGGTAAACTGGGCTAGATTCGCATATTTTAACCTCAGTAATTTGCGCTGGTGTTTTTTATACACCCTGTATATACATATAAATAAATTTACCGCCAACTACACTCTAATGATTATTCTCAGAATGGACGTCTGGGGCTCAAAAAATATTTCTTGTTTTATATTTTATTTATTAGGGATAAAGTGATATATCCATCCAAAATTTTTTCCGTCAATTTCTTTTAAAGGTCACTTTTTGCTTATGGCAGAAAAAATGTTACATAAAATATATTGTTAAAAACTGCGAAAATTCGAATAAAAATAATTTATTACCCTTTTCTTGAACGGTTAAATAAGGCAATTTAATCAGTATATATGTAAGTATAATGCTGAGCCAGACGGACCCCAAACACGAAGTATTCTCGGGAACATGGATTTATAATTTAATTCAGGCCTTCAGGAGTTGTAACGGGAAATAGAGATCTTTTGTATTAGCTTTATTATTACCAAGACGATATAAGCGATTCAGAATATACGCTACATTATACAATAAAGTAATTTAGTTTTCAGTATAACCCAAACAAGTAAATTTCACAATAAGGTCTATTTAATAGAGCATATTTTAAAATTCCTTCTCTTTTACTGTTAATTTTTAATGTAAAAAAGTCAAAAATGAAATTTATTTTTTTAAATAAACATCAGTTGTCGTAGCCAGCTAGGAACCCTTAAATTTTCGCTAAGTTTGTCCGTCATAGCCTTATAAGTGTCAGTTTTTCATCTTTTGCAATAAAATCCTGCAAGCACATGCATTTCAGTTAACCCACAGATCTGAAGTAAAATGGTAAAAAAATCTCCTCCTGTGAAAAAAAAAGGAACGAAAAGCCATTGAGCGAGGTATCACTGGATACCACTAAATATGTGGTATTTCCTATTTAGTCGACCCATTTACGAAATATAAGCCCATAAAGTTAATTATGATTGTCGCTTTTTTTGGTGAATGCGCTTGAAGAAACAGTAATCAAATTTAAATTTTATTCCTTCTATCTTAACAAGAAATCCATCAAATGGTATACAGATGGCTCCAAAATAACAGAGGGAATTGGAATAGGAATGTATTGATCCGGCACCAAACACTACGACAGTTACCAAGCAGCTTCCAGCCAGGATTGAGACAAGCTTCTTGGGAACTACTACCAGAAGAAATTCAAGGAATGTATAAGCCTAACTAAGAACCAACTCAAAGTTCTAACAAGAATTTTGATAGGGTATTGCTACCTGAAGGGACACCTCAAGAATTTTGGATTGGCAGAAAGAGAAGAGTGCAGAGTCTGAGAGGAGGAGGACGAGACCTCTATTCACATCCTTTCAGAGTGAAACGCTTGAGAAAACTCTATGATACGGCTCTAGGGAGTATATCAAATAGAAAAAAGAGAGCTACCCACTTTGAAGCTATCCAACATCTTAAGGTTCCTGAGAGAAATAGGATTGGAAGACCTGTTTTAGCCTGCAAGGTATTTCTTATGATTTGACAGCAGAAGCACAATAGATCTATTAGGTCGCAGGTTACAGATCTCCAATTTTTCGCATATATATATATATATATATATATATATATATATATATATATATATATATATATATATATACATACATGGTGGCCAAAGATTCAGGCAATCATCAGCTCAAGAAGAGTTGAAAAAATACAGAGGGTAGCTTGTTCACAATTAATGGAGGTATGCTTCACGGTGATAGTAAGGGCGATGCTGAACCTACCTTCATTGCACATACCTGTGATGAGAGTAGTAGTAACAAATGTTCTTAACCTGTTTTATACAGAAAACCTCAAAGCTTAAAACTTTGGGTATGAAGATTCTGGATACAGTTCCAAGAGAATCCACATCAAAATTGACAGACTGGTATGACTTTGACGTAAACTATGAAGTAGTAATTGACCGCTATCAAGCGAAGAGGGAGGGTTAGCTCGTCTAGAGAAGGATTCAATAGTATACTTTACTAATGGATCTAAGATGAAAGGAGGGGAGGAGTGAGAATACAAGTCCCAGTTTTTAGGCTTGCAAAATCTCTAGGAAACATTATAACTATTTTTTAAGTAGATATGAATTCAATTTAATTCTGTGCCAATAAGTGCCTTAATAGGAACACTGAAAAAGCTCAAGCTGCACTAAAAGCTTTCAGATATTTGAACATCTACAAGTCTAGGTTGACTTGAGACTGCATGTATAGCCTAAAGTAATTTGCAAAGAACAACAGGGTAACTTTGATATGGGTGCCAGAGCATAAAGCAGTAAATATAAATGAGAAAGTGGACAGGAAATATCCTCACCATTTTTCAAGCGGAAATTTATGCAATTTAATGCTGTGCTACGATAAGTGCCCGAATGAAAAAGCCAAAAGGACTAAAATATACATATCAGATAATCAAGTAGCACTAAAAGCTCTCAGGTCAACCATCTACCAGTCTAAGTTGTCTTGGCATTGTAAGCAAGCCCTAAAACAATTGACAAAGAACAACAAGGTAATCTTGATATAGGTGCCAAACCACAAGGAAATGAGGTCTTGTAAAAAGAGGGGCAAAAACTCTTTTTTTTTACTCGAAACCTTTGTGTGGGTTACCTAAAGGCCACATAAAAGAGGAGCTCTGGGTCCAAGAAAAAAATCAGATAAATTAAGGTGGAATAATACCTAGTCTCAAGCACTCGAAAAAATTTATAAATCCTTTGTCAAAGAAAGAAAAAATGCTTCTCAATCTCCTAAACGAGATATTTGAGTAATAACGAATTTCTTTACATGACATTGCCCTGAAAAATATTATCTCAGAAACATGAGTAATGCTGAGAATGAGAAATATATTTGTCGTCTCTGCGATCGTGCAGCAGAAATACCTGTTATGCAAATGCATGGTATTACTTTGCAAGAAGCTTCAATTTCTTGCAAAGTAATACCATGCAAAGCTCTTGCCCCTCAGAAAAATAACAGACTTCGTGAAAAGTCTAAATATCCCGGGCTTACAGTAGATTTGGGAAACAAAAAACTTGTAGGTCCAGGTGCTGTAGAGGAGTAAGAAAAGCCTTAATAACCCACTCACAATCTACAATTTACAACAATACGAATAATTGTTATTCGATCCTAAGTTCTCGAGTGCCTGACAAGTACTTGACCATTTATTTTTAGTATCATGTGTTTCAAGTATTGAATTTTTTTTTACTTTTGTATTTAATAGTGTACCTATATATTAGAACTTTATTCTATGATTCGGAACATAGATGGAAAAATTAATAAATCTTAAGTCACTATTTAAAAGTAACAAATATTTGGCGTTTGCAATAATCTGTAATGCAATAAATTATTAAATTAATTTGAATGGAATAAAATGCTAGTAGTAGATCTATCAACGCGGGAGTAATAATATTTCTCGTAAGTTTTGTTTTATTCTGTTTTATAGTTTTACTCTATTGCATCACTAGTACTGATTATAAGGTTATCAAAAATCAATATTACAAGAATAATGGGAAAAACCAGATTTTAATAATAAAAAAAAGGTTAATAACACTAACAGGCTGACATTGAGAGAAAAATTGCTTTCTTTTAAATATTAAGATTTCCAGTAGTTAATATGGAAAGGCAACTTTGAGTAGTTTAAAATATTTTTTGATGGTAGCACGAAATGTAATAAAAAATTCTTTAGGTTACGTAAACTTACACGATAATTTTGTTTGAGTTTCAGTCTTCTCGTGAACCAGGCAATGTATATGTATGTATTAATGAAATGATTTTCATTGGATACCTTCTAATTAATAGTAAGTTAAATAGATAGTAAGTCAACAATTTCTTTGCATTTTGAGTAACCTTTAGTCTTAACTGTATGCCTCCTTATTTAATTTTTTAAAACATTTCTTTTATAATTGACTTCCACAAAATGTATGTTATCATTTATTTTATTTCAATTTGATAAATAACTTAGTAGCAATTGATAATTTTACTTCTAGAAACCAATTTAGTATTCATTTCTTCAAAACGTTTATGTTATATTGTGAAAAATCCAATTAAAAATCTATTATGGTATTCGCGTTAATGTATACGCATTTCTTCACGTATTCTAGCAAAAGGGGCTGCCGTATCTCAAAAGCTATTTGTAGGGTTAATTAATATTATTAAATATTTCACAAGCTTTCGAAAATAATTCTTTCACGTCCAAAAAACCACGTGTATTTATTAGTTTTAAATATTACAAAATATATAATGACGCAAAATTAAAATTTATTTAATTGACATTTAAAAAAAAATTACCTAGAAACTAGATTAACACTTAATAAGTTACAATATATTTTTATTTTAAACTAACTAACACTTTCTGACTTATGAAATATTTTTGTATGTATAAAAGTGTATGATCTGATGTGAACGTATGTAAATTAACTGTTTGGAGTAAGCAAATTTTTTTTCCATGAAATTTCTCTATAAACTACTTTAAGTTTTATCTTTCTGGAGCCAGCACAAATAAATATTTCATGGAGATTACCAAATTTTCGATACTAACTGAAATCTGTCAGGAATACCATATTGTTGAGATATCTTGGATTGAGGATTTTGTATAGACAGGTGTGAATTTTGATCAACAACTGCATTGTCAAGACCGTTAGGTGTTCGAAATGAGTAGAGAGAGAAAATCGCAGGAAATAAACTATTTATCTTTCCTTTTAAAGATCCAAAGGAAAAAATGGCAATTTTTTAAAGTAATTCTATGGCCGTAAAGATTTATTTATATTTCGTTTCATATACAAATTAGTAAGTAGTATTTATTAACGATAATGTTATAATTATTCACTGCCATCAAAATATATCTCGGAGCAAGTTGTACCAAAATAATATTTTACACAACCATTATAACATGTGACAAGGGTCAAACATTAATTAATTGAATTTTAGTTAAACAGTTGCGTTATTATTAATAAGCAAATGTCAATCGTACTAATAAGGATTATGAAATATAAATTTTGTGACGATACGACTCACTACTTATTAGATGGTAATTATAGGATATTAGGTTCAAAAGAAACTTATAAAATATTTTTCAAATATAAATTACATTAAAATTTAATGAGCATGAGCATGGAATATCTATGTTGAAATTAGGAATATTAGAAAGGAAATATCTTACGTTTAATAGAAAGATATAAAGTTTTATATTTATCTTTGATCTGGTTATTATGAGAACTCAAAACAATTTTTGATTGAGTATACCCGAATTTGGACACATCTGTTTTAATAAACTCTTCGATAAGAAAAATAATTCAGTGTAAATTAACATTATTAATAAAACAAATGAATATTATAGAAAAAAAAATAACGCTTATAGAACCTTAACCGTAGCGGTAATTTAATTATATATATATATATATATATATATATATATATATATATATATATATATATATATATATATATATATATATATATACATAAGTTCTCGTCCGTGTAATTTAAAATAAAATAGAATAGATCTCGGCAAAGCGGACGTAAAATTTGCCAATCAACATGATTCTTGAGTTAAAAAATCCGGAGAACTCCAAAATAATCGAAAGACTCCGGGTCGGAAAACTGACAACAGCGCTGTTTCGTCGTAATAAGGGACTCGTCGGGCCATTGCATTCGGTACAAACCATCACCTCGCCTTTGCATCCTATAAGCTAAATTTAAAATTAAACAAGTGCAAACAGAACGACAAAGACGACATCTCGATGGTTCACTCAATAACACATGAACAACACCAATTAACAAGGTTGTAGAAGAACCGCCATGAGATGGTTCGATGGTAAATTAAAAAAGAAATATACAAAATTCGATACAGGAAACGCGCTACCCAAGGGATAGAGGTTACACTATTTGGTACTGGCGTTCAGGTCTACTACTTATTTGGCAGCCAAAACCAGGTGTCGCACCAATGATCTCCCCATGATATCACCGTTTTGCGTGTTTTTAAGCCAAACAAGTAAATAAACACATAAGTTCCCGTCCAAGTAATTTAAAATAAAATAGAATGAATTTCGGCTAAGCAAACATCGCTGTCGTCATTTTTCAGACCCGGAGTCTTTCCATTATTTTGGAGTTCTCCGTACTTTTTAACACGAGAATAATGTTGATTGGCAAATTTTACGTCTGTTTGGCCGAGATTCATTCTATTTTATTACATACATACATATATATATATATATATATATATATATATATATATATATATATATATATATATATATATATATATATATATATATATTATATAAAATTTACATATTGTAAAAAAAACGGGCAAACTTACCAAGACAAATTATGTTTATAAATAACAAACTGACAATCATAACATAACAAGTTGTGTAGATCATAATAAAACGTGTATCATTTTCTTATAAATTGCGTGCTTTAAAAAATAAAATTGGAATTATTTTATATATATATATATATATATATATATATATATATATATATATATATATATATATATATATTATATAAAATTTACATATTGTATAAAAAACGGGCAAACTTACCAAGACAAATTATGTTTATAAATAACAAACTGACAATCATAACATAACAAATTGTGTAGATCATAATAAAACGTGTATCATTTTCTTATAAATTGCGTGCATTAAAAAATAAAATTGGAATTATTTTATATATATATATATATATATATATATATATATATATATATATATATATATATATATATATATATATATGTATATATATAGATATGCAATATATAAGGTGTTTCAAAAAGTATAGGCCAACTTTCACATTGTGAACATGGGTTCGCTGATGATTCGTTACTTAGATACATAACTCAAAAAAGATTTAGGAAATGTAAAAAATATTTGGTGTACTTGATACACTTAAGAAAGAAAATATTTTGGATATAAACAATGAATTAAAACTGTGCCATACAAGCATTTAATTTGCTCTAAGGGCTCCACTTAATCTTTAAAAAAATATTTTACCTTGCCTAAGAATATCGAAGGCATCGGATATAGGCCGTCAAAATTCTTGTCTTGTTGGCCACTGTAGTTGTGTTGGCAACTTTATTCACATGTCCCCATAAACAAAAATTCAGTCAGCTTCATAAGTTTATTGGGAAAAATTTCTAACTTGCACGGGCAGGAACATCGTCATGTTGAAACCATAAGAAATTTTTTTTGGGATTTAATAGCAACAGTTCAAATAAGTAATTTTGTGAAAAAATTGGATAAAATTCTTGATATATTGGATTCGGAAGAATCAGAGGAGCAGTTAATAGGTTTCCAACAATTCCTTCCCAAAATTCTTATTGAAAATTTATAATTTGTATTAGTTACTTGCAATAAATTAGGATTTTATCAGACCATGTATAAAGAAAATGAAAATTATTGGTTCCTTTTCGGGAAAAAAGCACGCTTCATCAGTAAAAAGGATAGACCTTAGAAAATTAAAATTATTCTTAATTTGCTGTAAACACCACTGAAATAATTGAAAACGAGAAGCAAGGTCTCTGGAAAGTAGCTATTGCACGTGGGTGCAATGAGAGGGGTCAAGTTGTTCATGAAGCTTTCTAAAAAGTGAAGAAGCCGAAATACTTCTTAATTCTTGGGCAATGTTTCTGGTGCTAATAGACGGGTTATTTTTAATATGTTTTAGAACTTGTTCCTCAACTTGTGGTGTCAACGACTTCTTGCTCTTAACAAATTTACTTTCTGTGGTTTTAATCTTCTGTGTTCTCGTAGTTGCCGAGTAGTATTTTCAAAGTTTTTTGTGCGGACTTTTGTCCCTTCGATTAGAATATTTATTGTAATATAGTTTCGCTTAAATTCTGCATTGCCTATCTATACGCGAATAAAATGTTAGTTAATTCTATAAATAAATAGTTTAAATAAAGCATTGCAGCTTTTACGAAAACATTTTCACAATGAAAATTTGTACACCTTCAACTGTCTTATTCAAGAAATTTCTACTTAATTATTTTCTAATTCTCCCAAAATATCCTACCTTAAGAGGTAATATCATTACATTGGAGAATAACAATGCATGTACGGTGACAGTAAATTTTTTTCATCATAATTTAAATGAAGAACCATAGGAATGATCATCAGGCTAAATTAATAGTAAATTTTTATTAAGACTAAACACTATCGTTTATGCGTAGATTGACATCATTGGACTTATTTACTAAACTGAGTCAAAATCGAGAAAACACTAAAGGGTAAATTTTGAAAGACCAATAACATGATTTATAAATATAATAATTTCTATGCAGTTATAATATATATATATATATATATATATATATATATATATATAAATATATATATATATATATATATATATATATATATATATATATATATATATATATATATATATATATATATCTGAGCTCCAAAAAAATGAAAAAAAATAATGAGTGGCACATTATCAGAAATGAAGTTTTCTCTAAGTGGACGCTTAACATTGTTCGAAAAAATTGCCGTTACTCATTTTTTTATCAAATCTTTTCGAAAAACTATTCTTTATAACTTTTTGCTAGTATAGGCAAATGAATGATTATTTGTTGTATTATACGGGTTTTTAAAAAAAAGTTTACACCAACGAAAGGGACTTATGTAATGCCAAGTAACTATATTTTCAGAGTATAAGATCCAACAGCGTCTCGGAATTTCCATTGTCATTGAACATTATTCAGTAGGTCCTTTAAACAGGTGAAAATGACCTTGATAAGAAAATAAGAAACCACCCCTTCAGTCTTTTGACAAGCGAATTTTCTTTTTTTTTTTTTCATACAGGACGATCATAATTAAAGAGAAAGTTTTTGGATATCGTTAGTTTGTATAGTTACTAGTTAAACCATATTCAAAATTTTGCAGTTCTTAGAATTAAGGGTTGAGGACAAAAATAAAGTTGAATAAAATGTGGTCGGACTTGCATTGTCTTTATTTTTATTTAGACTACGAGCTTATATAGGGACTGTGTCCATTGAAGCGCAAAGTTTCGCTTCACTGTACATATCTCAATGATTTGATGTTACAAAGTAGTGGTTGCCAAAAATTAGGTACCTCAACACTCGGTTTACTGAAGATTCCATTATTGTTTTTAATGTATGCTGCTTTTATAAATTTTCTTTTTGTCATATTGGGTTCTACATATATTGCCGCAGCCTCAGACCATTTTATATGGTGTTGTTTATCCTAGGAGTGTTCTGCAATACCTGATCTCGACGTTTCCCCTTTTTGTGTATGCCTTTTATGTTCCTTAATTTTAACTTCTAGTGGTCGTTTGGTTTCTCCAATATACATTTCACCACACTGACATGGAACTTTGTAAACACATTCTTTCTTATCGGTAGTTTTAGGTTTTGTTTTTGTTAAATAAGCTCTAAGTGTATTTCCTGATTTAAAGGCTGTTTTTATATTATAACTACTGGCTATTCATCTTATTTTCTCCGACGTTCCCTTAATGTACGGAATTGTGAAGAAGAAATGTGTTTCTTGCTGTCCAGTGTTCTTGTTCTAAAATTATTTATAACATCCTCAATTAGTTTTAAAGGATAACCATTCTTTTTCTAATGATACGGCATTATTGCATATAAATATAGCGCGATTATAGAGATTGCGTATAATTCCTCGTTTTGGTACGACAGAATGATTAGAACTATGATCACCCCCTCCAGTGGTAACGTTGTTCGGTCTGATAAAGTAGTATCATTTGAAAGTCTAGTTTTGATTATGTCTAGTGATTCTCCTTATGGTACATTAGTATACAGACTTTCCACATCAAAGCTTATTAGTCTGTCGTCTGGTTCTATATTGATGGTACTAATAATGTTCACGAAATGCCTAGAATTTTTAACATATGTGTTTGTCTTACCTTCTAAAGGTTGTATGATTTTTAAAAGAAACCTCGCCAGAGCATTTGTTGGGGATCCTCTGGAGCTGGTTATTGGCCTCAATGGTGTGTTCGTTTTATGAATTTTTGGAAGTCCGTAAAGATGTGGTGGCTTACTGTAGTGTGGTGTGAGCGCCGATCGTAGGTTGTCCAGGTATATTGTTTTGATATTTCCTGAGTGTTCTGTAGATTTTTGACTCTATGGATTTTGTGGGGTCACGGGCTAATTGTCTATATTTTCCTTTTTCCAAGATATCTCCGATTTGTTGGTTGTACGTTACGATGTCCATTATCACTGTTGCATTTTCTTTGTCCGCTGGTAAAATCTTTATGGATTCACCCTTACGAAGTTCTTTTAAGGCTGATGCTTCTAGTTTGTCTGTTAAAGTTACATAAAATGATGTAAATCTTGTTTGAACAAATTATTTAAGAATGAGTTTTCTCATGATTATTTGTAAAACAATTAAATAAACAGTTTTACAGTATTGTACATTAGAAAAAAAATATTTTTTCATGTTTCAGAAAATGAGTTGTTATTTATTGCCATTTTTAATCAAGCACACAATTTTTTAGTAAATAGGAACAGTATTCCAGTCTAGTTAGATTTATTTGTTATATCGAGGATCTCATCTTATATAAATAAATTCACAATAGCAGATCAGTCATTTCCAAGAGCTATATGAGTTATATGAGAAAACGAGATTTACTGAAATCGAGTATCTGTCGAATATCCTCATGAAATGTTTTAAATGCTAAAGACACGTCTGTATACAAAATTTTTCGAAAGTACAGATCAAAATAAAAGTTTCACACTCCTAGAACAATCGTCTTTCAGTGTATGAGGTAAAATAATTATTTTTTGTATGCGGTACCCAATTCGGTAATGTGAAAATCGGCATTTAACGTCACTGTATTTAAAAAACTCATTTTAAAATCGCTTCATAAAAAAGTAGCAAACCTTTTGAAAGGTTTGAAAGACTCCGTTACTTCTTCAAAAGGCTTGCAAAAGAGAAATTTTTGAATCTATTGTTAGGTGCGTAATAAAAAATGCTAAATTGCACAAGTTGACATGATCTGACCAAGTAGTAACGAAACAAATTTCTTAACGCAATTTTTTATCGTCTCTTCAAATTTACCCTCAGAATTTATTACTCTTTTCAGGTTCTCGATATAAACGAAGTAAGATATTACAAAAATGCTAGTTTTTATTGGTTATCTTGCATGCAGGTTACATACACCAATTCTATTGCAAAGTACTCTAATTGATTTTTAAAATCATTTCTAAAATCCATTATCGATGACCTCGATAACTTTAGTTTAAAAGGTTCTTTTAGAACCAGTATTAAATTGTTAAATTCAGTAAGAAATAGGTAGTTAAATTTTTTTTAAATAGGAAATCTAATTTTGATATAATTTTTCATGTTAAATATCAGTTCGACTTGGAATTTAAGATAGATCAGGTTCCCAAGAAAAACAAAGTAATTGAATTTATCTGTGACTGGTTTGGTGGCTGAGATTACTAGATTTTAGATTTATCCTGTCTTTGGTGTAGAAGTCTAGGCTTATTGTATTTTTTGATTTACAAGTAGGTACCCGGTTTTTTGAGGTTTGCTGCTTGCAGTTTCACAGTTAATGAGTTTTTGGTCCACCTATTTTTGGTGTAAATGCGCATGATAATAGGTATAATGAGAATGAAAATTCTAAAAACTAAAATCTTCGTATCATGATAAAAATTACCGGGCTGAGGTGATCGAAAATGATTTCTAAAGGTAAATAAAAGTACCTTTTAATAAAGTACAAGTAAACTTACGAAAAATGGGTCAAAATAACATTTCTGGAAAATTTTAGTCCTTTTAAATTGGAAACCTGAGGTGATGGACACAATATGGAGTCTGATTCGAATTCAGCGTAAACAATTACATCAAAAAACACATTTCATTTTCAAATCACAACCCCTTATTTTATCAACCTATGCTATATATAATACATGTAGAAGGAACTCAAAATTAGTTAAATACATAAAACTTGGAATTATTAACTAGTAATACACAATACTTGCACGGGTTGCTATCTTCTAGTGTTAATATTTAAACGGTTAAATTATAGATTCCTTGGATTCTATATTGATTGTCAATACGTGTAGTTGGAAATGTTACCTAAGAGGGTTAAGGGATAAATATCGTTTCATGTGAAATATTTGCATATTAAATAAAAATTCAAAATATTACTATGATTTAAATATTATCTGTATTTGTTTCATTTATGTTAGGATTTAATATAACTGGTTTGTAAGATTTTTTATTTTTAATTATTTTAAGAAACAGCTGTATTTAAAACGTATATTACAGCAATACTTTAATATTTAAATGCTAGTATGTACGCAAAAATCATCATAAAACAACATATTGTAAAACTTCCTGTCGAATTTCATCAGATTTCGTTGTAATTTCTTATCTATTGGTTACATTATTCTACTATGTTGTAATTTTCATTTCATATAATACGATTATGTATGACACTAACTGTGGAAATGGAGAAACTGTTGTTATAATCAGCAAAAAGGTAAAGGACCAAATAATAAAGGGCTGTGCTCTCTCTGAGAGAATCATAAATATATTGATATAACCAATGAAACGAAACATCATGCATCTTATACAAGTATATGCACCAAGAAGCTCCTCAAGAAATGACCAAGTAGAACAACAACTTAAAGGCGAAACAGAACAGTTCAATCGAAGTCACCGGAAAATTTGGTCTGGGAATTAAAAGTATGAGAGGGGATCTGCTTACAGTTTTATTCTGTTAGGCCCTTAAAGAGCCAGAAGAAAGAAAGTGAATATGGATTAGTCCATGAGTAATGACAGAAATGTTTGCTCCGATGTTTCCGCCCGAAAGAAATTCGGTGTAGGAAGCTACCATAAACTGGTCGAGAAATACTTTAATTTAATCATAAAACCAAAAAGAAAGCAACTTCTGCATAGATATCAGTTTCCAACAGCAGAAATACTAATTTAAAAGAGAACAAGAATTGACAAAACGACTAGAATCAAATAAAGATAAAAAATCATATATTAACAAATTAACTAACAATATACAAACTAAAATACAAGTAATAACAAAAAAAAAACTTGTGCAAAAGTTACAAAAAACAGCAAACTAAGTTCTAAATCTAAAAAAATATTAGAAGATAAATACAACATGAGAAAATAGACAAACAATTACCAGGAACTTAACAAAAGAGTAAAAAAAGAGTTTCGAAGAGATATTAGACGGTATAATACAAGATGAACAGAAGAGACCGACACAGATAATACTAATATAAAGTTACTGAAGAAAAAATTGTTATCGGGTAACCAGCAAATAACCAAGACAAAAAATCACAATGGCACTAATGTTACAAACAGGATATCTACTTAGTATGTACAAATCTTACATCCAAGAATCACCGGAAATAATTATTATGACAGTAGAACCTGAGGAAATTCCGGAAATCGAAGAAATACGCACGGTTTTGAAGAAGGTAAAATAACTACATACTAAAGATGGGAGGGGGATGGGAGGCAAAATCTTAATAAAATTATTGCAAATTTTATAAAATAAGTGTTTACAGGGAAACAAAATATATGAAAGTTGGTTAATAATGAAGTTATTAACAAAGAAAGAGCGCAAATATCGAAAACTACCGCCCACTAAATTTACTTTCTGATGTTCATAAAATGCTAACAAAAAAAAAGTAACCGTTTATCAACTAAATTAGAAGCCTACCATCCAGTCAAACAGGTGGGTTTTCAACGGCAGATACATCAACTTAGATTATCTCCAAGGAAAAGTTTATGATTATAACATTGAAACTCATGTGGCCTCGGTAGATTTTCAAAAGGCTTTCGGCTTAATCGAAACGTATGCATTTTTGGCGACGTTAAACAACTCCTGAACTGATTCAAGATACTCAGCACTTATTAAAGGCTTTTGCGAAAAAGCAATAATTTAAATTTACGCGGATGAACGCCTCAAAACTAATAAAATCTCTATCGACTGTGGAGTGTACCAAGTTAAACCCCTGCCTTTTAAATTGCAGATGACATCGTGCTGTTTAGCACTGATATTGGAAACAATACTAGGATAATTACAACGAGCCTGAAAAAATATTGAACTGAAAATGAACATCGCTAAAACTAAAATTATGCATCCACAAAGGATCATATTCAAGTAAATGGTGAATTAATAGAAAATGTCGGCCACTACGTATATTTCAGACATGATATAAAACTGGGGAAAGAAAATTAGGCAGCGGAGATTAAAAGAAGGATAAGTTAACCTGGGCTGCTTTCGGACGGCTGTCATGTCTTCAGAAACCCTGATATATCTCTTTGAAGAGAAAGTTTATGAGTTTTACATACCAACAATATATGGTTCAGATACATTTCTAATAGGCTAACAATTAGAGAGTTGTGGAAACAAGAATGATGGGGATAACTTCGAGAGACAGAGTGATAAACGAAAGCGTCCAAGAAAGAACGAGATTAACATATAATATGGAGAGAGTGACATATTTGAAGTAGCAACGGCTAGGACAGGTCATCAGACAGAATTTGAAGGGATAGTAAAGTTAATACAATGGAGACTTAGAGACATAAAAAAAGTCGATTGACCGTAAAAACACTGGTCAGATGATGTAAAGAAATATATAGGAATGAATGAATGAATGAAAAAGGGGTGGTGATACTAGATCATCGATGTCTAGGAGGTTGGGTTTTAAAAGCGGCGTCTTGTAGTCTGTCCGCATGGGGAGGGATGGACACCTCTCCACCACGCTTTCCCAGACACCTGAGTCGCCGCCCGTTTCAATTCCAAGATGTCCCAGGCAACTGAGACGATAAACAGTCTTCAGGCTCTCGTGCTTTATGTATAAGTGAAGAGGAGGCAGGTTCACCAGAACTTCCAGAGCCCTGGTGGGAGCAGTCCTCATCGCAATCAATATTTCCATAGTGTATATCCAAAATAGCACTTTATATGTCAGTCCAAATGTAAAACCAAAGGCTCGTTTACAAGCCCAGAAAGAACTTATGGCTTTTTTGGTTCGAGGCTCAGTATAATCTATGATCATTCCAGCTCGTCGTGAGTAAGTCCAGAATTACTCCCAGGTATTTGACTGTCCCCTTAAGTGGAAGAGTCCTTCTCACCAATGTAATTTTGGGAAGTCTCCCCGAAATATATAGGAAAACTCTGGTCTCAAACCATCCAAGGTAGGAGTAAGTAGAGAAAACCAGTGGACCGTGACAGGATGATGACATTGATTATGATGATTGAGTTTACAGTAATATGACTAATTATCGGGCTGTGGTATAGAAATTAAATTTGAATAAACCTACATCAAACCCTTGTTCAATATAATTAATCTCAATACGGGTATAAACTATCTGAATAAACTATATAATATAATAAAATATATTTTTTAAAGCTCATAGTTCCTAAAAATTTCGTTAAAAACAATTATTAAACAATAGAAAAATATGGGATCTTGTACACTTTAACCCACCATTTTTTTGATGCACTAGTCTGAAATTGATCCTGTAATTAAGTTTTAAACATTTCTGACCCAAAAATTTTTGTGTAAATATAATAGTTTTTGAGATATTATTTTATCTTCATTATTGTGTCGAATTTTTTATCATGTAAATGTAATTATTAAAATATCTGAAAAATTTAATTTTTTAAAATACCAGAAAGTTAAAGAAATGATTAATTTACTATGAAAAAATAGGTGTCGACTCGTTGTTCAATGACTTAATTATAAAAAAAAAAACATTTTTTTAAATTAATTTTTGACACTCTGTATTTTAAACAAGAAACGTCAAAATTAAAATTACTTAATGAAAGTTCTATTTTTTTTTTATCCAAGAAATCTATAGTTTGCTAATTGGCTTTCTTTTGGTGAACACTTGAATATTTTAATTAGTACTTATAAAAAGGTTTAATAAGGGTGGTATAAAATGGGTTCAATAAAATCAAAAAATTTAATTTCTCAGTATTACCATGTATCTTATAAGGTCATTATTTTAAAATCTGCTTAAACTTTTCGATGTATCTTATAGAATACCTTGTAAGTCTAAATTCATTTTTTTTTAATATTTTCCCGAAGTTTTAGAACAAGGAAAAAATTGTTTTGATATCGGTTATTAGTTTCCTTCCACCTAAAGTATATTAAAACTTGTCCTTGTTGATTATAACATTCAGAAAATTTGAACCATTCATAAATTATTAAATATACAGAAAATATTTAAAATGACAAAAACATTAATGCAAATAAAATCAACTTTTCTATTAATAGCAAAATGGAATTTGTTGTATGCTTACTTCCAAAACTTCTTTTTTTAAACGTTCTGGGTATCGGGATTTACCATGAATACAATAAAAAACATACCTGTTATAATCCATAATTCTTTCAAACAATCTTCTCGACTTCTATGGAAATCGGCAACTTGGTGATTTTCACTACCTCCTTCTAAAAATTTAAAAAGCAGGGCACCGAAAAGGGCATAACCGGTCATTAGGACGAATAAACTAGTTTTACCACAAAACATGGCAAGGGAGCACTTTTTTGGATTTGAACAGTCATATCCTTGATCAGATTCTTGCATCTGAAAAAAATAGATAAAGATGAGCTATGGTTTAATTAATGTGATCAATTTACATAAATTTTATTTCAAATGAAAATTTTATATTTATGGATGATTAATGTGATTTGAAAAGTATTTTCAGACCGTTTCTTTTTATATTTAAATACCTCTCGATTCATTTACATAAGGAAGCACTCAAATTTTCTCTGGTTTAAAGTTATAAAAGCCACTATCATAATGTAATTTTAAAACAGGTGAAAGCTCCTGATACATACTACAATTTTTTATTTCAACATAATACCTAATACCAACCTAGACATCCTAAGAACCTTAGTATGACAATTTATGATTGTATGATGGAGTGAGTGAGTTCATGAATCTGGTAAAGATAACAGGCTAGTATTTTTTTTTTTTGTATGGAAATATAATATTTACATTTTAAAATAATTTCAAATTTAACAAATGTTCTTAAATTCAAGTTTTAAGTTATTATATAATGCCAAAGGATGTTGTAAAACAACCTAAATTTTTATGAATGGTTTAAATGTAGAAGAAGACCAAGTTGCACTTTTTTCTTACACTCCAAGTTCTCTATTTCAAATAATATAGTGTCCACCACAAATGCTTTAAAATAATCTGAACTTGCAAACGGCACAATATTATGTTCAGGTTTAAAATTTATAACCACTGGCTATTTTGCTATAAACCAGCCGATTGTGATGCCCAAAAGGGGCTATTAAATTGCTTTACACTCCTATCTGTCCAAAACCGAGACCATTTAACATATTTATTTATTGCTTTTGTTAACTATGTTTTAAATAACGACGATTATTTAAAGCCATAGTGAACGGGCCGAGTTTCTCAAAATATAGTGTTGGCATTAACAACCACATAATGTTCAAAGGAATTATTGGCGTAACTGTTACTATTAGCAATTAGCAAACATTGTGCCTGGGTTGTTACCACTAATACTATCATAGATGCACTTACTAAATGTCATGATGCTTCTTGCCTCGCGACGTACACTTACACTGAGAGAAAGTGTAAAAAATACCCCTTCAAATTATCTAATCTTAATCATTAGTAATAAAAGGCGTTCCCGTCAGAACCTCCTAATTTCTCGGGAGCATACAATGGAGGTTAAAATAACCCTACTTTGTTATAGAAAAAAAATCCTAAGATGCGCCTTAACGGAGATACAGATCCCTAAAGGGGTACTCAGCGATTTATCTTATCGGTTCTAAGTTTTTAACCAAAAAGGCTCATTAAACCATACTAGATTAGATGTTTTAGATCATCAGAGAAATCAGGAACGGACTTGCAGCCATACTTGTAGTTCCTAATTTCTGAGAGGTGTCGTTTTACAGAGCTGAAAAGAGATTTTTAAAATACTTTGGTCCTTCTCCTTCAAAAAAGGTACTCTTAATTTATTTTGATAAAACTGACAGTTTTTGAGATAAATCGGTTAATATGCGACGCCTAAATGATTTAGGTCCGGAAACCTTGGTAGCCATAAAAGAGGCCCATTTCATTTTTAGTAATAGAGTAGCAAAATGTCAAGGAGGAAAAAATTTTGAAAATGCCTTGAATAAAGGGCGAAACGTCAATTCTTTTGCATTTTTTCTTAAATATAGAACCTAAACCCAAGAAAAGACAAAATAAAGAAAAATTATATATATATATATATATATATATATATATATATATATATACATACATATATTTCTTACATTTTTCTTGGATTTTTCTGTTTATTTATATTTTTAAGTTTTTAGTTTTAAAATCCGTTTTATTAATAAACTGCATATGTTTTATTTGTTATGCATATCTATCGACGTTTCGGTCACACTTGACCTTCTTCAGAATGATTTTTTTATAACTATAACAAATTTTTTTTTTGCTGTATTATAACATAAAATTAATAAGGTATTTTTAAAACATACCTTATGTATTTAAAGTTGTTGACACATGGCTCACTTTTCGACACGATGCAAATAAGTTTAAATAAAGAAGCGACACAAAAAGCAAGGTTTTTGTTGTATCGTGTCAAAAAGCGAGGCATGTGTTAACAATATGTAGTTATGTTGTGTTCCTCGTAAAAAACTTTAAATACATTAAGGTATATTTTAAAATTAGCTTTTTATTTTATGTTATAATATAGCAAAAAAAAATTTCTGTTATAGTTATAAATAAAATTATTCTGAAGAAGGTCAAGTGTGGCCGAAACGTCAATAGATATGCAAAAGAAATAAAACATATGCAGTTTTATTAATAAAACGAATTTTACACTTAAACCAAAAACTTAAATATATATATATATATATATATATATATATATATATATATATATATATATATATATATATATATATATATATATATATATAAGTGATTCATTTAAAATTACCTAAAAATCCTCCTGCACTTTTTTTTTGCTAACTAAATTATTTATTTCGTTAACAAAGCATTTAAATTACAAGGAGCCTCTGTGTAATATTATTGGTAAAACGCTCTGATCGTTTGTGCAACAAGAAAAGGCATTTTTAGATTTGTGTGAACGTAGTATTCGTTGTACATAGCCTTTTTCCCCAAAATATTTTTTTCAACACAACGCCGGGTGCAAGATTTTTATTTATACTATACTCGGAAGATCAAAGAGTACTAATTTTAAAAATAATGGTTTCGTATATCCTTAGTAACTGCAATTATGCCAATTTCAATTTAAAATCGGACAGTTGTAGCTAAAGTTGTGTTTCTGGTCAGGTTGAGAAAAGTCGTTATGACAAAACGCAATTGAGAGTTTAATTACATGACGGGAAGTTTTAGGTAGTTACTAAACTCCATTGAGTCCATAAGATTGATATTTTTCACCTTCATTGTCATCCTCGTTGTCGCAAATAACTGTCAATTTTATAATTATGCAGAATTCTGAAGTTTAGCAGGTATAGGCTCCATTTCGTTCGAGGTACAGAGGAGCACGCAAAGTGCGTTCAGGTATAAATTGATTATCTCTTCAATTTCTTGAATTTTTCTTACATATTTTATACATTTGTACTTTCAGAAAATACAATAAAAAATGTCGACCTGTCACAGCAGTATTTCCCTTAACATTACTAATAATGAGGACAAAAAAGTGGTTTGAGTTTAAATTAATGAAATATAACAAGTAATTGGGCAATGTTAAACTGCAATTTAGCCTCAAAATATTTGTCTAGATGTCTCATAAGAAACTAATACATTATTAGCCATATTCACTAACATGATTTAATTTTAAAACCATCCTAAATTGATAGCAGATGATTTAAACTGACAAGAGCAACAATAAGTCAAGGAAGTTTTAAATCCTAAAAATACAAGCATAAGAAATCGTTTTCTTTTATTACTGAACTAGCAAAAAAGAAGAATTTTATTTATTTTCAAGATATAACTATTTTTCTTACATATTTCAAGGCCTTATCGCAAGGTTTATATCGCTACATAAGCGTTTATTTATTGACATCTGTAATATAAATCATGACAACATCATAAGCAAAACGAAACTGACCGACCAAAAGATTTAAATTTCCTGGTAACTAGATTGCGTTTAAATCTTAAATCTTCTTAGTGAATCTGGCTGGAAGTATCCAAATAAATTTTGTTACATCTATTTGTTCTATTGCTACAATTCTTGCAAGTCATTCGGAATCAACACACAACAAAAATAAAAGAAAAATAACTAATTTATTATACTCAAAAGGAATCAGTTTTTCTCTCCTCTTAATCTAAAGAAATATGATACATTTTACAAAGAAAGGAAGTATTAATACCCTTCTAGGCTTTTATTTTTACCTTTTATCGGCCTTTTACAATTGTTACTATCAGTAAAATTGCGGTATTCTTTTTAACTTTGTCCCCCAGTGTAACTGCGGGTCACGAGGCAGCAAGGTCACGAAAATGGGAGCCTTTAACCTTAAATTCACCACTAAAGTTATTGAGTAATTTGTGAATATCAATTGTTATTAATTGCAAATTTTATTAAAACCTTATTTATATTATATTGAATATCCTTAAATCTTCATAGAAAATTAAAATATCTAAATTAAGAGGCATCATAACATGTTTAAGTAAGTTTGTATTTCCAGTTTCAAAATTTAATCAGTTTTAATAAAACTAAATATATAACTTTTCTACAGGATAAAATTTCTAAC
The DNA here is from genome assembly GCA_034092305.1 of Diaprepes abbreviatus. NCBI lineage: Eukaryota > Metazoa > Arthropoda > Insecta > Coleoptera > Curculionidae > Diaprepes > Diaprepes abbreviatus. The sequence goes on from JASJET010000139.1 coordinate 14,658,086, forward strand.
TTTGGTTAACATAAAATACATATTCTATAGACCTACAATAGGGATGATAATCTTTAGAATGGTTTAATATTTTATATCAGTTCCATTGTTAAACTGAACTTACAATTTCTTATTGTTCATTTGTTCGCACCTCCCGAATTGTATAAGTTTTAACGTAAACAACTTTTATCTCTGCCGTCAAAGGACGTTTACCAGTTAAACGGCATAATAATAAGTTCATGTGACAGGCCTAGGCTATTGATATCATATATTTACTTTTACAAAAGCTATCTTCTATTTAAAATGCGGTGCTGTCAAATGAAAATTTAAAATAAGAAATACTAGATAGGAAAATAATATGTGTGTAAAGTGACGTTGTGAAAAGATATTACATTTACGAGAAAAATAAAATTTGTCTTATAATGTAAGATAACAATTAAATAAATTTTTATAAAAAAATAAAACCGACTTCTAAAAGTGCACTAAAAAGTAAAAAATAACTATAAATTTTTATATGAAATTGAAAATTTTGAAGTCGGCGCCAAACTAATACCTGACAAAATGTAATTCGCATAAACAGATTAAAAATACTTTATTTATAATTGCTTTTTTACCATAATTTGTATATATTAGTAGTTATTTGTTTCATTGAGAAATAATTTGGCGTCGACTTCAAAAATTTCAATCTCATATACAAATTTATAGTTATTTTTCATTTTTTAGCGCACTTTTAGATGTCGGTTCAATTTTCATTATAAAAATTTTATTTTTCGATTTTTAGTTTTGAATTCATCATGATATCCATAAATTATTTGAACTTAGTACTAATCGAGATTAGTGTACCTCGCGATGACTCCAAGGTGGTAAAAAAGTACCTATTTTATTCAAAGTTGTAAATCACCCTAACATGAGCCACTACAAATTCCTTGATACTTAGAGTTCTCCAAATACCAGTGAAATTGTGGCAAACAAATATTTAGTCTGTCATAGTAAATCCATTATCTTAAATTTCAAATTAATTTTAGATTGGTAATATAGGCTTCAGAACCTTCCAGCAACTTGATGAAAATAACATAAAATTTTTTATTCAAATCGGTGCCGTTGTTCCGGAGTAATCGGTGTACATACATAAAAATACATAGTCGACGAATTGAGACAAATCACAACTTTTAAATATATATATATATATATATATATATATATATATATATATATATATATATATATATATATATATATATAATATATGAATTTTTACCTCTATTATTTAATATTATGTTATGTTCACAGTATGATTTAGTTCAGAATGTAACAAAATTACAAACAAGTACTTTTTATAGGGTCACATATTTCGGGAAGTACCATGACAATAAAACAAGGGCTTTTATAAATCCTAGTCCTAGTAAATATTTATCTTAAAATTATCATTATGTTCTAAGATTAAAGCTAGCCCAAGTTGATAATGAGCGGCTTATATTGAGAATGAGTTAAACAAGTTTTGAAAGTCAAAAATACCGGAACAAAAATCTTTTTCTTTTATTAACAACACTGCAAAATATAAAAATATTGTTTACTTTCGGGAAACAACTATCCCTCTTACAAATTTTTAACCTTAATTTTCCATTGTTTGTATTATACAGTATTGTAAGAAAAACCAAACTAACCAACTAAAAGATCTGGATTGTAGATTGCGAGTACCTCGTTAAGGTTTTACTTGCTCCTTTACAGCATTTCTATCGATAAGGTCGTTTGAATGGTATTCTAACCTTCACAAGGTCGATTATTTTTCTGGGGACAACTGCTTTACTTCTTCGAGAGTTACGGGTGGCGCCTTCTTTGTCAAGAAAAGAAGGTTTTTTTCCTATCCTTTTGCGAGGAAGTCTACTTCCTCATTTCCTTCGATTTCCTTGGAACTCACATTAGGGTTACCCTAGGGGTTTTAGCCAATCTGAAAATAGGTATATTGTGGCGTTCTTAGTGTTCTTGTTTCCGACACTCGTCGACGAATATTTGAATTACATGCTTTTCTGTTTCAACCTCCTCTTTCATCTTGGTTCTTTAAGTAAATTATATCATAGAATCCCTTCTAGCTGAGGAAATTCTTCTGCGTTTGTTTCGTAGCAGTCAGTTTACTATTTCATAGTTATTATTAAAGTTATACCTTATAGATATGAAGTCTGTTGGTTTCGATATGGTATCAGTTGCAATTGTATGTATCATAGGCTAAAAAAATTTCCCAGATTTGAGGGTTTCTGTTTGGAATATGGTACAGCAACTATGTGCAATGGAGGAAAGAACAGCTGTTTTGGGCATCATCAACTTTGTTTCTCCTTTTGGCCCCCCATATAAAATTTTTTACTCATTGAAAAGAATTTAATTTTTCTATAACACTATGTAAAAAGTAATGCAAAAAAACAACATTATAACCTAAAATTAAATAAAAACAACTTTTTCATAAAAATTTGAATATTTGACAATACCGACATTTTAAATAATTCTTCTACTTAGGAATATCTCCTCACTAACAACACCTCTGCATAGGACTGCATTCCCTATTGTAAAAATGTAATTTAATAATTACAAATTACATAATCGTATTTTCAAAATGTCTACCATTTTTTTCACTACACTATTGATATTTTTTCGAAATAGCTCTGGTTACACGATGAATGGTAGTTCGATTGATATTACCAAGAAAATTGCGATTTCTTTGTTCAAGAACTTCTCTGATTTCAGGGCGATCAAATTTATATACCTTATTTTTACATATCTTCATAAATAAACTTCTAAATATGTTGGGTCCGGACACCTAGTAGGTCAGTGCATGGGGCTACTCCCATAAAAATGTTTGTACTACCTTGGAATTATGTGCGAGGTGACCATCTTACTGAAACCACACATTATCAAATTGATTATTTGGACCAAATAGACAATTTTCTCAAAATAATGGAGAACATTACAGAAGATAAATCGTAATTATTACAATATTGATAAATATATTTTGAGGATTAATAATTAAAGCATTTCACAAAAATGCTAATTATTTAAACCTAAATAGAACATTTATTACAGGACATTTCGTATCACACATTGAAACAAAATCGTACTTCCAATCTTCTTGGTTCGCTTAACTGCGGGTTTTCAAGAGCGGAGTTATGGTGATTGTTTTTAATAAAAATTCCGCAGTTGCTGAAATGTGTTTTACCTGTCCATTAAAAGGAAAAAGCGAGATTTTATAGACATTAACCAACGTACTGATTAGAAAAAAACGACTCTTCTATCAAAGTTACCTTCTTGAAGTACTTGTTCAATTGTTGGTTTATTAGAATGATATTTAGAACCTTTTAAAACACCGTGAACAGTTGATTTTGAAATATTAAGCTCGGTACCAGTAATTCTTGTAGACGAAGTCGGATTGTCATTAAATACTCTTGTTATTTATCATATAATTTTTTGGATTAGATTTCTTAAAATAACCAAACTCAAGTAAGTTCTTAACCAGGTTAGAAAAACAAGTTCTTCTACACTGTCGTCGTTCGAGGACATGCCAAAATAATTATCAATAATGTTGATCACATTTTTTTCATTTCTGATATAACCCTTAGCCTATCAAACTTTTCTTTGTTAAAAAAATTTAATAAGAAGTTAATTTGTTTCAGATTCAAAGCCTATTAAACAAAAATATTACAATAACCGAAGAACTGAATTAGCTTGACATAATTTTATGATTTCTTAATAGGATTTTGTAATACGTTTGGAAGAGTTTCACCTGGAGTGAGCTCAGGATAAAAAAATATTATTATTAATCTGACCTTATTCTTAAGTAAAAGAATTAGTTAAAATTTCGGCGTTGTCAAATAAGCAAATTTTCATTAAAAAATATTCTTAGTTATTTTTAGGTTTTACAGTTGTTTTTTTGTATTAGTGTTTCACCTAGTATTATAAAAAAAATAAGTTCTTTTCAATGAGTAAGAAATTTAACATTGTGGTCATAAGGAAAAACTAAGTTAATAATGGTTCCAGAAAACCGAATCGTTGTTAGTGAAATTTAACTGCATAGACGTAACTTGCGTGAAAAGTAGCAATACCATACCAGTGTTTACAGATTTGAAAAATATTGGGAAGTAAAAAAGTTATAGCCAATCTAAGAAAATGCAAGATTTTACTTTTTTTTTTAATATTACAAAAATGCAACAAACCAGAAAAACTGCCTAAAACTTTCTCCATTTAACGGCATTTTTATTTTTTATAGTTTTCGAGATTGTCATAGTGCCATCACCAATTTCGGACACACTATATAGTTAATTCTCAAACAAAATTTTTGTGGATTATTTCAACATGACTGTATTAAAAGAAAAAATATTAATTAAATACACCAATACAATCTATCTTTCCTTCTTTTTATTATACTTTGTCGACTCATTAAAATGCATATGCTCTGCCTATTTAGCACCTGCAACAAAAGTGAAAGAAATCTTTGTATGGTATGGAATATAAAACTCCTTCTTTGGATGCATAGATAATAAAATATTCTAGAAAAACCAAATCGCTTTAACTTGCCTGAAGAGAAAAAGTGCAACTAGGCTTCTTTTTCAAGATTTAATATTGCAATTCGTAAACAATTTTTAAATATATCACATATTTTTATACTTTTCGGATGAACTGGCTTGAAAAATAATTCAGATATACATTGTGATTTCTTGTTTCTAAAATGCTTTTGCAATCAAAAAAGTATTAAAGAAGTACAAAATGATAAATTGATTGGTTTCTTTGTTCGAAACCAATGAAAATATAAAATTTTAGACATATATCCTAATCCAACAATTAGAACGAATACATTTCATTATAATTTTAAAAAAATTAAAAAATGTTAATTCGAATACCTTATAATTTTTGCTGACAAGGTATATTATTTGGTTTTTCAATTTATACGATGCTACTCTATATAAACTAGCTGGTAGTGACGTACAATAAGGGCTATTATTATGCTTTATATTCCTATCTGCCGGATATCGGTGCCATTCCACATACCCCTATATTGTTTTGTGTTAAATATATTTTAAATACATCGATCCAACAAAACCGCGATGGGTAGTAAAGAAACAATTCAATGGAAATCATTATTTTAAAATATACGAGTATAGGTATATAATTTTAATATTTTATAACACATGGAAAATTTAAAAAATATATATTCAGAATTGTATTAAAAAGTGTATTGTTACATGATTTAAAAACAAGACCATATAAACACTGAATGACGAAACGATATACGTATCTTTAAAAGATCTGTACAAAACACTAGTGCAATTATATCATCTGATTAAGAATGTAACGTTGTTGTTCGCGTTTGATGGATATTAAGTAGTTCGCAGAGCTTTTAGAAACAGAATGTAGCTCCAAAGAAATTCCAAATTGGGTTACCATATTGTTACTAATACTTCAACTACCGTTGAGGGATGTCAAATACCTCAGGTCATATACTGAAGTCAATAGCAACCAAGATGTATTCATTACCATTATCTGTTTCTGGGAATAGTCTACCTATATCAATAACTATGCATTCAAAAAGTATTCCAGCATTAAATTTCTTTATTTTTCCCTTAGATCTTGAGCTTGGACATTATCTAGCTGCACATTTACCTCAATATCTTTACCATGATTTGACCCTTTGATAGTAGTTAACCCATTTTTCTGGAAGCCTGTCAACATTTAAATGAACATCAGACATTTTATTTTGAATTTCTTTTAAAACCACTGGAATTTCATTTCTGGGTACTACCAACTAACTGTTGATATCCTTTTCATCTGTACTTTCACAAAATCTAGTAACCGGTCTTCAAGTCTTTTATTCGAAATATCCTCCCGCCTTTCATGATTTTCACTTAGTTAACCAAAAGGCACCAGATCATAGTCCTCAAGTTGGTCTTATCTCATCGCTTCAATGCTTGAATTTTCTTACATGATTTTCTTGACAAGACATCTGTGTTGTTATGCAGTCTTCCTGGTACATGTTTGATTTTAAATTCGTTCTGTTGTAGTTTTTCACGCCATCTCGCTATTTTTCCTTAAGGCTGCTCCATATTTAACAACAATTTGAGAGCTACGTGGTATGTTATAGTTAAAAACTTCTGTCTATACAAATATTTGTGAATATTTTGGACAATTTTATAGCGAGTAGTTCTTCCCTCTTGGTACAATAATTTTTCCAGGTTCTGAATGCACTCGGCTGAACTATTCAGTAATTCGTTCTTGCGCATCCTGTATTTCAGACAATACAGCTCCTACCCCTATGTTGCTGGTATCAATATTCAATATGAATCTTCCATGATCTTGTGGGTAGTCTAAAATTGGACTGGAACCTAAGGCAACCTTTAGTTTTCGGAAAGCTTGATCACAAACGGAATTCCTTTGATAAGGAATCTTTTCTTCAGTAAGCTTATGCAAGGGTCAAGCAATATTGCCAAAACCTCGTAGTACTATAACCCGAGAAAGCTTCTCAATTCATGTCTGTCATGTTGTCGGGGACAATCTTTTATTGTTTGAATTTTCCTTTCATCCGTGTGGATTTCTTCTGGCGATACTACATGTACAAGAAATTTAATTTTTTTTGAAACACTAAGCACTTCTTGGAGTTGGAGGTTAGTGTTTTTAATTTTTGCAAAAATTTCTCGTGCATTCTGAAAGTGTTTATCAAATATTTTCCTATAATCATAGTATTATTGAGGTATAAGTTATTAACAGGTTGTACATCGAAGAAATCAAGAAAAGGAGAGATAGTGTTGTGTATTTCAGTGTATATGTTGAATTATCCGCTAAGCGCTTTTGGTCTAATGAATTATTGATATGAAATATAATAAACAAGGAATTAAGGAACTCATACAGATAATTTCTACTCAATACTACTTGTATATTTTTTTAAATTTTTGGACAATTTTTATTGACTGTGTGTGGCATAACCTCACTTTTATCTTTTAAGTTGTTAATGTAAAAGTTGATTGTTTATAATAGTATTAATGTATACATTGTTTTAACTGTTTTCATTTTAATTTGGGATTGACATTTTAATTGTATACGTGATTTGTACTGTGGTAAGGGCTGCGCTGGCTTTGGAGACTGTTCTCCAAATGGCAAGGTTCAGGTGTGCCCTTTGACGAGTGAATGTGGTTGGTAAGTACTGAGAGAGCTTATTTACTAATCATATTCTCTTGTTTCTAGAGTCTGAGCCCTGAGGATGGTCTAAGTAAGACCGAAAGCGCTTCTCCGATTATTCACAATATACACTGAAATATACAACACTATCTCTCCTTTTCTTAATTATTAAGGTAGACTAGACTTGTTTTCCAGATAAGATTTAGCAGTACTGCTTCTATTGGTCGCTCAAAGATGGCAGAATGTGAATGATTTAATATTAAAATGATACAAACCAGAGCCAGTGGAAAACGCAATTTTTTTCTCATCTTACCTTGAACCTACTCGTCAATATCCACTTTTTAGATTCAGTGTGGAGAACCACTGTGAACCACTTAACGTTTTCAAAATGTTGTCAATTCTAAGAAGTCGATAGTTGTTTTTCAAAGCGATGTCATTAATCTTTCTATAGTGAACACAAAATCTAGTATTTCCAGCATTTTTGGCTACCAATACATCAGGAGATGACCAATAAATAGACAATTCTTCTATAACGCCCTCATTTAGCATTTTGCCTATAAGTAATATATCTTCCCGGGATTTGGCTATGGGAAATCTTCTAGGAAGTTGGTATATTGGTTCAATACTGCCAGCATTCATTTCATGCTATATTATGTTCGTCCTACTGGTATTACTATCTTTTGCTTCAAAAACGTTATTCTGCTTCCTTATAAACTTTTTGACTTCTTGAAGTTTTTCTGGCAAAAAGTGTTTCCAGTTTGTCTGGAGGTGCTCAATTAGTTCAAATTATGATAAATTTGATGTAGAGTTGCCGGGTTGTACATATTTCACGACATATTTTACTAGCTCTAAGAATGCTTATCCCTCTCCTTTGTTAATTTTTACACAGGAGGAATATCGGCTACTTGTAGTGGTACGATGTCATCTGAATTGACTCATGCCTTCCCTAGCAGCTATTTACAGGATTTATTGGAATGTTGAACTAATCTTATCCAGTCTCCCGTTCCCTTTATTTTGGTTGTTCTTCAATGAATCTGATTAGTTCGGTATTACAATTTTTTGAAAGAACAAATTACTTGGTGCAAAATTTTTGGATCTTAACCTTGTTGTCGAAAGAAAAGCCTTCCAAGTTGAAACTTACATTTCTCCAATCACATCAGTTGCTTCTTCAGTTATAGTTCTCAACATTAATTTTTCAGTTAATGGACTTTAAATTTATCAATAAGGTTTGACTTTATCAGATATATTTATGTACCAGTTATAGTTCCTAGGCTACGAATAGAAAGAATTCTGGGGTTCTTCTCAATATTGGTCATCTGTGGTTGTTAAACGAGACCTTAATTGCATCAGTCCCTTCTCATGTGTCCCGGTCGAATACGTCTGTATCACTCTATCTGACTTTTTCTATAATGTGAGATTATTGTGTTTAGTTGCTTAAGAATTTCAGGTAACATTTTCTCAGTTGTTTGGTTCGATTAGTCCTTGTTTCCCTTTATAGTAACGGCTCTTATTTTGTTCTTAACACATTACAGGCTGCTTTTATTTCCAAAACCCTGTTGTATGCTTCACCACACTAACTAAACTTGCTTATACGCAACATACGCTGTATTTTTTGATCTTTGACCCCATCAATAAAATAATTAATAGAAAGGTCTTCGCAGAATTCTTCCGTAGCTCTTGGGTAAACCAGATGAACAACGTATCAGACACCCATTTTATATTTTTTGTGAACTTTCTTTACTTCTCTGATTTCTTGACGTGAGTTGTAACTATTATAACTGGCGCCGATATTGACCCCCAAATCATTTTTTATGTGTGGTAGGAGTGATTTGCAACAACTCCAGTGCTGGTCCACGAAGTGCAGTTACTAATGCAGAAGCCATTTTTTCGAAGTTCTAGTTATTTGCAGTAGCGTCAGCTATAAATTGGCTTTTGCACATTATCCAATTTTTTTGACTGTCGTAAGTTGGGGCTTAATGCTTTGTCCGGTGTTTATTACTTTATCAAAAGACTATTCTTCTTTATTTTATTGATTTCTTTCTGAAAATTTTTCATTTTAGATGCTATTCCGTCTACTATTTCTTTACTTCTTATCGCACTTCTCCTTTGTCTTGTTGTACAATTGATTCAATACTATTTACTTCTTGGCGTATATCTCTTATGTCTTATCGCACTTCGCCATCTCTTTCTTAAATTTTTGCGCTTGTTCCAGTATAATTTGATTCAATTTTTGCGGTTCTTCTAGAACGGCCTCTTGTATCCAGATCTAAAGTCTATCTTGTCCTTTAATGCGACGTTCTTCTTCTTCTTGCTTGTCTTTAAGGTGACGTTCATTTGTTTTTCTTTTAGACCACGTTGTTCTCATTGGCGACGTTCTTCTTCTTCCTGTTTTTCTTTTTTGGTAACGTGCTTCTTCTTGCTCTTTTTTCTTGGTAACGTCCTTCTTCTTTTTTCTTTTTGGCGATGTTCTATAAGTTCCATAAAATTAGTCAATATTTTATGTATTTGCTCCATTTCGGCTGTTTGTTGTCTGTTTACCATAGAAACTTCTACAATGTTGTTAAAAATTCGGATTTAAACTTCTTTCTTCCAAATAGAATTTTCTAGAAATTTGTCAAAAATTCGTCGTATCTTCGATGACAAATCCAACTGGAAAGTCTTTTTTTTTCTCTTTTTTGGTTTATAAAGAGAATTTTCTAGAAATCCGATGACAATCCTCACTTCTGACCTCAAATGTTACGATTTTCTCTTCTTATTTATTCGCAGGTTCGAATAATAACACCAATTTCCGATAACTATATATATATATATATATATATATATATATATATATATATATATATATATATTTGTGGAATATACTCGATCGAATAATTGATGTAATATTTCTATAAAATTACGTCCAGACTAAGTTCTTCTTTACAATATTTTTATAAGGACACGTCTGAATTCAGATAATCTTTCGGTACAATACCATAAATGGAAGCAGATTAATAGCGAAAAAAGGAAAAAAGAAAATTAATTATTAAAGCGTAATGTATTTCCCTCTCAAAACCGTTTTTCACGGCCCTCTCAGCTATTTGGGATATACAGCGAAAAGAGCGTAAAAACACGCACATGCACCCCGGAGGACCTAATAACTTTTATTGTCTAGGTGTAATTCATTATTTATGCGATTTTTCAATAATCTGAAATAATATGATAATGTATAATGAAGTGAACATTTGAAAAGTAAATTAATTAATCACTATAACGAATTTTGAACGACACTGATCGGATTTAGGTTATTGTTTATTTATTTATGTTTTGTCCATATTCATAAAAACAAGCTAGTCAAATAAAACATACATTACTCTTGACATCAATTAAATATATTCCATGTAGTTGATTTAATATAAGAGTTCGGAAGTCATTAGCACTTCAACAAATAAATATTTTATGGTATTTGCTGTAGTTGTAGTTATGAATTTTGTTTTGTAAAGTGGAAAATATTTCCACCTACCTTTTTACAAAGTAGCCGGATTTTAACTCTAAAACTATTTTCAACGCAAAACATTTGGAAACTGAAATAGTGCGCCTGTTCTTTCGCAATCGTAATTGTAGTGGAAACTACAAAGAGCTTTTAAAGGGTTATTGAAGCAACTGCTCAATGTTGGTCTTTTTGTCTGTTATTTACAGACAATAAATTTAATTGTAAAATAACTTGTTACCTTGTATTATAAACAACTATGTTTGAAAGAAAACCACTTTTACGCGATAAATATAAACTACCTTAAAAACGTTTTTTTATTGTAGTCCTTCAAAAATAAATTTTACTGACACAAATGTATAATTCAGTTCAAAGTACATACAGGATTGTGATAAGGAAGCGGATGAGCCTTTTATATGAAATATCATTTAATTTATTAAAAAACTGCTTGGACCAGTCGATTTTACTTTTTTGAAATATGAAAATATTATACAGGGTGAATCAGAAAAGTGCTACGTGTATCGACTTAAATTTGTTTATTGAAAAACATTGTGCATCATCAAATTTTGAGATGCTACAAAAATAAACCCTATACTGTTTTCGAAATGTTACGCTATTGACTTTTGAAATAATTTACTGATTTACTCCTACTTATGTAGTTTAGGGAATTTATAATTTTAAATCTTCATTAGATCGAAGAAAATTCCATCCAGTATAATAAAAAGATTAATATCTGGACAGGCATGCTTAAAAATAGGACAATTGGACTATTTTTATTTGATGAATATCTCATCTTCGGTAGATATCTATATTTTATTCAAAATCTATTTTTGCTTATGAATAAAAAACTCGCTGGACTTTTTTTATGGGGCCATGTAGAAATTTAGATTTTAAATTTTCACTCGACTTGGTATATATGCTGAAGGAGATATTTGTGAGAATTATTCGACGGATAATACAAAAATGTGCCAAAGGAATTTTGAGACCGATTGATTTATTGCAGAATAGTTGATGGAAGACATGTTACATGTTATAAAATATTTCAACTTTCGGCTCGCACACTATGTGGGCATGATTAAATGAATTGTTTACTCGGTTATTATTTATGATACTCGTGCTCCAGTTATTCGATAAGGCTTCATTTTATGCTCTAGAAATGCCGATGAGAATCCTAAATAACTTATTAAGCCATATATATCTGAGGTATACGTACTGTTCAATTGTTTTATAATTTACAAATCTTGTAGGGTATGATCCTCTTTTCCGTATTAACTTATTTGATAAGGCCTCAAGCACAAAGTTTGAAAAAACCTTGAAAGGTATATACATTTTTCGTGATGCGTATTTCTTTATAAAAATATTCAGTAATAATAGTTGAATTTAGGTATAAGGCATATGTTATGAAAAATGTTTTGAATTTTTTTATAGAATTTAAAAAGGTGTTGATACACAATGTGGTTCATTAAAAAGATTTAAATTGGTAGACGTAGCTCTTTTTTGATCTACCCTATATTTCTTCCATAAAATAAGTACTGTTTCATATAAAAAGCTGGCCTTTTTTTTATCACAACCCTGTATATAGTTTGTATTATATTACGGCATATCTGCATGGCACTCCTTGGAGCATTTGATTTATTAATCATGTGTAAGGGGAAGGTGGGTTAAGGTTAAAGTTTAACGTTGCACAAAACTTATAGATTCTTTGAAAAAGTGAAATATTCTGTGCTAAATCAACCTTCGGTAACCAGTCTTAGTCTTAGAAGGTGATAGAGGAACATACTAAGATTAATTTTAACACAACTAATAATTGCGTAAAATAAAATTTCTTCCCATAGGTTGGGGTAAGACGGGGTAAAGAAAGATAATATAATTGGAATTTGGATATTAAAATAAGGACCTGGTTGACACAATGCACAAAACAACAATAAAAATTTACATATCAATGAATTAGCAATGATAATAATGTAAAATTGAACTGGCAATGAACAATAAGCAAAATACAGAATCAAACCAAAACAGACACGCCTTATTTGTTTAATTTTTTGGTTAAAGTCTAAATAAATGTTTAAAATGACCTGGGTTTACATGTTCACAAAGAATAATTTTAGGGAAAAAATTAAACTGCAAACTTTTAATCAGCTCTGCATATAAGCATAAAGTATTTAATAAATTTTGTATTTCTGTTCATATTTCTCATTCGGTATTCACAAGTCTACAGTCTACTATCTGTTTAAGATTTCCCCATAAAAAGTAATGCATAGGTGTCAAATTGGGTGAGCGAGGTGAAAATTATGCAGTAAAACATTTAAATTCGATTATATTAGAAATGGCAACTTGAAGCGACACCTACTAAGTATAACTTTTTTTGGAGAAAATATGTCAAGAAATAAGAAATCTCAATCAGAAATTTAATATGCCGAAGCACAGAAAAGTTAACAAGCTTTAGATTAAGGCGAAGGACTGCTGGTGACGCCTTTTGCAATGTACATTGAAACTGAAATCAGAACTTAATTATTATTAAGATATTTACAAAAAAGTTTTAAAAAATTATAATTTGGACCCCTTATATGTCGGAAACTATCAATATTTGGACTAAGGTAGTTGTGCTAAATTCTAATATATAGTTTCAGGAATTTGCGCCATCATTCGCATGCATGATTCACTGTGGCAGTATTTAAATGAATGAATGAATGAACAAAGGTGATACTTGATTGTCGATGACTAGGCTTCATTGGATCTTTTACATCCCATCATGCTGCAGATTATTCAAGGCCGATCGCCTTTGTGAATCTAAACAGCCTTGTTAATTGAACTTGCCTAACTATTTCCGGTAACAAAATTGTATCTTCTAAAAGTCTCCGTCTAAGTCTCCTCCAGATACCATCTGCACGTCGGGTGGTCTACGATACCGACTTTATGAAGATGGCCTCTCAGGTGATAATGTCCTTGCAACAATCCCACCACAATTGGCAGCTCTTTTCTTCCTAAGGGGAGAAGTTCCTTAGTAAGCCGTCCGTTAAGTTCCGTTATATGTTCTTTGGCATACCTCATTTCAGGAGCTCCTCTTCACAATTCAATAAATTTGCTCTCCAGCAACAATTTTAGTTCCCTTTTCGCAACGTTAATTGGAACAGGTAATTGGTCAGAATCTATACGGTTCAGTTGAGAACCTCATCTTTGCCAGACGGTCCGCTTCTTTATTTTCTCGTAGCCCGAATGACCCGGGACCTACACGAGTCTGAACTGTGCAACCGTTCTCTGTCAGACTGTTTAGTACATCCTTGCATTGAGACAACAGTCACGAAGTTATGACACTGCACTTCATTGCCATTATCGCAGCCTTACTGTCTTAGAATATGTTCATTACCCTGCCCCTGTTTATGATCCTCTTATAGAGATGCAGAATAGCATAAATTTCCGCTGTAAAGATTATCGTACATTGTCCGAGAGAGTAGAATTCTCTGACTCCAGTGTTCCTACCGAACACTTCGCTTTCAGTTTTTTCATATTGGCGAGATCCATCTGTATATTACCAGTATCTATTTCTCGGAAGATTTTTCCCACTCTCCTAATCTTATCTATATGGCAGAAATATCTCCAGAGAGTGGTTGGATTTTAAAAGCGGCGCCATGTAATCTGTCTGTATGGGGAGTGATGGACACCTCTTCAGCAGGCTTCCTCAGACACCTGAGTAGCAGGTTGTTCCGAGATGCCCCAGGCAACTGAAGTCATAAGCAGTCTTCAGGGTATCATTCTTTATGTATAAGTAGAGAGAAGGCAGGTCCACCAGGACGTTTAGAGCCTTGGTGGGGGCAGTTCTCATTGCATTCAATATTCCCACACAAGCCATTCTTTGAACTTTAGCAGGTTGACGACGGTGTTTGCGCTTTGCTCTACTAGGTCACCGTATAGTAGTGGTATACATTATCATGGCGCAGACCACCATAGTGTATATCCAATATAGGACTCTAGGTGTCAGCCCCATGTACTCCCAAAGGTTAATTTACAAGTCCAAGAAGCACATACGGCCTTCCTAGTTCGAGTATCAATATGATCGCTCCAGCTCAGTCGTGAGTCCAGAATTACTGCTTTGTATTGAAGAGTCTTTCTCGACAATGTAATTGTGGGAAGTCTTCCCACTTTCTTCTTTTTTCGTAAAGAGTACCATTGGGCCTTGTCCGGGTTTATTCCGGGCCCTTCTCTGTGGTACCATCGCTCTGCGATCTGGAGCACTCACATTATTGGTCCCTCCAGGTCCCGGATATTACGACCAGGGCACAAAATGAACAGGTTATGGGCTTAGATATGAAAGTATTTAATCTTTATTATTTCTTCCGAAGAATTTTTGGAATAATTATTTGTCGTCACGGATTAAGCTTAGAAAACTGTTAGTCATCACCTTGCCGAAATACGCAACTCTTCCAACTGAACTATTTCAGTGTTCTTACAGATATTTTAGGGATCGTTCTCATATCAAAAAAAAACAGTGGTCAAAGTTTTAAAACAATTTTTATCATATTCCCACCTCGACAAGACATTTCACTTTTATGATACTCGAGCGACTGAGAGGGACGAGGACATTATTTGTTATAAGAATTAAGTGTCATTGGTATATTGAATTCCATTTAGAATATAGCAGCTTTAAATTATTAACGGTATTTGAAATTTGATAAAGTATGAATACGGAGTTTATTTATTAATTTATTTGTAGATTTATTTATAAATAGATAGAACAGAAAGTTTTCTATAAAACCTGTATATTTTGGCTTTCAGGGTATATTAGGTTAATTAAAAACGAGTAAATAGTAATCTACTAAAATATATATTTTCATAAAAAGAGGAACAACATTTTGCTCCATGCATTTTTGACGAAAATTGATACTTGGCGAAAAAACTTCCATATTAGTTTGGATATCGAATAAATTCTGAACATGTTCCGAAAGTGATCTATCTTTTTAATATAACAGGTAGTAAAAAATTTGTCACACTTTTTCCGACAGTGGCCTCAAGATGAAATTGGATATAAAATGGATGTATTTATTAAACGTTATTTCATACGTGTATCTTGTAACATTTTCAATTAAATAGTTTAATATAAGTTTTCATTTTTTCGAAAAAAGAAAAATAATTAATCATGTCAGTAGGACCCTTATTTGCGTCTTGCGAAGGTTTTTAAGAGTTTTACGGAAACTAACAATGTTCATGGAAATTTCCTAATATCGTACTTTAAATGTTATAGCGTCTAGGCATTAAGTTTGATTAACGTATCTAATAAAAAGGTGGTGCCAATATCTGTGTTTGTAAAGTTATGTTTATTAGTCATCAAATTCCTAATAAAATACATTTTTAATTAATTTGTAGCTTTCCTATTTTACATTGTCATTGTAGAACATACGGTTATTCTTGTATTTGGATGTACGTTCCATATGCCAATGACGTCAATAACTGTCAAATGACGATAAATTTTATTTTAAATTTTTACCAAATTTACAATATTTTTTGTATATTATCTCTTTCTCTTTCTAGCAGCCAAATTTGGTCCACTCCTGGACATAGGCCTCCTCTAGTCTTTTCCATGTCAACTTATTTTCTGATCCGGTGCCAGTTTCTACCTGCTTTTCTTTTTAGGTCGTCTATCCATCTTGTTAGGGGGTCTTACGATACTCTTTTTTGATGACCTAGATCTCCAATGTAATATATGTTTTGTCTATCTTGTATAGTCCTGCCTAGCGACGTGTCCCACTCAGGTCCATTTCAAAGTAGGTATGCGTTTTATCACATCCTCCACTTTCGTACGTCTTCTTATTTCTTCGTTCCTTATTCGGCCACGTAGTGATATTCCCAGCATGATTCTTTCTATTGCTCGCTGTGTAGTACGCAGATTATTGGCTGCTTTAACTGTTAGCGTGGTTGCCACCATTCCATATTGGTAGAACGCACAAGTCAAATATTTTTCTTTTCAAAATAATGGAAACATCAGGGATTTTAAGAGGGTATCCGAATCTTCCAACGGCTGGCTATGACATTCTAATTCTTCTATTTATTTCCACTTCTTGATTTTCTTTTCCAAATCTAATTAGATGGCATAAATACACATATTCCTCGACTCTTTGTATTTAATTGTTTCCTACTTAAAGTGGCGTATCTTCTGGAGACATTATTTTGGTTTTTGCTAGGTTCATGCATAATCCAACTTTCTCTGAAGCATTTTTCAACTCAGAGAGCATTTTCTGTAACTTGTCTAAATCTTTACTCATTAATACCACGTTATCCGCGGAACATAAATGGCTGAGATATGAACCATCGATGCTAAGGCCCTCATGTTCCCAGCTTAGTTCACGTTAGACATCTTCCAGTGTTAAAGTAAAGAGTTTAGGGGAAATCGTATCTCCTTGTCGCACCTCTCGACCAATATTTATCTTCTGTCTTTCTAGGTCCTGTTAATCTTTACTCGTAGTGTGGCCTTATTGTAAATATATTTTAGAAGATTTCTGTATTTGGAGTCAATCTTTGTATGGTTCATTGCTTGAAATATGGCACATAGCTCGATAGAGTCAAAAGCCTTGCTATAATCAACAAATGCTAGGTGGATTTGAATATTATATTAAGAACATTGTTCGATTAGTACTTTGATATTCTGTATCTGCTCTGTTGTACTCTTTTGAAGGCCAGCTTGTTCTGGAGGTTGATAGGAGTCAAATTTGTTTATAAGTCTATCAATTATAATCTTTATAAACAATTTGTACGGATGTGGCAGAAGACTTATGGGGAGATAATTTTCGATGTCTAATTGGTTGTCTTCTTTGTACAGAAGAATGATTCGGTCGTTTTGCCAGTTATCAGGGACGTTTTGAAGATATTTATTTAAAATAATTCTCATTGAATGTAGCTTTGGAGATCCTCCGAGCCCCAACATTTCTTTAGATATATCAACCTCCCCTGGGGCACAATTAGATTTTATTTGTGACAGATCATTTTACAATTCTTCGATTATGATCAGGTATGTCTTCTGAACCACCATTTGTAATATTGGGGAGCTTGATGTCTAGTTTTGGGTTAACTGAAATGTAAAAATTTGAATAAAACTACGATATTAGCCACTACGTTTCGTCCATTTTTTGTATAATTTACAAATAGTAAATTCAACTATTTCGAAAATATTGACAATTAACGATTTGAAAATAAAAGACAATAATTTAAATGAAAAATTATTTAACTGAATGTTCAAATTGTTTCACTTCAGCCACGTGTCACTATCCAAGTCTTTCTGAGATCTGGGAAAGCACGTTCAACAAATGATGACGAGGGATATCATGCACTTGAAACCTTGTTTTCAAGGTTCTCTAGAGGGTTCGGCTTTGTACTATAGACAATTTTTATGTGGCCCCAAAGATAGTAATTAGAAATCTAAAGGAGTAAGATCTGGTGACCTAGAAGGCTATTCCATGGGCCCTCTTCAATCTATACACATTCCGGGAAAGGTTTCATCAACATGTTCTCTTACATGTCTACCAAAATGCGCTGGCTCTCCATCTTACTGAAGCCAAATTTCGTTTCCTAATATCAGGTCATTGTGCTGAAAATGAATTAAATTAATTAAATCGAGTTTTTTACCTCATCGCAAATTTAACTAGGAATAAAGTCAAATTTGAGTGAAGGAGGCAAGATCCAATATGTGGTTTCAAATGATGCCTGCCCAAAAATTTCATTTTTGAGATTGTTACGTATGATGTTTCATCATCCAATGAGAATTATGGTTGTGCCAGTTCTTGAAGCTATTTAGACAGAGGCCTCATCAGAAAAAAAAATCAGGTTCCAGATCTATAATTTCCATATTTCTTGACAGAATTGCTTACATCTATTAGATGTAAGCAATTCTGTAATCATCTTCTAATAGTTCCTTGAAGCAATGTTACGTTAAAAGGGTGCATTTTTTTATTTAAACTTTAACTGATTATATGAAAAAATTTTCGCTTCATTATCTTTGTTATATAAATATTAATGCTATTTTCCCGCATGGTTTTCTGTGCTAGTGACTTATTTTTGATTATTGTTTCAAAATTGTCACAAAAGTGTGTAATAGCAATATTTTTTTATGGTAGTTATTAAAATATGTATTTTAATACAATTTTTTGGCCTTAATTAAATTGTCAAAGTTATCAGGTGTGAAATATATTAACATGTTTATTTATTTTTGGTAGCAATTTGTTCTCCATTCTCCATTTCGATCTTTAGTTACCAATTAAATTACCATAAAAATTATATTTTTATTGGTTCTGTTAAGAACATAAAAAACATATATTATCTATTAGGGCGTTGCTATTTCAAGCTTTAAATAATGCACCTAACAAGTGTGCGTGATACACGCATACGGGTATTAACATTATATATTTAACAACTTTTTGTTTACATTTCCTTATTATCAACATAATATATAAGAGAGTTGAAAACATTATAAATTAATAGCGTCATATGGAGTAACATTTGTATACCTACAGCGTATGAATATTGAACCTAAATAAGTACATTACAGAAATTTAATTTGTTATAAAGCACCATATCATTACTATTATTATTATTTTTACAAATTTGAATAAAGTTTGATTCAAACTTATTTAAATTAAGCCAAGAATTACTTAAATTCTGACTTTGCGATCTAGGGCATACAACCACTATACAACACAACAACAAATACTTATTTAATTCAGACATGCACAGACAAAAAAAAATGCCTAAGGTAACAACATAAATTAAACCCACTTCTCGCCGATGAGAGATAAGTCATTTGACTGTCACGGTTAAAATGTCATCTTAAATTTATTATGGTTAATTTGGTTAATTTTACCTTCTTTTTGCTAATATTCACGTTTTGGGCAGCACTATATCATTATCATTAAGCATTTCTCATTTCTCCTTCGTATAACAGCCTAATATTCGTTGCATTTTTGAGTCCTACTGTTTTTCGAACTATTCCAAATTTCATTCCCTTGCAAATTTTCTTCCCATCTTAATTATTTTCTGTATCATTCAGTAATTTGCCTATAAGAAATACAGCCCTAATTTAATTCCATTCCTAACTTGATTTTTTTAAGGTCGGCGACTCTACGACACTGTTTGAGCTCGTTCATGTTTACATAAGATATTGTATTTACCTTTTATATTAGATATCATTTTGTGCCGATTATTTCAAATGAAATTGTTACATTTATCTATTTTAGTTACAGTTTTCCGGATTTTTATTTGATGTATTTTCAACGGTATGTTTACCCTTCTAGCTGACGTTTAATCAAATTTGCATTATTTTAAGCTATTGCATGTTGTGTCGCTATTTCTGTGGTGATTTTTGGGAGGCAATTTGGACGATTAACTAATACCGTGTTGCTAATGGTTGAGGCAAAATTCTTATTTCTTGTTTTAGGGATAAACAATGAAGTCCTATTTGTCGGAAGTCGGAAATGTCAACGACTTATTAGTTAGCAATGCTGTTTAAGCTCACTATTTTGAGTTGTCATTTCTTCTGTTGAATTACTACTCGTTTAAGGTCCCTTTTGTCTCGCTCCCTATGTTGAGGGAAAAAGAAGCTCGTACAGCGCAGGCTTCAAGCTTTGTATAAAATGGCGAGAATTTATCCGTCAATCTTACTTTTTCTCGTGAATTTTTGCATACAAGAGTAAAGAAATTTGGATGTGGAATTTCGTTTTGCGTACCTCGATAATGTTTTAGTGAGTTCTGATTTGAGTATTTTCTGGCCAGCATAGCGTTTTGGGTAGTTATCAAGGTTCAACCTGGAAACAGGGATTTCGTCGGTCTCTTGGCATTATTACCAGGAATCAGTCTGATCCCAGAAAATCGGGGTTCACCCTCTGAATACATGGAAGCCTAGATCCACCCACTGGGTCGAATAACAACCTAGATCTACCCAAGGGGTAGAAGAATACCCGTATCCACCTCTGGGTCGAAAAACAACCTAGATCCACCCTTAGGGATATAAACAAGTGCACCCTTAGGGACAGAACATCAGTCCACCCTTAGAGACAGAATTGCAGTGCACCATTAGGGACAGAAAACTTTTTTATCAGTAAATAAAGAGTGAAATTAGTATTAACATTTACGAGTTTCATTTTACCACAACAGCTTGTCTTTTGCAGTGAAAAACCTTCTTTTTTTTATTTTAAAGATTTTGTGCAGCGATTGGAGAGCTTAGTTGAACGCTAGACCCCAGCAACAACGTGGGGGGGGGGTGGTTTCTGTGTTTAACCGGCAAAATTCAGTGGCGCCCTCTTTAAATACCCACCCCTACTCTACGGCATAGGGGCTAGCTTGACATTCTTCTTGCTGGTGCCGCCTCTAGCTTTCAGCTCTGCTCTGCTTTCACCTTTACATCAAAGACCAATGTAGCATGACCACTATACCAATGGAACGCCACCATGTTATGAACGTTAAAAAATATATTATTCAATAGAGTTGGTTGAACTCAAAGAGATTTTAAATTAAAACAAATATCGAAAGATAAGAAAAATCATGGTTTCAATTTCCATTTCATGTAAACAATTTCACCACTTTACAGCCAATTTGCGACTGTAATATAAAATATAGTTGATTTTTGGTCTCTAAATGCGAACACGATGATAAAAACTTCCTAATACGTAAGATTTTCGAGTTATGATTTTTTCAGCAAAAATTAAATAATATTTTAATCGCATTATTTTAAAAAGTAATTTGTAATATATCAGAGCGCGATGTTGCTAAATTTACATTTTTCATAAGTTAGGAAAATTGTGTACAATCTGGCAACACCACATGGAGGTGCCTAGGGATGACAAGACAATTACGAAATCTCAACCCTCATGATAAAATAGTCCCGTTAAGAATGGACTTGGTAGACGATAAATTGTGCGTACACAATTATTCGAATCACATTTCTCCCAACCCAATTTATTTAGAGAGGCAATTAACAAATTATCAAAAATAATTTAGTTAAGTATAGGTAAAGGGATGAAGAAATTTACAGGGGGTAAAATTTTAATGATGCACTCAATTTAAATAAAAAAGAGGGCAATTATCAATATGTAGGTAAGTTTCTAAGAAAAATCCTTTTATATAAAACAAACCTAATAAATTAAATTAAACTACCAACCTGTAAGTAATGTTGAGAATAGTATATAAAAGGGTTTAAACGGTTTTAGTTCACATTATCATATTCATCCTTACACCAAATAGGTGCACCTCTTGTTGCCATGGAGAAGACTGTGTTTCAAAAAGGCGGAGAGCTCATCATACAGAATTGTTATCTATATCAAAAATGTAGAGAAAGCGCAGACGGAAGTTTCTTTTGGAGAAGCGTCAAAGCGTACTACAGTGGGCCCGCCAAGGTCGTAGGGGATGATGTCGAAAATATAACAGCCCATAGTTACACACCAAATCCAGAAGAAAATGAAGCGAAAAACTCTGTTTCCGCCATGAAGAAACGCGCATTGGATACCGTTGAGAAACCAAGGCAGACCGTACAACGGTATACTGATGGGGAATTATTGCAAGGAATTTTCTTCTTAGAATGCATCTCAGTGAAGTATTAGATGAACCAGAAAGAACATTCAGCATCCTTAGTATACCCTACTCACCATAGCAGATATTGTCATACTAGAAGCGCTGAAACATACTAGAAATAAATTTTTTTTTTACTGTGGAATTCTGGTTCGGATAATCCAAACTTATTCTGATGTTTGGGACATACAAGGTGTCGGGTAAGTATCATCTAATTTCTCGGGAGCATATAGGGGAAGTAAAATAACCCTACTTTGTCACAGAAGAAAAATTCCTGAAGTGTGCCTTAACAGAGATACAGAGCCCTATAGGGGTACACAGCGATTTACCTTATCGACGCTAAGTTTTGAACCGACTTGTATAATTTATTGAAATTTTAATATTTTATAGAGGCCATAAAGATTTATACTAGAGCGATGTTTCAGATCATGAGAGAAGTTAGGAACGGACTTGCAGCCACACCCGTTGAGTGTAATTTTTGGCGGATGTCATTTTATAGAGCTGAAAACTTATTTTTTAAACACTTTGATCATTCCTCTTCAAAAAAGTACTCTTAATTTATTTCAATAAAACTGGTGGTGTTCGAGATAAATCAGTTTATATGTGAAAAACTCAAAAGTTACTAACGCTAAAAACAAACAGGCAAAAATAAACTACGCAGGGTGTGCTGTTTATACTTATAATGATTAGAGATACGACCTAATCGAAACGTCGTAAAAATAAATAAAAGTAAAGACAATGCAAGATCGACAACCACGTTTTAGTCAATCTCTAAGATTGTCTACAAACTTCAAACAAGCGTTAAAATGGTAATATTGTATAATACATTTTTTATAAAAAAATTGAAGCGACTTAAAAAAAGCGCTAAAAAGCGAAAAATAATACATGAAATCGACACTATTGTGGTCGGCGCTAAATCGTTACTAAAGGAAACAAATAATTACGGGACGGTATCTAAACAAGCTACGGTAAGACAGCAAAAATACCTCTATACAAATTTTGGGTAATCTCGAGATATGTTAAATTTTTATTTCATCATATTGAATATATCATATTGAATTTTTTTAAAATAAATTTATATTCATTTTGTACGATCCTGAAAACTCTCTATATCAATTTTGGAGAAAATCGGACAAAACTAATTTCTTTGTTGACCATATTATTAGCGTCATCTTATATCAATTCGGATGAAAATAATATGGAACAACACATCAACTTCCTGAACCTACCCTTAAGTAACCATTTTTGTTAATGGACAATTTAAAACAATAAATTATAATGAATAAGACGATAAATATTTTTGTCATTTGTCAGACAGTGACCCTAAAGAATTAATATTAAAAAATCTAATAAATATTAAACAGAATTAATTACCCACCTATATGAAAAATTTCCTTTTTATAGTTCATGTATCAGTCGACAAAATTTAAATTTGTCAATAGATTTCAAAGTACATACAATAATAATGCGTTTTATAACAATGCAAAAACCATTTCAATAGATTTTTATTGCATGAGATTTTGCATTTCCAAACACTTTGGGGATTTAATTTTAACCGGTAGTAGCAATGTAAATCATAGATTAATTTGATAAATTTCTATTCTAAATAAGTATATTTTAATTAAAATAAATATAAAATCATCATTAAACAAACCAAAATTTGATTGCCTATTACATTCAATATAATTGCAATAAATTATGTTTAGATTATTATTTGGTTTTGCTTCAATTAATCATATACCGTTTTTGGAGATTGAATATTATTTAATCAACATGATTTGTCCAATTAGTGAAAATAATAATACATACTACAAATTGAACATGATTTGTATTATAGAATATTTACAAGTATGTTACATGTAATATATGCTACTTTTACAAGCTGTATATTAAAATCGCAATAAAACGTTTGGAATATGAATTCGACATCTACCAATCTAGAGAGCAGGCTGATTTTAGGAGGGATATGGCACAAAAGATCACCTGCAAACTTTCAAGACCCTTTTTGAGAAAATTGTGGAATATAATATACTGATAATGTTGGTGTCAATACAAAACGTCATATTAAGTAAGAAGGTTGCCCTGTGAGATACTGTTTCTAAAACACGGGCAAAGATGAGAACGATATTTGCCATTTCTACGACCTTGCAGCCGGTACAGCAGAAGATCTGCTATGCGAATGGTTGGCACAGTTTTGCAAGAGATTTAAATTACTAGAATGTATCGCCTTGACGCCTGAAGAAATCAAGCAGCTACCCCTTAAAAAAATTAATAAGGGTTTTACTAAGGATTCCAATATTTTTAATGTCAGCTGCTTCTATAAATTCTCCTGTTTTCATATTGGGTTCTGTATATATTACTGCAGCTTTTGACTATAAGTTGTTATTTATCCGAGGCGTGTTTTGCAATACTACACCTTGACGATTCCCTTTTCTGCGTATTAGTTTTAAGTTTTTTCATTCTAACATTTAGTGGATGCCAGGGGCGGATCAAGCCTACAACATGGAAAGCGAAAGCAACTTGTCGACGGGGGGGGGGGGGGGGGGAGACCTCGGAAACATTCCCTTTTTTAGGGTAAAAGGCAGGGTTGGGTCTATTTTTTTTTGAATTTGAATCTTTTGGAGAGGGAGGGGATGCCAGCAGCATACACATTCCAAGCATAAGAGGCAGAATCGGGTCTTGTTTGCGCTTGTTTTTATATATTATTTGAGATTAGTGAGATATCCACCTTTATATTTTTTCAAAATCGTTAAACCAAGGCATTTTCCTCAACGAAAAACCTATTACCATGAATGTTTATGATGCCTTAAGATATCAATATCTGGATAATAATGTTAAAAGCTCTGTTGTTCCAACATGACAGGAGTTGGAAAATCCCCTATGTACCGAATACTGGAGGAGAAAAAAACGACTGGAATTGTTTATACTCCTAAGCCACATTCGATCACAGGCAGACGGAAAACTTCGTTGGAAGAAGAGATGAAAACTGCAATAAAAGGAGTTGTAAATAAATTTTATTATGAGAAACAGATCCCAATAGTTAACAAAACTCTAAAATCAATGAAGATCGGGATTTACCAGAAATTAAAAAAACTGAGTCCTGAAAATTGCTTAGAGAACTTAATTTTTGCTGGGAAAAATCAGATCGGAAATCAGTTTTTATAAATAGTCAGGAAGCTGTCCGTTGGAGAAGGAAATATCTCTCTCAAGTAAAAGGTAGAGTTGCTAGAAATAACAAAACTTACAAAATTAGTAATTTAACGGAACTCTTGAAGTTAAAGTTACTGCGGAAAATTGGGAAAAATCCATATAATAAAATAATAAAACAATGTGGAAACTCGATCTCATGATCGGTGAGATAGAGGAACCAATTATAATTAATTTGAGCGAAGATAACTTCGTTGTCTTTGATTACGAATTAGATACCTAATGTTTACGAGTGTAAACACAATTTATTATTTAAATTTTTGTTTTAGTTGCATTTTATTGTTTAATGTTGTTTATATTTTTTTTTATATATTTTTATTTTGGTGTGTCCCACTCTTGAATTTTATATATACTTAATTCCAATTAGACGTAATTTCTTTATTATTTCATTATTGTATTTGTGTCTTCTTCTTAAGCGTGTAGTATTAATACGTTTATTTTATTTTATTTTTTTTTGAGTTATGGGATTTTCATATAATAAAGTAAATTAAATTAAGATGTCAGTGCAATAGAAATAAAAATAAGTAGGTCTAATTTTAACTGTAACATATAAAAAATAATTATATTTGAATCCCTTTTTAGTGTTTAATTGTAATTCTGCAGATGGTTTAAGAAATAAATAAACTGAAACGTCAAATTTCCTAAAAATGTTTTTAATTGATAATAGAATGACCGATATTCCCAAAAAATTTTAATATTATATGGACGAATTTATTTTTTTATATATGTCTAACTTCTTGTATTTTTGACAATGAGTATTATGTAAGTATTTATATTATAACTTAGAATAAGGCCATGTTTTTGTCTGAATGTGCCTAAAACGGTTTCAATGCCAAAATTAAAAATAATAAAAATACAGTTGTGATTTGTGTTAAATATGTCAAAATTATCTATATTTTATAAAGTATGTGAATTACTAAGAATTCATAAGAAATAAAATAATATAAAAACTTTTTATTTTAATTTTATTACCGAAATAATATTCTAGGCCATAATTACTTAGTGATAAAATAAATCTCTTTCCGACGCCTATGACAAAGATTAAAATCCTTTTTAACTTTTCACACTTCCAAATATCTATTGTTATCCAATTCAAATAGTCCATTATTATAGACTGGTATTTTTGATAATAAAATTTTTATCCTATTCCAATGAAAAATATATGATTTCATCAAAAACACCGAATTAAAGAACAAATTTAGGTCGCGAAGAAAAAAAGGGTAAAAGATGATTTATTACTCTCTCTAGTTCTTGAATAAACTATAGTGTAAGAGGCAAAATTGGGTCTATTTTCCTGAACTCAAAGCTCATGGGGGGGGATCGACCCCACCGCCTTCCCCTTGGATCCGCGCTTGGTGGATGCTTTATTTCTCCAATATGCATTTCACTACACTCACATGAAACTTTGTAAAGACATTCTTTCTTATTGGTTTTTCTTCGCTTTATGTGTGATAAATGAACTCTGAGCCTATTTCTCAATTTTAAGGCTGTTTTTATGGTATAACTACTGGCAATTTATCTTAGTTTCTCATACGTTCCCTAACTATACGAAATTGTCAAGAAAGAATGTGTTTCTTGCTATTCAGTGGCCTTTATTCTAAGGTTATTCATAACACTGTATATTAATTTTTGATGATAATTATTGCTATCTTCTTTTCAAGTTAATCTGCATAGGAGTGTTATTTTCGTAGTGATTACTTTCAAATAAAGGACAAGTTCGACGCTTATGACGACGAACTTACAATGGGTTCTTCTTTTTCTCCAGACGTGTCAAGATATATATGGAATGATTCGAAACTCTTGCCATAGAATCAGCAACAGTGAAACCGAAAGTCCAGTTCAGATAGGCCGATGATAACTTCATCGTATAGGAGAATAACGATCAATCAAGAACTAAATGATTTCTTGAAACATCTAAACTCCATCTGACCAAAAATGAATTTTAGCTTAAAAGAAGAGGTAAATGATCAGTTGCCCTCTCTGGATATCATAGTCAACCGTTCATATTAAATTATGCGAATTTCTCTATCCAGGAAGCACACACTGAACAATACCTAGCATGGATCATGTAACAAAACAAGAAATTATATGTAAACTTTATAATGTGACAAACACAAGTAAAATATTATGCATTAATTAGTAAATTGTCGGTATTTGAAAACACAAGTATAATTTTAATTTAGATTAAAACGTTATACGATCTGAGCAACATGGCTTTTATTGGAAACAATCACCTGAGCATAATTTATTTTCCTTTCCTGAGCACTTACATGCTCACATGAATGCGAGTTTAGGCGGATGCTATTTATACCGATTTTAGTTAGGCATTCGTCAAAATAAACCATAATATTTTGATTACTTGCCAGACCGAGGTCGATGTGACTCGTAAGTTGAATGGTCTTATGCGATAAATAGGTTACAATACTGCTCTGATAGTTTTATACCCAATACAGGGTACTCGCACTTGAATCCCCTACTTTTTATTATTTACGTTAACAAGATTAGATCCTGCTTAAAATATTGTATCTTTTTACTTTACTCACACAAATTTTCTTTTAAATAAAGAATATCACCATTCAAAAAAATTTAGACCGATTGGTAGAATTTTTCAATCAAAATAATTTGTTTTTAAGTTTAAGTCAATGTTTAAAATCATTATTCTAGTAATTAGATAATTAGATAATGTTTTGATTATATTTATGATTTGTGTCGTCACACTTTCGAGGCTTAGTTACGTGTGATACTTAAGGATCCTAATCGATTCCAAACTGTTGTTTGATTTGCATGTTGCTATGGTTGCAACACAGGCGTCTAGAATATTCGGATACGTCCTGCCGAAGTGTGCTATGTTCTCTAATATCAAATCTATCATGTTTATATAACTCCCTCGTTTTAAGTAAGGTAAACTTTGTTAGCGTAATTTGGAATCGAGATATGCTATGCCTATAAATTCAGAATAAATTCAAAACTTTTTTAAGGTATATCTCATTTAAAAACTCTTAATTCCTTATCCTTTCTAGTACCTAAGTTAATTATAGGCAAAGCTTCGCTATTAACTGTTCTGTGTAACTTAGCAGTTATACAGGACAAGAATATGACAACTATTAATAATATTCAAAGACGTAACGGTTAATTTTTATCGTTTTCAAAACTGTGGTTCGCGGAACCCCATGGAGTTCGCGAGCTTTATAAAGGAGATTCGCGAAAAAATATTGTAATGGCGGAACTTTAAATTAAATAATCTGTAACGCAACGAGTTGCTACGCCGCTGGTGATGCAAGTACACTCTCGAACGAACCGGCAAATTCTACTTTCTCGAACGTAACAGTTAATAATTATTGCTCCGTAAATGTATGATGGCTCGTTGGTTAAAAATTGATAGTTTTGTCAATTCTAACCAAAAGCTGGACAATCAATCGATTACTTCTACTTCAGTCTCTGATTTGGAACTAACACAGGGTGGCAGTTGTAGTGAGCTATGATCTCGCCATACTAAAAGCAAATATATAATAGGCAAACAGATTGAGAGTAAAGAAACGTAAATATGACAGTGACTGTTTACATATGGGTTATTATTTTACCGGGGAGGAGTCAGAACCTAAACGCCTTATGTAGGGGAGATTAGTCCAAAACCGGGTTTGGGGGTAAAATCGGGACATTACATTATTGTTTTCTAGTGCATTTCAAATTTACGCACGCTTCGTCTTCTGTAGTCAGACATCTTGATTAGTTTGTCAACAAAAGCTAAATGATATTCATGCGTGCTTGTGGAAAATAAATGAGAAATAAGCTTTATGGAAGTATGATCTAATATTCGACGGATTTCAAATTGTACCGTAATTTCTTAAGTTAAGGTAAGTAGAATTTGTTTTTAGCAAAGATTAAGTGTGTATTAAAGTTAAACAAACGCTAGTTAAAATCTTTTTTTGCATCGTGTTTTTAGGTTATTTCTTTTCCTTTCTTCTTATAGGTGGAGTAAAACTGGGTGGTACCCGATTTTGTACAATTTATCAAATGACATTCTTTTTTTTTGTTTTAAATTATATTTTGTATTATTGTTTATTACAGCTCAACACAAAATGCCAAGGAACTATAAAATATTAAAAAATCGGCAGTTATGGAGCAAAGAATCTACGAAAAATGAGATTTTAGAAATAAGACAGGGTAGTAATGGCTATCGCGTCGCAGCTCGAAAATTTTCGGTCCCACAATCGACCCTGGAAGATAGAGTTCACAAGTGTAAAAAAAATAAAAATATCGAAGATGCCTAAAAAAAGGCTTAGGTCGATTTAAAACAGTGTTTACACCTGAGCAAGAAATTTTAATGTGTCAACACATAAAAGATCTTGAAGCAGTGGGATTCAACAGAGTAAATGTTTCAAAATTTTTCTCTGTTGGTTGAATTGCAAAACAAATACAAATTTCAGCCAACCAAGATAATTAATGTTGATGAAACCGGGATGACTGTCCCCAAAAAGAAATCTAAAGTTCTTATTTCAAAAGACAAGAAAGAAGTAGGTCTTATTTCTCCTGCTAAAAGGGGCCAGTTGATTACCACTGTTTTGTGTGTATCAGCTACAGGTGCTTCCGTTCCACCACTCTTAATTTTTCCACTAAAAATCTTTCCTTGATAGATAAAGCGCGAGAGAACGGTGTCATCACAGTCAGCTTTCCTCTCCACTGTCCACATCGTTTTCAACCCCTTGACATAAGCCCATTAAGCACCCATTACAGCCAAGAAGTAATGACATGGCTTCATAATAATTCAGGTAGAATTGTTACCCAGTCTCAACTTGGAAAGCTTTTTGGGATTGCGTACTCTAAACCTGTAACTCGGCAGAACGCTATGAGTGGTTTTTTAAAAACAGGAATTCGAATATCTTCTCTGATCATGATTTTGTAAAGAAAATAATAAAAAAAAATAATAAGAAAAAAGTCCCAATACGAAGTGCAATATTCGTAGCTAATCAGAAAAAGAAAAAAAAAAGAGGTTTCAGACTATTTATGTATTTATTGCCCTTAAATATATGTAAATACGTGAACCAATGATGATTGGGTGCAGTGCCTGCAGTGTAAGAAATAGGCCCAAGCTGTACTGATTGGGAACCAGATGAACTAAATGGGTCCCGATGCTGCCGTTGTTAAAGGGCAAAGTCGGGTATAAGATGCATGTATACCCGGTTTTGTACAAAAAAAAATGATTATTTTTTGTTACCCATAACGAAAATGTGAATATGTGACCAAATAAGTAAACTAAACGATGTTGATGCATATATTTTTAAACATTTTCTTTATATAATATTTTCCTTAGCGTCCCGATTTTACCACACCTTCCCCTAATCTATAGTGAAATTCTGTCTAAGAGCAGTTTAAAAGCATCTCTTCTTAGTAGACACCCTGAAACAAGACATCCGGATCACAAGGATAAATATGTTGAACATTTTAAAAGAAAATTACCAGATAATAAAAAATCTAGTGTTTTTTTCTTGTCTAACAAGTTCAAACGAAGATAACAAAATGGCCCTCGAAGCATCATTCCGAGTTAATTACAGAATTGCGTACAGGGGCAGAAAATTTAACTGGACCGTGTGCTAAAGACATCACGAAGTGATGCTTGGAGAAAAAGCGACAAGGAAAATTGACTTTGTTTCCTTATTACACAACACAGTATCGCGAAAAATTAATGATTTGGCAAATGATGTGGAGAGTGACCTTTTAAAATGAATTAAATTGAATAATGGCACTATTCAGCTTGACGAGTCGACTGATATAGCAAACACTGCAATATTGCTTGTATATATTGGATATGTTTTCGAAAATCCCATTAAAGAAGATATATTATTTGCACAACCACTGAAAACTTATGTGCAGAAATTTTTGATATGATCAATGACTATTTTGAAAAAATGAAATAAATTGGTTTTTTGTTTACCTATGTGCAATGATGCTGTAAAATCAACGACCGGAACATTTTCTGGTCTTGTGGTGCAGCTAAAGAAGATCAACGAAAATACTGAATGGATTTACTGTTGTATCCGTAGACAAGTACTGGCATGTAATCGCATTCCTGTAGAGTTATCCACGACGCTGTAAAAATTGTAAATTTTATAAAATCACGTGGTACAAACTCTCGTCTATTCCGTGCGCTTTGTGAGGACTTTTGAAGCGCTGAAGTTTCATTACTACTTCATACATAAGTTAGATAGTTTTCCTGTGATAAGGTTTCAATTCGCTTGTTTGATTTGATGTCTGAAGTTTAAGCTTAGCCGTAGTTTTTCTAAATTAAATGATTTAAATCTGTTTTTACAAAATCCAGGTATCACTATTTTCAATATATATAATAGAACGTTCAGGTTTTAATTTAACGAAAATATTAAAAAGGATATTAATAAACATCTCAAACACTTTCAATTAACATTCAAGAACTCTTTTCCCAATAAATTATATCTGGATCGAGTAACTGGATAATTAATCCTCTTTAAAAAGATATAACTTCGAGTATTTCTTTAACTTTAATGGAAAAAGAAAAGCTCATCCTCTGATAATTCCCTAAAAACTGTTTTTAAAGATCACTCTTTAATTAATTTGTGGCCCAGTGTAAGCAGTGAGTATCCTGTTTTGGTGGAAAAAGCTATTAAAGTTTTATTGTCTTTTGTATAACATATCTATATAAGAAAAGATTTTCGACGAACACTTACCTGAAAGATAAGTACAGAAACAGGTTCAAATTAGAACCTGACCTAAGACTCAAATTAACAAAAATGGAACCAAATTTTGAATTTCATTGCTTCACCAAACAGATACAAATATCTCGTTGAAGGTATTTTTCAAGTTCTTTATTATTGCGTTCATTTTGTATTAATTCTTTTTGGTAGATTAAGTATCACTTTAGTTTTAATAGTGTTGGTCTGTAAATGTTTGACGATGGTTTTTCGTTCTGAACTCATATTCATTATGGAAAATAAATTTTAATAAGCTAATTTTACGGTTTTATTTACTATTCTTAATGACTACACAAGGGGTTGGTCAATTTATTTCGGTTGTTAGATGCGGTTCGCAAGAAGAAAAAGATCGAAAACATCTGATCTATATCAATTAAAATGTAAATATATTATTGCAAGTAGCTCTACAACCTTAAAAAATAGTAAGGTATATTCTCCAAAAAATCAGCCCGAAACGATTAAAATTTCAGGCTATTAACGTAACATATTGTTCTCAGTTATTTATTCAGATAATTGTCACACTCTACATTGTATGTAATTTCAATGTCCCCTTTCAATTAATTTTGCGTCTAATAGTGTTAACGGTGTTAAATCGGTTTATAACATACGTTATGTCAACTAAAACATAATTTAAGCTAAATGCATACCTAAATGTCAATTATGAATTTCTCAGTGCTATGTTGATTTGCTAGTCACTGTATTAATTATACTCTGTGTAATTTGTATATTGATACTAAAGTGGTTTGTAAGCTATCAATTTAATAATTAATTATTATATTCAGTGGTTAAAATAACACTAGTCAACCAATACAAAAAAAAATTGGGAGTGATGTTTTAATGGCTGGTCGTGGGAGTTTAAAGCATCCTGATTGCGAATTCAACAATGAAAGTTTTCAGCACGTATAAAATTTGAGTTACAAAATGTATGAGTAATTTTTATTTAATATAAATATTTTATATAATATTTATACATAAGTTCAAAACATAAATACATACGATAATATATTTATAGTAAGACGTTTGTACATAACTTTTCTACAAATGTTGACTCTCGTTTATATTCCTGATCGCGTTCTCGCATAAGAAACCAACAATAATCCCCTATCATTGTTCGATCCCATTTGCCTTCAATTTCAATATGGCGGACAAAAAAATTTAATTTTGTCTGATTTTCTCCAAAATTGGTGTGGGGGAGTTTTCGGGGTCACACATAATGGATCTAAAATATTTTAAAAAAATTCAATATGACGAATCCAATATGGCGGACAAAAAAATCAATTTTGTCCGATTTTCTCCAAAATTGGTACGGGGGTTTCCGGGGTCGCACATAACGAATTTCAAATTGTTTCTAAAAAATTCAATATGGCGGATCCAAGATACTTCATCTCCCGATTTTGCCTAAAATCAGTATTGGGGTATTTTTGTTAGTGTTAATTATGAATTTAAAATATTTTTTGAAAAACTCAATCTGGCAGATTCAGTATGGTGTCCTGAAAATTTTACATTTTTCGATTTTCTCCGAAACTAATATAGGTGTTTTTGAGGGTGTAAATGATGAATTTAAAAGTATTTTTTCAAGATTCAATAGGACTTTTTCGGTTTTGTTCAAGGTGGGACTGAATCCAAAATTGGTACTAGGAGGCTTTAAAGGGCTTAGATTTAGATTAGATTAAGATTTAAAATAATTTTTGTGAAATTCAATAGAGCGGATGAAAGATGGTGGGTTGAAAATTTTACCTTATTCGCATATTTTCAGATTTGGTATTAAAGGGTTTTCGGGGTCGAGTATTACGAATATGAAGTTAATTGTTTACAACTATTAGGTTGATAAGATACAATATGAGGGACAGAAAATTTTACATATTCCGATTTTGTCTAAAATTGATATTGTGGGGTTCTTGAGGCGTATACAAACTCAATATGCACTATAAAATATATCGAGCCAAGAAATTTACATCTCAGGTTCTTTAAACATTGATATTGGAAGGTTTTAGGGCCTATATTACCAATCTAAAATTAAATTGAAATTTAAGATAGTGGATTTACTATGACAGACTAGATATTTGTTTGACACAATTTTACTGGTATTTTTAGTGGTTCATTTTAAGGTGATTTACAACTTTGGATAAAATGGGTACTTTTTTGCCACCTTCGAGTCATTGCGAGGTACACTAATCTTGATTAGTATTTATTTCAAATAATTTATGGATATCATAATGAATTCTAAAACTAAAAATAGAAAAATAAAATTTTTATAAAAAAATTTAACTGACTTCTAAAAGTGCACTAAAAAGTGAAAAATAACTATACATTTTTAATAAAATCGAATTTTTCGAAGTCGGCGCCAAATTATTTGTAAATGAAATAAATATCTACTAATATATATAAATTATGGTAAGAAAGCAATTACAAATAAAATATTTTTATTCTGTTTATGAAAATCACATTTTGTCAGGTATTAAGTTGGCGCCGACTTCAAAAAGTTCAATTTAATATAAAAATTTATAGTTAGTTTTCACTTTTTAGCTCACTTTTAGAAGTAGGTTTAATTTTTTTAAAAAAAATCTTATTTGATTTGAATAACCGATTCAATATGGAAAATAAATTTTAATAACCCAATATTATTGTTTTATTTACTGTTCCTAATGACTACACAGGGTGTACGCCAATTTATTTCGGTTTTTAGAAGTGCAGAAGTGAATGGTTTTATCAGTAAAGCTTAACGACTCGAGGGTGAAATTCACAGAAAACACTATGAAATCTCCATTCCGTGTTACGTCGGTAGACATGCAGACATGTTCAATGCTAGACTATATAGTATAACATCAAGAGTCAAATAAATCTATACTATCGAAGAGTGAAAAGCTTGCAAATTAAGTTAGGATATAAGGAAATCTTTACGGTGGTGGAATTAATTAAATAAGTTACCCTTATTCTTCTACAGATCTTTAAAGAAAAGACAACATACTTGCTTTCCTGCAATTTCTCGTTTCTCATATCTTATCTGACTTTTAGGCTTCTCTCTACTCTGGTGTATGGATAGACGTTGCTTGTTCCCAGGAATTTTGTTTTTGGCTCATTATAGAGCCTTAAGTGGTCGAAATGCCTATGAAGAGAGAATCAAAATGGAATTTGCAGGTAATAAACTGTCTAAATTTACCCTCAACGAACCAAAGGAAAAAAAATGACCTACTGAAGTAATTTTTTTTTCCAGTACCCTTTATTATTACTTCCTCTTCTTAGGGCTCAATATAGTGCCATCACTTTTGAGGTATACATTTGTCATCATTTTTGCGGTATTCTGGATTTCAAAGTAAATCTCTATTTTATAGCAACTTGTAATCTGGTATATTTATCAGGAAAAACAGTTTAATACAAACATAAAATTTGTAAACTATATCAATTTAAAAATATGTAAATAACGTATAAATTTTATTATAAAAAAGGATTCATTACAACAGAGATAATTGCAAAAACCATAAACCGTTTAACATTTTTAATTTAGAAGTAAGTACAATAGCATTCACTAGCGATCATTTTACCAATAAAGTTGTTATTACATGCGAAATCCTGGCATCGCGTGAGCGTTAAATAAACTACTAAGCACAACGCTGTAACTTAATATCCTTTAAGTCATCAAACTTTAGAACTTCGTCTGACATTCAATACCTATAAAATACACTTTGAAGTTATATTACATATGTTACATTAATATGTACGGAATGATCAAGTTAATATCGGAATTTTGAAAAATATTTCAGTAAAAATACTTTAGAAATTAAGACAAATTGATTAAAAAATATTTTTCGGACTGGCCTTGTTTTGATTTGTTTTACTATATAATGACAAAGTTTTAATTGTTCGTTATCCAACATGTATAGAGTTTTCTAACAAAATGTTATCTTAAATCTCCAAAAGAGACAGGATGTGTAAATTGCGTAGCTTTAAAGTTTAATCAATTTTTCCACAATGACACTAAATCTATTTTAGCCAACTTTGACACCCCTTTCTTGACCCCCACCTATTTTTTACTATTACATTTTATGTAGGGTTTGTTGTTATATTACCCCAAATACCCTTAGATAGGTATTTTTAACAAATTACCTAGCAACATTTATGAAATGGAATCGTTTAACAAATTCAAAAATTACTTAAGTGGTTACCTAGTGAAAAATGCCTTCTACTCTATACAAGAATACTATGATAAAAGGTAAATAATTGTCGTTATTCATGCATATCCTTTTAGAAAGATTGGAGAATGCCTGCACTTTTCACTCCATACAGTTTTAGCTCTTTTTGTAGTTATATTTGTAACAAATTACCTAGCAACATTTATGAAATGGGATCGTTTAACAAATTCAAAAATTACTTAAGGGGTTACCTAGTGAAAAATGCCTTCTACTCTATACAAGAATACTATGATAAAAGGTAAATAATTGTCGTTATTCATGCATATCCTTTTAGAAAGATTGGAAATTGCCTGCACTTTTCACTCCATGCAATTTTAGCCCTTTTGTAGTTATATTTGTAACAAATTACCTAGCAACATTTATGAAATGGGATCGTTTAACAAATTCAAAAATTACTTAAAGGGTTACCTAGTGAAAAATGCCTTCTACTCTATACAAGAATACTATGATAAAAGGTAAATAATTGTCGTTATTCATGCATATCCTTTTAGAAAGATTGGAAAATGCCTGCACTTTTCACTCCATACAATTTTAGCCTTTTTGTAGTTATATTTGTAACAAATTACCTAGCAACATTTATGAAATGGGATCGTTTAACAAATTCAAAAATTACTTAAGTGGTTTCCTAGTGAAAAATGCCTTCTACTCTGTACAAGAATACTATGATAAAAGGTAAATAGTTGTCGTTATTCATGCATATCCTTTTAGAAAGATTGGAAAATGCCTGCACTTTTCACTTCAGATAATTTTAGCCCTTTTTGTTTTACTGCATGTAAAACTACTTGTATTTTAATTTAGTTTTAAGTTATTTTTGTACTTTTGTCTTGACGTTGCCAATATTTACGGGTAAATTTTAAAGACGAAATAAATAAATAGAAACAGAAATAGAAAAACTTTCAAATTCCGAAGTAAATATAGACAGTTTTCTATGCTAACGACTTTTATAACACTGGTGTTATATATTAATTAATTTAGACAATAAGGGTCTTATTTTTAGAAAATTATTTATTGTAAAGTTTTTTCTAAAAATAGTAACAAAATTTCACACAAACTTAAAGGAAAATTAAATTATACTAATTTAAAACAAGGTTCCTTTCAGTGGCTAAGAATAAAAAATATATAAATGAAGGAAAAGTAAATCTTTTTTTTTTCTTGCTTCCGATTTAGTTATAAAAGTAAATTTTTGAATTTTAAATTTTTAAATATCTTAACTTGCACTTGTTAATTTAAATCCATTATCATCAACTTACACCAATTTTACAGATCAACATCGATTTCAATGAAATCTTTTACGTTATGTTCAGGAAATTGCAGCGGTGGTTCCATATTTTTTTTGGACGAAATTGGTGCAGTAAAATCCAAGATGACGCTGACAAAATTTTGACGGATTTTCTACAAAATTTTCGGGATGTACCCAACGAATTTAAAATTATTTTTAAAAACTTCAATACGGCGGACAAAAAAATCAATTTTGTCCGATTTTCTCCAAAATTGGTACTGGGGGAGTTTTCGGGGTCGTACATAGCGAATCTGAAATTATTTAAAAAAAAATTCAATATGGCGTACCCAATATGGGGATAAAAAATAAATTTTGTCCGATTTTTTTCTAAATTGATATGATGGAGTTTTTCGAATCACTCATTATGAATCTGATATTATTAAAAAAAAATAAATATGGCTGATCCAAGATTTTGTCTAAAATCAGTATTAGGGGATTTTTGTTAGCGTTAATTAAGAATTTAATATATTTTTTGAAGAACTCAATCTGGCGGATTCAACTGGCATTCTAAAAATTTTACATTTTTCGATTTTCTCCAAAACTGATATAGGGGATGTTTGAGGGTGTAAGTTACGAATTTAATAGTATTTTTTTTCAGGATTCAATATGGTGGACTTAAAATTTTACATTTTTCGATTTTGTTCAAATGTTGGACTGAATCGTATTTAAGGATGTAAATAGCGCATATACAATTATTTTAAGAAAATCTAATATTTCAGAGACAACATGATGGTCTAGAAATTTTGAATTTCTGGATTTCATCTAAAATTGATATTAGGGGCTTTGAAGGGTTTAAATTTAGATTACATTAAGACGATAAAATTATTTTTTTGGAATTCAATATGACGGATCCAATATAGCGAGTTTAAAATTTTACCTTATTCGCATTTTATCAGATTTGGTATTAAGGTGTTTAGGAAAGTTAATTTTTTACAATATTAGGTTGACAAGGGAGTGAGGGAGTGAAAATCTTAAGTTTTCCGATTTTGCTTAAAATTGATATTGCGGGGTTCTTGGAGCGTATACAAACTCAATATGACCTATAAAATATATCGAGCTAAGAAATTTACATCTCAAGTTCTTTAAATATCGATATTGGAAGGCTTTGGGACCTATATTACCAATCTAAAATTAATTTAAAATTTAAGATAGTGGGTTTAATATAACAGACTAAATATTTGTTTGATACAATTTCGCCGGAAGAATTTTTAGTGGTTCATTTTAGGGTGATTACAACTTTCGATAAAATGGGTACTTTTTTGCCACCTTGGAGTCATTGCGAGTTACACTAACCTCGATTAGTACTTAGTTCAAATAATCTATGGATACCATAATGAACTCAAAACTACAAATCGAAAAATAAAATTTTTATTAAAAAAATTGAACTGACTTCTAAAAGTGCGCTAAAAAGTGAAAAATAACGATAAATTTCTATATGAAATTTAATACTTTTGGAGTCGGCGCCAAGTTACTTCTAAATGAAACAAGTAACTACTAATATATACAAATTATGATAAGAAAGCAATTACAAACAAAGTATTGTTAATCTGTTTATGCAAATCCCATTTTGTCAGGTATTAGTTTCGCGCTGACTTCAAAAATTTCAATTTTATATAGAAATTTATGTTTTTTTTTTTCACTTTTTAGTGCACTTTTACAAGTAGGTTCAATTTTTTTATACAAATTTTATTTTAAATAGAGACATCTAGACTCATTGAGAAAATTATTGGGAACTAAAACTCAATGATTTAAAAGAAAAAAAAATGTAATGCAGATCCCATCGAAGTTTGGTAAATTCGATTTAAAAATATCAATTTGCAATAACAAGGAATTTTCATAGTAAATAGATGAGAGAAATTCGTTGAAAGTTTAAACTTTTTTAATTTTAAATGTGTTAATTGCATAATTTAGCTAAATTTAGTAAGGTTTCACTTTTGCAAAAGTTTATTTTCCGCCCATTTAGATCAATGGTAAACACAATCAACTCATTTAATTAAACTCCATGTCAAAACTATACTGTTTTAGTTTTTCCAAAATTGAAATACCGAAGTCATACTCAGACTCTCAGTCAGGCACTTAGTTAAAATTACGTTTTGACTGACGCAAAGTTGGGAACTAATTCCGCACCATTTCCATACATTAGCGGAAAGTTAATCGTATGAGAAACGTGCCTTATGTGGATGTCTTATACATGTCTAAAGAAAATCCAACAGGCTAAATGATGATGGTATATTGCAATAACTTGAAATTTTGTTTACATTTAATTTAATAAGTGTACTTTTGGTTATATGTAAAGCAAGGGAAGGATAAGTATACGGTACTCTAAAATAATATTAGTTGGAAAATTTTATAAAATATTTATAAACCTTATATTACTCGCTGCAAAATGTTAACAAGCCCAATTTAAGAAAAATTATAATAAATGAATTATTCTTCTTTACTGAATAAACATAAAATATTTTTTCCAAAAAAAAAAACTAAATTGACTTTAAAAGCACCATAAAAATGAAAAATAAATAAACCACTGCACCGTGGAGAACAAAGGCCATGCTACTATACAGTGTGTCTCTCGACGAACAGCCGCGATCGAGTTTTCGGAAAATAGATATTGTAAAATCTGGCCGTTTACTTAAGTTGAAGGGGGAATTCGTCTAAAATATTTTCAAGATGGTGACACTTCCGGTTATATCGAAAGCTGATGCATTTTTGCTTATTTTAAGAGGGATACTCTATATATAATTTCATTTTTAGATTTTATGCAAAACCATAGATATATTCCATGTATAATGTCCGATACCTAAGTCTGGCTGTTGACATATTTTAAATTTTATGTCAAAAATGGCGTTTGCAAATCTAAACATAATTATTAATTTCTCTTATAAGAAAGTTTTTATTATTTAATGAGAGTTAGTTTCCTTCTAGAAAGGGATCTACTTTAGTGGACTGTTGATATTTGGATAATAAATAAATACAGGGTGATGAAAAACTAACAGTAAATATTAACTTGAAAAAATCGTTACAAGTAAATTTTTTTTAAATGTTATTTAGCATTAATAACATGGGTGACGTTGTACGAAGTTGTCTACTCCAAAAATTTGTAGTTTTGAAATATTGGCAACTTAACATTTTTGTATTGAAAAAATGTTAAACGGCTTAGCTACAGAAGGAAACAACTTATTTTGTGAAATAGTAAATATCTGTTTGACTTCCATTGTCTTTATTTTTTGTTGAATATCACGACGTTTCGGCTAATAGTTATCTCTAGCGGTTTTCAAGCGAAACTAAATAAATTCCTTAGTTACATGACTATTTATAGTAAAATTAAATGCAGTGGAGTGTGACTGAGATGGGTGCAGTCATGC
The DNA here is from genome assembly GCA_034092305.1 of Diaprepes abbreviatus. Taxonomy (NCBI): domain Eukaryota; kingdom Metazoa; phylum Arthropoda; class Insecta; order Coleoptera; family Curculionidae; genus Diaprepes; species Diaprepes abbreviatus. The sequence continues at coordinate 14,698,990 of JASJET010000139.1, forward strand.
CTGTTATGGCAAAATCCTATTTTTTTATGCTGCATTTAGTTTTAGTTTACAATTATTAGGAAGTAGTTTCCACAATTCTCTTATATCTAAAGATGGTTTACAAAAACAATTCGGGTTCTGATGTATGACCGCGGCTTCTTTGAATTTCCATTTTCTTCAATGTTGTTCTCGGTGTAGTATTTTAGCTTCAGATCATTTTACGTGGTGTCCATGAGTCCAGGCATGGTTGGCGGTACCAGATTTTTTTGTTTCTCCTCGAGATGTGCATTTTTGGTGTTCTTTGATCCTTACTTTAAGAGGTCTCTTTGTTTCGCCAACATAGGAATTGCCTCATTCATATGGTATTTGATATACACAGTTCTTCATGTTCCTTTGAGTTGTTGGTTTGACCCTAGTGAGTCGACTTCTCAGAGAGTTATTTGAATTGAAATCAACGTCGATTTTATATCGTTTTCCTATTTTTCTAACTTTTTCTGAAATGCTTTTAACATAGGGGATGCTCAAAACTGGTTTTCGTTTTTCATTCGTTGTCGATATTGTCCTATTTCTGCGTTGTTCGAGAAATTTATCCATTAGATATATTGGGTATCCGTTGGCTGTTAGATAATTTTTAATGTAATCTATCTCTTTCATCAAGTTCTCGTTGCAGTTGCAGAGAGTTAAGGCTATATCTACGAGATTTCTTATAATTCCTTGTTTGGTGTTGTTGGAGTGATTAGATGAATAATTAAAGTATTGTCCTGTGTGCGTGGCTTTTCTGTAAACCGAAGTTCGAATTTGTCTGCCACTTCTTTCAACCAAGACATCTAAAAATGGTAATTAATTTTCTCCATGGTGAGTTTAATAGTTGGGCTGATATTGCTGAGATGAAAAGGAAAGTTTTGAAGTTCTTTGTTGTTTCCAGTTAAAATAATAAAAGTATCGTCTACGTATCTGAGCCATAACTTTGGTTTCTTAGTTGTGGATTCAACTGCAAACGTCTCGAACCATTCGACAACGAATAAAGAACGAAAACCAGTTTTGAACATCCTCTATGTTAAAGGCATTTCAGAAAAAATTAGAAGGATAGGAAAACGATATAAAATCAACGTTGTTTTCAATTCAAATAACTGAGAAGTCGACTCACTAGGGTCAAACCAATAATTCCAAGGGACATGAAGAACTATGTAAACAAATACCATGTGAATGTGGCAATTCCTACGTTGGCGAAACAAAGAGACCTCTTGAAGTAAGGATCAAAAAACACCAACAATGCACTTCTCGAGGAGAAACAGAAAAATTTGGTGTCGCCAACCATGCCTGGACTCATGGAGACCACGTAAAATGGTCTGAAGCTAAAATACTACACCAAGAACAACTTTGGTTAAAAGGGAAATTCAAAGAAGCCGCGGTTATACATCAGAACCCGAGTTGTTTTAGTAAACCATCTTTAGATATAAGATAAGTGTGGAAACCACTTCTTAATACTTGTAAACTAAAACTAAATGCAGCATAAAAAAAATGGGAGTTTGCCATAGCAGGCATAACTGCACCCATCTTAGTCACCCTCCACTGTATTTACTTTTAGTATAGTCATGTAGCTAAGGAGTATATTTAGTTTCACTTGAAAACGGCTAGAGATAACTACTAGCCGAGATGGAAGTCCAACAGATATCTACTATTTCGCAAGAAACATCCTTGTCTATGACCTTAAAACAAACACAATTTATTTTAATAAAATTTCAAAATTTTTACCCTGAATTTCTAAACATTTTTCGCATCATTTGAGCGCGCCCCTGACCCTTGCCATACAGTTCCCATCATTGTCACTGAATTACAATAAACGGTGTTTTTATCGTTCCTCGTATAAAATAATTTAAGACAGTCAAATCCGAAGAACGAGGAGGCCACAGAAACGGTCCATTGTTGGCAATCAACTTAACATAAAATGTTGCTTGTAAGAAATTGGTAACTGGAACGATTCTGTGTGGTGGGGCGTCATCATGTTGGTAAAAAACTTGCCTGTTTCGCCAAAGGTAAATTGCTTCAAGATTAATTGTCTAACTGTTCTAGAATATTTATATATCGTTCTCCTACAAAAGTTAACACATTATTTAGCATAATTTTCTTTGTATTGTTAATGAATCATCATTGAACATTTTTTCGTAAAAATGTAGTTCCACTATTCCATTATTTTTTACAGCACAAAATGCGTTAAATTTCCAGATTTCTTGAAAATTCTGCAATCTTACTGCATGAGAATTTGAGTCTCTTCAAAAATGGAAATTGTGTCTATTAAAAGGCCATTTTTCGTAAATTTTGCTTTATGACTCCAAATTATGTTGTCCAAAAATCGAGATCGTTAATACAAATTTGTAAAATTGCACTCTTTTCGACAAATCAATATATCTGTAGATGTTGAAATAAAGATATTAAAGGAGACTTGTAATTGAACAAAACGTCAATGCTACACCTATTACCATAACTGTTGACACTGTTGCAGCAGTATCTCTGATAAAGGTAAATCTTGTTGATAAATTTAGAATCCTTCTATTGTCCAGAAAAGTAATGTTGAGAACTGTAATTGGAGAAGCAGCTGATGTAATTGAGGAAAAGCAAGATGCAGTTTCGACATTTTCATCATTGAGAATAGTAACCATTTTTAAAGTGTATCCTTATCTTTAATGCAACGTTTTTTTGGCGACATTCTTTTCGCCTTGTTTGATTTTAAGGCGACATCTTTCTACTTCTTGCTGTTTCTCTTTTTGGCGCCGTTCATTTTCTTCTTGTTTTTCGTTTTGGCAACGTGCTTCTTTTTCTTGTTTTCCTTTCTGTCGACGTACTTTTCTCCCTGGTTTTCTTTCAGACGACCTTGTCCGTTTTTTGACGACTTGCTTCTTCCTGTTTTTCTTTTTGGTGTCGTGCTTCTTCTTCCTCTTTTTTTTCAGACGACATTCTTCTTCTTTATGGCCACGTTCATCTTCGCTTTAACGACGTTCGTCTTTTTCTTGTTTGTCTTTAAGGCAACATTCTTCTATACGTTCTATAAAATCAGCCAATATTATATTTATTTGCTCCATTTCGGCTGTTTGTTTTCTAGTATTTGCCATAGAAATGTTGTTGAAGACTCGGTTCTTTACTTCTTGCTTGAGGTTAAATTTGATGGTGAAGTCCGTTTTTCGCTCTCTTCTAGTTTCTAAATAGAATGTTCTAGAATTTTGTAGACAATTTGGTTCTAAACTTCTTCTTTCATGACAAATCCGATGATGAAATTAGCTTTTCGCTCTCTTCTAGTTTCCAGACAGAATATTTTAGAACTTTGTCGAAAATTCCATTCTAAACTTTTCTGTTGATGACAAATCCAATAGTTAAGTCAGTTTTTCGGTATCTCTTCTGGTTTCCAAATAGAATGTTTTAGAACTTTGTTGAAAATTTGGTTCTAAGTTTCTTTTTTGATGACAAATTCGATGGTGAAGTCTATTTTCCGCTAGGTTTTTGGGCTTTAAAACAGAACGTTCTAGAACTTCATCGAACATTTCTTCTTACTCGATGACAAATCCACCATTTTTTACTAATTATTTCTAATACTGCACTACATGTCAACCATTTCATTTTAAATCACGACTAAAAACTTAAATACTATTCTACATATTTATAAATATCTATAGAACATACTCAATTAAAAGTCTAAAATCTCACGAGAAACATAATTAACAATGATGACTAATAAATCAAATATTTCTATGAGAACGCAGCCGAATTACCCTAGTTCTTTGTTACAATATTTCTGTAAGTACAGAGCCGAATTTCTCTGGTTCCTGTAGTTTCAAATTCAGCTTGTTTGGCTGATCCAAGATATCAGATAAATAAGCCATTCTAGGTCTCGTTACTCAAGGGTGTCATAAACTTACGTTTTTCTTTCATTTTTAAAAACTCAGTAAAATCCAATTTCTGTCGTTCCAAGACAGCTTTATGTTATTTAAAAAAGTCCAAGTCTTCTGTAATTTGTTCAGAATAATTTGTTCCTAACTCAGTTTTCATGCTTTGAAAGTTTGAGTGAACTACAAATAGCATTGCATAAGATACACTGCAACTTCTCTACGCCAATAATAATAGCAGTTAAAAATGCAAATTTTAAATAGTTTTCTGAATATCTTTTTTTCTCCGTGATTTTGATGCCTGAAAAAAAACTTAAAAATAATTTTAAAAAGTGTTTGAATATTTTGAAATTATTTAATGTTTTTTATTTACCGACACGCTCAATAATGGAACAGCCAATATTCCTAGATGTGTCTATTAAATATAAATTGTGACGGACTATCAATAATATTGTTACGTTTTTCAGATCGAATAAGACTCAATGAACTACTTTATTACAAAGTACAAAAAAAACATAGAAATGATTTAATACTAGTTTATCTGTACACATATTTACATTAGAAAGTTTACATTAGTGGTTGGATATCTGAAAAATGTCCTCTAAGGTTCTATTTGTTGCTTCCTGAATAGTTTTGGCAGAACGTCAAGCTGTCCGTCTCAAAACTTCTGTCTCTCTTTATTACAAATTCTTTCAAGAGGCAACAGATGATCGCGATTGCTGCGGACTACCCGGCTAGCTTGCCCTAGTCGTGTGTCGCCAGGCATAAGAAGAGGTGTGTGCGCGGACCGTTCACTGATTACGTCTCATATCTCGCACGTTGCCAAGTATAAATAAATTATTGAAATATTGTCGCCAACTTTTAAACTTCAATTATAATTTCGGTTTTAAAAATAAATAACCGCGACCACCTTGTAGGTCGCAACCCACAGATTAGGAAATATAAATAAATTTAAAGGTAGTGTCTGACAATCGAACTTTGGAATATTTCCAATGACTAATTCCGTCTAAGAAAAAGCTTATTTATTAAAATATCAATTTTGACAAATGACACTATGCAGAAATATTTCAGAAAAATATATTAAAACATATAGATCTGTATTTAAAGAACTTAAAATCTTAAGGTACCACCCTATAGAGAACGCGGTATGAAGCCGAGTGAATACACTGGTTATTTCAGTTCTACTGTGCTATTGACACAAAATGAGAAGCTAGATACAAATGGGCCATAAAAGGATGCACTATTATATTCTTTTGTTATTTTTTTTTAATTAAATTGGAAAAATTGTTACCATTTTTTACACTATATTTATTATATTTATGATATCAGACAGATATAAAATATACATTTTTAAAATATATGTGAAAATTTTATTAGATTTTCCAATTTCACATTAGCTGGAGGCTCTTTAAATTTTCATCCATTAATTACACGTCAATGGACGGCACTCAAATCAAAGTTTAATTATTTATAGATTTATTTTTCTTTTTTTGTTTGTAGACATGATTTAATTGGATCTAGTAATTAAATTTGGATTGCTGGAAACGAAGGACGAACGAAGCGTTTCAAAAGCAAATAAATTATAGACAAAGTGTTATTTTCGTAAACCAATCGAAAATTGAGCTTATGCCTTATAATTTGAGATCTGTTATATCATAAGAATGGTAACCACCATCTATTTCCACGCACTTCTGTAATTTCTAACCTTTTTTCATATAAATATATTTTTACAAACATCTAAAAACAACGCTTTTTATTTGATCGTTTGTTTTAACTTTTTTCTTTTAGTTTGATAATAAATTGTGTTTTATGTTTGTTTGTTTAGAAATTGTAAGCACATAATTAAGGGGAGGCTATCAAAACGAATTTTTATATATAGAACATCCTATAGAAAACTAGCTACCCTATTGAATGATTAACTGAATGGAATAGCGGGTTATAATTAGAATGCCTTTACGCTAGAGTCTGAAGGATTATTTGTTGCTTGTTATACAGAGTTTCTCTAAAAGATCTTGACACAGCGCTAGCGCTAATTCTTAAGGCTAAAATATCAGGATCTAGCTAAATTTACTTTAGTCCGAAAGTTGATAGTTAGGAGGCTTAGGACTGGTCGAAAAACCTGGAGTGTATTTAAAAGCTAACAGATCAACAACAATAAACAACAGTCACAAATGTTGGTGGCTTGATAAGCGTCTATTTGGAAATCTTTCTCTGTATTCATCAGGTGTACCGCAATGCCGCCATCTAGTTCGTTCAACTAGGGGAGTCAAAATTATATGATCAATATAAAAAGAAGTTATAGATATTCATAAAAAGTGATAATATAGCAAGTCTCCTTCAATTCAAATAATCGTAAGTAAATACGCATTTTACATATTAATGTATGATACAAAGTAATAATTGAGGTTATGTTTACTGTGATCATTCTTTCATAGTAAAATTTTCATCGTTCTTACACTTTGACCAGAAAGCCGTTCTTGTCGCCCGCTAACAAGAAATACAAAAAATATAAGACCAGTGCAAATAGTATTTAGTAAAAAGACAGTACTGAAAAATAATAACACAGTAATGGAAAATACGTCAATTAGTGTCAGGTGAACATGAATGTAATTATTTACATCGGGGTTGAAATTATTAAACATGTTAATGACATTTCAATTATCTTTGAATTTAATTCTACATCCATATCATCAATATTTTTTAAATTTACATTTAATTCTACTTCGCGCCGTTCGCATTCTGTATATGCTAAAGATGTAGTAATTTTCTTATTCTGTTTTTAATTTCTTCGTCCCATAAAACATGCATATCTACAATCAAAGCCATAAAAATTATTACTTATTAATTTACATCAGAATTAGCATAAAAGAAGCAACAATTTTTACTTAACTTTCCTGGCTCTATAAATTAGAGGAAATATAGCTTGAATATAACTAGGACTCGTTCCCACTAAAGATTCTTTTTCTCCAATGAAATGTGCACTGTATATCATATCCCATGGTTTTGGTGACTTCCATCAACACTAAATAAATATGCATAAAATAATACACTCACAGACAAAAATATTGCATATTTCATTTTTCTATTTTTAGTCTTTTTTATATTGTTTTGTTTTCCTTTACAATATTATGTATTTTTTATTGTTAAATGTCTTGTACCAGAGTGTTATACATATATTAATCGAAATTAATTTAAATATTGAAGTCTTACAATAGAATAAAAATAGCCTGATTTTCTTTATGACATTTTATCGGAAAGAAGAAGAATGACGACAATATAACAATTTTTTGATACAACATCAAACAATTTCTTCCTCTAGCTCTAGCGATAGCCTACATAGTCCTAGGGAAGCTCCGCAGAAGGTCTTCGATCGTTTCTTGTGGAATCTGATTCCATTTTTCTTGTTCGGCAATTTATAATTCTGCAATTAACTTAGGAGCGGGTTTTTGTGATCGTTTACGTCGCTTTAAGATATCCCATAAATGTTCTATGAGATTTGCATCAGGTCTTATTGGTGGCCAATCTAGAGCCACAATCCCAACAGCTTTAAGATACTGGATTAGTGTTCTTGCGATAGGTGCACGGGCAATATCATGTATTATCATGAATTCATCGTACCCAATGAAGCTCACATAAGATAAAACATGCTCCTTAAAGATGTATATGTACTAGTCAATTCACCTCAATAAGTATCGTACGACTCTTCCAACTAATGCCACCACATAGCAAAATGGAACCACCACCAAAGCTAAAGGTTTGTTCAAGATTACATTTTGCAAAACGTTCTCCAGACCTTCTAAATACTTTACCACGTCCATTTGACTTTCATAATTGTATCCTGGTTTCATCTGTGAAAAGAACTTTTCCCCATTGGTCCTTATTCCAGTTAGCATGAGCTCTTGCAAATTGTAACCGTTCAGTTTTGGGACGTGGGAGAGGCGTAGGAACTCGGGCAGGACGTTTAAACCGATTTAAACCTCTTTTAGTCTTCTTATTACTGTTTTGACACATACATTAATTTGTTTTGTGATTCGTAATTCATTTTTAGGTGCGGAGTTGTAAGTGTGCGTCGTTGACCAGGGCGCCTTTTGTATTCCCCAGTTTCCCTGTATCGCTTTACTATACGATTGATGAAGACGCACTCTCCGAGCAATATTTTCTTGTCTGCAACCCTCATTGGCTAAAGTAACAATCGCTTAAATGTGGCATCTTAGCAAGAAAACTACATAATCGACAAATAAAGCAAAGGAAATGTCATTTTGAAAGCGACAAACAAAACAGCAGACAATTTTTAGTCGCCAAGGCATCCTATGCAATATTTGTAATTTATGATATTGCTTATTCCGCTCTAAAGGCTATGTCTAAGTACTGTTATCTGTAATAAATTGTAATAAAAGTAAAAAGTCGTATGATAAGAAATTTAACAATGAAAATACATAACGATTTGAAGGAAAAGAAACAAATATAAAAAAATTCTTGAAAATAAAATATGCAAAATTTTTGTCCGTGAGTATATATATATATATATATATATATATATATATATATATATATATATATATATATATATATATATATAGTCCTGTACTATATTTCTTGCACACTGATACAGAATAATATAAGGTTATATTTTACTTACTTTTCTCTTTTACAGCATTAATCCACATCTTTCTTTGATACGCTTTACAATTACAACGCAGTATTTTTTTATACGATTTTTAAATTTTTAGAATACCCATAAATAGCATTAAAGCATCCCTAGAATGACAGATTTTTTTCCTCTTCAACCAGACGCAGCCGGCGAATACTTTCACTAACTCCCGACCATCTTCTTTGCAATAATCGTAAACTAATATCATATCGGTCAATTCTGTTTTAGTGTAATGTTCGGCCACAGTGAAAAATTTTATAATAGAATAATAAATTTCAAAATTAAACAATAAAGGTTTGTCAGATTGTATCGTTAGACACTACTATCTTGTAACTAATAATGATACTTCATTGTTAGTTCGTTGGTATGTAAAATCTTACTGTTGTTGGCCTATTGGTACTTAAACATGCTCCAAATTTCGTGTATCAGTTCTAATCCTGGATAAAGTATGAATGGAAACAACGACGAATCTAAGTAGCAATAAAACATTTAAATTCGATTATCTCATTTGTTCGGAGCGACATCTACTGTATCACTTTTTTGGACAAAAGAAGTTAAGAAAGATGAATTTTTAGTTAAAAATTTAATACGCAGAGGCACAAAAATATTAGACGTAGGAAAAATGCTGCTGATGGCGTTCTCTGTAATGTACATCAAAACTCTAATCATCTTGATTTCTCGCCTAAAAAACCTTAAAGGAGCACATTTACAGCGAGGTATTAACTTCATCCTGCAATATTGAAACTTGAATTTTTGGACTATCTAAAATTGGGCTATATCCGTATATTTTAGCTTCAGAAATTCGCGCTTGCGTTTTGTACAGATCTTTTGAAGACACCGTGTATATGTTCTATGGGAACATGTTGCTTGGCTTAATTACGTTAAGGAGCTTATTCACTAGGCATAGGTAAAGTCCTTCAGATTCTTGAAGCTGTTTCCAGTATGTAAGAGCTTCGCATTTGATAATAATTTGTGAAGCTGTTTGGCCCCCTTCGGCACATGGTCTACATGTTGGTTTTTCAGTATAAATACCCATGACTAAAATATAGTTGTTAGACTTACATTATCTTTATTTATTTATTTATTTTTAATATGGCGAGAAAACACCGACATAAACTAGAAAAACTAAAATCACATCAACAAGCGACTCAACCTGAAACAACTTCAAGAAAAACCATCATAAACTTATCTTCAAGAATACTCTCAACAGCCGAAGAACAACTACTAAGCAAGGGGCTTAATTTCGCAGTAACACCAAAAAACATGCCTGTTTTAGACATTATAAGCTCTGTAGAATCTATACAAGTCAACGAAAACTAGTCCGACGAGTTGAGGTAGAAAATAAGATCAGCTTTGGAAGACAAGAAAAATCCAGTTCAAAATCCCTCCAAGCTAGAAGCATCCGCCTTAAAAGAACTTCATTAGAATGAATTAATAAAGATTTTACCAGGGGACAAGGAAAATGCAACGGTGATAATGGACATCGTAATGTACGACCAAAAAATCGGGATATCCTGGAAAAAGGAAAATATAGACAACTAGCTCTTGACTCCACTAAATTTATAGAGTCAAAAATCTACAGAACACTAAATAAATACCAAGACCATATACCTGACAACATACGATGGGCGCTCACACCACAGTACAGTAAGCCACCACATCTTTACTGATTACCAAAAATTCATAAAACGAATATACCATTGAGGCCAATAACCAGCTCCAGAGGATCCCCAACAAATGCACTGGCGATGTTTCTTGAAACATCTAAATACCATTCGACCTACAATTAAGATAAATGATCAATTGCCCTTCCTAGATATCATGGTCATTAAAACGGAGAATTATACGCAATTCTTTATAATCGCGCTATATCTATATGCAATAATGCCGATTCATTGGAAAAAGAGGTAGCAAATATTAAATCCGATTTACACGAACAGAATGGTTATCCTTTGAAACTAATTGACGATGTTATAAATAACTTTAGAACAACGAACACTGGACAGCAAGAAACACATTCCTTTTCTACACTTCCGTACTTTAAGGGAACTTCGGAAAAAATAAGACGAAAAGCAGTAGTTACAATATAAAAACAGCTTTTAAATCAGGAAATACACTTAGAGCTCATTTAATAAAAACAAAACTAAGGACTACCGATAAGAAAGAATGTGTTTACAAAGTTCCATATCAGTATGGTGAAATGTATATTTAAGAAACCAAACGACCACTAGAAGTTAGAATTAAGAAACATAAAACTCATACACAAAAAGGGGAAACGGAGAGAACAGGTATTGCAGAACACGCCTGGGATAAACAACACCTTATAAAATGGTCTGAGGCTGCGGCAGTATATATGGAACCCAACGTGAAAAAAAGAAAATTTATAGAAGTAGCTTATATTAAAAACAATAATGGAATGTTCAGTAAACCGAGTGTTGAGATACCTAATCTTTGGCAACCACTACTTGGTAACATCAAATCTTTGAGGTGTGTACAGTGAAGCGAAACTTTGCGCTTCAATGAACACAGTCCCTATAGAAGCTCGTAGTCTTAAGACAAAACATTCAGTTTATACTTGATAACAATTAAAGATACAATCTAATCGAAACGTCGTAAAAATAAATAAAAAATAAAAACTATATAAGTCCAACAACCACATTTTAGTCAATCTTCAACATTATCTACAACCTTCAAACATCCGATAAATACCCATATCACGACTTTGTTTTCGCGATAGTTTGCTTAGGAAGAGTGTGCTGTGCTTGTGTTCATCAATGTAGTTGCAATGCCTCTGGTGATGTCCACCAGAACATCCATCAACGAATAGCGGTTTTAGTCATAACAAATACTTACTTTGGTCCAAAAAATATGGTAACAGACTCTCGTTTTGCGAGTTTATTTTCTTTTTTGATTGCCTAGGATACTCGTGTCTCTTGGTACCCATGCCAAAGTAACCGTTTTGCGCTTTGACCTGGACAATAAGGTTTTGAAGGGAGTCCTAGATCCGTTATCTGATGACATGTAACCGCTTTTAGCGCAGCTTATCTGATGGAGAAGATGGGGATGGTCCCGCCTTTGTGATACCAGTTGCGTGCTGTTACAGTGCCTCACTTACTCGTATATTGAGTCTTGGGGAATGCCGTGTGTTCCGACTCAAGTGCCACGATCTTAGCTTGCCTCCTGAAATAAGATTCTGCGTTCCAGTCAGAATGAATAATGTAGGGTCTTTTGAAGTCGCAGATTGATGGCATGTATCACTCCTCATTTTCTACCTTAAAAGACTTTTTAAATTTTTTGTTCTTAGAAAATTACGTAAACATAATAGTAATAATTGCTAGTAAGAAGAATGAAAACAGAATCTGAAATATTCAAATATATCAAAACTAAAAATAAGAGAGTATCCGATAAAATGAGACATTACAAAAAATACAACCTGTTACAGCTAGTATCACAAGGAAAGGTCGAAGGAAAACGTAAATCTAGACAACGAGGAAATTTCTTGTCTAAGAAGTTAAGAATTTGATAAAACACAATAAAAAGACAATTATCCTACCAAGTGCTAATGAAGTTAAAATAGAAATGCAGATCGTTGAAGTCCAGTAGCAGATAAGCACATCAAGAATAAGTCAAAATGTATGAGGTTTGTCCCAAAAGTTTCGAGCCTGCATTCATATCTCCGCGTTAAAACTTCCAAGCGACCTCTGTGGGGCATGGGCGTCACCAGTAAGTCTTCACGAATTCGCTGGTGTGCGCAGTTACCGACTAGACGTGTTAGTTCGGGAACGGTGTGCGTTTGTTTACAATGTCTCTTTTTTTCGTTCGTCGCATTTTGCTATTGTAATGACGGAAAAATTAGATTAACGAATTTGCATCAAGTTTCGTTTTAATCTTGAAAACAGCAAGAATAAAAGAGTGGTACAAGCGGTTTAAAGAGCCGCACGTCAGTTGACAGTGATTCTCGTACTGCCCGACCTACAAGCGCAATAACACCACTAAATGTCGAGCGTGTACGACTTGCAATTGAAAGAGATCGTCGGTTGACTGTAGGCGAACTAGAAAGTGATCTTGCAATACCAAAAACTACTGTTTGGAGAATTTTAACCGAAATCGCTCAGGACCACTTGGAAATGGTTTCTAATGATGAAAATGTACGCAAGAAGATTATTACTGGTGATGAATCATGGGTTTACGGCTACGATCCAGAAACAAAGCGACAGTTTTCACAGTGGGAGCATTCTGAATCGCCAAGACAAAGCACGTCAAAGTCGGAGCAAAGTGAAGACAATGTTGACTGTTTTCTTTAATTATGAAGGTGTTGTGCACTACGAATATGCTCCGAGAGGGCACACGATCACAAAAGAATACTACGTGGAAGTTTTGAAAAGATGGCGTGCCGAAGTCAGAAGAAAACGGCCACAGCTTTGGACAAGCGGTGATTGGCTGCTTCACCATGACAATGCGCCAGCGCATTCATGGAAACCTGTGCAGTAATATTTAACAAAATATTAAGTCGTACAGCTTCGCCAGCCTCCATACAGTCCCGACGTAGCTCCCTGCAACTTTTGACCCTTTCTCAGATTAAAAATGCCGCCCAAAGGACACCGGTTCGATGACAAAGAGACGGTTGAATCTAATGCGACGAATGCACTGAAGGCCATTCCGAAAACTGACTTCCAGAACTGCTTCAGGAAGTGGAAACACCGCTGGGAACATGTTATTCAATTAAATGGGGACTACTTTGAAGGATGCCACTCACCGGTTGATAAAGAATAACACCAATGCGGAGATATAAAGGCAGGCTCGATACTTTTGGGACAAACCTCTATATGATGTCACTACAGATCTGTACCTAAGGTTTTTATATTTTTTATGATGCATATTTATTAGGGACAAAACGTATGGCTGGACTAAATGCATAATTTACTAAAATTTTTATTACACTTTTATGTTGTACTGCTGCGAAATGCGATATATATCGAAGAATCTATTTAAATAATTAGTTTGGTTTGGCTTGAAATTTCATCAAAACTTGGTGCTATAATTTGAAAATAGGCATATATTTATTATTTGATTACTCTAACCATATATCTGTGTACCTTGTTTAACTTTTCATATTTGTTCTAAAATTACTTTTTTGGTAGTGTGTAAATATTAAACATGTTTACCATTTAACCTTCTTTAATTTTCCAAAACCCGCATTACAACCTTTAACTAAATAGGTGTTGTTTAATATGTTTTATCCCTTTTAATCCCCAAATGCGTTTAAAGCGTTTTTAGAATTCCAGCAAATTTTGTTGTTGGCAAATTTGTCTAAATATTTTACAAGTATGTATAAAAAATTCATGACATTACAGGCTAAATAAGGTTTATGTATTAGAAAATAAAACCTGAAAGTTAATTAAAAGTGAATTTTAAATTAATTGACAAGGGTACGTTCCCAAAATCTGCCTCTGATTTCGTTCGTTCTGTGATATGTAAACGTCCACTAAAAAATATTCGACAGTGTTTTTTTTACGTCCCGAATTGCATTTCTAGGAGGTGAATAAAATAGAATATAAGGAGTAGTTACTCTCGTAATTTTTCTTATGAAAAATTGTATTTTTTTTTTTAAATAAATTAACATAGCTATGTAAATTACGCTACTTTACAGTCAATTTGCTGCTGTAATGTAAAAGGCATGGTAAAAACTTCCTAATAAGTAAGATTTTTTTAATTATGATTTTTTTCAGAAAAAATGAGTGAGTATTTTTATCACATTATTTTTACAAGTAATTTGAAATATATCGGGATGCGACCTTGCCAAATTTACGTTTCTTAAGTTAGGGATATTGTGCACAATCTGGTAATACCACGTGGGGGTATCTAGGGATGACAAGTCAAGCAGGAAGTCACAACCCCCTAGGTCTTAACATAACGGAAGTACCCATTTAAATCCGCATAATTCCAAATTTAACAACTTATGCCTTTTGCAGTTCCAATGATTTGGCGAGAACCAACAAATCATTTTAACGACTGTTACTTTTGCATGACAAAAGTGTCTGGTTGTTCAAGAAAGAGTAAACATAATATTGAATATCTGGATCTTCCACAGCAGTTAAACCGATTCTTTATGGAAAAGGTTTACCAGTTCCAGCGCTCGGCAAAATGGGAGGAAGATTTAGAAATAATATATAATGACAAGCCAGAACCCGATAATGTATTAGAAAAAGACGATTCTTATTTTCCCGAAAGCGCAGGAAAAACACCCAATTTAATCGAACAACCTGAATTAAATTATCTAGTGCTGGACTTTCACTTGTCCAAAGAGCATACTGAATTATTAGGATCTAGATTAGAACAATAGAATTTACTAGCCACTTGAACTAAAGTTACAATATTTAGGAACCGTAACCAGGAGTTATCCTCGTTTTTTACTCTGCAGGATAAAATGTGTTAATCCAAATAGTGTTATGGGGAAATTAGACTTAGTTTAAAAGCAGTTCTGCTTCATAATGGCAACAAAAGGCTCTCTATCCATGCGATACGCTATGATTGGTTTAAGTGGTAAACATGCGGTGACCTAAAATTAATAGGACTATTACTAGGGTTTCAGGATGGAAGTATCGCTATTTTCTTTGTCTTTAGGACAGCAGAGCAACACAGAGACATTACCAAGTAAAAGAATAGCTTCCCAGATATCAATATATTCCAGATCAAGCTAACTTAAAGAATATACTTTTTGTTGATCCCAAAAAAGTACTGTTACCTCAATTATACATTAGACTGAGATTGATAAAAAATTTTGTTAATGCACGGAATAAAGAAAGAGATGCGTTTAAATATCTTAAACAAATTTTTCCTAAACTAAGTGATGCTAAGCTTAAAGAAGGAATATTTGTTGAACCACAAATTAGAAAAATACTAAGGGAACAACAGTTTGTTCAAAAATTATGTGATGATGAATTAGCTGCATGGAGTTCTTTGAAAAAAATTGTTCCGGAGTTTTTAGGGAACAAAAAAGTAGAAAACTACGAAAAACTTGTGGAAGAACTACTTGAAAGCTACTGCAAAATGGGCAGTCACACGTCTTCTAAAATACACTTCTTGCATTCCCATTTAAATTTGTTCCCGGTTAGTGACGAGTAAAGAGAAAGATTTCTCCAAGACGTATTAACAATGAAGCAACGCTACCAAGGCAGATGGGATCTTTCAATGATGGGAGATTATTGTTGGTTTCTTATTAGGGAAAGCAATCAGGAATATAAACGAAAGTTAAAAGTTGCAAAAAAGTTATGTACAAAAGACTTATTACAAATGTATTTTCATATGTATTTTTGTAAATAAATTCTGTAATCCTTAAAATATCTGTTTTTTTTTATAATTGAATTGAGTTTATATATAAATATTATATAAAAAAGTTTGTATTAAATGAAAATAACTGATACATTCGATAACCCAAAATCTATACGTGGTGGAAATTTTTTGTAATTGTTGACTAATGTTATGAAACAATTTAAGTTGTTCAATGAAGGACATAATATATTATAGTTGTGTTATAATATAAAATAAAGTTAGCCATGAGAAAATATATACGTTCTAACGACAGTAAAATAATTTTATTAAAAATAACTGGTTAGAAAGCAAATGATTACTACTTAAAAACTTTAATTAAAAAATATATCAAATTCCGTTAACAAAATAGACGAGAAATACCAAAAATGCATTTTTAACAATAAAGCTCATATTGAACACTTGTAATTATATTTTTTTTATTTAACCTTAGGAAAAAAATATATATTTTGACACCTTCTGTATACTTCCGAGAGTTTGACTTATGCTTATCGGATATCCTGTATAACAAGTGGTAGCATTAAAAATATCAAAGTTAACAATGCAAGTATCTTCTATAATGTCTCTCTAGTCGAGAACAGTTTTTGGTTATTAAGCAGGGACTGGAGTAACTGCCCAAATTAATACAGTGAATATATACTGTAGAAAAGAGTATAATTTAAATATAAAGAAAATAATTTAGAAATAAAGTACTACTGTAACTTCATTCACTTTCTTTCTTAAACAATATTTTTCACAATTTACGTAATGCGACTGCAAATGAAACAGCTGAAACAGTCTAAATAAAAAGGTCGAAAGCCACTTCATTGCACGTAACATCGCGCTGTTATGACGACCAATTCAGCAGAAAATATGCGATTTTTGCTGGAGAGCAGTAAAAACGTCACGAACAAAAGAAACTCGGCCAAAAATAAACGATAGCTGTCGTGAGAAAAAGAAAACAATGCAGTCTAGTTTAATGTCGACAGTTTTTCCATCTGCATTTTTTACATCGATATTAGTTTTAAAATTTGTAAAGAAATAGATAAATAATTGTGTGCGCAATCAATATTATTTAAAAACCTATTGCAATATAAGTTTTTTTCTACAATTTTGCGAATTATTTTTGCATCACCGAAATAACTGTAATTGCACCATAAATTTACGCTGGTCCATAAGATTTCTGCCAACAAGTTATTTGAAACGTTTATATTTACTTGGGAACTTTCTTCCCATTTTCGTCCTATGGGCTAAGCACCTTACACCGCCGTAATAATCGGAAGTGCTATAATTATCTCATGGGATTTTTTAAAAGGGACGGAGATTTTTTTAACTGTCATCATATAAATGTACTATTTTAAGGTTTAAGTGTTACATATGATCCCCAAGCATGAAAGTTGTTCATAAATAACTCCAAAATTAACTGTAAAATAGCTGTACTTTTACTCAGAACTAATAAATACGTCCCTATTGAAAGTGCTTTTTCTGTGAAAGGAATATATGAAAATCTTTTATTTAAGAAATAAAATATAAATAATATTTTTGGAAACTATGGGCAAACTTAAAAGTTATTTTGGGAATGCAATAGGAATATATCAAATACTAATGCTTTGATGTCTGGAACAGGCGTGACAGGGAGAATAACTTGATAAAAAATCTAGAATTTAGGCAAGTTTTTACTTCATAAACCAAGAATATACTTCATCTACCATTTGTATAAAAGGAAGATATTATTGTCTATGCTAATAAAGTTCAGAATAAAGACAAACTGAGAGACATTTCTTAGCTGTGAGAGTGAAATGTTTTAATATCCTGAGAACAAATTTCAAAAATTACAACTGCTATATTAAAGGAAGGGATTTTTATGGTATTCTAATAAATGTTAGATGCAACATTTGGTGTTGAATGAAATTAGAGAGAAAAATTCAGAGCAGAAGTTACCCATTATTTAAAACTGTCTAGGGAAGAAGTGAAAAGAAAATTATAGAGCTTTGGAAAATTATATGGTTCACAGCTGACCAGTTCTTGCTTCTAAATTAGGCAGGAAGCTAGCAATGGACACGGAGAAAGCTTCCAAGAGGAGATATATATTAGGCATAGAACAATGGTATCAAGGAAAATGAAGCCATACTATGTTAACACATTGTTGTTAGACCTTAGGAAGAGAAGTTGTAGATACCAGTTACGAATAATCAATTTATCGTTCGTTTTCAGTTGTTATTTTTTTTATATTAGATAAAGATAAATTGAGGTCGGGTGATAAGATTAAAAATGCAGACAAAAAACATTGTCTCTTAACATCCCACGATTCCAAATCAAACGGCGTTACTACAAACTGCATCGCTTCTCAAAATGAACACGATGTCAATCTTATGAAGATGGTTTCGAAGTTGCCAATATCCTATCAGTACCACGATTCGCAGTTTTTCCTCTCCAAGGAGAAAAGCTTACTAATAAATCGTCTATAATAGTCCAGTTATATGTTCCTTGGTACACCTTCAACATTCAATAAATTTATTTTCCAGCAGTAATTTTAAATCCCTCTTATAGGGGGTTGCAAAAAGGGAGGGGAATATGCAATTAAAATGTAAAAGTGCAAAAATGCAAATTCAAATTAATGCTTCAGAAGAAAATCTTAAAGAGCTTCAGATTAAATGACCAGACAAAGTATTAAATAAATCAATTTCCGAAGTGGATTATCTCAATGAAGAAGGATAATTAGCCAAAGAAACAGAGTAGATCTGGATAAAATATCATAAAAAGGAGAACGAATACATCACCTATATCACCATAAATTTGTCGTAAGGGCTTGAAAACAAAACAAACCTCTCCTAGAAAAGTAACGTTACCTCCGCCTGTTTTAGTCGATGGGACAGATGATTTTAAACAATTCAATGATTTGATAAATAACGCTATGCCAAAAGTGCAAATAAAAATCGTTAACTACAAGAGCACTAAAATCAATGCCCCAGATGCAGATAGTTTTAAATTATTGACTATAATGCTAAACGAACCAATAGATGAGTTGTATACCGATGAAAGTAAATAAAATAAATCTCTCAGGGTAGTAGTTAACGGATTACATCACTCTTGTGACCCTGATCAATTAGTTTGTTCTCTAAGAAGGATGGGACATAAACTATTTGAAGTAGTGCTCAAACTTAAATATAGAATAAAACTATTATTGAACATATTTATACTAGTCTTCAGGCATGATGAAGACATCAACAAAACATATTAAATTAACGATATAATAGGAATAAAGGTAGACATTCTATTCATTAGAAAAAATTAACTGGTACGTCAATGCATGAGATGCCAAACTTATGGACATATTGCGCGAAAAAAAAAACAAGGTGGGCAAAATGTCCTGGTAAATACCTAACAATTGAGTACATTAAACCTAATAATGCACAATCTAAATGTGTTGACTATGGGGAAGGTCATCCTGTAACTATAGGGGATGCATGGTGGATAAAAAAATACAAAAAACTTACTCTGCCACAGTAACCACAACTGTCCAACAAAAAAAAAAATACATAATGATCGAAACAAGATAAGAAGACTTCTAAACTCAAGTCCTATAGCGAGACTCTAGCTGACAAAGCAGAGGAAAATATTTAGTCTTCAGTTGATGTGACACTCCCCCCCTATACTAGATAATTTGAAGAAAATGGATGAATGTACGTCACGACCATTAGATCATCAGGATTGTAAATACTATAATAAATAAAGAAAGTATGTTAGCTTGTATTGAGTATTAACTACATCATTTTAATAGAATCATGAATTAATTTAAAATTCTAATTATTTTGAATATAAATTTAGCGTGTAACTTATAAAAGCTTCCTATTTCACTTTATAAAGATTCTCAGCGAACATTTCGAAAACATATTCTTAGCTTAAAAATAATTACTACAATCAATAAGACAAAATACATGAAGATCGTAATAATGTTTTCAAATTCCGAACTTTGTTGTACTTAAATAATTCCTCGTATTTTATCATCTAAAGACAACCGAATTTGAGAAACACAAGTGACCAATACTTAGAAATATTGGCACATACCAATGCGAAAGTATTTATCCTAACTGGATTTTAAATATGGTGACTTTACATTTTAGAACTAGACCTAACTAATTCAGGGAATAATCTCCAAAACTCCATTGTACAAATGTAACATACTATAAGTTTGTGTACTCAAAATATCCCGGATGTAATCTGATTGAGGTCAATTGTTTTTGCTCTAAAACAAGAACTGGCCCGAATCCAATCAAATTAGTTATACAGTTAGCTCTATTGTAATGTCCTTATGGACTAATTTTAGGTTGGTATAAGGGTTCATTACAAAAACTAATATGCTCCAATTATTTTGTATTAATATTTGATATACAGGGAGATCTGTTCAGTTTGCTTTTATTAGGCAAATTTTTAATTTTTCCACAGATAGCAAGAAAATTTTATTTAAATGTCAATGTACAATAGATTGCCAGGGTTTTAAAACTAATTTATAAATTATTATATACCGAACACAAATGTCTTTTAGTTTCTTATTTTTAATCTTCTGATATGTGCCATTATTAATTTCTAAATACAGAGGTTCCTAAACTTTTTCAGTAAGTGGCGCACTCACAGGTTTAGTATTTTGTCATGACACCCTAGTCGAAGATGTATACAGTCCTGTTCAAATGTGTCGTACAAAGTTTGTGCTTTACAACCTGCCTACTGTGACAGAATTTGATCATAGACTCCTGCCAATGACATATTGAGGTAGCGATAGCCATTTTTCTATAACCAATTTGCTGCTACACATTAATTTGTTGCTATTTTAATAACCTATAATTAAATTTCGCAGTAATAAAGACACTCTGGAAGTCTGGACGTTCATCTTCTCTCTTGTAGCTTTAGTACCAAACAACTACGGTTGTTTAAGCTTACGAAAACCATAGGTCAGAACTTCAGAACTCAGACAATGCTGCTAATTATCTGGACAGATGACATCTCTTGTTTACAGCTCACACAGCAGTATGTCCGCGAGTTTAGTTGCGTGAAGGTTATTAATTAAATTAAATAAAACAAGTTTCTCAAAACAATAGTCTATTAACAAAATAAATAGAAAAAACGAACTATTTACAATTAGAAACTTAAAACTAATAACAATTCGAAAAAAAAACTAGCATAATTGCTCTTATTGGCCGTTCAGTTAACCAAAGATGTAAAACCCAATTTTGAAAAAAATGCGTATAAATAGCTTACTAAAACACTGAGCAGAAAATTTATATTACTTTATCAAAACGTATGAAAATCGCGAAACCCTCGTCTAAAGTAACACACGATGTTCCCTTAATTTCCCAAATTAAATCAAAAACAAATCAAACAAAGAAAACCTTCTTTCCCGATAATTATATCCGTTACATAATTTTTCCACGGCACTGGACGGCGGTCCCGCATCTAACGAATTTCAAATTGTGACTGACTTTAGTACTTCTTGAAGGGCCAGGTTTGTACGCCCTGCACCCCGCGGGTACGCATTTCACCCCCATGTATCCTTTCTGTAAATTTTATTCCCTAATAGTTAGAACGTTTGGTTCTTTTCGTACTGAAGGTGTTAGCTATACTATACCGGATGCTTGATTCCCGAATTGGCCTCTGAGCATCTTAATCTTAATTTTTATATAGACACGGTTAATAAAACTATTCTATTTCTTTCTATAACTAAAGGAATAAGATAATATAACGTCCGTGAAAAAACCTGAGTGCCTCTTTATCCATATTGCTGGCAATTAAATCATTCTTTCTTGCAATCAGGAAAAACAGTCGCTACATAATTCCTTTCATAGGTCAAACGTTATATTACAGTATAATGTGTTTATTTGATTATTCTTTTGTTTCCTAATAATGGGAAAATCGTTCAATATTTTAATACATTTTAACGGTATTTCATATATCATATGTTAAAAACTACCCTTATTACGTCTGGTTTTATTTACATAACCAGAGTAGCATTATTTCGACAGATTTATAGCCAAATCTTAGAGAGGATCTTTTAATTTTATGACTTTCATAAATTGGCTCAGTTTATGTATTTTTAAGAAAACATTTAAACGACAAAGATAAGAAAAGTTAAGCTCGATAACTGATTTATATTTTCCTTTAGACTTTCATGAGTTGTAATAAAAAAACATATACTACCCTATTCCCACGAGAAATCTATTCACAGAGTGATTATTTAATTATTCGTCTTAACAGAATATAGTTCACATTGAACAGTGTAAAATAATTATTATTTGTTCCCTTACACTACTACAAAGCAGCAAACCACAACTCGACTGTAAATTGTTTCATGTCCAAGCACAGAAACGAAAACAACAACAATCTGAGGCTTATATATAAGTATATATTGAACATGATACATAATAAGTCAATGAGACGGGTGATTTTCAGTTTAAAATGATATTATTTGTGTGAAATTTACGGATAAATTTTTTTCCTTATTTAATTTTATAGAAAGAGATGCATACTACTCTTTTGATAGGATAAATGTACATATGAAATTCTTTTAGATGTTTTATTTGAAAATATTGCGAAATTGTAAGAGTTTTCTAAAAAATTTGCATGCTTTATAAGTATATTGATATTAGGATAAATTAAGTATTACTTGATAATTAAGTAAATTTAAATGCAATCCCATTTCCCACAAATTTAATGGAAAAGGTTTTATTCGATTGCATTTTGTAAGTAATTAAATAATTCTTTCTTAAAAATCAGTGACGAGTTTACCTTTCAAATTAGGGAAGCACAGCTTCCCCTAAACAAAAATATAAGAATATAATAAATAAATAAATGGCTTTGACACTGGTTACACAATACTATCTTTTAATTATAACAAACCGTACTAAGAGAATAGCGTCGTGCAGTTGCAACTTAATATACGATATCAAATTCTCAATCTTGTCCACAAAATACAGCGAGGTGCCTTGACAATGTGTTCTTTGCGAGATATGTAGGTGGACGCGTATGGGATTCGGTAATCAAACAACTTATTGTTTTCATGTATTGGAGTATTAAATAATTTATTATGTGGAGGCGTTTAGTTCCATAAATATCTATCTAATTACATATACATTGAAGAACAATATCAAGATAGTACACAAATCCTATAAACTTAGTATAAAAATAATACTTGAGGTACATATTAATAGTAGTCTAGTTATTATTTTTAACTGATTAAAACTAATACTAAAAATATCTATGTTTTATAATTATCTTGGTCGTATATTTCAATCGGGTATTGTAAAATTAAGCTGGCAAACAATCTCTTCGAAAGTAATCAAATCATCAATAAGCTTTAAAAAAAAACAAATAATAATTTCTCTTATGTTATATATATATATATATATATATATATATATATATATATATTGTAACGAAGTTACTAATTTCTTGGACAAGTGTATGTTTGCCGGGATTTAATTTATTTAATTTACATCCGAAAAATCTGATTCTTGCCGGAAAACAATGTTAAAGATTTCAAGATTACCGGAATATAATTAGATTCACCGCGCTATGCCGGGAAATATAATTTTCCGAGATTTTCAGAGCGTCCGATCATAGTAATCGCGCGCCGCATACAGCAGTATCGTATGCGCGATCACCGCACACCGTCACACGTCAGCGTAGTGGGAGCTCGAGTCGTCTATTTAAGTCCGAGCAGACCATTATTTCGCTGAGAACCAAACGTTCTCCACCAGAGTCAACAGTCCAAACGGACTGGACTGGGTCGCCTGCTGGGCCGCGCCTTCCTGATCTGGTGATGTAGTTGAGGCTAGGCTTGTGTGTATATGGTTTTTACCACACACTTCCTTCCTTACGTCCTGCCCCTCTAATGACCAGGAATGTATTTACCGCCAGGTGCCCGCCGAGGTCCGTTGACAAGAGCGCTAAACAACTGCCGCCCCGACGTCTATTGCCGCCGCCGCGTGTAAAGACCGTCGCCGTGTAGAGACGCCGCCTATGGCCGATCGACGCCGTGTTGTTGTTACATACCGCGTATACCGCCGATACGAAGCGCCGTGAACCGGGAACGCGGATTTTAGATACGAGGCGCGATAATTTGCGTACAAGCCGTCGTGAATAGCGTCGCAACCGTATAGTACGAGGTACGTGAATAGCGTCGTAAATAATGTCGCCGGGTTACCGTCTTTAGCGCAACCAACCAGTATGAGCTACCGTAAACAGCTCTAAAACATACTCTTGCCCTCCAGACCGTTTATTTGTTAATATTGTTGTATATTTTAGATTTTAAGTTAGTTTTAGGCCATGTCTTTGTATGAAAGAATGAAATACAGGATACAGGATGTTGTATAACCGTTTGTTTTCTTACCTAGTCCCATTTTTACCATTACATGTGACAATTGGCAGCCGGCAGCCAGCACTAATACGCACAATTGACCCCTGGCTTGCCGTTTCTCCACTGTAACAAGCTGCCTGGTGCATAAAGTGGGCCCTTGACCACATTAAATCCCGAGAGTGGCGCCCGAGAACCGACCCCCCGAGTGGATGTTTTGACTTTCAGGCAGTCAGACCGTTGATTGGTTGAGAGAGCAGGGATATCCCGAATTTACGTAGCTGCCGCTGACCCGATACCCCTGCTCTGAGCATTTGACCGATCACTGTCTGCACGAGAAATATCCACTGACCGATGTTCCGCTGCCGTGAACGAAGAAGAGCCGTAGATTACCACCTGCTCCCCCGCTCCCCACATACGAAAACGCGTCACAATATATATATATATATATATATATATATATATATATATATATATATATATATATATATATATATATATATATTATAACTTTATCTTTTATCGGAAATAACTCCGAGATCATTAAAAAACGCCACACAATTATTTATATGGTAATAATTTATCACAGGCGAAGAACTTTTCAAAACCCCATAACTTTACATTTATGTACATTAAGAGTTAAAAAATTATTATCACACCGTCTTAAATTAAGTCCTCTTTGAATAAAGATGTAATCAAACAATTTCAAATCATCAGCGTACAAAAGGTAACGACAAAATTTAAAACCATTTTTGACGTCATTAATAAATTCTAAGAAAAAATAGGACCCAAATGGGACTCCTGAAGGATCCCAGATGGTACAAAAATCTCTTTTGATGTTTCATCAGACAATTTAGCACAATGCTTATACAAAGAGATATATGAAGCTATATAGTTTAAATATGAGTTTCACACACTGAGATACTCGAGTTTGTGTACCAGCAACTTGTGGCAAAGATCATTAAATGCAAAGTTTTTGGGAAAATGGGGCACAAATGTAGTGCAAGAGAAACTACGCAATTTTTGAAAAATATGGCGCGGGTCCCGCGCTCTTGTTATGATCTAACAAGTCAATTTGTTCTAAACTCCGCCCAAAATAAATATGTTGGATTGCAGGTGTAAAATCTCATTTAATGGGTTATCGTCAAAAAAACTAACGTTAGTTTTATCATGATAGATTAACTGAAAATGTTGAGCAAGAGCTGTGAATATATCATTTCGAATATTCAACTGCTCATTATCACATTTCGTTATCCATGGAATGCCACTAACATTAGGTAAATTATTTAGGTAGGACCAGAAATGTTTTATGTTATATGGGGTCATTAATTCAGTATTAGAGACAAATACACACCAGAGAAACGTTCATTATATAATTGAAGCAAGACCGTGTCAACTGTTGATACAATCTGTTGTTATCAGTAAGCTTTCAGGATTCTCTTGGGAGGTTAAAATTATTGATAACAGAATATATTATTTCGTAAAATCTGTCGACCATTACATCTTCATCCTTCTTAACATCAATAAAAGCCTAGTCTGCATCCAAGAAAATATTATTAATTCTGTCGTTGTCAGCTTTAGCAAATAAACATATGTAAACACTTGTGAACATGAACAAAGGCTTGTTCAAATTTAAATTGATTTCCAGAATAGGATAATATTCGTCTAATTTAGAGAGTCGTCAGCTAAACCATTAAACTTGTCTGTGAGGATTATAACCAGGCTTCTATGGAAAAGGTATTTTATGGTATTAATCTGCTACAGTTCTAAATAGAATATATATCCTACAAGAACTTGTGTGTAGGACCGAGAATAGCGACAGGAACCAACATGGCATCCTCCAGGATCACTAAAGCAGAGTTATCGTAAAATGGTCAGAAATAAGCATTTTAGCTGAAAGGTAAGTATTTCGAATACATTCCACCGACTTATTAAAAAATGTGAAGACCTTATGCGATGAATTTGAAGAAAAATAAACAACACCCAGCATAATAGATTTTGAACTTTCTCTCGTAAAAACTCTGTTCAAAAGATTCATTTAAAATGTTTTTACACTTTTAGATATAAAATTACGCAAACTGCGTGCGTATTATGTGTCAACTAGTATTTAAAATTTCAGTTTTTAAGGGACATGAGAAATTATTTTAAAAGTTATGCCAATCCCAACAATATTACCTTTTACAAAAAAGACAGAATCATATGTTAGGCATTTTCAAACTGAAAACGATCAAAAATATGAATGACTGACTGTATTTTCTTTACTTATGTCTCTTTACAGTATTCCTCTTTACAAAGATCTAAATATGTCACTGATAATAATATTGATAAATATTTCAATTATAACTTTATTAAACTTCGTTAAAAAAACTATGAAGATTTAGGAATTAAACCCAATCTAACTGACATGAATTTAAATCTTCGAGTCGGCCAGTTTTGTTTTGCTAATGATATTGTCATGATCTATAGTACAGATGTAAAACAAATACCGCCTTGCGATAAAGGCTTGAAATATGTAAGAAAAATTGTTATACCCCAAAAATAAATAAAATTCTCCATTTTTGCCGGTTTAGTAATAAAAGAAAACAATTTTTTTATGCTTGAATTTTTAGGGTTTAAAATTTGCTTGGCTTATTGTTGCTCCTGTCAGTTTAAGACCTCTGCTATCAATTTAGGATGGTTTTAAAATTAACTCATGTTAGTGAATCTGACTATAAAAATTTTATAAAATATTTGCTCTTTGATTTTTTCATGTGATTGTTTGAACATTTTTCAAAAATAAACTAGTCATAAACGCGTGCATATTCGGCGTTATGTTAAATTATTTTCTTAGTATTATTTTTACGAAGAATATTATCGAGGATATTATAGAGAACTATTGTTGACTAAAATGTTAAGTTATTTTTTAAATTTAGCCATAAAAATTTGCATCTGTTCACCAAATGAAAGTTGGTTGACAAAGCTGGCGTTTGATTTCATTTCTTCTTGGGAGTTAGAAATGGAATGTTTTTATATAAAGTAAATAATTTTAATTTCGAAAGTTTATGTGGAAATGTGAAATAAAGTTTTAATTCTGATTTATATAACCCGGCAGCAACATTTTCTTTTCGAAGTATATTGAATCAAAGGATTCTTGGCATGGAAAAAAATATCTTTTGAGCATATGAAATTTGTTTATGCACTTGAGTAAATTTTGTATCTATTTACGGCAAAGGATCCTCTTTTAGTTGGAGCATTTGACTGAATTTTATAAGCTTATTTAGTAAAAGATTCGTTTGTTGTATTGGGACAGGTTTCGTATATATTAAAGGTTTGAAAAATCCTCAAAAATCGCATTTTTTTAACTTGAGCAAACATAGTATTAAAAGAATTTGATCAGCTAGAATTTATGTGGAAGAAGTAAAGAAAAATAAATGTTCAAAAAATTTTATTAGTAAAAACCAAAATAAAATTTCGGAGAAATGATTTCAACCTAGCATAATAGCATGAATGAAACTGTATTATATCTGTAACAGTTTAGAACCAAGCCTTCAATGTTTATACAATATCAGAAAGGTGATAAAGTTCATATGAAAAGATAAATAAAGTTTTAAGCTTAAACAAACATCAATACTTATGTACATAGAAGTTAATTTAACCTGGTTATAAGCTGTAAAGTAACCGCAATATATCCAAAGGACAAGCATAACCGTATTATGAACATCAAAAGATTGATACAATTTTACACTGCTCTCCTATGGGCAAAAAGTTAAAGTAAGGAAATCACAGCTACGGTAAAATGCTGTAACAAAAATTCAATTTAGATCAGTGGTTAAAAGGTTGCACAAGTTGTGGCTAATGTAGCCGAATAATTGGAGAATAAAATAACAAAATTGTGAAAGAATAGGTTTGAAACTCGATTTCTAACCTTGAAATATTAAAACAGTTGTTAACTGCGTTGAAAATGTGTCCCCGGGGAAACAATAGATGTAAGAGAAATTAATATTATTTAATATAGGCTGCAGATCCTCTAGAAAAATGTTGGCTCAAGCTTAAAAAAAGGTAGAGCGTTTTCGAGGAGCATGGCTTCTCTTTCTAATTTCGGTTAGATGACAAGAGTATCCAATGATATTTGGAGTATCGTGCTTGGCTCCGCCATTAGGTCCTTCTCCTCGAAAAAGCTCTATCTGTTTTTAAGCGTCAGCCAACTTTCTTCTATAGGATCCATTTGATAAACACGGGGTCGTTGGCCAATATGCGCCACATTTTCAAATATTTTCTGAGATTTTTATCGCTGGCGTCCAGCAGTAGAGCTGAGAGCTTGAGGTGGTCAAAACGCGTACGGAGAGGAGCCAGAGTTGTATTTGCAGGAAATAAATTGTCTATAACTCCTTTAATCGCCCAAAGGAGAAAAACGATAATGTATTAAATTAATTCAACTAATTCTACAGCCGTAAAGATTTTTTTATATCTTACTGAAATTTAAATTTTTATGCTTCTCACTACTCCAGTGTATAGATGTTTCTATGACTGTTGTTATTTTACAGCCTGGCATCAAAAATGTATCTAAGTTTAACATTCTGTTGACATATTAGATTTTATAGAGATATTTGTTTTCTGTGAATGTTGCTCTTGGTTCGTCACAGCTCTACTGACGTGGTCAAAACGTGTTAGAAGACAGGACCAGGGTTTATTTTCTGGAAATAAGCTATTTATCCTTTTCTTTTGAAAGCCTAAAGGAGAAAAACGGTAAAGTATTAAAGTCAGTAATTTGTTGACGCATTACAAGCTATAAAATAAACCTTAACAAACCTAAAACACAAATACTTGAATTGCACCGCAATATCCATTTTACGAGCATCAAAATTACTCTATTTAACTTGTTGGATTTTATCAATTTCACATGAAATTTTTACGCAGCATAATACTTAAAACACCATATCAATTTGTTTGACTTTAAACCTAACGCTATTATGTGCTATCCGGCTTGTCAAAGATGGAATAATATACGGGGTTGCGATAAAGAACTGGATAACCCTTTTACATAGAACAGCGCTTATTTGGTGAAAGGCGCTTTCTATGTAAGACAAGAAAATATTACATATGTTAGATCAGAGAAATGCTACGTGTATCAACTTAAATTTATTCAATGAAACACATTATATATTATTACATTTTGAAATTCATTAATAAATTTTAGATATTTTTCGTAAAATATTTCCTATTTTCACCTATTTCAAGTGTTTACATTTTCGGCTTTTAAAATAATTTATTGATTTACCTGTATTTATCGTAGTCCAAGGTGTTTATAATTTATCCCTTACGGGATCGGAGAAAATCACATTTTGTATAATGAAAAGTTTAATATCTGGACAAGTATTGTTGAAAATAGGGCAATCGGATAATTTTTTTTGATGAGTCTTACTGGAGATAGATGTAAAGAGTGTTTTGTATAGAGGTATAGAACTTTAAGTTGGCAACACTTTTTTAACTGGCGGTCATTTTGTCAGCTGTCAAGTGATTTATGTTTAGTTTGGTTTGGCATTTCAACCTGAATAGACCGACGCCTGAACAACGCTTCCAAATTGTGCAAATTTATTTTGAAAATCATGGTTCGGTTCGAAATACGTATCGCGCACTACGTTCATTTTACGGTCAACATAATCGTCCATCAGAGCAATTAATTCGATTAACTGTGGAACGTTTTCGCACCACGTTTACTCTAAATGATAATACGCATCCACAGAGACGTCGTACAGTGCGTACAGAAGAAGTCATTGCTGCTGTAGAGCGTAGCGTAGAGGAAGACCCGAATCAGTATATCCGCCATCGTGCACAGGAATTGAATATGTGTCCATTCACTTTAGGGAAGATTTTGCGGAAAGATCTTGGTCTGCGTGCTTACAAAATCCAACTCGTGCAAGAATTGAAGCCACACGATCACCTAGCAAGGCGTAGATTCGGTGAATGGGCCCAAAACAAGATTGCCGCTGATCCCGATTTTCATAAGCGAATTTTGTTTAGCGATGAAGCTCACTTTTGTTTGAATGGATACGTCAATAAACAAAACTGCCGTATTTGGAGTGATGATAATCCTTAAGTGTATGTTGAGACACCGTTACATCCAGAAAAACTGACTGTTTGGTGTGCTTTATGGGCTGGTAGAATCATTGGTCCGTACTTCTTTAAAAACGATGCTGGTCAGAACGTTACAGTCAATGGTGACCGCTATAGAGCCATGGTTACTGATTTTTTCGTTCATCAATTGAACAACCATAATGTGCAGAAGCTGTGGTTTCAACAAGACGGCGCAACATGTCACACAGCTCGTGCCACAATTGATTTATTGAAGGAAACGTTTGGTAACCGCATAGTTTCACGTTTCGGACCCGTGAATTGGCCTCCAAGATCGTGCGACTTAACGCCGCTAGACTATTTTCTGTGGGGATATGTGAAGTCGCTAGTCTACGCCGATAAGCCCGAAACGATTAATGACTTGGAGGACAACATTCGCCGCGTTATTGCCGATATATGGCCACAAATGTTGGAAAGAGTCATCGAAAATTGGACCTCCAGATTAGACTTCGTCCGAGCCAGCCGTGGCGGTCATATGCCAGAAGTCATATTTAAATTATAATGCCAGAAGATTATCTTTCGAATAAAGTAAATTTCATGTCAATTTAAAAAATTTATCTTTATTTTATTCCATTTAAAAGTGCTATACCTCTATAAAAAACACCCTTTACATATTTTTTTCAAAATGATCTAGTGCTATGAACTCTATTTTCAGATGATAATTCCGATTTACCAAATTTAACCTTATAGTTTCAACAGGATGGTGCTCCTCCGTATTATGCTGTGCCTATAAAAGAGTCTCTAAATACAATTCCGCGAGATAGATGAATAGAGGAGCGGCATGGGTCCATGTCAAAAATGTAGTTTATAAATATAAACCCGACTCGGCAAATATGGGACACCATTCGACGAGTAATACGAGAAATTTCTCCACAAGTAATACAAAATGTACAAAAACGAAATGAAGTCCAATTTTTTCACTATAGGACAGTTTGTTAATTCTTCATTTTGTTTTAAAAATGAAAACTGTTAATATTTCAACAACAGTTTAAAGCAGGTATAGGTCATATTTAAATATTTAAAATTTTTTGTAGAATGTAATAATATACAATGTGTTTAGTTAAAAAAAAAAATTGAGTTGATCAATGTAGCAATTTTCTGATACATCAGATATAATATTTCCTTTTATAAAAAAATTACATGGCTTCATTGCAGTGGCCAGGCTTCTTCCCGTCAGATCACTGAAGTGAACCAGCACCAGGTGCGGTTGGGACTTGGATGGGTGATAATTTTGGAAAGAATGCGTGACCGGGATTCGGAACTCACGTTAAAATATAGGTCCAGTAACCAAATGGTCCCCGTTGTCGAAGCGACTTTAATCCAAAAAACATTTCTAAAAAAATGTATTTAAATAAAAATAAAATGGTCTTGCAATTTTTTATCAAATAATCAGTGTTTCATATAAAAACTGATTTGTTTTTTATTTCAGCCTTGTGTATTTCAAAAATACATAAAAATGAAAAAAAAAGTTTAGAACTGAAAAAATTTTAAATTGAGACAATATTAAAATTATGTCCAAGCAAAATTAAAAGTAGCCTAAAAAATAATAAAAAATAGATTTTAATTTTCAGTGTCTATTTTAAGAAAAAACTTATTAATAAAATCGTTCCAAGTAACTAATTTATACATAATAATAGAATATAAAACGTGTCTAAATAAATTTTCTTGACAGCAGTAAGGTCCGAGTTGTTGCTAAGAGTTACTTACTATTTACTCTAAACAGGATTTTACTTAATATAGTTCACTCATCAAAATTATAAAGAAACCATCACCTCTGTAAGGATCTAGCTTCACAGCAAGAAGTTCTAACAAAACACCTAGAAAACAAAGTAGGCAAAAATGAATAAAAATAAAATATTTAAAAATTCGCAAAAATGGACTGGGAATTGTTCTAGATGAAAACTTGCATGTAGACAGCATCACAAGAAATTGACAATCATGTCTAAATCGAAAAAAAGCAACATAATAACAATACTTATACTGCAAGTACCAAGCAGTACAATAACGCACACAAAGCACTTTTAAATCTCTGTTTCTGATCAAAAATAAAGACCAGTGAAAGCTATGTGATCTGTAATACAATATTTTACAACTGCAAAATAGAGTATTTAACAAGGAGAAGAAAATACAAAAGAACTTGCAGGATAAATTTTACTCAAATCATATCAAATAATAATTAAGTAAAGGAAATATACAACGTATTGGCAAATTTATGATGATTTTGTCACGGTTCAAATTTCAGTTTAATTTTACTATTGCTAATTCGATTAATTTTACCTTTTTGTTGTAAATATTGACGTTGTGGGCAAACACAAGCAACTCGCAGAAATTTATTGAATAAAAACATACTATTGGTCGATTAAGTTGCATTTTTTTGGTTGACTATACTACGAACCACAAATTTCCACTTCTTTACTAATTTCTCTCCCAGCTCGGTTATTTCTATTTTCCTGAATTTCGCCTATATTCCTACACTACAAAGTATAGTTTTGATCATTATTTTTCTTGTTATACTTGGTATTTACTAACCTGTGGGTGGTTATTTTTATGGAAGCTGAATTTTTTTCAGATAAATCTCGGTTTTCCTACCTACAATTCGGATGCAATTTTTCCTTTTATTCTTTCTTATGGTAGTTTTCCTGAAATTATTTTGAATAATTCCGTAAATTTTGCTTTGTTTACATTATGGCTCCTATGTTAGGTTACGTCACTTTCGAATTTGCATCAACGAATTACGTTCTAGACCGTTCATCGAAATCTTTTATTTTATATTTTTGAGTTGCATTTCTATTTTATGGTTGGCTTTAGCAAAATTCTAATCTAGAAGGTTCTCGAACTTTCAAGAAATTTATCCCTTTACGTGAAATGTATCTCGAATTTTGAACTTTTAAATTTTTTAATCGAAAATGTTAATTAGTAAATTGGCTCATTTAATAATTTGTTTCGGCCGACAGTTATTGCCCAGGGTCATTTTTGTGCTGTCATTTCTTTCAATTGACTGCACCTAAAAGAGGTAGAGTTGTGCCCAAGTACGTATTTTGTATATAAACTGGAGGCTATTTTATGTTGAATTCCACATTTCCTTTCTAACTCGACTGAAGAAACTGTAGACTTTATCTCTCTCAATTTTTTTTTGAACCATCCTTAGGGATTTTGGGCTGAAAAGTCGTTTGTTATCCCGATAATTGAGTTTAGTTGATTAGTTGCTTTATCTTTTGCCTGTTTGACGTTTTTGAGTTATAGGTACCGGTTTCAACGAAGAAAGTCATTTAAAACCCCGATAACAACTTTAGGATCCATCCCACTGGTATTTTTCCTACCTTCCTATTATTTATGTTCTTGGTTTATCTTTTTCATTTATCTTTTTGATGTCATACTAGTACCTAACGAGTCAAGCAGAGATCACACAGCTAGCAGTCTCACCATCTATCCATGATCATGGTATACACAGGGTTTACGTTATGTTTTAGTGTCAGTAGGTAATAGTGTGTGTTAAATTTTATTGGATTTTTTCTTTCCTTATAGTATATCTTTAGATATTCAAATCATTTATTTTCTTCTCACCTAATTGTGAAGTTTTGGCGTAAAATATCAGTATAGAAATCTTGTCAATCGCTACAGATAAACAAACAAACCTATTAACTAAAAGTTCTTTAACAAATTTTAATTACAGAAAAATATAAACCATAAACTCATTAATCAGCTCAAAAATACTAGTAGAATATCAATTACATACTGACAGTTGAAACGTCTGTTTATTGATTTACAACTAATAGCTACTCTCAAGTGTACTCTTTCTGTCCCCAATATTACAATTAGATTTTCCCAACATATTCGTAACATTTAATGAAACCCTAGCCCGGATAGACTTAATTTAAACCTGATATTGGCGGACACGTATTTATAATTTAAAACCGACTCAAATGGATTTGTCTAAAGAGAAAATGTGACAAGCCTGGGGCTTACTTGGTAAACTTTTTTAACATTCTCTTTCAATATTACTTTGGAAATAATGGCAAAAAGCATTAGTACAAAAGCAATGGAGATAAAATATCCCCTTTATTTTGACACTCCCTTTTATTTTATTTTCAAAAATCTCAGCCCTTAGAGAATTCACTACGATCTTGTGACACAATATCTATTATCATAATTGTCTGTTCATACCATTGTTGTTTCGTAAGTTGTAACGATTAAGTATAAGTTACGAAAAATTAATTGTTTATTTAACACTTAAATATATGTTCATTTTAAAGGTGTAGCTTAGTTTATAGTAGGAAAAATAACGACGAAAAGTGTAGTTTCACTCATTATTAGAGATTAATTAATAAATTAACTGGTAATTTAATTTCTAAAATTATCAATTAACAAAGTAATTCATAATTTCTCTTTTAAAATTATCAGTTGTCGAAGTAATTAATGAATGAATTTATTCATTATTACAGGAATTGAAAATTTAATTGTTGTAATAAGTAGATGGAACCATCAAATCCAAATCCATTACCAGAACTAAGATAGCGTGTCTCATATTTTTTCTAACGTCAAGAATGCAGCCAATAATTTTGACTTCCAAAAAATTGTCTGATTCATGCCAAATTTCGTATTGGAGCTTATTTTGGGTGGCTGATCACAAATCTGAAGTTAAATTTGCAAAATTCAAGATGGCGAATTCAATATAGCGGGCGTAATTTTCGAAAATCAACGGATTCTTGCCAAATTTGTTAAAGGGGAGGTTTTTAGGTCACTGATCACAAATCTGACCTTTATTCGTTCTTATATCATATACTTTGGAGTTATTTCGTAGCTGAATTGAGAAAAAATCTTAAACTCTAATTAGGCTCTCTGGACATTTTGTGTAAAAACTGTTTCTCACAATTATAACTACATTCTTCTTAGTTCCGTCGTTTTGAATTTTGTAAATCTGACTTCATATTTGTGATCAGCGACAAAAAAAACCCTGTATCAAATATTGCAAGAATTCGTTGATTTTCGATAATTTCGTCCGCCGTATTAGATCTGCCACCCTGAATTTTGCAAATCTAACTTCAGATTCGTGATCAGCGATTTAAAAGATCCTATACATCAAATTTGGCAAGAATCCATTGATTTTCGAATATCTCGTCCGCCATATTGGATCCGCCACTTTGAATTTTAAAAATTTGACTTCAGGTTCACGATAAGTGAACAAAAAAACTTGTTTACCAAATTTGTTATGAATCAGGTAGTTTTTTGGAAATCGCAATTTTTGGCTGGGTTTTTAAGGTTAGAAAAAAGATGTTAGTTCTGGTGATCGATTTGGATTTAACTGGTCCACCTATTTATAGGTGTATAGTTGGATATGAACCAGACAATTTTCTGACTTTTTCCTCGGGCACTTTCTCTATTTTTTACTTGTTCTTTGAGGTTAGCAAAAAATCATGACGTGATAACCAAATTCTAACACCGGATTCGTAATCAGGAGGTAAAAATACTACGTGCAACATATATCGCATGAAAAGTATGTATAATTTTTGTTTTTTGATGTGGCTTTGTAATTAAAAATTGAATTTTTCCGATTATTGAATTATTAATCCATAATTTTTCCTAAATTAAAAAATTATTTAATGACGTTTTTCGCAAATAATGCAGATTCACAATAAATATCAAAGCGTATCATCCTTAGCAGGAGCAATGTCATTTTATTTTTAATTATTTAACACTTGTTTTAGCCTGAACAAAAAAATGTTTTAGTGATGTAACATAAGTTTTCGTTACAATTTTTTCCCTTAGAATTAAATGATGATTTTGACAAATTTTTCCTACAGTTAATTTTCCATTACTTTATCTAAGAAGATGAAGTCTTAAAATAAGAATAAATTATTTTAGTTATTGATACAATAATTTGAAAAAATAAATTATTAATTACTCTTGTAACTGGTAATTTAAAAAATGAAATTTTCAATTACTCTGGTAATGGATAATTTTATTTCTAAAATGATCAATTACTTTGTCAAATGATAATTCCAACAACGACATTATCAAGTAGTTTATCACTTGATAATTGCAGAAATAAAATTGTTAATTATTTCATTAAAAGATGACATTATTTTGAAATTATTAATTGAGAAGTAACTGATAATTCTATTTTTTGAAATTATTCATTACAAAATTAATTCATAATATTATTCCATAATATTCCTAAAAACAATATTATTGTGGATCTCTGAGTAAAAGTGCTTTTTTAGTCAAGAAGTTTTAAATTTTGCAAGGCATATTAGAAGTGGTTATTATACATTATATATAAAAGGTTGGGGAAATATTCCCGAATGATTTAATCCTGGTGATTTAAAATATCCGATAAAGAGCGAAATTTCCCGAGGTGGTGGAAATGCGTTTGAAAGGAGAACCATAGTGGAATTCGCAGAAAATAAACTTGCTTTATTGAAATTCAAAATCAGTCGTTTCCAAACTTATTTAAATGCAATTAGGACTAAAAACATTTGAAACAAAATTAAATAAAATAGCATTAAAGGCAGTCATGCGAAAAAAAAACTATTGTTTGGTGTCTCGAATTATTCACTGTAGCTGCAATTTTTAAAAGGTAATTTGAAGAGAAATAGGATGTTTTGATATAATATATTACTGTACTAAAAACAGTAGTAATGGTGATATTTTCCATGAAGTCAACTGTAAAGGTATATGGTGATGTAGGCTTCAACACTTCAATGATTCTTGAATAGAATGGAAGGTTTTATAAGATTCGAAAGTCACCTGGTAAAGGCAAATATGAAAGTTGCATGTCAGAACGGTCAATTTAATATTTTTTAAAATAAAGTTACATTTTCATTAACTCATAATTAAAATATATAACAGCAACTACTGTTATATCAACGGAGTCATAATTAAAACATATTTTAACTGTCCCAAAAATTAATAATTATTCCCAAGTGTACTATTACTGTCTCCGACATAAAATTTACACATTAAAACAAAATTTTCCCAACATACTCCCGATGTAATGTTAATCTGGATCTACTTAATTTAAAACGTCACAATGCTGGGCACCTGTTTATAATTAAGAAGTACTTGTGTAATGGATTGGTGTAATGGGAAAAGGTAATAGGACTTGTTGATTTTGATTTTACTTAAATTAAGACATATATTTGTTACTAGATACAGATTACAGGTATAAGAATATAATAGAAAAGTAATAAAAACAATATTTTAAATTAAGAACTATTTAATTAAATATTCGAATCGTTTTCCTTCAGCCATATGACTGTGTCCAAGCCTTTCTGAAAACAGCGAAAGCACGTTCCGTAAATGTTGATGAGCTATTTACAAGCTATTCTAAAGAGTTGTGCTATATATTACAATCTTTAAATAGGCCCAAAGAAAGAAATTTGGAGGGATTGGACCCGATGACCTAGGTGGCCATTCAATGGGCCCTTTTCTACCTTCCAAAAAACGTTTCACCTGGATAGTCTCTGAAATGTCTACCAAAATGCGCTGACTCTCCATTTTGTTGAAACCAAATATCGCCTCTTAATATCTGATCGTTGTGTTGTAAGAGAACAAAAGTTCTTTATCATTTTTATTTATTTAACATTAAATAACTAAACAAATTCTACTAAAAGGAGAAATTTACTTGAGCCACTCTTTATAAGGATTTGGACCGTTGCAATGGAAATATAAATCGGTTAACATACTTAAACTTAAATTAAGTTTTATTACTTTGGGGGTAGTTAATTTTTTCTAAATATACATGAATAAACTCAGACAATTTATGTGACACAATATCTAAACGGTTCTACCCCCTTGAAGATTTTAATATAAATATGTCAAAGTAACTTAATAGTCTTATCATTCACTTCGTTAGGGGTTTAAGGTTAAGCCCTAAAGATATATCCAACATGTGGCCGACCTATGGGAGAGCCTTCCTGTACTTAAACTGAGCAAATTTTCCCATCATAAGAAAACAAAAGAATATTTAAATAAAATCAATAAAATGCAAAATTATTATTTGTTATTAAGTACAAAGCTCACGTCTGTTGCTCACTTTTTCCCCTAATCGACGAAAACAAGAATAAGAAAATATATGGAAATGGCTAAAACGAGTAGGTTGTTTTTATGGACACAAACTTGGACTTTTATGATAAACGTAGACTTATACCATTCATGAACCGAGAGTTGTAAAGTTGGATTTAATTTTCAGAAATTAATTTACGTTAGTTACCATTCAGGGAGTCCACCGTTCCATTTATTTTTAATTAAATAATTTAATTAGGGGTTCTCTTTTATTTCTAGTAGTTCTTTTTTATTCGGACTTGTCACAAGCTTATTAAAACTATCAGTTCAAATTTGGGTATATTTCACTAAGGGGAATATCAGAACGACCGACAAAAGCTTGTAATTTTACGCCTTTTTTAATTGTATTCCAAATTTACCTTTAAGTTTCTCAATTGTAAATACCGTTTCATTTATTTTTATTTGTTAGAGTTAGGTGTTTTGAGAAACTGGTCTTTCTTTTATTAATAAAAACCTTCTTGTAGGTAAATACACGGGCATACACTTGTATACCAAGAAGCATCAGAAGAAGCCTGTTCTGGCCGGCTAGATGGCAGTTTTCCTGAAACCTGCAGTTCGGTTCCTAGTATTGATAAGTTATAACTAACGATAGGCTTTTAAAACTAAGCTTTAAGTTTCCAAGATGCCTTTGCCGCAGACTACAAAAGTGTAACCGTCCTTTTAATCCGTTAGTAAATTGTGAGCGGAACGGCCACATGCTACCCAAAACAAACAGTTTGCAGTAGTTTACAATTAAATATTGTCACAGTGTTGATCATGAAATAAACTAATTAAATCGGACATAATTTTATTTCACAGAAAATTTAAAACGGAATTAGTTACATATTTGTGAAGGAAGAAAAGTCCTATGGTGTAATTTTCAATGATGCCTGCCCAAATTTTTAATTTTTAAGAATGTTGCGTATGGAGTTCCATAATCCAATGGGCATTATGATCACGCCAATGTCAATCATTGTGCCTATTGATGAAGCTATTAAGACAGAATGTGGCCTTATCAGAAAATAAGATATGATTTGCAAAAAAGTTGTACTTAGGGAACTATGCTTAAAAACTATTAAACAAGATACGCTTACCTTCTGCCAAATTAATTATATCTTTTTCATAAATAATAAGTAAAAGATAATTTCAGCAAGGTCAAGAAGCTATCAATAATCTTGTTCCTATGACATAACGACAGACTGTACATATTTTCTGTGACTGTAAAGTTTGGATTACTTAGAACGAAAAAGTTCAAGTTGGCTTACAACCAAATTATGATTTGGTATATAAATATAAATATATATATATATATATATATATATATATATATATATATACATATACATATATATATATATATATATATATATATATATATATATATATATATATATATATATATATATATAATAATTCTTTATTGCTTGTTTAAGAAAAAAACAGGATGCAATTAACCAATACAATTTAAAATTTTTTTCTAATAACGAAAATTGAACTGAAATAATAAATCAGCGACATTACAAACTTTTATAAAGGATAATGGGCTTCTGCAATACATCTAAATTTGTATCCCATTTCGATGATATGTTTCGTAGTTTCCTCAACGAGTGTTCGTGTACGGTCTATAAATGATGTATGATTGCATGGAATTTTGCGTAACGATGTGTTAAAATACATTATTAATAGGCTTAATGACACAGCATTAAACATTCTACTCGATGAAAATGGGACAGAGATAGACATGCAGAAATTTGGTACGCATCACCCAATATAATTTGAGCAAGTTTACAAAGATCTAAAAGTTATTTAAGACATTTAACTAATACTATAAGATGATTGGTGTTCCAAACGTAACTTCTGCTAGGTCTGAAATAAATTTTCTGAAATTTTTTTCTTATCTATACAAATTGTATTAAAACAACCGTGGTAACAGCGAAGCGAATAGCAACAATCTAAATGCTTAAAATTCTGTACAGCAAATGTCTATAACTCTACAACCTTTCAAAAATACACAAGCAAAATACAACTCATCGATCTAAAAACTGGAAAAAATACTTTCCCAGTCTCAGGCAACAATGTGTGTATAAAGTCTTATCTTACGTAAAAAATTCGAAACAGTTGACATCACACCAAAATTTAATGTGAACATCCCTAATACGAACATTTCGTATGTTTTCTTCATGTTAACTGTATGTCCAAGAGGAACAGAGGCTCTTTTGTTGCCATTATGAAGCAGAACTGCTTTTTAACTTATTTTAGAAGAATCTATAAATAAGCGTCATTCGTCCGGGTTCTATGCAAATCTTAATTTTTCTATAGAACTATTTAGATTAACACAAACACACATTTTATCCTGCAAGGTTAAAAACGAGGATAGCTCTTAGTTACAGTTCCTAAATTTTGCAACTTTAGTTCAAGTGGCTAGTAAATTCCATTGTTGTAATCTAGACCCTAATACTTCAGAATGCTCTATGGATAGGTTGAGGTCCAGAAGTAGATCATTTAATTTAGGTTGTTTGAATAAATAGGGTGTTTTTCCTTCACTTTCAGGAAAACAAGAATCATCCTTTTCTGATACATTATAGTGTTTTGCTTTATCATCATACATTTCTAAATCTTCCTCCCATTTTGCCAGGGACATTGGAACTGGTAAACCTTCTCCATGAAAAATCGGTTTTATTGCTGAGGTAATATCCGGAAATTCAATATTATGTTTGCTCTTTTTTGACATTGTCATGCAAAATTTACAGTAGTTAAAATGATTTGTTGGTTCTCACCAAATAATTGGAACTGCAAAAGTCATAGAAGAGCGTTTGAGATTTAACCAGCTACATAGATTTGCTCCACAGGTTTGGCAACATATGCGAGGAGCCCAATTCCGATCTTGATCGCCAAAACAACATCCAAAATACTTATGATAAGCTACGTTGGTCATTTTGTTAATTGTCATTTTCTGAGATTTAGGGGTAAATTGACCCCAAATGTAGGAAAAACTGTCCGTGGGGTAAACATAACCACGTTTCTGTTGTTTAGACATTTTTGTATTGTCACGAACGTCTTTTCAGAGATGTGACACTACGTTTACAGGCGCCAACTAACACAAAGTAACACTAATATCAGCCTCTTTCTATTGTCTTGGTGCACTTCGCTTCTCTATCTAATACTGACCACTACTCGTGTTAAACCAATACTGAAGTTATAACTGCCGGCCAACTCCTTTTATAGCTGTCCCATATTTCTGGTATGTTCTAGAATCATCGGGTATCGGTAATTCGAAAAGCGACGGGGCATTTCTTGTACACAGAGGTCATCTAAAGGTACAGTCGGCTACGAGGCAGAATGAAATTTGGGATTATATGAATTTAAATGGGTACTTCCGTTAGTTTAAGCCCTAGGGGGTTGAGATTTCATGGTTGGCTTGCCATATCTGGCACTCTTAGATTGTGCATAATTTCCCTAACTTAGTGAAAATGTAAATTTGGCAACGCCGATCTCCGATATATTACAAATTACTTTGTAAAATAGTGTGATTAAAATACTCATTCATTTTTGCTGAAAAAATCATAACCGAAAAATCTTACGCGTTAGGAAGTTTTTACCATCTTTTTCACATTAAGGTCCCAAAAATTAACCCAAAGACTGCCTTTTATGTTACAGTCCAGAGGCGGATCCAGCCTCTCTTTTTGGTGGGGGCGGTGATACCACAAAAGTACAGTCTGGCAAGAAAAACAAGTTGTCAATGGGGGGGGGGGGGGGAGAGTGCCAGCAGCATACACGTTCCTAATATAAAAGGCAGAACCGGTTCTATTTTCCTGAATTTAATTTCTGTCAGTGAGCAAAGTACACCTTACACTGTGTTCTTAGTGATTTATCTTCTTTGAGCTTGTTTTGTATATATTATCTGAGATTAGTGAGAAATTGGGAAAAATCCATATAATAAAAGAATAAAACAAAATGTGACAACTCGATCTCATGATCGATAAGATAGAGGAACCAATTATAATTCATTTGAGCGAAGATAGCTTCACTGACTTTCATTAGGAATTAGATACGTAATGTTTACCAGTGTAAACATAATTTATTAATTAAATTTTTGTTTTTGTTGGATTTTATTATTTAATGTTGTTTATATATTTTTTTATTTATTTACATATTTTTATTTTAGTGTGTCCCACTCTTTAATTTTATATATATTTAATTCCAATTAGCCAAAAGTTCTTTTATTATTTTATTATTGTATTTGTGTCTTTTTCATAAGTGTGTAGAATTAACATGTTTATCTTATTTTTTGGAGGCTATTGGATTTCTATATAATAAAGTAAATTAAATTAAGATATCAGAACAATAAAAATAAAAATAAGTAGGTCTAATTTTAATTGTAAAATATAAATCTAATTACATTTGCATCCCTTTTTAGTGTTTAATTGTAATTCTGCTGATGGTTTAAGAAATAAATAAACTGAAACGTTAAATATCTTAAAAATGTATTTAATTAATAATAAAATGACCGATAGCACGAAAAATATTTTAATATTATATGGACGAATTTATTTTTTATATATGTTTAACTTTTTGTATCTTTGATAATGGGTATTTTGTAGGT
Organism: Diaprepes abbreviatus; assembly: GCA_034092305.1. Classification (NCBI taxonomy): domain Eukaryota; kingdom Metazoa; phylum Arthropoda; class Insecta; order Coleoptera; family Curculionidae; genus Diaprepes; species Diaprepes abbreviatus. The sequence goes on from JASJET010000139.1 coordinate 14,741,910, forward strand.
ATTTAAATTATAATTTAGAATTTTTTGAGAGAATAAAGCTACGTTTTAGTCTGAATGTGCCTAAAACGGTCTTTATGACAAAATTAAAAATAATAAAAATACATTTGTGATTTGTGTTAAATATGTCAAAATTATCTACATTTTGTAATGTACGTGAATTATTAAGAAATCATAAGAAATAAAATAATATTATAAAAAATTTTATTTTAAGTTTATTACTGAAATAATATTTTATGCCATAAATACTTAGTGATAAAATATATCTCTTTGACAAGGATTAAAATTATTTTTAACACTTCACACTTCCAAATATCTAGTGTTATATTTTGCTAAAGACACCGGACTAAAGAACACAGGTAGTTTGCGAATACAAAAAGGGTAAAAAATGATTTATTACGCTCTCTAGTTCTTGAATAAATTATAGTATAAGGGGCAAAATCGGGTTTATTTTCCTAAACTCAAAGCTCTTGGGGGGGGGGGCGCCCCCCACCGTCCCCTCCTTGGATCCGCGCCTGTTACAGTCGCTAATTGGCTGTAAAGTAGTGTTATTAAATATGTATATATTATGTTTGTATACTTCTAAATAGTATGTTTAAGACGCTAAAAACGTGTTATTAGATCAAAATTCTTTACTACTGTTGTCGACAGAAAACAACTTCGAAGTGTATAACTGTTTATTTTTATTTAAAAATAAAAAGCTAAATGTTTTTATTGTTGTCAAACCAACCACGCCTTCTCATTTTTATTATAAATTATGTATAGAACTTATTTTAACTTTGTTACTATTGTTGCTCTATCCAAGTTTTTGTTACATATTTTTATCAATATGCTTTGTAAATAAAATATTTACCAACATGATATCCCAACAATTGATTTTGCCAAATAATGTATTAAATGTTTATTGCTATGTCATGCATTAGCCTTTTTAACCGACTTCTAAAAGAAAGAGGTTCTCAGTTCGTCGACTATGTACTTTTTTTATGTATGTACACCGATTACTCCGGAACGGCGATACCGATTTGAATGAAATTTTTTACGTTATGTTCAGGAAGTTGCTGCGGTGGTTCCATATTTTTTTGGACGAAATTGGTGCAGTAACATCCAAGATGGCGCTGAAAATATGGCGGCCAAAAAATTATATTTTTCCGATTTTCTCCAAAATTGATTTGGGGGAATTTTCGGGGTCGTACACAACGTATCTGAAATTATTTAAAAAAAAATTCAATATAGTGGATCCAATATAGCAGACAACAAAATTCAATTTCGTCCGATTTTCTTCAAAATTAGTGTGAGGGAGTCTTCGGGGTCGCACATAATGAAGCCAAAATATTTTTAAAAAATTCAATATGGCAGATCCAATATGGCGGACAAAAAAATTAATTTAGTCAGATTTTTTTAAAAATTGATATTGGGAAGTTTTTGGGATTGCACATCATGAATCTGGAATTATTTAAAATAAAATTAAATATGGCGGATTCAAGATGGCGGATTAAAGATTCTACATCTTTCGATTTTGTCTAAAATCAGTATTAGCGGATTTTTGTTAGTGTTACTTACGAATTTAAAATATTTTTTGAAAAACAATCTGGTGTTTCATCAATATAGGGGTCTAAAAATTTTACATTATTTCATTTTGTTTAAAGGTGGGACTGAATTATTTTTGAGGATATAAATAGCGAATACGAAATTATTTAAAGAAAATCTAATATATCAGATACAATACGATGGTTTAGAAATTTTAGATTTCTGAATTTCATCCAAAATTGGTACTAGGCTTTGAAGGGTTTATATTTAAATAAGATTAAGATGTTCAAATTATTTTTTTTTGAAATTCAATATAGCAGAGCCAATATAATGGGTTGAAAATTTTGCCTTATTCGCATTTATTCAGATTGGGTATTTGGGAGTTTTCGGAGTCGTGTATAACGAATATGAAGTTATTTTTATACAACTATTAGGTTGATAAGATACAGTATGGCGGACTGAAAATCTTACATTTTCCGATTTTGTCTAAAATTGATATTGCGGAGTTCTTGGGGCGTTAAGAAATTTTCTTTAGTAGTTTATTTTAGGATGATTTACAACTTTGGATAAAATGGGTACTTTTTTGCCACCCTGGAGTCATTGCGAGGTACACTAATCTCGATTAGTACTAACTTCAAATAATTTATGGATATAACAATGAAATCAAAACTAAATATTGAACAATAAAATTTAAAAAAAAATTGAACCGACTTCTAAAAGTGCATTAAAAAGTGAAAAATAACTAGAAATTTATAAATTAAATTGAAATTTTTGAAGTCGGCGCCAAATTATTTCTAAATAAAATAAATAACTACTGATATATACAAATTATTATAAGACAGCAATTACAAATAAAGTATTTTTAATTTATTTATGGCGCCGACTTCAAAAATTTCAATTTCATATAAAAATGTATAGTTATTTTTCACTTTTTAGCGCACTTTTAAAAGACGGTTTAATTTTCTTTATAAAAATTTTATTAATAGGTATTATTGTAAAGTACTCTTTTAAAATATATATCTATTTCTTACACTAATATTCCTTATCCAAATTTCCTTTTTTAAACCTTTCTTGTAAAAATAAACTTTTACCTGCCTTACTGTCTTATTGGACCATAACATGCTTTTTTAGACTCTTTTTGGTAAAAAAATATATTACATATTCAACCACACTAATTCCACTCGTATACACTATTTACTCCACCTGTTGCAATAAGTATAGTATTTTGGCTGAGTAAGGTTTACCCTAATTCATGTTGCAGTTAGCCTCCTCACATTTAATAGCCACAAGTCCCCATTGGTGCATCCCAAAATCACATTCGATATACTGGGAGGTTAGGAGTCTGAAAACTTTGGAAGCGTTAGTCTAAAATCCTCAAAATATACATAGGAAGATGTTTTATATATATATAAAAAAAAATGTTTTTCAGACTGCCAAAGTCTAACAACTTTTTAACAAATGCAAAATTGCACTTTAAACTGATCTTCGGAGGTGATGCAAAAATATTTCATGACACTTATAAGTAATTTAAGTAAAAATCCATGTAGGTCGATAAAGATTTGATTTGGACGCAGATTTTTGAACCAAAAAACTTCTTTTCTGCGCATTGTGAGACAATTTCGGTCAAACCGAGGATACTTGACGTCAAATAAACAACTTTAGGTTGGGTCAGAAACAGAAATTTGATTTTCTAAATTATAGCAAGAATACACTTTCAGTTTAAAAATTGATTGAATACAATTTGGCCCATGTTGTAAATCTAAGTTTCTTATATTTATTACATGTTATATAAACAGAAAAACTGTTATAAAAAGTGTAATATTCATCATAAAATATTTGTGAGGCTCGTATTACTTTCAGAACTTAGTATATAGTAACAATTTTTTTTTCGATATTATTAGGAAACTTTAAGAATAGCCATTAAATAAAAAATAAAAAATATAATATTACAAGAAGTAAATTGTCCCTTAATTTATTGGACGATAAAATTTTTATCGGCAGGAAGAACATTTTCCAGTTATCCGCACGAAATTATCGACAGAAGAATGACATTTTCGTGATGAAAATAACAGATTGCCATTACGTGCCATTTCAAAGCATTGATTTTACTTTATATACGACTTTAAAACTATGTATCTGGTTATTATGAAATACTGTGATGTGGTAGGTTATTTTTAACTATTCTTTAATGACTCTACTTTAATAATAACAGTTATGTATGCATATATACAAGGTCTTTAAATTTAACATTGAGGTGTAAATTTTCTTACTGGAAATAAAATGTATGTAGTATTGTGATAATTAGAGCATACATACATTTTTTATGATGAAACCATAATATAAGAACAAAGTTTCAAAGAATCAGTAAGTTTTTTTGTTAGTTTGCTCTCTTCTGGAAACCTGCAACCGTTTCGCCAAATTTGCTTGTAGATCGTTCCCTATGGTTTTTTATTAAAATTTCATCTTTTACGATGTCTGCCAGCACATGATATCAACTAACAAGACAAGACAAGCAAGAAGAGAAATTACAGAGCTGCATGTTTCAGTCGAAGTTGTAATACTTACAAAAATTGCTTGTCAATGCAAATTCGATAGTGACAGCCTGAAAATATAAACAAAAAAAATTGTCATAAGAAAGGATAATAAGAAGAATTAGACTCGAATAGTAGGCTTAACAGAAAAAAATTAACAATAAGGTGAAATTACAAAAGATAAATACAATCACCTACAGTCTAGTAAATCTCAAGCAAAACAACATAAATAGGGATCAAACAGTGATAATCAAATTTAACATTAAACCGTATTTTGTAGCGTAAGAATGCAACCAATCTTCATAAAGATAGAATAATCGAGTTGTGAAAGGAACCGACAAGGAAATCGAACTATGGGGATCTATAGTAAGCTCAACAGAAAATTCAACTAACCGATACAAAGTATGCTTTTATTAGAAGAATTTATGAGAGATACTTAACGAAAAGGATATTGCGTTTGTCCATAACGTGAGTATTTGCAAAAATAAGGTAGCAATGGTAAATTTAAACTAAAATTTGAACTGTAGCCCCGTCACACTTTATCCATGCTTAGAACTGGTCCAAGAAATTTAGAGCGCCTTTAAAAGCAAACAGGCAAACAATAATAAAAATTTACATGGTAACAAGCTAACTATGGTAATAATGTTAAGTATGAACGCGCAAAAATAATAAGAATAACACACAAAGTAACAATATAAAATAGAAGAAATTTAGTTATATTATGTTTTCTTAAACTCTAAGTAAATCAAAATGACCTCTGTCTTAATGCACATAAAGATGAATTTTACGAAGAAAGTTGAACTGTGCTCTTTCTATTATTTCTATGACTTCTTGGTATTTCTGTACACTCATAATGTTTCTTAAGAGACATCGAGTCTTATTTTAAACCAATAGGGATATGAGAGAGTGCGAAAATGGTCGTAAGAAATGGTGATGATTTTTGATTCCCAGGCATAACAACGTTTCAAAAATGAACCATACTTGAAGACCACTAAGGCAGACAGAGAGCTCCTCGCTGAGTTAATCTATTTCAGGATTTCTACAGTATTTTAAAATATTGTTTTCTTATCCGTCGTGCTTTGACATTGTTTTGTCATGTAAATTATTTAATTCGCAATAAAATTTTTTATTATAATATGCCATAGACTTAGCCAAACGGCTTTAGTACTCTTTCAAGCGAACGTGAAGTTCTGTGGGACCCTTACCATGTTATCAGGCCTTAGAGATGATCACATGACTCTCAAAAACTTCCGGACAGTTCAAGTAGTCCCAAATAGCACTGCTTTGTGCATAGCGTCATACAAGGGTTCGCAAAGGCGCAATCCCTTGATATTAAGCAAAAAAAAAAATGAAGAGGATCGTCTAGACACTAATCATTCCTCATTGTTTGCCTATTTGTACCTCCAGGTCTTTGTATTTAGCGATCCTTTCATTATGCTTGCTTCTTAGATTATTGTTAGGGATGGCGACTTCTCTTAGAGTTGTTCGCTTGGATCTTTTATCTACTAAAATGAAGTCTGATCTGTTATGTGCAACTGTATAAATCGCAAGCAGATTTCGATCCCCGTATGGCTTGAACTCGTTGTTTTCCAATTTAGATTCCGAGACATATTTATAGTATGGTATTTTCTCTACCTCGGATACTTTGAATTTCTCTGTTAATTCTTGATGGATGGTCTTGGCTGCTGAATTGTGTCTCTCCATGTACTTGGATGCGGTAACTGCTTGACATCCTCTGTTATGTTCTGGATTGTCTCTGATGTTTGACACCCCTATCAACATTGGTCGTTCTTCATCGAGGGGTCTCTAATTTGTGCTTCAGATAGTTTCTCGTTGGGACGACCTGATCTGGGATAGCTAGTAGAAAGCCTTCAGTTTCAGGAAACATTTTCTCTGACGCCAACTAGTAGTTTGACGCCATTCTGTTAATATTTTCTGTGTCGTCCATAAATGGACTTTGGTAGCCAGTCTTAAAGCTTCTCTTGGTCTGGTAATGAGGAGTCAGTTTATCCCTCACCTGCAGCGGTGCTGAGCCGTTTGCCTCGCATATTGCTCAATATAGCATAGACGACTCTGCCAGCCTCTGAAAATTTGAGCGTAGATTTGTTAGTTGTTGATTCGATTGTTTACCAATATCTACCAATTCTCTATTTCACTGGTATCTTGGCAGTAATGTCTACTTAGTAGCCCTACGAGGATGATGTTTGTGTGCCTTCGACAGGAGTGTTCTGACTTTCCTCTACAGACTTTCTATGCCCGCCTTGTTTCATTAAAAAAATTCAAAAAAGTAACTGAATGAAGAGCAAGCACACGTGTTGAGCATCTTATATATGTTTTTACTGTTTAGGTTGGTTAGCAGTACCTGTCCCATACGTCTTAAGAACTCGTTGGTTAATTCGGTGTTCATATTTCATTGGTTAATTCTATGTACCTGTTTCATGCCCATGTAAATATAGGTCTATTCTACCTCTATTGCCGCAATGGTTTGACCGTACTGCATCTCAAATGTTTTCAGTTATATCATTTCTATTTGTATTTAAAATGCAGCATTTATCAAGACCGAACAACATTCCTAAATCGTCGGAGAACTCTCCAAAATTTTTAAGCATTTGTCTCAGCTAATTTCTGGTAGCAGCCATTAATTTAATAATATCTACAAATTTTAAAAAAGATAATTTAGTATTACCAAATCTCCACAATTGTTTTTAATACTGAAGCAACATCTAATGGAATTTAAACGGCGTGATAGTAGTTCATGGCACAGCAGAAACACAATGGGTTTAATTTTTTTTTAATGTTTCTCTTCGTATTGGAATTGTATTTGTCTCGATGCTGTTGTTAGAAAGTATTTGTATTTTGATCCTAGTTTTCCAAATTGACTTAAAGTGTATGTATAATATTATTTATTATTATTAATATCTCTGCATTTAACCTCATCTAGCTCTAAATAAAGTGAAAGGCAGGTCTCGATAAATCTCAGGCCATAAAAAACTTTGATTATGAAGCTTTAGACGAAGGCGAAGTACTCCTGGTGGCGCCCTCTGCAATATATATCGAAAATATAATTAGATATTGATTTTTCATCCTAAAATACCCTTAATGTGGTTTGTTCTGCAGTTAGCCCGTCTTCGTCTGGTCCTTTTTTGTTTTTTTTAAAGCTTCTTCCATCTATGTCCTTACGAAAGTAATGGTAAGTTTAAATTATTTTTCCTGTATTCATTTTACATATTTTATTATTTATATTTGAATAATCGAAGATAATTAACCATATCAAAGAATACAGTTTCAATATAATAGCATTTCGAAAACTATAAAATATCTACATATCGAACAGCAGCAGGTACTTATGAAATTTCCAATAACTTTTGGAACTTTCAGCTTATATAACTTTAAAGTTGAATATTGTGTCGGGCGGAATTCTGATTGGCAAATTAAAACTTTTAACTACTTATGCGGGTGCAAAGTTTAATTGTTATAATATTGCGAAGATAGTTATTTATAGCAAATCTATTAGACAAAGAAGAAAAAAGTTTGTAAAAGATAACACAGGGCCACAAAATGAAATCGAGGTGGAGGATCTCTGACCTCAGTCAAACTTTGTTTTTTGGGTCGCTGATCACTATCCCAGTATCCATATGATGTATGCCTGAGTCAAGGTCAAATGAAGGTCAAACAACTTAATTCGAAGGATATAATATTTTTTACCCCGGGTTCTGAAAGAACAGGAAATTTTACGTCCAGATACGCTTTGACCTTTCAGTCAAAGTGCCTTTTGGAGGTCATAGAGGTCATCTGGAGATCAAATCTTTCTCTTGAATTTCTCGGCTGATTTTTCGGCTAGAAATCGGTCTTGGACTCGTATACCTTTGTGTTTGGGGTTGCTGATCACAATTACGATGTCCATAAGGTCCCAGAACGTCCGGATCAAGGTCAAATGAATGTCAAACTCCTTTATTGGATAATATAACTTTTTTGACTCTCCGGATTCTGTTTGTGTGTAGGTCCTGTGTGTATCTGTGTGTGAACTCATATGTATCTGACCGTTTATACAGGTGCTGCGTGTCTATAAGTGAATCTCTGTGTATCTCTATGAGTGTATGTTTGTGCTGTATGTACCTGTATGTGGATCTGTGTTAACTTATGTAGGCCTTTGTTTTTCCCTTTATATATGTGTGTGTCTCTATTTGCGTATGGGGGTACTATGTGGATCTCTATATGTCTATGTGTACCTGTGTGGGTATTTGTGCTGTTTACATGTGTTAGAACAATTCTGATTCAAAATTTGAGTTCAGATTTTGTATAGACATACTCTTCAGGTCGGAAAAATCGATTTCATTTTAGTGGAGTTGTGTAGTACACACAATGCGAATCAAAAAATTTAAGTGCGACGTGTTCTATTGTCCGTCAAAGATCTACGAAGACATTTTCTATTGTGTACATTTGATGAGTCTCTTTTCAAAGACCAGCAATAGTCTGACATCATGTTCACATCCCAAATATCTTAATATCTTCCCTGAATGTCTTTTAGTTCTTCGTGAAATCTCTCACCCTTCTCCTCACTGAAGTCTTCCAGATTTTCAGGGTAGTTATCAATGTGGGAAAGGAGGAAATGGATCTTTAAATTCATTAAACATTCCAGGTGGAGGTGCTCTGGGGACAGGCACAAGAAAATGACGGTTCACGATGTCCCCGATGTAATGAATTTTAGTCTCTGACCCAGAAAATAGCTCTGTTGGAATAATCAGACGTCATCCCTCACGATGAACAAGCTCAACAGTAGAATGTAAAATAAAAGGCTCATCGTCTAAAATTTAAGTAATGTAAACATTTAAGCTTGGAATTAAACATTAACTCATTTAATTTTTCATCTTGGGCTATGAACTTATAATTTCAGGAAATCACACTCAGCTATTAAATACGTAATTTTTTCATAAGAGATTGACTAATTCTCATGAACTTTCATAGAGGTAATATATAGGACATGCTTCTTAGATATCAGTCGAGGGATTTAAAAGAAGGATTTGACCTACAGATGACCTCTAAATGACCACCAAAAGTTACTTTGACTAAAAGGTCAAAGCGTATCTGGACGTGAAATTTTCTGTTCTTTCAGAATCCAGAGTCAAAAAAATTATATCATACGAATTAAGGTGTTTAATCTAGATCCAGGCATGCTGGGGTCATGTGGATACCGGGGTCATGACCAGCAACCCCAAAACTTAAAAGCCAACTGGTCTGAGATCCATTCCTAGCCGAAAAATCAGCCGAGATATTAAATAGAAGAATATGACCTCCAGATGACCTCTAAATCACTTCCAGAGGTCACTTTGACGTACCTGGACCTGGTAATATACTAATTTTCATTTTTTATATGAAATGCTTTATCATAAAGAATTATGCTACAAGTATGAAGAAATAAATATTAATACAAAGAAGAAAAAGAAAAAAATGCCTTGTTTTACTCTTTTTTCTATCAGTGAAACTCTTCTACTTACACGTGTCCATGTTTCTTCTACTTTATCGACAATATTCCCATGGTTTCGGTCAATCACCGCTACCCAACAATGTGAACATCAATATTATTATAAACATTCTACTTTAACATTAAGAATTTAAAAGACAAAAATGAGGTTATGTCATACACAGGTATAGCATAATAAAGCAATTAGATGCTTGAGTAGAAATTCTCTGCATGAGTTCTTTTATTCCATTCATATAGAAAATTTCTTCTCAAGCGCACACTTTATTATGCTATGACTGTGTGCGACATAACCTTATTTTTATCTTTTAAGTTGTCGATGTTAAAGTTGAGTATTTATAGTAGTATTGACATTCACATTGTTGTAACCATTTTAATTTAAATTTGGGATTGACATTTTAACTGTGTCGTTCATTTGTATTGATATATATATATATATATATATATATATATATATATATATATATATATATATATATATATATATATATATATATATACGTTATGATCTAATATTTTTTATTAACATGGACCTCCTCAATAGGTAAAGTGATTAAAAGTTTAAAATTCATAATATTACCACCATACCAAGTTTGAACCTATCTCTGCAGCTTTCGTTACAATATTGGGGATAGAATTGGGGTTACGCCTTTCCAAGATTATCGAAAATTTGGCTGACACGACGCTGAGTAACCCTATTTTTGCTCCACTGCAATGGAGGTGTGCTGTCTTTTATTGAGCATAAGGATAATATGCCACTTTTCAGATCTTGAAAATCAGAATATGAAGATTTTTAATCGGTCATATTTGATATACAATTTTTAATTGATAACATATCATAGATTTATAATCCATGGTCCAAAAAATTCTTTTAATATCAAATTTAGCTGAGATTAAACATAATCATATTTACAATTTATCGCTCATTTGAAAGAAATTAATGTAGAACAATCAGGGACATCTTCCCCACCAAAAAGGTAAATTAATTTATATATAAATTGCTATTTTCATTTAAGAAAATATTAGATTTTGTATACATTTAGAAAAGTGATTATCTTAGCTTCTAAATTTTAACTACACCAAAATCAAGTTTCTAACACCCATCTCTTGTTAAGTAAAATGAAAAGCCCTTACTTAATAACAGGAAGTGGTTGCTCGTCTGCTTAGAGCCCTTAAGAGTTTCGATTCAAAGGAAAAATGAGAAAATCATGCGAGCACATTATCCCGTTTTTTAAAGATAATCTAGGATCTGGGTGTACTAAAAGGTTAACTCAGCGAAGTGGCAAGTTAAAATTTAATATTTAAACTTTTATTTTAGTTAAAACTTTCTTTTAATTAAAAAGGTAAAATTGTATTAGTTTACTAGTTTTTAATTTCTTTAGATGATCGAATATATATATATATATATATATATATATATATATATATATATATATATATATATATATATATATATATTAAAAATAAACAAATTCACGGTCTATATATTTGAAAAAGTTGTTTTATTCTCCTTACGACCGTTAAGAAAGGGGACAGACAGTATATTCTCTGCGAATTCCACTCTGGTTCACTCTCCATACTAGTTTCGACCACCTAATGGTCTCATCAGTGGAGCTGTAACGAACCGAGAGTAAAATGCACAGAAAATAAATGTCTACTTAAAATCCCCATATCGTAAAGTATCGGCAGGATATTACCTGCAGAACTTGATGCCGGACTGCTATCTAAAACAGTACAAACGAACATCTGAATATACCCCGGAGCGGTAGGAAATTTATTAAAAATAAACAAATTCACGGTCTATATATTTGAAAAAGTTGTTTTATTCTCCTTACGACCGTTAAGAAAGGGGACAGACAGTATATTCTCTGCGAATTCCACTCTGGTTCACTCTCCATACTAGTTTCGACCACCTAATGGTCTCATCAGTGGAGCTGTAACGAACCGAGAGTAAAATGCACAGAAAATAAATGTCTACTTAAAATCCCCATATCGTAAAGTATCGGCAGGATATTACCTGCAGAACTTGATGCCGGACTGCTATCTTAAACAGTACAAACGAACATCTGAATATACCTCGGAGCGGTAGGAAATTTATTAAAAATAAACAAATTCACGGTCTATATATTTGAAAAAGTTGTTTTATTCTCCTTACGACCGTTAAGAAAGGGGACAGACAGTATATTCTCTGCGAATTCCACTCTGGTTCACTCTCCATACTAGTTTCGACCACCTAATGGTCTCATCAGTGGAGCTGTAACGAACCGAGAGTAAAATGCACAGAAAATAAATGTCTACTTAAAATCCCCATATCGAAAAGTATCGGCAGGATATTACCTGCAGAACTTGATGCCGGACTGCTATCTTAAACAGTACAAACGAACATCTGAATATACCCCGGAGCGGTAGGAAATTTATTAAAAATAAACAAATTCACGGTCTATATATTTGAAAAAGTTGTTTTGATGAGACCATTAGGTGGTCGAAACTAGTATGGAGAGTGAACCAGAGTGGAATTCGCAGAGAATATACTGTCTGTCCCCTTTCTTAACGGTCGTAAGGAGAATAAAACAACTTTTTCAAATATATAGACCGTGAATTTGTTTATTTTTAATAAATTTTCTACCGCTCCGGGGTATATTCAGATGTTCGTTTGTACTGTTTAAGATAGCAGTCCGGCATCAAGTTCTGCAGGTAATATCCTGCCGATACTTTACGATATGGGGATTTTAAGTAGACATTTATTTTCTGTGCATTTTACTCTCGGTTCGTTACAGCTCCACTGATGAGACCATTAGGTGGTCGAAACTAGTATGGAGAGTGAACCAGAGTGGAATTCGCAGAGAATATACTGTCTGTCCCCTTTCTTAACGGTCGTAAGGAGAATAAAACAACTTTTTCAAATATATAGACCGTGAATTTGTTTATTTTTAATAAATTTCCTACCGCTCCGGGGTATATTCAGATGTTCGTTTGTACTGTTTAAGATAGCAGTCCGGCATCAAGTTCTGCAGGTAATATCCTGCCGATACTTTACGATATGGGGATTTTAAGTAGACATTTATTTTCTGTGCATTTTACTCTCGGTTCGTTACAGCTCCACTGATGAGACCATTAGGTGGTCGAAACTAGTATGGAGAGTGAACCAGAGTGGAATTCGCAGAGAATATACTGTCTGTCCCCTTTCTTAACGGTCGTAAGGAGAATAAAACAACTTTTTCAAATATATAGACCGTGAATTTGTTTATTTTTAATAAATTTCCTACCGCTCCGGGGTATATTCAGATGTTCGTTTGTACTGTTTAAGATAGCAGTCCGGCATCAAGTTCTGCAGGTAATATCCTGCCGATACTTTACGATATGGGGATTTTAAGTAGACATTTATTTTCTGTGCATTTTACTCTCGGTTCGTTACAGCTCCACTGATGAGACCATTAGGTGGTCGAAACTAGTATGGAGAGTGAACCAGAGTGGAATTCGCAGAGAATATACTGTCTGTCCCCTTTCTTAACGGTCGTAAGGAGAATAAAACAACTTTTTCAAATATATAGACCGTGAATTTGTTTATTTTTAATAAATTTCCTACCGCTCCGGGGTATATTCAGATGTTCGTTTGTACTGTTTAAGATAGCAGTCCGGCATCAAGTTCTGCAGGTAATATCCTGCCGATACTTTACGATATGGGGATTTTAAGTAGACATTTATTTTCTGTGCATTTTACTCTCGGTTCGTTACAGCTCCACTGATGAGACCATTAGGTGGTCGAAACTAGTATGGAGAGTGAACCAGAGTGGAATTCGCAGAGAATATACTGTCTGTCCCCTTTCTTAACGGTCGTAAGGAGAATAAAACAACTTTTTCATATATATATATATATATATATATATATATATATATATATATATATATATATATATAAAAAATTAAAAATATTAAAAGTTGTGAAAATAATTAATTTTGTTGATAAGATTACTTTCGATTGCATTCGACAAATTCTATTTTCAGTTTATCATAGATAATTAATTAGAACAATATAAAAATTCTTACAGTACATCTTGTAATTCGTTTTAAAACCCCCTCCTACGTTTCGTGTTTGACCAGGATATTTTTTGACCCCCCCCCCTTTCACGACGATTACGAGGTTTAAGAACGGTCCCTATAACATAATTATATAATTTATGTTGTATATGTCAGAAATAAACGTTTATATAGGAAAATTATTGACAACACCATGAAATCAAAAGAGAAATAGCTGCCTCCCGAAAATAAATACAATATTTCATTTTTACCGTTTTGGTAATAAAAAAAGAATTTTTTTTATTGTTGTATTCTTAAGTTCAACAGTTACTATTGCACTTATCAATTTATACCCTTTACGGTCAACTTTAGGCTTGTGCATATACTTAAAAAATGGGAAGGTAAGGAACAATTACGTTAAAGGATTTTTATTGATTTAACTGCGCATGAGCCATCTAAAAATAAAAAGTTCTCATTTTTTCAAAAATAGTAGACCACACTAAACTGAACAACGAAAAATTCTTTGATTCTGAGAATTCTCCAAATACCAATTTTGAATGAAATTGTACCAAACAAATATTTAGTCTGCTATTGTAAATCCGCTAACTTGAATTTTAAGAAATTAATTTTAGATTTTAGGCTTCCAAAACCCCTCAACACCGATATTAAATAAACTTAACACATGTAATTTTTTTAGTCCGACCTACTTTAACCTGCATATTAAGTTTCAAAAAATTAATTTAAATTACCTAATACTCTTCCCAAATATTCCCAATATCAATTTTTACAAAATCGGAAAAATGTAAAATTTATTGTCCCCCATATTTTATCTTCCATATTAAACTGAAAAAAATTAACTTCGCATTCGTAATCTACTATTCTGAAAATTACCTAATACCAATTTTGAAAAAATTTAAATTACGTAACAAATCTAAAAAAAAATAATTTTAAACTCTTAATATAATCTTAATCTATACACTTGAAAACCGCCACTACAAATTTTGGATATAATCCTAAAATATAAAAATTTTATATTGTCTTGCAATAGCATTGGCTATATTATTTTTCAAAAACAATTTAGAATTTATTATTTACACTCTCAGAAACTCCCCATTACCAATTTTAAACAAAATCGAGAGGTGGAAAATTTTTATTCTGCCATATTAGATCCACCATATTGAATTTCTTAAAGATAACCTTAATTTCGTAACTTACATTTTCAAAAATCTCCCTATGCTAATTTTGGACAAAATCGGGAGACGTAAAATTTTTAGTTCACCAGATTTGATCCGCGATACTGAATTTTTGAAAATAATTATAAATTCGCAATCTAGGTTCCCAAAAACCTTCCTATACTAGTTTTGCTAAAACTCGAGAGTGTAAAATTTTTAATCCACCATATTGAATTTTTATAAGTAATTTTGAATTCGTTGTGTAGGACCTCGAGAACTTCTCCAATCCAATTTTGGAAAAAATTGAACAAAATTATTTTTTTTATCTACCATATTATCAGCGCCAACTTGAACTTTATTAAACCAATTTCGGCCAAATAATGTAAAACCACCGCAGCAACTTTCTGAACATAATACAAAAATTTTATTCAAATTGGATCCTCCGTTTCAGAGTAATCGATGTACGGGCCTAAAAAAATACATTGCGATCGAATTTAGATCTTCCTTCTTTTAGAAGTCGGTTAAAAATCGTTAATTTCGTCAAAATGTACAAAAATTATGATATTTTGCTACTCTCTGTAATACATATACGACGACAAATTCTCTAAATGAAGTTATCTATTTCACCTTACGAAGCATTTATTGTTCTTACCAACACCCTGGAAGGACTTTAGGAAACATTTTTTAGGAAGAACCAATATTATTTTAACATCTCCGTTATGTTCTTCATAAATTGGTAGATATTTCCATTTAAATCGCTTCATCAAAATCCAAAAATATCGCGTATGGCGTAACTGTTCGGTTAATATTAGATTTTAAAATTATTACAGCAACACATAAATAGTAATTAACTAAAATATTCAAGCAAACGTTATGGGACGTTTCATTAGTCATAATTACTGAAGTTGCTACTCGCAGATTATTTTAACTATATGAATATTTAAAGAAAACTAAACTTTTAATGCGCTGTTACTAGTATTCACGTCATTAAAAAACATAAATATTTCGTAACGACAATACAGATTTATTTTAAAACTTTTCCGAATTCTTGAAAACCCTAATTTAAAGTGTCACATTCAGGGAACTATAAATCTCTGAGACCTTTTGAGTTGTATTGGTTAACTATATGTCAAAGTTTTGGCTATGTACAGACGGGGTCAAAATAACACTGGTGTTTTATATAATTATTTTACTAAGATGAGGCTTTCTGTATTGTTGGATAGGCGAAAGAGGGATAATTGAGTCTCCAGTCAGATCATCAGATTTAACCCCTCTTGATTATTTCTTGTGGGGATATTTAAAAACTAAAGTGTACTTGACCTAGCCGGACAATTTAGAAGTCCTTAAAGTTAGAATACGCCAACAAGTACGAAACATAACCGCAGATTTCATCGACAATGTTTAAAAATAATTTATTCATCGACTTAGCTATTGTCATATGTTACAGGAGCGCAGCTTGAACATTTAATTTGGATAGTACCAAATTTTAAAGTTTTATACTAATTTTTCTTGACAATTTTCCTATGTAACTAACATCGATATTAACCTTGTATGTAAAAAATGTGCTCTCTCTGATTCTGAAATCAAAAATGATGTTTACAATTAAAAAGGAAATATCGACGACATCATAACTGCTTCTTGAGCTTTCGAGCGTTTTTCCAAACAAGTACTCCATTTACTTCATATTCATATGGAATGAGATCTGCAGTTATGTTTGTACTTCTTGGCGTATTTAAACTTTGATTTTACATCACAAGAAATAATCAAGGGGGTCATCAGATATATGATCTGACCGGACATTCAACTTTTGCCTATCCAACGAAACGGAAATGCCTGATCTTAGGAAAATAAATATATAACACACCAGGGTTATTTTGGCACCCTCTATACACAGCCAAAACTTTGACATATACTTATCCGATATAACCTAAAAGGTCTCACAGATTTATAGTTCCCTGAATGTGGCCCCTTAAATTAGGGTTTCGAAGAATTCAGAAAAGTTTTAAATAAATCTGAATTGTCATTACGAAATATTTATATTTTTTAATGACGTGTATAACAGTAACAGCAAAAGTTTAGTTTTATTTAAATATTCATATAGTAAAATAGTCCCCTAGTAGAAACTTCAGTAATTATGACTAATGAAACGTTCCTAAAAAAATTTCCCTAAAGTCCTTCCAGGGTGCTATTTATGTAATTTTTCTTTCAGGCAAAGAAAAAGAAAAAATATATACAAACAGTTTATTTCCTGCAAATACCGCTCTGGTCCTCTCTCCATATGCGTTTTGATCACCTTATGAACTCGTCAGTGGAGCTGTATCGGACCGAGAGCAACATTAGCAGGAAATAACTGATATATAAAATATAAATTTTAAGGTATGTCGGTAGGATATTGCAACCTGTAACCTACCGACCTCGATATCAGACGGAAAAATATCGCTAGTCGAACGGCATCTACGAATCACTGGAATAGTGAGAAATTTAGAAAAAGAATCAAAATTTCAAATCTGCCGTATTTATATAGTAGTTATATATGTAATTCTCCTTTCAGGCAAAGAAAAGGAAAAAATATATACAAATAGTTTATTTTTTTAAAGTCCTTCCAGGGTTTTGAGAAGAACAATGAATGCTTCATAAGGTGTAATAGATAATGTCATTTAGATCATATGTATTAGAGAAAGTAGCAAGATATCGTAATTTCTGGACATTTTGGCAAAATTAACGGTTTTTAAGCGACTTCTAAATGAAGGAAGTTTTAAATTCGATTGTAATGTATTTTTTATGCACGTACATTGATTACTCTGGAATGGTGGCTCCAATTTGATTGAAATTTTTGCACTCAATTTATGTTCAAAAAGTTAATGAGGTGGTCTCACATTATTTTGGCTGAAATTGGCTTAGTAAAATTTAAGTTGGTTCTGATAATCTGGCATATAAAATAAATTTTGTTTGATTTTCCTCAAAACTGGAATGGGGGAGTTTTCGAGGCCCTACTCTCGATTTTGTCCCAAACTGGTATAGGGGGGCTTTTTGGAAGCCTAGATTGCCAATTTAAAATTATTTTTAAAAATTTAGTATGACGGATCAAATCTAGAGAGAATTTTACATCTCCCGATTTTGTTCAAAACTGACATAAGGCGATTTTTAAAAGTGTAAGTTACGAAATTAAATTTATCTTTAAGAATGGAATAAGTTAGATTTATTATTATGGCGGATTAAAAATTTACCATATCTCAATTTTTTTTTCAAAATTGGTAATGGGAAGAGTGTAAATAACGGATTCTAAATTGTTTTTGAAAAATAATATGGCAGATGCAATATGGCAATATAAAAATTTTATATTTTAGGATTATGTCCAAAATTGGTACTAGCGGTTTTCGAGGGTGTAGATATCTCGGTTACTTTTCAACATATGGACTTCCGTATGAGCCCATTTTAACGGACGTAACGTCAACCTCCTTTTTTTTGAGGCATGGCTTTACTTGGAAAAGAGTTATGGGGATTAAATTAAAAAATAAAAATTTTGCATTTTTTCATTTTTTTTTTGTGTGTATTCTTATACATGATTTTGAAAGGAAATTTCATTACCTACAACTTTTCAATAGATATACACTTACGAAAAATGCATAGTTTTCGAGTAAAACTCAAAAAAAAAACAGAAAAATGGACAAATCTAAGTTTATCTTAAAAACGTATAATTTGGTACCACTTTGTGATTTTGTCATATTTGGAGGTCAATTGAACATATGAGACAATAAAAACACATTAATGTTTTAGTTCTTTTCTCAAGTACATAGCCAATAGCCTAAAATTTATATTTAAAAAAAATAAATCATTTTGATCTACAAAGTAAGTCACCACACGGACAATTGACTATTTGTTTTGGATCATATAAAAAAACAACAACCAATAGTTTCGCCTATTAGTCCGGGAGCTCCGTGGATTTTTATACATTCGACTTTCCTGAGGGTTTAATAGCACACGTCATAGGTATATAAGATAATCATTTATTTAAGAAGTTATATCATAAAGTTTGTAAAAATGGGCTGGCCAAGGATCTAGGACCGGCCCCTGCTCGCAGGTAAACAGGTCGATTTTTGAAATATTTTTTAACAGTTTTAGTAACTTTTCATTAAATATTTACCTGATCTAATATAAAATTCACACCTTTTTTCTTATAAGAATTTGCTATAACCTAAATCTCAAAAAATGTTTTACAAAACTGGGAAATGATGTATTTGCGTTTCATAAACCAAGGATGAGAAAAAAAAACCTAAGGTTTAAACTTACATCTGAAGCAGTTTCCTCCCATCAATATTGAATACCACTTAGTTAAGATGTAGGTATTTTAGAAATGCAAAAGCTTCCTGAAAGAAAAAATTGTATTAGTATACTATTTATTTCTAAAAACAAAAAATAATTTTTTTAAAACCAATGATAATGTGAGTGATATTGTTCCATCTTTTCGAGAATGAGCTCATATTTTCTGAGAGATATCTTGTGGGGGCCAAAATTGAAGGTATCTAGATATAAAATTTCTTTCATACTTACTCAACTTACTGTGATTACTTACGGTTTAATTGACTTTCAATAGGATGACTCTGTGATTTTAATTTAAGGGACTATTCGATATAATTTCAGTCTAGGTATAATATAGTGGGGGAGGGGGGAGTGAAAATCTGGCAATATATTTCTAAAATCATACCATACATTGTGGTCGAAAAAAATAAAAAAAAATTAATCATAGAATTTTTTTGACCTATTTGAAATTTTAGGAAATCCATGCGAGAAGTTGTTCAAAATCATCTCTAGAGACTACGAAAAAAAATTCTTTTAAAAAAAATTTGCGAGAGGTAACACGATTTTAAATTTAAAAATAAAAAGAAAATTCAAAAAACAGCGTTAATTCATATTACAAAAAAAAAATGTTGAAATCATTTTTTCGATCTGACGCTTAGTTTTTTTTACAATTACGCCTCAGAGTCGATAATAGTCATGGTACAGTAATAAAACAAATAAGAAACGTTGCGATCACGGAAAACGTATTTTTGATGTAATGCTAAGACACGGTAGCAGTTAGTTATTTTAAATAAAATAGTGATTAAATACCATCAGTAGTATCTCTTTTTCTAATATCACTTTATAAAATAAATATCACTCTATCGAAAAAAATTACAACAGATTATTTTCGTATTTTTTGGCGTAGAATTCAGAGTTATTCAAAATTGACCGATTTTTAACTGAATTTACTCGAAATATGGACCAAAATTGCTCAAAATCGATTTTGGAGAGTTACTGTACAAAGTTAAGTATCATATCGAAATAATGAATAGAACATTTTCTTTTTATCTTTTACTGTATTATCCACTAATGCTATCAGTTTTTCGAAATTTTTTTTTATTTTTAAATTTAAAGTCCTGTTACCTCTAGAAAAATTTTTTTACAAGAAATTATACTCGTAGTCTTTAACTTTTTTTTTTTAAATTTTTTCGAACACACTACCTATTTGGGTGTGATTTTAGGAACATGCTCCCAGATTTTCACCCCCCCTCCCTCAATTGTTTTATGTTTATACCCTTAACAAAAGCAGATTAAGAACACAACAAAATTTAGTCACCTTTCGATAGAAATTCTTTAACTTTGACGATTTTATTATATTAACAATTTAAAATATTGTATATATGTTAACATATCTGTTTTCTTCTCCCTGATTTTTAAGTAATAGAAGTTATGGTTCTACAAGGATTGTTTATTTTTTTGGTTAAAAGCTAGGAGTGTTTATACCAATTTTAAGAATAATTAATTAAATTTACCCCAGCAGATTTACTAACACTATCTAGACGACAATAAGATTACCGACTTTAACTAAAAACAAACAAGATAATGCCATAGTGGTATCATTGGGCAAACAAGAAGTTAAAACAAAGTTCTAACTTTCTTGTACAGACCTCCTTTTGTGTTCGGATAAACTTTAAAATTTCGTTAGGGGTTAGTTTGTTAGAAACTCAGACTGTGAAATGAGTTAAATTACATATATGTAGTCCAACTATTAGTTTTGTTCCTAAATATATACTATCTATTATAAACATATATATATATATATATATATATATATATATATATATATATAAATATATATATATGTATATATATATATATATATATATATATATATATATATATATATATATATATATATAATTTATAGCCTATGTCAAACTCTGGGAAATAGAACATAATATGTATAAAAACGCAGACATATTAAATTTATTTTTTATTCATGGCGAGTGCATTTACTGAATGAATCCACAACGTAGCATGGTAGTTCTTGATGATCAAATCAAAAGTCTCAATGGGCGATACATCCTAAGTTGCCAAAATTATAAATTTTACAGTTTGACAGATAGCCATTTCCCATAAGAAAAGGATTTGTTAAATGCTGTCAAACTAACAAGCATTTATGCGAGTCATTATAAAAATGATATAATTCTTCTGTAAATTTACGTTAGGAAATAAAGATTTTGTGTTCGACTTATTTCGACAACAACGAGCGCTATACTGTGGAAATATTTTTAAAAAACTTATTATATTATTTATTTTTTCAGTCGCTGAATTGTTTGCGACATCCACCAATTTACCTATATTTTTTATTCTTCATCAGTGAAACATTAACGTCTGATTGACTTGAGTGATAGGTATTTGAGAACATTTTTTTACAAACAGGTTTATCCAAAATTGTGTTGTTTTTAGGTAACTGATGTAGTTGACGAGAAGTCTGATTTGGACTGGAATACTCAGTTTTTGATTTTTAAAGAGTAATCCCATTTTAATAAATATTGTTCTTGCTTTCGCGGCGCGGCATAGAATCTTTTGCGAATGGTTTCACTGTTAGTTGGTGCTGGTTCCCAGTTGAGAATATTTGTCAACTTTCTTAATTCCTTGTTTATTCTTAGGTCCTTTCCTTCAATAATTGTTTTCATTAAGATTTCTATTATTTTTTTATATTGGACTCTGTTGAAAACTTTGTTATAATCAAGGATGCGCATGAATGTGTCACAGTTGTCGACTCTGCATTTTTGAAATAGAATAGTTAGATAAAACAAGGCTTCTCTTGTTTGAATGGCATATCCGAAACCAAGTTGTGTTTTGGATGTTTGTTCTGCGCATAATTTGTATATCCTTTTGTGTATAATTTTAAGAAATATCTGAAGTAGATATTTCATGAGGCTGATGGTTCGATATTCTTCACTACTACTTGCTTTGTTTTTTTTTGTGGTAAAAAATTGCGATTTTAGTCAGTCTTTCGGTATTTTTTCGCTATCGTATATGTAATTGAATATGTTGTTATCGACTTAACTCTATTATCATCCAGTAATTTAAGAAATTCTGCATGTATCTTGTCGGGTCCAGATGTTTTTTCTTCTTCGTTCATTTAATGGCTGTTCTCACTTCATCCGTTGTAATGCCTCAAATATTACCTGTTTTTGGAGGTACGTTTGTCTTCGCATCTTTGCAGAGTATTCCTATGTATTGTTTCCAAACCCTTAACTTGTTTACCTGGTCAATCACTTGTTAATCTTCGTTGTCTTCAGCTTTCCCAACGTTTGTGATTTAAATGTTTCTGTTGCTTTCCCTATTTTCCAATGTAAGTTAAACGAATCATTTTTCCTCGGCCTATCTTTCTTTTGCCATTCTGATTTTTTTCTGCATTTTCTTGTATATGCTATTGTAACTTGTCTAAATGTTCCCATCGTCTTCTTTCTTTCATCATATGCAAAATGTTCACAGTCTACATGACTTTCTTTTTAGTGGTTGTGGTTAGTTTTAAGTTATTTTTACAATTTTTTTCTATTAGGGTCATAAATTTCTGTATCTTTGCCTGTATTTTATTACTATCGTTTATTTTTTCAAGGAGTATACACTTATAATATGTTAACCGCTATAGACTGGAGTCGATTAACACTAGCATTAGTCTTTTAAAAAAGAGTGTAAAATTCATGATAGATCTGGCAATTTTTTAGTCGAGGAGAATTCCTACTCTGTATTGATGCTTTCCGTCAGGGTTTCCAATATAACATACTGTGTGTTCATTAATGTAGCGTTTACCTGTTCCTGGTAATCTTATTTACCTAATGCCCAGGATTCCTACGTTAGTCTATCCATTTCTTGTACAAGGTGTGACGCGTTTCCGTAGGAGGGGAGCAGGTCGTGCTCTTCGGCTCTTCTTTATTTACGGCAGCGGAACATCGTTCAGTAGATATTTCTCGTGCAGACAGTCACTGGTCAAATGCTCAGCGCAGGGGTATCGATTTGACGGTATCTACTTATATTCGGGATATCCCTGCTCTCTGAACTGATCAACGGTTTGACTGCCCGAAGGTCAAAACATCCACTCGGTGGTCGGTTCTCGGGCGCCACCCTCGGGATTCATGTGGTCGAGGGCCCACTTATGCACCGGACATCTTGTTATAGTGGAGAAACGGCAAGCCGGGGGTCAATTGCGTGTATTAGTGCTGGCTGCCGGCTGCCAATTGTTATATGTAATGTTAAAAATGGGACTAGGTAATAAAACAAACGGTTATAAAACATCCTGTATCCTGTATTCCATATTTTTATATAAAGATATGGTCTAAAACTAACTTACAATCTAAGATGTACAACAAACTAACAATTAAACGGTCTGGAGGGCAAGAGTATGTTTTGAGAACTGATTACGGTAGCTCGTACTGGTCGGTTGCGCTGAAGACGGTAACCCGGTAGTATCATTCGCGACGCTGTTCACGTTAGCTGGTATTATGCGGTTGTGACGCTATTCACGACGGCTCGTATGCAAATTATCGGGCTTCGTATCTACAATCCGCAGACGCTGTTTACGGCGCTTCGTACCAAAATTCGGCCGACGGCGGTATACGCGGTTTGTAACAATAACCCGGCATCGATCGGCGATAGGCGGCGTCTCTACACGGCGGCAATCTCTACACGCGGCGGCGGCGATAGGCGTCGGGGCGACAGTTGTTAAGCGCCCTTATCAATGGACATCAGAGGGCATCAGGCGGTAAAACATATTCCTGGTCAATACAGAAACAAAACTAAACTTATGGCATTCGTGCGTGTGTGTATAAGTGACGGTAGCAAGGAAAGAAAGGAACTGACGCTGCCCGTTTTTATAAGGGTCCTCGACAGCGTCAACAGGATGGAACGACATTGCCCGTTCTTATAAGGGTTCTCGACAATTTCGACCAATAGCGGTAGGAAATTAGGAAAGGAACCGACACTGCCCGTTCTCATAAGGGTCCTCGGCAGTGACGGTAGGATGACACAACATTGCCCATTTTTACAAGGGTCCTCGTCAATGCTGGCCATTATCGGGGTAGAACGTAAGGAAGGAAGTGTATGGTTAAACACCATAAACACACAAGCCTAGCCTCACCTACATTGCTAGATCAGGAAGGCGCGGTCCGGCAGGCGACCCAGCCCAGTCCGTTTGGACTGTTGACCCGGGTGGAGAACGTGTAGTTCTCCGCGAAATAATAGTCTGCTCGAGTTTAAATAGACGGCCCGAGCTCCCACTACACTGACGTGTGACGGCGTGCGGTGATCGCGCATAGAATACTGCTGTATGCGGCGCGCGATTATTATGGTCGGACGCTCTGAAAATCTCGGAAAATTATATTTCTCAGCATAGCGCGGTAAATATAATTATATGTCGGTAATCTTGAAACTTTAAACATTCGTTTCCCGCAAGAATTAGATTTTTCGGATGTAAAATAAATAAATTAAATCCCGGCGAACATACTCGTGCCCAAAAATATAGCAACTTTGTTACAAGGATTATGCATTTTTCCGGATTGGTATATAGTTTAAATACCCCAGGGAGCAATCTCAGAGATTTTTAGCATGATCGTACCATTGAAAATTTTCCGGGGACTAATTCATGGTGTTTTTCCGTTGTCCTCCATGCGTTCTAGCATGCCGCTTATAATAAGTATTAACAAATGCTTAAGGTGGATTAAAACTTTACTGTAAAAATGGGGTAACTAATTTATCAATAACAATCCGAAAATATTTTAAAGAAGAAAAAAATTCTACTCCCATTATTGGGAAGTAAAGTACGAGATTCACATACTTGCGAAAAGAAGTTCACATTCGGGAAAAATTATTAGTAATTATATATTCTAATATATATACTAGATGTTCAATATTGTTTAATTTTAATTGTTTTATACTATTGTACAACCTATATTTTATACTAACCAAACTCTTACTCTAAAAAAAGTATATTTTTCTTAGAAACTTAACGGAATTCTAATTAAACTCAAATACGCCAATAATAAAAAATTTGTTAGGGTTAAGGTTAGTTTATTTATTCAGCATTAAATTTATCTATATTTGCCACCTATTCAAGGGCAAAATTTCTTTGTACGACCATATCGCTTTTATGACTGAAATAGCTGGTTTCGCCAAATATCGGAATCTAAGCCAGTAAAAAAAGCCATAAAACTAAATCCGGCCGCAAAATTCGATACAAAAGTGCTTTTCCTCGTAAAAACATGTGGAATCATGACTTTGGATCGACCGTTATTTATAAAAGAAAACAGAAGTTGCGAGTTTGCGTATAATTTACACATAAATTTGTTGTCTTTAGGATTTTCTAATAAAAAGCTAATATTCACTTCATACTGTGCAATCGGAAAGGTTTGCAGTAGAAGGAAATAGAATCATTATCATAAAGAAACTCGGGTATGATTTATGGTATATGTTTCTTTATAATTATAAGCGCATTCATTATTTCATAATAAATAGATTTCGGGGGTTTTGGAGATATGGACAAAAAGTAGGATATATTTGATAATTATTATTTATAAAAGTTTTCGGCATAACATTTTGCAGACAGGTATAGGGAAACAATGTTTTACTTTGTGTATTTCTTTAGGAAGGCGAAAAAGGTGCAACCGACATAATATTCAATGCTGACCGATTAGAGCTAAAAAGTTGATGAGTGTTTCACTTAATGCGTGAATCATTTACTATACCCAAAAAATAATCAATATATATGTTTTTTATGTGATAAATTGTATTTCTAGGAGGTGAAAACTAATCCAAAACTCATCCTAAAAAACGTTTTATTTTTCAATTATAATGTAAAGGCTGATATTTTCCTGTAAAATACCTTGCAAAATATTAGGTTTACGATAAAGGTTTTGCCACAATAGTAATTCGTGTCAAAATATCGCAATTATTTGAGAAGAAATTCAATAAAAACTCAAACAAAATCATCAGAGTTCAGTTAAAGGTTAGTAGGCATGATAGCGAGTAATAATACCAACCCCTATGCTTGAGGGTAGAGGTGAGGTATTCAGGGATCACTTCTACAGATAGGCAAGAACCAAACAAAAAAATACCAACGCAAGTGAGCATGTGAGTTAAATAAAACTCGTTATTAAATAATATTAATAACGAACAATTTGCAACCTTAAATGATTACAAAATTTTCAACGTAAAGAAAAAAATTAAATGAGTTCGGAGTGGAAACTTAATTCTTTATTGCGAAGTAGTAGATATCTGTTGGACTTCCATTGTCTTTATTTTTGTTGAATATCACGACGTTTCGGCTAGTAGTTATCTCTAGCCGTTTTCAAGTGAAACTAAATAAATTCCTTAGCTACATGACTATTTATACTAAAAGTAAATGCAGTAAAGTGTGACTGAGATAAGTGCATTCATGTCTGCTATGGCCAAAATCCAATTTTTTTTATGCTGCATTTAGTTTTAGTTTACAATTACTAAGAAGTGGTTTCCATACTTCTCTTATATCTAAAGATGATTTACTAAAACAACTCAGGTTCTGATGTATGACCGCGGCTTCTTCGATTTCCGTTGTCTCCAATGTTGTTTTCGGTGTAGTATTTTAGCTTCAGACCATTTTATGTGGTGTCCATGAGCCCAGGCATAGTTAGCTGCACCAGATTTTTCTGTTTCTCCTCGGGATGTGCATTTTTTGTGTTCTTTGATCCTTACGTCAAGAGGTCTCTTTGTTTCGCCAATGTAGGAATTGCCACATTCACATGGTATCTGATATATACAGTCCTTCGTGTCTCTTTGAGTTGTTGGTTTGACTCTAGTGAGCCGACTTCTCAGAGAGTTATTTAAATTGAAAACGAAGATGATTTTATATCGTTTTTCTATCCTTCTAACTTTTTCTGAAATGGCTTTAACATAGGGGATATTCAATACTGGTTTTCGTTCTTCATTCGTTGTTGATATTGTCCTATTTCTGCGTTGTTCAAGAAATTTATCCACTAGATATACTGGGTATCCGTTGGCTGTTAGATCATTTTTAATGTAATCTATTTCTTTCATCAAGTTCTCGTTGGAGTTGCAGAGAGTTAAAGCTCTATCTACGAGATTTCTTATACATCCTTGTTTGGTGTTGTTGGAGTAATTAGATGAATAATTAAGGTATTGTCCTGTGTGCGTGGCTTTTCTGTAAACCGAAGTTCGAATTTGTCTGCCGTTTTTTTCAACCAAGACGTCTAAGAATGGTAATTTATTTTCTACTTTTTTTTCCATGCTGAGTTTAATAGTTGGACTGACATTGTTGAGATGAAAAAGAAAGTTTCGAAGTTCTTCATCGTTTCCACTCCAAATAAGAAAAGTATCGTCTACGTATCTGAGCCATAACTTTGGTTTCTTAGTTATGGATTCAATTGCAAACGTCTCGAACCATGCCATGAAAATATTTGCGACCACCGGTGAGAGTGAAGATTCCATCGGTAGTCCATCATCTTGGATGTAGAAGTTTTCCTTTTCTTAAAAATAGGAATTAGTCAAACAACTTTCCAACAAGTCCATAATGGCGTGCGGTGGTAAAGATGTTCCTTCTGCTAAAGTCTGGTCTTCTTCAAGTTTCTTTCTTATGATTTTTAGTAAGTCCTTAATTGGAACGTTGGTGTATAGACTTTCAATGTCAAAGCTAATAAAATGGTCTTCGGGTTGTACTTCTATTTCACATATAATTTTTACGAAATGTTGCGAGGTCTTAACCCAGGACGATATATTTCCTTGTAGAGGTCTCAGGATTGGAAGAAGAAATTTGGCAAGTTCAGAAGTCGGAGAGTTCCGGGAACTTGTGATAGGTCGTAAGGGCATGTCTTGCCTATGCATTTTCGGGATTCCATAAAGATGTGCAATTCTTATATTGTAATTATCAAACTGAAAAATCATTAAAAACACAAAAAAAATTGTAGTTAAAAAATGTAAGACAACTTCAATAAGTAATTATGAAATTAAATTATACTGTAAGGATATGAAGATCAATTTAAGTTTAATGTGAAATACACTTTAGTATCTATCTCTGGTGTTCAAACATAACGCAGACTCTGTATATTCTATGATCATAGGAGAGTATGCCGGAATATTGCGTAACACCTTACAAAAATAAAATAATAGAATCAACTTAATTTACAAAATTAATACGTTATCATTAAAATTCACAAAAAATAATAATAATAATATGAGTTTGTCCGTTAATAAGATGGTGGGACGGCTAGCAATTTGGTCTGGAACAAATTAAGTTGCAACACTGCTGGACTACTTGGCTACGTAGGAACTAGTGTAACATAAAAAGTTGAACGCGAAGTAATAAATTAAAAACAAGGATCTGTACGAAGGATATGTAGGTAAAAACCCATTATATTAATTAAATCAAAAATTCAATGAATTTATTAACCAATTTTAGCCAATAGTAAGAATTAATTAAATTTTAAAATGATTAAACTTTTTTCATAATCGAAAAAAAGATATCGAAGGTGATCTTTAAGTTAAGGTAACATAAAAAAAGAAATATTACTAAATAACTAATTAGTAATAATTAAACAAATAATTAGGCGCTCAACATGTATGCTTGCTCTGCGCTGAGCTACTGTTTTGGAATTGTACAATGAAGCAGAACGGACATCCAAAACCTGCAAAGAAAAATAAGGACACTCCTAACAAAAGCACAAAAACATCACCCTCGGAGTGCTATTGAACGTACAATGCTTCCAAGACACCAAGGAGGAAGTGGATTGGTGGATATTGGTAAGAAGCTCGACCAACAAATAATAAACTTACGTTCATATTTCCAGATTAGCGGACTCTTCCACACTACATCGAGCAATATGCGAGGCAGACTATTTAACGCCGCTACAGTTGAGGGAACAAGATATTACTTCTCACCACAAAACAGACCAAGAGAAGTTACAAACATGGCTACGGAAGCCACTTCATGGATGGCATCCAAATGAGGTCAATCAGGACAATGTCGACAACTCAGCGTCGAACTACTGGTTGATTTCAGGACAGATGTTTCCGGAAACGTAGGGCTTCTTGTTAGCTATCCAAGATAAGGTTATTCCGACGAAGCACTGTCGGAAGTTCATCATTAGAGATCCCTCAATAGAAAATAACCAATGCAGATATGGCTGTCGAACATCGGAGACAATTCAGCACATAACTGGAGGATGCCAAGCGTTAGTCGCAACCGAGTATAAGGAAAGACACGACTCAGCCGCTAAGATACTCCACCAAGAGTTAGCAGAAAAGTTAAACCTATTTCAGGTAGGAAAAGTGCCTTATTATAAGTACAATCCGGAGCCTATTCTTGAGAACAACCAGTTCAAGTTATCTTGGGACCGAACGGTTCTGACGGATCAGACAGTAGCTCATAATAGACCAGACATTATACTAATAGATAAAATTTCTAGGCGAACTACACTAATCGAGATTGCTGTAGCTAACAACAACAACCTAAGGCCAAAATACAACGAGAAGATCGCCAAATACAGAGATCTGGAGGTCCAAATCCGAAGACAATGGGTAATGAACAGCGTCCAAACGATTCCCATAATACTGTCAACAACTGAAGTGATACCAAAGAACCTACTGCAGAACATCAGAACATCAAAGGACTGGGTCTTAGTGATCATCTGTATAAGCCGATGCAGAAAGCAGTTCTCCTTGCAACCGTGCGAATCGTCCGAAAGTTCGTAGGAAATACAGTAGACCACGTCACCTAAGACCCGATAACATGGAAAGGGTTCCCACAGAGCTTCATACTTTTGGTGTCTTTGTATGCCTGGTATGAGTGAATAATCCCTGGAGGGAGTGCGAAGCCGTTTGGCTTGTAAATCATAATAATTAAACAAATAATTAAAATAATAAACCGCTTAATTAATGAACTCAAGATAAATAAGAGTAATGATTTGTAAACATACAATAAAATACTAGCCTGACTCTAGGTGACCACCAATTAATTAATAACTCAATTGAATTAACCATCACAAAACTGAAAGTAATAAAATAAAATAGATAATATTTAGGATTTCAGACCACTGGAAGCACTGCTCAAATCTGGCAAAAATAAACGGAATTTTAGTTAAGCTCCAAGGAAAAAATAATAAATAAAAATGTAATGAAAATATAATCATAATATTCAGCATGATACTATGTGGAAAGCCAGAGTTCACGTTTTGGTATTAACTTGCAAATTAACTAAAAATAAATTAACTTCTAGCTGATAAAATACAGAATTGTAACTTAATTTGGCCAGTCTCACTTACCTAAATATTGTAACTAAACAAAAAAAAAACAATATTGGAGTCAAACTGAAAGTCGTCGAGATAAGAGACATGTCACGATGCTATTTTATTCTATTTTCACCAATTTTATGCTCAGAATGGGGCCAATAGATTGAGTATAATTCTGAAATATTTTAACATACATAAGATAAGTTAATTTTTTTTAAGTTAGGATCATCGTGATATATCCAGAACGCAAATACGTAACAAAATATAATAAATTTTACAATAAATAGGAAAGTTGCACTCAAAATTAGGCCTTACTAATATAAAATAATTAATAAAGGTATTTACAAGGCACGCTATCGAAAGCTATGACAATTCAAGAAAATTAATTAATATTCAAAAAAAGCAACAATCGGTTTTAAAACTCAATATAAATCTTAATAATGGACCAACGCAGTCAATTTTGGTATTAATGAGATTTAAAATAATATATTATGACCAGATTCAAATTAAACATTAAACTCGCTCGATGGCAAGAATTAATTTTGAGCTTAAATCAAAAATGAGTTAAAGCTTGATTTAAAAAATTGTAATTAATCGATCTTATCCGATGTTGTTTTTGGGGTTTAACAGAATTCCTTGGTCGAAACATGCAAAACTGCTAAAATCCCTGTCTCCAGATATGTCCCGGTAAAAATAACTCAAAAACGCTAAAAATGAAAAAGATATAACGTAACTAATCAACTAAATTCAATTACCGAGATTATAAACGACTTTCCGGCTCCAAAATCCCAAAGGAGGGTTAAAAGAGATTAAGATAGAAAAAGTCAATAGTTTCTTCAGCCGAATCAAATAGGAAAACTGAAAAGTCAAGGTATATGGCCTTGACCTTATTTATATCAAAGACCATATTTGCGCACAACGCCACCTCATTCATTAATTATTACATTTTCAGCTCAAAATTAAATAAGTAATATTCTTAAATTAAAGAAATATATTTTAAGTTAAGGGATACATTTTCTGAAACACCTCGTAGATTAGGATTTCGCTGAAGTAAGACATAAAAATGTATGTAATCTAAAAAAGCATTAAAATTAATAAGTGGCAACAAAGAACGAAAGCTTTTACGGCTTTGCGCAAATTGAAAATCATTCAGTATTCTAATCTCGTGAAGCAAATATCCCTCAAGATGTTTCGTGCAATCGTAGGCGAAACAACGGATAATAATTCCAATTTAATACGGTTTAAACCCAAAAATCATGATCTTCAACATTAATAAGTGGTTTAAAATCATCTGACAAAACCGAGATTTTTCTGAAAAAAAAGCTTACAGTAAGTTCAGCATCTATAAAAAATAACAACGCATAGTGTAATAAAACAATCATAATGGTCAAACTGATAATAAAATGTAATTTGAAATCGTACTTTGTAGTATAAGAATGTATGCAAAATTTAGGAAGATAAAAACGATTGAGCTGGGAAAAAATTTAGTAAGAGAGAGAACTACAAAGGCTCATAATACAGTAAAATCAAAAATGCGAATGGTCTAAATTTTTTCAAATAATTCATTAGAGATACTGAAGGAGAATAATATTGTGTTGGCCCGTAACGTAAGTATTTTCAGATTTTATCAGATTAGCTATAGAACAATTAGGCTGAAATTTGAACCATGGGATTTTTATACATGTCATTTTCTTAATAAACTGGTTTTGAGGTGGTTTCACCCCCTAAAGCAGCAGTTCAGAGTGTGAAAAAAATACGTGATGGATATTTTTTGGTACACTCCAACCTATCACAGAATGGGACAAATTTAGGGTGGATCCTTGAGAATGGTAATGTTAAAATATTTGACTATATGACTCACAAAAAATACAAATATGAAGGTATCTAGTAAAATTGCGTTACACATATTTGTAAAGAATGCTTAAAGTATTTACTAACTTGTTCTAAAATATATTCTATTGTACATATAATTCTTTCAAGTCATTCAGAACTTATACACCACAAGAAAAAGAAAAATAATTATTTACTTATATTAATATGGAATTAGTTTTTCTCTCTCCTAATTTAAAGAAATACAACAATACTGTTACAAAAAAAGGGAGAATTAACACTTATTTAGGCTTTTATTTTTACCCTTTCTCAGTGGAGAACTATATGAAGTATTCTAATTCATTCAATGCCATGAGTGTTATCGCCATATTCTTTATAAATTCACAATTCTGTCCACCTTAATAGCAGATCGCAAGACAAACAAGACCACGATCAATTGGACCATTCAACTTTAAAGACACCGCTAAAGTTGGTGCACCTGTAAGATGATAAAATCTGTGACCTTTTTATTTTAAATTAATGAAGATACAGATACAGGTAAATTACGTAAATTAGAAACTTCTTTAACAGTTCTTGTCCATTCGGGATTTTAATTTTGTTAACACATAATATATGAACATTTTTTTAAATTTTTCATCTGGTGAGTAAGAGGTAAATTTTTACTACCGTTAATTATCAACTTTTTAATATTTTTATGTAGGATTACTTCAAGCGAATCCTAAAGTAACAAGGAGATTGTTTTTTTTTTTCAATTTTTCAAGTAAGTAACTTGTTAAACTTCAATTGAAAACGTAATCCGCTGGTATCCTGAGAAATCATCATATATATCCTGTATTGTTGTCTTGCCAAAGCAGCATGGAAAGGATAATTCATATTTAGCCACTTACGTATATAAGTTAAATAAAAAATGGGCCAATACTATATTAATTTTCGTTATGAAAATGCACTATCTGAAACATAAACTTATTAACGGGTTACTCTGTCTTATACTTTAGGTTTTGTGAAACTTTAATTATGTTTTAGACGTTTATATTACGGCAAAATATATTCTGGCTTATATTAATAACGTAATATATTTAGGAAAATAGGATAAATACTTAACGGTATTATTAAATTCCTCATAATATTATATTAAGGAGAAACCTAAGAAAATTTTTAATATGAAAATATTTTCGAGATCGCACATTTAATTTACCTGCCAATATTTACTTTATTGGTAATATGTTTATTCTAACGAGTAATTATAGGGGCAGATAATTTTCTAAAGGTATCTACTTGTTTAAAATAATAATAATAATTCAGGACGCTATTGTAATCAGAAGACGTGAAGTGTGTTAAAGTATCCCGCAATTTTGTTATGAGAAATGGCTCTCGGTCGAACTCCCTGATTCTGCTAGTCCTTGACGAGTCTTAATAGGCGCTAGTCCTAAAAACTTATATTTTGAACAACTAGCCCTTCGAAGTTGGGCTGGTAGTGCGTTCTGCAGTAGCGTAAAGAAACTGTAAGTTTGTATATCACCTTAAAAGTCGTTACATGTTTAAGCTGTATTTTATCGAAAATTATAAACGTCGATCTTCGTTTTGACCTTGAAGGTCATCTTAAAGGTCTCTTCGAAATCAAGTTGCTTTTCGCCAAAAATCAGTAAGTGGTTCAATGGTGACCTTCATTACCACCTTAAAGATTATATGAAAATGGACTTTAAAGTAACCTTCGCGAGCAGTTTACAATGATATCGTGATTATGTCATATTGCTCGCTTGGATTATTTGGATTGAAAAGTCATCATAACCGGATTATTATATACAAATACATGCATACTTAAATATGGCAATATGGACATACATACGTGTAGTTTTCCGCTAGTTCCATCTGCATAAAAAGTCCAAATTCTTTTGGCCCTACGACGACATTTGCATTGACCTTAAGGGTCACCTTGAAAGTAATTTCGAAGGAAATGACATGCTTGGAGCTAAGGTCGTTATTTTAATTTTTGACAAAAAAATTATTTGATCTTGAATGAATGACTGAAGAAAAGTGGTGATCTTAATCATCGATATTTAAACCTTATTGGGCCCTTTATATCCCACCATAGCTGCAGGTCATTCATGGCTGATCGTCTTTGTGAATCCAAGCAGCCTCGTTAATTGAACTTGCCTAGTTGCTTCCAATATCTCTATCTCAGTCTGTTGGGTGCTGGCCCCCTCTGAGGACATGGTCAACAGTTTCATTCTCCTTCAGACAGCATCTGCACTTCGGGTTGTCTACGACACCGATCTTATGAAAATTGCCCCTCAGGTGACAATGTTCTGTCAATAATCCCACCACAACTCGCATCTCTTTCCTTTCTAAGGAGAGATGCTCCTTAATAAGCTGTACTATAGGTCCACTTATATGTTCCTTCGCACACCTTATTCCATGAGCCCTTTTCCACGATTCAACAAATTTGTTTCCCAGCAACAATTTTAATTTTCTTTTACTAATGACAATTGGGACAGGTAGAATTGATTGGGGTCCATATGGTTTAGTTGCAGAGCCAAACTGTGCTAGACGGTCCGTTTCATCATTTCCGCGTACACCCGAGTAACCCGGAATCCACACGAGTCTGATTGTGCAGCCATTCCTTGTCAAACTGTTCAGTACATTCTTGTACTCAGACACTAGTAGCGAAGTTAAAACACTGGATTTCAGTACTATTAACGCAACTTACTGTATGAGCATATGTTAATTACCCTTTTCTTGTTTATGTCCCTTTCACAGAAATGAGCACACTGCAGAATAGCATAAATTTCCGCTGTAAGGATCTTCGCACATTGTCCGAGAGAGTAGAACTCTCTGACTCCCGTTATCCTGCCGAACACCCCGACTCCAGCTCTTTCATCCTGTCCAGATCCATCTGTATACCATCAGAATCCATTTCTCGGAAGATTTTGCTCTCCCTCCCAATCCTCTTTACTTGGCGGAAATATCTCCAAAGTGTGGTTGGGTTTAAAAGCGGCGCTGTGTAATCTGTCTACATGAGGAGAGATGGATACCTCTTCACGATACTTTCCCAGATACCTGAGTCACCGCCTGTTCCAATTCTGAGATGCCTTAGGCAACTGAGACGATACACTGTTCAGGGTCTAGTTCTCTAAATATCTTTCGTCTCTTCTCTCTAAGTGGAGAGGAGGCAGATTCATCAGGACTTCTAAAGTCCTAGAAGAGGCAATCCTCATCCTACTCAATATTCCCACACAAGCCATTCTTTGAATTGGTCAAGTTGTTATTATTATATTAGCTCTCATATGCACGCAAAATCTCGTTTACAAGCGCAGAAAGCACATATGGTCTTCTTAGTTCGAACCTCAATATGATTATTCCAACTCAGTCGTGAGTCCAGAATTAATTACAGGTATTTCACTATCACCCTGTATTGAAAAGCCCTTCCTGACAATGTAATTGTTGGAAGTCTCCCAATTTTCCTCTTTTTTGTAAAGAGTACCACTTCGGCCTGGTCCGGGTTTATTCCAAGTCCTTCGCCGTGGCATCATCATTGTTCCTCCAGGTCCCGGATATCACCAGGGCACAAAATGATCAGGTCATCGGAGTGACCTTAAAATTATCTTTAGGGTGATCCTGAAGATCAAAACAACTGTCGCCATAGAATCTCTTTTCGTTTAACAAAAACAGCTTGACCTTGTAAGGTAATATACACACTTAATAGTAGCTTTATGTGCAATGAACGAACAGCTTAACTTCAAAGAACCATATCATTAAAATATGCGTTTTTAGAACCTAACATCAATTGATACTTTAGGGCTTTTTATGCATCAAGGATTACTAGAATTACAAGTTTCAGAGGATTTATCCCAGAGCCATTTTTCATAAGGAATACACCAGGTCCTTTACCAAACATAGAGCCTAACAAAAGAAAAGAGACAATACTTCTTTGGGAATTTTGCAATTTTCATCAGACTTCAGCTTTTTAGAATTATTAAGTTTGAGCTTGTAAGTCAGCTAATTAGTTATACTGTTACAATCCCTTTTATGCGGCTACTGTGAAAGAAGATGAGTTATAGCAGCAAAATTATTATTTAAGTTAATTTTGGTACAAGGCTATAACGTGTGAATTCACAATTAATATGTCTAGTATTATAAATATGATCTTTTTTGTATTTCTCAAAAAACTTGAAATGGTGAAAAATATAACAAACTGTAAACTTCAATTGCAATGAGAATATAATTGCCCCTAGACGTGCCGCGATAAGTCTCACCCCACCTGAGACGGGTAAGAATGCGTAGAGTATATTTCTAAATAACGAGTTTTTAACTCGCTGAAAATCTTTAGACAAACCCAGATACATTATTCCATATCTTAGTCTGTAGTAAAAAATGTCGAACAAGACAAATTAACACTGTTATCGCAAATAAAAATATATTATTATTTGATTTAAAATTAACAGAAATTAGAAATATTATTTCAAATAACGTTAAGCCATTTTCTTTTACTTCAAAACGATGTAAGCTCGTTGAGTCCGCGGAGTCTTCCCGGAGGCAAAAGAAGTTTGTGATACTATTATTTGTCAAGCAAAAGAACGCTTTACAGGTCAATTGGTAGTAGGCAGTCTTTTTTTTTCGGAACAATATGTCGAATGTAGTACATGTTTTCTCAAACAAAAATTTAAGGATAAGATAAAATTCACCCCTTTTTTATCGAAAAAAACTCCATACAGAACTGACCTTTATATATGAAACTGAAGAATTTAGATCAATTTCGGTATTTCATGTAGTTTATGACTATCTTTTGAGCTAAGTGAGACAATCAGAGAAGTTCTAAAATTTGTAAACGTTTTAATTACTATTGCGATAGCTCTGGCTGAAGCAGAACGGTGCTTTTCTGCCCTCAAATGGATAAAAACGTTTTTACGGAATACCATAACCCCAAAAAGACTTTCTGCTTTGGCAATGCTTTCTATAGAAAGGGATCTTATCGAAAGCATGTCTGATTTAAATCAGCGGGTTATTGATAAATTTGATAAAGTCAAAAATCGGCGTATGGATTTTCTTTAAAAATAATTCACACAGAAGTTATACGTGCATTTTGTTTTGACTGTTATATTTTTCACATTTACTACCTTCTTTATGTTTAGTTATTTACAATACTCTGCTTTGTTTCATACTAATTCAATTTTTAAAGAATTTTATTTTTTCATCCACCTATGGTAGGTTTTATACATATCTATGTTTTTAATGAAGCATTGGAATTGCAACCTATACTTTTGTTTGCATCAGCCGCCACTGAGCTTGAGTCTATAATCTCTTGAGTATAGAGATAGCGAAATATTTACTCTGAATTCGAAGTTCTTGGGTAAGGATTTCGCCTCCACAACGTCTCCCCTTGGATCCGCCCTTGATTTCGGCTACCTTGAACAATATCTAAGCGACATAACTTAAATATTCTGTAAATTGCATTCAAGTTGTCTCTGTCATTACTAAGGATAAATTTTGTTCGCCTTTGATGTTTTATGTAAAACGTCATATTCGTTAGCATAGAAGTATCTACAGCTAAAAACGTTTATATACCGCTTCAGGGCATACGTTAAAAGCCTCATCTATTTATTTTCTTTTATCTGTGTTCAAAAATAAATATGAAATATAGGGCTTGTTATGATGTGCACGCTGGAAAGATTATCAAGTTAAAAAGTTTACTTAGTAACATATTTCAAAAAAGGCAATCATGTGTAAAATTGTATTACCCTTTAAGCTGGTATATGTAATTATTTTACGGATTTAAATAACTTATTATAAGGGTTTATGCATATTATAATAGGTTTTATATTAACGATAAAATAATAAAATAACTTAATATTGAATCTGACATTTGATAGATCTATGAATAAGAAACTGTTTAACGTATAAAGTGGTTACTAGAGGTACATAATCAATTAACTTTTTTTGTAATTTTTTTTAAATGTTATTCAATGGTAATTTACACACTCTTATTAAAAAGATAAAGACAAAAGACTTGCAGTAGTCAAATAACAGAGCAATACTTGAATAGGTACATTGGATAGGAATAGCTACTTCCTGTGGATTTTGGGTGGCTGAATTCGAATTCGACCTTAGAATTGGTCCATTACTTCAGGTTTTTTAATATCCTAATCTAAAAGTGCAAAAAACGCAGTTTTGGCATATATTTGAGGTTATGTATCATCGTGACATTTTTTTCCTTCAAAACCTATACATAATATCTTAAAGCATGTTTGCTCAAATACCTTTTTTTTCCTTGAGATATTCGATTTTGAAAATTTCAAGTTGCATGGATCTTTCAAGTTTTGGAAACCTTCATCTTTCGTGACTGATAAGCTTTTCATCTTAATCGACAATTTTAATGACAACCATGGATGTTTTAAGGCTGTCAAAGCATCGCTCAATCCAAATTTATCATTAATTTTGGAAAATAAAATTGTTTAAACAATTTCTTTAAACAAATTTTTGCAAAATTCATTATTTTCTTAAATAAATGTCACCATTGCATTTTACAAAAATAAATACATTCAAAGGAGTCGCTACCTTTATTACAATATAGTTATCAATAAAGTATTAAATGGGAAATTTTGCAGTTTAAATATAAACTTTTTAACGATATGTATTTGTAGACTTTGTTTATATATATATATATATATATATATATATATATATATATATATATATATATATATATATATATATATATATTTACACTTTTTTTACACTACCCAAGAACAGGTAATCGTTCTGGGAGCGAAGGTAACAGTTCTTGAAAATTATTATGTTATTAAATGAAAAACAGATAAAAATGGAGATTATGACTTAAATTAGTCATAATTCTTAAAGCGTAATGTAATTTAGAACTCAAGAAACGCGAACTTGACACCCAGTTGGACAACATTCAGGACAGTGACCAAAAAATATCCGACTGAGAAGAATGAACAGTGGGGGACCGATTTCCATTATTTTCTAGTTGTAGTAGTATCTCAGTCGGATATTTTTTCGTCACAATTAAATTTGCTATTTGCAAAGCCCTCTAACGATTATTAAAAAATCATTAAGGGTGTATATTCAAAATTCACAAAACTATATTTTAGAAACACAAAGTCTACAAATACATATTGTTAAAAAGTTTATATTTTACCTGCAAAATTTTTCATTTAATACTTTATTGATAACAAACTATACTGTAATAACGGTAGCGACTCCTTTGAATGTATATATTTTTGTAAAATGCAATGGTGACATTTATTTAAGAAAATAATTAATTTTATTTTCCAAAATTAATGATAAATTTGGATTAAGCGATGCTTTGACAGCCTTAAAACATCCATGGTTGTCATTAAAATTGTCGATTAAGAAGAAAAGCTTATCAGTCACGAAAGATGAAGGTTTCGAAAACTTGAAAGATCCATGCAACTTGAAATTTTCAAAATCGAATATCTCAAGGAAAAAAAAAGGTATTTGAGCAAACATGCTTTAAGATACTATGTATAGGTTTTGAAGGAAAAAAATGTCACGATGATACATAACCTCAAATATATGCCAGAACCGAGTTTCTTGCACTTTTAGATTAGGATATTCAAAAACCTGATGTAATGGAGCAATTCTAAGGTCGGATTTGAATTCAGCCACCCAAAATCTACAAGAAGTAGCTTTTCCTATCCAATGTGCATATTTCACGTCGTGCTCTGTTATTTATGTTTTTAATAACAGTTTGTAAATTACCATTGTATAACATTTTAAAAAATTACAATAAAAGAGACGATGGCCATATATATATACATATATATATATATATATATATATATATATATATATATATATATATATATATATATATATATATATATTGTTACGAACTTTATAGCGTTGCACATTTCATAATATTAGTTTGTGTTTGCAGTTCATAGGGTTTTAGATATATTTTCTACAAGTTTATAATTTATTTAAGTAATTTTACCTTTGTTAATTTCCTCAGGAGACGACTATGAAAGAAGGTCTGGAACTTTTTAGAGAATTCGATTTCCTTATTTTTAGTATGGAACGCCTATGATGGAAGGTCTAGAAATCGCCGGATTATTCCTTTTTCTTAGTTTTATCACACCACGTAGTATGGAAATCCTTCTAGAGAATTAGGGAATCTTCCGGCATCGACCAAAAGGGTATATAAAGGGTCCAGATCTGCTTTCTCGGTCAGTATATTCTGAGAGTTTGTCGACGCAAGTTGAACTAATTTGACAAGTGTCAAAAGTAAGGTTGACAATAAAAAGTGATTATAATAATACAGTGTGTGTAGTTTGTTCGAAGACCGGACGTCCGGAACAAATTATATATATATATATATATATATATATATATATATATATATATATATATATATATACATTTATATATATATATATATATATATATATATATATATATATATATATATATATATATATATAAATTTATACACACACACGTTAGGCATATATAATAATCCTTAATTTTGTCCTAATTTCCATTTTACCCGTTATATAGAACTTTTTAATCAACTTTTACAACAAAAAGAGAGCTTTATTTTCCGCTATGAAACAATATGATCGTCAGGGGATTGGAATATTAAAAATAAATATTCCACTCTTGCAGTACGGTATAAATAGAACCTGCAATTCTGAAGCTCTTTTTTGTTCGAGATATACCGCATTTTTCTGTCGAAAATGCGTTTTATTTAGTTCGAGGATTTGTCCTCTATATTTTCTTTTGTACGAGTAATAGTTTTGAAAAAATAATAAGACAAAAGTGCCTAGGTTTGAATGGAAAAATTAAAAGAATGGGAAGATTAGGTTTTAGGATTTTACTGGAATTGCTAAATTATAAAAGTAATCTGAAATAACCGAAAAATTATATGAACTCAAATATAGAAAGCTTATTACTTCGTGATATCACTAAAAACAATATAGTAACGCAGAGAGCTTGGAGATTCAAAATACCATAGAATAACTGTACAAAGACATTTACGAAACCGAACGAGTAGAAAATACACATTATAAATTTGTAGCAGACGATTTTAATGTCAAAGTAGGTAAAAAAATCAAGATAATATTCCATATAGAGGTAAATTCGGTCACAGTGTTGCTAATGAAAGACGAAAAAGACTGATAAATAACACTGAACAACAGCCAAAAGTATCTTAAATAAAATCGACTAAATCTTACCATTTTTGGTGTGCTAAAACTAAACTTATTAGTTCAAGTTTTAGAGATACGTAATGTCATATTTCCCTTTATATTAAAAATGTAACTGTAAGAATGCACGTGGTATATTACTTGTATTGCTATAACGATAAAAAGGTACCACGTTGCCAAATCTACGTTGTCCTTAAGGAAATTTTGTAGAACTTGGCAACATCACATGAGGCATCTTCAGAGATGACCACCTATGTACAAAGTCCCAACCCCCTAGAGTTTAAAATAAGGAAAATAGCCATTTAAACTCATGTAAATCGACTGTTATGTATGTAGAAGCCGTATTTGTGCATATAAGCAGCTTCAAAGGGGAGAGGTTAGTCAGTCGAAGTAAGTGAGTCCAATCGAATAGTTGAGATTGTAAGATGTCTCAAAAGTGTGTAAACAATCCAGGTCACTCCTGTTATGTTTGTGGCGAAGTGACTTTTGCGTCTCAGAAGCGGTCTATTACCCCATTGCTAAAAAAGGCATATCAGTTTTACTTCGGTTGCAATATTGGAGATCAAGACAACCAGTGGGCGCCACATATCTGCTGTAATCCATGAGCTTCAAGTTTTAGAAAGTGGTTAAATAGTAAACAACAATTTATGCGGTTTGCTGTCCCAATGATCTGGAGAGAGCCTTCAAATCATTAACATGATTCATCAATCATATTAATGATTGTCATTTCTGCATCACTCCTCGAGTTGGGCAAGGCACAGGTATATCCAAGAAGAACAGTCGGTATTCAACTATTCAAATATACCAACTGCTATGAGACCTGTGCCTCATAGTGACGAAATTCCTATTTCAAAACCCCCAAAAACATTCACTTACGAATCAGATAATAATGATACAACGATTTCTCAAGAAGAAGATATACCATCAACATCAAGGCCCCACCACCGCCCAGAACGTTATACCGCCAACCGCACAAAATAACCTAATCAGAATTACACGATCTTGTGAGAGACTAAGAACTTCCGAAAAGTAAAATAGAGCTATTAGGATCAAGATTGCTCCAGTGGAACTTATTAGAAGATGATGTTTCCATATGTATTGTTCGTAAAAGCCATAAAGGCCTAGCACCATT
Source organism: Diaprepes abbreviatus (assembly GCA_034092305.1). NCBI lineage: Eukaryota > Metazoa > Arthropoda > Insecta > Coleoptera > Curculionidae > Diaprepes > Diaprepes abbreviatus. Next base: position 14,784,343 of record JASJET010000139.1, read on the forward strand.
TTTTAAATGGAAAAGAACTTGGTTTTCTACAATAACATTAGCGGTTTATTGGCGGCTTTATATATAAACTACAAGCCAGAGAAATGAAGATTATTTATAGACAGTTCAACATTGAGTTTTAAAGCACCACTATTGCATATAGGAAATATTTTACCGTCTATTTCTGTTGAATATGCAGTTCAAATGAAAGAATCATACGACAATATGAAGTTTCTATTGAAAAGCATAAAATACGATGATCATCAATTGCGACTTAAAGGTGATTGTATGCTTCTATCAGAATATATCAACAATGGAGAAAAGGTACCAGGGAAAATATAATGCTTCCATGCTTGCCCACTACTGTTGGACTCTCATTGGAGATGCTGCAGAAATAATTCATAAAAGAAAAGCAAAAAGAGAGGATATTTAGTGCCTCTACAAGTGTAAAATATCAATTTTTTATCATTTTGTTAAAAATAAAATAAAAATAACTTGTTCTTGAAAATTGCAACTAAGTTTTTAATTTCATTGTCATTTTTGTGTTTAGCGCCCCAAAAATTAACAAAAAAAAAATGCACTTTTCATACTAGATACAACAAATAAACTAAAATCTGTTGCGCAGTTTAATCATTACGACCGATAACGCTACTGTATGAGCACCTTCTTCCCCAAACCTTAAAAGACATAAAAAAGTCCTGACTTAATAACTAGAAATGATATTGATTACATATTAGAAACTAGACAATATATTATAAATGACATGTACATTTTAAATCACTTTGATACATGTAATGATCCTAGCTTACAAACAACAATAGTGAAAAGGGATATTAAAACTGAAAGAAATAAAATAATAGAAAAAAAAAAGACATATTAAAAGCGAACCAAGTATGGTATCGAATGGAACTCAACAAGAAGCTAAGTAAAAGAAGGAATCGAAAGAAATTAAATATTGAACATATGTAATCCATAAAAAGAAAGATTTGATGAATATAATGCACCCGTCTTTCCCCCCGCCTTTCTTCAAAGGTATCATTGTACTCGATTGGGTGCAGCTGTGGCGATCTTCAGAGCAATGAACAGTGAAAGCGTAAACTCAAGATATAGAAATTTGCTAAAGAATGTATATATAAATACCAAATGCTTATAAATATTACCGGAAATCTGACACTGAAAAATTTAGCAATAAATTGAGGTGTGGTATTGACAGTAACGGGAACGCTGGGAAATGTATTTAAAAATACGAAAATTCCGATAAGTTTAGAATATCTGGATATTCTATGTAATGGCGTATGGTATGGAGACAGCATCAGTAACAGTCAATTCTCCCAATGAACTCCAAGGAACGCAACAACTATAGAACGTAAAATACTACGTATCAGTGTAAAAAAGTTTGTTACAAACAAATAAATAAGAGAGAGAACAAAGGTAGATCATATTATCACAATAGCAAAAAAGAAGTGACGCTTAAAGATATCGCGCATCAAGAGCAGTATCGGTGGACAAGACGTATAGTAGAATCGAGATCCTGTTCTTTTTTTTTGCTAGATGATCCAATTTTATTGTATTGGCTTCCTTATTCATTTGCTCAAAGGACCAATGTTAGTGTATTTACTTTCTTTTTTTCTTTTGCTCGAAGGACCAATGATCCGACTCGGAGGACCGATGGTCGGACACGAAGGACCAATTTTAGTTTTACTAGCCAATGTTGACAGCAACCTTCTATATGTATGTATAATAGAGTGGTTGTACTAACTAATGTCACTATGGATATATCAAACAACGGAAAGTCATAGATTTTGTGACGAGAAAGTAACTTTGCTGATTGTTAAATCGAAAGGTGCTTTAGCAAAAATAAAGACCAAATTGTCCCGACTAGAATGTTGCGGGGCGATATTATGATCAAAAATAGTAAAGTAGACACTTTCTGCACTGTCATGTCAGCAAGCTATGATATATGCTTGGGCAGACTCATATGTAGCAAATAAGGTTTTAGATTAACACTCTTGTACCGAGTTAGCACCGGCATCACGTAAGGACGAAAGATAATCCGCCTGATGCAATTTCTAGAAGAATGGAACCCTCTAAGCTTAACAACCAACAATATTTAACCAAGGCATTGAAGCAATAAATGCTTGACTTAATAAAATACAAAAATTATTGATTTCTTTACAAGACAGTCTGGAAAATATTTCGATCTATTGTGAAGGAACAGTTAATAACTGGAACTGTTTGTTTAAATATATTTGTTAGAGTTCATCTTTTTTATTGCTTACATTACAGTAATAATCTCTGCATTAATCATTTCATGTTCAAACAAGGCAAAATTTTTTTTTCGTTAAATTAACACTAATAATCTATGCATAAATTACAAAACACTTTTTATATTTTTTTATACCACCATATGACATTTCAATTAGAATTACCATATTAAAAATAGTTATGGTATTTTTATTATTATTTGATTAAAACACTTGCGAAAAATAAAATTCTGTTAAGTGCCTATAACTAGCATACTTAAATTATATGATTATTTAATTATGTAAATGGTTCTTTTTAAACACTACTTAATAAACTCAAATAGTGGAATAGGAACTTTTGCCGCAATTTAAAACACAGACAACCATTTTAGTATTAATAAAGCTGCACTGCGGTCGTTTAAAATGAAAAGTTAAAATAAAATTATTAACCAAACGCGCTACAACTTTACCAAAACTTGGACGTTCCTATCTCTCGTAATTACCGCTTCAGGTGGTTCTTAGAATTAAAACAATCATCTTTTGTATTATTACATTTGCAACATTACACCCGTACTTAAGAGTTCTGCAAGTTTCTTACAGTTATTATTTCCGTTTTACTTTTAAAATGAATCATTTACATTTTTAGCTGTGTTTTAATTGGCTTGAAGAATATTTAGATGTCTTAATTAGTAAGCAAGTCTTTTAATGACTATAAAAGAAGGGGATTGTCTTAAGTAATTTGTAGAGGAAGATTGTATAACATACAAATATGCAAAAATACAATTGAATTGGTTGGTTGGACAACAGAGGTCCAAATTTTTTTTACATAAAGCTAGTGTTACATTATCTCTCCCAGATACATATTTTCGTGTTAATGAGCATTTTAGCACTAAGTTTTGGCATGATGAAAAATTGGTCATCAAGAAAACTTCTATAAATTACACCTTAGAAGACTCTACACCTGGAAGATGGACAGGAAAATATTGTACGCAACCAAATTAATTTTATTTTGATCAATAAAAGATATCAGAATAGCATTACACGTGTTGCCGCCTACCCAGGAGCTCAGATCATAACCCTCTTGTAGCGAACTTCTATTTTCGATGTGAACTACTATCAAAAGAACGTAGATCCCGAAAATATGATATTCAGGCATTAAAACAACCCGTAGTGCAGAAAAGCATGAAGACTACATTGGACAGGCTTTGTCAAGAAAATAACCCTGGTCAAGAAGTTGCAGCTGATAAGATCTAGATTAAGCTAAAAACAAACTTCCAATCAGCTACTGAAACTGTTCCTAATTGACCGAAACCAGAAAAAATTAAACACTGGATGACCGACGAAATATTGAACTTGATGGCTAAACGTCGGATTGTTAAAAACCAGCCTGATAAATATAAGGAATTGAATCGCACTGTCAAAGGAAAGATAAGGGAAGCTAAGGAAAAGTGGACTCAGGAACAATGTGACGAGGCTGAAAGACGTCATCAGCTGCACGACTCCTTTAATTTCCATAGAAAAATCAAGGATATAACTGGAACAAATTGAATAACAGCATTGCCGTCAATAAGAAATAGACAACGAAGAGCGATATTGGATACCAATGAATTAAAGGAAACTTGGAAGAACTATGCGGAGACTTTGTTCAGTGATTAACGAACAGATGCCCTGATGAATGACACTGAAAACATGAGTGGTCTAAAAAATAGTTTAACATTCCTAGATTTTTAACGCAGATCTTAGAAAGGTCAGCGTTTTTAATAAACACCTGCATCCATCAGGATAAATAAAAATTGTTAATATAATAATGTTACGAATTGTTTATTGCAATTTTGTAAAGTCAGCATTTTTACAGATAAAAACGGGTATTTTTACACATAAAATCGTCTAAATTTTTGCCAATATATTAAATTATACAGGGTGATTCGAAAGAAGTTGTGCAACAATCGATTTTGATTTTTTAAATAGTAATATCCAATTTTTTGTTCACTTTTAGACTCCCTTTAACAATCTGAACATTTTTTCTATTACGTGTCTTATACCTTAATGTAATTGTGTGCAATTTATCGACCACTAAAACTCGAAATGAATTACAATAATTATTTACCATCATAAGGGATTCAGTGACTTGTTCCTATGTCACAATTTGTCACAACACGCAGTAGAAGTTCGCGCCTTTCTTAATGATGTTTTAGCAAAGAGGTGAATTAGATGAAAGAGATCTATTGAGTGGTTATCGAGGTCTTCAGACTTAAACCCTCTTGATTTCTTTTTGTGTTTACGGTGCAGTTTCCAAAACTAAGCCAATTATCGTAGAAGACTTAAAGAATCGAATTATTCAAGAAATACGATTAATTACTATAAAAGTTGTGGTAAATGTTCAGAATGAATTTAAAAATCGCTTAGGTTACTGACAGTTAACCAATGGGAGGCATTTTCAACATCTGTTTTCCCACAAGATGAAGCGCCGCCTCACTACGCTTCCCCGGCACGACAATTTGGAAGTTCTAAAAGTTCAAATACGCCAGGATGTACAAAACATAACCGCAGATGTCATCGACAATATTCAAAAAGAATTTATTTATCGACTTGGCTATTGTCAGATTGTTAACGCGACCCAGTTTAAACATAGAATTTAGATGGTATTTTTTTTTATTTTAAAGTTTTACAGTAATTTTGCTGGACAATTTCGACCTTTACCTTATCATATGTTAAAAATGTGCCCGGATTCTGAAATAAAAATAGTGACGACGTCACGGCTCCTTCTTGAGTTATCTCGTACAATTCGTATTACTCAAAAAACTCGAAACTAAAAATAAAATTCAACGGGTCGGAGTGTTTTTCCATTTAGTTTGAATTGAATTTATCCGCTACTGTACGAAATCACTGTTATATATATATATATATATAAAATACGTTATGTTGGATATTCTCACAGGTGTCATCTGTAATCGATGATTTTCGGGCATCCCGTGTATGTGCTGAGTCCCTCTCAGGACTATAAGGCAGCTGACGTTTCGATGAAATATCATTTACTATTACTGTACGGCGTCTACGAGCGAACTGACGCCTGCGACTCGGATGTTGTCGGTCCCGTGTGTACGTCGGACGCGTTCGTTTTCTGAATGGTTCTCGCCAATCAGATTGAGAGAACTGCTGCAAGTCATCGGCCCTGTTGCCAGTGTTTGGGGTTGTACTGCCGAGTTGTAATTTGTTTCGTTGCTAAGTGCTATTTGTTGATGTTTTGTAAGTAGATTTTTCCAAGATTAGGCACTCGCTGGCTATCATCTCTGCTATTTAAGTTGCTGGGCATATTGGCAATTTCGTTGACTTCCCTTATAACTCTTATGGACAAGTTTTCCCATCTCGATTGCCTTTTTGTTCCTGAGAAATTATGTCCTCTGTTTAACCAGTGTTAGGCCAGTGCAGAAAAAGTTGTTTTTTGCTTAATAGCGGTTATATGTTCATTTCTTCTGGCGCTTATTTTACGGTTATTTTGGCCTACGTAAGATGAACTGCATTCTCCGCAAGGAATTTCGTACACTCCTTTGTTTTCTAGAGTAACTATTTTTTTAGGTGTTGGCCAGAGATCTTCTACTTTACGCTTTGTGGTGAAAATGGTTTCAATGTTGGGTACGCTGAGAATTTTGCGATTTTGTCTGTGGTGCCTCTAACTTAAGGAATAAAAGCTTTGGAGCTATTCTTTTGGTTTTCGCGATTTTTCGGGACAAAGCGTTTGTTTTTAAAGCCTCGTCTATATGTTTTTTTATAACCGTTTTTTGTTAGGGCGTCTTGCAGTATGTTCATCTCTTTGTGGAAATTTTCTTGATCTGTAAGGGACTGCGATCAAAACTCAAGCACATATACGGGATGCCCGAAAATCTTATATATATATAAATATATATATATATATATATATATATATATATATATATATATATATATATGCTTTTGTTATAGGCAGTATCAAAAATTATAAATTTATTGGAAAAAAAATAATATGCTGGAGTCTAGAAAAAGTTCTATAATTTTTTGGCTCGAAACTGTCTAAATCAGCCAGTTCTACGCGGCCAAGATCATCGACACCAAGCTGTATAAACCACATAATAAGGAGACAGCGAGTTCAACTGTAACTACTTTTTTATGAATCCAAGCTCCCAAAATCGCATACCCGAGTACAGAAAAACGTATTATCTTGGTCAAGCTAAAGTAACTGTACCTCGGGTATGTGCTTTTGGAAGTTTGGGTCAATAAAAAAATTATCTATGATGGACTCGATATCTCCCGCTTATATGGTTTAGATAGCCTGGGTTTTGATGCTTGCGTGTCTGTGGTCTTAGTGGCATGAAACTTACCGGTTCAGACAGATTCAAGATATAAAATAATTATACAGAATTGACCGATTTTTTTTGTTCTAAGTTAATACACCTGATATATATTTTTTTTAAATATAAATGTTCTCCAAAATTGGGTGCGCCTAAAATAGTTATTTTTAAGATTTAGCTCTGTACATTTACTTTTTACACGGTTATCAAAATCTCCTACATAGACTCAAATTTGTAACATGCTGAGTATTAAGTGTTTTATTTGAAATTGTCATATTTCTCAAAACCATTTAAAGAATTTCTTACCTTTCCAAGTACAATTTTAAAAAACAATTTATCTAAAGTATCTAAAGTTCTATCAAGTTTTTTACAAGAACGGAACATCTAATCTTTAGAAATCTAAACCACAATACCTATTTTTAAAAACGATTTCTCGACAAGAACCCTTCCTTCTCAAGAATTTCCTAAAATTTAAGTTCAGCTTTTTCTTCCAGTCTTACAGGCATAGGTAGGTAAAAGTGAAATTTTACTTTGGTACATTAGGAATCAATGTGGTTAAAACACATTTGATATTAAAATAAAGTTTCGGGACAAAAATTAAAAATATACATTATAACATTTCTGATAAAATTTAATGTGTGATTGTTGTGGAGAATGAAGCTTATACCAACACGTTAATAGCGCGAGAACTGCTTTTAATATGAGTTATGTTTTATGTAGGCAACATTACGAGAGATATTTTCATTTTGTCGGAAAATTATGATAATTTTGTACGATATAATGATCTAACCAAATATTACTGGGATGGAGGTCATTATACCTATAATTTCTTGGGAGTTTTCGGGCTCCACAAATTTCATTAATCTTCTTAAGTACGTTCTTTTAAAAGTCTGCGGCAGAACTGCGAAATTTATTAGTTTGTCATAACATATTAAATTGTTTTGAAATATTAGAACATTTTAAAGAGGTTGCTTTAATTCTATGATAACAAGATATATCATACTAGTATATTAATTATCCAACTATTTCTTAAAATTAGCTAAACAATTTGATTAACTTCGGTTTGGACTGTAATCAATTTTTGTCAGTAGACGATTATAAACAAAACATGTTTGTAAAGATGTTGACTCACGCAGTTTCGGCCATTTTATTTGAAATCTTCCCAAACAAAATTTATTATAGAAAGTAGAAATAAACTATTTTTTCAGAAATTATTAAAGTTTGCTAAAATTACTAAGTAATGTAAATAAAATATTCAACATTAATTAAGTTTATCCTCTACCCCCACGGAAAAAATTATTACATATTTTATTTAAGACCTTTATTATTTTTTCTAAAACACTTTTGCGGTTGTTAGTTCATATCTTTAATATTAATAAACAAATAAATTAAATTTTAAAGCTTTATGTCGAATTCAAGGGAGATTAAAGATGTAGTTTTATTTTGGGTAAAATTAGAAAGATCACCAACAAAAATAAAAGTTTACTTTAAGGTAACATAGTAACTGTTTAGTACTAGGCGTTTCCACCTCTAGTTTTAGTGATAGCCTGCAGCCCCTAGGTATGCTGCGCAAAAGATCTTAGAAGATTTCTTCCAGAATTCGATTCCATGCTTCTCGTGCAGTAATTTTTAATTCTGCAATTGAGCTGGATTTTGGGATTGTAAAATGTCTTTTGTATATTCTTTATGATTTACATCGGAACTGTGTATTCCTATATCTGGCTAGAACACTTAATCATGGCGAATGGAAGAGAATTATTAATCGAACATGCATATACATATATATATATATATATATATATATATATATATATATATATATATATATATATATATATATAGAGTGGTAAAAGAACTTCTTAGTGGAACATACTTAAGTGAATGAACATAAAATAAATATAAGTCGAAAATATTTTTTCTCCCTTACAGTACTAGTCTCTAAGATAAAGCCGGTTGTCATTCTTAACAACACCCGGTATATGGCGGATTTTAATATTTTTGTGGGTTTGTTGTATTATATATATATATATATATATATATATATATATATATATATATATATATATATATATATAATACTTCCAGAGGATGGTATCCAAGAGATAATTGAAACCATCAATAGTTATGACCCTTACATACAATTCACTATTGAAAAGGAAGATGAGAATCACTCAGTACCCATGTAGTTCAGGTAAATTCCTGAACCACAATTCATACCACAAACAGTCAATAAAAATGAATCTAATTAAACAAATTAAAAACAGGGTCCTAAAAACCGCAGATACATCCTTCCATAATAAATACTTAAATATCCCCTTACAGCTTTTCACAGACAATTCCTATCCCCCAGCTTTAATGAAAAAACTGCTGTTTAGCACGTCGTCATCATTGACAGAAACGATTAATGGTGATATAACAATTCATACTATTAACATGAATGATAACATAAATGTATCTAACAATGATCACCAATTTATAGCAGAAAAAGTTCTAACAAACACGGTTAAATTCATCTCGTTACCATATATTAGGGAGATAACACCCAAACTTTCAAGAATTTTCACAAAGATTGATAATATTAAAATTGCTAATAAATTTATACTTACAATAAGCTCTGTGCATTCAAAACTAAAAGACAAAACACCAATTGGTTTTCAATCCGATGTTGTTTACAGCATTCCTTGTGCGGATTGTGACAAAGTGTATATCGGTCAAACTTCACAATGACTTAAAAATATAATTACATTACACCGAAGTGATTGTATACAACATCCTGAAAGATGTGCACTTGCTGAACATGCTAACAATCATTTACACAATATGGATTATGGGTCAGTGAGGATACCTTCAACTCAGTCAGTCATTGCCAAGAGGCTTTTCTTAGAGATGACCTTTATCTCACAAAAACCGAATAGTTTAAATAAAAAAACTGATATTAAACATTTGAGTGAAATTTATTCTTATCTTTTATTTTTGGATAACTCTTTATCTAGCTCTACAAATATTACTAACAATAATGATCATAGTTTTCCTTAGATATTAACGATTTGATAATTCAGTATGGTTGACCAAACATTGCATAATTACCTTTAACTGCAATTTCAACCTAACAAAATACATTAATAGTTGACAGCCCTGCTGCCTCCTAATATAAAAGTAATTTTTTCAGTAATTTTTTTCATATTTTTTGGAAGGGAAAAAAAATTTTCATTTGTCTATCCTAATAACTTCAGCATGACTGACCATTTACTGTATAGTTAACCTTAAATGCAGTTCACCCGAACTAAACTTAATATTAATTGAATAAGGTTGGCATCCCTACTGACAGCTGACAAATTTCCTAACCTCATAACTTTCAAATTCATTTTACAGTTACAGGTGACTCGGGAAGGAACAAAATGGTTCCTCCTCTTTTGAACATTTTTATTTTAATTTAAATTTTAAAATAAATTTGATGTAATAATTTGTTGTGAATTGGTCTGTGACCGTAGTTTTTTACTCTCTTTTACCATTGTACTTTGTCATAAAACCATTTAACATCTTAGTGAACATCTTCAAATAAAGATGTAAATTATCAATACTATTAGGGAAAATTCATCTCACTAATTTCCCATTTTTTTTTGTAATTATTGTAGTCTCCCTGAAGATGAGAATGATACTAAAGATTTTCGAAAGCTTGGATTAACTTTAAAGAGTACTCTTTCACATGCTGCACACCCCAGTATTAACTAGTTTATCCTAACTAGTCAGCAACGACTATATATATATATATATATATATATATATATATATATATATATATATATATATATATATATATATATTGTTCCGGACGGCCGGTCTTCGAACAAACTACACACACTGTATTCTTATAATCACTTTTTATTGTCAACCTTACTTTTGACACTTGTCAAATAAATTCAACTTGCGTTGACAAACTCTCAGAATATACTGACTAAGAAAGTCGATCTGGACCCTTTATATACCCTTTTGGTTGATACCGGAAGATTCCCTAATTCTCTAGAAGGTTTTCCATACTACATGGGGTAATCAAAATAAGAAAAAGGAAATATCCGGCGATTTCTAGACCTTCTATCATAGGCGTTCCATGTTAAAAATAAGGAAATCGAATTCTCTAAAAAGTTCCAGACCTTCTTTCATAGTCGTCTCCTGAGGAAATTAACAAAGGTAAAATTACTTAAATTAATTATAAACTTGTAGAAAATATACCTAAAACCCTATGAACTGCAAACTCAAACTAATACTATGAAAGATAAAATGCTACAAAGTTCGTACATTAGAAAATATACCTAAAACCCTACAAACTACGAATACAAACTAATACTATGAAATATAAAACGCTACAAGGTTTATTACATTAGAAAATATACCTAAAACCCTACAAACTATGAACACAAACTAATACTAGGAAATGTACAATGCTATAAAGTTTGTAACATTGCCCCCCTTCCAAGCCTTGATCGTCCCGATCAACCTTCTTGATCTTGGTAATGGGCCAATCTGTCTAGATGCACGACTTTCATCTTCGCATGAGGGCTTTTCTGAATTCGGTACACCAGATCGTTTAGTCGAGTCACTACGTTGTACGGACCTTCCCATGACTTTTGAAGCTTTGGTGAACGCCCTTTGGTTCTTTTCGGATTGTACAACCAAACTCTTTCACCAACCATGAATCCACCAGTATTGGCCTTGAGGTCATAGCGGGTCTTCATTCTGTCGCTTTCTATTTGTAACTTTTGGCGGACTTCTTCGTGCAATACCTGAAGCTGCTTACTGAGTTGGTTGGTGTAGTCTTCCCAAGTTGCTTCACAATCAGGTGGACGTCCAGTAAGCAAATCGACTGGAAGACGTAATTCTTTTCCAAAAATTACGCTAGCAGGTGTTTTTCCAGTGGTTTCGTGAATGGCTGAACGATAGGCTAGTAAAAATGGCTGAATGCATTTATCCCAGTCATTTTGTTGTTCATTTACTTGTATTCTAATGTAATTCTCCAGTGTTCTATTAAATCTCTCAACCATTCCATCTGACTGTGGATGTAGGGGTGTTGTTCTAGTTTTATGGATTTTTAGAAGCTTGCAAAGGTTCGTAAAAACTTCGGATTCAAAGTTTCTGCCTTGATCAGAATGTATTTCTCCTGGCACCCCATATCTACAAATCCACTCTTCAAACAATATTTCGGCAACGGTGGTGGCTTCTTGATTTGGTATGGCATAGACTTCTGGCCATTTACTGAAGTAATCCATAGCTACCAAAATATAGCGATTCCCGGATTTACTAATAGGGAATGGTCCTGCTATGTCTATAGCAATTCTTTCAAAAGGTACTCCTACATTGTACTGCTTCATTTTACCATGGCTACGGGTCCTCGGTCCTTTACTGGCAGCACAGTCGGTACAAGTTTTGCACCAATCTTTTACATCTGCCCGACTCCCCAGCCAATAGAACCTCTCTCGAACTTTTTCAAGAGTTTTCATAACCCCTAAGTGTCCGCCACCTACACCATTATGTAAAGCTTGCAGTACTTCTGGAATTCTTTTGGTGGGTAAAACAATCTGGTATTTGTAGTCTTTGCCATCAGAGCTCTCCCAAACTCTATTTAAAAGACCATTGTGCATAGTCAAGGAATCCCATAAGGCCCAGTAACCTTTCACTTTTTGAGATTTTGACGAGATTTCTTGAAAAGTGGGTCGATTTGAATTAGTATTCTTTAATTTAATGATAAGGTTAAGATCTGGATCTTCTTGTTGTTCTTTGGAGATGATTTTGGGATCCCAATCCAAAGAGCATTGTAGTCGTGTCTTTCGGCAATAGAAATCGTCAGGATTTTCTCGCTCTTCGTGCCTGTTACAGTGCTTGCATTCTTCTGAACATGGTCTCCTTGACAAAGCGTCAGCATTTTTGTGATTCAAGCCTTTTCTATGTTCAATTTTAAAATCGTACTCTTGCAAGCGTTGTAACCATCGTGCTATTTGACCTTCAGGATTTTTAAATTGTAAAAGCCACTTTAATGATGCATGGTCTGTCCGCAGGAGAAATTTTTGGCCACATAGATATTTGTGAAAGTGTTCCACTGTCTTTATAATGGCGAGTAGTTCTTTTCTTGTCACACAGTAATTTCGCTCAGCTTTGCAGAGTACCTTGCTAAAATAAGCAATCACTTTTTCCTGGCCATTTTGTATCTGGGACAAAATTCCACCTATAGAGGAGTTACTAGCGTCAGTATCCACAACAAACATCTGATCGGGCTCAGGATATGACAGTATTGGAGGATTACAAAGTGCCTTCTTTAGTTCATTAAAAGCGGCTTCGCAGTCTGCGGACCATTCATAGTTGTTGCTAATTTCAGTCAGTCGATGTAAAGGTCTTGCAATATCGGCGAATCCTTTTATGAATCTTCTATAGTAAGTACAAAGACCTAAAAAACTTCTCAGTTCATGCTTATTTTTCGGTATTGGCCAACTTTGAATGGCTTCTGTCTTTTCTGGATCGGTTCGTACACCTGCTTCTGTGATTATATGTCCCAGGTATTTTACTTCTTTCTGGAAAAATTGACATTTCTTCGGACTGAGCTTTAATTGTGCACTTCTCAGTTTTTGAAATACATCTTCAACATTTCTCAGATGATCGTCAAATGTTTTTCCCAGAATTATGATGTCATCTAGATAGACTAGACATGTTTTCCACGTTAGTCCATGTAAGATTCGTTCCATTAAACGTTCAAAAGTGGCTGGGGCATTGCATAAACCAAATGGCATAACATTAAATTGCCATAACCCCATTCCAGTAGAAAAGGCGGACTTTTCTTTATCCTCTGGATGAAGCTGTACCTGCCAATAGCCACTTTTTAAGTCCAATGTGGAAAACCATTTTGATCCAGTTAAAGTATCTAGAGTATCATCAATACGAGGCAAAGGAAAACTGTCTTTCTTTGTGACGTCATTAAGCCGTCTAAAGTCAACACAGAATCTAGTTGAGCCATCTTTCTTCTTAACTAGTACAACTGGGGATGTCCAGGGACTTTGGGAAGGTTCTATAATGCGTTGATCCTGCATGTCTTTAAGCATCTTCTCAACCTCGTCACGTTTTGCTAATGGTAATCTCCTTGGAGCTTGTTTAATTGGAGTTGCTTCACCAGTATTTATTCTATGCTCGACTATATTGGTCCTTCCCAAGTCGCTATCTGATAATGAGAAAACATCCTGATTTCTTCTTAAAAGATTTTCTAGTCTAGCCACCTGAACTTGATTCAGTAAAGGTGTTGACGTACTAACCAGGTCTTGAAGTACTTTAGGTAGACTAGCAGGTAATTTTTCAGGTTGCAACGGGATACCGGTAACTATCACGTCGATAGGTTGACAGGTCGCAATCTTGTCACCTTTTCTCATCTGTTGAGGATAATCCTTCAAGTTTAGCATCTTGACAAATATATGATTTCCTTTATTCTGGATCAGTGTTCTAGCAGGAAGAATCCCTTTTGCATACAACGAGCAATCTTGACTTGGTTCAACTAAAACTATTTCGTCTTCTTCAGAACCATCAACCTTTACTTTTACTATACATTCTGAACTTGAGGGTAACATCGCATCTTCAAAAAGTACAACTTCCCGGATCGACACGTTACTATTTTTCGGTATATTCATAACAATTTCTTCATTTCTAGTTCGCAGTACTCGTTGAGGAAGATCAAGGACAAGCTTCTGGTGTTCCATGACATCTAGACCGAGTATTACTTCATCCAAAATATCAGCAACAATGACCATATGTTTGAAAGTGGTGCTTCCTAGGGTTATTTTGGCTTCATGTATCGCTTTCACAGGTATTACTTCCCCATTGGCGGTTTGCAAGACATAATGCTTCTCCGGAAAACCAATTTTACAATGAGCCAAGATGTTCGGCCTTACAATAGTGTGAGTAGAACCAGTGTCTAATACCATTTCACATTCCCGACCGCATACCTTTCCGGGTACTACCAAGCTGGAACCATTGTTTTGCAGCCGGGATACCTTAATTGTTATTGTTGGTGGGGCTTGGTAGCACCTAGCCAGCTTTCGCCCCTCTAAGCTGGCTACTGGAAGTTTTCCTGATTCTGATCACTATCAGGAGCAGTACTGCCAGTACAGCGGCTTTGTACATGCCCCTCTTGACCACATTTCCAACAACGAATTCTTTTTCTGCTATGGAAGGTTGTGTTTTTGTTATCCTGTGCCTTTTGTCTGTTTAAAAATTCCTGCATCTCCTTCATTAATTTCATAAAGAATTCCTCATTGGTATTGCGGTCATCCTGGGAAACACTGACTCTTCTTATGACTCTTGCTTGGTTCCTTGAGATCTGTTTGGCAGTCTCAAACTGAAGGGCATAAGCAAGAGCCTCGGATATACTCTTCAGTCTGGCCATTCTTAGTGTCTGACTTGTTTCTGGATCGCGCAAACCTTCAATAAAACTATTTACTGCTAACTCTTGCTTTATTTCTTCTGGGTATGTTGGGTAGGTCAAATTTATTAACCTCATTATATCCGCCTCATATTCTTGAAGACTTTCGTTATATTTTTGTCTTCTTCCTTGGAGTTGGGCTTTATAAACTTCTTGGAGGTGGGCTTCCCCATAGCGCATCTCCAGAAAACTAACAATGAACTTGTAATCATTTTGTTTTTCTTCCGGAATGTTACTTAGGACCTCCATAGCTTCACCCCGTAGTGCTAAAACAAGAGCACGTGCCTTTTCCGGTAAACTCCAGTTATTGCCGGTGGCGGCGGCTTCGAATTGACGGACATAGGTAAGCCAAGGTACCTTGCCGTCGAAGGTAGGTGGCTTCATCACACTAATTGTAGGAACACCATCTACCTTTATTACACCTGTACTGGCTACCTTCTCTATTTGCAAATGTAATTGCTGCACCTGTTTGTGCATTCCTGTCATCTCTTGTTGTACTTCGTCAAGTACGTCTTCTTTAATTTGTAGATGTAGTTGTTGCATCTGTTTCTGGAATCCCGTCATTTCATGTTGTACTTCGCAATGTACGTCTTCTCTAATTTTACTCATCTTCTGTTGCATTTCTTGTTCAATGCGCGTCATGTCCTCTTTCATTTCTTGTTTCATATCTTCTTGACTTGTTTTAAGTTCATGTCTCATGTCCTCTAGGCTTGTTCTTAGTTCTTGTTTTATGCTTTCTTGATTTTTCTGAATGTCCTCTCTCAGTTCTTGGTTCATGTTTTCCTGGCTTGTTTTCAGTGTCATCAATTCTTGTTTCATATCCTCCTGGCTTGTCTTTAATTCTTGTTTCATGTCATCTTGGCTTGTCTTTAATTCTTGTTTCATATCATCTTGGCTTGTCTTTATGTCCTGTATCATCATCAACATCTGATTTAAACTACTTTGAAGTTGTTCTTCCATTTTTGCTTTTTGTTTCCTAGTTTCCACTGGCATATAATTTCAGTTCACTTTTTTTTTTCTAATATTCTAACCTGAATTAACCTCTTCTGGATTTGATCCACTTCCGACACCAATTTGTTCCGGACGGCCGGTCTTCGAACAAACTACACACACTGTATTCTTATAATCACTTTTTATTGTCAACCTTACTTTTGACACTTGTCAAATAAATTCAACTTGCGTTGACAAACTCTCAGAATATACTGACTAAGAAAGTCGATCTGGACCCTTTATATACCCTTTTGGTTGATACCGGAAGATTCCCTAATTCTCTAGAAGGTTTTCCATACTACATGGGGTAATCAAAATAAGAAAAAGGAAATATCCGGCGATTTCTAGACCTTCTATCATAGGCGTTCCATGTTAAAAATAAGGAAATCGAATTCTCTAAAAAGTTCCAGACCTTCTTTCATAGTCGTCTCCTGAGGAAATTAACAAAGGTAAAATTACTTAAATTAATTATAAACTTGTAGAAAATATACCTAAAACCCTATGAACTGCAAACTCAAACTAATACTATGAAAGATAAAATGCTACAAAGTTCGTACATTAGAAAATATACCTAAAACCCTACAAACTACGAATACAAACTAATACTATGAAATATAAAACGCTACAAGGTTTATTACATTAGAAAATATACCTAAAACCCTACAAACTATGAACACAAACTAATACTAGGAAATGTACAATGCTATAAAGTTTGTAACAATACACACATATATATATATATATATATATATATATATATATATATATATATATATATATATATATATATATATATATATATATATACCGGAAGTAACCCAAGATCGTTATGACAGCGTCATCAAAAACCCCGTTATATAAATTTGCAGGATTCAAATCGCATTACTTACCGAAATATTCAAATGGACGGTCACAGTAATACACCCTGTATAGCAGCAATCAGATATCGGAATATTAAAGTGAACACCCTGTATGTGTGAAAAAAACACTTTTATATAGAAAAACTAAGATATCTAGATATAAGGTCGGTAACAGAGAGATGGTTGACTTATTATTGCACTTGTGAGTCTAGATCCTTTATTGTTAAATTAGACCAGTTTTAATAAAAGTCTGTACCTAAGTTATGGGATAGGTCTATTGTTAGTAAATTATTTTATTGTATATTTTGCGATTAAAACAAGAATACTTAGTATTTGTAGGTGTTAGTTTAAACCGGAAACAGAATGTGGACCGCATTAGCTAAAACATTTTGCTCGTAATGGTTATAAATTACTAAGTATTTTTCCTGTACTAGAACACACTACGGATTATAAATTGTTTTACATTTTTTTGGCGTAAACGTAGTAAAGATTATCTTGTTTTAGACATTTTTCCACTTTTTGGTAGATTTATCGGCGTACTTCATAAAAATAATTTTAGCTAGCATTAATTTTAATTGTTTACATATTTTTTTAATTGAAGTTACGTCTGCGATAAAATTATCAATAAGGAGGACAAAATAGAAATTTATTTATTTTTTGGATGTCAAATTCAATATCCTTATTTTTAAAGTTGTACGTAAAAAAAATTATAAATTATTAAATTTTTGATAGTAATTTTGTTTGTTTTTGTAGAACATGAATATAAATACACAGGCCAAGAAATTGCAAAAATTTTAGTGCTGGGTTACTAGTAACCTATAAAATTATAATAACTAGCGTTACGAGTTCTAAAATCGATAACTTTGCACTTATGAAGCATCATTTGAATGACGATAAATATTTGATACTTGACTGTTTTAGGGGCTTCCAGCTTTGGAACGGAGTTCATACACACATTTTACCTGATTATTCTCCGATCTTGCTTAAAAGTTTTTGTATATTTCTTAAAACGGATTTATACAGTGTGTTTCATTGTAACCGTTCTTTAGAATATCTGGGAAAACAATGAGATTTGAATCCTGCAAACTTGTATAATAGGGTTTTGCGTGACGCTCTCTTCAGATAAAGTAATAGGGATTTTGTGTGACTTCCGGTTATACCGGAAGTTGTATAGCTCACCCTGCATGATTTATTTGTATCCCTTCCTTCATTTCTTAAAGTTTTTTGCACTACTCTAGTCGCTTTTGAGGAAAAAATATATTTTTTCCAAATTTTGACCTTTTACAGGGCGTCGCCTAAAATTGAATATCGTCTCAAAAATAAAAAAGGGAAATTCGAAATTCCGGTTAGGGCTTTAGATATTATTGACCTTGATAATGAATTATTTGAAAATAACATTTGAATAACAGGGAAGCGGAAGTGCAAAAGTAACTAAACTTAATTTGCCCAAATATGATGCTATGTTGTTGATTCATTTAGTACATAGACAAAAATATTCCCTATCTGTCCATATAGAATGTCTCTATACCTAGCCTAGATCAGTTTTTTTTTATTCATGGCGAGTGCAACAGAATTATAAGTCGAACATGCAAAGTATTCAACAAAAGATATCCTAAATTAACACCAATAAATCGAAGAAAATTTTGAAACATTATGAAAAATCATCATCAAATCAGATAGTTAATAAAACTTCAAATAAAATTATCAGAAAAGAGTTAGAAATACTTCACATTAAAAATAATAATAAAAATTTTCTGACCTAAAAGAAATGACTAAATTTATAATAATTTATATGTTAATGTAAAATAATTAAACAAACCCGATGATAAGTTTCATCCACGACATACTTCTATTTCTAATTTCAACAGAATCGATCTCGAAACCAACATATATCATGTGTATTAGGTACGATTTGGACATGAACTATGAAGTAGTAATTGACTGCTATCAAGCAAACGGAGACGGATTACCTCGACTAGAAAAGGAATAAATGTTATGGTTTACTGACGGGTCCAAGATGAAAGAAATGGTTGGAGTGAGAGTATCAGTTTTGGGCTTGCCAAATCCATACGAGACACCCCTACTGTCTTTCAAGCAAAAATACATGCAATCCAAATCTGTACTGACGAGTGTCTCAATATAAATACTAAGAATATAGGCATATTATCAGATAGCCAAGAAGCGTTAAAATCTCTGAGGTCAACATCTATGAGTTTAAGTTGACTTGGGACTGCAGGTAAGCCCTAAAGCAATTGGCAAGGAACAACGAGGTAACCCAGATATGGATGCCAGGGCACAAAAGTATCAAGGAATATGATGAAGCGGACAACCTAGCAAAAGAAGGAGTAAAAACTCCTTTCGCCCGGAACCTTTCTATGGATTACCATATCAAGGAAGAGCTCTGGAGCTAAAAACAATAACAGATAAAATTAGGGTGGAATAAGACACTTGGTCTTAGATAAGCGAAAAAATTCATAAATCCATCTTTGATTTTTCTAATAAATTCAATTTTTAAATTATGTGAAGTACCTAGCCATTTAAAATCACTCTTGTTAGACCATTACAGCAAGGGACAAAAAAAATAATTAACTATAATCCAAAGAGTGTAATAAATAATTTTGTAAAGATATTTCATATATGTTTAAAAGATAAATTGATCTATTTTTGGAAATAAATACCATCCTGTCTAAATATCAATTTGGATTTTCTAGTGAATTAAATACCTCAAGTACAATTTTTGAGTTTACTAGGACGATAATACACAAACTTGAAAATAATAAAAAATATTTCGCTGTATTCCTGGATCTTGCCAGAGCCATAGACGACGCTGTGCTCCAGAACAAATTTTTTGAGGTTTTAAACTTCCATGGGGTTAGGGGTACTCTCATGAGTGTCTTTTAATGTTACTTGTCTCCTTAAAATTAAAATTTGGTTTGATTTTTTAAAGTTCACTTTAAAAGTCGGCAAGACTCATTACATTGCATTTTCTATAACAATATTAAATTGTCCAAACGTTAATCACATTGAAGCTTAAAAAATTTTACAAAAGGTTTACCTTATAGTAAATATTTAGATATAATTATTGATAAAAACTTAAAATACAATCAGCATATTTTAAAGTTAACAAGCACGGTCAGGAAATCAATTTATAAATTTTATGTTCCATGAAACATTTTTAATAGACAGCTTTTAATAAATATTTATAGAACGTTGATAGAATCTCTAATTAGATATTCAATAATAGTTTGGGGTGCTCTGTACCAAAACTTTTTGCAACAACGTAGTACAAAATAATTTTTTAAAGGTAATCCTATCAAAAGAAAGAATATATCCTACTATGTGACTTAATTCAGAACAAATTTTTCATATCCTTTCCTTGCATTTATCGTTTTCTTGTATTTATGTATGAGTTTTATTACATTTAGCACTATACCTAGAGGTCTTATTATAAGAGTTGGAAAAAACTTTAAATATGAAAGTTGTAGGTTTTCTTTCATATTATCTTTTAGATTTTAGTGACCCATCGTAAAATTGATAAAGAAAAGAAATTTTAATTTTTTATATGGAACACCCTGTATATTTTTTGCTAGAATAAAAGTTGTTTTCCTCCTCATTTCAAAAATGTACAAGTTAGTGTTCGGATTGGCGGTTATTTAAATATTTAGGTTTGATTTAATAATAAAATGATATAAAAAAAAACGAGGTGGTCTAGAAACTTTATTTTAATTTCATTATAACGTTCTAATATGGTTTCGAATACTTATTATACTGACTAATACACGTTTTTAAATTGACATAGAAAACGTTTAAAGATGGGTTATTCAGAAGAAAAAAAAATCAGCTAATTTGTAAATCTTTGTGTTTTTGGTTAAGCAATATTACTGTGCGTTCATTTTTCCCCTTAATATTTCTATGTTTTGGGTGCGCCAAATTGTTACAAAATTAGATTACTGTATTTTTGAACTGGAATATTCGCTAAATATTGTTCTCCATTATTTTCAATTAAATTTAAATATCGATCACCATTTAAATTTCCATTTAAAATAATTGACTCAATAATCTTATTTGCCAACATGCCACATCAAACGTGAATTGATTACCGACTCTGTATTTTTACTACCTGTATTTTGTGGGGGTTTTCATTTGCCCAGAAATATTTATTCTTTCTATTAAACATCCCAGACGTCGTGAATGAATGTTGCTTCATCTGTGAAAATAATTCCTGATCTTGTCTAATATGATGTACCATTTCTAAACAATATTGCAAACGCTGCATTATATTTTCTTCAGGAAATTTATAAGGATGATATTTATTAAACTGAAGTGTGGTGTAATTTTTATACCAAGATTTATTGAAATATGATGCGGGATCGGGAATAGATTTCTACAGATCTTCAAAAAATTACATCAACTAATAATATTTCGTTTTATAACACTAGAGTGAAAAATTACCTTGAAAATAGAGTAAAATATTCATTTTATCTTCTCCATTTCTAACTAGAGTTCTAATTTTTCTCCAAAGACTTTTCATTTCATTAAATTTTTTGACAGTGTTCATCTTACTGTACTTGTAGATGGTACTTGACGAAAAGGATATATATTACGGTACTCATGTTTTACTCTGGATATATTTTTATTATTCCAATAAAAAGGACTAATTATCTGATGTTTTTCTTCTTGCTATTAGTACATGTCAAAACGTGTATTAGTCTTGAAGATCTATTCAAAAAACACAACATGGTACAGAAAACAATTATTTGGCGTATTCTGTGAAAACGCGAGGACTTAGCTATTTAAAAGGTACATTTTGTGGTTAGGTAAAAAGTATAGCATTCTATTTAAATTAATCAAGTTATAACCACTTAAAGTTCTTATTTGATTAGTTATAATTTTTGGACACAATGTATAATATAGCAAGTTTATTATAATTGGAATATAAAATATGATTTATTGTTACACTTCACTGTAAATTTTGAATAAATAACTGAAATACTTCTTAAGTATTTGAAACATTAAAATTAGGTTATATTTTGTCAATATTCAAATTATTTAAAAACCCTTAAGGTTTAGGTACTTTAAAACCTTATTAAAATAGGCACTAATTTTGATCGAAGAATCCAAAGATTCAATATTATACAGGGGGTTTCATTAAAAAAAAATAACTTTGATGCTTTCAGAGCTTTTGGGACACCTGTATAATAGGAAAATAATTTTAAAAAGTAACTATATTAGACCCCCTATATCTTAAAAGTAAAACTTTCTGAAAGTCACGTGTTTTAGCCGTATTATTCCGTGGTATATACCGTGAATAACTCTGTATTTTCAATAAAATAAATAAATTTAAATATTTGCCTCTAACTTACTATAATTTCAATGGTTTTACTTTTTTTAATTCATTTTATTTTATTGTATTATGAAGGTATTATTTATTTTAATGGTTTGTTATGTTTAGTATTACCTAAAAGTACTAAAGAGGATTGTTCAAATGAAATAGTTGATCTTTATAAAGGGTGTTTTTTATAGAGGTATAGAACTTTAAGTTGGCAACACTTTTTTAACTGGCGACCATTTTGTCAGCTGTCAAGTGATTTATGTTTAGTTTGGTTTGACATTTCAACATGAATAGACTGACGCCTGAACAACGCTTCCAAATTGTGCAAATTTATTTTGAAAATCATGGTTCTGTTCGAAATACGTACCGCGCAGTACGTTCATTTTACGGTCAACATAATCGTCCATTAGAGCAATTAATTCGATTAACTGTGGAACGTTTTCGCACCACGTTTACTTTAAATGATAATACGCATCCACAGAGACGTCGTACAGTGCGTACAGAAGAAGTCATTGCTGCTGTAGAGCGTAGCGTAGAGGAAGACCCGAATCAGTCTATCCGCCATCGTGCCCAGGAATTGGATATGTGTCCATTCACTTTATGGAAGATTTTGCGGAAAGATCTTGGTTTGCGTGCTTACAAAATCCAACTCGTGCAAGAATTGAAGCCACACGATCACCTAGCAAGGCGTAGATTCGGTGAACGGGCCCAAAACAAGATTGCCGTTGATCCCGATTTTCATAAGCGAATTTTGTTTAGCGATGAAGCTCACTTTTGTTTGAATGGATACGTCAATAAACAAAACTGCCGTATTCGGAGTGATGATAATCCTCAAGTGTATGTTGAGACACCGTTACATCCAGGAAAACTGACTGTTTGGTATGATTTATGGGCTGGTGGAATCATTGGTCTGTACTTCTTTAAAAACGATGCTGGTCGCTATAGAGCCATGATTACTGACTTTTTCGTTCATCAATTGAACAACCATTATGTGCAGGAGCCGTGGTTTCAACAAGACGGTGCAACATGCCACATAGCTCGTGCCACAATTGATTTATTGAAGGAAACGTTTGGTAACCGCATAGTTTCACGTTTCGGAACCGTGAATTGGCCTCCAAGATCGTGCGACTTAACGCCGCTAGATTATTTTCTGTGGGGATATGTGAAGTCGCTAGTCTACGCCGATAAGCCCGAAACGATTGATCACTTGGAGGACAACATTCGCCGCGTTATTGCCGATATACGGCCACAAATGTTGGAAAAAGTCATCGAAAATTGGACCTCCAGATTAAACTACGTCCAAGCCAGCCGTGGCGGTCATATGCCCGAAGTCACATTTAAATTATAATGCCAGAAAATTATCTTTCGAATAAAGTAAATTTCATGTCAATTTAAAAATTCATCTTTGTTTTATTCCATTTAAAAGTTCTTTACCTCTATAAAAAACACCCTTTACAAACTAAATTCTGCAACATTATTTTATAGCATGTATAACAGTACAGGGAAATTAATTTGAATAGTTGTTTTGCGAAGAAAGGAAAAACGTGGCTTTATTAGTTTTATCTAACAACAAGACAATTAAAACCCCAAAGATAATAAAAATTTATATTCTTGTCTCTCGGAGACAAGCTTAGGGGTGACTTTAACATAACACATTTAAGTTAAGAAGAAAAATATTAAAAAAGTTATACTTTATTGATTCACGACATGGGCCAAACATTACAACCTGGGTTAAAACAAAGTTTAGTCATCAAATTAGCTTTATATTGTAAAAGCCGTCTTATACCGTCTATTTCAAAAATCGATCAATCAAAAAGTAATTAAAAGTTGGTAAGTCACATTATAATAATAAAACTTTAATTTTACGGTTGTCCGATCGAACCAGAAATTGTATAACGTATTATACCAAAGAAAAAATGGAGAACACATGCTATGTTCGGAATTTCCTCCGCATTACTTAAAACAATTTTCTTTTGAAGGTTACAAATGACTAGGCAATTTTTCTCGTGCAGTAAAAACGTTGAAGAATATAAATTGTCCCCTAAAAGAGTTATAACGCAGTAATAATAATTTAAGTTAATGGTACTTTTTCTTTTGTTCTTTTGTTTAAATTCATTTTAAAATAATCTCATCAGAAATATGATTGTGAAAAATAACCTAAGTTCTTATTCATCAGTTTGCTCAACAAAAAATTAATCTCGAATGAAGTTCAGAGTTTAAGTTCAATAACAAAAGCGAAAATAATACTTCGATAATAAATTCTGAAACTTTGGCCCGGACTCATAATCGATCCGTGAAAACTAATATCATGCAGAGGTGTTTTCTTTGTTGATTATTTCGTAACTGTAACCGTAATATAAAAGTTAAGTGTAATGACAGTACAGGGTGGATCATTTTGGATGATTTTATAAGCTATTGCGATCAGTTTCGGATTTACCGTTTTGGACATATAAATTTTTATGCCAAAAGTTACGTTTGCGGACCAAAACTCAACTATAAATTTTTTCTACAAGAAAACCTTTATTATTTAATTTGGGTTAGTTTTCTTATAGACAAAGATCGACTTTAGCGGTTTTTCTTTACGATATTTTGAAAATTATTAGCGCAGAGTGGTCAAAAAAAAGAAAAAGTCAATTTTTTCAAATAGAAAGCACCTCTTTTTATAATTTTACCATATTAAGCATTAAAAATAAAGGTAACTTTGTATAAGGTGGTCTATTCCAAAAATTTGTAGTTTTCAAAATATTGGCAATTAAATATTTCTCTGTTGTAAAAATGCTATACGGCCTTTAAGGCGAGGTGTGGCGAAAATAAAACAATCAAACCTTACAGAATTGTTACTATTTCTTGCCAGTTGATATTCATTAATAATTATTATGCTGGGACGATTAAATTAAATGCCCGAAGATTATTTAAAATTATTTATTATTTATGGAGAATGTGATAGAAATATTTCAAGAAAATGCGATATATTCGCGATCCGACATCCGCAGAAACAGAAATCAACACCACCAACTGGTAAAAGTATTATAGAAAATTTCAAGAACTTGGGATTCATAAAAGCAAAAGAAATAGAAACAAACCAATTATTAATAATGAACATATCTAAACTACAATTTTAGGATATTTTGCCGCATATCCGACCATAAGTACAAGGCCAGTGCCATTAGAGTTTGGATTATCTCAAACACCAGTTTTAAGGATTTAATGGAAACACATTTTTCATCCCTATGTATATTTCATAGTACATTTAAAAAGCACTGATTTTCCACGACGACTAGAGTTCTGACAATTTATTTTACTTCGGTCACAAGAAGATGCTGGTTTTTCTGGATAATATCATTTGGTCGGACAAAGTCAAATTCACAAAAAATGGATTGTTTAATCGACGCAATTCTCACTATTGGAGCGACTCAAACATATGTCCATTTAGAGAATTAAATTTTCAAGAGTCTTGACAGTTTAACGTGTATTGTGCTATAAGAAATGACAGCGACGTAGCCCTAGACTTCTACCAAAATAATCTGAATGGTAAGTTAGCCATTTTTAAAGATTTCTAGATACAAAATACAATTTTTAACTTATAGATGAGCGCTACTTTAACATCTTGAGAAATTTAAAATGGACTTTTTAGACAACTCGCCGCTGGCTGATCATAGAAATCTATTTTCTCAACATAATGGGGCGCCTCCACATAATCGTCATTTAGTTAACAATCATCTGCAAGACTTGTTTTATGATCAATGGATAGCCAAGAATGGGCCACATCTTTGGCCATCTCACTCCCCCGACCAAATAGTATTTGATTTTTTTATTTGGTGGACAATCAAAAATAGAGTATACAACACCGCATTAACCACTATGGCAGAGTGCATGCAGCGCGTCAGAATAGTATTTGAAGAACTTACTCCTCAGTCAGTAAGAAGAGCCACCCATGAAGAGTTCCTGCTTAGGTGCGAAAAATGTTTGGAAGTTCAGAGGCGTCAATTTGAACATTTACTCAAATAATTTTTGTAACTTTATTTTATTAATAACTGGGTTATTTATATTTCTTTCAGCTTTTATAGATACTTGAAGTTTTTTATATTCTTTTTAATAGTTGGTAGTGTTGGTTTCTGTTTCTTCGGATATCGGATCGCGCATGTATAGCATGTTCTTGAAATAACTCTATCACATCCTCCATAAATAATAAATAAGTTTAAATAATCTCCATGTGTGTAATTTAATCGCCCCAGCATAATTTATTATTAATGAATGTCTAATGGCAAGAAATCGTGACAATTCTGTAGGGTTCCATTGTTTTATTTTCGTCACGCCCTGCCGTCATGGCCAACTAATAACAAACTTAAAAGCCGTATAGCATTTTTACAATAGAAAAATGTTGAATTACCAAAATCTTGAAAACTATAAATTTTTAGAATAGACAACCTTATACAAAGTTATCTTTTTTTTTAATGCTGAATATGATAAAATTATAAAAATAGGTGCTTTTTTATTTGAAAAAATTGACTTTTGGCGATGTTATTCTTCTTTTTCGGCCACTCTGTACTAATAATTTTCAAAATATCATAATAGAGCTACAAAAGTTGATCTTCTTCTACAAGAAAACTAACCCAAATTAAATAATAAAGACTTCTTCTTCTTCTTCCTCTTTTATTTAAGACGATGTCTTGTTTTTCTGCTATATTAAGCCTCCTGTGATGTTGATGTCCAACATTCGTGCCATCGTTTTGGAGGTCGACCAGTGGGTCCTCTAGTGTTTGGTATCTCGTTCTTAGCCTATTTTGCCCATCGATGGTCGCCCATTCTGTCCACATGGTCCCTCCAATATCTGCGTCTTGACCTTATGAACCGTACCACATCAGGTACGGTAAAATTACTTAAATTAATTATAAACTTGTAGAAAATATACCTAAAACCCTATGAACTGCAAACTCAAACTAATACTATGAAAGATAAAATGCTACAAAGTTCGTACATTAGAAAATATACCTAAAACCCTACAAACTACGAATACAAACTAATACTATGAAATATAAAACGCTACAAGGTTTATTACATTAGAAAATATACCTAAAACCCTACAAACTATGAACACAAACTAATACTAGGAAATGTACAATGCTATAAAGTTTGTAACAATACACACATATATATATATATATATATATATATATATATATATATATACCGGAAGTAACCCAAGATCGTTATGACAGCGTCATCAAAAACCCCGTTATATAAATTTGCAGGATTCAAATCGCATTACTTACCGAAATATTCAAATGGACGGTCACAGTAATACACCCTGTATAGCAGCAATCAGATATCGGAATATTAAAGTGAACACCCTGTATGTGTGAAAAAAACACTTTTATATAGAAAAACTAAGATATCTAGATATAAGGTCGGTAACAGAGAGATGGTTGACTTATTATTGCACTTGTGAGTCTAGATCCTTTATTGTTAAATTAGACCAGTTTTAATAAAAGTCTGTACCTAAGTTATGGGATAGGTCTATTGTTAGTAAATTATTTTATTGTATATTTTGCGATTAAAACAAGAATACTTAGTATTTGTAGGTGTTAGTTTAAACCGGAAACAGAATGTGGACCGCATTAGCTAAAACATTTTGCTCGTAATGGTTATAAATTACTAAGTATTTTTCCTGTACTAGAACACACTACGGATTATAAATTGTTTTACATTTTTTTGGCGTAAACGTAGTAAAGATTATCTTGTTTTAGACATTTTTCCACTTTTTGGTAGATTTATCGGCGTACTTCATAAAAATAATTTTAGCTAGCATTAATTTTAATTGTTTACATATTTTTTTAATTGAAGTTACGTCTGCGATAAAATTATCAATAAGGAGGACAAAATAGAAATTTATTTATTTTTTGGATGTCAAATTCAATATCCTTATTTTTAAAGTTGTACGTAAAAAAAATTATAAATTATTAAATTTTTGATAGTAATTTTGTTTGTTTTTGTAGAACATGAATATAAATACACAGGCCAAGAAATTGCAAAAATTTTAGTGCTGGGTTACTAGTAACCTATAAAATTATAATAACTAGCGTTACGAGTTCTAAAATCGATAACTTTGCACTTATGAAGCATCATTTGAATGACGATAAATATTTGATACTTGACTGTTTTAGGGGCTTCCAGCTTTGGAACGGAGTTCATACACACATTTTACCTGATTATTCTCCGATCTTGCTTAAAAGTTTTTGTATATTTCTTAAAACGGATTTATACAGTGTGTTTCATTGTAACCGTTCTTTAGAATATCTGGGAAAACAATGAGATTTGAATCCTGCAAACTTGTATAATAGGGTTTTGCGTGACGCTCTCTTCAGATAAAGTAATAGGGATTTTGTGTGACTTCCGGTTATACCGGAAGTTGTATAGCTCACCCTGCATGATTTATTTGTATCCCTTCCTTCATTTCTTAAAGTTTTTTGCACTACTCTAGTCGCTTTTGAGGAAAAAATATATTTTTTCCAAATTTTGACCTTTTACAGGGCGTCGCCTAAAATTGAATATCGTCTCAAAAATAAAAAAGGGAAATTCGAAATTCCGGTTAGGGCTTTAGATATTATTGACCTTGATAATGAATTATTTGAAAATAACATTTGAATAACAGGGAAGCGGAAGTGCAAAAGTAACTAAACTTAATTTGCCCAAATATGATGCTATGTTGTTGATTCATTTAGTACATAGACAAAAATATTCCCTATCTGTCCATATAGAATGTCTCTATACCTAGCCTAGATCAGTTTTTTTTTATTCATGGCGAGTGCAACAGAATTATAAGTCGAACATGCAAAGTATTCAACAAAAGATATCCTAAATTAACACCAATAAATCGAAGAAAATTTTGAAACATTATGAAAAATCATCATCAAATCAGATAGTTAATAAAACTTCAAATAAAATTATCAGAAAAGAGTTAGAAATACTTCACATTAAAAATAATAATAAAAATTTTCTGACCTAAAAGAAATGACTAAATTTATAATAATTTATATGTTAATGTAAAATAATTAAACAAACCCGATGATAAGTTTCATCCACGACATACTTCTATTTCTAATTTCAACAGAATCGATCTCGAAACCAACATATATCATGTGTATTAGGTACGATTTGGACATGAACTATGAAGTAGTAATTGACTGCTATCAAGCAAACGGAGACGGATTACCTCGACTAGAAAAGGAATAAATGTTATGGTTTACTGACGGGTCCAAGATGAAAGAAATGGTTGGAGTGAGAGTATCAGTTTTGGGCTTGCCAAATCCATACGAGACACCCCTACTGTCTTTCAAGCAAAAATACATGCAATCCAAATCTGTACTGACGAGTGTCTCAATATAAATACTAAGAATATAGGCATATTATCAGATAGCCAAGAAGCGTTAAAATCTCTGAGGTCAACATCTATGAGTTTAAGTTGACTTGGGACTGCAGGTAAGCCCTAAAGCAATTGGCAAGGAACAACGAGGTAACCCAGATATGGATGCCAGGGCACAAAAGTATCAAGGAATATGATGAAGCGGACAACCTAGCAAAAGAAGGAGTAAAAACTCCTTTCGCCCGGAACCTTTCTATGGATTACCATATCAAGGAAGAGCTCTGGAGCTAAAAACAATAACAGATAAAATTAGGGTGGAATAAGACACTTGGTCTTAGATAAGCGAAAAAATTCATAAATCCATCTTTGATTTTTCTAATAAATTCAATTTTTAAATTATGTGAAGTACCTAGCCATTTAAAATCACTCTTGTTAGACCATTACAGCAAGGGACAAAAAAAATAATTAACTATAATCCAAAGAGTGTAATAAATAATTTTGTAAAGATATTTCATATATGTTTAAAAGATAAATTGATCTATTTTTGGAAATAAATACCATCCTGTCTAAATATCAATTTGGATTTTCTAGTGAATTAAATACCTCAAGTACAATTTTTGAGTTTACTAGGACGATAATACACAAACTTGAAAATAATAAAAAATATTTCGCTGTATTCCTGGATCTTGCCAGAGCCATAGACGACGCTGTGCTCCAGAACAAATTTTTTGAGGTTTTAAACTTCCATGGGGTTAGGGGTACTCTCATGAGTGTCTTTTAATGTTACTTGTCTCCTTAAAATTAAAATTTGGTTTGATTTTTTAAAGTTCACTTTAAAAGTCGGCAAGACTCATTACATTGCATTTTCTATAACAATATTAAATTGTCCAAACGTTAATCACATTGAAGCTTAAAAAATTTTACAAAAGGTTTACCTTATAGTAAATATTTAGATATAATTATTGATAAAAACTTAAAATACAATCAGCATATTTTAAAGTTAACAAGCACGGTCAGGAAATCAATTTATAAATTTTATGTTCCATGAAACATTTTTAATAGACAGCTTTTAATAAATATTTATAGAACGTTGATAGAATCTCTAATTAGATATTCAATAATAGTTTGGGGTGCTCTGTACCAAAACTTTTTGCAACAACGTAGTACAAAATAATTTTTTAAAGGTAATCCTATCAAAAGAAAGAATATATCCTACTATGTGACTTAATTCAGAACAAATTTTTCATATCCTTTCCTTGCATTTATCGTTTTCTTGTATTTATGTATGAGTTTTATTACATTTAGCACTATACCTAGAGGTCTTATTATAAGAGTTGGAAAAAACTTTAAATATGAAAGTTGTAGGTTTTCTTTCATATTATCTTTTAGATTTTAGTGACCCATCGTAAAATTGATAAAGAAAAGAAATTTTAATTTTTTATATGGAACACCCTGTATATTTTTTGCTAGAATAAAAGTTGTTTTCCTCCTCATTTCAAAAATGTACAAGTTAGTGTTCGGATTGGCGGTTATTTAAATATTTAGGTTTGATTTAATAATAAAATGATATAAAAAAAAACGAGGTGGTCTAGAAACTTTATTTTAATTTCATTATAACGTTCTAATATGGTTTCGAATACTTATTATACTGACTAATACACGTTTTTAAATTGACATAGAAAACGTTTAAAGATGGGTTATTCAGAAGAAAAAAAAATCAGCTAATTTGTAAATCTTTGTGTTTTTGGTTAAGCAATATTACTGTGCGTTCATTTTTCCCCTTAATATTTCTATGTTTTGGGTGCGCCAAATTGTTACAAAATTAGATTACTGTATTTTTGAACTGGAATATTCGCTAAATATTGTTCTCCATTATTTTCAATTAAATTTAAATATCGATCACCATTTAAATTTCCATTTAAAATAATTGACTCAATAATCTTATTTGCCAACATGCCACATCAAACGTGAATTGATTACCGACTCTGTATTTTTACTACCTGTATTTTGTGGGGGTTTTCATTTGCCCAGAAATATTTATTCTTTCTATTAAACATCCCAGACGTCGTGAATGAATGTTGCTTCATCTGTGAAAATAATTCCTGATCTTGTCTAATATGATGTACCATTTCTAAACAATATTGCAAACGCTGCATTATATTTTCTTCAGGAAATTTATAAGGATGATATTTATTAAACTGAAGTGTGGTGTAATTTTTATACCAAGATTTATTGAAATATGATGCGGGATCGGGAATAGATTTCTACAGATCTTCAAAAAATTACATCAACTAATAATATTTCGTTTTATAACACTAGAGTGAAAAATTACCTTGAAAATAGAGTAAAATATTCATTTTATCTTCTCCATTTCTAACTAGAGTTCTAATTTTTCTCCAAAGACTTTTCATTTCATTAAATTTTTTGACAGTGTTCATCTTACTGTACTTGTAGATGGTACTTGACGAAAAGGATATATATTACGGTACTCATGTTTTACTCTGGATATATTTTTATTATTCCAATAAAAAGGACTAATTATCTGATGTTTTTCTTCTTGCTATTAGTACATGTCAAAACGTGTATTAGTCTTGAAGATCTATTCAAAAAACACAACATGGTACAGAAAACAATTATTTGGCGTATTCTGTGAAAACGCGAGGACTTAGCTATTTAAAAGGTACATTTTGTGGTTAGGTAAAAAGTATAGCATTCTATTTAAATTAATCAAGTTATAACCACTTAAAGTTCTTATTTGATTAGTTATAATTTTTGGACACAATGTATAATATAGCAAGTTTATTATAATTGGAATATAAAATATGATTTATTGTTACACTTCACTGTAAATTTTGAATAAATAACTGAAATACTTCTTAAGTATTTGAAACATTAAAATTAGGTTATATTTTGTCAATATTCAAATTATTTAAAAACCCTTAAGGTTTAGGTACTTTAAAACCTTATTAAAATAGGCACTAATTTTGATCGAAGAATCCAAAGATTCAATATTATACAGGGGGTTTCATTAAAAAAAAATAACTTTGATGCTTTCAGAGCTTTTGGGACACCTGTATAATAGGAAAATAATTTTAAAAAGTAACTATATTAGACCCCCTATATCTTAAAAGTAAAACTTTCTGAAAGTCACGTGTTTTAGCCGTATTATTCCGTGGTATATACCGTGAATAACTCTGTATTTTCAATAAAATAAATAAATTTAAATATTTGCCTCTAACTTACTATAATTTCAATGGTTTTACTTTTTTTAATTCATTTTATTTTATTGTATTATGAAGGTATTATTTATTTTAATGGTTTGTTATGTTTAGTATTACCTAAAAGTACTAAAGAGGATTGTTCAAATGAAATAGTTGATCTTTATAAAGGGTGTTTTTTATAGAGGTATAGAACTTTAAGTTGGCAACACTTTTTTAACTGGCGACCATTTTGTCAGCTGTCAAGTGATTTATGTTTAGTTTGGTTTGACATTTCAACATGAATAGACTGACGCCTGAACAACGCTTCCAAATTGTGCAAATTTATTTTGAAAATCATGGTTCTGTTCGAAATACGTACCGCGCAGTACGTTCATTTTACGGTCAACATAATCGTCCATTAGAGCAATTAATTCGATTAACTGTGGAACGTTTTCGCACCACGTTTACTTTAAATGATAATACGCATCCACAGAGACGTCGTACAGTGCGTACAGAAGAAGTCATTGCTGCTGTAGAGCGTAGCGTAGAGGAAGACCCGAATCAGTCTATCCGCCATCGTGCCCAGGAATTGGATATGTGTCCATTCACTTTATGGAAGATTTTGCGGAAAGATCTTGGTTTGCGTGCTTACAAAATCCAACTCGTGCAAGAATTGAAGCCACACGATCACCTAGCAAGGCGTAGATTCGGTGAACGGGCCCAAAACAAGATTGCCGTTGATCCCGATTTTCATAAGCGAATTTTGTTTAGCGATGAAGCTCACTTTTGTTTGAATGGATACGTCAATAAACAAAACTGCCGTATTCGGAGTGATGATAATCCTCAAGTGTATGTTGAGACACCGTTACATCCAGGAAAACTGACTGTTTGGTATGATTTATGGGCTGGTGGAATCATTGGTCTGTACTTCTTTAAAAACGATGCTGGTCGCTATAGAGCCATGATTACTGACTTTTTCGTTCATCAATTGAACAACCATTATGTGCAGGAGCCGTGGTTTCAACAAGACGGTGCAACATGCCACATAGCTCGTGCCACAATTGATTTATTGAAGGAAACGTTTGGTAACCGCATAGTTTCACGTTTCGGAACCGTGAATTGGCCTCCAAGATCGTGCGACTTAACGCCGCTAGATTATTTTCTGTGGGGATATGTGAAGTCGCTAGTCTACGCCGATAAGCCCGAAACGATTGATCACTTGGAGGACAACATTCGCCGCGTTATTGCCGATATACGGCCACAAATGTTGGAAAAAGTCATCGAAAATTGGACCTCCAGATTAAACTACGTCCAAGCCAGCCGTGGCGGTCATATGCCCGAAGTCACATTTAAATTATAATGCCAGAAAATTATCTTTCGAATAAAGTAAATTTCATGTCAATTTAAAAATTCATCTTTGTTTTATTCCATTTAAAAGTTCTTTACCTCTATAAAAAACACCCTTTACAAACTAAATTCTGCAACATTATTTTATAGCATGTATAACAGTACAGGGAAATTAATTTGAATAGTTGTTTTGCGAAGAAAGGAAAAACGTGGCTTTATTAGTTTTATCTAACAACAAGACAATTAAAACCCCAAAGATAATAAAAATTTATATTCTTGTCTCTCGGAGACAAGCTTAGGGGTGACTTTAACATAACACATTTAAGTTAAGAAGAAAAATATTAAAAAAGTTATACTTTATTGATTCACGACATGGGCCAAACATTACAACCTGGGTTAAAACAAAGTTTAGTCATCAAATTAGCTTTATATTGTAAAAGCCGTCTTATACCGTCTATTTCAAAAATCGATCAATCAAAAAGTAATTAAAAGTTGGTAAGTCACATTATAATAATAAAACTTTAATTTTACGGTTGTCCGATCGAACCAGAAATTGTATAACGTATTATACCAAAGAAAAAATGGAGAACACATGCTATGTTCGGAATTTCCTCCGCATTACTTAAAACAATTTTCTTTTGAAGGTTACAAATGACTAGGCAATTTTTCTCGTGCAGTAAAAACGTTGAAGAATATAAATTGTCCCCTAAAAGAGTTATAACGCAGTAATAATAATTTAAGTTAATGGTACTTTTTCTTTTGTTCTTTTGTTTAAATTCATTTTAAAATAATCTCATCAGAAATATGATTGTGAAAAATAACCTAAGTTCTTATTCATCAGTTTGCTCAACAAAAAATTAATCTCGAATGAAGTTCAGAGTTTAAGTTCAATAACAAAAGCGAAAATAATACTTCGATAATAAATTCTGAAACTTTGGCCCGGACTCATAATCGATCCGTGAAAACTAATATCATGCAGAGGTGTTTTCTTTGTTGATTATTTCGTAACTGTAACCGTAATATAAAAGTTAAGTGTAATGACAGTACAGGGTGGATCATTTTGGATGATTTTATAAGCTATTGCGATCAGTTTCGGATTTACCGTTTTGGACATATAAATTTTTATGCCAAAAGTTACGTTTGCGGACCAAAACTCAACTATAAATTTTTTCTACAAGAAAACCTTTATTATTTAATTTGGGTTAGTTTTCTTATAGACAAAGATCGACTTTAGCGGTTTTTCTTTACGATATTTTGAAAATTATTAGTGCAGAGTGGTCAAAAAAAAGAAAAAGTCAATTTTTTCAAATAGAAAGCACCTCTTTTTATAATTTTACCATATTAAGCATTAAAAATAAAGGTAACTTTGTATAAGGTGGTCTATTCCAAAAATTTGTAGTTTTCAAAATATTGGCAATTAAATATTTCTCTGTTGTAAAAATGCTATACGGCCTTTAAGGCGAGGTGTGGCGAAAATAAAACAATCAAACCTTACAGAATTGTTACTATTTCTTGCCAGTTGATATTCATTAATAATTATTATGCTGGGACGATTAAATTAAATGCCCGAAGATTATTTAAAATTATTTATTATTTATGGAGAATGTGATAGAAATATTTCAAGAAAATGCGATATATTCGCGATCCGACATCCGCAGAAACAGAAATCAACACCACCAACTGGTAAAAGTATTATAGAAAATTTCAAGAACTTGGGATTCATAAAAGCAAAAGAAATAGAAACAAACCAATTATTAATAATGAACATATCTAAACTACAATTTTAGGATATTTTGCCGCATATCCGACCATAAGTACAAGGCCAGTGCCATTAGAGTTTGGATTATCTCAAACACCAGTTTTAAGGATTTAATGGAAACACATTTTTCATCCCTATGTATATTTCATAGTACATTTAAAAAGCACTGATTTTCCACGACGACTAGAGTTCTGACAATTTATTTTACTTCGGTCACAAGAAGATGCTGGTTTTTCTGGATAATATCATTTGGTCGGACAAAGTCAAATTCACAAAAAATGGATTGTTTAATCGACGCAATTCTCACTATTGGAGCGACTCAAACATATGTCCATTTAGAGAATTAAATTTTCAAGAGTCTTGACAGTTTAACGTGTATTGTGCTATAAGAAATGACAGCGACGTAGCCCTAGACTTCTACCAAAATAATCTGAATGGTAAGTTAGCCATTTTTAAAGATTTCTAGATACAAAATACAATTTTTAACTTATAGATGAGCGCTACTTTAACATCTTGAGAAATTTAAAATGGACTTTTTAGACAACTCGCCGCTGGCTGATCATAGAAATCTATTTTCTCAACATAATGGGGCGCCTCCACATAATCGTCATTTAGTTAACAATCATCTGCAAGACTTGTTTTATGATCAATGGATAGCCAAGAATGGGCCACATCTTTGGCCATCTCACTCCCCCGACCAAATAGTATTTGATTTTTTTATTTGGTGGACAATCAAAAATAGAGTATACAACACCGCATTAACCACTATGGCAGAGTGCATGCAGCGCGTCAGAATAGTATTTGAAGAACTTACTCCTCAGTCAGTAAGAAGAGCCACCCATGAAGAGTTCCTGCTTAGGTGCGAAAAATGTTTGGAAGTTCAGAGGCGTCAATTTGAACATTTACTCAAATAATTTTTGTAACTTTATTTTATTAATAACTGGGTTATTTATATTTCTTTCAGCTTTTATAGATACTTGAAGTTTTTTATATTCTTTTTAATAGTTGGTAGTGTTGGTTTCTGTTTCTTCGGATATCGGATCGCGCATGTATAGCATGTTCTTGAAATAACTCTATCACATCCTCCATAAATAATAAATAAGTTTAAATAATCTCCATGTGTGTAATTTAATCGCCCCAGCATAATTTATTATTAATGAATGTCTAATGGCAAGAAATCGTGACAATTCTGTAGGGTTCCATTGTTTTATTTTCGTCACGCCCTGCCGTCATGGCCAACTAATAACAAACTTAAAAGCCGTATAGCATTTTTACAATAGAAAAATGTTGAATTACCAAAATCTTGAAAACTATAAATTTTTAGAATAGACAACCTTATACAAAGTTATCTTTTTTTTTAATGCTGAATATGATAAAATTATAAAAATAGGTGCTTTTTTATTTGAAAAAATTGACTTTTGGCGATGTTATTCTTCTTTTTCGGCCACTCTGTACTAATAATTTTCAAAATATCATAATAGAGCTACAAAAGTTGATCTTCTTCTACAAGAAAACTAACCCAAATTAAATAATAAAGACTTCTTCTTCTTCTTCCTCTTTTATTTAAGACGATGTCTTGTTTTTCTGCTATATTAAGCCTCCTGTGATGTTGATGTCCAACATTCGTGCCATCGTTTTGGAGGTCGACCAGTGGGTCCTCTAGTGTTTGGTATCTCGTTCTTAGCCTATTTTGCCCATCGATGGTCGCCCATTCTGTCCACATGGTCCCTCCAATATCTGCGTCTTGACCTTATGAACCGTACCACATCAGGTACCTTGAGCTCTTCCCTTATTTCGGAACTTCTTATTTGATCTCTTAGGATTACTCCGCCTGGGGTATCTGGAGGGTGGAACGAGTAGCTCACCAGTTGCCAATGCCGGCCCCAAGCCCGGGTAAAGGAGGAGGGTTTATAGGCGAGGCTAGCAACCTGCATATAGGAAAAACCAATATATGCTCAAAGAACTGCTAAGAGAGCCTCGGAATAAAGATATCCTTATAGGAAAAATTTATAGTTAAGTTTTGGCCCGCAAAAGTAATTTTTGACATATATATTTAAATACGTCGAAAACGGTGAGACTTAAGTATAGAATATTATACAAGAAATATGGCTAGAATTTTACGTAGAAATAAAAAATGCAATTATATGTAGGATATTGCATTTATAATAAGCAAGTTGACATCTACTTCCGATATATCTGCACCATCTTGAATATATTTTAGCCGACTGTCTCCCATGCACGTTAGTACACTGTCAAATTTTCAAATTCTTTCTAATCATAGTTTTCCCACATTTGATGGATAGATTTCCCTTTGATATAATATAAAATCAAGTTAGTTCATTATTTTAATCTCACTTTCTTAACCTATAGTATATAATATAATAAACATTCTAACTGATCTCGATTAAAAAGAGTATCTAAATACATAAATCATTTCTATAGGTCCGGCAATTTCTAAGAGACTAGAGCAAAACTTAATTAATTTTGGACCCTTTAAAAAGCCACGGCCAAAGACGTATGAAAAAGAATGTAAAGAGAATGAAATTATAAATGTAATTGCATGTATTGCACCAGATCCTGCAACGTAGAACAGAACTATTGAAATGGATGTTGGAGATTCTCATAAAAAATCATTTAAATTTTAAAGGAAAATAAATTTAAATATTACAAGGCAGGAAAAACTTAGCTTCTTCTCCCTGACAACCCTGAACGAAGACTTTATTTCTGTAATTGGTAGATCGATATGTTACGAAATAATGATTTTTTTTTAAATAATATTATATCGACAGGTGAGTCCATAATAACTGGTGATGGTATATTTAATAGCCATAATAATCATCTATGGGCAGATCAGAACCCTCATCAACAAATAAATTGGGCAACACCAAGACGATGTGGCTTTAATGTGTGGGCTGCTTTCTTATGTAATAGAATATAATGGCCTACCAGATATATGAAATGAATTTAAATGCTTCAGTCTGCCTAGACATTTTGGCAAAACACATCGTGGAACCATCCACACTTTTTAATGCTTAGACTTATACTACTTGAAATACTTTGTAAAACTCAAATTTCATTAAATTTGCTCAAATCGTTTTGGAGATATTTCGAAAAAAAAAAACGCAAACTTTAAATACTTTGTATTTCAGAACGACGCAAGAGTTGATGTACATATGCTGCTAGAAAGTATTTGATTAATTTTTTTTGAGAAATGTTCCCACAAGGGAAGACAAAGTTTTTATGTTCACCTGTATATAATTACATAGCCCAGTTGATCTTCGAAAATTGTTAAAAAAATTATTTATCTCTGTGTTTCAAAATTAGTAAAAATAATTACTTTCTATTTTATTTATTTCGATATTATGAGTTTCTAAAATTTTAACAGAAACATTTGTCTACCAAAAAAAACTTTAGAATTTGCAAAGAATGAAACAGCTTTCTTATTATCTATATTACTGTATTTAGAATATTAGATTTAGTTATATCATGAATATATTATTAAATATTTTAGCAGATGGATTATTATACGGGCTAAAAACGCAAAAAAAATCAACTTTATACTGCCTTATTAACTAGTAGAATCGCACTTGCAATTTTAACAAGGATATATAAATTGAACTAAACGAAGTCTCCACGTAATTGAATCTCTCAAAAAGTGAACGTAGCATATGACCATTATTTTGCATTATTTGTAATCTATGACCGCCATGTTTAGAAAATTTGAAGCATGAAATTGGAAAACGATTTCAGTATTAAAGAGAATGCACAGCAATGTAATAAAGACAAACAACCTGTAAAATAGCGATTAGTAACTAAAAGTCTTGTAAACCGCTTTATTATATTAACACTTTTATAGCGTCTAATTGAAGAAACTAACTTTGAAAATATTGAAAGGAAAAATTATTTTCCCTAACATTTATTGAAAAAAAAAGCACTGGTTAAATATGAGTTGTAAAAAAATATAATAATATATATAAAAGACAGAATAATGACAAATGATTGATTGTTAAGTGCTTGAACGTCGAGGTATATGGCTGTAACAAACAAATGTTCCGAAACTAAAAAAGCAGTGTCTTTATATCGGGCGTCGGAATTCAGCAGGAATTGAAAGCAAAGTAGAGAACAATGTATCACAGTAAAAACAAGAAGGAAAAATGAGAAATCAACTTTAAACCATTTTTAGCCAGTAAAAAAACAATTCAATAAG
This sequence comes from Diaprepes abbreviatus, assembly GCA_034092305.1. NCBI lineage: Eukaryota > Metazoa > Arthropoda > Insecta > Coleoptera > Curculionidae > Diaprepes > Diaprepes abbreviatus. The sequence goes on from JASJET010000139.1 coordinate 14,824,400, forward strand.
ATGGAAAAAATATGTATGACAAAGACTTGGAGTTAAAAATTGTAACAAAGTAAGTTCATAAAAAAATATATACTGGATATTAAAATAAAATAATTACAATTCTATGGGGTATTTAATAATATCATCATCTTTACTTAAAGCTGTCACTGTTACATTGCATAATAGAAACAGGAACGAGTTCAATGAAATTTTCCTCTAGAAACTTTTCTAATAAACTAAGTTGTAATAATATGTATAATATCAATTTACCAGTACGATTCAATTGCTAAAGATAATATCCCTGAGTAAAATAAATTTTATTATTTTTGACTTTTATTTCTAGTTATCACTTAACTGTATCCACAGGAGTGGCATATTTTATTCTAACTTTGCTGTTTTATCTTTATACCCAAAAAACTTTTAGGTATATTAAATTTAACCTGCCTTCCTTTCATTTCCAAAAAGCGTAGTATATCACTAGTAAAAATGCGAAGCAAAATTAAGTCTTATAAATTCTCTAGCTTTTAGTTTTTAGGAAACCAAGTCTTTAAAGTAAGTAATACTTTAGATCACTAGGAAAGTAAAGAGTCAAATAAGTGTAATTTATGTATTAATTTGGCACCGACTTCAAAGAATTCGAATACGGATAAAAATGCATTAAATTATTTTTCGATTTTTAGCTTATTTTGGGAGACTATTTAATTTTTTCAAAATTTTATTTCTAGTTCTCCTTTCAATTTGTAGGTAGCCATGTTTCATAAAGCAACTTATATTAACTGTTTTCATAGCTAATTTCAGTTTTTGTTGGTAGTCTAATTGCTTTCAGATACTTTTGGAACATAAAATTATAGTTTTGATTCGAAAATAGGCTTCAGAGTCAAATCTTTATCGATTTAAATGAATCATTGCTGAAGTTACTTGTGAGTGTCACTGTTCGTGTACACTATTGGAAAACTGTCATGCATAAAATTCAAAAATATATTCAATGTGCAATATAGTTTTAACAAAGAGAAATTAGACTTTGACACACTACTAAAGATATATTTGTATACATACGACATCTTCCTGTGAATATATCCCTAGCCTCAAAATATATAAACGTGAATGTGGGGTATACCCAGTTAGTACAGAATATATTATATTTTCAAGAAAATTCATTATCAAATTACCTAAAAAACAATTTAAAGACTTATGCTTTTTTCAACATTTATTCAAAGTTATGTATCAGTCTTAGAACCAAACTTGCTTATCTCGTCAAGTCAGGTTTGTATTTAGCTACCTCAAATAACCCTGAATACGCATTTTCATGAAAGGTTTCCTGTAGTAATTGGGTGCATCTCAAATTCATATTTATAGATTTTAAGACTAAAGGTTTGAAAATATTGTGCGTTACTCCAATATTATGAAAATATAAAGAGGAAAATATCTTATAAATAAAAATAGACCTTTCTCGGCGTGCCAAAGTCTCATAACAATTTATTTAAGAACTGTATTGCATTTTGAAATGATTATTGGTGGTAATGCATATCTATTCTCCACAATGGCGCAGTATCATACGTTGTATACAGAACGAACAAAAATATACCTTTTTAAAAATTATAAACAGAATATGATTAAACGATATTGTTTTATATTTTTTACAAAACCTTCACCAATTTTGTTTATATCTCTTTATCTGATAATTTAATAAACACTCCGCATTCCGGCGCGTCCACAAAAAGCATATCCGACGGAAAAAAGAATAAAAGCATAATAAAAAGGAAAAAGTGAACTAAATTACGACCAGTAACACGACCAATAAAAGTACGCAATTTGGCTTTTATGGCTCTTAATAGAATAACACTGGGTTTTTTAATAAAGTCGGCGATGGCTGTACTTGTCACCAAAATTTATCGGCGCCTTTTAAAATTTAGGGGAACTTGGCAGCCAAATTTTTATGGACTTTAAACACAGCAGGAAAATTGGTCTCTGGCGGAGAAATAGAATTGTATAATTTAGAGTTCACTTTAAAAGTTTTTTTTTAATGGTTAGTTCAGGTTAGATTTACTGGGAATATTAACCACAAAGCTTAGAATAATTAGCTATGATAATAACTATTAACTGTTTTAATACGTGGTCTAAATTTATAACTAAGACCAAAGGATTTAAATCGACCAGTAACACAAGCAAGTTTTGAGCTTCAAACTAATCCAGCAAAACTAAAACTTTTTCTATCCTTAATTTTCTCATATAGAAAGTTGGTTTGTTGCCATATATAATACTAATTATAGCAATATCAAAGGAAAAATAGAACTAATAACTAGAAAATCTAACATCCAAGGCAACTAGATCACCCTTCGAAGTATAATCTTAAGACTAGGTTCCTATTAAAATAAGTTTCCCATCATTTTGATGTTTTGATCTTTATTTAGAAAATTTTCAAAAAATAGTTGGCTAAAATTTAAAATGATGGATATAAATACATAAAATGACACACATATTAAATTATTATTTTTAGAAATAAGTGTGAAAATTAAATTTTATTATGATTATTAACATACATATATAAAACAATAACCCATGCACTGGAAAATTAATTGTTTATAGGGTATTAATCAGCAAATTTTTCGAACCTTGGGATTTCGTTTAAACCATTATTAACATCACCAAACTATTAAAGACTTTTGTTTTGCATTCGGGAACATAACGCTAAAAAATAAAACAATTTTTTTGTTGCTTTAAGAAGATATATACTCATTTGATGTTATTAAGGGTATACGAGTACACTGAGCCTAAATTATATTATTGTATATTTGACTCAGGTTGTTGATGTCAGTTCTGGTATTTACAGTATGCATTTTCTTTTTATTTCATCGTTTCATTTATTATTAATTTCTGACAATTTAATAACAAAGTGCTGTACAACAATTTAATAATTTCAGTAACAAACTAAAATTTGCATAAACTTTCTTGACTTTAGTACACAAAAATGATAAAATTCAAAAATAGTGGTGTACCAAACAGACCTAGCCTGGAAGATACCTTAACAATTTTCAAACCATTCAAAAAAACAAAAAAACAGGAGTAATCATTAGCTTGGTTAATAGAGCATTTTTTAACGTCTTTTACCTTCGCATCCTCGACTCTAAGGAAAGTTAAAGAAATTCTTATACAAAACAATTTTAATAATAAAATAATCGAAGTAATTATTAAAAACAACCAACTGACCTCAGTCTTCACCAAATTAAAAAGCAAAATACCAATTATCGAAACCTCCAATATTGTATATTTAGTTCCGAGTGCAATCTGTCCGAAAAATAAATAAAATTGCTAAAAAAATCGGCTAAAGAGACATATATATATATATATATATATATATATATATATATATATATATATATATATATATATAAATATATATATATATATATATATATATATATATATATATATATATATATATATATAAATATATATATATATATATATATATATATATATATATCTAAATATATATATATATATATATATATATATATATATATATATATATATATATATATATAATACTTCTACAACATAGAGAAAGCACTCTAACTTCGAAGACACCAAAATAGTTGATAGGGACAGGAATTAATTATAAAGGAAATTATAGCAATTAAAAAGAAAACATGGACCTTAAATGACAGAACTGACATAAATAAACTTAGTCACATCTACAATAATATAATAATTATATATATATATATGTATATATATATATATATATATATATATATATATATATATATATATATATATATATATATATATATATATATATATATATATATATATATATATATATATATATATATATATATATATATATATAAATCAAACAGTATATTCTCGGCGAATTTCACTCTGGTTCTCTCTTCATGCTAATTTCGACCACCTAGTGGTCTCATCAGTGAAACTGTAACGATCCGAGAGCAAAGTGCACAGAAAACAGCTGTCTACGTAACATCTCCATATCGTAAAATATCGGCAAGATATTACCCGCAGAACTGGATGCTCGACTGTTATCTTAAACATTACAAACTGCGGGTAATATTCTGCCGGTATTTTCCGATATGGGGATTTTAAGTAGACAGTTATTATCTGTGCATTTTACTCTGGGTTCGTTACAGCTCCTCTGATGAGACCATTAGGTGGTCGAAACTAGTATGGAGAGTGAACCAGAGTGGAATTCGCAGAGAATATACTGTCTGATCCCTTTTTTTAACGGTCGTAAGGAGAATAAAATATCTTTTCCGAATACATAGCCCGTGAAATTGTTTATTTTTAATAATTTCTTACCTCTCCAGGGTTCGTTTGTGCTGTTTAAGGCAACAGTCCGGCATGAAGTTCTGCGGGTAATATTTGCCGATATTTTACGATATGGGGATTTTCAGTAGACAGTTGTTTTCTATGCATTCTGCTCTCGGTTTGTTATAGCTCCACTGATGAGACCATTAGGTGGTCGAAACTAGTATGGAGAGAGAACCAGAGTGGAATTTGTAGAGAATATACTGTCTGATCTCTTTTCTTAACGGTCGTAAGGAGAATATATATATATATATATATATATATATATATATATATATATATATATATATATATATATATATATATATATGTATGTATGTATATATATATATATATATATATATATATATATATATATATGTATGTATATATATATATATATATATATATATATATATATATATATATATATATATATATATATATATATATACTTAAAAGCAACAAAAAAATCTTTTCATTTTTGCCATTAGGTCCCCGCATACAAAATGGAAGTCCTTAATAAGTTGTTGATATTAGTAATGGTGTTGACGGAATCTGAAGGTGCGTAAAATTTAGGTTATTGTTTTATATATGTATATTAATAATTATAATAAGATTTAAGTTTTAGATAGCTATTTCTGAAAATCATATTTTATAAATTGTTTCCTTCGTAAACTTAGCCAAATCAATTTAGGTCATTATCGCTTTTATAAAAATCGTTTATTTTTCTTTAGTGTGTAAAATATTACATATTGATTTAAATAACATATAAGACAAAACAGTGGTACTGATATAACAAAACACATATCATATATTATAACATTACGAAACAAGTAATGAAGATATATCGTATATTCAAAAATTGTGCGAATTGTCAATAGAACTAAAAATTATAAAATTAATTTATTCATTTTTCTATCTTCCTACATAATAATATCTATGTGTTATACATAGCTGCAAAGTGATTTTTTAACTTTATCGATAGGTGTTAAAATCAAGTATGACGTCTATAAGAAAAACAAAAGGTGTACGACGTATTTCCAAAAGCAAAAATGGTATTTTTTACAAAATATTGATCAATTACCTGTTTATGCAGAATTTGAAATTTTACAAATAACATCTAAGAAAATAAATAAAAACCAAAAGAGTGAACCGTAAAGTGTGACTTTATGCAGATGCAATATTTGTGATTTTTCATTTCTTTTGTAAACTTGACAGATTAATTTATTTTATAACTAGTTTTATAAAAATTGTTTATTTTCTATTAATGGGTAAAATATTTTATATTGATTTAAATAACATAAAATTTGGAGCACAAATATTGACAAAACAAAGAGTATATCATATATCATAATAATGTGAAACATGAAATAAACATTTGTTATATGCTCAAAAAATGTGTGTATTTGTAATAGAACTAAAATTTACAAACTTAATTATTATCATTCCTATGTTTAGATATTTTTAAATAATTTGATTATCACAGTCATAAATAATAAAATAATAAAACCATAAAGTCAAGGCAATACCTAAATTAATTTAATGGTGGATTTTCTTGCTTAAAGAATTTGTAAGTTCAGCAAAATAAATCGAGTAATGGAATCATAACAATATACACAATAAAATGATTGTATAAGGATTTGCTTGGTGGATTCAAAAAACTGATTAAATTGTTCTACATGTTGCTAAGTATGAAATTAAACATGGACGATGTAGGTAAGAGAATCAAAATAACTTAAACATATTTTTGTTTTAAAATTTACATTATATATACAGGGTGTCCAAAAAATACATGTACAACGTTTGACGACAGATGCTTGACGTCACAATAGGTGATTTAAGCCAATTTAGTTATATCCGATACTGTTTCGTTTAGGCGGTAGAAGACGTCGAAGTTTTAAAAAAATATTGAGAACCTAATCTACTGAACCGGTTGATTATGACTGGCGAAATCGATTTCCACCTAAACCGTTTTGTAATTAAGTAAAACTACACAGTAAAAAACCCATGTAAATCTACATCTAAATACTTTTACTGCTATTAAAACTTTACTAAGTGTACAATGTATTTGTTCCCATTACATATGCTTTCAAGTTTGATTACATAAAAACACTAAATTAATGTGCAGTAGTGTAAAATATTATAAAATAATGTAAAATAATGTACAACAATGTAAAATAGTGTAAAATAATGTAAAATAGTACAAAATTATGTAAAATGTTGTAAAATAATGTTGAATCGTCCATGACGTTTCCCCCACTCATCTCCCAAGAGCAGCAGCGAGACGTGGCAGTCGTCCATTATTTTTATACTAACTGCATAGGTAACACGTTTGGCTCAAAAGTTTCTTAAAGTTAAAATTTGAAATGGAAATATTTAAACATATTTTTATTGCAAAAGTTTCGTAAAATTACAGATTGATGTTGTATCTACAAATTTCGTGCCACAATTTTCAATTTTTAGGTTTGGTGAAAATTTATTCTTTAAGATTGGCATGGAAAAGGAGATAGTAGCAGAGGAATATTTAATATTTACTGATGCTTTTGTAACCACTTTTTGTTTTTACTATGTATTTATTTTACAGACCCAAACAAAATAAGTTCTATATTAGAACTTACTCAAAGGTACTTTTTTGATATTTACCCTGAAAGTGGAACAATATCTAAAAAACGAAATTCAAAAAATAGGGTATAAGTTTTATTAACAAAATATGTAACTAAAAATATACATAGATTTTCTTCTATGTAAAGTGAAGCTAAAAATAAATTGGCGCCATATATTTATGAAGGCTTTACTTGAAAGAAAGGTTTCTGTTATTATAAGTTGACATATTTTATATATATATATATATATATATATATATATATATATATATATATATATATATATATATATATACGTTGTAGCCATGGTGGAAGTAAATAAACCTTGTGGCCAATTACTCGATTCCTAAAAGTTAATAATAATAATAAGCCGTGTTACACGAAGTGCCTAATTAGCAAAATACATTTTAAAAGCTAGTAAACATCTACCAATCACAAAACCTGCTAAGTACATGAGTCACAAATAAAATAGATACGAAGACTACTGGGTCTCTCTGATTATCCATTGAATTTATCCCCACTCTATGCGTACAAAATTATGTGTAAATGTATCCGCTATTATTAATCTGAGCTGCTAAGTTTTTTTTGACATAAATAAATTTTTAGTTAGAAGTTTTTGTGAGCCACTTTCTTGTATATAATATACAATAAAAATGTAAATTAAAAAAAAAACAAACTTCTTTTTAAATAATCTCATTGTAGCATGACTCCTTTTGTATAAGTTTAACTTTTGTTCTATTTCAGTCTTCTTTGGTAAAATAACGAGAATATGTACCTGTTTGTTTTCCGAAATATTGGTTAGTTGTTTCAATATAAATAAATTGTTATTATATCAGCTTTTATTTCTTTAGTCATATACAGATCATTACAATAATAAAGGTTTCGTTTACAGCAACTGTTCGTTGTTTTATTCAGAAGATGAATGAAAATCCCTACCTACTGACGTATTCATATGCCTAATTCACGAATTCTTTTAACAACAGATAGGTAAGAAGCCCTGCACATTTTTTATGGTTAAGTATTCCTGATCAAAAGTATTCAATTCTTAATATGATGTAATTTATATCCCATTTTCAGTTACTTCTGTTAAAATTAAATATACTGTGTAGTTTTCATGTTTTCCTTTATCAGAAATAAAATTGAACTTTATCATATAATCAGTACGGAAGCAGACTGAATTTTTCTGTGATCTATTTTTTGTAAAATATGGATATTTTAATATAGGTCTCCTAAAGATTATTTGAGAAAACATCAAAATTGTCGAGTTGTGACAAAGATAATTTTTATTCAGGATGACATAAATTGCATCATATTAAAAATTAAATTTGTTTAATCAGGGTCACTTTTTCATAAGAAGAGTATGGGGTGCCCTTTTTACTGGATGACTTAAATTTTCTAACATATATTATAATGTATTTTCACGTAATCTCACACGGTGGAATACGTATTTTTACGTAATCTGACACGGTGGAATACGTATTTTTACATGATGTATTAGTTACACTGTATCTAACAACAAGTAAATCGACATGGAAAAAAAAAAACAAAAATTACATGACATAAATGCGAAAATTACATAGTGATTCATGAATATTTTTTACATTGAAATACAGGGTGTCTCAAAAGAAAGTACACATTTGTTTTGCTTATTGCGTGAACGCAACTATTCCGAGCGGCGCGGGGGGTATGTCAATCGGTAGCCTGGCTCTTGGGAATTTAGTCGCTATGGAGCGTTTCTCGGGAGCGGACCGTGCTTTGTGCGTACGTGAGTTTTACAAAAACGGTAATTCGGCGACTGTAGCGCTTAGAAAATTCTGCAATTTTCGACATATTCGTCACTTAAATGATGCGCCAAGCGCTCGGCTATTGGAAAATGGGTCCAGAAGTTTGAAGAGACCGGTTCAACACTAGATAAACCAAAATCCGGGCGTCCGAGGTCTTCGAGAACGGTCGAAAACGTAGAGAGTGTTACTAAGTCTGTTCGTGACGACCCAAACGTTTCGATTCGTAAGCGTGCTGTTGCTTTAAATGTGCATAGGTCATCATTATTCCGCATTTTACACAAAGATTTAAAGCTGAACCCCTATAAAATTCAGTTGGTGCAAGAATTGGAGCCTCAGGATGCTGGTCAGAGGCTTGACTTCGTAAACCAGATGACTGAACGCTTTTCAACGTTTACCAACATTTTCTTTTCGGATGAAGCCCATTTTCATCTTAATGGTCATGTAAACAAGCAAAATTGCCGCTATTGGAGTGCAAACAATCCAAAACACAAACATCAGAAACCTCTACATTCGCCGAAAGTGACTGTATGGGCTGCGATGTCGGCACGAGGAATTATCGGCCCGTACTTTTTTGAAGATGAATGGGAACGCACAGTAACGGTGACTTCAGAGCGGTATGTGGAGATGTTAGACGACTTCTTCGTGCCTGAACTGCAAAATTTTCCTGGCTATAACCAAAGAACATGGTTCCAGCAAGACGGAGCAACTTCACACACGTCCAACATGTCTCAGCCACGAGTGCGTGAAATTTTTTCTGGCAAATTGATCTCAAAGAAAGGTGACATAAGTTGGCCTCCACGCAGTTCTGATTTATCACCTATGGACTTTTTCCTATAGGGTTATGTCAAATCAAAAGTTTACGCCAACAAACTGACCTTCCTGGCACAATTAAAAGAAAATATCCGCAACGAAATGGCAGACATCACGGAGAATACCTGCCGAGCCGTCATTGGCAATTTTAGTGCTCGATTAAATGAATGCCGTGAGCGCAACGGATTACATTTGGAAGATATCATTTTTAAAAAATAAATTCCCAAACAATGTATTTTAATATGTAATAAACATTTTTTCAATAAAGTCCTGACTTTTTTTTAAATCGATTGTTTAAATGTGAACTTTTTTTTGAGACAAGTAATTTTTTATCTAGATACACAAGGCAATATATTACCAATGAAAGTTATGGTAATTTTACATAAAATTTTTTACTGTGTAGGATTTCAGGAATAGAGAATCCGTGAGTCGTTTGAAAAAGACAATTGTATCCCATAAAATGAACGATTTGATGTGAAGTGATCTTAGAACATCCTCGGACCTTATTTTTAAAATTGAAAGCGGAATTCTTTTGACTCTAAACAGGGAACGGTGTAAGGTCGTGCTGCAAAATTTTGTTCATTTTGCCTTACAAAATATATTAGAGATGTGGTTTTAGCAATATAGAGATATGTTGATAATATAGATCCTGACCGAATTGTTTAATGAAGGAATCATTTCAATTAATCCGAAATTCCATAACTTCTACGTTCGATTAACTTGATTCTCGCTGATATTTTTTATGGGGTTAGTTTAAAAAAAAATTATGTTAATAAACCTAGAATTTGCGACCAGCTAAATAATATATTCGAGCGGAAATCAGAATCTTACAGCAATATAATTACTGTCATAAAACATACATCAGAAAGAGCCAAAATGTGCAAGGTTTCAGCATGTAGCATACTAATTTTATGCGAAGCCCGCTTGAAAATACAATATTTTTAAAAAAAGTTATTAGATTCATAAATTACTTAGAAACTTACAGACCACCCCAGTGTAATATATTTCTACGTCTACTTATTAATTACCATAAATTTATCATACTCTATATCGGAAACCTATATTTACGTACTAAAATTGTAAACCTTCAACGAAATTTTTATAACCAATTCTTAAACCTTTCTAAAACGCAAAAGGTGTTAGACATCATTTATCAAGCAGGGCTTTTCGTAAAATAAAAAGTGAGGTATATTTATTGAGGAAATACTTAACGATGAAAACAAAGCGGCTATCATTAATCCAGAGATTTGAAAAAAAAATAAATTGTTGTATGTTTTATCCAGGATAAGTACGATTGATACCTCAATATACAGGGAACTATGTTAAAATACGAAATTTAGGATTTAAAGCGCATTTTGCTTTAAAGAATAATTATTTCTTAAAAACTGTTTAGGATTTTTTTTTTCAAAGGAGTTATATCAAATCAAGAAATCAAAAAAAATAATGCCATTTTAAAACCAACCTGTTGTGATTGATAGGTAGAGGTGTGGCTATGTTTGGTTTTATCTTGGAATCCTTACCTTAATTAATTAATGAATATTGTTGTCAACTGAAAAATAATTTAATTTAATTTAACAAAGTGGAAACTATACGTGAAAGCTATTAAAAAGTAAGATGTTGTTACTCGAACAAAGTAGAAATACCAAAATAAATAAAATAAACTTCTTTTAAAGATAAGCCGAAGATAACGTATGTTATGTTCTAAAATTTAAAGCATGGATTATCGAACTGCTCCATATAGATCTTCAGGAGTCGACTGCAACCTGCAAGGGATACATGTCAAAAGAAAACAAATTGGAAATTCATGAGATGATTAGGGATGCCCACAAATGTAGATTTTATTCCAGCAGATCATCACTAAAATTAGGACCTTTCGTAAATATCATAATGTACCTAACAACTATCGTACCTATGCATTTGACTAATAAAATAGACAAAGAAATTACCTTTTTTAAATTAAGTGTATTTCATTAAATTATTGCATGAACAAGTAACTATTCGCTTTTTTTTTTAAATTTTCACATAATAAAACTTGCGTATTTGACAGCAATATATTGCACTTATACGTTTTGGTCTATGCTCAACATTTAATTACCCTGGACATAAACTTTAAAATCAGATTTGAGGATGTTTTGACTATGGAAATTAAACAGTGGATTATCAACCCATATGTTGATAATGATGAATCTGATGTCATATTACTATAAGTATTGATCGAAATAAGTACTAATGAAGAAATTACGGAGTAATTTGGAAATGGATATCAGCAATTTTGGCTTGAAAGAGTTACTTGTTACTTATCCTGCCTTATGGAAAGTTTTAGCTCGTGCTTAACGGGACCCAACTGTTTCGGAACCACTGATTTAGACCAACCCACCTTAATGCCGAATTACACCACTACCATTTACAAATACAGAGCGAAATACAACGAAAAAACGAACACACAGAGAAAGATCTCAGACAAAATGGTTACAAACTACACACAATAAATACAGCAATAAAACTACAAAAAAAATCCACTCACAAAATAGAACTCCTACCACAAACCGACATATTATCCTACTTCCATACACCAAAGGTGCAATCCCATAGTATGGATAGATTATTCCGGAGACAGATTATATCTACTACTAACTACATAAAACAATAGGTTTATCTCTAAGAAATTCAAAGGATATAATCGACCAACATTACATGTAGCATATACAGCAAAGCAGACATAGGTCACAGTAATAGAAAGCCGGAGAGGCACGAGGAAAATAAACATAACTAAACACATAAAAAATGACAATATTAGCTCGAGACAAGACACAAAATTACGTTTGATAATTGCCAGGTAATCACCAAAATAGAATATTATAAGGCATCATTGATTCCAAAGTCAAATGAAAATGAGAAAAAATGGCACTCTAAATAAGAGACAGGTTGTACTCAAATTTTCTTCAATATGAAAAAACTCCTCATGTATAACCACTGTATCGACATGAAGCAGAGTTCAAACTATTGCTATCAGTGGCTTTCCAAAACTGGTTGAAGTACGCTCTTTGATTGCGAGAAGGTGCAAAATGATATTTTGACGAAACCTTTGCTGTTTTCCACAAGAAACCGAACCAGCGAACTGATATACTGCCGGATTAATACTGAATTAGATACTTTCTTCTATTTTGCTAACTTGGACACAAATCAAGTAAATTGCACCTTATTTATTTCATAAAAGTGGAAAATTGGCTCGAATTATATTTTTCTTACTTAAAAAGACAACGAAGGATGTTAAAGAATTTTAATTTAAATATACCCTTATATGTATAGTATCTAATACTATAAAAAAATGGTTCCACTTTTAATGTGTATTTATTTTATCAAGCTATGTATATTTACATAATTTTTTTCTTGTCGTTAAATATAAAAACAAATTTATAATCCCTTTACTTTTACACTCAGGTTTGCTTTGAATTTTAAATGTATGTAATCTTATTTACGTCGCGGCGTCTTTTAAAAATAAATAAAAACAAAAACTCATACTGTGCTTCAAACAAGATTTACTACCCCCCTAACTCAGCAACTTAAAAGCTGCAGAAAAGGGCTTTTAGGTTTTAAGACAAATTTATTTATTATTTAGTAACTTATTTACAGGATGTTCCATATAGCACAAATGATTCATTTTAGATCAAATGCTTTATATAAAGTTTTCATGCTTTAACTAAATATACATGCGGTTTAATTGCAATTAAATACTTTCAGATTCACAGTTGAATCAGAGGTTAATATGAGTCAGAAAATGAAAAACTAAAGTAGAGACAAATAAATCCTACATATTATGTGATAATTACATTTTTCAGATGACAGTATCTCAACAAATATTAAATCTGAACTTGATTTATAAAAAATATTTCTCTCTTTGAGAAGACATTTCATTTGGAAAAGCTCGCGTAAAGTGGATATTTAGAGTTATTGCTGTATTTAGGATCCTAAATGCATGGTTATAGGGGTTCCATGACCGACTTCGTCACATTTCATATTTTTCACATCTAAATATACGTGAAACTATAGAAATTATCATTTTGCTGTAAAGTTTAAAGAAACTTCCGTACCATTACTTTTTTATTTAAAAAAATATATGGTATAATTGGTTATTGATAAAAATTTTCCGGAAAATTTATAAAACTATCCAATGTAAAATTTCTACAAAAATATTGTTTTGAAATACCTATAATTAACTCTTTCAAATGAGGGGTATTATTTGATCGACTATAAAATAAAAATTGGGGGTAAGAAATTTGTCACCCGGAAAGTTCACGGAAAAATATTTCTTCAGTGGCCAAATTTTAACTTTCTGTGTCAAACGGTTCCTGAGAAAAAAGCTATGACAGATAGACAAATAGACGCATAAATGATTTTATAAGGGATAAAATTCTCTTAAATATTTAGGTTTTCAAATTTTATTAATAAATTCCCATTAAAAAACTTTTAATAATGTAGATTTTAATGCATACAAAACAAATACTATAAATTCTAAATTGAACACAATACGATGTAATGTTAATATAGGGATTTTACAATTGGTTACTAATGGACTTACATCAAAATATTATTCATTATTTTGCTTTCCTAAAAGATTAAAGGACTGCAATTAATCTCATATAATTACAGGTAATTTCTATTATTAACGGTAGGAGAAAATTTTTCATTATTCTGATTGCTAGTTTAGAGAGTTATCAAGAAAATGTGAAGTATTTGTAAATAAAAAGAAAAAACAATTATTTGGAATATTTTACAGAATTACTAACATTGTAATTTTGGTAAAACTTTAATAATTTGTATAATAAAAACTCAGTTAAAAATAAAGAATAAACTTTAAAAAAAATCCAACAGTAAAAAATTAAAAATAAATAAATAACTTACACCTTGTATTAAAAACTCTAAAACACTAATATCAAAAAAAGCTGGTGACTTTAAAATATTAAGCCAATTAGAAAAAAGATTTTAATCCAATTTTTCGTCTTCCGGAACTTCCCGGCAGCGAACGCTTAATTTGTAAAAAAGAAAATACAGTTAAACGGGGTGATATTTAAATTAGAAAAATTACTTTTTCCTCATTTATTCGGTTATATAAAAATGAATAAATGTCCATATAAAAAATAAAATGGGTTTATTTTCTAAGGCAAATTTCCTGTAAAATGACTTTAACAATACGGACATTTCATAAACATATCGCGGCAGATTTCGAACAATATAACAATGTAGGGAAAAGCGCAAAATTGTATTTTTCTTTGTCATTTTACAAATAAGAATTAAAGACTCGAGACTTTATTTTTTAAGTATTGTTTCTTTTATTAATATGTTTGTAATTTTTTGTTGAATAATTATTATAAAGGAACTAATACAAATGTGCATTAGGAATTGATTGACTGATTGATTGTATGACAGAACAGGCCAGTGTTAAGAAGCTTTACCCTGCAGCCTTAGGAATTATTTTGTTGTCTAGGTAAACAGGTTGATTGCCTTGATCAGGTTTAGCAGACTGGTCACTAGTTTGTCCTCTAGGTACAGGCCATGCAGATTGAATGATGCCTGAAGGTATCTGCAGTAGGTTAAAACTTCGCATTCGTAGGTGATGTGTGAGACCGTCTCGTCTTCTTCATCATATAGTCTACATAGTGGCTCTTCATTGAAGATGGTCATGGTATGTAGATGTTTTCTGCAGTGGCCAGTCCTGTCACCCGCTTGATATATTGTTTGCTTAGACGCAAAATTTTGCGGCTTAATTTGGCGGATAGTCTGCTCGGCAATTGCTTCCTGTGCCTGTGACCCGCAGTGTGGTTTTAGTGCATCTGGTGTTGTTGAGCTACCCAGGAATAACAGGCTTTATAATTATAAATTATGGTTCTGGTCCAATAAATGGTGTAGCAGACCCTTGCCTTGCAAGTCGGCCTGCTTTTTCGTTGCCCGGGACGCCCTTGTGTCTTGGCATCCACGCAAGATTGACCCTGTTGCGATAAGGTTTTGAAAAGAGTTCTAGATATGTTTGGATGTTATGTTACGCTAGAGCTCCAGCGCTGCCTGACTGCCAGAGAAGATGAGAATGATCCTGCCCTGTAACCTCTCCTCAGATTTTTCCGAAGACAGAAATCGCTAGCGTAAATTTTTGCCTGAAATACTATGATATACTGCCCCAGTACTTCATTTATGTTAACTCTAGATGGTCAGCTTCGGATAGAGGAGGTTTTCTGGCTGACTCACTGTTCGGTAAGAGGCCTCCTTAAAGTTAATGAATGATGTAGGGTCTGTCAAAGTTGTAAATCCTTAGCATGGTGACATTGCTCATTTCTAGCAATGAGTTCGTTACCAAGCCTTTGATGTTGGTGTGTCTGAGGGCAGCTGTTTAATTCTAGCCTGTAAGCCTCAGCCCTGATTATTATATCAAGGACAGGGAGGTTTATTAGGGTTTCCATGGCTGCTATTGAAGTGCTTCTCATGACACCCGTAGTATATAGGCAGGCCAGTTTTTGGAACTATAGTCAGGGCTCCTTGCATGAGCTTTGATAATATATAGCCATGTTTCCCCTCAAGGAATATGTCAGTACATCTCTGGGTATAGTAGCCCCGTATATTGAGATTTACCAGGAACTCGTCGATCACCAGATTTCACAGAAGTGGAAATAGTACACCTCCTTGCGGACAGCTTTTGGCTATCTATACCTCTACGGTTTTCTCCAACAGTTTAGATTCTGCTTGTCTATTTTGGAGCATAGTTTGTATCTACCTGCACAAAGTGTCTTTAGTGCCATTTCCTCTGGCAGACGTTTTCATGAAGGGGAAGGAGGTGTGATCAATGGCTCGTTAAATATCAAGAAAGGCTGTCAGTGCTATTTGTTTGCTATAGGCAGACTCTATTCGTCTTACCAGGTGATGTAGAGTTGACTTACATGATGTTCCTGATTCGTAGGCATGTTGGTTGGGTTATAGTGGCCTCTCTTTAAAAGTTCCCCGTATATGTCTTTCAGCCAGCTTCTCTGGTTCTCTGATTTAGCAGAAAAGGTGACAGATTAATTGGCCTGAACGACTTAGTCTGAGAGTAGTCTCCTCCAGCTTTTGCTATGAAAATAATTCGGGAACTTATCCAGTCCGAGAGCAAGTAGCCTGTAGCTGAAATTGCCCTCAAAATTTTGCAGAGCACAAGAGTGATGAACTCTTTACCCTGCTTCAAAAATATTAGAATTATCTCATCGTGTTTTGGTGCCTTGTAGCTTTCAAACGATTCTATAGCTTACAATATCTTGTATGCTGTTTTCCAGCACCTTTTTGATGCCCTTCTGGTCAGTGCTGGGAGATTGGTTTCAATTTCAGAGCCTGGAAGGTACGTCCGAAGAAGTATTTCCAGGGCTTCCCTGCCAGTCTCCTTAAAGCTTGCATCCGATTTCCGCAATGTTCCTATAGGGTCTAGGGAATTTTTAGCCAGAATCTTGTGGAGACTTAATGCTTCAGAAGTGCGTTCGAACTTTTGACACAGCTTCTTCCAGGAGGTTTTTTTGACTTCTCTTATTTTTTTCTTGTAGTCAGTGAATGTTTTAGAATATTCTATTCATTCATCGTTTTTTTCGCTGTGTTAAACAGACTGCATTTTTGTGAGATCGTAAATCCATCAGCTGACTTTATTGCTGGTGGTTTTTCTTACAAAGGTGCAGTTTTGTGCTATAAGGATATGATTGCTTCTTGCAGTTAAGCTGGAGTTAACTCAATATCCACATTGTTTCTGATGTCTGACATGACAATTGGATGTTTGTGTATTAGGAAACTTAATACATACACTGAACAACAAAGTCGCCATATACTGATAAAATATGTATACCGAGAAGAAACAAAATATTAACAAAATCATATTTTGTCTTAGAATTTTTTGAAACCAGTCATAACACAGGTGAGTTTACTTTGTTAGTATGGAAGGTCGGGAAGTCTTATTAAAAAGATAAAAGGTTTTAAAGTATGGTATACATACTACAAATATCATTTAGAGGGGGACTGTAACTTCTTTTGCATTTCTTATAATTCAATAAGGTATGATATTTGGTTAAAAAATTTCAAATATTGCACATTTGGTAAAGATGTTTTTTTACTTGTTTTATTTTCATTTTAGCGACTGTACAAATCTCTGTTTCTTGTCTTAGAAATTAGCAGGAAAAATAAAGGAAAAAAACGTGCACTTTACGGAACAGTAGCCATATCTTCGTTTCGCAAGTTATGAGCTGCAATTTGTTAATGTCGCTTGTTTTCACCTGAGACTTTTTCGCTTCGTTTCCTGTTATTAAAACACATGAAGTCGTTTTAAAGAAATAAAAATATTTTAGAAAAGCACAATTCAATTAAACAACTTTATGAAATTACCGAACTTTAAACTTCATAGTACAGAATGTTATATAACTGGCGACACTTTTAACTATATAGTAATAATTCAAAAATTGCATTTTCGATACTTTTATTGTAACTTCTCTAGCAGAACAAGGAATTTACAACATCAAATAAGAAATAATCATTGAATTTCATATTTTGTTCTTATTTCGTCTAAATTAGGAGGTATTTCTTCGTTCTTGTATTAGAAGTACAAGATTCCAAACTTGGATTATAAACAGAATGTTAAAGATTGACGGTTTGAAATAATATACTTCAAAAAAATCCTTAAGTTACATATACAACAAATATTTTATAATATTCGGTATATGATTCCTATTTTATTTCTAATGCACGCAATTTATAAGAATATGATATACGTTTTATTATGATTTACACAATTTGTTGTGTTATGATTGTCAGTTTGTTATTTATAAAAATTATTTTTCTTGGTATGTTTGTCCGTTATTTAAACAAAATGTAAATTTTATATAATATTATTGTATATATGGGCCATTGGTGTAAATTAGGTAATGATGTTAATTTTCATTCTTTCGAAAATCCACAGTGCCTGAGTCAACTAGCTCTTATTGCCGTGGCAATTATTTATGTGCGGGGTTTTTATGATTCACTTGCCACAAAATGCAAAAACAGCGCTTCTTCAAGTTACTCTTACCAAAAATTCAAATTTAGGGCGCCACCGGCAGCTTAAAAGTGATAAAATGAAACCTCCGAGAAGACTTAGTTTCTACTGACAGATTCAGCAGACTATCCAAATAAAACACAAGATACTTGTACTAAATTATGATTTTACTTTAATAAGAATACTTGGTAGATGTAGTTAAAAATAATGAACAAAAATATTAGCTGTAGGTATAAATAATAAAGCAAAACTGATATAGTCTTTCAAGGAAAATCGCAATTTCTTTTACAATAAGATTTTATGTGTATTTTTCTTACAAATTCAAACAATACAGCTACCTGTCAGTTGGTGAGTATTTGCTATCAGGCTCTAGTCATTAAAAGATGGTCTCGACTAATGGAATACTTGGAAACAGGACAACTCACGGATATTTTAATATACCCTTGTGGGTAGTGTGATATATGTGTCCAAAATGGAATCAAATGCAATGTATTCACAATCAGACTTATTTAATATCGGATATGTAGTCCCGCACAAACAAGGAAAAAACAGTCATGAAGCTTTAAAACTTGGATAATAGCTTGCAGGAACTGAGCTTGAATAAATGATTTCAATGTTTTAAATGCTAAACAAAATTTGAAATTACTTATATTTTGTTTAAAAAGCTAGTATATGATTCAAAAACCTGGCATCTGAAACAAAAGGAATCTATCGGGGGTATTTTGGAAATTTTTTAGGAGGCTATAGCGCACGTAAAATGGACATAATGTAATTTATTGAACTCTACTACTATAATGAAAAATATATCATAGAGTTTCCTGATTTTGGTGTAGATCAAATCAAATAACAACACAGATGATCACTGATTTTGTTCTTTAACAATTCTACACTACTACTAGAACGACCAGTTATAAAAAAAATGGCTGAATTTCGCCCAAATTTTCAATGCTAGACTTGTCAAAATGCATATTTCAAGGGATTTTTAAAACTATGTCCAAATTATTAGAAGAATATTCGACATGACGTATCACTAAAATTCAATATTATTCACCCAAAACTGTAACGGAAACTGATAATCACTTTATCTATACCAATATTTATACAGAAATCCGCTTAAAAACCGCAACTTCACAGACATACAATCTTTTGCGGAAGTCTAAGTCTAAATAAAACAGCCGTAAGAGAAAAAAGAGGCTGTTGCAGTAAAATAATACGTATAAATAAAACAAATATTGGTAAGATATTAGTTAACAATAGAGATACAATAAACAAATTAGAAAAATCAAGAGTAAATTAAATGAAATTGCAAAGATTGCCCAGCTACCTACATATGGCAAAATTAAGGAGAGATTAAAACTAGATCAAACGAGTAAAAAAATTCATATTAATAATGAAAAATCTAGAGAAATTGCAACCCATTGCAATATCAATATCAATTTTATAGATTTAAGTAATGCCCAACTGATCCATGTCGAAATAGAAAGTAAAAACTAAACTTAATAGAACCATTAGAAATTAAAACATTTCTGAAAGATAATTCAGTTATAAAAAGTTATGACCAACAAACGTTTTAAGGTACCATAATTAGAGACAAATATTTACAAATAACTGGGAATTCCAATATTCCCTAATACTAAAGAGTTTATTTTTTAAATTTTAGAATAATTCTAATATTCTTAAGAAAGTCCTAAAAGGGCGAAATATATTTTTATCAACACTTTAATCAAAACTTAGAAAATTGAAAAACCAATATCGTGTTTTTAGTCATTATTTCAAAAATGTTCCATAAAGAACCCATCATAGCTTCAGTAAAATAAATAATTAAAAGTACTATCTGCTGTTCTAACAGAAACAAAGTAAATAATGTGTTTCAAAATTAAATCTTAAGAGCATAATCCAAATACTGTCATCTTAATGATTCAATATTCTTGGAAACTAAAATGTCACTAGCGAGAAATTTTAATTATTACGGCAGATAAGCATTGACATCCAAATTTCCATTTTAACAAAAGGTGCATTGTGGTACATAACCCAGGAGACGTATTTTCTGCAATATCATTGAATAAAATACTCAGTTGATTCATTCAAATTCCTGTTTTACTAGTCCTTATGTACAAATGTACTTAAAACTAGATTTTATAGGGCCTATGTATATAATACGTTCCTTCAGTAAGAAGATGATAACTCCGCCAAAATGGAGCCATCATTTTACAATAATTTTTATTAAACCTCTAAATGCCAGAATTATTTCTTAACATGAAAATATCATAGATTATGTTTGCAAAAACAAAGTAAAATAAAAGGAATAATACATAAATATAAGGAAATGGTAATGGGAATACTGAAAATTTAAACTTTGCCTGTAAGTGATAAAATAGATAAAATATTAAAATAATACTACGATACATAAAATTAATAAAAAAAAGAAACAACTCACAAATAAGAACAAATAATTTTGATACAGAATTCAATAATTGGGTTGTTAAGACATCGAGGCAATATAATTCAAGCAAAGAACTAGAAAAAATGACCGTTATAATTTCATCACCGAAAACTTTGCATTGTAATTTAATCCGCAAATTCAGAAAAATATAGTACCCAACCGAAACATAATATTGAAACGATATTTAAATTAATAGTAAAAAGGTCTGTATGTTTGAATCCTAATGATATGAAAGGGAACTTGTTTCAGAATATACCATCCAAAGAGAAAAAGATTCTCTCCATTTCACTTTTTTTATTTTCGTTTTCCTTTTTCTATTACCGAATACCTCGACTTGTTCAGTTTTCCAGATTTTTAGGTTTAGAATTTTCTTATTTTATTTGTACAAAATTTACCACATTATATCCAATCAGTCAGCGCAGTTTGTAAAACTATTATAACCGTTAAGGATAAAAAAGTATTTTTCACTTTTATCTCTTACTTGACAAATATACCTAATACCTAATATCTGCAACCCGTCGGACGTAACCTTAACAGTAATTTCAAATGCCCGATACGTCAGCAATAAAAAATGATCGTTTCTTTAATACTGCTTATCTAAGAAAACATTTTCGCTTAAAGTGAGAGCAAAGGAAAACCTTTCGCTAGTTTGTACCGTCTCTAAATGGGCTATGTTTTTAATACAACTGGTTTTTTCGTTAATCTAAACAGTGAAAATATTGTAAAGTAGAGAAAATCTTGATTAAAAGTATAATTATGATTGGCTATTATATTATTTGAGTATCTTTAAACTTTATAAATAAATACGTTCACTAAGTTCACGATATTTAAAGCAACTAAGAGATAACAGTATAATTCGGCTTGGATTTCGAGAACTCGATAATTAAAATATTGGGAGAGGGACTACTTTTATAGTGCTTATATTTAAAGACATCTTCAAAACTAGCCCCAAATTAAAAATCAAATATAATATTAAGTGCTAAAATATATTAAAAAGGTAATAGGATTGTTGATTTATTTCTGACAAAAGTACACAATATCAATAAGTTATATTACATGAATTAAAAATTTTTCTAATCCAAAAATATGTGTTTATAGTTCGAGCGAAGTGATTTTAATGACCACTTATCCTGGCTCTTGCTTGTAAATTTTTTATAACAGACGTCTTGTGAACTTTCAAAACAAAATTTATTATTATAAAAATCAAAATTTCAGAAGTAAAAAAGAAATATATCTGCCGTATTTAAATAATTGTTATATGCATTTTTTCAGGGAAAGAAGGGATCTAAACAGTTTATTTCCTACAAACACTACTCTTGTCCTCTCTACATACGCGTTTCGAGCACCTCATGGTCTCGTCAGTGGAGCTGTGTCGAGAGCAACTGTCGCAGGAAATAACTGACATATAAAATATAAATTCCAAAATATGTTGGTAGGATATTACAAACTTGCCACCTACCGAACTCGATGACAGACTGAATAGTGTCGCCAATCGAACGATATCTATGAATAACCGGAGTAGTGAGAAATTTTATAAAAATCAAAATTTCAGTAAGAAATCAAGAACTCTATCTGCCGTATTTAAATAGTTGTTATATTCCGTATTCACCTCTCTGACAGGGAAAAGGAAATAATATATACAGGGTGAGTCAACGATTGGATGAAGTAGGTTTGTGCCTTTTCGGTGAAATTAACAAAGAAACTATATTTATTGTTTGATACAGTTTATTTTACGCAGATTTTAAAATATTTAGGACTCTAGCCAAAAAACTAGGACAGTATAAAGTTGTATTTTTTTAAATAGAACACCCTATATACGAATCGTATTTTCGATTTAGCTTATAATTTTAAATCTTTTTTATTAAGGGTTTACTATAACAGAACTTTATAGTTTCTGAGATAATTAAGTTTAAAGAAAAAAAGTCACATTTTCAAGCATCAATTCAATCCTAAATAACGTTTTCAATTTTGTGACAAATATATTCAAATTTGGAATTTAGCAAGGCCAAGGACAAGTTAACATAATTTTTACCTAACATTTGCAATAAAAGCTACAGGGTCTTGAACACATCGGCTCAAATTTGAACAAGTTTAAATAAATAAATATCTTTTTTTTTAAATGGTACACCCTGTATATTTTCATGTTATTTTAAAAAGTTTTGTTCTATATATCCTATACCTATTTATAATGGTTTTGAGATATTTTAGTTTTTCTTATTTTCCATACTTTTTTACAGAAATAGTCTTCATTATCATAGTAGCCATGGCAAAAACAATGTAAAATAATATTTTTCTGTGTGTCAAATTTATAACCGCAATCGCTTCTTTTGGTTTTTATGTAGTGTAGTTTGGTTTTTTTTTGCATTCATCTTATATTGTAAAATGAATTTTCCAAAAAATGAGTTAATAGATATGATTTATTCAATAGGAGAGGCTCAAAAAAATTGCCTTCTTGCTCAAAGAATTTACAAAATGAAGTATCCTGATCGACGCCAGCCTAATACCCATACTTTTCAAAACGTAATGCAAATATTTGATTCTTCTGGTACTGTTGATTATCCAAAACGTAAAGTGATCAACAAACCAGTAACTAATGAAGAAAAAGAACTACAAGTAGTGTTAAATGTTCAGGAAAATCCTTATATTGGTAGCCGTCAGTTAGCAGCATTATGTGAAACATCACAATCCACCGCTAATCGTACTACCAAGAAATATAGGTATCATCCATATCACATGGAATTACACTAAGAATTGCATGGACAGGATCTTGAAAGTCGTGTAAACTTTTGTCGTACAATAAATGTGGAGATTCAATTAAATCCAAATTTATTATGCAAGGTAATGTTTAGTGATGAAGCTACTTTTAGAAGTAACGGTGCCGTAAATAGACGCAACATGCATTATTATGCCACAGAAAACCCATTTTGGATTAGAGAGGTGCAACATCAAAACCACTGGTCATTAAATGTTTGGTGTGGTATTCATCATAATCGAATTATTGGACCCCACTTTTTTAATGAACCACTAAATTGCCATAGTTACCTGAACTTTCTACAAGAAGAACTACCCCAACTGCTTCAAGGTCTCGATAGGGATGAGCTCGACAGTTTGTGGTTCCAGCACGATGGTGCGCCTCCGCATTACCATCGTGAAGTTCGTGCATTTTTGGACCAACGATATCCGCAAAAATGGATTGGACGTGGGGGTTTCATTGAGTGGCCACCAAGGTCTTGCGACATCACCCCATTAGATTTCTTCCTATGGGGTTATATTAAAAATAAGGTGTATGTTAATCCACCAACAACAGTGGAAGAAGAAGAACAATAACGCCACTAATTTTGTCCAGGGTCCGAGAAAATCTGCAAAAAAGACTAAATTTGTGCATTGCACAAGAGGGTCGTTTATTCGAACACTTATTAAAAAGAAATAATTAATCTCAGTATTTAACAGGTAATTTCTTTGTTTCAATTTAGTATAAAAGTAAATATGTATTTGCCTTGTCGTTATTGTTGTGTTAATTTTTTCACATTATGTTTAATTAAACTATTGCCGTTGTAATATAACGAATAATGTATTTCATCATATTTAACCACATTCTGTTTGTTTCTGTAGTTTCTTTTTATTATTTTACATGGCTACTATGATAATTCTGTAAAAAAGTATGGAAAATAAGAAAAACTGAAATATCTCAAAAACTATTATAAATAGGTATAGGATATATTGAACAAAACTTTTAGGGTTTTTATTACTCTACTAAATAACATGAAAATATACAGGGTGTACCGTTAAAAAAAAAAGATATTTATTCATTTATACTTGTTCAAATTTGAGCCGATATGTTCAACACCTTGTAGCTTTTATTGCAAATATTAGGTAAAAATTATGTTAACTTGTCCTTGGCCTTGCTAAATTCCAAATTTGAATATATTTGTCACAAAATTGAAAACGTTATTTAGGATTGAATTAATGCTTGAAAATGTGACTTTTTTTCTTTAAACTCTCATCTCAGAAACTATAAAGTTTTGTTATAGTAAACCCTTAATAAAAAAGATTTAAAATTATAAGCTAAATTGAAAATACGATTCGTATATAGGGTGTTCTATTTAAAAAAATACAACTTTATGCTGTCCTAGTTTTTTGGCTCATCTTGTAGAGTCCTAAATATTTTTAAAATCTGCGTAAAAATAAACTGTGTCAAACAATAAATATAGTTTCTTTGTTAATTTTACCGAAAAGGCACAAACCTACTTCATCCAATCGTTGACTCACCCTGTACAAACAGTTTATTCCCTATAAATACCACTCTGGTCCTCTCTCCATACGCGTTCCGAGCACCTCATGATCTCGTCCGTGGAGCTGTATCGGACCGAGAGCAAGATTCGCAGAAATAGACATATGAAATATAAATTACAAAATATGTCGGTTGGATATTGCAAACCTGCCACCTACCGACCTCAATTTCAGACTGAAAAATATCGTTAGTCGAACGATATCTACGAATCACCGGAGTAGCGAGAAATTTTATAAAAATCAAAATTATTTATGTATTCTCCTTTCAGGTAGAAAAAAGGAAAGAATATATACAAAATTAATATTATTCGCTTAGGATATATTTTTCATTTATATAATCTTTTAGTTTTTGTAATTAAGACTCAACCATAAAAAGTTTATTTATTCAAAATTTTTACTTCTTCTTGCTTGAATAATAGCACCGACATGCCAGAATTATATTTTTATCCTTAATTTTCTGACAAAATATCGTTATAATCAAATTTGTTTCTATGGCTGTATCTCCTCAATTGTTCAAAGGCTATGTTAGGTGTGAGCACTAAAGATGCTAATTGACCACAGTTATTTTTGCCTGTAGTTTTGAAGGAAGAGGTGAATTTGAATATATATTCATTAAAGTATTCGGGTGCAACGTATAAAACTAGAATGCATGTAATATCAATTTTAAAAATATTCTTTTTATTTTGTTGACATTTGTATTTTTTTTTTATCATTCTTTAAAAGAGTAGACGTAACGTTGCAACCTATAAAGAAAATACAAAAAATATATGGTTTAAACTTTAAAATAAAAAAAAATTGTTGTAAAACTTCTCGTCGATACAGTTTTTGAAAATAAATTATTTGATCTGTTGGATCTAAACCAGTTACTAAAACCACGATGTCAATATCTTCAGAAATTATAACATTTCCTCATTGTTAATTGACGGCTGTTTTAACTATTAGTCTATTGGAAACACATTAAGCGTATAAGAAAACAATTTTCAGAAAATAAATTTTTTATTATTCAAAAGATATTTCCCTTATTCAATTTTGAGAGGCATATTCTCTTCAAATTTAATGTCCGTACGTGTCTTTTTGAGTTCCAAACAATTTTTATCAGCTCACACACTCTCTAAACTGACGAAACTACTAGTTACGTTGTTCCACTGACATCTTCAAAAACTGTTTTTTGGAATATTACTGTTTAAAGTACAGGGTGCGGCAGAGCAACTTGCTTATTTCAATTTGGCGCCCTAAAGCGATGGTTGTTTCGAAGTGGGTGGAAGAAGGTACATTCGAGAAAGTGGTGTGTAAAGTTACAGCTTCGCTTGGTTTAATTAACATCATGGAGTGACGATCGCCCAATTATCGCCACGCAATATGCATCCCGTACCAATTTCAATATACGCTCCATAATCGTGTTCCTCGCCGGCAGTCGATTGTTTTATGTGTAAACAACTTCAACAGGTGATGTGAGGAAAAAACCTGATCTTCTACGAACCGCAAGGTCACCCCAAACATTTATATGGTAAGGCTTTATATTCTGCGATCTCCTCAGCGCTCTGCCCGCAAACGCGCAGCTACTATGAGATTGTCTGCTTGTTCTGTGAGGCGAATTCTTATTGAAGAACAAAAATTTCATCCCTATAAATTGGCTGTAGTGCAGGAACTTAATCATGAAAAAAATAAGTGTGTCGTGAAGCATGCTTTTTGGCATGCTTCACGAAATACTTATTCTTTTCAGCAATGAGGCTCACTTTCATCTTTCAGAATCTATAAATTGGCAGTACATGCGCTATTATATTCCTGATAGCCCCAGACAACTTCATCAGTGCCCCCTATATTCACAACGTGTAACTGTTTGATGTGCACTATCGCGAGTTGGAATAATTGGTCCATGGTTTTCTTAGGAAAACGAGCGGGTAGTTTCGATGACTTCTGACCGTCATATCCATATGATTCAGGAGTTTTTCACGCCAACACTCAAGAGAGAATAATGGATGCTGTCTGCCTGATATCATGTTTAAAACATAAAATTTAAATATTGTACTTGATGCTGTTCAAAGAATTAAATATATCTGTATTAATTTTTTTTATTGAATTTTTAAATAAGCAAGTTGCTTTGCTTCATTCTGTATTACACTTGACACACTTTTTCAGTAAAAAATCAATAAAAATAAATAGTTAAAAGTTCTTTTTTTTTTAAAATGGGAAAAGTAAACAACATTATTGAGTAAACAGTTTAGTATTTTGTGTTAAAATCCTACTCAAAAGGTTTTACATAAATAGGGTATCCACTACAAATTATTTGAAAAAAGAAAATGTAGCTTACTTAAAGTAAGGAAGTTTTTTTAATTCAAAGCAAGTTCTGTCACCAGCCAAATGTGTTCCATCATGCATTTAGTACTACATTGTATGTCATCATTTAATGTTATTTTTCTTATTCATTTGATAAGCTATCCGAAAATGCATTTTATAATTTATTGTTAGTGTATTTTTTGCCTTCTTATTTTCTTTTGAAGCAGCCTAAATCTGTTTACTGCCGGGAATAGGCCTCTCGAAGAAATTTTTTATACTGATGGAACTGGGCCGCCTGCATTAAGTTTTTCCAAATTCACTGTATGTTATCAATCCATGGAGATGAAAGTCACTTTCTGCTGTAGTAAGTGTTTGCTCCGAGTCGTCGTTTTAATAATTTTTTTAGCCTTTTAATTAACTGTTCACAATGTGTCCAGTCCAGACCCGTTTCAATTTTGTTATTCGTTGTTTTATATTATCCACTCTTGTTCTTCTTTTTTTTCAACATTTGTGTCCCTATCTCTTAAAGTTGTATCCCACAATAATTGCTTCACATGTTTTTGTGCCACCTCTTGCACTTTTGTTTTTCTTTGTCAGTGTTAATTTGTCTACCCTATAAGTCAAGACGGAAAAGTCAAACATATTTCAACACCTTTCTCTTAAAGCATATAGAAATGTCTAACTTGAAAATGGCTCTCAACTTCCAAAAGGTGTCTATTTTTGCCTTAATTTTCGAATTTGTTTTCCCCTCTCAATTGCAAAAGTGTGACCTAAATATTTAAATAATGTCACTTGTTTTAGACTGCTTTTGGTACTAGGTTTGTCATATGTTGGGATTTAAGAAAGTTGATGTTGAGTCCTACCTGTTGGAACGAGTTGTGTAAGTTTTCGAGAGTTTACTGTGCATTGTTGAGATGGTCAGCTATAAAAACAACATCGTCTTCAAATCGCAAGGGGTAAAAGTACTTTCGATCAATATTGATCCTCAGGTTATACCATTAAAGTTTTGTATTGTGATCTTTTACAGCGCTGTGAAAAATTTAGGCTTTATATAATCATCTTGTTGGACCCCTCTTTCCACTGAAAATTTGTTTTTACTTTTAGGGAGGTAAACACATTTGTATAGATAAGCTTTATCAACATAGTATATCGGTGATTAATTATTTATTCTAATGGAGTTTGTAACCTGGCATTTGGGTTGATGGTATCAAAGGCCTTTTCGAAATCATCGAAGATGGGGCTTATTGTACTCTTAAGATTTTTCGATAAGCAGCTTTATGGTTAAAAAATGGTTGTTCGTACTATAGTCTGTCCAGAAATCCACCTGTTGCCTTAGTTAATATAAATCGAATTTTGATTTAAGTCTATGTGTAATTATTCTCATGAACAGCTTATAGATATGAGACAGGAGCAGCGGTGGATTCAGCTTTTCTCTTTGGGGGGGGGGGGTGATATAATAAGAATACAATTTGACAAGTGAAAATAAGTTGTCAAAGGTGGCGCCAGCAATTCTGAATTTGAAACTCTTGGGGGACGATCGCAAGCGAAAACGTGTTGTCGACGGGAAGAGGGGGGGGGGAGAGATGCCAACAACATTCACATTCCTGGGTAAGAGGCAGGGTCGGGTCTATTTTTCTGAAAACAAAACTTTTGGACGGGAAGGGTGATCGCAAGCGGACGCGATTTGTCAACGAGGGAGTAGATGCCAACAACATTCACATTCCTAGGTAAATGCATTTGGGGGAGACGATAATCAATGAAGTCAGTATATTTTACCTTGTAAAATAGTCATATTTCGTTAAATTCTAATCTTCTTTGTGAAATATCTAATCTAATGTGATTTTGACGTTTGCTTAAAACGTAAGAAGTAAAATTTTAAAATTGGATTGACATAAGTTTATTGGGCTTAGTAATTCGAGTTTATGATCAGGCAAAAGAAAGTTTTTGATTTCCCGTACCGATGTAGCATAGACCAGTTTAATTTATTTTTAAAACCCACGGTTTTTATTAATTTTTTTAACTAAGAATTAAACTTTTCACACTGTTTAACTCATTAATCTTCTTTTCATAAGACTATGTAGGCATCGGGTAATTAATATTCTATTAATGATCTTGCATATTAAGTTACGACGCAGACGAATAGTTCATGAGCTTATTCTCTATAGTATATTATAAATATTAAAAACAATTTAATCAGTGGTCTTATGAACCATTACGTTTAGATAAGCCGGTAAAGTTAAAAAACAATATTAATATTTTTCAATTAATTCTTTTCAATATGATTTTTAAGTTTTAAATTTTAGAATTTATGTATCAAATTACGAACTTCGTGACAGAATTTCGAATATGCAGATCCTTATTACATAGAATTCATGTGCCTCATTACCTATTTCCCAGCAGTCTAATGTATATTAACTCATTTAAACACTTTAGATATGACAGCAACCTATTAGAAATTTAAATTTCACCTAAATTTGAACCACAGCCTATTACTGTGACTAAAAATATATCGCCTTTTTGTGACATTGTTCGTTATATTGGAAAGTGTACTAATTTAAACTCATAAATATTTGTAAACCAATACTTTTATAGCATGAACCAGCGATTTCTAACCTTTTTCTTCTTGCTAATACTTTCTAAAATCGAAATAAATCGACGAACTCCCTGTGTAATCATTAGAAACAATAAATGAAAGAGTAAAATTGGGTTATTAATTTTTTTTCCATATTAAATAACCAAAAACCAAATCAATCGTAAAACATTTATAGACGAACATTAATAAAACTGAAATGAGAACTTAACCTACAAAACAGAATTAAAACAAAATGAATACAATAATACAGAACTTACAAAATACCCTCAATGAGATATTTCTACCTGTTTGATGGAAAAAAGAAATTCAAAATTTGGTTCGATACCTGAAAGTCCGTATTCAATCTCCGTTCTGAATTTAACCTGTTTCTGTCCTTATCTTTCAGGAAAGTATATGTTGAAAATCCTTTTTCACATTGATATGTTGTAAAAAAGGGCAATAAAAGTTTAATGATTTTTTTCCCAACAGGATACTCACTTCTTACACTGAGCTAAAAATAAATTGAAGAGTGATCTTTAAAAACAGTTTTTAAGGAACTGTCAAAAGAGAAGTCAACGAGCTTTTCTTTTTCCAGTAAAGTTAAAGAGGTATCCGTTAGTTATATCTCCTTGAAAAACATTACGTATCCAGTTGTTCGATCCAGATACAGTGAGTGACAGCCTAAATGATGCAGTCGTTGATAAAAAAACTAACATGTCTCATCGGATCAATTTTAATTTGAAAAAAAAAATGCTATTTCAAAATTAAATTAACGTAACTCTTCTAAATATGTTTTACACTAATTGTTTGTTTCAAATATTTTCTACTTAAATAACAATAAATATTTAATTAAATTATTTGCGATTTTGATCTTACACCTTAAAAGATGCAAAATTTAAAATACCAAAATCAATAAAGAAGAAAAACTCCCAACCAAGTGCTAATATTTTGTTTGGTCTTCCCTGATTATCAATTACAGCCTCTAGTCATCTAGGCCTTGACTCGACTAACTTTCTAGTGTACTCTGGTGAGAATGTATTCCAAGCTTCCGCAATTTTTACTTTTATTTCATTTTTGTTTGATATCGGGATGCTATTAACTTTATTCTTTAATATCAACCACAAATTCTGAATTACGATCAAATCTGGTGACGGGGCAGGTGTTTCATTAACATTTTGGAAGTCATAAAGCAGTCAACTACGAACCCGAAATGACGTGTGCTTTGGAACGTTGTCTTGATAAAAACGATAATTATTAATAATATAGAGTTTTTGAGCACTAGCCGCAAGATGTTGTCTTAGTATTTCCAAATACATGTATTGGTTCATATTCCCTTCAATAAAATACATAGTAGCTACTCTTGGAGATGACATACATACCCACAACATTACTCCACCTCAACCGTGCTTGACAGTAGCTTTTATATTTCTCAATTTTAATTCTTCATTGAGCTTTCCCCACACTGATATTTTGCAATCGGATCCATACAGGTTAGTTTTAGTTTTATCAGCAAATATAACTCAATTCCAAAAGTTCAAATCTCTATTAACATGCCAGGGCGCAAACTTCGATCATATGTGTCTATTTCTATGGCTAATAAAAGTTATTTCTAACGGTTCCACCATGTAAACTATTTTTTCGCAATACCCGCCGAATTGTTTCAGTACTGCACCTTTTCCCAAACTGTCTTTCACTATTCTCCTACAATCCATCTTTCCTCACGGTCGTTGAATATCTTGTTTGGAGCCAACCACGATTTATTCTCGACTCTATTTTGATTCCGGTAACGTTCAATAATGTGCTGAATAGTTCTTGCACACTTAATTACTATACTATATCCATTTCTTCTTTCAGTAATCGTTATTCGTCGACCCATTCTTAAACAATTTCGTTTAACCAAATAAAAAATGCTTTGAAATGTCAAAATAAAGAAGAAACAATAATAATATGATGCCTATTTCGCAAATTTGGAATTGTCAAGTTTTGTGCCACTTTTATTTATTTGCATTACTTAAGCTGTGACATTTAAGTCGAACATAATCTAATTAAATATTTTTTGTTAATTTAAGTGGAGCATATTTGAATCAAAAAAAATAATATCTACGTATTAAGAAGGCTTATATTATATTATTTTTAAAATTATTTTTTCCGCAACAATATGAGGCGGATACAATGAGGTTAATAAATCTACTTACCCAACATATCCGGAAGAAATAAAGCAAGAGTCAGCAGTAAATAGTTTTATCGAAGGTTTACGCGACCCAGAAATAAG
Organism: Diaprepes abbreviatus; assembly: GCA_034092305.1. NCBI lineage: Eukaryota > Metazoa > Arthropoda > Insecta > Coleoptera > Curculionidae > Diaprepes > Diaprepes abbreviatus. The sequence goes on from JASJET010000139.1 coordinate 14,856,769, forward strand.
TCAAACTCTGAGAATGGCCCGACTAAAGAAAATTTCCGGAGCTCTTGCTTATGCCAAACAGACCTCAAGGAACCAAGAAAGAATCATAAGAAGAGTCAATGTTTCCCGGGATTATCACAAAACCAAGGAAGAAGTTTTCATGATAGTAGAGAGAGTTGCAAGAATTTTTGAACGAAGGGAAAACACAAGACAATAAAAATACAACCTTCCCTAGCAGAAATATAATTCGTTGTTGGAAGTGTGGCCAAGAGGCGCATGTACAAAGCCACTGTACTTGCAGTACTGTTCCTGACAGAGAGCTAGATGGCTATCGGCTTCATATTGGTAATATAAGTGATGAAGTTCGAAGAAGCAACTTGGAGAAAGTCTTTGCTCCTTATCGTGAACTTAAAGAAGTCTGGTTAAGTAACAGCATCCCCTGTTTTGGATTTACTATTTACAAAGATAAAAAAATGTTGCAGTTGTCGTTAAGGCCTGTGTTGAAGTTAAAGTATGCAGTTGTCGTATTAGAATGACTTATGCCAGACCGAGAAGAAGAGGTCAAGGTCGCAGGCACCATTCGAATAATACGCGTTGTTACTAGTGCGGATACAATGGTTCTTTGTACAGAGATTGCTCGAAAATTACTGCTGGTGGAGGCGATAGAAAGAAGGACCATTAGGGAAGAGATATAAGAAGTACTCCCGGCGACCGTGGAGAACAAGACGAGAGGGATCATGATCGCGAATGAGGCTACGGAAGGAAAACATTATACAGGTCAGATTCGAGAGGGTACGTCGGGAAGGACCGCTACCGCAAAAGGTACTATGGAAGAAGAACATCCTGCAGGTCATCCTCGGAAAGGTACAGAGATGACTGTAAATAATAAGCGACGTAATGAAGACCTTCTATGACCTCAAAGCAAATACTGGAGGATTCATGGTTGATGAAAAGTGTGGTTGGAAAATCCGAAAAGAACCAAAGGGCGTTTACCAAAGCTTTAAAAGTCATGGAAAGGTTCGTACAACGTAGTGACCCGGCTAAACTATCTGGCGTACTGAATTTAGAAAAGCTCTGATGCGAAGATAAAAGTCGTGCATCTTGACACATTGGCTCATTATCAAGATCAAGAAGGTTGATCGGAACGATCAAGGCTTGGAGGGGGCAATGTTACGAACTTTATAGCGTTTTATATTTCATAGTATTAGTTTGTTTTGTAGATTGTAGGGTTTTAGGTTTATTTTTTACGAGTTCATAATTAATTTAATTAATTTTACCTTTGTTAATTTTCTCAGGAGACGTCTATGAAAGAAGGTATGAAACTTTTTGGAGAATTCTTTTTCCTTATTTCTATGATAGAAGGTCTAGAAATCGCCGGAGTATTCCTTTTCATATTTTTATTACACCATGTAGTATGGAAATCCTTCTAGAAAATAAGGGAATCTTCCGATATCGACCAAAAGGGTATATAAGGGGTCCAGATCCGCTTTCGAGGACAGTATTGTTTCAAAATTTGTCGACGAACTTGAATTAGTTTGACAAGTGTCACAATTAAGGTTGACAATAAAAAGCTTTCAAAATAATAGAGTGTGTTCAATAATATAGTGTGTGTTCAAAAATCGGCCCTCAGGAACAATAATATATCTTCTTAAACAAAATTCTTAAAAATATATCTATCATAGTCAAGCAATACTGCAGTGTTTGCTACATCGGTCGACTCGTCAAGCTGAATAGCGAAATAATTCAATTCTATTCTTTTTAAAAGATGCCGTTTTTTTTCTAAGCATACACTTCGTGATATCTTTAGCATACGGTTCCAGTCAAATTTTCTGACAATCTATAAGCTTGTTCAGACCTTGCAATTCTGTAATCAACTCGAAATGATGCCTCGAGAGCCATTTTAATATCTTTGATTAAATCTGTTAGACAAGAAGAAATACTAGACTTATTATTACCTGCCAATTTTCTGTTTAAATATTCAACAGTTTATCTTTGTGATCTGAATGTCGGGTTTCAAGATATCTACGAAAAAGAGATGGTTTTAAGCTGCTCCTTCTCGGCAAATTAAAAATCCATTTGTAAATACTCACTGTAATATTTTCGTTTCTATCCTTTTTCTCACTCCGTTAGTCTACTTTTTCTTTGTTTTCAGTCCGGCGAGATGGTAGCTCACTATAAGTGCCACCCTGTGTTGTTTCCAAATCAGAGACTCAAGTAGAAGAAGCAGTTAATTGTTCGTTCAGTTTTTCGTCAGATTTGACAAAAATACTCGTTTTTAACCAATGATTGATCGTACATTTATGGAGCAATAACTATTTACTTTCACGTTAGACGTGCGCATGTGCGAATTGTAAAGCATTGATATTTGTTGTAATTTATTTACATAAGGAGAAATCACTAAATTTGTTTACACTACTGATATTTATGTATACACTATGCATTAAGTACCAACTCATATATCTTTTTGAAATCACTCAAGGTTTTTAAGCTCATCGTGCGCTTCAGTTTGATTCTACTCTTCCTTATACGTGACTGTGGCGTTTTTATATCCACAGGCGTTATTTTCGTTTTTTCGCGCGCATTCGGAAAAGTCTTGGTTCGCCGAAGTAGAAGTTGCTGACTCGTTCGAGAATGAACTCGCATCGCCAGCAGCGTAGCGACTCGTCACGTTACAGATTGTTGTCTATTGCGATGTTTAATTTAAAATATTGCCGTTACAATAGTTTTTCGCGAACCCCCTTTATAACCGCTTGAGAAACGCAGATGTAAAGAAATACTAAGGTATATTAAACTCGAAAAAAACAGATCAAATATATATACTTAATTTACCTACTACCAAAAATATAATCAATATAACAAATATAATAAAATAGAAGTTATAAATTTTGCACCAGAAAACTATTCTACCGAAAACTTATGGTAATATAAAAATATTTCCAGCTTAAAAACTCATTTTACCTTTTATGGGCAATTTGCCAGAATTTATTCATATGAAAAAAAAAGGCTGCGGACAAATCGTTTATTTCACGAAAATCATATTGCAGACCGAAATAACAGGCATTCCAACCCGTCCTGTTGCCTCACGCATACGATCAATCCTGGTAATAGCGACAACAATTGTGCAAAAAAAATAAATTTATTGAAGAAAAGAAGACAATAATCACCGTAAACATAACAAAACTATATCGTTTAAAATATTTTAAAATTATGAATTTTAAATATTATCAATTACTGACTACTAGTACACTTTTTTGACCGTTGTTAAAAATTAATGTTTACTAAAAAAATATTTTTGAATTACCACATTTTATAAGTAAAATGCTATTCTAGAATAAAACCTAATTGTTATACATTTAACATGTTGCTGCTCTTTTAATGGTAAGTATATTATTCAGGGTTGGGCAGACGTGGATGAACGGCTTAATTAAGGGCGAACTGAAAATTATAGCAGAATCTTCAGAAATACATTTTTTCTATTTGATGCATTCCAAATGTTAGTGACATCAACAACTATCAAATGACGATGTTACTTATATTTTTTCTTAATGAAATAACATGCATGTTATCAGTTATTTTAAATCCCCAATAGACTAAAATATTTTTTGTCAAGCATACTCAACGGGTAAATTCAAAGGTTTTGAAAAAATCGGCAATTTAATTTAATGAAATCATAATATATTTTATCCTTATTCTGCACTTTTATCCTTCTTCCTAATTGTAAAGTCCAGTTTCTATAATTAGTAGGTATTTACTTAAATAGTTTGTCCGAGTTTTCCCAGAATTAGTTTCTGAAGGTATTAATTTTTTATTATCAAGTAAATTAGTATTTATGGAAACAAAATACCATGGTTTAGCTAATAAAAGAAGAACATTTTACTCTGCTTATAATGATAAGATATGGGGATATATATAGATCCTTTCAACAAGCAACTGACTTTTCCAATTAAACTTTTCCTTCTCGGGAGCCCATTTTCAAATCAATTTTCAATAAGATATTCCACAATTTTGAAAAAATAAGTAATGTAAAAAATTTACTAAAGATGGGCGTTCGAAAACAGCTACCAATGACAATAAATCATTGGTAATTATGCTGGGCCTGAAAGAGGATGATGGATTTCTGTGCCAAAAATTGCTCTTATATACGATGATAAGAAAATATCCATTAGAAGAATCTTCAAAGAAAATAATTTTAACTCTTTAACTTTGCTTCAGAAACTATCAGAAGACAATCTTGATAGACATATGAAATTTTGTCAAGAAATCATGGAAATTATAGACTTACAACATGAGTTTGCAAACCATACTCCCTGTATTGGTCTAACCATAAACCTTATCCGAAGATGCAGCATCATAAGAGAACATCTCAAAATTAAATGTTTGGCCAAGTATAAGTGGTGTATATAACGACTCCGCAGACCCCAGGGTGCAGGGGGGGGGAAGGTTGCAGCCTATCCAGGGATGCCCTCAAGTCCCTTGATGAAAATTAATAAATGCGAAGGATCAAGACGGGTGCAAAATAGTAGAGCTCATTCAACGATCAGCGGGGGGCGCATATAGTCTTAGTTACGCCACCGTCAGCTATCATTCGAAAGACCTTTCTTCCTACACGAAAATTTGACGGCCAATTCCTACTTAAAAATACTATTAAATAAAATTATACTTGATTTAATTAGTTTATTTAAAGTTCAACGCAACAACCTGAATTAAAGAAACGATATTTGGTTTCAACAAGATGAAGCACCAGCGTATTTTGGTAAATATGTCAAGATTATTTGGATGAAATGTTTCCTAACAAAGTGAATATGTCGAACATGGCCCATAAAATGGCCTCCTAGTTCACCCGATCAAACCCTTTTAGATTTCTATCTTTTGGCCATTTAAAGACTATAGTCTGTAATAGAAAGCTAGCCTCTTTAGGAAAACTTGTAAATATAGTTTTAACTGCAATGCATGAAATCCTTTATCAACGTTTGGGTAAAGTGCTGTATCAGTGTTCAGAAAAGCTTGTCATGTGACTGAAGAAAAACAATTTATTTTTTTTGTTTAAAATACTATTTTTTATTATTTTTCTATTAAAACGATTTGTATTTTTACATCTTTAATTACTGGTATTTTTGAAAGAGTTGAATTTACTCATAAGGTATGTTATACAAAAAATATTCATGTTATACATGTTCTATTTAAGAAATTTGTAAGAGGCCTCGATATTTATTTTTGATATTACTGGCATATGGAATTCATGATCAAATAGAAGAATTGTAGTTTTGAAAACCTGGTACCGCTGTCACTTCCCGTCCGCCTTTGATTAAACAGTTCCAGAATATACTAACCGTATATGTTAAACTTGTTTGGAAATCTTGTTTTATTTTATTTTATGGAAAATTAAATTACTTGTATTAAGTGTTAATGTAACATAATAATGTAGCTTTAAATTGCATCAAAATTTTTTTTTCTGTAAATATTTCCTATTGCAGTATTCTTATTTCCATATCTACATCTACAAGTAGGATGGCAAATTCGAGAGGAATTGACAAGTACTATATCGCCGTTTGTCCAGTAGTTTTTTAACACAATTTTCGTGACAAAAATGCAATAAGCTTTCTTTAAAAATCTGAAAGTGCCGGTAGCAACAAAGGGAGGAAACTGGAGGTGAACTGAATAAAACTTTTATCCAACTCAGCATCAGCACGAGGACATTTTTGAGGCTTGGTCACAACGATGTATTATATATAGTACCATCCTAGCTACGCCCATGACATCGCACCTAGCATTATCCCTACTTCGCAAATAATCGGTCTTATAACGCACCGTATTGCCTAGTCTGTGTGCCTCTGTTATCGACTCCATCATGCCATTCTCTTCCGATTCACCAAGTAAAAATAGTTCGAGACTAGTCATATAAAAAAGAAATTAATATGCCCAGTTTCATCACCTCTATAAAGATCAAACCGAAATGTGATGTTGCAGACAATCGCCTGAATCATAACATGGCATCCTCGCTCTCAAATGGAACGAATATAATCTTATCGGTGTATCATCCCTAGCTTTGCATATAACCTTTTATAATAGCATATTTGAGCTTAGTATTATTTCAACCCTCGCGCATCCGATTTGTTTTTGGTGAATTTTTCTATTTTCCATTTATTCTGTCTGTAATATTCTTCAGGATCTTTTCAAAAGTGCTTGGTCCATTTTTATGATTTCTGCCAACCTTTGAAAACATCTTCTCATATCTCCGTAGACGTTATAAAATTTGTCAAAAAAATTTTGAATTACTTTTACTGTTTTTATCTCAAACTATATCTTCGTCTGATGATTAGAATCAGAACGATATGAAGGAGCCCATTAGAGAAGCATATAGTGAGGTGCCTTAAAATGGCCATTTATGAGTGAAACAAAGGAAAATGTAGATGCGGTGCCATGAGCGTAGCTAGATGTGATGCTCTGTGCAATGCGTCATTGTGGTCATGTCCCAAGCTCGAATATTTTGTGTGCTAGGCTTCAGTACCTAGCTATGTGCGAAACGAGGGGGCGGTGGACTGATGTGGTCTAGTGAGTTAACGGTAATGTTTTGTTTAATTTAAGAACGATAGTTCCTAGCTATCATCCATTCTGGTAGTGAGAAGATACTACAATGTACTGTGGAAGTTTAGTGATGCAGACATGATACCTAGATAATCAGGAAAATTAATGCAATGAGGCTTTTTAGTAAAATTCGTACGATTCCTAAATTAATATTCAAATTAAAACAAAATCATTTTTAAAGATATCTGGATATTTTAAAATGAGTTATAAGTGTAATAAAATTTCTAAAGAAATAAATTTTTATGCATAATTAGTACCTACCAAAATTTAACAGAATAACTAAGGCGATCTCAAACATATCGAAATAATACAGATTTAGAAAAAAAATATCACTCACACAGCCGAAAAAACTAAAAGAGAATAATGAAGTGAAAAAATGAAACTTTATAATATTTACCAATTAGAGATTAAATTTGTAATTAAAAATAATAATAATTATAAGTAAAGAAATTATGCAACTAATTTAATATTCCTACACATTTTAATCATACAATCTGATACCAAAGAGAATAATAGATTGGTGAATAATCAATGAGAAATTTCTAATGAAAATCTATGGATTGTGTTACCAGATATGCCGAGAAATTATTGGTGGGGTGAGTTGATCAGGATGAATATCACTTAGATGTTATCTGAACTTCGCCGCTTTCAGCCTCTAAAACTATATATTACCCTATATATTTGTTAAATCTATTAGGTTCAGAAATAAAGACCTAATTATTATCAATTATTATCCCATACACTTAGCCAAACGGCTTTTGCACTCCCCTCAGGCAATAATTTCATTCCGGATATACTCAGATATAATAAAGGATGAAGCTGTATGGAGGGCCCTTTGCATGTTGTTGGATCCCAGATATTGTTATGACCCTCTGCACTTCCCATAAATTCCCAGAGGGTTCAAGCGGTCCGAAGAAGCACTGCCTTTTGCAAGGCCTCATATGGGTGTGCGCCAAGATGCAATCCCTTGATATCAAGCAGAAGATTCTTTGATACTACGCGGGTTGTTGATAGAATTATGGGGATCATCCGGGGGACGCTATTCAGTCTCCACTGCAAGCGTATTTGTACCTCTAGGTCTCTGTATTCGGCGATTTTCTCATTATGCTTATTCTATAGATTATTGTTGTTAGAGATAGCAACTTCTATTAGGGTTTCTCGCTTGAATGTTTTATCCACCAAAATTAAGCCTGTAAAATTGTATGATTTATAGGCACCGTTCGATTCCTAAACTCGTTGATCTACAATATAGATTCTGGACTAAATTCACAGTATGGAACTCTTTCTACTGCAACAGTTTCAGTTACTCTGCTAGCTTTTTATGGATGAACTTGCGACTGAATAGTGTCTCTGCTTGTACTCCGATGGCTGACCACCTCCTGTTATGTGCTGAATCGTCTCTAATGTTCGTCATCCATTTCGCATTAGTCGTTCTGGATCAAGGGGTCTCTGATTATATGTTCCAGATAGTTTCTCGTTGGCATGATCTAATCTTGGACAGCTAGTAGAAAGCCTTTGATTTCTAAAAATATTTGCTTAGCCGTCAGCTAGTAATTCGACACGAATTTATCGACAATTTTCCTGTTTGGCCTTTTTTAGGCGTCTTCCATGAAGGGGTTTCTGTAGCCAGGCTTAAAACTTCTCTTTGTCCGATTGGTGATGAGAAGTCAGTTTATAGTCTCTCAACCGCAACGATGTTAAATCGTCTGCCTCGTATATTGTCCTGTGCAACATAGAAGACTCTGCCACTCTGTGAAAATGTGTAGATTTGTTAGGTGTTGATCCAATTGCTTACTAATATCTACCAATTCTCTTCTTTCGTGGTACTATTATTATAAATGAAATGCATTTCTCATTTTCTCGGAACCGTTGATTGTTTCTAATGACTAGTATACAAGAGAAAGAACGCTTGATAATATCGTATTACGGATATCACAACGAAAGCGAATTTTATTATATAGATTAGCTGATCATTTGTTTAATAATATTGTGCTAAAAGAAGAGTAGATGGAGGAAGCAAAGATTACTAGTTTTAAGCGACTTTAATGTTTTTTGAATTCGATGTGCTACTTGTAGTTTTCAAGATAATTCATAATAGAATATTTTCCTACATCATTTAAAAAAATACGGCTTTCAACGAATATTTTTACTCAAAATGTTGACGAAGAAAAACAATTTATTAATGACTTATGTACAGTATTTTACTATAAAAATGACAAGTCATATTTTGTAAAGTTGTGAAAAAAAAAATAATGAAAGTATTCTAAGAAATAACAAGAAGTTATTTTCATGTTTAACGCTAGAGGATTTAATTCTTATTAAAATTGAACAACAAATTATATGTGCGCTAAATCTATGATAGGGAACTTTTTACATTAGCTGATAAAAAATAAGTTCTAGACAGAGAAAGGTATCTTTTTGAGCAAATACATATAACTAGATTTAACTGAACTCAATAGGGTAAATCTGAACTTGTTGAAAATGACGTTTCCTATTACATTAAATGCTCTATAATTAAGTTGTTTTAAATCTTATATCAAATGTTAGAAGACGCTGTCGAAAAAGTCATTTTGACCGATTAATAATATAGATTAAGTTGTGATGAAAATTGACTAGCAGTCCAGAATGTACTACAATTTGAAAATATCTTCATTACCCGCATCTACCTATTACGGTGACTATGTTTCTTATATTTTCATTTAGAAGAAATAAATAAAAATGCCTTTGTTACACGTTATTTGGAATTCTTTTATTCAAAATATAAAAATATATATTGTTCAATTAAGAATTTGTGATGTCTGTTGGCAGTTTTTTCTCGCAACAGCTACCAGAATTAAATTATTTAACTTACTAAATGAAAAATCTTTTTTCAATAAATTAAATTTTATGAATTTGGTTCAGCCAAATTCAGGAGTGGTAAATCAAATTTGTGTACATTTTTCTCAATTCACTTGAGATTTAGTTTATCTAAATATATTTTAATCACTGATTTTTTTAGTATTATTTATTATTAGATTAATTGTTTTCTACCTCTGTAATATACGTACAGCTTCCAAAGTCGTATTTAATGATATACAATGCACATATATACCGAATCATAAAAATCTATTCGAGTCCATCGCTTACTTGACAAACATCTTAAAACACTCATAAACTCTTAAACGAAAATTTCGTCATAACTCGAAGTTTTGGAACGGCTGCAATAAAAAATTTCCAATACTTCAGAGCTTCTTATCTGAACAAACATTTTCACTTAAAGAGACGACGGAGAATATATTTTGGGCTACTTGTGCATCCGTGTAAAGTTGGTTATTTTGTATTCAACTTTTTTTAGTGCCCTGTTAAGTTGTTGGTAACAAATTTAGCACTAATTCCTATGTTTTTTTTTAAATAACTTAATTTTTAGATAGCTTTTCTACACAGAGCATCACCATTTTGACTGGCTTTTATTTAAACAATTTTTCATCTCTCTCAGGAAAATCATATTTTATTTTGTAGTTTTAAGGTTCCGCTGAGAACAGGACAAAATGCCACGCACACAATACATGAGATTTCATAGCGCCATAAAATTGGCTGAAAATATAGTATGTTGTAGTCCATGAATTCTTGATCAAAAATATTTATGGTCACAAAGCTCCAAAAAATCATTTATTAGTGGCAAGTTAGTTGTTTGATAGGAAATAGATTTTTCGGAAATAAGCTTCACACAAAAATTAATGGTTTTGTAGTGAAGCAAAAGTCAGTTCAAGGTCAAAATAAAATAACAAACGGAAAGCTCTATTTCTTTAGGCCAGAATTAAATTTCTAGGTTTGAAGTGCGGCATCTTAAGGTGGCTTTGACTATGATCCATGGGTCAAGGTCAAGGGTTAGTTCAAGGTTAAAATAACAATTATATAACTTTTTTTATCCTGGAAATGGGCGATAATGAACGAAAGTTTTCATCGCACTAAACCGTTAAAATGGGATATATGACAGAGAGAGATGAACAAAGACCAGAAGTTGTTCATAAACGGTGTAATAATAATTGTTCATGAAGCGAATTTTAACAAAAATGTGTTGGAGAAAAGTTGTAAAGTTTTTTCAAAGTTCTTATCATACAGGGCGTTAAAAAAAAAAAAATTGGGTCATGGATGTCACCGTTAGTCTCTGCCTGGAACTGTGAGTAATTTACAACACTTTCTTGGATAGTAATTTGAAGGGTCTTACCTGGTGTACACCATATTAAAAAAATTAAATATACCTGGTGATTCAATAATTATGAGTAAAAAACTTGATTCAATTGCAGCTCTTTGAGAGCCTATATTTACCAAGAGGACATCTATAAGAAAAAATGAAATTGTAGTAACCCTTTTATTTGTTTTTTTCATATCTGGGAGATTTTCCACATTTTCCCAGCCACCCTATATCAGGAAATACTATTCTCAAATTGATTAAGATTGATTGATCATTAATGAAGGCTGAAGAATAAATACAACCCACTTTCATAGATATTTTCTAAATTTCGATCGGAAAATAGTTAAAAATACATCAGATGATTGATATTACTTTAAGTATGAAAGGCATCATATGTAGGTAGCTCTTTATTTAAAAAGCTACAAAAATGCAACGAACCGAATAAAAAGCTCTTTGTCACATTTCCTTTACTAGAAATAGCAAAATCCGAATGCTTTCCAGCTAGCTTTCTTATGTAAATTTGTGTTTTCCGATTTTTATTTTCTTTTCCCGGCTTTGTGGTGGTAAACCTTTAGTGTGTCTTTTTAGAGAATTTTAGCGAAAGAGTTCATGATAATATTTTTGCTTTAAAATGAAAATATTTTGGTTAAGAGGCCTCAAAATAGATTTTTATATTTTACATTTAATATAATACTGATTTTAACATTTAGAATTTTCACTTAGAATATAAAGAAGTCTGCTAAATCTGCAAGAGCTCTATGCTAATAGTAGCTTTAAAAATAGGTTTAATTTATTTTTGTATAAGGAACATAAACATAAAAGAAAAATATAATTATAATCTTATACTATTGCATAGTGCTTCTTAGCATGGGTAACTATAGCCAAAACACTTATATTAATGAGAAAAATGACACTCATCCTTTATTTTCATCGATAATGGTTATCTGATTAATGAATAATTATATATTTAGAATACTCATGAAGAAAAAAAGTAACTGCACCAATATCCTGAAAACTTAAAATTTAAATAAGTTTTAAGGCCAGAGTAAAACCAAAAAAAATCTGGTCAGTTATGAAATATTTAATATTCTATAATACGTAGCTCACTACATCATTCTGGTATATGTCGAAACTATAGGTATTAAAAAACTTCAATGGACACAATGCAGTTGGGTGTATAAATACATTTAAATTGAAAAACTATTTTAGTTCCCAACTAACTACACACCGGTTTTGAACTCCAAACCTTCTCTCGTGTGGCCTGAAGAACTTCTGCTATGATCCCATCTTGACCCATAGTTTTGAAGTGTTTGACCTTATTAATGGTATTTACTACTTCATTTTTCTATCTGGTGGTTGAACTAGAAGAAACACTGTTGGTGAAAGAAATCTCTTTAAGCGTTTTCATTGATATAGAGGGAGCTTCTGATAACACCTTCTAGGTTACAGCTCTAGATGTAAGATAAATACAGCCTTCTCTAACAAGATGGATTCAATTAATGCTAAAACGCAGGATTGTCTCTGGGTCAATTTGCAACGAAGCGATTACAATCACCAAAGTTAAAAATTGTGTCCAAGGGGAAAAGTATCGCCCCTGCGTTGTTTCTTGATCATGGATAATTTGCTAAAAAAACTAAATAAATCAGGATTTGCAACGGAGGATTATGCTAATGACCTAATGATCACTATCAGAGGAAAAACTGAAGAGGATACCATAAGCCTTATGCAAACTGACTGAAATTAAATGTTATTCCTCCAAGGAGACGAAAACTAAACATGAGTGAGTTTTTCCACAGAGGACAAATATCTGGGCGTGATAACAGACTAAAAATTCACCTGAAATACCCCATATTGAAAAGATTCTCCAGAGGCCAATAGCAACAAAAACCTGAGGTTTGAGACTGAAAAACGATCTTAAAAGGTCATATAGCATGTTCATTAAATTCATAAGCCTTCTTAGTATCCTTAGCTTAAGAAAACCCACAAAAAATTCAGGGATTAACCTAGGTAGGACTCACGGGGGCTATGCAATTCATTGCAAATGTGATAAGTGCAGCAGCAACACAAGCTGTTTTAAACAGAAAACCTTAAACCTCATATGAAGTTTCTGGATACAACTTCAACAGAATAAATGCAAAACCGACAGACTGCATGTCTATAAGGTAGGACTTTGACCTGAACTATGAAGTAGAAACTGCTTGCTACCAAGCGAAGGGATTATCCTAACTAAAGAAGGATTCAGAATTATGGTTTACTGATCGATCCAAGTTGAAAGAAGGGATTGGAGTGGGAATATCACGCTCAGGATTCAGGCTTGCAAAATTCCCAAAAAACACGTCAACTATCTTCCAAGCAGAAATGCATGCAATTGAAATCTGTGCTGATGAGGGCCTGAATTCACATAATATCAGGAAACCAAGCAGCGCTAAAAGCTCTCAAGTCAAACATATATCAATCCAAGTTGACTTGGGTTTTTAGGCAAGTCTTAAGACAATTGACAAGTAACAGTAGAGCAATCTCGAGGTTTAGGGCAAAAGGGATTCAAGGAAAATGAGAAAATGGACAGCCTTGCAAGGGTAAAAACTCCTTTCCCCGGTACGGAGTCTTCTTGTGGAATACCAAAACACCTAATAAAAAAGATGCTCTGGAGCTGAGATAGAAAATTAAGGTGGAATAATATGCCTGGTCCCAGACAAGCAAAAACAAAGCAAGAATGCTTCTCGATCACTCAAAAAGTGATATTTTTGTGTAAGAACGATTGTTTTTACAGGACACTGTCCTCTGGGACAGGATTTTAAACAGATCGTCAAAACTGAGAACGGGATTTGTCATTTTTGTTATCGTGCAACCGAAACAGCGGAATATCTGCTATGTGAAGGCGTGGCACTGTAAGAGACTAAGATATCACGCCTATGAAATAAAAGACTTGCCCCCACCTTCCTCATAAAAATAATAGACTTCGTGAAAAGTATAAATATCCCGGGCTTATATTAGATTAGAGTAGAGTTTCCTAGGCGGTAGTTCGCGAATCCCCAGGGATTCGTGAACTTTATAAAGAAGGTTCGCGAAAAAAATATTGTAATGGAGAAATTTTAAATCAAGCATCATAACAGACAATAATTTGTAAAACAACCTTTACGCCTTCTTAAACGATTCGGCAACTTATACTTCGGTGAACCAAGACTTCTTCCGAATACAAACGAAAGAACAAGAATAACGTCTATCAATGTAAAAACGCTGCGATCACATAATGAAGAGTAGAGTCGAACTGAATCGAACGATAAGCTTAAGAACCTCGGATGGTTTCAAAAATATAAATGAGTTAGTAGTTAATGCACAGTGTGTATATAAATTAAAATAAACGCCAAGCTTTACAAATCGCACGTGCGCACGTCGAACGTGAAAATAAATAATTATTGCTTAGTAAATATATGATTGACCGTTGGTTAAAAACGGATAGTTTTGTGAATTCTGACGAAAAGCTGGACTAGGAATCAATTTATTTTTCTACTTCAGTTTCTGATTTGGAACCAACACAGGGTGACAGTTGTAGTGAGTTACCGTCTAGGAGAACAGAGTGAGAAAAAAGGTAAGAAAGGAAAGTATGAGAGTGACTAATTACAAATAGGGTTTATTTTACCAGGCAGGAGTCAGAACTTATACTACTTTGTGTCATCTGTAATGAAATCCTGGCCAACAGTAATTTATAACTATTTCTCCTTCGTAGACACCTTGAAACAAATTGACCGGTTCAGAAGAATAAACCAGTTGAGTATTTTAAAAGAAAATTGGCAGGTAATAAAAATGGCTCTCGAGGCATGAATTAGAATTACTTACAGAATTGCAAGATCAGGACAAGCACGTACAGTGGTAGAAAATTTGATTGGACCGTATGTTTAAAAACATCACGAAGTGTATGCTTAGAGCAAAAGCCTTATCAAACAACACGCTATCGCGGAAAATTAATGAATTGGCAAATGATGTAGAAAGTGAATTTTTGAAAAGAATTAAATCGAATTATTTCACTATTCGGCATGACGAGTCGACCGATGTAGCAAAGGCTATAGTATTGTTTGTCTATGCTATACAGGGTGATTCAAAAATCGATCACGAAACTTAAGGGGGTGATTCTACTTGACAAAATAAGGGTAGAGCTTCATATATTTTTTTTCAAAATGTCATTCGTTTTCGAGTTACAAGCCGTCCAAGTTCAAGTTTTTATTTTTTGTTTTTTGAATTACTCGCTTACAGGAAAACCGATTTGACTAATATTTGAAAGATAGGCTAAGTCTTCTGCGCTTCATCATTTTAGTAACAATTCACATTGATTGTTTGCCGCTAGAGGGCACTTTACCTACATTGAAAATTGTTTTTTTGTCATAATTTTTTAGTGTTAACAGCTACAGTAGTTTTTGGCATAATTTCTGAAAGACTGATGCCAGGCCTTTAAAAAAAGTGCTCTTTATTTACATCGCTAAACCCAACGGTTTAGACGTAAATCACCCTAAAAATTAAGTGGTAAATTTACTTTTCTCATTTCATTACCACCAGCTACCAGGTAAATAGCTATCAAAGTATACTAGAGCTGTCAGTTTAACATCAAATAAATTCGCTTTTTAAACTATTTAATTTATAATCTTAAAATAACTAATAATGGCTAATCAGTAAATATTCATATTATGGATTATTGCGATATACATTTAATTGATAAAAATTAATGAAACAGTACTAAACAAACTAAAAAAGATTCTCAAAATGTCCCCCATTTTCTTCCATACATTTCCTAACACTCTTCAAAAAATGTCGCCTAACTCGATGAAAAATTCCTGGTGTTTCTTTAATAATTTGGCACTTTTCGATTATCCTGAAGCGAAGATCCTCGACGTTGATTACTGGAATATCGTACACCAATTGTTTCAAATGACCCCAAAAGAAAAAATCCATAGGATTAAGGTCTGGTGACCTCGCTGCCCATGCCAATGGTCCACTTCGTCCTATCCATCGCTCAGGATACGTTGCATTCAAATACTGTCGGACACGTATACTAAAGTGGGGCGGAGCTCCGTCTTGGAGGATCCACATGTTGGCCCTTACTTCCAATGGCACATCTTCCAGATACAATGGGAGATGATTTTGGATAAAATCTAAGTATACGTCACCAGTTAATGGGCCATCAAAGAAATGAGGACCAATAAGGTAATCTCCTATTATCCCTGCCCACACATTTAGTGAAAATCTACGCTGATGTTTCGTTTCTACCACATTGTTTGGGTTCTCGTAAGCATATGTGTGGATGTTGTGTAGATTTGTTATGCCATCACGAGTGAAACCAGCTTCGTCTGTGAATAATATGACGCCAATTAATCGATTATCGTGTTCATACTTAGGTAGGATCTGATTGCACATGTCCAACCGTCTCGGCCGATCAACGTCATAAAGAGCCTGCACCTTTTTTGAATGAAACGGGTAGAGTTGTTCTTCTCTTAGTATCCTCCATGAACTAGCCTGACAGAGACGCACTTCATTCCCAATTTTTCTAGTACTAATACCTGGATTATCTTCAATAATTTCAAGCACTAATTCTTCTTGTTGCACGTTTCTAGCAGTTCTAGGTCTTCCCCTATTTCCATTATAACTTTTAAAGGAACCACATTCCGCAAGCCTCCTGTGCACACTGGAAAATGTTTGAGCATGAGGGATATTTATTTCCGGATAACTCTCCATATAATATCTTCTTGCCAACTCTGCATTACCATTTGCTTTTCCATAACAAAAATGGATATCACAATATTCGATATTTGAATATTGGTGATTAGCCATTATTAGTTATTTTAAGATTATAAATTAAATAGTTTAAAAAGCGAATTTATTTGATGTTAAACTGACAGCTCTAGTATACTTTGATAGCTATTTACCTGGTAGCTGGTGGTAATGAAATGAGAAAAGTAAATTTACCACTTAATTTTTAAGGGTGATTTACGTCTAAACCGTTGGGTTTAGCGATGTAAATAAAGAGCACCTTTTTTAAAGGCCTGGCATCAGTCTTTCAGAAATTATGCCAAAAACTACTGTAGCTGTCAACACTAAAAAATTATGACAAAAAAACAATTTTCAATGTAGGTAAAGTGCCCTCTAGCGGCAAACAGTCAATGTGAATTGTTACTAAAATGATGAAGCGCAGAAGACTTAGCCTATCTTTCAAATATTAGTCAAATTGGTTTTCCTGTAAGCGAGTAGTTCAAAAAACAAAAAATAAAAACTTGAACTTGGACGGCTTGTAACTCGAAAACGAATGACATTTTGAAAAAAAATTATATGAAGCTCTACCCTTATTTTGTCAAGTAGAATCACCCCCTTAAGTTTCGTGATCGATTTTTGAATCACCCTGTATATTGCAGGTACACCAATTTTTGATATAACCAATGACATTTTGAAAAAATTAAACAAATTGGTCTTTTTGTTTGGCTGTATGGTGCTGGTAAAGAAGATCAACGAGACTATGGAATGGACTCATTGCTGTACTTGTAGATAAGCAATGATTTTTAAGAGTATTTCTGCAGAGTTATCCAGTACTTTAAGCAACGCTGTAAAAACTGTAAATTTTATAAAATCACGTGCTACAAACTCTAGTCCATTCCGTGTGTTTTATGAGGACCTTGGAAGCCTCCACATTTCTTTATTACTTTATACAGAAGTTAGATGGCTTTCTCGTGGCAAGGTTTTGATCCGCATGTTTGAATTGAAGTCTGAATTCCAAGCTTTTTTTCTCGGCCATCCATTTCATTTCTATTCTTGTGTATCTGATATTCTTTGCCTACAAAAATTTTCATACTTAGCCAACATTTCTTCTAAATTAAATTATTTAAATCTGTCTTTAAAAGGCCCTTGTATCAATATTTTCAATGTGCATGATAAAATAGCAGCCATTGAAGAAGTTCAACTTTTGGATTCAATGTCTGCAGGTAAATGAATACGAATATTTTCTCCGCATCATTTTATTAGAAAATGAAATTTAACTTAACGAAAATATTAAAAGGGATATTAACGAATATCTCAAACAATTTCAATTAACATTCAAGGACTATTTTCCTAATAATTTTATTATCTCTGGACCCTATAACTGGATACGTAATCCCTTTCAAGGAAAAATAACTTCGGATGGTTCTTCAATTTTACTGGAAAAAGAAAACCTTCTTGACTTATCCTCTGACAATTCCCTAAAATCTGTTTTTAAAGATAACTGATTTTTAGCTTAGCGTAAGAAATAAGTCTCCAGTTTTACTGCCCTTTTGCACAACATATCTATGTATGAAAGGATTTTCAACATACACTTACCTGAAAGATAAATACAGAAACACTTTAAATGCAGAATCTGATATAAGATCAAATTTTTAATTTCTCGGTTCTTCCAAACAGCCACAAACAACCCAAGTTCTGTAGTATTATATTCATTTTTAATTAATTCTTTTTTGTAGGTTAAGCTACTACTATAGTTTTAATAATGTTTTTCTGTAAATGTTTTTTTTTGTTTATGTTATTCAATATAGAAAATAAATTTCAATAATCTCATTTTACTGTTTTATTTACTATCCCTAATGACTCCACAGGGAGTTCGCCAATTTAGTCCAGTATTTAGAAGGGGTTCGCGAGAAGAAAAGGGTTGATAACCATTGGATTAGAATAACGCATACTCTAAAATATACTTTATTTCTCAGAATGCCGGTAGCATTTCTCCTTCGAATTTATATCAGTATTTAGCTGTATGAAAAAAAAATTATAATTCAATTTTAAATAGCCTCGCAATACCATCTAAACCCTTCGGCAGTTTACTAGATTATTTTAAACAAGTCTCTTGAATGCTTGTTGTTTTAGAGTTCTTCAATCATCATACATCACAATGTAAGTAAAAATTATTTTTATCATGAACAGGCACCAATTCCATATATTTATTTAGCAATGGTTGTGAATGAGGTGCAAAAATAAAATTTTTAAGAGGCATTTTTACTAATAAATAAATAAAAAGAAAGAATGACACTATACAATAATTTATGGTACAATGTAAAAATTTTCCAAATCCCCCACTGTATGATTTAATTTTATGACCATAGAAAAAATAAGTGCTGACACATAATATACATCCATAAAAAACAAGCAATTTTTTCTGATATATTCATGACACGGTTTTATTTTTATATCTCTATAAAATAAAAATATAAGAATGTTTTCCTTAAGAAATTCTTATCTGGACAACAATATTTCGAAAGTTTCGAAAATGTGGCGCTTATTTTAGTACGCGATTAAAGTCGAGAATCTTCATACCTTCTATTCTCATTAAAAATACATTTAGGTAGAGCCGTATCTTTTATTCAAAATAAACGCTCAACGTTAAGGTGTTTCTTGATGTAGCAATATTTTCACTTGCCACTTGCATTTATCTTGAATTAAAAAACCGTTGCATATAAAGTAGCTAAGTATAAAGAAAATGCACAAAGTGCCGAAAGATTTTTCTTTACAGTCACTTTAAGCGAAAATGTTTGTCCAGATAAGAGAGCTTAAAGTGTTGGCACTTTTTTATTGCTAGTATATAAAGTACTTGAAACGAACACTATTATTTAGTTTTTAAAGCTTGTAGATGGGATCAAGGAGTATTCTGGTTAACGCTAGAAGGAAAACTATCGTAGAGTACTTTTTAGAGCTATTGATAGATATTTCGTGCTGGGGTAAAACTAAAACCTAAAATCAGTTGTATATATAAAATTCTGGAATTTTTATCCAGTATTTGAGTATAAATACTTTGATACGCTTATAGAATACACAGTTTACCACACCTTCGACCTATATTAAAGCGTGAACACTGAAAAACTTGGACCGCTAGATTCACTAACGTTTCGAATTCATACCCGATCTAGTGGCTATGGAAGTGAGATCTTCTAACTCAGCAGTTTCCAACTTTTTCCTTCGTGCGAATAAGTCGTATAGATGTAATCGAGGTCTTTTTTTCATTGATTAATAAAACACTTTTCCCATAAAATGACTTCTAAGCAGCAAGAAATTTGAGAAGCTTATATTACTTGTGTTTTTCCTACTCGTCATAGGTTTCTATCACTCGTCATATTTGCTCCCTAATCCTTTAGGTGCTACCATGCATTTAGTTTTGTTGCAGCTGTGGAAAAGTCTTTGTTAATTGAGCTACAAGTATCTCATCATCCTAAAATGTAACAGTAGTTTTCTCTTATTTTGTTATTTCAAATATTATTTCTTTGATCTATCGATAAGGAACACAATTTACCCTATTCCACCACCATAAAGTGATGGCCTACCTGTACCACCATACCGAGAAGAAAGTCAAAATTTACCCTCCTCGCCACATGTATACGCTATCCGGCTGGTGGTCTGCGAAGCCGCGTTTAGTATTTGCATGCTTCCTTCCGATCTGTTCTTTGCACAGCTAGATGTATGTCGGTACCCTGATGAGTCTAGTAGAGACGAAACATATACCTCTGCCGTATCACTGTGGCGGGGAGGGTAAGTTTTGACTTTCTTCTCGGTATGGTGGTACAGGTAGGTCATCATCTCGATGGTGGTGGAATAGGGTAAATTGTGTTCTTTAGCAATTTGTTCTAACCGAACAACATTTAACATGGAAAGGATATGGTTGGAACGAAGTTTTCATTTGGTGTTTGCATTTTACTTCATTCATACACAGAGCTGCATATAGTTGTACGTTTGTTGAATGTGATTTCAGCACTATAACGGCATAATATGGATATATCCACTGCTAATGCATCTCACACAGAGAAATCCGTGAAAGCCGCATAAACATATATATATATATATATATATATATATATATATATATATATATATATATATATATATATATATATATATATATATAACTTACATATTTCTTTTAAAAGATATATAGACAAATCCCAATTAATTGGTTAAAATCTGCAATGGTTGCCATTCAAAAGAAAACAAACCACAAAAACTGCGATTACTATAGACTCATAAGTTTGATGAGCTACGCGCTTAAAACGTCCCTTCAAATAATTTATTAAAGAATATACAAAAAGTATGGAGATATGAGTGACGCCACACAGTTCGGTTTTATCAAGGAACTTGGCACCGGAGGCAACATGTTTTCATCTACTTTATTGACTACCAGACCACTTTTGACAACATGAAGCATGGGCCGCTCTTGGAAAGGTAATAGAATAATTCCTATTGATGACGATCTGTCAAAAGAGACCATCTGCGTACTGAAAGAGGTCCTGCAGATATGTGTACTGTTACCTGTTATATTTAATATTTACATTGCTGTAATTAAAATTAAATTTAATTGTAAATATATTAAATTAAAGTTTTACGTTGCCGTCTTACATGTTTTAATTCTTCAAAATATCAACCCATTTTGTTTAATTAATAATTAATGAGTTAATTGCCGAGTGGGAACAGAATATTTTAAAGCAAACATGTGATTTAAATTTATTAGTATTGAGAGGTTTCATTTAATATTTATTCTGGCAAAGCGGGTCATGTTAATTCTAAATTTAATGTCTTAATGACAATTCAAATACGAAATAGTAATGAGAATATTTCAGTAATTTATGTTTATAGAGTTTCTAATGATTTATTAAAAATGAATGTTATGATAATAGACCTATAAATGCTACTTCACTTAGGGTTTAATTTTATTTTTAATAAATTATATTTTTATGAATATTTTTTCATAAATAATAATTTATAGTTAACTATAGTCAAATGTAAACTATATCTGTATATATATATATATATATATATATATATATATATATATATATATAATCCGTGAAAGCCTCATAAACATATATACGCCATCCGGCGGGAGGTCGGCGAAGCCGCATTCAGTTTTGCATACTTCCTTCCGATCTGTCCTTTGCACAAACAGGTGCATGTCGGTACACTGATGAGTCTAGTAGAGACGAAACATGTACCTCTGCCGTATCACTATGGCGGGGAGGGTAAGTTTTGACATTTCTTCTCGGTATGGTGGTACAGGTAGGCCATCATCTCGATGATGGTGTCATGGGATGAATTGTGTTCTCTAGCAATTCATTCAAATTGTGCAACCTCTAACACGGAAAGGATATGATGGAACGAAGTTTGCAATTACTGTTCGCATTTTACTTCATCTATTCACGGAGTTGCATATAGTTGTATGTTTGCTGAATGTGATTTCAGCACTACAACGGCATAATGTGGATATACCCACTGCTATTGCATCTCACACGGAGGAATCCGTGAAAGCCTCATAAAAATATATACGCCATCCGGCGGGAGGTCGGCGAAGCCGCATTCAGTGTTGCATACTTCCTTCCGATCTGTCCTTTGCACAAACAGGTACATGTCGGTACCCTGATGGGTCTAGTAGAGACGAAACATGTACCTCTGCCGTATCACTATGGCGGGGAGGGTAAGTTTTGACTTTTCTTCTCGGTATGGTGGTACAGGTAGGCCATCATCTCGATGATGGTGTCATGGGATGAATTGTGTTCTCTAGCAATTCATTCAAATTGTGCAACCTCTAACACGGAAAGGATATGATGGAACGAAGTTTGCAATTACTGTTCGCATTTTACTTCATATATATATATATATATATATATATATATATATATATATATATATATACACACTTAAATAACTAGACCTAAAATAATATACTATGACCAGATTTAAATTTGTCATTAAACCCACTCGTTAAGAATAAATTTTGTGTTAAAACTTTAATAAATCAAAAATCTATAAAGGATTGTTTAAATAAATTGCGATTAAAAAATTTTACCATTAGTTCTTATGTGGGGTTAAAATAATTCCTTCATTAAAACATGTAGTACTATTAAAATGACTCAATAAACACCAAAACAGGCAAAGGATAAAGTAACTAAATAACTAAAATCAGTTACCGGAATAATTTTAATTATTTTACAATCCAAAATCCCAAAGAATGAACCAAAACAATTGAGATGTAAAATCTACAACTTTTTAGTGGTTTCAAAGATTTTTGGTGGGCACGTTTGAAAAATGACCCTGGGTAATAAGAGTCGGTCGAAATAAATTTGTTTAATATGCCAATTGATTAATCATTGACATTTTAGGCTAAAAATTAAATAAGTAATAAATTAAAGACATATATTCTCTTCCAGCCATTACCGACTCAGAATAAGTTACCTGCGGAAATTTTCCTCTCAAAAATTAACGATTTTCTGATACTTTGGGGACTCCGTGGACGTGATGCCGTCCCGAGAAGACAACGACAAGGGAAGTAGTTTAGTTTCTTTTAATTTTACCTAAGTTTATGATCCTACAATTTTGTTCTGCCTACTGTAATATTGTATACTAAATTTTATCAGCATTGGTAAATTTTTTTGAAGAAAATTACCTTCCTTCTGAAGGAGAAAGCAAGCTGTTATATTCTTAAAATTTTTGATGTTTGAAAGAAAGAAGCATTTAGCTATAGTAAATTTATATTAAAATTTGAACCGTGACACTTAGATAATTAATTATAAATTTAATTTATCGAGGCACAAAAAGTTATGAACCTCTAGATGAAGGTGAAGTATTGGTAACGGAGCTCTATGCAATGAACATCGAAACTGGAATGAGATCTTGATTTCCCATCTTATAAAAGTCAAAAGTATCAATTTTAGTGCAAATCAAGTTACTATTAAAATAAATATTTACAAAAATGTTTAAAAATTATAACTTTGACATCTTGTATTTCGGAAATTATCAACTTTTGGATTAAGGTAAATTGAGCTATGAACTTGCGCTAGCATTTTCTTCAGATATTTTAGAGCCACTCTGTATAAATGTTCCCCTTTAGCCTCAACAAGAATAAATTCCACATAAGTTGTCTCTTACGTTCTGGAATACATTGGAAACATAAAATAATTTAATATTAAAAAAAAAATGTTTGCCATTTACCCACAAAAAGAAACAACAAAATACTTGTAAAAAATAATCATTTCAGCTTGCTAACTGTATTTTAATTATCTGGTCCAACTCATCCACCTGTATAATTTAAAATCCATCCTGCGGACGGGGACAATCACAATTATTCTAAATTTAATTTCTTTATATGAATCCAAATACGATTTTAAATACATAACGGACAAATTCGCGTATTTCTCCAACCCGAATAGGATTTATTGGATTTCGTTTGTCGTGACAACAAATGACTATGGAAAGGCTTCAGTAATCCAGCGTGACGTGGTCGGTAGCCATGAATTATGGCTAAATGGGCAGAATTGTTCGGGAGAGATGAAGACGGTCTCTGGGTTATTTGTTGAGTGTCCGCAAGCTTTGAATGAAAGGACGTAAATATACAGCCTGTTGTTGACTGAAATGTTATAGATTATAAGGGTCGATATAGCTAAACCGGTTTGACCCTCGTTTGTCATCATTTAAATTGTATAAATAATTTGTTTAGTTGATTGACTAACGAGCAGCGGCAGGAAAATAAGCAACTTCCATATTTAAATAATAAATATTGCATTAATTGTTTGTTTTAAGGGAACTCTTGTTTATTTAAGTACTAAAAACTTCGACTATGATTTAATTTTCTCTAAACGCATTTTTCTGATTTGCTGAATGTATAGAATTGCTCAGCTTGACCAATCGCATTATTGTTTTTAATGTAGTGTGTTTTAAAAGCATGATAAATTGTTGTTATAATTTTTTTTCTATAGCTTTTAAGTTGGTTGTGATGGCATCCCGAATTACATCATTAGATTTCTACAATTTAGTGTAGAATAGATAAAGTGAGTATCAAACAAATTTAATCTATATTTTTCAAATATAAACATTTTATATATCAGGTAAAATTAATTAGTTTTCTAGCTTATAGGTAAACTATGGAGGGCGGATATCTACAATATGCTAGAAACTCGTACCACCGCGTATTACTTTCATTAAAACTAGTTAAATGTGGAATATAATCGTTATTTAAAAAATATTTCTATCGACGCTACTCGACGCTGCTTTCATACTTCGTATTCGAACAAATCATCACATGACACAAACTTGACATATAAAACTAAACTGCTCATGTATAATATTTCCTTTATACCAAAAATGTACCCACCGTGCTCCTCGCCATATTGTGCAAATATTGGTTTGGCAACAACGAATTCCCTAAAGTTTTATTATATTGGGGAAAGCGTATGCGTGACACTGACTGAATACTTTTTATTTTAGCAGGAATTTCTTTTAGCGTTTGCTTGTTTTACGAATTTTATGTAACGTTTTACTAGGAATTTGAAATGAAAAAGTGAATTTTAAATTTATTTTTTTTGGTATTGCAATACCTCATTTGGAAAATTTCAATTTATTTCATTATCAATGCTAAATTTTAAAGCGTTTATCAATTTATTTAAAATTTTGCCTTAGATTTAAATTGTAGATTTGAGGGAACAACAAGTTTAATCTTATGGATATGATATATGAAAATTCTTAAATGTTACCAATATTTTAGTTTTCTAAAAGACAAGAAACTTCAAATTCTACGGCTGAAAAACATTTCTCTGGAAATAGTTTTATACAAGAAGATCAGCAAAAAGCTGTTTATGGTGTGTTTCCTATAAATAAATTGCCTGAGAAAAGCTATGAAGCACTGTTTGACATAAACATCTTGGAGCAACTAAACTTGGATCTCATCCCATACACTGCTTTAACAAAAAACTCCTGATTTAGATGTGCATCATCTAAAACTGAGCATTGAAGCAGGAATGCTTTTATAATTTAAAATGATTGCATATAACATGAAAAATTCGAAAATTATTAACAACATCTAGAAATTACATAAATTTTCTTGTTATGTATTTAATTCGGCTTACAAATAAACAGTCATCTTTTGTTTGGATATGATATTAATTAAAAATCAACTTATATTGAATTAATTATTATCTTAAGAAAATAGAACAAAAATTCTTGATTTTAGCTCAATAAGTAAGAAAATTTGTTTCAAAATAATCAGAACCTATAATTATTTAATTTCAAAAAACAAGTATAGAAAAGTTTTATTCCAGATCCTAAAACAGTTACGTAAATAAAAAGTTTGAGCTAGTATAAAAATTTAAAATTGCTAATAAATATTTATGTATATATTTAGATGAAATAAAATTATATTAATGTAAAAATTCCATGGATGTTCGACATCCATATTGGAATTGGCCATTCTGAATTGAGAGGTTAGATAGTTATTCTTTGGAATAACTTTGTCTTAAATAACTAATAAAAAGCCTTCAATGTTTGAAAATATTTGCTCTGAAGTAAATCAGTAGTTAAAAGCTAATTTATCGATATTTTTCTGATTGGCAACATCTGGGTGACGTCTATGATGCGGTTTCTGCAGCTAGATTTGAAGTTTAATTTCCTCTGTTTGGTGATGAGAAGCCAATTTATGTTCTCAATCGTAGCAGTGCTGGGTCGTCGACATCGCATATTGTCCAAAATCGTACCAAAGAATTTGCCAATCTGTGGAAATATGAACATAAGTTTGGTATTTGCTAGCTCAATTGCTGACCAACATTCATGAATTTTCTTCCTCCACAATGTCAAACTTTTCACTTAAGCACTATAAGGATAATGTTTGTGAGCTTTTGTCAAGTGATTATTAACGTCTCTTTGCTCAATTTTTATGTCCCTCTTGTTGCATTTCACAATTCCAATATAGTAGCTAAGGGCAGAGTGCGTATATGTGTTCTAGACTTTATTAATAACTTTTTATTTTTCCCCAAGATTAATATATTGTTCATCACATGACGATATTTAGATTAAAGTCCACTGAAAGAGGTGCACGTGAAATTCTTCAAGGGGGCATTTTTTTACGCGATTTAAATGTAAAACAGAATTTTTATTTTAGGCAGCGTGATAAAAGTTGCAATATGTTTTCCGTCATAAAAAATGTGTTACATTTTTCTAGTGAAAAACTTATACGGCAAATCATACCGATATAATATATGAATAAAATATATTTATATGGTTATATTTCTATGTATTCTCATTATATCAACCACTGATTAGTGCTAGTTTTCATATAGAGATTTAAAGTCTTACCGAGAACCTTTTAAATAAGTTATTAGTTAATTTAAATGATGAAAACCAAAAGGGTTAACACAATTTAATCCCAATGATCTTCTTATTCAATAACCTTTTAATCCAAGCGCGCTGTTTATTTACGTCTCCCTATTTAAAGCTTGCGGACACTCAACAAATAACCTAAAGATCGTCTTCATCTCTAGCAAACAATTTCGCCCATATAGTTATAATTCACAGCTTGGGTCTACGTCAGTCGGGATTACTAAACCTTCTAATAGTCATTTGTTGTTCATGACAACAAAATTCCATTAATCCTACTGGCCTGGAGAAATACACAGACTTGTCAATATTATAGACATTTTCATAGTAAAGTTAAAATTAAATTAATATTTTTGTTTTCATTATCAGTGGCGTAACATACAAATAATGTATATTTTAATACACAACTTTGTTAATTTTATTTTCATTGAAACTGAAAACAATTGTAATAGTTTTAATGAAACCCTGGACATATTTGTTTTCTTAAAAACATTTGTTCTTAAAATATGGATTAAATGAATTATTTCTAAAATTCTAAGGAAATTCTAGAACCAACATAAAATTACCTTTTCGAAAACATATTTATCACAGGTTACCTTTTTCTCTGAGTTATAACTTGTACATTCTTTTTATAATCTGTAACACGATATAGATTGAAGATGGGTTGTGAGTGGGTTGTTTAGGCTTTTCTTGCTCCTGAACCATCAATACTTCTACCTATAAGCTCTGTTGTACGTTACCCTCAATTAATTCGAGAATACCATCTGCGACATAGTCCAGAGAGGCCTTGAACATACTAAAGAATGGTGCCATATAATGGGACTGAATGTCAATCCCGCCAAAACCATCTTAGTAGCCTTTATAAGGAAAAGAAACCTTAACTTAAAAAATATTAAAATGGATGGGACCGTTATTAGGTGGAAGTCAGAGGTAAAATATCTGGGCTTGGCCTTAGATAATAAACTTCTCTGGAATAAACACGAAAAATAAGCAATCAACAAGACTTCATAAACCTTGATGGTCTGTAGAAACTTCGTGGAAAAAAGCTGGGGTACAAATTCAAAAATTCTGCAGTACACTGCAATAGTGAGATCTATCATCACATATGGGGCAGTGACCTGGAGTAAAAGAACGAATCTGATCAATACGAGAGCTAATCTATCGTAAGTTCAGAAACTGGCCTATGCGTGTATAACTGGGGCAATGAAAACCTTCCCAATGGCTACCATGGAAGTAATCCTAAACCTTACACCTCTACATATACTTGTGGAGAATATGACGAAGAGGACAACAAACAGGATGATGAGATATGAAGTCACAAAACGAAGGCCCAATCTCTTATCCAGAAATAAAAAAGCTCGGACATGCCCAAGATGAATTGATAAGAAGTTCAAATTTGTGAAAAACTTCAACATAAAGTTGAGTCTCAAAAGTGAATGGGCAGAAACACCATTGAGAAATTTAATAAAAATTCCATTTAATAGTATATAGATGACTCCAGAATAATGGAAAGAACTGGAATATGAGTGTATGGACCCAGAACCAGACACTATGAGAGCTTGAGCAATATACCAAGCATTTTCCAGGCGGAAATACATGTCATCAAGAAATGCATTTAATTTAGCAATTGCCCTTCTTAAGTAATCAGCTAAAATACCTGGAAGAACTAAACGAATTAACTAAGAATAATAAGGTTACCCTCCTATGGGTACTAGGATACACAGGGATAGAGGGAAATGCAATAGTAGACAAGTTCACGAAAAAAGGGGGATGAGACCCCATTTTTGGGGCCCGAACCCTTCTGTGGAATCACTAGCATTGTAATGCTGGAAGAACTGAAAAGAGAGGAAGAGAGCAGGAGATCCAATTACTGGATGGATCTGCAAGGTATAAGACAAGCGAAGAGACTTCCTAGGAATTACGACGAGAAGAGATTCAAGGAATGTAGAAGCCGAAGCAAAAATCAACTAAGAGTTCTAACACAAATCGTGATGGGACATTGCCACCTGAAGGGACACCTCTAGAAACTAGAATTAATAGAGAGAGGAGTGCAGATTTTGTGAGGAGGAAGATGAAATTTCTATCAGCATCCTTTCAGAGTGCAGAGCTTTAGAAAATTTTAAAATGCGGTTTTTGGAAGCACACCAAATAGAAGAAGAGGAGCTACCCATCTTAAAGCCGTTCAACTTCCTAAGGTTCCTGAGGGGAATAGGATTGGAAGACCTGCGGTAGGCAAGATGTCCCTAAGGCAGCAGACGGGGAATACAGATTTATTAGATCACAGTGCATTGATCCTCATTGCTCATACATATATATCCTAATTTAATATAAGCCCGAGATATTTAGAGGTTTTAGTGCAACTAGGCTATCTGACAATATGTATATTTTGGCCTTCTTTGTGTTTCTATTGAGGCATTTGTCGGCACAGATTTAATTGCATGCATTTCTGCTCAGGAATTTTGCAAGCCCATACTGCCTGATACTCTCACTCCAATTGATCTCTTTTATTTCGTTTTTATCAGTAAACATTACCGTTGAATCCTTCTCTAGCCGAAGTAATTCCTTTCCGTTCTCCTGGTACCAGTTAGTTACTACTTCATAGTTCACCTCAAAATCATAATTTTTAGACATAATATCTGTCGGTTTCGATATGGATTCTATCGAAATTGTATCTAGAATGTTCATTTGCCCGTATCATTACATCGATGGGCAATGGAAGAAAGTTCAGAATTCAATGTGATATAAGATAATGAGAAAATACGGCGGCATTAAATTCAATTTTCTCGTAGATCATTTTTAATTATTTCTTAGTTGCTTTTAAATTCCTTTATTCAGATTTCTAGTAATACTGAACAAATCATTTTAACTGTCTTTTGCTTTCTACCTTGCTACTATTATTTTGTATTTATTTTTATTAAAATTCTGTTTTCATTTGCCACACAATTGATTTAAAAAAAAAAAACTTAAATTATCGCATGCATTTTAAAACTTATTTTTAACGACAGCTTACTATTATTGAAAACTTACTTAAAATTTATGCCTTCAAAACAGTGTTCTTTGACCTCTGTTATTTTTTTTAGAAAAAAGTAATAACCGCCAGGAATTAAATCTGAATCATAAGAGTGGAACAATAAGTGCCATGAGCTTTCCTGTAAAAGATTTTCGTGTCAAAATCCCGCCTTAGAAATCAATGGTGGGTTACAAACAAAGCATCAAGAATGCGTTGATCAGCCCTGCTTCATTTTCGTGTGCAATGGCCATGATTATATGCCGGACAATACAGTTTATTTTAGTTATCAACTAATATTTAAATGTGCGTGTGTACCATTTTTTGCAGTGCAATAATAAAACCAAGCAATTATCCTAATCGTATTATCTTATTTTTATAGTTGACGTAGCACGCATAAATATTTAGATTTATAAAGTGGATTTACAAATTATTGTAATATTTATTACCATTATTCTTGATAAAAGACTTAAGGGGATAGACGAATAAAATGGATACGTTAAGCAAAATATAATAATTATGATTATAGTGTGGTTGGACATTGAAAAGAGCAAATTTAATAGTATTTAACTAACCTATATTTTTCTTTATGAGGTAATCTCCTGAAATGTCATGATTAACTCTTGAGTAATCTTTTATATGAAGAAAAAATGGAGGTGCACGAGATGTAAATCCACAAAAGTGGAACCTATTTTGGTAGATCATCACCAAAATTTAGGCGTTCCGTAAATATCATAATGTACTTAATAGAGATTTACCTATGTACTTTCATAATACTTAGAATAGACCAAGAAATTACAAATTTATATTTTAATAAAGTAAATTTCATTAAATTTTTGTGTAAAAAGGTAACTACTACTCACTTATTTGCCATTCCTTTGTGGAATATAATGTCAACTGCAATAGATGCAGCACCTACCATGGATGGGCGTTACAGTAATTTTATAAGCTATTTAAAATAACATGTACCCGGGGTGTTTGTAATTCACTGCGTCATCTATTGCCAACATTTAATTGCTAAAAATCTGAGCGAGAGATTACACTAATCTGGTTAACGCTGTTAACAAAAATCTACGCAATGGGTTAAATTCTAAGTTATTTTCGCAGTTTTGGAAAGAAAAGGACGTGAACTTTTATCATTTGCTCATTCATACTGACACACACTGGTTATTAAAGGGCTTATGCTTGACAAGATTTTTTTCAGCTTTTGAGAATGTTTTTAGATGCTAAAGATCCTGTTTTAAAAGAAAACTTGATCAAATTGATGAACGTTGCTTATTTAACAGATTTGTTTAACAAATTTAACGAGGTGACAGTTTAAATTTAATAAAAATAAATGTCATCATTGCAGCTTTTCTTGCCAGAGTCAACTTTATGACGTTGCACAGTTAGAATTTTTCCAAGTCCTCATCTTGTTGCAGACATGCTACCAGAATGATGACATTTAGTCCTACATTCAACATTTAAATGCCCTGTATTCAGACTTTCAAACCAAATATGTGGTGTCATCGATGAATCATATGCCATAATACAAGAAGAACTAATCAAATTAAGTACTAAAGAAGAACTTAAGGTGCAGCTTAGAAATGTATATCAGCAATTTGATTTAAAGAAAAATATCTGTAATAGATCCTGCATTATGAATGCTCGCAAGGTTATGTCTTCTCACAAAAAAAAACTGGCCGAGGGAATTAAAAAATTTAACCTGACCAATTTCAAGCCAAATCGTGAAAATTTGCCATCGAAGCATCGGACTTATCCCTCCCGTTAAAAGTATTTTATAACATTTATGGCAGGTGGGAAACGATATGCCGAAAGAAAAAGTGGTGCATAGCATCATATTCGAAGGAGATTGGCATTTTTGGTCAAATTTCACTGATACATTTTTATGGTCAGTACACAACATGTCGATATAAAGCCGAATTCACACATAAGGTTCACATTTATCTATAAAGGGAATACACAGTTCATTCAAAAAGTTCCGAGACTAATTTTATATAAAATTTACAAGTAGCGCTATCTGTTATCCGACGGCGGAACTATGTAATATCATGCCTTAGTTACCCACAGTGGAGAATGAGTGCTGTAACTTTATTTATTGGCCAGCTGTATCCATATGAATTAGTGTCTTTGCTTCTGCGTCACAATTTTCGCTATGAAGCAACAAGCCGCAATCAGATTTGGTTTCAAATTGAGAAAAATATTTTATTGAAAACCGCGTATGGTGAGGATTGTTCAAGCCGCAGCAAGGTTTTCGAGTGGTATACGTGGTTGAAGAATAGTCGACACTCGACAATAATTTCTGTGTTTGATTTAATCCATTATCCAAGCTATGACCAACTGTTGGGTATTCTTACTTTTATCTTTATAAGAAAACCGAGTTATGCCCTTTATTAAAATAGAAAGAGTTTTATAGTTAAAACTAAAACTGCAACTTTTAGCTTCATTAAACCATTATGCCCCACGTTGGGCGCCCGTTGTATAACTGAAGATTGCAGACGTAATAGAGAAAATGTATGGATAAATATGAAGTTGAGTTGAAGACTTTGCCAGAATGACAGATAACCGTGGCATTAAGAGAAGCCGTGAACGCCGCTTGACAACATGGACTGACGATAGCAAACACGTAGCAGGTACTGAATGGATGCAAAGAGCTCAAAATATTACTAAATAGATGGAATTATAACGAACATCCACACATCCGACGGTGGGTGCAATTGCTGTCTATGATGATGATTGCGCTTGTTTTGATCATTACTTTTTCCCAGGAATTCTTTAGGCAACAATTTATTTGTTTCAAAGATCATGTATTGAATTATGGTTATTCTAACTTTTGATTTGAATAAAATTATCTAAATTATATTTTAAATTTAGCTAATTTGACCGAATATTAATTTCAATACGAATATTTTTATTACTATTATTTTAGGATTGAAGAGAGGGAAAATAGTTGATTCCCAAGGATATTTCATCCATTTGCAAAGCAGCGTATTAATCATTTAATATGCCGTATACATGATACAATATTTAAGGACTATCCAATATCTAATTATATCTCATTAAATATTCCTAAAAATTTTTTATTATGCAGAGCCCGTAACATGAAATTTAAACATTTTCGAACATCTTTACATTAACTCTTTGTCTTAGAAAGATCCAAGAGCTCTATTTTGAAGTTTGACTACGTACCTTAATAACTCCTTATATCCGGAATAGGGACATGGAGTGTTTGACAGAGAAACTGTGTATTTACCACCTCTGTTATTCAGTTTATTTGCCGAAAGTAATGTATTGTTATTGCAATGGAGTTATTAGGGTATGATTGAAAAATGGACATGCCACTAGTTTATAATACCCTGGTATACGCGAAACCTTTAACACTTAATATTTTCTCTTAACAAGCCAACACAAAGACTGCATATTCCAAAATTCTAAAAACGGCCTATTTTAAAAATAAAGTGCCGAATGCAATTTTTATTCTAATCCTTTAATCTTTTCTTCAGAACTTCTTATCTAAAAGTGCTGATTTTCTCCCGCAACTCTTTGTTACCCACACAATTTTCAACGAGACTTGTATGAGATCATTTGCCCTTTTGTGTAAAGTTTAGCGTAAAAAGAGTGCGCCTTTTCTTTGTGTAATCGTATCAAAAATTGTGTGTTGAGCTTAAAAGAATTTTCATACATGGGGGGCTCAATTTGCTGGAATACATATTCAAGTAAAAATCCCAAAGTGCTTGTAAGTGTTGTAATTTCTGATTATGAAATTTATATAATGATATCATAATATATTAAGTTTCTGTATAATCTACATGCCTAAACTTCTATTCATAATAACACAATGTACAAAATATAACAAGTTATCGAAATGTTCAAAAACCTTTTTTCATCCAAATGCAATGCATTTGAAGCACAAATGATATTTAATGACAAAGCAATTTACGGACAAATGAAATGGTCTTTAATGTCTTCATATTTCACGGAGCTGTTACCTATAAAATATTCCGCAAGCAGCAATTATAACTAATTCAAATTTAGGCGCCTATACAATCAACACTCAATATTAATAAATTTAAATAAATTTATACAAGGACAACAGTTTCGACTTTTTGTGAAGGCTTTTATTACGCCGTTTTAAATCATCCATTCTTCAAAGGATAGAATATAGATAAGAAGGGAAATAATAATAGAAGACAAATAATTATAGATGGCAGGCCTATCGAACAAAACCATAATTAGAAATATCTAGATACCCTAATGAATGAAAACATTTAAGGCAAATAACAAATCTGATCACGCATTGGACAAGCCAAACCTATTTTCAACAAAATGAAGAAACTACTAACATCACTAGATCCCTCACTGCTTTAAATACAAGAATGATTCCGTTATATTTGCAGGATATATATATATATATATATATATATATATATATATATATATATATATATATATATATATATATATATATATAAACTGTTTCTTTATATTCTTTTCTTTTTCTCTATCGAAAAGGAGAATAACATATTGGCAATTATTTAAAGACGGCAGATATAAATTTTATTTATTTCTAACTGAAATTTTTATTTTTTGAAATTTCGTACTACTCCGGTGAATACATAGATGTCGTTTCGACTTACGACATTTTTCAGTCTGTCGAATGTTGCTCTCGGTTCGATACAGCCCCACTGACGAGACCTTGAGGTATTCGAAACGCGTATAGAGGGAGGATGTTTCTGTTTCAATATATTCTTTCGTGTTTTCTGGCTGAAAGGAGAATAACGTATGGACAGCAATGATTTTTTATTACGTTTTTTCGAAACTCCTCTATGATCTCGAGGGCTCAACTGTAAATAACGAAATCACTTAAAGATTAGTGAGAAGAAGATATATGTACATACGAATGCTAAAAATCTTCTGGATAGACAGTTATGAACAAACAAGTTCTTGAAAGATTGAATAAAGAAAAAGAAATCCTAACTACGATTAAAATAAGAAAATTGGAATTTCTCAAATATATTTTTCGGGAAAAATGATATGAAAATTTATACCTTATAATACAAGGAAAAATATAGGATAAACGAAGTGTAGATCGTTGCAGTATCTCCTGGATGTGCAGTCTTCGTGACTGGTATAAGTTGTCATCAACTGAACTATTTCGAGCAGCAGCATTAGAATAAATATACTGATCTGTAATATTCAAAGGAAAGGTTACAAGAAGAAGGCTTGTCATCGCTTTGAAGTATCCAATATCGTCTTGTAAGTAGGAGATAATTTTAAAGCTTTATCTCCTTATCCAAAATGTTATTTGTTAGGTTTTTGCCCGACTTCTTTCACAAAAATAAAGTTTATTATACATACTTTGTTAATATTGTTATTTCGAATATTGAATGATAGCGTTACTCCTTAAATCAGTGCTAATTCAATCAGAAACCAATAAAGAAGCCTATAATAATAACAAAACACTAGCTACAGAAACAAGACGAACTTATATCAAATACTCAATAATTTATTACGAATATTGAATCAGTTGGAGAAGTCGCGCCATACGAGCGTATCTACACACTTATTCACTTATTAATTAGTTAACAAGAAGGGATAAATAGCATTTTTTTTTCTTTCTTGGTGCAGTAAATACTATTTTCATACCAAGTTTCACATTTGTAGAGCCTCAACCTTTTGATTTTTAATAGTGGCTGAGTAAGTGAATGACTGAGTATCACAATAGCCAACCTTTCCATTTTATTACCTTAGAAACTGAAAAAAATAGTAACCTGATATTTGATATCCTGTTTTCCAAGTTATTTTCATAAAACTTTAAATGTTCTCTTGATCTCCAGTGTAAAGATATGGAATGCTTAAGAGTACAATAAGTTATTTTCGGTAAAGGTGTTTACGTAGTGTTGGCTCAATATAAACAAATCAACTATGATGCACAACGAAATCAAATGGTTATTTTCAAGTAAGCCATTTTATATCCTCAATGAACTACAAACTGAATAAGCTAATAAATAGACCCTTAAAAAATTTCCATATGATGTGAATTTTTGAAGGAAACTGTAGTAACTAGCAAACAAATGTAGTCATTATTAGCAATAGAAAACAATTAATTGCAAGAAACATGTTCTAAAAAGAGCATATTTTGTAAATATTTTTTCTTTGGTTATTAAATATACCCAAAAATATTTTAGGGTAAAGTTGAAGGAGATTATGTCTTCTATAAAACTGAAAATAATATTTTGATATTCTCTGTGACTCTATGACAAGAATTTTTTATAACTGCTGTATTACGAAGTCGGCTTATCCAGATATTTTTAATTTTCTCCCCTCCTTTTTCTTTGTGTATGTAACTTTGGCCTTATTTATCCCGACACTGCTTAAGCACTATTCTTTATAGATAGGAGAAAGCCGATTCTGCCTAAACCTATACAGTCACATTCACTATTACCAAACTAATTTCCGGTACTCCTATCTAACCTTAGATAATTCCCCAACTTATGTCCCCATTTTAACCCCCAATATCTCCGGACGTTGCTGTCAAATTCAATTACAGTAATTGCTTCTCTTTACGGTTCTAAGCAAAAGCCAATTAATTTCCTACCTGCTACAATGTCTTTAGTTAAGCAGTTTAATGCTTAATTGAGATTTACATGTATATGAATGGCCGTTGAACTATTTATTTATAAGAATATTTAAAAACATACGCAATAAAGAATCATGGGGCTCGTGTACGAGTTCCTGTTGAAAACTAATATATATATATATATATATATATATATATATATATATATATAATTATTTATCATAGAATTAACTGTTTACAACTAAACTAGATATAAATAAAGGAATAAATTGAATATGTTTTCATGTAAAAACATTTGAAAAATTGTCCGAAAATTACGCGCTGGTATCATACTGAGTAAATCTCAGAAAAAAATTTCGGCCCTAATAAAGGTCATTCTGCATGTAAAAATAGGCATTTTTTCTCTTTGAAGTTTTTCTCTATCCAGTTCAGTTAAGAATATACAAAACATTGAAAAAAAGTAATTTTTTTCGTAAGGAGGGCCATATTTTCGTCAAAAAAGCACTTAGGTCAAACTTTAAAGAAGTAATTTAAACCTCTTTCGCACAAATTTTTCTACAAAATTGGCACTGAATTCTTTTTTCAGAATTGTCATGCGATGATTCCTTACTGAAATACAGAACTTTGAAGTTCTACTTGTTTTCGGGTAGACATGGCAAAAGTAATTGACGGGCAGAGTATATATATATATATATATATATATATATATATATATATATATATATATATATATATATATATATATATATATATATTGACTGATGAATACTGCAATTTCCCTGAAAACAGGTACCATTTTATTATAAGTGCTATTTGAAAAATTTTCAAAACGTGAATTTTTAGTTATCACACGTTTATTCAGGGCTTTAATTTTTGTTCTCAGCACTGTTTCAAAAGCAACTATTTTACGTCATGCCAGAAAGCGAAATAAGTTTGCCAATGATTTAAGTATCCATAAAGGGAGACCCACTACTTCTGATATGGAATTGGAAAATATGCTAGTCAAACACATTCTTGACTTAGAAAAGAATTTGTTTGGACTGACAATCAGTGACGTTCGGAAATTCGCATTTGATATAGCAGAAAAACATCATATCTCTCACAAATTTAAGAAAAGTAGAAAAATGGCTGGCAAAGCTTGGTTTTACGCTTTTAAAGGCCGACATCCAGAACTGAGCGTAAGGCAGCCTGAAAGCACATCCATAAATAGAATAAAAGGCTTTAATAGATACAATGTTTATGGTTTATATGATCTATTAGAAAAGATAATTGATGAAAATGGCCTAACAGCTGTAAGTATATTTAATGTAGATGAAAGCGGATTTTCCAAAGTCCAAAAGAAACCGCAAAAAATAGTTGGCTTAAAAGGCAAAAAACAGGTTGGCGCAATCATAAGTGGAGAAAGGGGGGTTAATACAACTGCAGTTTGCTATGCTAGTGCTGCGGAACAATTTGTGCCACCAATGCTTATTTTTAAAAGAATAAGACAAAACTCAGAGTTGGGCAATGACGCGCCTGAGGGTAGTGTTGTTACTATTTCAGAATCTGGCTACATAAATTCTGTCCTGTGGATCAAGCATTTTATTAGTGTAGTCAAACCATCTCCTACAAACAAAGTTTTGCTTCTGCTCGATGGTCATACAACACACTCAAAAAATCTAAAAGCGTTAACCTTGTCCAAAGATAATGGGATTATAATGTTCCAACTGCCTAGGCACACTACTTGCCGGCTTCAACCATTGGACGTTTTTTTTTTCAAGCCAATGAGTACATATTACATACAAGCTGTGGAAAAATGGCTGAGAACAGAATGGTCGCCAAGTGACTCAGTATCAAGTAGCTAGTTTATTTGCGGAAGCTTACGGACGAGCTGCAGTGATTGGTAAAATTTGTAATGGATTTAAGACATCTGGTGTATGGCCAGTGAACAGTCTTCCCAGAACATTTGTTCGAAGCTGCTGACAATATTGACGCTGATAGTTCCAAAACTATAAGCAATGAAAGTACATCGATTTTGCAGGATTCTACGACCTTGATAGCAAATAATGATCAGGAAAAAAGCAGAATAACTCAGACAGAAAAAAGTGTTGAAAGAACAGAAGACAACATTACCAAAGGAAAAGAAAACTCCCCAGCATCATCATCCCTAAACCAACAACCATCGACTTCGAGATTGAACACTGAAAATATTAGGAAATCATTAAACGTTTTGTGCCCTATACCCAAAAGTAAACAACACAAAAAAATGCTATTCAGAAAGCAGTTGAAATTACATCAAGCCCTTATAAAAATAAATTGGAAGAATCAGTTGCAGCTAAATGAGTAAAAACCACAGGGAAATTAAAGAAGAT
Organism: Diaprepes abbreviatus; assembly: GCA_034092305.1. Classification (NCBI taxonomy): domain Eukaryota; kingdom Metazoa; phylum Arthropoda; class Insecta; order Coleoptera; family Curculionidae; genus Diaprepes; species Diaprepes abbreviatus. Next base: position 14,895,570 of record JASJET010000139.1, read on the forward strand.
ATCCGGAACTACTACTAATATTACATTAATAAATAAAGAAAAAGCACAAAATATTAAAAACAAGAACGAAAGAAAAAGATTATTAAAACTCAGAAGAGAAACAGATTTTCTTCTACAAGCAGTGAAGATGTTTTAGAAAAAGTTAGGAAGGCACACGTGAATGTAGGAAAAACTACAGCAATAAAAAAAGGACAAGCACAAAATAATAGGAACGTACTTAAAAAGAAAAAGATAAGGAAAACTCAGAAAAGACAATGATCTTCATTGACGAGCAGCGATGACTGTGGTAATGTAGTTCTAGAGCTTACAGACGACAATGATAATGATGATGATGAGGAAGATGTTTGTGCAATATGTGAAATTCACTACTTTGACAAAACTGGGCCAAACGTTGACTGGATACAGTGCGTTTGTTGTCATAGATGGGTTCACGAAACCTGTACATCGAATCCCGATATTTGCGATAATTGTTTGAACTAAAACAGGGTAAAAGAAAAGAAAGAATTTGATTTCAGTACATTAGTAGATAAATAATTGATGACTGACTAAATAATATTCTTAAGTAAAAGTGATTCATTCCATATTCATATATCATTTAATTTTAGAAAGAAAGTATTTAAGTTTGATAAATGTTAAAAATTTTTAGACTTTAATACATTTGTTTTTTTTGGCATATTATGACTGATTCTATTGAAGAAATATTTAATTTTTGTTAGTACTTTTTCATTAATAATAAAAATATAATCAATACATTTTGTGTATCATTAAAACCATTTTATTTTACTTTATTATAATGTTTAGAAGTCTCTTAAGTCTTAGTGGTACAATTTACCTAACCCGTGGTACAATTAAACCGACTGGTTGGGTAAATTGTTCCAAAGGAAAGCCTTTAGGAAAACGCATATTTTGTAAAATCCGTTAAGAATGTGGTGTTGATGTTGCGGTACATGTTAAATGAGATTCTAAACTATGTGACTTATGATAAAGAGCTTTGTAGATCTCATGCTTCTAACTTGAGCCGTATTTTCACATAACGATAATGCAGTTTATATGGAATTTACTGTTGCAAGATGGTACCTATTTTCAGTGAAATCGCGGTATCCGTTAGACAAATGCGACTGCCAATTAACATTAAAGGCCTAAAAATATATGTTTTATGGCTTAAAATAATACCCACTTTCAAATCTCTTTTGGGTCCTTGAATACAAAATGGCATGGTTACCAAAGAATTTGCAGGGTATTCAGCAAAATGGGGCTAATAATAAAATTAATAGCTTTAAAATATATATTAAAGGGTTCAAAATTTTTGTAAAATGCCTACTTTCAAATGTCATATAGCCAATTGAATTCTTTTAAAATGCATCAAAGTGGCTCGGTTTTCAGTGCGTTGGCACGGTCATCAATAAAACATGGCTACTAACACAAATTATTGGCCCTTAATTGTACAGGGTGAGCTGGGAGGAACGGACAAAACTCCAGGAGTGTATTGTACATATGAAAATCATTTAAAAAAACTCATAAGTTCTTATCCGATTCTCATATGATGTCAAATTCTAGGGTTATTAAAAAAATATAAAATGGTTGATCGGTTCTTATCATAAATGCCATAGGTATTGGCTATCTGAATCAATCCGTTTCGTTGTTCTGATATGTGTCAGTGTCAGTGTATTGTGACAATGATTTAATGTTTATTTTTGAGTTTATATGATTGTTGTGATAATTATGCAACAATCAACGGTTTCTGCATGAGTTTTCCGTGTCATTTTCCATGAGCCATAAATGGACTCAATTTGCACGTAAGTCTTTGAATTTAGAATCATTTTCTTTTTATTATCAAATATCATAAATTGTTAAGTTTAAAATTATGATGAACAGAACTGTTCTATATTGTAGCCCTGAAGAAGGAAATAATATACTTCCGAAAGCTTGGCGTTTGTAAGAAACAGAGTTTCATTCAGCCCTAGGATCGCTATCCCAAGGATTTGAGTTTTCCTTTATATATATATATATATATATATATATACATTCTGTTTTATTTTTAAGGGGGGATGGGCAGTCGTTGATCAGTAGTCACAAACACAACATGGGAGTAATTTTTTTTTATCAACTGTAGCAGTTAATATATCATCTCTTAAATATATTTTATGCATGATAATTTCCTTTCAAAATGACATATTAATAGTTTAAGACGTTATAGCGGTTAAATCGGCCGCGCAAGTCATAATGTCTGAAGTTCTACTATTTGTAGTTCTTTCCTCTTATGTTTCTTGGTTCTTCTCTTGGTTCCGAGCAGTAGTCTCAATTGCATCTTTCTAAAAATAGTTGTGCAGATTTATTTTATCCAACAATAAAGGATGTGGTTACTCTTAGACACATGACGTGAAATTACAATACTGGATTTTAGACACAGACTTGTTAGCTGACCATATATTTGGAGCCCGTCCTATTTTTGTTGGTGTTTTCCATACATAAGTAAACTGCAGAATAGTATACATTTCGGCACATGTGCAAGAGAGCAAGACTCTCTGACTACCCTGATATCCATTTCTCGTAGGAATTTGTTTTTTCTTCCAATCCATTCTGTTTAGCTAACGACAATAGTTTTAGAACTGAGGTCAAGTAGCGCATTTGAATGAGGGGTGATTGACATATACTCTCTTTTAACTATATAAACAACCTCCAGTTCCGATTTTTAGATGATCTAGGCAACTGAGACAATAAGCAGCCTTTAATGCTTCGTTCCCTCTGAATAAGTGCAGAGGAGGAAGGTTCATTACAAGCTTCTAACCAAGAGAGGCAAATTCTCATCGCAATCATTATTATTACATAAACCATTATTTGGACCTTTTAAAGTTGAAGATGACGTTTGCGATTCGTTCTAGTAGGCTACCATACAATTAGAACACATTAATTATATCAGAAATAGTCTTTTATTATGTATAATTAATTTAATATCTAATCTCGTAATATCCTAAATGAACAACTAACGTATGACGCTTAATCAACAACTAAAATGTTTATTAACTATTAAACTTCATGAAAGTTTTGAAATTAAATGAAATATTTTCCTCTATGATACCCGAGTTTCATACCGAAAATTAAATATATAAACCGTTGTCCAAAACCGACGGAAAAACCTTTTAATACCAGAAGCTTTCAAACTAAAATTAAATCTGTATATAATGACGATGTAAAATGTTGTATAATATGTAATTTCCTAATATCCCAGATCATTCATTAAAAGAACAAAGAGATTAAAAATGCAATAAAAATTAAAATATTTACAAAAAGGGGATCGCTTGAACGAATTTTCTTTGAGTTTTTCATTTTACACCTCAGGCTTGTTATATCCACTACTGAAAATGCTTTTACCCAAGAAAATACTATTAAGGCATATTAATTTAATTATTAGAGCACACTAGTTAAATTTCAAAATACTTCAACAACATACGAAATTTAATTAACATCTAACCTCAAATTATTCTCCACCCCGTAACTCCTTTTGAACCTCAATATCCTATATATTTAATTATAGTAATTGCGTCACTTCGCGGTTCCCATGCTAGTCCTCTTTAATGTTCAATCTGTTACTTTGTCTTTAGTTAAACCATTTAACGGATGATTGTAATTTGGATATTGTGGTTATTTAGGAGTTGATTTTGAAAATATGCAAGTTAATTATTGGGTCGGCAAGGAAATATTTTTGGTTATCACAAATAGAGAGCATTGTAATTGTTTTGGAGGACTTCTATCAGTGTAATGGTTTTTTCTTTTTAAGATTTGATATCAGCCACGTTTAAGTTACTTAGAAGCATCTTGTGCTTAATTTTGTTTACGGTCAATTTTAACATGGAGTACTACTTCATGAAAATTAGACTTTTGTCTCGAAAAAAATGTAACCTACGGTTTTATTATTGGAAAGTGTATATTTCGGCATCCTAAATAACAGTTTTCGATATTAATATTGGCAAAATGGTGCTAACAAAGTGACGGATCGAAAATAACCGCTTTTTTCGTTTCTTTCGAATTCGTGGTTTGTTTAATCTCCCAAGGTCGACTAGAGGGCACTTTAGGATCATTACAAGGTCGAATTGACAAAAATCCACTAAATAGTTCTGAAAAAAAAATGTAGGTTTTTGGGATCACTGAATCTGAATTCGTGATTTCTTTAATTCTCCAAGCTCAATCTGAGGTCATTTTAAGGTCAAATTAAGAAAAATCTACTAAATAAATCTGAAAAAAAGAAAGAAAAGTAGGTTTTGGGGTCGCTAAATACAAATTCGTGTTTTTTTATTCCCACAAAGTCAGCTAGAGGTGATTACAGCATCATTTCAAGGTCAAATTGAGAAAAATCTACTAAATAGATCTACAAAAGAAGATAAGTAGACTTTTGCGGGCACTGAGTCTGAATTCGTGGTTTGATTAATACCTCAAGATTAACTAGAGGTCATTTCATTCCATTTTTTTTTATTGTAAACTTGTGTTATTTTTAATTTTGGTCGATGACCATTTTACTGAATATTTGCACTTCACCTGGGAAATTTTTTGTTGCTTGAGAGACACCCTTCTAAAATCTGTGGAACACCGAAAGGCGCCTAGAATCTATCCGACTATGGTATCGGAGATTACGAGTAAAAGCGTGTTGCCGCTCTACAGGCGCTGAGGTTGCATGCACTAGCCGTTTTGCGCTGAAGCAGCATCATTTAGGAGCAAATATGGTTTCAATAATATTCAGAATATATTAAATAATGATAAGTCGTTTTTTTATTGTATTAATCATTCATCATTTTATTAAAATCGAGCGGTAAGCAAGAGTAGATCTAGCCCCTGTAGCATGGCCACCCGGTTATTACTTGTACCAGCGTGACTTGAAAATCATCGGAAAGATTCTGATCCACAGATCTTAGAGGGGTGTCTAATGTAACGTAAAATTCTCAGGTGAAGTACTAGTATTCAACAATATCGTTCCTAAGTTTAATTCCTTAATATTCATTAACCGCGACGTTTCGAATTTTTGAAAAAAAAATGTTTTTCATGGTACGATAAAAAAAATTTTGTCCAGAGATCGAAAATGATGGATATAAATCTAATGAGGACGTTAAAAAGATTTAAGTTCACTAGGGAAAAAGTTATTCCAACTGTTGTGGCGTAAAATTTTTTTTTTCAATATTTTTCTTCACAAAAATAAAAATAAAATTTAAAAAAATAGAACTTAAAAATATTCGTTATTTTTTAACCATTTGCTATAAGCATGGTTGCTGTATATTAATTAGGAGAGTGAGAAATCATGGTCGAACTTTCACCTTAGAAGTCAGTTCTCTCAGGAGATATTAATCATACAGATTTTAGATTTAATATATTTAAACAAAGGAAAATGTAATTTTTTGCGAAAAAAAAACATTTTTTCTAGATAAACCGATAAAGTAACCATTTTTGGTTCTCATTTTATTAGCACAGAGTTGCCAATATTAGCATCGAGATATGTTTTTAAGATGCCAAAATATACATTTCCCAATTATAAAATAGCAGGTTACATTTTATTCCAAAAAAGTTTTTTTTTCAATTTTTATGGAACATATTTTACTTTTTGATTTTCGTAAAGGAAATAAAGCTGCTGAGACTCACAAAGCAATACGTGAAGTTTATGGTGTTGATTGCATACCAAAAGGCACATGTTCAAATTGGTTTAAAAAAATTCCGGTCTGTAGATTTTCATTCAAAGATGACCAACGTTCTGGTCGATCTACTGAAATTGATGATGACCAAATCAAATTCATAATTGAAGAGAATCGTCATATGGCTATTCGAGAGATTATAGATATTAAATATATTGCACGTAATAAATGAAAGTCATTTAAAATATCTTAGACTAGCCAAAAAGCTCGATATCTGCGTTTTGCATGAATTGAATGAGATTGACTTAACACAATGAATCAATATTTTTTATATGTATTTTGCGCGCAATGAAACCGGCCCTTTTTTGAAAATAATCATCACTGGTCATCTGGGTCATCTACAGTAACATCATTCGAAAACAATCATGGTCCAAGTGTGATAAACCAGCACTAAAACTGAAATACATCCAAAAACGTCATGCTGCCAATTTGGTAGGACTACAAAGGTGTTGTATGTTATGAGCTACCTCCAAGAGGTCGGACGATTAATTCAGGTGTTAGTGGTCAACAACTAATTTAACTGGATGAAACAATCAAAAAATTGGCAAACCATGAAGGAATTGTGTTCTATGATGATAAAGTAAGCCTCACTCATCTCTAGTAACTCGTGGGAAATTATTGGGGTTTGATTGAGAAGTGATGTCACTTCCCCCTGACCTGGCACTTTCTAATTACCATTGATTTCGAAGTTTGTAAGATTTTTTGATTGGTAAAATTTGCACAAATGATAATGACTTTAAATCGCACTTGGTTCAGTATTTTGCTGATAAGGACCAGAATTTTTCTGAACGTGGAATCAATGAAGCCGCAAAAGGTCATTGAGCAAAATGGAAAATATATAATTGATTAAAGTTTAATCTTTATATAAAAAAAATTAGTTTTATTTCACACTACAAAATCAAAACTACTTCCTTACCGACACGATAAATGAAAATTGTCAGTGAATTTTCAGAATTTAGCTTTTTCCTCAAGATTGGCCGACAAATACGATGAGCAGCGTTGCATGCGGTGAAATTCACATCTCAAAGATCTATCTCTGAGATATTATTTAATATTTGTTGTAATATTAGAAATCGCGTAGTATTTGTCAAAACAATATTGTTAACACACTTTGTTTTAAATGTACTGTTGTTTAATGCTTTCATTCACTATTCATGATATGTTTCTATATCGTTGATTTTTATATTTGAATTCTGAGAAAATAAAGGAATCTAATGAAATATAATAATAGACAAAGATCCTAAAAAGTAGTTGATTTGTGAATGTATAGGTTTTACTTACATATTCGATATTAAAATCGAAATAAATATTTAGTTTTTGTAAAATCAATTTTGGATTTTTGCAGAAGATAAATGAAAATTACAAAAACCTAAAATATATTAATACTGCTAAATTTGTTTTTTTTTAGAAAATATATCACTTTTTCTCACAAAAAAGTGGAATTGCCGGTCTTTTAAAAGCTAGTTTAAAAAAGACTGAACGCCGCCTTTTCGTGTGTGCTTCGTTTACTACTCCTTCATTGTCCACTTTTCCGGAATCCTTTGGATATCCAAGATAAAAATAATTCTTAATTGTCTAAAATGGACTTTATTTTACTAGTGTGAAAATTTTGCTACACCGATTTAAAATCATATGAATGAGAAACAGATATAGCGATGAGTTTTATTATATACATTCTTTACATATGTATACCTACTATATATGTTTCAGATCAACTTACGTGTCTATTATTAATTGATTATTGCAGAATCTATCCCGGGCGAAACTTCACTGCAAACTGTTACTTTCAGAAAAAGGTATTAAATTTTTATTTCGTATTTATCTATAAGCGTATCACTGTGTTTGTCTCCACTTAGCTTCAAAATTTCTTAAAATAGTATGATTATATTTGTTTATGGTTACTGGTTTGTTACGTGATTTACTGGTTGATCTGTTAGAAGGAAAATGTACGAAATTTATTCATTAAATAATTCATGTCGTAAGTGAGTATTTTAACTTGACAATTAAAGCTAACTAATTTCTACCTACTTTAAACCTTTTCATATTATGCATTGAGAGTCTGCTTCCAAATTATTATGTTCCAGTTCATGCAGCTAACAACAGGTGAAAAATAACCCATAATCAGAGATTGCATCCTGAAATACATTCTATTAATAAAGATGGTCAACCAATCATATAATACAGTTGAAGAAAGAAGCAAGAAATTAAAAGCAAATCATCATGTAATGAATAAGTTGGCCTTAATTTTTAGCACCTAAATTTTGATCCGGGTTCGAAATAAGTACATGACAGCAACCGAAAACCAAACATTGCCTACTGTAAGGATGCAGGAAAAATATTCTAGCGGAAGTTAAACTGTTTAAAAAAATGACAGATAATAAATGTCCGAATAATGAAAATGTACAAGAGTTTATTATTCCATCATTGAAAAGCTGGCTTAAAAACCCCTAGAATATGCACCATCGACCAACTGTTCTAATTAATAATGTTCTGTTCAGTCCATAAAAAATGTCTCTGGATTAAGCCTCGAGTTCATAAGACGGGAACGACATTTCAAACCAACTTAATCAGAAAAATCTTTCCAGGGCATTTAGCTACTTTTTTGGGATTGTCGCACAAGGTGGACATCGAAAGCTTGTAAAGAAAAATTATATCATTCTTGATAAGATTATACAAATAGTATCCTGGTACTGTTATTGAATCGACAAAGCTGCCAAGGTACCATGGAGAAAGAGGATTGATGGGTTTTGGTAAGCAAGGTTAACAACAAATAACGAATTTACATTTATATTTCCAACGTTAGCAGTTTCTTCGATACTACACAGGGCAATATGAGAGGTTGGCGGCTCAATACCGCAACAGCCGAGGGAAAATAAAGTGGCTTCTCAACACTAACCAGATCAAGAGAAGCTTCAAGCCTGGTGACGAAGCCCTTTCATTAATGACCTCCAAGGCATTAGTGCGAAAACCTTGGAAATGTTGAGAAACTGTTCCAGCAATGATACTCTAAAGAAAACGATCATTTACCAGTGGCATAATCGCTTCAGAAATGGTCGTGAGGATGACGAACGCAGTAGCAGGCCATCGACAATCTAAAATTGACAAAACATCAATAAAGTGAGAGAAATGTTGGCCATTAACCACAAATTAACCATCAGAGAGCTGGTAAAGGGCTTAAACATTGTTTATTGATCCGGTCAGGACATTGTAGATGAAATGCTGAATCCAATCCATTCATCAAACGCGTTATTATTGAAAACGCGACGTGGATTTATAAGAAAGACGTGCAATCCAGACATTAGACGAGTGAATGGTGAACTCCGAATGAGCTAAAAACAAAAAAAAAACACGTCATTATTAGTCGAAAATAAAAGCGAAGCTTACAGTTTTCATGGATATCACGATTTTTTTCCCGACGGTCAGACAGTTACTATGTAGTATTATTAATGCGTTATGAGACGTTTGCTGGAAGCAATTCGCCAAGAAAGAAAGGATTTGTGGACAAGCAACTCGTGAATTTTGTATCATGATAACATTCCGTCGTACAACAGCTATCAAATTCACCTGATGTGGCTCCCTGAGACTTTTTCTGTTTGATCGTGCTTCAAAAAAATTTTTTTAAAGAAAGAGGACTACACCTTATAATAATGTGAAAATAAAATCAATTAATCATATCCAGTTAACGGAGTATAGTGTGAAGCTAGTAACAGCACCAGCAAGTAAAAAATGCCAAGTTAAGCCCTATGCCGGAGAGTAAGGGTGGGTTATTTATGGCGCCACTGCATCGAAGCTAGGCTGAATGCAGAAACCTTCCACGATGTTGTTAGGATTTAGCTTTGAATTTACGTGCTAAAACTAGGTATCAACTTCAAATAAAAGATTCAAACGCAAGTACTATGTGGGACAAATAAAACGGTATAGATATTAATAGTAAAAAAAATCTGTAATTAAAAGATTGAGCTGCTAAGATAGGTTCACAAAAAAAATGAATCCAAATACCCTAATATCGCCTACTGACCTAAAGCAAATCCTTCCATTCTACGATAATAGATTTATGCTTATTGTGCAATGACTAACAATAATTAAGAATTAAGATCCTTAAATAAATATATAAAAGTTTTACAAAGTTTGCCTGAGAAATGTCGAGTCTGCCAGTTGTTTAATCTCTCGGCTACGGTATAGGCTCTGACATTACCAAAGGACATGAACACGCATGAGTTCTACCCTGTAGGATGGATGCATGTAGAGTGAAACTCGATTTCCTGGGATCAAAATCTGTGTTTCCAGGGGAAAATCTAAATAACACTCCAATCCTAAATCCAACAGTATGCTACACATTCAGCGGAATGGAAGTCTTTAGTTTTCTTTTGTCGATTCTAACAGGAAAAAGTAAAGATTAAGTCAATTTGGCACTTGCGCGATACGCACCTTCTTTTTAAGTGTGAAAGAAAATTAATTAATCGTTAGCATTTTCGGCTCTAAATGAAATGCATTCATTGTTTATTTTTTTATTTTTAAATTAAGGAATATGTATTTCCAACTAAACATTAGCAACACGGTATTAGTTGCCCGTCTAAACTTCCTTCAAAAATTACAAAACAGAAACTACAGCCCAACATGCTACTGCCTAAACGAATTAGAATTGCTTATACGTCAGTCGAAGTGATACACTTGACAGTGTCGTTCAGTCTAACCTCAATAAAATGTACAAAAAATCTATGAAATTATTTAAAATAATATCAGGAAAACTGCCATAAAAAAAAAACAAAAGTAAAAATTTCACTCGGATAGCAGGCAGGGAAAACGATTTCTATTAAAAAAAAAAGTAGTTGAAAATTTCTCATCTAAATAAAAACAAGCTAGTACAGTGTCGTAGCGTCCACGACCTTATGAATTAAGCTAAAAATAAAAATTAATTTTAGGCAAATTACAGAATAATAAAGAAAACAATCGAGTTGGGAAGAAAATTTGCAAGAAAGAGCTTAGAACCGCTAACACCAAAAATGCAACGAATAGTATGCTGTTAGTCAAAGGATAAATGAGAAATACTTAATGAAAATAATATTGTGATGCTCAAAACGTAAGTATTTGCAAAAATAAGATAAGAATTAACCAAATTAGCTATAGTTAACTTAAGGTGAAATTTGATTCATGACAATCGAATTAAAAAACCACTTACGGGGAACGCGTTTTAGCAGTCGAAAGGAGATAATGGAAAAATTGGCGACGGCTCTGAGGGCCATACCTACAATCGAGTTCTAGAAATGTTTCGAGAGCTGGACTAAGCCTTGGCATAAGTAAATTGCAGTAGATGAGGAATATTTTGAAGGGGATAATATCAATTTTGATGAATAAACCTGTTTTTCAATTTTATGAATGAATTTCGGGAACTTTTTGATCGAGGTGTGACCGCTGCGAAAATCTGCGTTAAAAAGTTCCTTGTCTCAATTCTACCATTTTTACTTTCTATTATTAACCACTTTATAGTTACGGTTAGCCTTAGCTTATGAGGTTTGGCAACCCTCAGAGTCCTAATCAGAGCATGCAATGCAAAGAGTTTTTTTTTAAATGGTTAGTCATAAAGCTAACGAATAATGATTTAATCTGTTAGAAATAATTGCTGGTTTAAGTGCTTAAAGTAACTAAACACTTTTAGTAATTAGATTTATCTATCACAAGATAAACGGTTATTTCAATTAATTTCTGTTTAACTTCACTCATCTTTAGAGCCTAATTAATAGACTAAGCTAATAGGCATATTAGATGAGCTTAATTTCATTAGATTAAAAATCCTATTTCTTTTAAAACTTGCCTAATATAAAATTTTGTTGCTAATGAACCATATAACCTATTTTTTGAAGCCTCGTAATAAACAAGCAATTTAGTTTACGCATAATGTTATTTTCAATTTAACGTTAGTATTATATTCTAATTGGTATTGTATTGTATGCTTAGTTGCCGTAAGCGCCTTGTTTGTTTATTAAGGTAATGGTTAAATAACACAATATATTAAATATTTTATAAGAAAATAAGCAACATTGGATCTTGTTAAATTACACTACACTTTTTTGAAATTTAATATTAATCTCATATTTTACAAACCTAGTCAAAATTAAAGTGTTTCTCGGTCCGTATATTTGAGAAAGTAGTTTTTTTAATTCCATTTAAGGAAGATCAGACTGTGTGTTCTAAATAAATTTCACTCTGATTCGCTTTTCATATGCATGTGCATATGGAGAAGGAATCAGAGTGAGATCTGCTTCCCGATTTTTATGTTTAATTATATTGTGCCCCAGATATCCATATATAGTCCATGGAAATTAAACTTTTGTAGGGAAAAAATGTAACTAGCGATTTTATTGCTGAAAAGGATATATTTTAACATCACTAAAAACATACTTCGATGGAAATTCATACGGTCCATGGCTTACAAAATGGCGGCCAAAAAATTGTCACTTTTTTCAGTTTTTCCAGTTTATCTTGAAAAATAATGGTCTATGAAAAAATATTTCAAACAAAAGTTGTAGATAATTGAAAAACCTATTGATTGATATAATTAAAGTTAAAGGTGGCGCCAGTAATTATTGAAATATAATTTTTTTTTCTCGGAAAATTCATTTTTTTTTGTTTATAATTAAATGATATTTATTTATTAACTGTCACTTCAGAATTCTAGGAAATGATAGATATTTTTGACTCAAAAAAGTGTGTTTAATCCGAAATTTGTGAGTTGAATAGTTTCCGAGAAAATCCAGCTCAAAGTTGAAAATTCAATGTCGATTATTATCCTACCTAATAAAGATACAGCAACCAGGTTAACAGCAATTTGTTTGAAATGACGTATATTTTTAATTTTTTTTTTTGATTTTCCGTCGAGAAAATTGCGAAAAAGAGTTTTTGCACTCGAAAAATTGCAATAATTTTTTTGTCAGTGTAAATACGACTATTTTAATACGTCTATTAGATTTAGATATATCATTTCCGATCTCTGGAAAAAGAAAAAATTGTTTTACGATAAAATTTACCTTTTTTGATTTATGTACAGCAGCTCGTACATTTTTATTAGAAGATGCTGAAATAGATGACCTTGTAAAAAGCGGATGTACATTAATAAGCGCATTATATGATAATAAAAAAAATGATGTTAGTTTAAATGAATTGCGTTTTTTTATGTATAAAAAATACTGTTTAAAGTCAGGGTCTTTCAAATTGGAATCTTTACCCCCAACGATAGCTGCAGCAAAAGAACAGGTCTATCATGTTTATTTGCAAGTGCAAATTGGTTATGAAAAACTAAAGTAGCTACAGATTGGGGTTGGGAAAAGACCGATTCTGTTTTGCGGCGGTTATATACAAATGACACAATTATTCCCGAGAAACTGATTAATTTTCTCTCGTATTCATGTAAAACGGGATGTGTTAATAATAAATGCACATGTAAAAGTCATGGTCTGAAATATACTGATTTATGTGAGAATTGCGATGGTCAGTGTTATAATTTTCCGAAATCATTACTCTCGAAGATATTGTTCAAGAGAATGATGATGATGAGGCTGAAGTTGATGTTATTAATGAAATAAATTATGTATACGAGAATGATATGAATGTTGACAACAAAATTACTGAAATGTAAGGACGGCTAAACCATACTTATGTATATTTTTTATATTTTGTATTATTATATTATATATGTACATTTTTTGTTCAAACTTTTTTTGTAATAAAATGATATATTGCTAATAAAATAATATATAACTTTTGTATTATTATATTATATTATGTATACTTTTTGTTCAAACCGTATTTTTTTAATAAAATGATGGATTGCTAATAAAATCAGAAATAACTTTTTATTAATAATATAATCTAACTATTACAATTTTACCATATTATTCCAAAATGTTACCAGTCGCACAAAGCGATATATGCGTGTAGTCTGTAGCTGAGCGGCACGCTTGCAGTATAGCAACCCGCTGACTAGCTGTATCCGCGCGATTTGACTACCGTCGGATAGATTCTGTGGGTAGTTTTCAGGTCCATAGATCTTACAGGGATGTTTTGCGTGAAACTGAAAAATTTCTCGATAAACTACAAGTATTCAATAATGTCTTCTGTAAATTTCAACCCCTAATATTTATAAACCGCGACCTTTCCAATTTTTTTTTAAAAGAAGGTAAATTTTATCGTAAAAACAATTTTTTTTCAGAGATCGGAAATGATATATCTAAATCTAATAGACGTATTAGAATAATCGTAAGTACACTGACAAAAAAAGTTATTACAATTTTTCGAGTGCAAAAAACTGTTTTTCGCAATTTTATCAACGAAAAATCAAAAAAAAAATTTTTTTGAAAATATATTTTAAAAATATACGTCATTTCAAACAAATTGCTGTCAATCTGGTTGCTGTATCTTTATTAGGAAGGATAATAGTCGACATCGAATTTTCAACTTTGAGCTCGATTTTCTCGGAAACTATTCAACTAATAAATTTCTGAATAAACGCGGGTTTTTGGGTCAAAAATATCTATCATTTCCTAGAATTCTAAGGCGATAGTTAATTAATAAATATCATTGAATTATAAATAAAAAAAAAATTGAATTTTCCGAGAAAAAATTTTTATTTCAATAACTAGTGGCGCCACCTATAACTTTAATTATATCAATCGATATGTTTTTCAATTATTTATAACTTTTGTTTGAAATATTTTTTTATAACCTTTATTTTTCAAGATAAACTGGAAAAACTGAGAAAAGTAACCATTTTTTGACTGCCATTTTGTAAGCCATGGACCGTATGAATTTCCATCGAGGTATGTTTTTAGTGATGCCAAAATATACCACTTTCAGCAATAAAATCGCTAGTTACATTTTTTCCCAAAACGGATCTTTTTGAGTCTAATTTCCATTGATCAATATGTTATGTTAAAAAACACAAAAGTCAATGTCAATGTCTTTGACACGTGAATTATTCCAATGTTGTGGCATGAAAACCACCACAACATTCATTAAAATAATCATAAACCATTTAAGAACGATACAAACTAGCATGGAGAGGAATATGCTAAGAATGATAATGAAAAAACTACTATAGATAAGAGAACAAATAGTGATTAAAGTTTTCCATATATCTGAACAAATATGAACATGGGTTGAATGCCTTATGGGAATGGAAGACGGAAGATAAATAAAACGAGTATACACTGGAGGCCAAAACGAGGAAGAAGGTCTAATATAGGTGGACGATATCAGAAGGGTTTCCGGAAAGTAGTGGCCCATATTAACACAAGACGGAGATAAATGGAAGAAGAAAGGGGAGACGTATGTCCAACAATGGATTATCCAAAGTTAAATAAGCTGTAAGGTTTATTTTTGAAATTAATACAATGGGTTGGAATTGTTTCAAATCATTATAACATTTTCAAAACTTTTAATTTCTGTTCCACTTTTTTGCCTTAGTTAAGATTACCTTCATATAGTTTGCAAATATTTTCGATAATTTTAAATTTGGCGTCGACTTGAAACAAGTGATGTTAAGTAAATTAATAAATCTACGATAATTGAACAAACAGTTCCCTTGAAAGTATTTATACAGAAAACTGCGTCAAAATATCTGTTTTTGTATCAAAAATGATACCACCACAAACAGAGAAATTAAGAGGCAACAAATTCAGAACCTTTCCCTCTTATTAAAATCCCTCGAACAACTAACTTAAACTAAAATTTGAAGCCTTAACCCTTAAGCAAAAAGTTTGATATAGACCCTGTTACAAGATTATTTCGCTTGGCAAATTTTTGTTTACTTAAATTCCCTTAAATGTAGAAATTTGCTACATTTAGCCCTACTTTAGGTAAATTAATCAAAAATTCTTGCTTATCTCAAATGTTTATAATCAGGTCAAATTACAATAAAAAGAGACTAGAAATCCAAGTTTTTGAGGTTAACATTTATTTAATGTCTTTTAATTTAATATCTTGATGGTTACTTTAAGAATAGTTAATAATGATTGACATTTTTTTTTGGTCTTAGTCTTTTTATGTTGAACAAATTACATATTGATTAACAAAACAAAAGGATATAGTCATTTAACCGTTTATTTTATTTCTCCACCTTACAAAACAAGCCTTAGGTTAATGTATTTCTCAAATTGTTAATCCTATAATTTACGCACTTAAATATTTTCAACATTTATATCATTCAAGTTTACATTAGGCTGGAATTACTTCACGGTAATTCTACTTGGCTATCGGAAATGCATCGTTTGGAAGTTTATACTTTATTTCTTCGCATTCTGCGACGATCAGTTAACTCTCTGGTAAAATAGTGTTAGCAATAGATACAATAGATTACAGAAATCTTGTTTTTCGTGTAACCGTGATTATAATAAGCAACTAAGGTAATAGCTTCGGTAAGAGTTGATGTTTCCGCTCAGGTAGGCTATTTTCCTGAATTTCCTAGTATATGTAGGTTCTGCGAGATAATACCAACAGACATTGTTGTCAATTTCAGAATTATTACTGTGTTTTGAGCTATAGTTGGGTTGGCAGTTGTGGTTTCATTTTTTTTGGACTTCTTTTCCATTATAAGAGGTTAGTAGAGAGGTTTTTTTCGAGGACCTCTTTTGTGCGTTGCTCGAACGGCTTTTTGCCGATCTGATTTTAAAGCAAGTTTTTCCTGTGGGCAGTTATAGTTTAATAATTATGTTGCGTAGTTCCTGTTTAAAGCTGTAATGGAATTGTTCCTGATGTCTCCTACAAATTTAATAAAACTCAGATATTTGGTCACATATCAACTAGGATTAGTTCAATTTTATTCTTGTATTCCCGTTTTAAAACTAATTTTTATTTTCTGTATTCTCTGCAGGCTTCTTTTATCGAGCCTTCATCGTTTTTTTCATTGATCTGTCGGCGATCTTTCATCGATCTGTCCTCGACCTTTCGGTGATTTTCTTTTTCTGCCTTCTCTCTTTTCGTCTCTCTTTTCATCTTTCTATCGCCGATCGTTCATCTGTTTTCTCATCTCTACCAAGATGGCACCAACGTTCCAGCAATCGCTGTAGCAGCCAGTTCCCGTTCCTCGTACTTAATCCACAACGAGTTACCATGTTGAGGCCCAATTTATAGTAGAAGCTGGATCTCGCCTGGATCCACGTCAATGACAAGACGAGCTATTTTAAAGTAATACTTCTCTTTTACTAACTTATTGAAATATTTGAGCATTAATGCCTAATTACTAATTTAATTAAACACCATAATGATATTTGTAGCATACGAAGTACTAAGGATAGACCAACTAAATTGCAGCAAATTTGCATGTAATAGTTTCGATAAAATGTAGCTTTTGTAATATTTTTTTTAAGATTGGTACTATATATCTGATACATTTGCAATTTGTTGGGCTAAATATTTGTGGTATATTTCTATAGATGTTATGATTTATAATATATGTGTCATGTAATTTAAGGTATACTTTGCTTGTCATTATTAATATTAAGACATTTTGTAATAAAACCTAAAACTTAACTGTTTAGTAACCTTCTATAACATCAGGAAAATAAGCTAGCTATTTTGTCATTATTTAAACCTTTATTAAGATTTTTAAATAAATCTACTAATATTATGTGGTTTATTTCTGTGGCTAGATTAAACTAGATCTTTCCCACTTTAAATATGTCAGCTTTTTCCCCACTAGGTGGACTGAACCTTAAAGTAGGTGGCACTTTATTTTTCATCTACTACAATCCTGGTACTCGAATGGGAAAATTTGGAGCCCAATGATAAGGGGAGGAATAGTACCGTAGGTACGGAAGAATACCCACTAAAACAATTTTTGTGAAAGAGTAAAATACAGGCCTATTTTTCTCTGGTTCCATACTTTTTTGATCTTTTTTTATATTCAACTGATTAAATTTTTTTGAGCATTTGTAAAGAGAAAATAGAGGCTCAGTATTTTTCCTTTTAATCTATACAATTTGGCGCCGACTATATGGTCAGAACCTCAATCACAAGAGAACTGTTACTTTTGCAATACAATAGTAGAAGGATTCAATGCGAAAACAAAATCAAAAATATCTTATTCGATAGTGTTTTCTGTTGTACCAGCAAAAACTCACTTAGCATCGAATATCGAAGGTATGAATACCAGCGCTACAATGAATGAAGCTTCAACAAGTGTTGAAGAAACAGATAGAGAAGTGACAGAGGACAATGAAAAAGAATCTGGCAGTGGTTGGGACCAAGAAGATAAGGATGTAGAATCTCTGCCAAAAGAGAGGAGAAATAAACCTGTAAGACTATTTGATCAAGAAAGTTTGAGTGATTTCATCAGGAACATAAGTCTACCTAATGATGTATTTGAATATATGTCTGCAGAGTTGAAAAGCCGTGGGATGTTAAAACAAGGAACAAACTCGACGTTCTACAGGAATCGAGAGGAGCCAATACTTCAATAAAGATGAAGCGGGATCTTTGATGTATTGTACAAAGGTTTGCGGTTTGATGAATGAAATAAAACAAGATTGTTATGTTCCTGAAGAATAGAGATTGTTGACAGACTCTTCAAAATGGAGTCTCAAGGCAGAACGGCTGCACAATGGAAATTATTACACAAGTATTCTAATAGCTCACTCAACACGATTAAGAGAAAGTTATGAAAATATTAAATATGTATTACAGAAAATTCGATACTATGAGCATGGATGGCAAGTTTGTGGTGTTTTGAAAATAATAGCGATCATCCTAGGCCAACAATCAGGATATGTAAAGTATCCCCTTGTGTTTACGGGCAGAGATCGCGCAATCATTACGAGAAAAAAGTTTAGCAAGCAAAAGCAGGATTTGAACCAGGAAATAACAATGTACTGAAACAGCCTTTAATTGAACCATCAAAACTATTACTTCTGTCTCTTCATGTAAAAGTTGGATGTATAAACAATTTGTCCAGTTGACTGAGGCTAAAGTGAAAGAAGGAATATTTGATGGACCTCAGATACGTAAAATGTGCAACGACGAATATTTCATAAGTACAATGAACGATGTTGAAAAAGCTGCATGGTTTAGTTTTCGAGATGTTTCTCGACACTTTTTGGGAAATAACAAAAGTGATAACTATGCAGAAATCGTAGTAACCGTGGTAAACAATTTTAGACGTTTAGGATGTTTGATGAGTCTCAAACTCCATTTCTTGGATTCTCATATGAACTATTTTCCTGAAAACTTAAGCGACTACAGCGAAGAGCAAGGCCAGCGTTTCCATCAAGATATTAAAGAAGCTGATCGAAGGGGGCAAGGAAAATGGGACGTAAATATGATGTCAGACTACTGTTGGCTACTAAAGATGGCAGTCATTTGAAAAGGGTAAGAAATCCATCGCATAGATCTTTTGAAAATAAAAGAGAACGTCACAGACGAAAGAAAGAATAAAAAGTTTATTGAAATATAACCTATAGCTGCTCTATTAGTAAACTCGACTATTACAAAAAAAAATTAAGACCAACTTAAAGAACGATGGATGGATAGAATGGCATGCCAATTTTTCGCGAGATTGCAGTTTTAAGTAAAATCCTTCGATAGCTTAGAAATATATATGCAAGCATATAATGAATCAAGTGATACTTTCCGGATTTTCCGCTTTTTCAAACAGGGTCCGTTACAGATATACAGACATCTGTTCGTACCCGTCGAGTCTGCTCAGATGAAAACATTATCAGAGTCCGAGAAAGTGTAAATGAAAATCCGAAAATGTCTATTCTTCGATGTTCGCAGCAACTAGGCCTTACACAAACATCAACCGGCGTATTCTAAGAATTTGGCTCTTAAACCGTATAAAATCCAGCTGACGCAGAAACTAAACTCAAATGATCATAGGCAGCGACGTGTGTTTGTTCGATGGATACTGCAAAAGCAAGAAACTGATAATGATTTTTGTCAAAAAATCATTTTTACCAACGAGGCACATTTTCATCTTTCAAATTACGTCAACAAACAAAACTGCCGGATTTGGAGTGATGAAAATTAAGGGAAATTGAGCAAGAAACCTATGCATAGTTAATGTGTAACCGTTTGGTGCGGTTTTTCAGCGCGGAGCATTATTGGGCCATTCTTTTTCGAAAATGAAGTCCTTACGATAAATAGCGAATGTTTTCGTACCATGTTACATACATTTTACGGCCAGAACTAGAAGATATTCACATAACACGGGAAACAATGGCCCTTTTGCAAACCAAATTTGGGGACAGAATCCTTTCTAGTTGTGGTCACGTCAATTGGCCACCGAGATCTTGTGACTTAGCGCTATGTGATTATTTTCTGTGAAACTACGTGAAAAACAAGGTGTATGTCAACAATCCACAAATAATTACCGATTTAAAGAATGAGATTAGGCGCGTAATTAGTGAGATATAATCCATGTTATGCTTAGACGTTATTCAAAATTTAAACTAAAAAATTAATTCCTGTCAAAGAAGCAGAGGGCCTCATTTGACTAACATTATTTTTCACATATAATTGTACACATCTGTAGAATTATCTCACATAAAAATAAAACAGATTTGTTAAATAAACTGTGTTTTATTTATAGAAAACATCAGGACACTCTTATTGGAAAACCTTTTATATTAACGTTATTGTGGCAATTTAAAAGTTCAGAAATTTTCTTAACATGCATCATACGTCTATTAAATTAATAATAGGAATTCTACCTACATGTTTCTAAAACTATTCCCCATCCCTTAAGAACATTTCTTATATGATCGTTAGGCTAACCCAAGCCCTAAAATTATTAATCCTCCTCATTTTATATCAAAGTACGAATATTTCAGCTGTTAAACTATCTTACCTTGACGTTATAACATTTTTAATTACTTTAGTCTTGAAAAGTGATACTGACTAATTTTTCATTAGGAAGTAATTAATTCTGAAAGGTAAAGAAGCCCAAAATGGGTCCTCTTTTTATCTTCCTCGGGATTATTTTTTTTTTTACTTATTATAAATAATAAATTAATTACCAACTAGTGCCGTTCTTTGGTTTCTGATTTGGGAAGAACTTATTATAGGATTCTTTATAATGCAATTTAAAGTAGAACTTTTAAATGATAAATTTTTGTTAAGATACATTTTAATATCAGAATTGCGTTTGCTTAATCGAGCCGGTATTTATAAATGTATAAAATTTAAATTATTACCAAAAAAATACAATTATACCATGCTTAATGTAATTTTAATTACACAAGGTGTTCGACGACGAACTGATGAGATCGATATCTTTGGAAAATTTTTAAATTTGGCAGTTTACTAAAGTCGATGCAAGAAATTTAGCTAAAATATTTTCAAAATAGTGGCACAACCATCGGAAGTTGATGCATTCTTGCTTATTTTAAATAGAAAATTCTATATGTTATTTCATTTTTACGTTTTAGGTAAAATTATAGATATATTTAATGTGTAATATCCTATATCTATTCATCAATCAATCAACAGTTTGATCAAAAATTAAATGATGTCGAACTAGCTACGTGGAGTTCTTTAAAAACAATTGATTCGGAGTTTTTAGGAAACAAAAAAGTAGAAAACTAAGAAAAACTTGTAGAAGAGCTACTTGAACGAGACTGCAAAATGGGCTGTCACATATCCTTTAAAACACACGTCTTGCACCCCGATTTAAATTTTTTCACAGAAAATTTGGGTGCGGTTAGTGACGAGCAAGGACAAAGGTCCTACCAAGATATATTACCCATGGAGCAACGCTACCAAGCCAGATGGGATCCAGCAATGATGGCAGATTATTGTTGGCTCCTTATGAGAGAAAGCGATAAGGAATATAAACGAAAGTCAACATTTGCAAAAGAATTATGTACAGGGTGAGTCAACGACTGGATGAAGTAGGTTTGTGCCTTTTCGGTGAAATTAACAAAGAAACTATATTTATTGTTTGATACAGTTTATTTTTACGCAGATTTTAAAAATATTTAGGACTCTACAGGGTGAGCCAAAAAACTGGGACAGCATAAAGTTTTATTTTTTTAAATAGAACACCCTATATATGAATCGTATTTTCGATTTAGCTTATAATTTTAAATCTTTTTTATTAAGGGTTTACTATAACAAAACTTTATAGTTTCTGAGATAATTAAGTTTAAAAAAAAGTCACATTTTCAAGCATCAATTCAATCCTAAATAACGTTTTCAATTTTATGAAAAATATATTCAAATTTGGAATTTAGCAAGGCTAAGGACAAGTTAACATAATTTTTACCTAATATTTGCAATAAAAGCTACAGGGTGTTGAACACATCGGCTCAAATTTGAACAAGTTTAAATGAATAAATATATATTTTTTTAAATGGTACACCCTGTATATTTTCATGTTATTTAATAGAGTAATAAAAACCCTAAAAGTTTTGTTCAATATATCCTATACCTATTTATAATAGTTTTTGAGATATTTCAGTTTTTCTTATTTTCCATACTTTTTTACAGAAATAGTCTTCATTATCATAGTAGCCATGTAAAATAATAAAAAGAAACTACAGAAACAAACAGAATGTGGATAAATATGATGAAATACATTATTCGTTATATTACAGCGGCAATAGTTTAATTAAACATAATGTGAAAAAATTAACACAACAATAACGACAAGGCAAATACATATTTATTTTTATACTAAATTGAAACAAAAAAATTACGTATTAAATACTAAGATTAATTATTTCTTTTTAATAAGTGTTCGAATAAACGACCCTCTTGTACAATGCACAAATTTAGTCTTTTTTGCAGATTTTCTCGGACCCTGGACAAAATTAGTGGCGTTATTGTTCTACAGGTATCCCAAATTTGAACAAGTTTAAATGAATAAATATCTTTTTTTTTAAACGGTACACCCTGTATATTTTCATGTTATTTAATAGAGTAATAAAAACCCTAAAAGTTTTGTTCAATATATCCTATACCTATTTATAATAGTTTTTGAGATATTTCAGTTTTTCTTATTTTTCATACTTTTTTACAGAAATAGTCTTCATTATCATAGTAGCCATGGCAAAAACAATGTAAAAGAACATTTTTCTGTGTGTCAAATTTATAACCGCAATCGCTTCTTTTGGTTTTTATGTAGTGTAGTTTGGTTTTTTTTTGCATTCATCTTATATTGTAAAATGAATTTTCCAAAGAATGAGTTAATAGATATGATTTATACAATAGGAGAGGCTCAAAAAAATTGCCTTCTTGCTCAAAGAATTTACAAAATGAAGTATCCTGATCGACGCCAGCCTAATACTCATACTTTTCAAAACTTAATGCAAACATTTGATTCTTCTGGTACTGTTGATTATCCAAAACGTAAAGTGGTCAACAAACCAGTAACTAATGAAGAAAAAGAACTACAAGTATTGTTAAATGTTCAGGAAAATCCTTATATTGGTAGCCGTCAGTTAGCAGCATTATGTGAAACATCACAATCCACCGCTAATCGTACTACCAAGAAATATAGGTATCATCCATATCGCATGGAATTACACCAAGAATTGCAAGGACAGGATTTTGAAAGTCGTGTAAACTTTTGTCGTACAATAAATGCGGAGATTCAATTAAATCCAAATTTATTATGCAAGGTAATGTTTAGTGATGAAGCTACTTTTAGAAGTAACGGTGCCGTAAATAGACGCAACATGCATTATTATGCCACAGAAAACCCATTTTGGATTAGAGAGGTGCAACATCAAAACCACTGGTCATTAAATGTTTGGTGTGGTATTCATCATAATCGAATTATTGGACCCTACTTTTTTAATGAACCACTAAATGGCCATAGTTACCTGAACTTTCTACAAGAAGAACTACCCCAACTGCTTCAAGGTCTCGATAGGGATGAGCTCGACAGTATGTGGTTCCTACACGATGGTGCGCCTCCGCATTACCATCATGAAGTTCGTGCGTTTTTCGACCAACGGTATCCGCAAAAATGGATTGGACGTGGGGGTTTCATTGAGTGGCCACCAAGGTCTTGCGACATCACCCCATTAGATTTCTTCCTATGGGGTTATATTAAAAATAAGGTGTATGTTAATCCACCAACAGTGGAAGATATGCGAAACAGGATTAGGGATACCTGTAGAACAATAACGCCACTAATTTTATCCAGGGTCCGAGAAAATCTGCAAAAAAGACTAAATTTGTGCATTGCACAAGAGGGTTGTTTATTCGAACACTTATTAAAAAGAAATAATTAATCTCAGTATTTAATAGGTAATTTTTTTGTTTCAATTTAGTATAAAAGTAAATATGTATTTGCCTTGTCGTTATTGTTGTGTTAATTTTTTCACATTATGTTTAATTAAACTATTGCCATTGTAATATAACGAATAATGTATTTCATCATATTTAACCACATTCTGTTTGTTTCTGTTGTTTCTTTTTATTATTTTACATGGCTACTATGATAATGAAGACTATTTCTGTAAAAAAGTATGGAAAATAAGAAAAACTGAAATATCTCAAAAACTATTATAAATATGTATAAGATATATTGAACAAAACTTTTAGGGTTTTTATTACTCTATTAAATAACATGAAAATATACAGGGTGTACCATTTAAAAAAAAAAAGATATTTATTCATTTAAACTTGTTCAAATTTGAGCCGATGTGTTCAACACCCTGTAGCTTTTATTGCAAATATTAGGTAAAAATTATGTTAACTTGTCCTTGGCCTTGCTAAATTCCAAATTTGAATATATTTGTCACAAAATTGAAAACGTTATTTAGGATTGAACTGATGCCTGAAAATGTGACTTTTTTTTAAACTTAATTATCTCAGAAACTATAAAGTTTTGTTATAGTAAACCCTTAATAAAAAAGATTTAAAATTATAAGCTAAATCGAAAATACGATTCGTATATAGGGTGTTCTATTTAAAAAAATACAACTTTATGCTGTCCTAGTTTTTTGGCTCACCCTGTAGAGTCCTAAATATTTTTAAAATTTGCGTAAAAATAAACTGTATCAAACAATAAATATAGTTTCTTTGTTAATTTCACCGAAAAGGCACAAACCTACTTCATCCAATCGTTGACTCACCCTGTACAAAAAACCTACTATAAATGTATTTTCATGTGTATTTGTGTAAATAAATCCTGTTATCCTTAGAATATCTCGGTATAACTGATACGTTCTATAACTCAAAATCTGTACGTAGTGAAAAATTTTCGTTGTTGAATTCGTAATCAGGATGCTTAAAACTTTCAAGGAGGGCTATTATAACATCATTCTCAATTTTCATTTTGGATTTGTTGACTAGTGTTATCTCAGATTTACAAGCTAAATGGCTTCGCACTCCCTCCAGGTATACAAAGACACCAAAATTATGAAGCTCTGTGGGAACCCTTTCCATGTTGTTGGGTTCTAGATGGTGTGATCTTCTGTACTTCCTACAAACTTTCGGACGGTCCGAGCGGTTGCAAGGAGAACTGCTTTCTGTATAGGTTTATACAGAAGCTCACTAAGGCCCAGTCCCATGATGTTCTGCAGAAGGTTCTTTGGTAAAACTCCAGTTGTTAATAGTATTATGGAAATCGTGTGGACATTGTTAATTGCCACTGTCTTATTTGTTGATCGAGCTGCTTACCTATATCGACAAATCCTCTTCCTCCTTGGTGTCTTGGAAGCATTGTACGTTCAATAGCACTCCGAAGGTGGTGTTTGTGTGCTTTTGTTAAAATTGTTCTTATTTTCGTTTGCAGGCTTTTGATGTCCGTCCTGCTCCATCTTACAATTCCAAAAGAGTAGCCGAGGGTAGAGCATGCGTACGTGTTGAGCACCTTAAACAAATTTTTACTATTTAGACTAGTCCATAACACCCGTTTTACCCTCCTGACAAATTCGGTTGTTAATTCGGCCTTCATAGTGCGATGGTCAATTCGTTTAGCCTGTTTCATACCTAGGTATTTGTATGTTTATTTTGCTTCCATTGCAGCTATAGTTTCACCATTCTGCGTCTCAAATGCTCCCGGTTGTATCTTTCCTATAACGATATTCAAAATACGGCCCTTGTCAAGTCCAAAGTGTATTTCGATATCCCCGGAGAACTCTTCCACAATTCTGAACATTTGCCCCAGCTGGTTTTTGGTAGCAGTCATCAGTTTAAGATCATTCATGTATATAAGATGGTTTAATCTTACTATCTCTTCATTGTTATTTCTAATACTGAAGCCGTATCTGGTGGAGTTCAAATGACGTGATAAGGGATTCACTGCAAGGCAGAATCACAATGGGCTTAGTGAATCGCCCTGAAATATTCCTCTTCGTACTGGGATTGTATTTGTTTCGATGGTATCGCTGGATGACACTTGCAATTGAATCTTAGTTCTCCAGGTTGACATGATGCATTCTAAAAAGGAAACAAAATGATTATTGACCCTATATATTCTCAATATAGTTTTGAGCCATTCATGTGGCACTAAGTCGAAGGCTGTCTTATAATCCCCGTAGGCAACAAAGAGGTTTCTTTGGTTGGTACAAGCTTGGTTACATATAACAGAGTCAACAATCAATTGTTCCTTGCTTCTCATTGCTTCCCTGGTGCATCCTCTTTGTTGAGTTGCGATGATGTCATTTTGCTCACAATGTACATAGATGCATTGGGTCAAGCAAAAGGTGATTGCCTTATATAGTGTGGGAAGGCAGGTGATTACCCAACACTTAGCTCGGCCATGTGTGTTATGTTGGTCCTTTGGTAAGAGATACGTAATACCTTCTGTCAGAAACAATGGAATTTTTGCTCGGTTTAGAAAAACATGATTAATAAGATTAGCCAGTTGATGGTGTATACACCAGAATTCTTGAGCCAGTAGTTATGGACCCTGTCCAGACCTGAAGATTTCTAGTTATGGAATTCCTTGATTATACCTGAAATATTCTCGGTGGTAAATGGCTCAAACTGCATCTGGCTGTAGTCTTGGCAGATTTGTTGTTTTTTATTGATCCAGCTGGCTGCGATGTTACAATTGGCGGATGTGGAAAGTTGGTTTCCTCAGAACTCTTCTACCTGCTCTTTTTTGGGATATCTACTGTCTGTCATGTGGAGAGTTTAGCTTACGGTAGAAAATCTTTTCTGATCGTTGGAACAGCGCATTGCTGGTCTTGTATCTGTTTAGCCGCCCTGCAATAGTAGAGAGCTTCTGTTTCAGTATGTCTAGGCATTGTTGAGCCGTACCATTCGCTGGATCGTGTTGCGAATGGTACCGGGCTCGATTCATTATTTATTCAACTCGTCTTTGAAGTTTCCTTATTCTCATGCCCCTTATATACTCAGTCAGCTGTCCTATATCTTTTCACAGATCTTCGATTTTGTTATTTAGACGTCTCTCTCATAGTGGAGTGTTGGGTTCCGTTCTTGCTGATCGGAGCTCTGTTGTAATTTTAATTTCTAGACCTCTAGCTATCAGCGCAGTCACAGCATAGTAGATTGTCGTATGTAAGGACTCCAGAGAATAGGCCTCTGAAACATAAGCTGGTAAGACCCGATTGTCCTTGATGTCCAACATGATACCCAGTTTTTTAGATTAATTAATTTTTGTCAGTGCCGGTCTGCATAACGGATTGGTTCCATTATACTCCAACATCGCAGCACTTATTTCTGTTGATAGTTTCTGATAAAGGAATTCAGCGTTGTCTTCTTGGGTATCGTCATTCAGCTGTTCTTACTGTTCTTCGACCTCGGGTTCCGGCTCTGGCTCAGGTTCAGCAATCGGACCGTTGTTATTGTCAGTGCCCCTGATCTCACGTTCAGCTTCCACTTTGATGGTATTAAGCCATGTTACAGGGATTAGGCTGTTATTAATATTTATTTTTGGTAGATAGTCCTAAGAAGGGGAACAAATATGGATTTTAGTTCAGACATATTACATAACACCAACCATGGAGAAATGATGATACTCCTTGTATTTTATAGAGTCGAACAATGTATGTTCGGAAAAAAAACATATTAATTTAACCCTTGCATAACAGACATTGGAAGTGTTTTCTAATTATAAATAGGCCATTAAAGTTACATAATCTATTATATATCAAAATTTAACAGTTTCTGAGATAATTATAGTCGAAAATTATAAATTTTAAACGGTTATAGTAAAAAGTGTAATTATATTTAATTACAGTAATCAAAGAAATTATCCGAATTAAATAAATTATTATTTCGACAGTTGAATAACAAGAATAAATATTCAGATTTTAATGATTAATTGGAACAAATCACATTAGATTAAAAAATATATTTTAGTAATATATACAGGATGCCCTGGTTTTTGACATTGGTTTAATAATGTTTGAGAAATTGCATTTTGATTTGAGTCGTTCGATTCGGACCCTATTACAGTTTCTATCTTCTTCCGCTTTGGCCAAACAAGCGTGCAACTCAAATAATATAACTTTGAACTACATCTTTTCACTATCTGACATAAATAATTTTACGGACAAAATAATTAAAAACACAATTCAGCTTGAGTGGGACCTACTAGAGGAAGAAAATAACCAACATGAGGTCAAGGATGTATTTTACGGCAAAGATGATGTCTCACAGGTTATCGGAAAACATCTAAACCTCATAACAAGGATCAAAATGGTTACCTCATAGAGAAGACTGATCCGCCTATATGCCAGAGATGTTCTACTACACTGACTATAAAACATATTCTCTGTTCCTGTCCGCAATACGAACCTATGCTTACAACATTAAACCTGACAGGATCATTACAAAATAAGCTAGCTTACTCGAATGCCTCAAACATGGCGAAATTCCTAGAAACGACTGGACTTTTAAATCAAATCTAAATAAATAATATACAAATCTCAATACAGACATTAAAAAGCCCAAAAGACTGTTGTGTCTTTAATTAATATCTCTCTCTCTTTCTCTCTTTCGCTTTTAGGTATCAATTTTGTTAACGACGGGCATCCTTTTAACTTTACAAAAAGTCGTTAATAAATGTTAATAATCTAACATTAGTTAATACCATGAGCAGTTCAACCTCTGTTAAAATAAGAATTCAAGGTAAAATACATCTCTGATTTTATAGAAGTTTTTATACATTAATATTTTGTAATCTGATATGTTTCCATATGTATGTATCGATGTAGTCACTCTAAATAGAAATTTAGTACCAGTGTAATTTTATTCTCTACATAAACGTTTATTAGGTACTATTTTTTAAATGATTGATTCGATTGAAAAACGAATGCAAATTCTTAAGCCCTTTTTTAAATAACACCTGTACTATAAGTTTATTTAATGAGTCCCATCCTGACAAACATCTTAACGATCGGTATGTTGCCAAAATTATAGTAAAGTTTCTTGAGACAGGATCTGTTCTTAATAAAGTTCACCATCCGGAGCGACAAGTAAGAAATGAAGTTGTGGAAATAGCTCTTTTGGGACATGTTGCTTTAGATAATAGTCTCTGTGTTCGCCACTTGGCCAATTCCTTAGGCGAATTCCGTTTCTCTGTGCATAAAATATTAAAAGTACACAAATATCTGCTCTTTAAACTGAAACTGCGTAGCAAGTTAAATAAAGGTTACCTTGAAAGGCAAAAAACGGTAATACTACTAAATATTCTAACATCTGTTTTTTGACGAGTGTCGTTTTACCTACATGATACTGTAGACATAACTGTCATTAGTAGGTCGACGAGAAACCTTATTTGTTTAGAGAAAATTTAGCAAGTGAAATATTTTTAGTCATGTCTTCACTTTTAGCAAGGGCGTATAACTTCACGGTATTTACTAGTCATCAGAGAGTTGTTGAAAATTCGATTTCCTGATCAGTAGATTGACCGAAGAGGTCGTCAAATTTGACGTAAATTATTTGGAGAGACCTAAAAGATAAACTTAATTCTCTTGACAACTTTCGACAAGGAATCACGTTACATACGAATGACAAAGAATAACTCGTACAATGTTTAAAGCTATCAGAAAAAATTGAACACAACCAATATTATTTTATTTAAGTAAATGGCCAATATTTTAATATTAAAACAGGTTTACTTTTTTCTTAATATATTTTGTCATAGAAACAAAGATATCAAAACTAAGATTTTTATAACCTCTCAACCGACATATTACTCGAACCCTCACACTGCATTTTGAACCTTTGAGCTTCACCTTAAATGAGGAGTTACAGGTCACTAAAAGTGTCTGTAATAAAAAAATTCGACGCCTAAAAGTAAAAATAAAGAAACAAAATTATATATATAGCCTTAGCTTTTTTCAAAAACAAAATTGTGTTTACCTGAAGTGGATTGATTTTGCTGCAGCTGGGGTGACCAAATTTTAGAATTTTTTTCACGTAATGCTTATCACTTTCACATCAAATTTTCTCTTTAAATTCCTGGATAAATTTACATTTTTTGGCTTTTGTTTCCTTAATTTTCTTTTTTCTTTCAGTCGATTTTCTTTTTTTAAATTACTTTTTTTTCTTATAAAGAGTGAATGTCTAATTTTCACTTTTTTCACTACATCTTCAACGTGATTTAAACTTAACATTGGATATACGGTGAAATTTCTAGTTTTGTATATCGGGAGATTTGAAAGACCCATAAAACCACTATTTACAATGCCCCAGGAGTTTCCCGAAAATTACAAACTTAATTGTACGACAAAAATTTACAGGCGTGTTTCGTCGATAGTACCGACGGTAGGGCTCCTCAGTGGGACCGTCAGTACCTGTCCCTGTTTTGACGTACTATATTATAGTCGGAACTTGTATTAGTAGTTATTTCGCGTCGGTACGTATCGGTAAGATATTAATTTTTGTAAGCCCGCCGTAAGAATTTTTAGTCCATGTCTGTTCGTCGTCATATTACGGCACTACCAACATACTTTCACCAACAGATTTCTTTTGTTTGAAGGTTGTAGACAATGTTGAAGAATGACTAAAATGTGGTCGGACTTGCATTGTCTTTATTTTTACTTTTACGACGTTTCGATTAGGTTGTATCTCTAATCGTTATCAAGTATAAACTGAATGTTTTGTCTTAAGACTACGAGCTTATATAGGAACTGTGTCCATTGAAGTGCAACGTTTCGTACACACCTCAATGATTTGATGTTACAAAGTAGTGGTTGCTAAAGATTAGGTATCTTAACACTCGGTTTACTGAAGATTCCATTATTGTTTTTACTGTATGGTGCTTTTATAAATTTTCTTTTTTTCATATTGGGTTCCATATATATTGCCGCAGCCTCAGACCATTTTATATGGTGTTGTTTATCCCAGGATTGTTCTGCAATACCTGATCTCGACGTTTCCCCTTTTTGTGTATGGGTTTTATGATCCTTAATTCGAACTTCTAGCGATCGTTTGGTTTCTCCAATATACATTTCACCACCCTCACATGGAAGTTTGTAAACACATTCTTTCTGATCGGTAGTTTAAGGTTTTGTTTTTGTTACATGAGCTCTAAGGGTATTTCCTGATTTAAAGGCTGTTTTTATATTATAACTACTGGCAATTCGTCATATTTTCTCCGACGTTCCCTTAATGTACGGAATTGTGAAGAAAGAACGTGTTTCTTGCTGTCCAGTGTGTGTTGTTCTAAAATTACTTATAACATCGTCAATTAGTTGTAAAGGATAACCATTCTGTTGTAAATCCGATTTAATATTTGCTACCTCTTTTTCCAATGATTCGGCATTATTGCATATAGATATAGCGCGATTATAGAGGTTGCGTATAATTTCTTGTTTTGTTACAACAGAATGATTAGAACTATGATTAAAATATTGTCCAGTATGTGTTGGCTTTCTCTATACTGAAGTTTTAATAGTTTCGTTTGAACGGTTCACCATGACATCTAGGAAGGGCAATTTATCATTTACCTCTTTTTCCATGGTAACTTTAATTGTAGGTCGAATGGTATTTAGATGTTCCATGAAATCATTAAGTTCTTAATCATTGCCCTTCCATACGATGAACGTATCATCGACATATCTCAACCAGACTTTCGGCTTTACCGTTGCCGTTTCTATGGCATGAGTTTCGAACCATTCCATATATATATTGGCGACGACTGAAGAGAGTGAAAAATCCATCGGAAGCCCGTTGTCCTTTACTTGAAAGTAAGCACTATGCAGGCAATACTCCAAAAGGTCCATCACCCCGTTCAGTGGTAAAAATAAAGGCAATGCAAGCCCGACCACATTTTAGTCAGATTTCTTTTGTTGTAAGATATGATGACGAAGTCGGTTCATCTGCAGTTTTATTTTGCCCCTCAGTATTGCGGCCCTGGTTTGTAGATGGCCCAGGAATTGTTTCTTTGTCAACAATTATAGACGGTTTAAGTGTACTTACATCACTACTTGTATCTTTTTCATCAATGACGAGCGAGGCAAAAAACATTTTGATCGAGAGCATGAATTTCTGTGTACTTGAAACCTTATTGTGCTAACTCCATTCTGCAGATCCTTGAAATCGCCACGTATATCAGGCTAGCTATATCTTTGAGAGACATTTTTGTTTTGTAATATTTTTCCATCCACAATGCAAATGCTTCATTGTATGTATTTTTGAATGGCTTCATGATAGCACCATCCAAAGGCTTTAATAAGTGTGAAGTATGAGGGGGTAAACTAAGCATATGAATATTGTATTGCTTAGCATAAATAATAATATTAAGGTCCTTGTGATTTGAATGCCCGTCCACTATTAATAAGACAGGACTTATTTTGCTAAAGTTTACTCGTTCAACAAATAGTTATATCCATTTAAGGAAGCTCTCAGTTTTAATCTATCTACCCTTTTTGTCATAAAAAATGCTTCCCATTAGCTCATCTTTTTTTTTAGCTCTTGATCTATTCATACACAAGGAGTAGAAATAAAATTGGAACGAATAGATTACCAGCAGCATTTGTAGACAAAAGGATTGTGACACTTCTACCCCTCTCAGCAGACGATAATTTTTCTACTTGCTTTTTCCCTTTGGCGGATATTAACTTGAGTTTTTTGTTGTGGATGACTGAGACATCAGTCTAGTCGGCATTAAATATGTTAGATGAACTAAAATGATGCCTTTCAGTTAATGCCGACAATTGATCAGAAAACCAGATTAATTGCGCTTTATTTAAACCAGCAGCTCTTTGTAGGCTGATCGATTCAGCCATCCTTAAAGACAAATCTGGGTGATGGTTCATAAAATCGTAGTAGAAATTTTTCCTTGCTATTTTTGCTTGCTTGCTTTCTTGAAACAATGTTAAATTTTAATTTTTTCTGCTAGTTAGTAGACAAAATTTGTTCTGTTTCTTCATCAAATGTTCTCTGAAATGTACCCTTGTTAGCAGTGCAAGGCTTAGATATAGCTTCTCCTTCTCCCCTCAAAGTAATTTTACGAAGTCACCTAATGTATTTTTTGGCACAGAGGTAGCTTCACTCGCTTCCCTGGTATTTTCTTTTAATTGACAATATTTTTTCCATTGCTCCTTTCATGTTTGCCTCCTGCCATTTTCTTCGAATTTTTGGCATTTTCATGTGATCGATACTCTACTAGGCACCAATTTTTAAAATAGTTCTGGTATATGCTGTCACCCTACTCGACTCTCTTCGAAACAACCCGACTGACCTTCAAAATTTAAATGAAACATCACGAAAAATGTAATGCTCCGATCACGGTTATGTGCTGAAAACAAATTAATTACGTTCTAAAATACACGTCAATGATAATAATATTATAAGACGCTTACATGTTAGTACTCTGTCTCCGCAAAATTAGTTTCATGCACCTAACCTTTACCGTCAACGAAGACGGTTAGCGCTTGACAAATGCTATCACTGGTGGCATACACCTTAATCAGTAACTGTCCAATAGCGCCAGGCGTATGATACCAGACGACTCTCCCCTATAACATTTTGATCCGAATCCAATGACACCCATTTTTCAACGCAATTTCTCAAAACTATCATTGTAATTCTTTAATGGTAGGATTAATTATTTGGACACAGTAAAAAGCGAAGTTAAAATTGAATACCAGGAAAGGTTTTTGCTTGCTGAAAATTTTTTAATCGCACTGATTAGCACTGTTAGCCAAGTTCCGAAATTTGACCAAGCGAGCATAAAGGTCCCTCATTTTTTATCAAAGCGCGAAGATTTCGGCGATTAAACTATCTTATCCTGGCTTCATAATGTTCTTAATTACTTCGCTTTCGAAAGGCGACACCGAGTAATTGCCCATTAAGAATTAATTAATTTTCAAAGCTAGAGAAGCCCAAAATTTAATTTATTACTTTTTATTTTGTTTAAGGCGACAAAATTATCATTTTAGTCGAGAATTCAAGAATTTATGACTTTTTATCACAAGCCGCATTCGAAGTTTATCGAGTGTAAAGGAGACGTTTTAGGTTGCCCCAGGATTAAACTGAAAATTTATTTTATTAGGTTCATAGAAATAGCGCCTTAACTTAAAATCTCAAAATAATTTAATTATAATTAAATAAATTTTTATTAATTTTTGTTCAAACTTACCGAATGAATCATATTTCAAGACAAACGACGTATCTGAAAAATAAAGAAAACATATTAATTAATATTAAAAAAAAAGGGTTATCTAACTTAATTGTATGTGGAATTAGTTAGGTTGATATTCGTGAGTGGTTATTCTAGTGGATAAATCAACAAAATAAGACCCACCGAATTAACATTGCGGGCCACAGGTACAACAAGTTATTGCTGAGCAAACCATCCAGTAAACTAAGACAACAGGCTGGCGACAGGAGTTATAACTGGCCACTTTAGCCTGAGGAAACATCTACACACAAGGGGAATCTGTAATGAAGAACCAATACGTAGACTATATGATTAAAAGGACGAGAAGGCATCACACTTTATCTTCGAATGCGAAGCTTTAACCTACTGGAGATACCTTCAAGGATCGATCAATCTGGAAGGCTCATACCCAGAGGAGAAACTAGTGAACGGGCAACTAAACCTAATCAAAATAACCAATTTGTTCACTTAAAACAGATATGACAGGTGACACAATAAGTCTCAAGGTTGCAGTGCTCTTCAACACTGTTCTGTCTAAAAATGTTATGATAAAAAAACTGTATTAGTCCAAAAATGTGCTGATTACATAATTCATCATGTAGATGCTTTTAAAGCTATTAAAAAAATATAACATAATATGAAATGATAGTAGGAAGAAAAATGTATAAAATAACTTGTGAGATGTGAAATTTTATTGGCGAAATATACAAAAAACTAAAGCATTATCAAGATCGTAGGTAACCGTTTTTCAAGCGGAGATATATGCTGTTCTGCAATGTGGCCATCTATGTGAGAGGGACATAAACAAAAATAGGATTACTAACATGTGCAACACTGACTCTAGGGTTCAATGTAGTAGCTTCGCGAATGTTGCTAACGCAGGGAGGTACTGGACAACCTAACAAAAAACGGTTGCGCAATTAGACTTGTGTGGATCTTGGGTCACTTGAGTATACAGGGAAACGAAGAAGGGGACTGTTTGGCAAAGATGGGGACCGCAGCTGTCATACGGCCCAAAACTCATTATATCTGTTGCAATTACGGTTGGTAACAGAGAACTAAAACTGTTGCTACCTCTGAAATAAAAAATGCCAAAAACATTAAGTAGACCTATGCGCCGCTTACTAGTGAGCTTCTTTTCCCGAAGAAGTGAGATTGCTGATGAAACATTGTCACCTGCGAGGCCCAGCTTTGTAGAATTGGTGTTGCGGATAATCCGATATGCAGATGGTGCCTGGGGGATGATGAACCTGTAGACTACGTTCCAAAAGAGTGCTCGGAGCTTTATATATTGAGGAAGGGCCATTTCAGGGATACAATAATATCACCCGAAGCAGTCAGGTAGGTCAGACAATAAAGCTGCTTGTATTTGCAAAGGGGATCGGCCTCAAGTGACCTGCAGCCATAGTGGGAGGTTCAATTCAATTTGTACACACTTGTTACCGTACTCAAATAAATTAAAAAGGTCTAGATTAAAAGTTCTAGTGGACATGGTGTCCAAAAATTTACGCATTTCGAGATGTGAGAAGTAAAAATTAGCCCAATTTTTTATGTATGTATTATGTATTTAGTTCATTAATGGAGACAATGTAATTTTTAGTGAAAATATGTAGGTATGAGGTGTGTAAATTAAGTAATTAGACTGGCAACATAGCGTTCCATCTGGCAACATGGGACACGGTGTTAATCCTGAATCGCGTGGAGAACGAGTAACTTGGAGTAATTTTCACCTCTTATATCTAGAAAAATGGTCACTTTTGGTTTTCTTGTTAATTTGAATTAATAATTTACTCTTCTAAAACTAATTATTCTCCAATTTTCAACTGATTTAGGTATCTTATAAGTTGCTAAGAACGAATGAATTAGTGTAAACTTTTTCAAGATGTCATTCCTTTAAATTTCATTTGTGCCTTTTTTGTTACGATGAGAATTAATAAAATGGCATTATTACAAGTAGTAATTGGAAAATTGCAGTCTAGTATGGACAGTCATATAATGCTTAGTACAAACATACGAGGAATACGTGAAAAAATATCTGCCTAGCCATGACTGAAACAACTATCTTTTGTCTAGTAATGTTCAATAGTGACAATCTTTTTCTAGTTGTTTGTCAAATGTTAATATAACGCGTTCGATATATTGTCTTTTATGAAGTATTTTATGATAAAAAGTAAATGTTTTCGAAGCAAGAAAACGCCAAAATTTCATTTGCCACCTTCTGTACTTACTGGTTGAAGATCGACTGAGGACGTGTCCTATTAACGAAATGACGACGCGTGGTCGACCTCATAATTTTTTAGTTTTATCCATTTCTCAATTTCCACGAATTTGAAGAAACCTTTCTGGACCACCAGGAAATCTTTTTGTTTAAATTTTTTCGAGTACAAAGACTCGGCTCGTAGACTTTCTCTCGAACGGACGCTGTTTCGGTTTATATGAAAGCCTATAAGTTAATTAAATTTAATCTCCGATATCCGAATTCTTTAATTTTCCCACGAATGTAAGGTTATTCGACGCGTCACTAATTCTCGCCGTTTTTATCGACGGATAAGAATTAGGACCATCGATGCTATCTTACCGAAACAACCTACTTTGAGCACCCCGATTTGTGTCAATTCAAAAACGACCTCGTGGCTCCAGATAGCTAAGCTCGATGAGAAAAAGACAGGTTGTCCTAACCATAGCAACATCCAATATCCTGAATTTACAGGCTGAGATTTTCTTTTATATTGAAGATGGCGCTACGACCCGAAATTTTTTTCTTGCACGACATTTGTTGCAATTTTATTGTTTTATTTACAGTCAGTGGTTTGCAGCCATTTTGTTTGAGTGCTTCTTTCAAGTCTAAAAGTTTTTATTTTCTTGGTTGTCAGTTAGGAAAAGGGATCTTAAGATTAGTGTATTGTTACAGATATCTATCCATTATCATTGTTACGAGAATATCTAGGAACGGGAGGTTATTGTTTACTTCAAGTTCCAGAGAGTGATGAGCCAATGGCAATGCCGTCTGTCTGTCTGTATGTTGGATCATCAAATAAGAAATATGCGTTCTTCAGGTATGATCATGTCCATAACGTGAATTGAAAAGCATTTTCTTTAAGTTTTGTTGAGCAATACTTTGTCATCAATATGCTCGGCTATAGAGATTTTACGTCGAAGCTTGAAATTATGTCATCTTTGGCCACTTTTACAGAAGTAAAATTGATTCGCGAGTCCATAACAATTTAAAAGTATGGCACTATGAATAAGAGAGATGACTTAATCTTCTTTCTACCTAGAAAACTCCCAAATGACACCAATGTACAGGCCAGACGCAAACTGACACCATTAAAGGTTTTCCAAAAGGGAACGCAGCAAAGGACAATCAATAGATATGATCTACTACCGCATATAACGTCCACTGCACAATAATTTTTCTTAGTTGATCCTAATCACATCCGTGAAGCCCTATGCTACTTCCATAGATTTAGGAAATAATAGATTGCTCGTTCCGAATGCCGGCCATTACCATAGTGTAAAAAAAGAAGAGTATTCTTCTCTGTTTATAATTGGTGATATATAAAACCACGTGACTCAAAAACCAAATAATACTATATGTCTTTGAAATAGAGGGTATTACTGCTTTCACTCTTCTTTCTTTTCCGCACTGTGGGAACGACACGCATTGGATACGCAAAATCTCGCATTTCCTAAATTTATGACTATAACATGGTAACTAGGCTCCAACATACTTCAAAGTAAAATATTAGTTTCCATCAGATTTGCAGGATAGTGAAAATCATGATTCACGAACATAGTCGTCTGAATAACTTTTGGCAAAGTCGGAAGTAAAAAAATTAGTGATTTTTAATGCAATATGCAAAATTAGGTTCAAAATGTGAATGTGCAGCCTGTCGAGTACAATAAATAGTATTTTTCAGAAGCCACTATCCTGGGAAAATAAACATATTGTGATTATAAGATTCAAAGTATATTTTTAAAAATAGTAGTTAGAATACACAAATGGAAGAGAGACTAAGACATTTTTAGTAAACTTCATATCAATACTATTCTGTTTAATAACCTTAAATTTAAGTGATTAAGCCCTTATTTTTTTCATCTTTGACAGTTACTATAATAGAGAACATCAGTTTTTTTGATACCTCATACTCTCGGTTTTCCTGTTTTGAAAAAAATTGCTATTATTTAATACTCAGCTTTATGAATATAATAAAAATGTATAAAATATGTCTGATATTTTTTTTTAAATTGTTTTCTGCTTCTCTCGCAAATAAAGTCGCAAAAAAAAAACTTTTTAGTAATTTGATAGTTCGTTAGAAAAACCAACATATCTTAAATTTACTTGATTTAAAACCATGATATAGTTTTAATAATTTATTCTCAACATTGTTTCTTTTTAGAAAGCACCAAACGCAAACAAAAATTCTAAACAAAATTTATATGGCCTTCTTAAATTTCTTAGCTTTAATCTAGTTGAAATAGTACCCGGTAATAAGAACGTAAAGTTTCAACTTTTATTGCCCTCCTTTCTTAGTAAATTTAAGACTAACAAACTTTCTAGT
Source organism: Diaprepes abbreviatus (assembly GCA_034092305.1). NCBI lineage: Eukaryota > Metazoa > Arthropoda > Insecta > Coleoptera > Curculionidae > Diaprepes > Diaprepes abbreviatus. Next base: position 14,934,332 of record JASJET010000139.1, read on the forward strand.
TTAAATTTAATTATTTTAATCATAATTAAAGTAACTTTTTAATTAAAACTCTTTTGTTTAATCTCATTAAACACTTCAATACTTGTCAATGGCTTTTCCGAGATATCGCGTTTAAGTTTTAATTAAATGTTGCAGTTTTTCTTCCAGGAAACTGAATTGAGATGATTAAAGTTTTTTTTTTTAAATTTTACGTGTCGACAGGAATAAAAGGATATGCTGTAATAAAAAGAGGCCAGGGAAAAATTGGGGTATAATATCGCTTGGTGAAGCAAAACACAAACATCTTTAAATATAGCCATCCCTCTCGGATCATAGACACATCTGTACGGAGATGATCGATGTGAAAAGACCGGTTGCGGTATACCGTAATCCGGGATGCACGAAATGGAACAAATATTAAGATGATCTAAGTTTAAATATCCAAAATGTCAAAATAAATTTAAAAAACAATGTGGCTGTTGAGTTAATTACTGCTCAACTGCAGGAAGCAACAATAACCTTTTATCACAATAACGGTCCTCCTGTGACAAAGACTGCCAACAACAAAGTCAGTTCGGGAAAAATGACTTCATAGGGTTAACGGAAGAGACACGCAAACCGTGGTGTGGACAGAAAACTCATAAGCTCACTAATTACCATAAAAAAATAAAAGAAGCAAAATGAAACTTCTCGAGAAAGTATCTCTAAAGCATCACGCCTTCACAAGATACTGGCTAAGAGTTTTCTTGATCCTATCAGGACACTATGAAAATCAGATAGGACTTTTGCAGAGTTTGGCAGGGATACCTTGGAGATACTCCTTCGGACCCATCTGTGAAACTCTGAAAATATCGCTGATGTTACAGCAAATGTTGAAATCAATTTCCCATCTTCGACCACCAGGTCGTTAAAAAGAGATTAACAAATTGCAAACGAGGTAATAACCTACAACAGGATACTGTGGGCTCTTTTAAGTCAAACATTAGACACATCGTATACTTGTCCTTATCGAATTCTGTATATACAAAATTAAGTAATTACAAGGATACGATTTTGATGAATTTATTCTTTCTGATTCCATATTGGCAAAGAGTTATAACTGATTTTTTGTAAATAAAATATGCCAAATTTTCGTATATTATTTTTTCAAACACCTGAGAAAATACACCAGTATGGATATTTGCCTGTAACTGGTTGGGTTGTGAGAATCATTCCTTTTTGATATTGGTTACTGCTGCCTGTTTTACTATTTTAGAAAAAATACCCTCTAAAATTGACCTGTTTATTAAATATATCAAAGGAAATGCGAGCGATTCTTAAACTTTAAAATTTGAGGATTTGCTTTAGGAATCAGAAAAGCGTTTGTTCTCTAACAAATTAATAGTCGATACTATCCTTTTTTGAACCACCACCAAGACTACTATTGTTTCAGGAACTGATTTTATAGTTGCTGTGGGCAAGAACATATTTTGACAATAGGCCTGCTGTATTTTCTACGAACTTTCGGACGGTTCGTGCGGTTGCAAGGAGAACTGCTTTCTGAATCGGCTTATACAGGTGCTCGCTAAGGCTCAGTCTCTTGATATTCTGCAGGAGGTTTTTTAGTATCACTCCAGTTGTTGATAAAATTATGGGAATCGTTTGGACGCTGTTAATTATCCATTGTCTTCGAGTTTGCACCTTCAGATCTCTGTATTTGGCGATCTTCTCGTTGTATTTTGGCCTTAGATTGTTGTTGTTAAGTACAACAATGTTGATTAGTGTAGTTCGCCTAGAAATTTTATCTGTTAGTATAATATCTGGTCTATTATGTGTAACTGTCTGATCCATCAAAACCGTACGGTTTCAATATAACTTAAACTGGTTGCTCTCAAGAATAGGCTCCGGATTGTATTTGTACTAAGGCACATTTCCTACCTGCAATGGGTTTATCTTATCTGCTAATTCTTGGTGAAATATCTTAGCGGCTGATTCGTATCTTTCGTTATACTCGGTTGTGGCAAACGCTTGGCATCGTCCAGTTATGTTCTGGATGTCTCTAATGTTCGACAACCATCTCGTTTATATTTTTTTTTTATAATAAATTTGTTTTGCAGTTTTTATCATGAATCAGCCCAATCTTGTCCACTGTTGAACATAGGCCTCTCGTAAGTTTTGCCACTTATTTCTGTCCCATGCCGCTTGCATCCAGTTTGATTCTATGCACCTTATATCGTCAGTCCATCTGGTAGGCGGGCGGCCTCTTGCTCGGTAAGCCTCCTGTCTTGGTCTCCATTCCAAGATTTTTCCGTGTTCCTAGCGACATGTCCAGCCCAGTTCCACTTTAACGTTGTAATTCTCCTGACTGCATCTGCAACACCCCTTCTTATTATTTATGCTTGCCTTTGTCAGTGTTAGCATCTCTGCTCCGTATGTCAAAACGGGGAGGATACACTGGTCAAACACCTTTCTCTTCAAGCAAACAGGGACGTTCGATTTAAGTATATTTTTCAGTTTTCCAAAAGCTGTCCACGTCAGCCCTATTCTTCTTAATATTTCGCATGCTTGGTTATCTCGGCCTAAACGGATTTCATGTCCTAGGTATTTGTAGGTGGTAACTTGTTCGATCTTGTGGTCTCCTACTGAGATATTGTCGTTTCGTACAAGGTTGGTCATAAATTTAGTTTTCTCACAATTGATTTTTAGACCAACATCACTTGACAGTCTGTAGAGCTTTTCCAACATTCTTGCTGCTTTATCCGTGCTATCCAATATGAGGACAATGTCATCGGCGAATCTTAGTTAATTAAGGCCCTCCCCGTTTATGTTTACTCCCATATTTCCTTCAAAAGAAATCTGCTTGTACATATATTCCAAGACAGAGGTAAACAATTTCGGTGAGATTGTATCCCCTTGCTGAACTCCACGTTCTATTCTGAAGCTATTTGTGTCGTTGTGGAGTCTGACACAGGCTGTGGCTGTATCGTATATGTTCTTGATTAACGAAATGTAGCGGTGGTCGATTCGACTGTCTACAAGCACCCTCAGCATTTTATATTGGTCTATGGTATCAAATGCTTTTTCATAATCAATAAATATAAGAATAAGTGTTATTGTATTCTATGCACTTTTCTATCAGGGACTTAAGGACTTGTAGGTGGTCATTCGTTCCATAACCAGAACGAAACCCAGCCTGTTTGCAAGGTTGATAACTATCTAATTTATTTGTGAGTCGATTTGTTATTATCTTTAGGAATAACTTATACATGTGTGAGAGCAAACTGATTGAGCGATAGTTTTTCAGATCTGTAATGTCCCTTTTCTTATGCATTATTATAATAAGAGCCTTATGCCACGTGGAGGGAGTTATGCCCTTTGTCAGGCACACGTTAAATAACTTCTGTAAAATGCGGGTTAATGTTGGTCCCCCTTCTTTTATGGCTTCAATTACCACTTCATCTTCCCCAGGCGCCTTGTTTTTTTTTTCATGCCAGCAATAGCATTTGCCATTTCATCTTCTGTGATGTCTGGTATATCTTCGTATCTGACATTTCGGATTTTTGGTATTAGTGGGCGATCTTTGCTGTCCACGTTGCTTTTATACAGTTCGGAGTTAAAATATTCTGCTATCTTCAACAGTTCCTCTCTATCTGTTTCGATGGCACCCCTTTTATTTCTTAGCTTACAGACATTATTTGTACCTTCTGCTAGTTTTCTGCGTAGGACTTTTAGGCTCTTATTATTCTCTATAACTTGGGAAATAAGTTCTGTATTGTATTTTCTGACATCCTTTCTAATTTCTTTAGAGATTTCTTTATTTAATTTTCTTAGTTCTTCACAGTTGGTTGAGTTTCTGTCCCTAAGTTCTTTTCTTGTTTTTATAAGATTTCTTGTATTTTGGGTAATTTTGTCGTTCTTGTTTTTTGTTTTGATTCCGTATTTTGCGTGAACATTTTTTAGGGTAGAGTTTATTTGTGCTGTTACTTGTTCTATATCAAGTTAGCCTTCTTCGAGAAGCTCTATGTGTTTTAATTCAGAAGTTATGAACTTTTGATAGGATTCCTTGTCTTTAATAGAGATCCATTTATTTCTTCGGTTCCCAGTTACCATCCTTGCTCGATCTCGCTTTAAATTTAGCCTTATCTTCGCCCTGATTAACTTGTGGTCACTTTCAATTGACACTTTGTTAACGACTGTGACATCATGAATGATGTTCTTTTTGTCAGTGATTATGAAGTCAATTTCATTCTTCGTGCTGCCATCTGGGCTCACCCACGTCCATTTATGTTGTTTGCTCTTTTTGAAAAACAAGTTCATAACATATAGTTTGTAATGTAGTAGAAAGTTGAGCAAAGTTTTACCCCTATCGTTCCTTGTTCCATAACCATGGGGTCCCATAGAGATCTCCGCGTCATGTTCTTTGAATCCAAGTTTGGCATTGAAGTCACCGATGAGGACTGTATAATATGCTTTGTCTTTGTACATGGCTTTATATACATCTTCTTAGAAGTCTTCGATAACTTCTTCATTTTACCTACTTGTTGGTGCATATACTTGGATGATTTTGATAGCATGTCTCTCGTTTAGTCTCAGCATAACATATATAATCCTAGTACTAATACTCTCTATCTTTATAATATTTTCTTTGTATTGTTTGTGGATTATAAAGCCTACTTCGCCCGTAGTAACATCATTTTCTCCAATATAGTGTAGCAGATTTCCGGATTTGACAGTTATTTAAAGTTCTCCCCTTCTTTTTATTTCACTCATCCCGAGAATGTCCCATTTTATATATCGTAGCTAGTTCTCGAGTTCGATTGTCTTGCCTTCTGAAGACAGTGCTCTAACATTGTAAGTGGCGATATGCAGAGTTCGTTTTCCATGGTAGCCTGATCTAACCCGGTGATTCTTAGCACTCCCTGCTTTTTGTTTAATCTGACTGCTACCGTAGCCAGAGACCGCTGGGCCGCCGGGGACTGAGGGCCGTAGCATATTCTGTATTATTTTCATGATTTACGAGGTTTTTAGCTGTACACTACCACGCTGGCCAATGCGTGTTGGTAGTGGGATGAAGAGAAGAGAGATCACATTTCCTTGATTTCTGGTTAAACAGTTAGACCGCAGTTTTTCTACTCCACTTATAATATTTTTTTGTTTGGGTAAAGCACTCTATGTTCGGCGCAGCCTGTATATTTTTGTAAGAAATAAAGATCATCCACTTCCTTTCTTTGTCCTACCAAAGAAGGATCATACCTTCCATTGGTCCTTTTTTCATTTTTTTGGAATTTATATATATATATATATATATATATATATATATATATATATATATATATAATAAAATGTTTTACAGCAATAGGGTCACTGTCAATAGGATCTTCTTATATAAACAGCATGTTTTTATATCGTGATACCCGTAGATAAATTACCAATTCAAAGCAATAAAGACATTAAGTCAACTGTAAACCTAAAAAGTCTTTTTTCCATTCTAAATATACTTTGAACGTCAATGTAAGTCAACTAGAACTGAAAGTGAGCGATAAAATCGCGAGTTTCAATTAAGACGCGTTTTAAAAGTATTTTCAGGATTTCTTCAAATCTTTTCCCGAAATAAAGGATCTCATTAGGCTGTAATGTAATCTTAAAAGAAAGGAAACTGGGTCGGTTTCTTTTGGGATAACTCGAACGTTTAAAGATTTTCCCTACTTATTTTAACTTCCCAGAGATTAGTCTTTGTTTACGCAAATAAAACTTGCTTAGAAAAATTTAATTAAACGTATAGTTTCTATAATTAACGAGATTTTAAGTAGGTTTTATTTTATCTTCTATTAGATTTAGTTTCCCTACCAAAAAGTATATTTGACGTGAATAACGATTAATTCTTAATTCAAAAAATTCTTTTTTAAAATTATCTTAATAATGCAGGAAATTATGATAACATTGTGCAGTATTATAATAATTTCTCTTATCCTAGTGCTAGTGCATTATCAGCTTTGTCAAATCTAATGCCAGTGGCGTCGATGGAGTAAATATTTCCTATATTAAATATTGCGTTCTAACTCTTTTGCAACAAATAACCCATATCTATCTATGTTTGGAACGAATTTATTTTCTTTTATATTGGAAGGAAGTTCTAATTCAACCAATTCCAAAAGTAAACAACCTACATTCTTGTTCAGATTTGGAAATTATAAGTATGATACCGATTGTTTCTAAAATCTTAGAGAAAATAGCATATTTCCAAATATTTGGATAATTAACTAATAATAACATTTTGCCAGAAAAGTAGTCGGATTTTGGCCGGGTACACAGTACTACCACTGCATTAGTAGATATTTTAAAGGAATCAGTTAATGTAACATTAAAATTTTAATACTTTTGGACTCTTCTAAAGCTTCCGACACAGTAGATCATAGATTTCTCCGGTCTAAACTTAAACATATTGGTTTTGATGGCACTAAGTTGAATTTTTTTTAGAATTATTTACATTTACATAGTCAGAGGATTATCGCTAAAGGGAATATTCAGATAATATTGGGACATTTCTGGGATACCCCAGGGTTCAGTGCTGGGACCTTTATTACTCAGGTTATCACTGAGGTTTATCAGAGTTATGACGCGACAGCCGCACGTGATGCTAATCATTTGATGAATATTGATTTAGAAATTGTAAATCACTTTGTTTCTTCTCATAATCTTAAAAAAATATTAGTAAATTACATTTCATGTTGTTCGGTGGCAACAAAGAAGGAAAAAAAGTTAAAGAAAACAATTTTAATCTAATAATCGATAAAGAAATTATTCCTTATTCACATGTAGCAAGAAATTTTATTATTCTAGATAGTAAATTAAAGTTTATTAGACATGTATTTAATTTGTTTCAGAAATCTTATTGTGTTCTAAAAATTCTTTACAATAGTAAGTACTCCTAAATTTTAATTTCAGAAGAAAGTTGTAAGGACGCTCATTTCGCTATTTTACTAAAGTAATATTATACAAAGGATTTAGAATACTTGCTGTAGATTTGTTCATAGTTTAAGAAAGTTTGACAGGGTAACAAGCTTAAGAGTTTAAGCTGGTTACCAATGAGTCAAATTTGGGAAATTCATTTACTGACATTTGTACACAGATTGCTTACGGGACTGCCTTTTTGTTTTCATATAAGTTGAATTTTTGGACTAGTTTTAATAAGATCTACTTGTTTACTATATATAACGAATAGATATAATGCCGTTAAACTTTATAATAGTATCAAAACTGGATATAAAAGGTATAATGTGCAAGCTTTTAAATTGAAAACTAAAAAAAATTACCTCTCTAAAATGAAATCATCTATTTACCATTCTAACTAATTTCATAAAAATATTCTATTCCCTTTCTTTCCTTCCTTTTTTCCCTGTTCCCAGAAGTTAGTGAATTTATAACGAATGTTTAATTTTACATAGGTTTCACAATATAACTAGTTTTTGTTGATTGTTTATTATTGAAATAATTTTTGTACATCAATTTATAGTTAAAAGAATTAGGTAAGGTTAAGATGCAATTAGAGTTAGGTTTAAGAATAGCTATCTGGCCACACTCTCGTCTTATTTTATTTTGTATTATAAGACATTATTTATTTATTGAGCCACCAGTTAGGTAGTAAAATTCTAAATAATTCAATTACAATCGAAAATCACCTAGCAGCTATTGTTTTAGTTCCAAAAGCTGCCCAAGTTACACCAATTATATGCTTGATTTCATATATTTGGTTATTTCATCCAATATAGGTAGCAAATCTTAGAACTTTATCTACATTTATTTGTTCCATGTTTATCTTGTGAAGATTTGTGCATTTGACATGTCTGTTGATAGGACGATGTTATCATCGAAGCAACGGTGTTTCAATTTTTCCCATTCGATATTAATTCCTATGTAATCCCAATCTCGGATTGCATTATTTTTGGGTTTTGGAATGCAGCCAAAATAAAAAATCTATTATTGAAGAGTTTTTCTCTGTCTCAAAATTTTTCTTATGTCTAGGATGGATGATAATGTGGCAGTAATAGTAGCAGTAGTAGTCATCACGCGTGAAGCGATATTAAACAAATAAATAAATAAATAAAAATAAACTTCACCTTTAGTTGGTTAAAAAAGTGTTCTATTTTGAAAATTTTTCTATATTTATAACTAGAAACACTCTAAGTTTTAACAGAAGATACGTTTTCCCATTTTCAATCAGCTTTTAAGTGACAAATTTAGTTACTACGTTTGCTAATAAATATACTAGACATAATTTAGATGCAATTACCTGTATGTGACCAATGCAATGTAGATAATCATCGAGTTTACTATGATGGCAGTGAGGAAGCCACTTACTAAAATGATGTAGAAATCATAGTGGCAGAATACATTAAAGTTCAATTAAAACGTTTGTCCCCTTGTCAGAGACAATCATACTAGTGTAGTTTCATTCCAAGCCAGTATAATCCCTGTTTATCTACCTAGAGCCGATAAAATGAGAAAAAATAAGAAGCATTCTATCAAAGTATCAAGCAAGCAATTGGCACAGTAAAATAAAGAAACAGCAGAATTTTGATAAGACCCTTTTAATGATTGGTTCGTACTTCCAAACATTAACAACTTACACTAAGAATTTACATTACCACCTTTTCCTTGTAAGTTAAATGATGCACTTGACTTTTATCTTCATAGTTTCAACTAAAAATTATCAATTATTAATATCAATTTAGAAATTGATGAACTTTTAATTTCTCAGAAAGTCGGCATAATTCGTGTCAGCTTTCGGAAGTTATCGCCTGGAGAAAAAATTAACAAGCACGTCAAAATATAAAAAATAACATTATAATTATATAAAATTGAATAAAAATGTGCCATAAAAGAGTTGAAATATTTTAAAATGAAATTAGCCGAACAACTATATCTAGGTGGATAATTTTGATTGGTCATCCTTAATTTTTACTGGTTGTGAAATAAGTACGGACCACGTATTTTTATTTCTTTAATGTTAGTTTAGTGGAAATTCCTCGTGGTAGTTAATAATTTTTGGAATTATGAACCAACTATAAACGATAACACTGTGAAAGAAACTATCACCAGACAACTGCATCAGGGTCTCTAAAACGTCACTCCGACTGACCATGGAGTTGAAATTGTATAAGGTAAGAAAACTGTCCTGTCCTGTGAGAGACCTCTGTTTCAAGTAACAATATATGTTAACGAGAAGTCATAATGGTAGAATAGAAGTGAGAGGAGAGGAATAGTGAAACTATAGTTGCAATGAAAGCCGAACGAACATACAAATACCGAGGTATGAAACAGGCTAAAGGAATTGTCCATCGCATTATGAAAGCTGAATTGACAACCGAATTTTTCAAAAGGGTAAGGCAGGTATTAAGAAATAGCTTAAATAGTAAAAATTTCTTTAAGACGTTCAACACGTATGCTTGCCCTACACTTAGCTATTCTTTTAGAACTGTAAAATAGAGCTGGATGGACATCCAAAACCTGCAAAGAAAAATAAGATCACTCCTAACAAAAGCACAAAAATATCACCCTCGGAGTGCTATTAAACTTGCTTCCAAGACATCAAGGAGGAAAAGGATTGGTGATATTGACCAACAAATAATAAACTTACGTTTATATTTTCACAGGTTAGCGGATTCTTCCACACTACATCGAGCAATATGCGAGACAGATGATTCAACGCCGCTACAGGTGAGGGAACAGGATATTGCTTCTCACCACCAAACAGACCAAGAGAAGGTACAAATCTGGTTACAGAAACCACTTCATGGATGGCATCGAAATGAGGTCAATCAGGACAATGTCGACAACTCAGCGTCGAACTACTAGTTGATTTCAGGACAGATGTCTCCGGAAACCGAGGGCTGTTTGTTAGCTATCCAAGACCAAGTTATTCTGACGAAAAAATATCGGAAGTTCATCATCAGAGATCCCTCAATAGAAAATTATCAATGTAGATATGGCTATCGAACATCAGATACAATCCAGCACATAACTGGAGGATGCCAAGCGTTTTTCGCAACCGAGTATAAGAAAATACACGATTCAGCAACTAAGATACTTCACCAAGATATAGCAGATAAGTGAAAATTATTGCAGGTAGGAAAAGTGCCTTGTTACAAATACAACCCGGAGCCTATTCTTGAGAACAACCAGTGTTAAAATATATTGGGACAGAACAATTCTGACGCATCAGACAGTTGCTCATAATAGACCAGACGTTATAATAATAGATAAAATTTCTAGGCCAACTACACTAATCGACATTACTCTACCTAAAACAACAACCTAAGGTCAAAATACAACGACAAGATCGCCAAATACAGAGATCTGGAGATGCAAATCCGAAGACAATGGGCAATGAACAGCGTCCAAACGATTCCCACAATTTTATCAACGACTGGAGTGATACCAAATAATCTCCTGCAGTGAGCATCTGTATAAACCGATTCAGAAAGCAGTTCTCCTTACAACCGCGCGAACCGTTTCTAAAGTTCGTAGGAAATACAACAGATCACGTCACCTAGGACCTGATAATATGGAAAGGGTTCCCACAGAGCTTCATCCTTTTGGTATCTTTGTGTACCTGGTATGGGTCAATGTTTCCTGGAGGGAGTGCGAAGCCGTTTAAGTGCCCGGACTTTGTTTTATCACCGACTTAATTTAAAATCATCGTCACTACTCGGGTAATTTACATCATATGTAAATGTATTATACGCCAAAATTTTCTCGGGAAACAGCTTAACCAATGGTAAGAACAAAATCAAAATTCAATCAGTAATTTTCAGGTTTAGCCCGAACACAGAGAACTTTCTTTTGTACTATGAGTGATAATTTGCAATAAAATAATTATATACTAAATAATTATTCTGCAAAATATGTCGGCAAGTGATAGCTGTTATGAAAAATAACCAATGAGTAAATCTTATCTTAGTCAATTGTGGAAGGTTATTTCAACTTTACTACGGTTTTCAAAAAGGTTATTTAGTTTCTACCTACGAAAATACATTAGGTACTGATAAGTTTAAAGCTTTACTGATCTCTTCCTTTAAAATATCGCTCTCGAAAGCAATGAACTGAATAAGATATTTTTCCGAAAAGCTCTTTTCCTTTAATAAAGAAAAGTTCATTCCCAAAAGATTGACGTAAAGGTAATATAATTTAAGATGCCGTAATAGAACCAGAATAAATCTTAAGAGATTATTGGGTTATAGCTGAATAAAACGGAAATGGTGTTTTAAAGTTAAAAAATAAAACAGAAATATTTAAACCTATTTTATAAAAAGTATTATCGAAATTATGTTGCATATTTGTTCTATGACAATTTCTCTGTTTTCTAATAATCTGTATACATAATATTAATAGACCCAAAATATGATCATTGTAAGATAGATATTTAAAAATCCTACCCCCAAATTCTCTAAAAAGGTTTAACTTTTAAACACGACTTAGCCTTCTTGGGCATTAGATCCTTTTGTAAGTCAGTTTTGCTTTACTTGTGATATTGTTATAATTTATATTATGTGTACATGTCAGCAAACAACTCGTAAAGACTTACGTATAAAAATCTAAGAAACAACGTCTTGGGCTCATTAGAAAGAATAATTCTTTCTCAAAAATAAAAAAAAATTAAGCCAGGAAGAATAGATTGTTTGCAAGGAAAACTAACGAAATGTAGTAATGGCCATTTTCGTTTTGGAAATCATTCTTTCAGGAATATAAAACGTTTTTAATCGTTGGCATCTTGAATTTTGTTTGGTAAATATTTTTTTTTTAACAATTAAAAGCGAAAAATCGATTCTTTTTAATTTAATTCTACAACTATTGTTTCTACTTCGAAATATATCGTAAAATGGTTGTGGGCAATAAAACAACCTTTGAAATGACATATATATATATATATATATATATATATATATATATATATATATATATATATATATTTATATATATATATATATATATATATATATATATATATATATATATATATATATATATATATATATATATATATATATATATATATATATTGTTTTCGGTCTTCCCAATCCCCTGGAAGTAAGTTTCTTTCGGACATGGCTCGGTTAATCCAGGTAACTTTTGGTCTTCCTCTTTTTATTTTTTCATTTGATGTCCATTTTAGGATTTGCTTTAGTAGACGTTCGTCCGTCATTCTCTCCACATGTCATGTCCATACCATACCAGCTGACGTTGTTCGATTTCATCGAGTATAGTTTTCTTTACGCCCATAATCTCTCTAATTCTCTCGTTGGATATCCGTTCGATCCTTGACTTTTCGGCAAATCTTCGCCAAAAGTCCATTTCAAGAGCCAACAGTTTACGTTCTAAAGTTTTATTTATCTACCATGTTTCACATTCATACAATACAACGCTTTTAAATATTGCATTGTATAAAAGATGTTTTCTTTCCTTGGAGATGTTTGTTGACCATAATAGTGAGTTTAGGCATCCGATACCTTTTTTCCCTTTAGTTATTCGCTCCAATATTTCTTCTTCAGTTCGTCCACTTTGATTAATCTTTGTTCCAAGGTAGGTATAATCAGAACAAGATTTTACTATGATATTGTCATCCACTTCCAAATCTGTTTCTTTTCCACCGATTCACATATATTTAGTTTTACTGCAGTTGACGGTTAACTCCATTCTGCGTATTCTTTAAATAGTTTCCTCGTCATAAACTCAAGGTCTTCTTTATCTGGGGTCACTACCACTTGGTCATCTGCAAAATGAAGCGTATATAAATGGGTGTCATTATTTAATTCTATTCCCATTCTACTGCATGATCTTCTCCAATTCTTTAAAGCTCCATTGAGGTAGATTTTAAAGAGAGTTGGTGATAGACAACATCCCTGGCGAAGGCCTTTGTCACATGAAAGTTTTCTGGTAAGTTATTGCCGATCTTAATGCTAGAGAATGCTTGATCGTATAGCTGTTTGATGGCTTAGATCGCTGTATTGTTAATTGGAGACTTCTACATCACGTGCCATAATTTTTGGATTGGCACCGTATCATATGCTTTTGTGAGGTCAACAAAAGCAGATGAACCTCTCTATTTCTTTCCACCTTCTTTTCATTAAGTTGGGTTAAACTAAATATATGATCTACGCACGATCGGCTTGTTCTTCAATTTCTTGGGGGCCATATTCTGTTTCTACGACGTTTCTAAGCAGTTTTCCGTATACTCTACTCGTTGTGCTGGTGACAGTTATACATTTATAGTTTGAGCATTCGTCGCGTCTTCCTCTTTTTGTGGATTGGTGTTATTCAGCCTTCTTTCCATATAGTTGGGATAGGATCATCATTATTTAGGAGTCTGTTAAATAGTTCTTGAAGAAAGGACGTTAGTTTTTCAGTACCGTTCTTTAACAGTTAAGCAGGTATTCCTTCCGGTCCAGCTGCTCTCCTATTTTTCAATGAATCTACAGCCCTACATACCATCTCTTTTGTTACCTCTATATAGTGGCCTTGTACGTTGTACTGTCTTGGGGAGTTAACGAGGTACTCTTGTCGGTCTTCGGTAAGCTGCGTTTGATAATGGGTTATCCACTTTTTGATTGGGATTGGTTGTAAGGTAATCTTGTTTGTGGTGTCTGATCTTAGTATCTTTATTAATCTTGTACCTCCTACATGTGTATTAAGTTCAGTGCATTTCCTGTCCCATGTGTCGTTTTTGTTTTTATTAATCATGTTTTTAAATTTGAATTATTCATTTTTGTATATGTTTTTATCGTGTGGATCTTTTGAATTTAGCCATTTGTTGAAAGCTTTTTGTTTTATCTGTTTTTGTTCTTCCAGTGTCTTGTCCCATGTAACATTGTTGTTTCGTCTGTTCATATCTTTCGTCTTAATTCTTAGAGCTTCTTGTGCTGCAAAGTGTAGAGAGGATACGTTGTAAAATATTCGTTCTATTGTTGAGGTGTTTGTATTGTCTGTTTCGTTGTCTTTTGTCTTGAAGGGAATTTGTATCTTTGCACCCAAGAAAAAGCGGTCAGATCCGCATTCTATTCCTCTGTATACCCTAGTGTCTTGAACTTTCAGACTTTCAGACAGATTTCTGTTTAACAATTATATAATCTATAATCGATTTCAGTTGTCTAGTTTCTTGGTGCCAAGTATATTTGTGGATATCTTTATGTTGAAAGAATCCATTCAGAATTTTTAGTTTATGTTGTGTGCAAAGCTCGATCAGCCTTTGTCCGTTGTTGTTAAGCGTATTTTCACCGTACCTTCCAACTATATTACTGTTCGTTTTTGATCCTACTCTAGCATTAAGGTCGCCAATCACTATTGTTTCTCTTTGGTTTCCTATTCTTGAGATAGTTTCGTTTAGTTGGTCCTAAAATGCATCCTTAGTCATTTGTGTAGCATCATCATTTGGGCCATATGCGGCGACTATTATAATTCTATGCCCTTTCAAAGATAAATTTACCGTGGCTAGTCTTTCGTTAATTGTTTCCCATGACGTAATTTTATTGCTGTATTTTTTCCTGATGAATGACATTTTTTCTTAACTAAAATGTGATTGTCGGATTTGCATTGTCTTTATTTTTATTTATTTTTATTTTTACGACATTTCGATTAGGTTGTATCTCTAATCATCATCAGGTTTATACTGTTTTTTTGAATACTATTTTGTTTAACCGGCATATATTTGGTTACAACTGTAACAATTAATCTTGTAAATAATATTTGTTTGTTCTTCTTTAGGGACACCGGGTTTAAGTTTTATATAAAGGCTTATGAAATTATTAAATAGGTTTTCAGATATTTGAATATTAAAATGGTTTTAGTATTTTTTTAAGGTGGTCAATAATATCTTATACAAGAATACGTATTTTTGAGACAATAAAACGTAGCTTTTTATTGGCCTTTTTTTTTATACTCGATTTTCTATTATGGGTTCAATACATTTTTTTGGTTATTGTTTTCTGCCAAAGTGTCTTTAATATTTTTTTCTTTTATGATGTCTAAATTGTAAGCGGAAAATTTGATAGCTCCATGGTTTAGTGTTGTGACAACACTTTTGTTGTATTTTTTAGGTGCTACAGAATTTTAATTTACCATGCCGGTTTTAGTTTTATTTTACCATTTTGATCATAATGAATAATAATATTTAGGAAATTAATAGTTTTATAATTTTCTTTTCCTAATGTAATTTTTTATTTCGGAATGAAAACTATTAAATTTATTGATGGTGTACTGAATTTTGTCTCCAGGTTTGAATCGACGTATCTTGGAAGGAAAAAAGGTTTGTAATTTAGTTGTTTCATTATATTTTTTTCTAGCATTTTCATGGCGAGAATTGCTATTGTTGCAAAAACTGGTTAACCCATGTCAACGCAGTAAATTTTTAAACAGAAGGAATTTTGAAAGCGAAAAAAGGTGGCTTCAATAAAATCCTTTTTTGTTAATGGTGAGAAGTTTTCTGTGTCCCCAATATTTTTTTATGTTTTGCTAGCTAAGTTAATGGGGATATTCGTGTATAGGGATACTACGTCAAAGGACACTAATTCATGTCCTTGAAAAATAGCTTTATTTTTAATATAGTTGCAGAAATTTTCACATAAAATTCATTTTTACTTAGCAGATTAACGCTAATATCAGATAAGTATTTGGATAAATAGTATGTGGATAACTGTATTTTACTAACAATTGGACGAAATGAGATACCTGATTTATGTAACTTTGCTAGATATTTATGTAGGCAGCATGACTGTTATTACAATTTAGTTTGATCTTTAATTCTTTTATTAGGTTTCATTTGAACTAATTGTTTGTAAATCTATTGATATTAGATTGAACCCTACCGATTGGATTGTGGTTTTCTTTTTTGTAAGTGGAAGTATCATTTCAGTTAAGCACATTTGTATTATAGTTATTTTTGTCCATAATTACAATTTTATTACGGCAGTTTAGGTAAACCCAGACAGGGTGGTATCCAGGAAAATGTGAGAAATCTTCCGGATATGAAAGAAATACATGAAAAGAATAGTACAAGATCATATAAACTTTTTTCATATAGGCCTTCTCTTCGGAGATATGGGCTTCCAAAGAACTGCAATAAAATCAACTTTTTTACACATAATTATTGAGCCATCAGGTATATTTCAATTTTTTTAATATGATGTATATCAGGTAAGACCCTTCAAATTATTATGCAAGAAAGTGTTGTGAATTACTCACAACTGTAGGAACGGACCAGCTGTGGCACTTATAACCCCATATTTTTTAAATCCTTGTTTGATTAGAACTTTTTTGCAACGTTTTTTGCATACCTTTAACCATTGACTATAATTAAATCCTCTTTACTAATGTCGCTAATCCTAACCGTTTTGAAAAAAAATGTCATTTTATTTATACTGTCTGCCCCCTACTTTCAGTAGGGTTGAATATGAAAAAGAATTTTGCCCTGTCACCATAGTTTCAATAAAAAGTTAAACTAACTGTTGTTGGAAAGTTCAAAATGGGCTCCGTAAAGTCTGATACACTTGCAGGCACAACAAATTGAGGACTGCTGTACCCGCCATATTACCTCAGCGTTGCTCCTTATCTGACCACAATGAAACTTAATTCTCGGTAGAAGTTCCTCCCACTATCGACCAGGGTTGAATACACCAAGATTTGGAGGTGTTCCCACAGGTAAAAGTCCAGGTTGGAAGATCGAGGAGGCCAGGCAATAGGTCCTCCTCTACCTAACCAACGGTTTGGATAGACATTATTCAGGTGCCTCAGCGAGCTTGTGGTACATGTTTCGGCGGGTGGTAAGTGCTCTACTAGATCGTGAAAAGCGTTCTGGAGGAACTTCAAATAAAGCCCTCCATTCAGTCGTGCCCGCAATATGAATAATCTAATCGAAAAATTGCCAATGATTCCTGTCCAAACATTAATTGATTGGAACTGATGTTGATGATGTTACATGAGGATTTTCATCAGCCCATACATGTGAGTTGTGTAAGCCAATAATACCACTTTTGGTAAATTGTTCTTCGTCCGTGAAGAGAATAGTGATAACGAAGTATACATTATTTCGTTGCTGATCCAATATCCAGTTTGCAAACTGCATTGTACCAGGAAAATTTTCAGGAAACAGTTCATGCACTTTTTTCAAATTATTAGGATATAACAGCTGTTCTTCAAGAAATTCATGAACTATTGTTTTCGACGTATTAAACTGCGCTGATAATATTCGAGTGCTCGTTAAAGGAGCATGTAAAATATTTTCCTACAATTGCAGCATACGTACTGTTCTTCCTCGTCCAGCATCAGTATTTCTTTTCCCAAAATTTCCTCAAATTATGAAGAAATTTAATAGTGTCACCTTATTAAATGGAATCGCCTTCCATTCTCCCTTAGACGTTCGTCAATTCTTTAAAATGTTTTCTGATCTGGAAGAGTACGATTAAAATATCTGACGTGATATAACCTCCTGGTTTCCAAAGCATTGCAAGATGTAAGACCATACATCAGAAGCATATCTACAAACTCAATGAATATGTATTTCATATTTCCAATTATTTCACAATTAACTTCACCACGAAATTCAAAAATCAGTAAATTAATATCCAAGTAAATAATCAATGTTTCAGCTATCTGAAAGTTGACAAGTTGTAAAATGCAGGATATTTATTTTTTTCATACATAGCAACGTTTGCAACAGCATCACTTTGTTTTTGGTGCCGATAAAATAAAACGCACATTTTTTGCGAGTCTATGTCGAACTGCAATTTATAGAATTAGATGTTTTTGACTAAATAGGTCAACTATAATTTTGGATTGAATTTTATTTATCATAATGTTGAAGGTTGAACATAGGGTAGGAACAAAAATGTTACTTTTAACGAAATACGCCTAATACACGATGTAATGATGTTTTTCCGAAAACTAACGACATGAATAAAGAGTATTTACTTTTTAGTTAATAGTTAAAAGTATGTAAAAAAACGTTGTCCAAAGTTCGTATCATAGATGGCGTAAAAAAATGGGATCATGAGTGTCACAGCTAGTCCGTACCTAAAGCTGTGAGTAATGCATAATACTTTCTTGGATAGTAATTCAAGGGTCTTACCTGGTATACACCATATTAAAAAAATTGAAATATGTCTGGGGATTTAATAATTATGTGTAAAAAAGTTGATTCCACTGCAGCTCTTTGGGAGCCCATATCCCGAAGAAGAGGCTTATAAGAAAAAACTTTATATGCACTTGTCGTATTTTTTTCACGTGTGTTTTTCATATCCGGGAGATTTTCCACATTTTCCCGGACACCCTGTATATTTGAGAGGACGATATCCTTCATTTAATAAAATTTCGATTATCGCTGAGAACCCAAAAAACGCGTTAGAACATTTCCACAGCTAAGCCAGCTTACTTCAATATAATATGGTAAGTAACTTTTGTCTAATAATCTTTTCAAAATACTCGCAAAATTAATGATAATTGTGTGCATTTGAGCTGATATAATTAACAGCTGACAAAATTGGCTTTAAAACTTCTGACATATCCAAGTATTTTCGATACAAAAGCTGTTAATGAATAATGAAATGCACGATTAAGGGTTTTGAACCACCGTCGTTTTTTTACGCCACACTTCAAGTTTTTCCATTCCAAATAATTTTTCTGAACAGTAATTTTAACTACTTTAAAAACATCTTCTCCAGTGGTCATGTGGTAAATAGTATGTACGTCAAGAAGCTTTACATACATTTTATAATTTTTATCTATCCTTTTAATAAAAAGTAACGCCTGAACAGTATCTGAAAGATCTATTGACTTATCAAAGTATAAAGAGGACAATTCTAAGTGTCGATTTTTAACAGACAATTGAGTTAACATATTTTTTACAATATTATCTACTCTTCAAGCTACAGTGTTTGCTGACAAACTGATGTTTTTAAATAAAATAGATCCCTATAATGCCAGCTCCCACATAGCATGCCAAACAATGGATTATTTGAAGGCGAAAAACATCGAATTAATACCTCATTGTCCGTATTCATCTGATTTATAGCATAATGCCTTGTTTGTGTTCCAAAATATCAAAAAAAAAAAAATGCGTGGACAAGGATTTTCATTACTCCCACCAACCATTTAAAATGTTAGGCACCTTAAAATCTCTAAAATATCGTCTTAAATTAACCTGGCTAACCTAGAACGATTAACTAGATTGAATGTTTTCTTGAAAAAACTTTTTTCCTTATTAGCTGAAAAAAGAGTAATCCAGTGGGATTCAACTTGTAAGTAAAATAAATGGAGGTGCTTTAATTGAGATAGAATAAATCGTTAGGGGAACGTGTTTAAGGGAATGACTTATCAACACTTTGATTAGTAGTAATTCAAGACAAGTATTTTATATGGAGTTGAAAATAAAATGTGTGAAAATTTATTCAGGCATAGATAATTGTGGAAATGCGTAGGCTCATCTTTATGCATCACATTCAATCTATTTTTAATATTGAATATGAAGTTTTGTTAGTTGCATACAGAGGCTAAATATTCATAAAAGAAGTAAACAAAATTTCAAGTGTCAACACGTTCATTGTTCGACAGGGCTGACTCGAAAATTGATAAGTGCAGTGTATTAGTTTCAAAATAGAGCACGTAGAGCAAAAAAATGGTTAAATATCTTCGGAAAAAGGTATGATGCTAACCTGAATTCAGAAAGACTGAAATAAACTTTCAGAGAGAGACTATGTTGTTTCCTATGACATTGTGAAAAAATAGTGCTGTGAGTATAAGTAAAGTCCAAAAAATTTTAATAAAGTGCTTGATCTCCTTCTGCGACACAGGCGATAAAAAACTTAGTTGGAGACTACTTGTCATATCATACTATCTATGAGATTTGAAAAAGTTGTTCATAAGATCGCTACTTCAGATGCTAAGGATGTCCCAAGAGTGTATTAATTTTAGTTTTTTTTTTAACTACAGTGTTAATAATAATCTCAAATTTAATGTACGCTCCTACGCTCCTTAATCAAAGTTAATGATTTTGTACCATAAATCATGAATAAGTTACATGTACTTTGAAATTAAAGCTTTGTATATTAAATTTAATTGAATGTTAGTTTAAATTTCAACAAAGTAACTGAAAACGTACCAAATTCAACGTACAATTAATTAATTAATTTAAAATGAATTAAATTTAATGCATTAACATTAAATGCATTTAATAAACGGTTTATGAAATTTGCTTCTAACAGTAAATGAGTGATTGCATATATTTATTTTCATTTCAAGAAGTTAAAGAAAATAATATATACAAACAGTTCATATCCTGCAAATACAACTTTGTTTCTCTCTCCATACCAGTTTGGATTATCAGTGGAGCTGTATCGAACCAAGAGCAACATTATAAGAAAACAACTGTTTACATATGTAGGCAGTAAATAGATTTATTTATTTCTTACTGAAAATTTTAAGTAAGTGAATGAATTGAATACACCAGATCCAGACGACGATTACGACGATTAATTTCTTACAAACTTCATCAACAGGCGTATCCCAATAAAGTATATTATCCAAGTGAATGCCTAAAAATTTTGCACACTGTACTTACATTAGTGAATTAATTTATTATTAATTTTAACAGGTATAACTTATTGAAAACACGAGTCTGAGAAGTAAACATACATGTTTTATCTACATCTGATATCACTGGTTTAGATTAAACCAGATGTGAAATTTGTTAAGCATTTTTTTAGCTATCCCATATACTGTTATTTGGCACTAGTTATAGTAATAATAAATTTTGCTTCTTCGACTCATACGTAAAGATAAATGAATGTGGATATGTATCCACATTCATTTATCGATAGCGATGTCGCTACGATTTTGAAATTAAAGGTTATAGTATGAAATGGAAACATCGTAGCTTTAAAAATTCGGTCATTTTTGTTGATTATTTAAAAGAGGGGCACAAAATGACTGACGTAATATCGAAATTGCATAAAAAAAACGCTAAGAAGAGTTTAAAAAGGCTTCAACAGGTCATTCAACAGAATTACACAGCAGTCACCCATCTTGTATGACAAGGGTTGCTATTACAGAAACAGGATCCGCATTGCCTTACCCACCTGATTTACCTGATCTGACCTTTATTAAGTATGATCTATTCCCAGAACTAAAAGGGAATATCGATCGATGAATGAAGGAATGAAAGAATGAAAAAGGGGTGGTGATACTGGATCATCGATGTCTAGGCCTCCATTGGGCCCTTTACATCTCACCATATCTGCAAGTTATTCGAGGCCGATCGCCTTTGCGAATCCAAGCAGCCTCGTTAGTTGAACTTGCCTAACTGCTTCCGGTAACAAAACTATATCTCCGAAATAGCTCTGTCTTAGTCCGTTGAGTTGAGAACATGGTCAACAGTTTCATCCTCCTCCAAATACCACCTGCATGTCAGGTCGCCCTCGACACCGATTCTATGAAGATGGCCCCTGAGGAAACAACGTCCTGTCAAAAATCCCACCACAATTCGCAGCTCTTTCCTTCCCAATGAGAGAAGCTTCTTAGTACGCCGTGCGCTAGGCCCAGTTATCTGTTCCTTAGCGCACCTCATTCCAGGAGCTCCCCTCCATGATTCAATAAATTTGCTTTCCAGCAACAATTTCAATTCTTTTTTGCCAATAGCAATTGGGACAGGTAATATTGGTTGGGGTCCATACGGTTCGATCGCCGAACCCAACTTTGCCGGACGGTCTGCTTCCTCATTTCCGAGTATGCCCGAATGACCCGGGACCCATACGAGTCTGACTGTGCAGCCTTTCCTTATCATACCATTTAGTACTTCCTTGCACTCAGACACCAGTCGCGAATTTACGACACTCGACTTCAGTGCCAATATCGCAGCCTTACTGTCTGAGAATATATTTATTACTTTATTCCTGTCTATGTCTCTCTCACAGAGATGAGCACACTGCAGAATAGCATAAATTTCCGCTGTGAAAATTGAGGCACATTGTCCGAGAGCGTAGTACTCTCTGACTCCTATGGTCCTGCCGAATACTCCGGCTCCAGCTCTTTCATCTTGTCGAGATTCATCAATATACCACCAGGATTTATTTTTCGGGAGATTTTGTTCTCCCTCTCAATCCTCTCGACTTGGCATAAGTATCTCCAAAGAAAGGTTGGGTTTTAAAAGCGGCGTCATGTAGTCTGTCTGCCTGGAGAGTGATGGACACCTCTCCACCACGCTTTCCCAGACACCTGAGTCGCAGTCTGTTCCAATTCCAAGATGTCCCAGACAACTGAGACAATAAACAGTATTCAGGGCATCGTTCTCTATGTATACATGAAGAGAAGGCAGGTTTACCAGGACTTCCAGAGCCCTGGTGGGAGCAGTCCTCCTCGCACTCAATATTCCCACACAAGCCATTCTCTGAACTTTATCAAGTTGAAGAATGTGTTTGCGCTTTGTTGTTCTACGCCAAGATACAATAGTATCTTACGTTATCATGGGGTGGATCACCATAGTGAATATACAAAATTGCACTTTAGGTGTCAGTCCCCATGTACACCCAAAGACTCGTTTACAAGCCCAGAAAGCACATATAGCTTTCTTGGTTCGAGCCTCAATATGATCATTCCAGCTCAGTCGTGAGTCCAGAATTACTCCCAGGTATTTAACTGTCCCCTTAAGTTGAAGAGTCCTTCCCACCAATGTAATTGTGGGAAGTCTCCCCATTTTCCTCTTTTTTGTAAAGAGTACTATCTCGGCCTTGTTATTCCGAGCCTCCTCCTTGCGGCACCATCGTTCCGTGATCCGGAGAGGCCGCATCATTGGCCCCTCCAGATAATATATATATATGTATTGTTATTACCTTATGAAATGCTGTTAAGTTGTTTTGAATATTTTCGATATATATTAGCTTCGTAATTTGTTAACTTTTTAAAATTTTAGTATATTCTTTGTAAATTTAAGTTGACGACATTTCAATGTACATTCACATGAAGATCAATATACAGTATTTAAATAAAGAATTTAACACTTTAAGCAATAAATCGCATTTGTCTTTCCAGAATAACATAGATTTATAAAATACTTTTAAACCGTAATAAGCCTGTTAATGTTGTGACAAGTATGTTGAAATGTTTTTAAATATATATATATATATATATATATATATATATATATATATATATATATATATATAAGCTAATACCTGACTTTTTAAAAATTTTAGTATATTCCTTGTTATGTTAATTTGACGTATTTTCTATATACAGGGTTGTTCCTTCTATTTTGACAACCTCTAGTGATTTTATTATATGATACATAAATTGCTAAATTTTTTCTATATCGCAGAAATATAGTACTAAAAAAACAAATGATTATGAAAAATTCATTTTTTTAAGTAGAACACCCTATATATTACTAAATATTAAAAATGGAGCTTAAAATTCCCTTTTCAAAAATATATGTTTCCTATGTTTGCGTCAACCGTTTTTGAAATATTTACCTCAAAATACTAATTATTTCAAAAAGTCAACTTCGAACAAAAATATATAATTACAAGTTGAGTGCTTAATTTCTAACTAGTTACTTTTAACAAAATTATTTTACAGCGTATAATTATTTTCTCATAGCTAACTAGATTTTATATTATAATATGACTATGGTATATTATGTTCTTCATTGAACAAACTAAATTTCAATTGTTTCATCATTTACACGGCCATGGCGACTTTTTGAAATATTTAGATAATATTTTGAGGTAAATATTTCAAAAACGTTTGGAGTAAATATGGGCAACATAAATATTTTTGAAAAGGTAATTTTAAGCTCTTATACATTCATATGAAAATCTGTATACAATGTTTTAGAATGTTATTCTTATATTTTACTAAATAATAATTTTTTGAATTTGTTTTTTGCACGTACAATATTTTTATGTCGATTTGTGACCAAATGGTGAACTGTTCATTTGCTTTAACACCCATGCCAAATATCAAATTAACCAATCAATAAATAAATTAAATATGAATTAAATCCAAATAAAAAATTCGAATTTCTTTACCTGTAAATAGGAAACAATTCAAATTTTGACATTATTTTATATAGCTTACTATCTTTATTTTATTAGTTTACAGATATTGTTTCCGGGCACCTTGTATACACATCACATACTTTTATTCCTGCAAAAATATTATTAATTTACTAGCTTTCGTTTAGAACCCTGATAGTGCTCTAGAGAAGCCGGGGCTGGGCAGTGTATATCACAGATGTATCATAAGATTTTTAAGCACGGTAAAAAATTTCCTATCAAATTTTAAAAAGGTATTCTAGAAAAATTTATAGTATATTACTTTAACTTTTTATCCTAAAGTAGACAGAGAACTATTTCCTTTAGTATAACATTACGAAACATCCTGTATATTCCATAGAAAATTGATTAAATAAGTTCTCAAACTGGTTATTGAAGAAGTCAAAACGTAACAAGTTTTCCTTACCTTCTAGTACAAATAAATTACATTTTAATTTTTACAATATTTAATTAACAAACTAAAACGACACTATACTAAATTCCACGACTTCAAAAATTGATATTTATTCTAAGTATATACGATTAAAAACTTTATTTGCCTAAATAACAAGTTTCTCTATGTTCATATTTTCTTATATTTTCAAAAGTTTTACGTAATATTATCAGCTATTTTTCACACCAACCATGCGATGCTTCGATCGAGTTGGCGGACGCGCTTCGACTAAAACACCTGAAAAACATTCATGGCCGGCATGAAACACCGAAGGCAGCAGGCGCATCAGGGGATGCATTCTGAACGAAAAATAATATTGTTGCCGTGGTAAAAATAAAGATATTTTTATTTTTACCATTATTACTTAGGGATTTGTTCAATTTTTCATTTCAGTATTTACAATTAGTGGAAGTAATAGACTAAGATTAAAAAATCGAAGAAAATCCACTGAACTTTATTAATTAACTTGCTACAAATGAATTAAAATACACGAAAGGTCGTTATTAAGCAGACACTGGCTTTGTTCTCAAAGTTTAAATTTTTAGAATTATTAAATAGTGATCTAGTTATTTAATAGCCAATTAATTAGCAAATCTTTTAATTAGCGCTGACATTATACTTGCTCTCGAGACAAGTATCAATCTGAACTCATGTAACTTTTAAATTACTATCAAATTTTATTATAGGTATACTTCATAAAATCGCCTTGAGTTTTTCTACTTTTAGGCTCTAGAACTAAAAAGTAATTTTTAAACCTGACGGCCAAAATGTAGAATTATTCGCCCTAGGGCATAAGAGTAATATTTTACGCCTTCAAAAAGGGATCAAAAAGTTAATTTTAACCCCCGATCGTATGAAAAATAAGTTTTTAAAGTTAAGAAAGGTTCGAAAAGTTGTTTATTACTTACGGCATTTGACACTTTAAAAGGTAATACTAGTTTTTGGACGGGCAATTTATTATTAAACGATTTAAAAAACGAGATTGACAATTAGACGTGATTTTTTTAATGTTTATTCAAGCATAATTTTTGGTGGGAGTGAGATATTTTGATGAAACTTTTAATGAGTTCATGGTAATGATCACATAAAAATATTTTCAATACAGGCTTAATGCCTAAAAAATTGATAAGCTTGCGAAATTTTTAACAGAATTCATTAGTTTATTTTTTTTTACATTTATTTACACAAAATTCTTAATAGGAGAGAGATATTGCAGGTGTCTTCCAAAGTTCTGTACAAAACGCTACCGTATATTCCTGAGGATTACGTCCAATTTACCTTGGTCCATAGTTTCCGAAATATAGACTGTCAAAATTTTTTGAAATATGTGGTAGACCAAAAAAATAATTTTTTCTGATTTTCTCCAAAATTGGTATAAGGCAGTTTTCGGGCTTGTACAGGGTGAGTCAACGATTGGATGAAGTAGGTTTGTGCCTTTTCGGTGAAATTAACAAAGAAACTATATTTATTGTTTGATACAGTTTATTTTTACTCAGATTTTAAAAATATTTAGGACTCTACAGGGTGAGCCAAAAAACTAGGACAGCATAAAGTTGTATTTTTTTAAATAGAACACCCTATATACGAATCGTATTTTCAATTTAGCTTATAATTTTAAATCTTTTTTATTAAGGGTTTACTATAACAAAACTTTATAGTTTCTGAGATAATTAAGTTTAAAGAAAAAAAGTCACATTTTCAAGCATCAATTCAATCCTAAATAACGTATTCAATTTTGTGACAAATATATTTAAATTTGGAATTTAGCAAGGCCAAGGGCAAATTAACATAATTTTTACCTAATATTTGCAATAAAAGCTACAGGGTGTTGAACACATCGGCTCAAATTTGAACAAGTTTAAATGATATTTTTTTAAATGGTACACCCTGTATATTTTCATGTTATTTAATAGATTAATAAAAACCCTAACAGTTTTGTTCCTATACCCATTTATAATAGTTTTTGAGATATTTCGGTTTTTCTTATTTTCCATACTTTTTTACAGAAATAGTCTTCATTATCATAGTAGCCATGGCAAAAACAATGTAAAAGAACATTTTTCTGTGTGTCAAATTTATAACCGCAATCGCCTCTTTTGGTTTTTATGTAGTGTAGTTTGGTTTATTTGCATTCATCTTATATTGTAAAATGAATTTTCCAAAGAATGAGTTAATAGATATGATTTATACAATAGGAGAGGCTCAAAAAAATTGCCTTCTTGCTCAAAGAATTTACAAAATGAAGTATCCTGATCGACGCCAGCCTAATACCCATACTTTTCAAAACTTAATGCAAAGATTTGATTCTTCTGGTACTGTTGATTATCCAAAACATAAAGTGGTCAACAAACCAGTAACTAATGAAGAAAAAGAACTACAAGTATTATTAAATGTTCAGGAAAATCATTATATTGGTAGCCGTCAGTTAGCAGCATTATGTGAAACATCACAATCCACCGCTAATCGTACTACCAAGAAATATAGGTATCATTATTATACCAAGAATTGCATGGACAGGATTTTGAAAGTCGCGTAAACTTTTGTCGTACAATAAATGCGGAGATTCAATTAAATCCAAATTTATTATGCAAGGTAATGTTTAGTGATGAAGCTACTTTTAGAAGTAACGGTGCCGTAAATAGACGCAACATACATTATTATGCCACAGAAAACCCATTTTGGATTAGAGAGGTGCAACGTCAAAACCACTGGTCATTAAATGTTTGGTGTGGTATTCATCATAATCGAATTATTGGACCCCACTTTTTTAATGAATCACTAAATGGTCATAGTTACCTGAACTTTCTACAAGAAGAACTACCCCAACTGCTTCAAGGTCTCGATAGGGATGAGCTCGACAGTATGTGGTTCCATCACGTGCGTTTTTGGACCAAGATATCCGCAAAAATGGATTGGACGTGGGGGTTTCATTGAGTGGCCACCAAGGTCTTGCGACATCACCCCATTGGATTTCTTCCTATGGGGTTATATTAAAAATAAGGTGTATGTTAATCCACCAACAACAGTGGAAGATATGCGAAACATGATTAGGGATACCTGTAGAACAATAACGCCACTAATTTTGTCCAGGGTCCGAGAAAATCTGCAAAAAAGACTAAATTTGTGCATTGCACGAACACTTATTAAAAAGAAATAATTAATCTCAGTATTTAATAGGTAATTTTTTTGTTTCAATTTAGTATAAAAGTAAATATGTATTTGCCTTGTCATTATTGTTGTGTTAATTTTTTCACATTATGTTTAATTAAACTATTGCCGTTGTAATATAACGAATAATGTATTTCATCATATTTAACCACATTCTGTTTGTTTCTGTAGTTTCTTTTTATTATTTTACATGGCTACTATGATAATGAAGACTATTTCTGTAAAAAAGTATGGAAAATAAGAAAAACTGAAATATCTCAAAAACTATTATAAATAGGTATAGGATATATTGAATAAAACTTTTAGGGTTTTTATTACTCTAATAAATGACATGAAAATATATAGGGTGTACCATTTAAAAAAAAAAGATATTTATTCATTTAAACTTGTTCAAATTTGAGCCGATGTGTTCAACACCCTGTAGCTTATATTGCAAATATTAGGTAAAAATTATGTTACCTTGTCCTTGGCCTTGCTAAATTCTAAATTTGAATATATTTGTCACAAAATTGAAAACGTTATTTAGGATTGAATTGATGCTTGAAAATGTGACTTTTTTTTAAACTTAATTATCTCAGAAACTATAAAGTTTTGTTATAGTAAACCCTTAATAAAAAAGATTTAAACTTATAAGCTAAATCGAAAATACGATTCGTATATAGGGTATTCTATTTAAAAAATACAACTTTATGCTATCCTAGTTTTTTGGCTCTTCCTGTAGAGTCCTAAATATTTTTAGAATCCGCATATAAATAAACTGTATCAAACAATAAATATAGTTTCTTTGTTAATTTCATCGAAAAGGCACAAACCTACTTCATCCAATCGTTGACTCACCCTGTACATAACAAATCTGAAATTATTTTTAAGAAATTCAATATGGTGGACCAAATATGGCGAACAAAAAAAAATATTTTTTTTTGATTTTGTCCAAAATTGGTGTGGGGTAGTTTTCAGGGTTTCACATAATGAACTGAAATTATTTTTAGAGAATTCAGTATTCCGGATCAAATATGGCGAACAAAATTTTTTTTTTTGATTTTCTTCAAAATTGGTATGGGAAAGTTTTCGGAGCCGTACTACCGAATCTGAAATTATTAAAAAAAAATATGGCGTATATTTCGATTTTGTCCAAATCGGTATAGGAGGGTTTTTGGATGGGCTAAAAAAATTACTTTTGAAAAATTCAATTTGGCAGATTCAATGTGCGGATTTGAAATTATTTTAAGAAAATGTAATGTGTCAAATTCAATAATAGGATGTAAAAATGTTAGATTTCCAGATTTCGGGGCTGTAAATTAAAATTAGATTAAGAAATTAAAAATATTTTTTTTGAAATTCGATATAGCGGATACATTTGGTATGTTGAATATTTTACGTTATTCCATTTTATTCAAAACTGGTGCTGATCATTTTTGAGAATGTAAAAGTGGGATTAAAATAATTTTAAGAAAATGTAATATGCTAAATTTAATATAACGGTCTAAAAATGTTAGATTTCCGGATTTTGTCCAAAATTGGTACTAGGGGTTTTCGTGGTTGTAAATTCGGACTAGATTAGGGGGTTTAAATTATTCTTTTTTAAATTCAATATAGCGGATCCAATATGGTAGGCTAAACATTTTACGTTATTCATATTTTTTAAAAACTTAGTGTTAGAGAGTTTTCGGGGTCGTAGGTTATGAATCTGAAGTTAATTATTTTAGCTTAACAAAAGAGATACAATATGGAGGCCTAAATATATTTTTTTTTTCAAATTTTGCCCAAAATTGATATCGGAGATTTTTTTGGACGTATACAAACCCAATATACAGGATAAAATTGTCGGAATAAAATATTGACGTATCACGTTCTTTAAATATCGGTATTGAGAGGTTTTAGGTCATATGTTACAAATCCAAAATTAATTCAAAATTCAAGATAGATTTACTGCAGCAGACTAAATATTTGTTTGGTACAATTTAATTCAAGACTGGCATTTGTATATGTCTCATAATTAAATAATTTTTAGTTGTTTATTTTAGTGTTATGTACAGGTTTATATCAAATGGGTACTTTTTTCCGACCTTGGAATCATTACTAAGAACTTCAATCTCGGTTAGCACTTAGTTCCAATAATGTAAGGATATCATGACAAATTCAAAACTAAAAATCCAAAAATATTTCATTTTTATAAAATTATTAAATCTAAAAAAGCGCGAAAAATAATAATATAAATTCTTATATAAAATTACAAAAACTTAAAGTTTTTTAATTTCAAATCAACGCAAAATTATTTCTAAAAGAAACAAATACTAACACGAGATAAATATAAACTATAATAAGAAAGGGAATCACATTTTATCAGGTATTAGTTATATATATTTTTTTTTTGCTTTTTTCGCCTTTTTAGAAGTCGGTTCAATTTTTTATAAAAATTTTATCCAGTTTTAGGACTAGTTCAAGAAATTTGAAGCATGTTTAGGGGCCAACATGCCACCATCAATAAAAATTTCTATTGCGTGTAACGGATTTTTTTGGCAATTTCGCCACTCTATTTTCTTAGCACATGTTATAAACCCGTATGA
Source organism: Diaprepes abbreviatus (assembly GCA_034092305.1). Taxonomy (NCBI): domain Eukaryota; kingdom Metazoa; phylum Arthropoda; class Insecta; order Coleoptera; family Curculionidae; genus Diaprepes; species Diaprepes abbreviatus. The sequence continues at coordinate 14,964,550 of JASJET010000139.1, forward strand.
GGTTATATAACCACTTCCAGTAGGTCTAGCGTTCCATAATTAGCTGATCTAATATTCCTGAATGATTATTGATCGCAAGTTATGGTCAGTTTTTTGAACAATTTTTTCATATTTGTCAGGATTTTGTGTTCAAAAGAGTGTCCTAATGAAAAGAAAGAAGATAATTATATTTTTATAATTATTTACAATTACAATTTTTGTTAGTTTAAGTCACCTTTTTCATTTGGTTGGTTTGCTCCGTCAAATTAAAAAATTTGTAAAACATCTTTTGTTTAAGAGTTTTTCTGTGGTGAGAGACCGAAATTATGAACTCAGGGGTCTTCGTTGGCTGACTGCGAAAAACTGAGGTATATTTCTTCGTACTCTTGAGATTTTTTTTGAAAATTTAGCAGATTATGTTTTCAGAGACATAAATTACCTTTTGTTTTTGCTTAAACATATGTAAATGTATCTACATAGAATAATTTTATTCGCACTATCATCAGGCGAAAACGTACCTAAAAAGTACTTATCATTGTGTAACCTACAAATTCCTTATCTGAGAGAACTTGGCTGACAAACACTCTACGAAGCACATTGGGGCCAAAGCCATATGAAAAAGGATATTCGTACTTTATCAGGAGGACTATAACTGAGTCTTAATTGACTCCATCTGCTAGTCAGTTCCAATTTTAAAGAGCTCAGTTATTCTTTCTATCATATCTTATCGTGTCTTAGTAGAAGACAACTTATCTTAAAATACCTTTAGCAATATATTCTCTTGAAGCAACAGTATTAACCTGAATTACCTAAATATATCTCTAATATCTATTTATCTTGAGAAATATTTTTGATATAATTGGTGAAAGGATAGACTTAGTTTTATTTGTTAAAATTTATCATTGTTCTTTGTATTAAGCTAACGTCTGACCAACTTTTTTTATTTTATTTTATTACGACTGTAACTTTTACTGTCCGAATATCTTTGTTAATTTTAAAAAGGCTAAATAGTCGGGAAAGTAATAAAGCCTTCATTACTCTCATCAAGTTGCAGACCAAATTTTTTGCCTTTCATTTTCTCTATTAGTTGGTCATTGAGATCTTCAGTTATATGATGGATTCTTAGACTAATAGTGTTGTTAGATAAAGGTAGCTTTATAATTTGTTTTTTCGCTGATTCTCCTACCATCACAATAATCATGTTGAAAGCAGCGGGTAAGCCGGTAGTTCTTCTGCAATAGTGTGAAGTTTTTTGCACTTTGCCACATAGTATACCACCTTGAAAGATGCTAGCAGTGCGTTGCTAGGTACTGAAGCTTGTTGAGTGAATACATTTTTTTTGTTTTTGTAAATTTTGCAACTTCCTATTAAAAAATTTTCACGATTTTTGAACCATGGTAGGGCGAATGATCTCGAGATATTGCTGTGGTTTACATTGTAGCATACTCTTGGGTACTAGAATTTTCAAACAGAGCACCCATTGCGGTTTTTCTTCATTATTTATTTCAATTGAAGTAAAGCCAAAGTCGAAATAGCTATCATCGAATTTGCGATATATCGGCCTTTGACTTGAACTATTGACTTGCTTATTTAATATAAAGGTTTCCGTTTTTTGACCAGCTTTTTACGAAAACACAAATTGGCACATTTAAAACAAAGTAACTGACCTGCTCGCGTACATAACTTTAAATAGATGTTGTAACCATTTCGATGTAACGGTATTTATCCTGTGTTCGTAAATAATAACACTTTGTATCACTACTTTCAATACTAAGAACACTTTATTATAACTTCTATTTATCTTTACAATTCAACTGCTTACGCTTCCAATAAATAAATTAATTTGACAATGGGGCCTATTGGCCTACGGCGGCCTATATACTACAAATTCGCGCTAGCGAAAATTCCCGTCAACGGTGGAATGCGGACTTCTGAAACACACATCGCTGTTTCACTCTCGGCTAGCGGCGAATTCGGCGTTGCCAAACCTAACCAAAATTCCGGGGCGTCTTGGCACACACTTTGGGTATCCCTGTTGTAAGCGATGATTCCATCAAAGATGCAGTAGATCCGATTTCTGGTTCATTTTATACAACTACTTTCAGTAAATATTTGGGATGTGTATGGGCGTAAACTTGTGGTCTGTACACTGCGACCCGGTAGATCTATTGTGCCACCCTACTGCTGCCAAGTAGTAAGAGTTATCTTATTGGCTAGAGCAGGTCCTCAAGTCCGATTTCCCTCAGAAAACTTAGCATGTAGGACGGATTCAAGGTGGGTAGCTCCCTTCAGGTGGCAATGTCCCGTGAGGACCCCTGTCAGAACTTTGCGTTGGTTTTTAAGCTTATGCATTCTTTGAATCTCTTCTGATCGTAGTCTCCAAGAAATATCTTCGCTTGTCTCAATCTTTGCAGCTCCGTCCAATAATTGGATCTCCTGCTTTCTTCTTCTATTTTTAGTTCTTCCAGCGTTTCGCTGCTACTGATTTCACAGAAAGACTTTGACCTCAGAAATGGTGTCTCAGCCTTTTTCTTTGCGGACTTGTCTACTATTTTATTCCCCTCCATCCGGGTGTGTCCCGCTACCCACATGAGGGTGACTTTATTATTCTTACTCAAATTATTTAATTCCTCTAGGCATTCCCAGACCACCTTGGAGCTGATAACTTGGTGTCTGATTAAAAATATTTGAGATAAACGTAGCAAAAATTGTCCTGTTACATTAATGAAAAATATACAGGATGTTATATGCAAAGTTGATGAAATTTCATATATTCAATAATAGGCCTGGTGAATCGGTGTGTAAATACATAAAAATCTTCCGTACATCTATTTTTAACCGAATTCTAAAAGAAGGAGATTCTCAATTTGTCGACTATGTATGTTTTTGTTAATTTTTTTAAATCCCATGATATTAAATTATTTTTATTCTTTAAATATACTTAATTATAAGAGCCTAATGATCCTTTAAAAAAAGTAAAAGGTTACATTCACAGTAAAAGGGACAAAATAGAATAATAATATTTCAAACTTTTAAGTGAATTTTATCGCTTTTTCTCAAGAGATAATAAGTTGGTATGAATGTTTGCGGAACTTTTTTGCCATTCGGAAACTTCACAGAAACGGTAATTTAACTCCATTTGCCGGAAAGTTTTCCATTGAAACTTTCAAGTTGACTTTTTGCTTTTATTAATATTGAAAACTTACTTAAAGATAAGTATATATAGGAGAATATCTAGTGATTTACAAAAAATATTTCTCAGACCTTGAACTTTAAAAACCTTTGTTTGATTAAAAATATTTACTTTAGTGTAATAATAAATACTTGACGTAGACGCCAATTTGCACAGATGATCTTATGTCTTAAAAGATAAACAATATTTTAATTCCAAGTATCTGAAGAGACAATATATATACATATACATACATATTGCGATGATTTGTTGTTTATTCGCGACTGCGGAACGTGCCCGTAAAAAAAATTAACTAAATTATTTATTTATTAGTAAAAAAATTTATTGACAGCACATATATATATATATATATATATATATATATATATATATATATATATATATATATATATATATATATATATATATATGATTCTTATTTTTCCTTTTTTAAAAATTATTGGGCGCCAGGCACAAATAACTATATCGGAGTATAATTGATTTGTACCAATTTTTTTTTTATTTTAATAAAAAAAATTATACAAATACACATGTGCTGTATTTCTGAATGTACCCCGTTTTTCGTAATCAGATGTTTAAAAACATTGATCTCAATTTTGTCTTTCTCAGGTGAGTTCAGATTAAATTATTATAATGATTACAAAAGTCAAACCAATGATTCATAAACACAAGTACAAACTTTATTGAAATAATACAATTATGTGATTGGGTACAGTTTTATGTAAAATTTATATCACCTTATCTATTCCTAATTAAAAATTATTAATATTATTTAATATGCACTGTTTTTTTTATTGGATTTAAGATTATTAAATCTCGCAATGTTATATATATATATATATATATATATATATATATATATATATATATATATATATATATATATATATATATATATATATATGTCTGAACGGTTTAAAATGACTAGTATCTTATTATATGTAATTTTATTTTAAACAATCAAAAAAATTTGTGTTAGCCGTTATTATTAAAAGGGATATTATTACAGTGCAAATTAAACAATTTATTTTATTACTAATTACAAATATTCATAATAAAATTAGTATATATTTATTTTATCAAACTATTTTCAGGCAAGTCTAAAATTTCTATTTCTTACACGTTAAATAAATAGTTTTTAATCACCAGCATTTTTTTTATCCACGTTCTAGGTTACTTTCTTTTTTTCTAAACTTAAAAATCGTTTTTCCTTTGCGAACTATTGTCACTTTTCTTCTTATATATGTCACCAATGTGTTAAATATTTTTCAGAGCTGCCTACTCAGTCACATTATTCATTTATTAATTTAGTAAACTTCCACGCTCTATGTTTCTTCGCTTTTCAAAATTTTAATGAATGAAACCAGCGATGTTAACATGAAAATTTCGAGGTTATGTTACTGTTAATGAAAAAGGCTAACGATGTTTACACTAAAACCGATTAATATCGACTCCTTCTTTTATTTTTTAAAATAACAAATGAAAATTTTGAGGTTATGTTACTTTTTACGAATAAGATTAACGATGTTTACTGTACAACTGAGTGCCTAGACTTCCTTAAAAAATGAATTTTGGCTTTTAGAGTTAGCGGTGAAGTAGTATAAATTTTTGTTTTAATGTTTTTCTTATTGGTCGGCCATTTGATGTGAACTGGCAACTAGCTGAAATACATAACCAAAATATCAAATTATGATAAAATTTTGATATTTTATTGAGATTATGGACTAAATATTATATTTGAAAAATTATGATTTATGCAAATTTTGGACTTTTCCTGATATTTTGATATATCTACACTTTACTTTTGGTTGCATCTAAAAAAATTTTACATATACATTTAAAGTTTAATTGTAACTTGCTGAAATTGATAATTTTTGGTTTATTAATATTATAATCATATTTAACAATGTTTTACCTACAATTAGGTACTATTTTATTCTAGTTTTTTTTTTTTTAAATTAACTTATAATCCACATTTTCTTATACTATTCTTACAGATTTACAATATTTTTAACAAAGTTTTTAAAAATATTGTTGTTGGAATAAATTGAAACTAATTATTATAAATAATTATTGATAAATCGTGTCTATATTTCACTAAATGATTACTATTGGACCTTTATTCTCACTAATATTATCTTTACCCGCACTATTTATAAAATGAGTGTTCAAGATTCTCTTCTTTGTGGATTTCTCTTCTTCTAGCTTTTTCTCCACATGACTTGGTATCATCCGTATATTATTTCTTAATTTTTCTTCTACTATAGTGACATACTCTGTAAATGTCCTTTTGCATTTTTGGTCAATATTATCTATTATTTGTCCATGCTCCTTCCTGTCTTTGGTCATATTTTGTATGATTGCATCTAGTTTCTTATTTAGTTGCTTCATTTCCCACGTTCTTTCAGTTTTTTCTATTCCCAACAACTTAATCACTTCTTCATTACTGTGAGTGATTTTGTCCTGGATCTCTTTAATAAATGTAGCCATATCCTGAGCTATTTTAATTTCGATTTCCTGTATTTTCTTGTTCACCTTTATTTCCAATCTTTTTTGTCATTGTTTAATACTTAATAACTCTTTTTGTACTTTACTAATTTCTTCCTTGAGTTCCTGCTGACTTCTTCCATTTTCTTCTCTAGGTCTTGCTAACCTTTTTCCATTTCCTTCTCTAGATCTTGCCGACCATTTTCCATTTTCTTCTCTAGGCCTTTCCGACCTTTCTCTAGGTCTTTTTCTAGGTGTTGGTGACCTTTTTCCATTTTCTTCTCAATTGCTATTTGCATATTTTGCAAAAATTGCAATATGTCTGTGTTGTCATTTCTGGTCTGGTTATTTGCTTCTACTTTCTTCCACATTTTCTATCATTGTCTGCTGAACTTGGTCTCTAAATTTAATCCTGTGGAAGACGTAATAGAACTCTCTACACTTTCTTCTGTTTCTTGTCTAGTTATACTTATGTCAATATTTAATTGCTTTCCTGATCTTAATGTATTGTTTCTGTCAGCCATTTTAATTTATTTTTATTTATGTTTATCTTATATAAAAAGTTTGAAAAACTTGTACCCCTTCTCTTGTGACTTATCAAAAACAAAAAAAAAAAAAATAGCCTCTTGATTTCTGACTTTTTCAAACTTTTGCCCCACGTTGGGCGCCAATTTTTATATTCAAAACTTATCACACCTGCGATGAGGTAACTACTTATACAATAAATAAATGAATAAATAAATAAATAAATAAATATATATATATATATATATATATATATATATATATATATATATATATATATATATATATATATATGGTTTTCAAAAAAACGTTTTTGGTTCGCTGTTATTAAATCATTGTAGGGTGTAATCCTGCAGATATAACTTTTCGTGATTTTATCTTGGGTTTATATTATACACAGTTTTTTTTTTTTTTAAATGGTGGTGAGCCAAGACTTTTGCTAATTACTCTATAATAAGTTAATACTTTCCCATTTGAACTGTGGCTTTATCATTTTGTTCTTATTAAATTAGGATGAAATTTATCGTGTGCAGAAACCATAAAGCAAAGCAATGAAAATTATCTTTAAAAAGCCAAAACTTACACCAACTAAACATTTGTTAAGAGAACTGCAGGTTGGTTGCCAGACAGCTTTTATTATTTAATATCCTCGTTCACGTTTATAACATAAAACTACGAGAAGCACTGCAGTATCTTATGGATTGAGTTATTAACAATTACATGTTTATCAACACAATACTCGTTCGGGTCGCAACTTTTATGTATCTGATGTTTCTCAATAATGTTTGCATTTTTTATAATAATTATAAAAATCTGCCAGAGTTGCGAGAATCGAATTTTTGAAAATCAGTAAAAAATATTTGCTGGTTACACTTGATCTGATTGATTAAGAAATATTACTTTGCTTGGATTTTCTCTGATTTTCTTGAGATTTGCTCGTGCTGTTTGCTATTTGACTTCGATTTTTTATTTGTTTGTAATATATTTAAACGAAGCCCGTGAATATAACATGCATCTTTAATATACAACGACTGCTTAAAGTATTGGCATAGTGCATATGTTTTGAAACACAGCAATATATCTCCACCAAAAAATAAAGATATGAACCTTAATGTAGAAAAAAAGTTACAAAAATAAAATTGCTCTATAAACTGGGGTCGTTAAAAATATTGTCAAAGCTAACTGAAAGAATTATGTGACAGCATTTGATTGTGGTTTCCTTCAAACGGAATAGTTTGGTAGCGTATGGTCGTTTCGCCCACGATTTACTGCTGTCCTATATTAGTTAGTAGCTATTCCAAAAACCTATAATTAAATTTCACCGTGACAAAGGCACTTTGGAAGTCTGGTCGTTCCTCTAGTACTAAATAACCACAGTTGGGTTGCTGTGGCTATCGCACTTAATAATCTCATTAAAGTAATGTATATGGCACCCCCTCCTAGAAAAATGCCGGTTATGTAACAAATGGAGATGGGGAGAGGAATCGGTGAACGCAGTTTATATTTCTAGTTGCAAACGCAACTCAGGTAAATTCGAGACTGATTCGAACCCAAAAAACTGCTATAAGGAGACACGATTAAAAATAGTATGGAAACTCTGATCGCAAACACTGAACGGTTGAGAAATCCAGTTCTAGTATAATTAATGTGTTAATTTGCAAAATCTTATTGTCATATTTATTATGTTTTTGTCTTCTATCAACACTAGTTTTATGACTTGCCCTATGCAGCAATCTGCGAGCTGTTTTCACGCTAATTTCTTCATTTTCCTATTCCCATAACACCGAACTATATATTTTTTGCTCTTTTCGAGTACGATCTTCCATCTAGATGCGAAGTAACAATTATTTTTCCTTCAGACACTGTTATTTCCTGACATCTGCAACCCATTTTGGAATTTTAATGATTTTATAGTGCAAACCTATGCACATGATACTGCTACAGTTACTGATAAAAGTAAAGATTTTTTGTAACCTACTACTTGTACTTCATCTTTATATTCAATAGCAAAATATGCAGTTTGCCTAAATCTATTTCTAATTTATAAAAAGGAGTACGTTTTATCAGGTCATAACAGGAGAAAGATATACCTTTTTTTTACAGACTATCAATTTTCAACAATTTAATTAGCAAAGCAGCCATTAAAAATAGTATTTTCAAAATAAAACTCCACTTTAAACTCTAAATCAAGTAATTAAAAGCAAGCAAATTGAATAAAGGAAACAAATTATTCTTATATTAAAACAAATACAACCTCGTGAAATATTGAAAGTTCAAAATACATAATTCAACATTAAGCAGCATTCGTGCTCACAAACCTCAAAATGTTTACTAAAATTACTTCTAATTTAGTATTTTTTGAAGGAGCCCATATAAAACACCCAAAGCCTAAACATTCTTTAATGGTTTATATCATCTCTGCAACCCTCAAACTGAAATTTTGTGGCAAAGTCTAATTATTCCAAATTTCAGTTTTACGAGTAAATTTCTTGTTTTTGAAAGGGCAAACTGCGGACCGTAATGTTTTTGTATAATCACACGGTTATAAAGCAATAATTATTTTGCGACGTAATTTCTTGAAACTTTTTTTTCAGAAGAAATTCAGATAGATAAATGTTCCTTCATTGCATCAACAAGAGGTTTTGAATAAAATAAAAGTAAAAAGGGAAAATTTTAGCTCTCATCTTCCATAAATATAATATGTGGGGTAAAGAAATAAACACAAAAAAAAAATTAAATATTTTATGAACACTGGTAAAAAAGAATAAATGGTGGTTTAGAAGCAACCTAATAGATCTATCAGAATAAGTTTCGAGAATCGAGGCACGGAATAGTATTTGAGCCTTCCAAAATTTTCCGGCAATTATTTTGAAACCATCAGTCTTTATATGATCAAAAGTTATCTCAGGTAACTATGAACGCCATATTGAAATTCCAATACTTTTGAAGACTATATGGTTTTCAAAAGTGGTTGTCTTAATGAATGTTTTGAGCAATCGTATGTCTTAGTGTACTGCATCAATTTGTTACGTTTCAAGTTTAAGTTTTTTGTGACTGATTCGATTAATTTTACCTTTTTTACCCATAATTACATTATGGGCAAATACAGTATTATTTTTGTAAGCATCTCTCATAGACTCCTTGAATAAAAATGTACCATTTGTCGATTAAGTTTCATTTGTTTTGGTTGGTTATACCAAGAACCCCCCCCCCCGCAGTTCTATTTCCTTACATTTTTTTTTACCAGCTCAGTGATATTTATCTTCCTGAATTTTGCTTATATTCTTACACTACTCCGATATAGTTATTAAGGTTTAACAGAATTCCTGGGTCAAAAAATGTAGAAATGCTAAAATCCTTGTCTCCAGGTATATCCTTAAAAAAATAACTTAAAAGCTTCAAACAGGCAAAAGATAAGGTAAATAATTAACTGAACTCAATAACTGGGTTAATTTAACATGCTTTATAACCCAAAATCCCGAAGGATGGTCAATGAGATGGTCTTGAGATGTAAAACTACAGCTTCTTTCGTCGTTTGAAACAGGAAAAGTGAAAGTCAGCGTAAAATGACCTTTTATACACACGTATCATTATTGTGCACCACGCTTCTTCTTTGAAACGTCCAAAAAGAAATTTCAAGGAGTGACATGTTTGACAGAAATAACAGCTAAAAAATGATCCTTAGCAACAACAGTTGTATAAAATAAATTTGTTGAATAAGCTAATTCATTAATCATTAACTTTTTTGGCTCAATATTAAATAAGTAACCCATCGATTATATTCAGTCCTTTTTCCCTCTGCTTCAGCCATAGTTTTGATGTAAGTCTAAATTTGAATGCTTTATATCATACCTTTTAAAGAGTGTCTCGAAACTCATGACAAGAAGTACTTCTGGATCCTCTAGTTCTATAATAAATTTTTTGATCTATTCCTTATGAAAATGTTTGGATTTTCCTCCACTTTCGGTAATAAATTTAGTTAATTTTCGTCACTGTTCTCTTCTTCCGATATAAATCTAGACTTTGTTAAAATTTTTCATAGATTTATTTGAAAATTTTTCTGTATTTAATATGCAATTGTGGTTTAAGTTCCCTTTGAGTTAATTTCACAGTATTATTTGCTTTCACAAACGACACAAATTTTTTATTCCGAAAAAAAAACCTTAATAAATCTTACTTAAACCAATTTAAATGTATTTAAGCTATCAATAAGCATATATTTACTATCTACAGAGATGTGGGTGAATTGCAGGTTTTTAAATAAAATTAAATATTTGTTAAACGATTGGAATCATATATAGGATACATATAAATATTTAAAAATTTGACTTTTTTGACTCTAACTGAGTTTCAAAAATATAACAATATCTTGTGACGTAAATATATGTTAGATTTCCGTTGTCTTTATTTCTTCTTTATTTATCACGACGTTTTGGCTAGTAGTTATCTTTAATCGTTCTAAGTAAAATTGAACAAATTCTTAAACTAATATATATTAAAAATAAAAGTAGTGGAGTGTGACCGAGAGAAATATGGTGATGCGTGCTACGCTAATTTAGTACACTTATTTTATATCTAAAGACGGTTTACTAAAACAATTAAGGTTCGGATGTATAATCGCGGATTTTTTCAATTTCCGTTTTAGGTGATTTTTATGAGTCCAGGTATAGTAACTACTAGAAGAAACTTCGTGATATTCAACAAAAAATTAAGACAGTGGAAATCCAACAGATATCTACTACTTCGCAGCAAACATCGCTGTCTATACCCTTCAAATACTAGAAGCCCGAAATTGGCCCGTTATAAGTGACTAATTTCGAAGCTACGATAAATCTAAGTCTAAGTTTACAAGAGAGGAGACGCATATCCAGTGTCAACGACAAGCACAGGATCAGGAAGTAATAGGCGATGGATTTCGTATGAAATCCCCAGTTCCAGGACACAGAGCAAACAGGATATTGGAAAATGCTAGTAAGGTATTAGTACGTTCTTAAATAAACGACCATCTTTTCAAAAAGGGAGCCACATTTCTCAATGGTTTGAAGAAATTAAAGAATATACGAAAACGGTAGTAATAAAAACTGAGACCAAAAAATTGATGAAATTTTAAAAAGAAAGAAAACTGTATTTATATTGCTAGAGATCCTATATCTACAATTAAAGGAAGAATCTATCGCGTTCTTAAGAAATATTAATGGTATATTCCTGAGAAGACCTGAACTAAGTGGTTTCTTCTTTCAACCTTCAAACCATTATAGGGAAATACATAGTCCTAGGTCAGGAATTCGCAACATTTCATAGAAATGGAAGTACAATCAGAATCCCTCTTTAATAGCTATGACTTGAAAAGCATATACACCAACGTTCTAGTTAATGAGTCACCAAAGATCATAAAGAAGAAACTTGAAAAAGACTCGACCTTAACAGAAAGAATATCTTTATCATCACACGTCATCACGGATATACTGAAACGTTGTTTGATTAGCTCCTATTTCCAAGAAAAAAATTCTTTATCCGGGATGAAAAACTATCAAGGAGATCACCGCTCTCACCGGTGGTTTGCAAAAATTTTCATGGAATGATTGGAGACTGTTGGAACTGAATCCAGAAATTAAAAACGTTAATGATGGGTTAGATACGTAGACGACACCTTCATTATTTGGAATGGAAACGACGAAGTACTTCAAAATTTTCTTTCTCATCTCAGCAATATAAGTCCAACCATTAAACTCACTATGAAGAAAGAAGTACAAAATAAATTATCGTTCTTTGATGTTTTGGTTGAAAGAAATGGTAGGCAAATTCGAACTTCAGTTACAGAAAATTCACAATCACAGAATAATGCCTTAACTATTCATTCAAATATTACAACAACACCAAACATGGAATTCTAAGAAACATCGTAGATAGAGCAATAACTCTTTGCAATTGCAATGAGAACTTGATGAAAGAAACAGGTCACATTAAAAGTGACCTGATAGACAAAGATAACTATTAAAACTGGTAAATAAGATTCTGGAACAACGCGGAAATAGAACAAGATTGAAAATGGACGAGGAACAAAACTCAGTTTTGAACATTCTCTATATTAGAGGTCTTTCGAACAAAGTAAGAAGATAAGTAAACGACTTAACATCAAAGTTGTTTTCAATACAAATTACTCTCTAAGAAGGTAGGTCATTAAAGTCAAACTAATAACTCAAAGGAACATCAAGAAATGTGTGTCATCAGATAGCATGTGAATGTGGCAACTCCTAGGTTGGCGAAACAACGAGACCCCTTGAAATAAGTATCAAATAACACCAGAAGAACACATCTCGTGAAGAAAGGGAAAAATCGGGTGCCGATAACTAGGCCTGGATACATGAATATCATCTAAAATGGTTTTACATCAGAACACGAATTGATTCAGTAAACCCTCTTTAGATATAAAACAAGTGTGGAAACCACTTCTTAATAATTATAAATTAAAACTAAATGCAGCATGCATGACTGCATCCACCTCGATCACAGCCCACTGCATTTACTTTTAGTATAAATAGTTGTGTTGCTTAAGAGTTTGTTCAATTTTACTTGAAAACGGCCAGAGTAACCACTAACCAAAACGTCTTAATATTCAACAAAAAATAAAGAAAATTAAAGTCCAACAGATATCCATTATTTCTTAAGAAACATCGCTATCCTTTAAGCAAATACTATAATAATATATATTTAGTTTTTATGCTGTACTGGAATACTTTCTATAGGTTAAAATACATCATAAAAACTACTATTGAAATGCTATAATTTGTGAATATAACCCATTATAAAAATCTAAGGTAACATTGTACACAGAATATGAGCTCTACATTAAATTGAAATATTCACAGAATCGAATATAAAAAGTTATTGAACTTTCATTATTGCAAAACTATATATTTCACAAATTCACAAATAACTTTATAGATTATGAAGAAAAATACATGCAAAGTTATTTAACTTGTCTAACATTAATTTCGAAATTGTTACATAAATGCCTATTTCATCTAAATTTCCACGTATAAAGAACAAATATTACCTACACTAAAAACATGTATCGTTTATAACACACATGAAATAATAATCATACTTTAATAACAACAACTTCCTTGTTAACGCTTCCTTTACTTTATAATGTTCTTTCCTTCTCTTTCCGCAGTATTTGTAGGAACATAACGGCATGTTTCACCTAATAACAGCATTCCCGGTATTTACACTATGTACACAAAATAAGGCAGTTTACGTAAGGGTAGCTTAAGGAAAGCAACCGTTTGGAAGTAATGTTTACACTTTTGAAATTTACTTAGGATTCTATTATGGCTTTTCGTTGTACCTCAAGGATATTTTAAATAGGCATTTAAACTTAATAGACTGTATTCGCAAAGAAGATAGAGGTCAAATTAAGGAGAAATTGTACGACGTGGTTCTTAGTTCAGGTTACAACCTCACATTACACATACGCTTGCTTTCCAATACAACATATTAACTCCTACTTTAGGTGAGGATGTTCGTTCTATACCATGGGGTACATAACAACGTATGTGCTTGGAAAATCAGTAAGATCGTCATGGGCGGCTTCCATAGAAAAAATTAAGATTAGTCGAGCTTTTCAGGTCTACCAGTTGTAATTCACCAAGTCATTAGATAAAAAAATATAAAAAAATAATTGGCAACATGTGAAAATTTATTGTATAGCATCCTACGCAGAGGCGGATCCAGCCTTTCTCTTTGAGGGGGGCTCTATTCAAGAACTAGAGAGAGTAATAAAACTGTGACCGAAACCTCCAATGTACCTGCTCTAGTGCCCCAGGTAACTGAAGACTGCCGTAAATCTATTATTTAATTATATTTAAAAATTATAAGCTTTTATAAATTTACTGTAACAATAAAATTTCTGATAATTCAATTTAATTTCTATCAGTGACAAAGTACACCTTACAGTGTGTCCTTAGTGATTTATCTTGTTTGCGCTTGTTTTTATATATTATTTGAGATTAGTAAGATACCCAAAAGATATGGCTTCCACCTCCATATTTATTCCAAAATCGTTAAACCAAGGCATTTTTTCTTCAACGAAAAACTTATTATGATAAATGTTTATGATGTCTTAAAATATCAATATCCAGATAATAATGTTAAAAGCTCGGTTTAGATGTATTTCAACATGACAGAAGTTGGAAAATCTTCTATGTATCGAATACTGAAGGAGAAAAAAACGACTAGAATTGTTGGTACTCCCAAGCCACATTCGATCACAGGCAGATTAAAAACCTTGTTGGAAGAAGAGATGAAAAATGCAATAAAAGGAGTTGTACATACATTTTATTATGAGAAGCAGATCCCAACCGCCGACAAGATTCTAACTAAAATCAATGAAGATCGGGATTTACCTGAAAATAAAAGAACTGAGCTTGATCAAAGAACTTAATTTTTGCTGGGAAAAAACAGATAGAAAATCTGTTCCTATAGATCGTCCGGAAACTGTTCCTTGGAGAAGAAAATATTTCTCTCAAGTAAAAGGCAGAGTTGCTAGAAATAACACAACTTACAAAATTAATAATTTAACTGAACTTTTGAAAGTTACTGCGAAAAACTGGGAAAAATCCATATAATAAAAAATGAAACAAAATGTGGAAACTCGGTCTCATGATCAGTGAGATAGGGGAATCAATTATAACTAATTTGAGCGAAGATAGCTTCACTAACTTTGATTACGAATTAGATACGTAGTGTTTACCAGTATAAACACAATTTATTATTTAATTTTTTTTTGTTTCTTCAATTTTATATATATTTAATTCCCATTAACCTTAATTTTTTTATTATTTTATTATTGTATTTGTGTCTTTTTTTTTTGAGGATGAGAATTAACACGTTTATTTTATTTTTTTGGGGCTATCGGATTTCCATACAATAGAGTAAATTAGATTAACATGTCAGTGCAATAGAAATAAAAATAAGTAGGTGTAATTTTAACTGTAACATATAAAAAGTAATTACATTTGAATCCCTTTTTAGTGTTTATTGTAATTCTACAGATTGTTTAAGAAATAAATAAACTGAAACGTCAACTGTTTTTAATTAATAATAAAATGACCGATAGCCCCAACAAAATTTTAATATTATTTGAACGAATATGATACACGTTTCGATCAGCTTAAGGTCTCGTCAGTGCAACTGTATAGGACCGAGAGCAACATTCGCAGAAAATAACTGATATATGAAATATAAATTCAAGCGTAGGTCGGTAGAATATTACAAACCTGTCACCTACCGACCTTGATGTCAGACTGAAAAATATCGCCAGTCGAACAACATCTATGAATCACTGGAGTAGTGATAAATTTTTTAAAAATTCAAAATTTTAGCAAGAAATAAAGAAATCTATCTGCCGTGTTTCAATAGTTGATATATATGTATTTTCCTTTCAGACAGAGAAAAGGAAAGAATATATATAAACAGTTTATTTCCTGCAAATGCCACTCTGGTCCTCTCTTCATACGCGTTTCGACCACCTTATGGTCCCTGAGATTCATAGATGTCGTTCGACTAGCGATATTTTTTAGTCTGACATCGAACGTTGGTAGGTAGCAGGTTTGCAATATCCTACCAACATACCTTGGAATTTATATTGCATATATCAGTTATTTCCTGCGAATGTTTATCTTGGTCCGATACAGCTCCACTGGCGGGACCATAAGGTAGTCGAAACGCGTATGGAGACAGGGCCAGAGTGGTATTTGCAGGAAATAAGCTGTTTGTATATATTTTTTCCTTTTCTCTGCCTGCAAGGAGAATACATGTATAACAATTATATAAATACGGCAGGGAGATATCTTTATTTCTTACTGAAATTTAAAAATTTTCAATGAGTGTTTGATGTTTGATATGTGAAATTATCATAAATTAATTATCTTTGATTAAAGATGGTTGTTCGAAATTTGCATGCTTACCGTAACTGCCCTGGAGAAAATATATCTCATTTTTTTAATTCCCTAAAAATCACTTAAGTTACGCATTTGAATATCGTCAAGAATAAAAATGACAAAAAAATGTGATACTCCAAATTAATAAAATTTAATCAATAAATAATCTATGTTTAACTGTAACTAGTAACAATATTTATCTAGATGATTGACAATAATATAGGATATAAAGCTATATAATAAAAAATTTTTACGCATATTTGCAAGGAGTGCTTAATGTATTTACTATTTCTAAAAATATATTATACATACCGTTATTTTGGGTTATTCGGACCCTATACACAACAGGAAAAACGAAAATAACTATTTGAAAATAATGGAATGAAATAAGTTTTCTTCTCTCTTAATTTAAAAAAATATGACAGTTTGTACAAAAAAAAATGTTTATTTGTCAGAGGAAAACTGATAATTTTACCTATTATAATGAGTACAATCGCGATCTTCTCCATAATGTTTATACTTTTTCCTAGCGTAAAAGTCTATCGTGACCCTTTACTTCAAAGCTATCGCCTAAGCTATTGCATCTATAAAATGGAATAACCTGTGGTCATAATATCAATCTTATGCATAGCTTTTACTCTTACATTTGATTGATATAAGTATAAATAATATTTTTAATATTGATCTATGAGGATTTGTAAACAGAAATATTTAGAAAGCACATACAAAATTTAAGAAAAACTAGTATTTTCCTTCCCAAGTACTTTCCTCAGAAATATTGTGGAATAACAAAATGAGTTTTCAATACAGCTAGCCAAACAGTGTGATGTTCTCATGCAAACAATTTCTTGTTTTCAATGCATAGTGCTATTTTGTTCCGATCCTAATGTAATCTCTGAACCGTTTAATTAACCTCATGTTACGAATTGTGTTCTAAAGTTGTTTTCACATACAGCAGGGCTATATCAACATTTACATATAAACATATCATTGTTATTGATTTCGCAGAAAATTGTATTCCATATAAAAGCTGAAACTTTTGATATTCAGAATTGACGTAAAATTGTTTATTAGTCATTTAAATTAATTTTAATATAACAGATTAATATTCACGTTAAAAACTTATTTATAAAATATTAAAAATTTTAAATCTGCTAAACTGACTAATAGTTCCTTCTCTCCAGACCGATGTAATTTATAGCATTTCGTTTTGCCACGAAGAACATAAAATTGGAAGGGTTTTGAACTTACTCGACACGGTCCGTAGCCATGAATTATTTCTACTAAATAAATCGAATTGTTTAGAAATGAAGATGGTTTTCAAGTAATTTGTTAAGCGATAACTTAATTAAGAAATGTAATTTTATAGCCCGTTCCAGATAGGTATGTTGAGCGGTGGATTAAGACAATTTATGGCTAGAAATAAAATTCATTATACAGCAGGAATTATGAGTCTCTATATCAATGAAAAATTAAATTTTATTAATTTTTAAATATCAATAGGTAAATTAAAATGACTTAAATTAGATAACACAATTAGAAATTAGGTAAAGGTTTTATTATTTACTTAATTTAACATTGTCAAGTAAAGATCAAACATATAAACAAATGTATATTAATGAGAAAAAAAAAACTATGATAAGTTATTAATAGAAGCTCAAACCAAGCATTACGAGAATCGTATAACAAAGTCGGACAATAAATCTAAGTGTATGTGGACAATATGCAAAGAAATTAATGGGACAGAAACTAATCCTGAAATAAAAATAGAGGGTTCGCCTGAGATTATTGCTAAGGATTATAATGACTGTTTACTTTCAGTTGTACCGAACTTACTAAATAGCCTAATCAGGGTTCCTTTTAGTAGAAATATAAAAAATAACACAAAATCTATATTATTAAATCCTGTAACATCTGATGAGATTTGTGAAATAGCTTAAAAACTAAAAAATAAGCATAGTAAGGGAATATATGAAATTCCGACAAGTTTAATCAAAATATCGGCTACTGAGCTAAAAAATGTGTTATGTTATGAATAACTCCTTTACGTTTGGAATATTCCCTGCTAATTTAAAGATAGCTTTGATTAAACCATGCTACAAAAAAGGTGACCCTGAAATAATGGACAACTACAGACCTATTAGTTTATTACCGGGGTTTTCAAAGATTTTTGAATATGCAATGTACACCAGATTAATTAGTTTTTTTTTTAACCAAAATAACTTATTTAGTCATGATCAACATGGATATTTAAAGAGAAAATCAACCCAAACGACAATTTTCGATTTTGTTAAGAATATTCTTAAGCACTTGGAAAATGGAAAAATAGCTCTCGGTATGCTACTGGATCTATCCAAAGCATATGATTGTCTGGATAGAGACTTATTAACCTTTAAATTGGAAAAATATGGTATAAGAGGAAATGCGTTAAAATGGTTCAAATCATATATAAACAATAGAAGGCAATCGGTGACAGTAATAAAAAATGGTAAAACCGAATATTCGAAAATCTTGCCTAATGACATAGGAATGGCACAGGGAAGTGTATTGGGTCCAATCCTGTTTATAATTTTCGTAAACGACCTGTACCTGCTGATGGATTCGTCTGATCGGCATGTTGTAAAATATGTTGATGATACGAGTCTAGTTGTTGGAGGCAAGAACTTGCAAGAGCAAAAGTTCAAGGCAAAATAATTTTTTGATAAGGTCACTGATTGGTTTAGTATACATCGATTAATTTTAAATAAAGAAAAAACAAATGTCCTTTTGTTCAGGACCAAACAATCTAAAATTGTCAAGCCGACACATATGGAATTTGATAACAACAATTTGGGTATTATACAACATACAAAATTTTTGGGCGTTTACATAGATGAACATCTGGATTGGTCATATTAAATCTCTACCTTAATAAAAAAATTAAATTCCATATGTTACGGTATAAGAGTAATAAGTAAATATATGAATGAAAGTTCTCTTAAAATATTATATTTTGCTAATTTCGAATCGGTTCTTAAATACGGAATTATCTTTTGGGGAAGGAAGAGCATGATGGAAAATACTTTTATAGTCCAGAAAAGATTAGTAAGAATTATAAAAAACATGAATTACCGTCTGAGCTGCAGATCGATGTTTAAAAATAACGGTATTATGACGATTTATGCTGTATATATTTATGAAAGTCTGATGTTTATTTTTCGCAATAAAACTTTGTTCGAAGCCAAAACAGAAAACAAATACAACACTAGAACATTAGATTATAAATATGTAGCACACAGACTTACACTTACTGAGCAAGCACCTCTTTACATGTGTGTCAAACTGTTTAATGCTCTGCCAAACCAAGTAGAAAGTATAAACACCATAAAAACATTTAAGATACAAATTAGAAAAATTCTAATAGAGTTGGAACCATATAGTTTAGGAGATTTTTGTCCAGATCTGTGGTTGTGATTTAGATTGACGTCATTTCATTTCATGTACTTATATGATTTGAAATAAAGAGTGTATTTATTTATTTATTTATTATTTGACTTAACTCCCTGTAATATGTTATTTTATAATACACATGTTAAGTCACTTGATGTATTTATGTTATATAATTTTTAATAATTGGGACTGGTTAATTCTAAAAATTTATTATTTAAAATTGTGCCTTAAAGAAACTTATTATACCCCGTATATTTTCGGCAAATGATTTAAACTTTCTACAAGAAAATATTTCTTAAAAATTCCAAAAGTAGCTAAGATAAAATCTCATTTTATACTTTTATAGATAATTATTCGGAATAATGAAAACATTAACGTTTCTGAATTTTCGATAATTTTTAACATACCTCCTATTTTTGGGTCGTAGAACGCGAATATAAAGTTTTTTTGGCGATCTCGCTTTGTCTTTCCCCTGTAACTTTTGTATATTATCCTACCTCTTCCGTTACAATCTGCCACTTTCACTAAAATATATAAACATTCTGAATTATGGCACATTTTTCTTAAATTTGTACACAACATTTTGCTAAAATATTGAGATAAAGATGAAAAATCGAACCAGAAAACAAGACGCTAACAAACTTAGGTTACGAGATAAACACCACGCATTGTTGCCGAATGTTTTCCTTTGAAACTGCATCGGTTTTGTTTGGGCCTTTCATTCGCTTATGACATTTAAAGGATCGAATGATTTTTTAAAAGATATCGATAGAGACAAAATATCACAAAAGGGTACATCCGGCTGAACTTGTAAATTACTAAATAGGTTTAAAATAATTTCCCTACATAAATTAGCCGTTTTTCAAAGTCTTGCAGTTTGCAGCATTAAGGATAATGTTGCTTTAGTGTTTTGGCTATTAAGTTGTGAACAAAATGGCTATGGAGGGACAAGAATTTTACGAGGATTGTTCTTTGGACTTGATAGAAATGATGGAATTTTGTAAAATCAAGATAATTTATCAAAGTTTTTGCACGTGTACGGCATGTTTCATGTCAGGTCTGTGCTGTGTCCAAAATGTGACAAGCTCTGTTAATATCCTGCAAATAAACTTCGCTACCACTGTACGGATAGAGTAAAACAAAGGCGATGTAAAAAAAGGAAGCAAAACTAAAGCATCTGCGTTCAAAGTTGGGGCAAAACGGAGAGCTTCTTTTTGGAGTACATTTGCCTCTTCAATTTGCAGGTTTGTTTTTTATTGGATCGTCAAGAAACCCAAACAAGAATTGTATGAACTTAGCTTATGCTCTCAAACTGTGCTAAATCATGTCAATTAATGCAGAGAAGTAAGCTCGTTTAGCCGAATTGACAGTTCCAAAACAGTAGGGGCGGTGAAGGAGTCATAACAGAAGTTGACCAGTGTAAAATAGGTAAATCCAAAAATAACATGGGGTAGAGTAATTGATGGTCAAGAGATTTTGGGAAGCTTAAAAAGTAATTCAAAAAAGATCTTTTTGGTTCCAGTTGAGGAATGTTCTCACAAGCCTGATTGTTAGAAAGCTTATAATAGCATCAAGCGGTAAATAACTCCAAAAATTTTGTCGATCCAGAGACTGGAGTTCATACAGAGAGAACTTGGAGGAATTTACGTGCAAATGTTCCTAAATTTGGTCGTCATGAACCTCATTCTTTCAACAAGATGGAGGTGATTAATCTACTTCTAGAGTATACAGAATGTAGGATAACTTGTGGAAAGTACCAACTAAACAGGCACAAACAAGTACGGCATTCAAATACACAACAATACGTTTTTATGGAGCGAATTGAACGTTAAGGAAAAATTAACAATGAGATATCCCTAAATTAAAAATCAATGTCCACTCTAAAATTTTATTTTTAGAGTCGTTTTTTAATGGTGTATTAGTTACTTATTGTTTCTATCATTAAAACAGAGGGCGTAGTTATGACAAAATGCATGGAGTGTTGTTTTGGTATCGAACGTCCTTGTTCCTAATGACACACAACAAATCAATTTGATAATTATTATGAAATTTTTAAAATGAGGGAATAAAATAAATTAGCAATACTTAAAATATATTTTTAAAAAGGTATATTTTTGGGAAATATCCTAAATAAGATCCTATTTCAGACGCTATAATTTACAAACTTACGTTTTGGCTGGAAGAACATGGAATTGGAAGGGTTGTGATCTCGGTTGACACGGTCCGTGACCGTAAATTATGGCTACTAAATAAACCGAATTGTTTAGGAGAAATGAAGACGGTTTCCAGGTAATTTGTTGAGTGTCCGCAAACTGAATGAAGAGACGTTAATATACAGCTTATTGTGTTGTGCCGTGAATTATATTATAAAGGTCGACAGCATGACCATTTATTTTCTAGCTATATAAATTAAAATTTCTTAAGAAATATTATAGTAAACATTATCATCTTATGGTTTCCTTTTCGATTAAGATCATTTTCTTAATAATAATACGTAGAAACTATGAATTGTATTTAAGAATTGCAGTTTGATTTGCCACCATTTAATGAGTAAACCAGAGGATGCGGATATGAAATTTTTTTAAATTATTCTGCTAGAACCATTGTTCATGTCTTCCTAAAACATTAAAGAATTAACAGTTTATCTCAAAGATTCACACTTGCGTAGTGGGATCCCTCTCTAAATCTCAAGTACTGCTCAAGATAAAATCTTGAAATTTTCCATTATGTAGAATTTCCATTATAAATAGTTGAATACCTGCTTTAGAGTTTCTCTAAATTTCAGGAATCCATGAAGCACTGTAAATAATATATTAACTTTTTCAGTGGGTTTCGAGATTGTTATCCTAAACCAAAATTTTAAGGAACACTTGGAGTTTAGCACATGATCTGTGCATGGTAAACAGTCAACTACCTTGTCACTGTTGAATTTCTCTCTAACTACTTGGCTTAATCTATTAGGTAAAACTGAATGAACTGAATATTAGGTAAAACTTGTACCATTTCATTTTCGTACCCATGAGTATTTGTTGATTAATGATGTCACTGTTAAACGATTTGTGAGTCAGATAATATTCAACGTTAGAGACTCTTAACTATACTTCTGTTAAGAGAGCTTCCTCACCATTCAAATTGTGCCTTTATTCACTAATATTCAAAAGTCTTGGTAGTTATTCTGAATTTTGTTTAATTGTACTAAAAATAAATTTAAATTGGTAATTTTTCTGACTTTATTCTACAGTAAAATAATGTGTGTCGTGTTTTATTCATTTAGTACCTACATTAGTATTCGGCAATTGTATTGATCAACTTGTGTTTTTGTACTGAACTAAATACGATTGTGGTGAACTAGATCAGTCAAAAAATGTCATTTTTCTCGGCCCATTTGGTCTTAACATACCCGTGAAGTGAGAAACAACTTAAGTCCGACATAAATTAATCCATTGGATGTTTTTTTCGGCCAATTGCATTTAAGTTACTCGTTTTGATTTCTTTTGCTTATTTATTTTACTTTTTGTCTTTGCTGTGATTATTGTTGAAAATTGTTGAGTAACCAGTTCTTCTCTGAAGGATTTAGTTCACAAGTAAGTACACGCGTGGTTCAGACTTTTTTGTTCTTAGTTCATTCTTTAAATTTATTTATCCCGTTGTGTATATTAGGATCTTTGAGTAGTATATTATAGCATGAGAGTCCCCAAACTCTATAGAGGCTTTTTTTACTAGAATTCCTAAATTTTCCCGACCAACTTGTGAATCTTAAGGTAACAAGTAATTTTATTATGTAGAAATTGTTATGCAGCTGTCTGCTGATATTACCTATTTTAATTATTTTTACGTAGAGCTTTTAATTTAAATGGGGTAAATTTTTTGTTTCATTTTCTGTCTCTCTAGCGTACTGCTTTTTTTCTTTTCATTTTTTTCGTTAAGTTGAATTCCCTGTTTTGCCGTTGTCGTCGTCATTTCATCAATCAGATTCCAAGGCTGACTTGCGGTTCTGTGAGCCGTATTGGGTTTTTTTATCACAGGTAGGGGGTTGGCCTGGCCTGTGAACCCTCCTCCTTTATCCGGGCTTGGGACCGGCAATGCCACCCGTTGAGTTACTTAGTCCACCCAACAGCTACCATCGGCGAGGAATGACATTGCTTGATAGCATTCTCAAAACATTCACAAAAACTATACTGGAAGAAATCACTAAAATCCTAAGTATACGAGAAGAACAACAAGGTTTCAGGAAGAACAGATCCACTATTGACGCAATATTAATTGTCAAACAAACAAATAATTGAAAAATCCCTAGAAGGCTTTTGACAGAGTACGCTTAAAGGACGTCTTAGAAATAATGAGAACAAAAGGTCTAAACCATAGGCTAATTAACTTAATATACGATACTAACATCCAGTGCAAAACAAAAATCAGAGTAGGACATATAACAACGGAAGACATATATGTAAACACAGGAATTAGACAGGGCGATTCGCTCATCCCCTTCAAATTTAATCTAATAATGGATAAAATAATAGAAAATCTCCTCAGAACAGCTGGATATAAAATAGGAAACACATTCTTCCATACCGTCTGCTATGTGGACGATGCTGTTCTTATTGCAGACTCTGAAGATAACCTCCAAAGACTACTGCACTCTTTTAACACTAAAGCGAAAGAATTAAATATGCTCATCAACACCGAGAAGACCAAATGCTTAGTAATATCCAAAGAATCAATACGGTGCAAGTTGAAAATCGACTCCAAATTGTCGAACAGGTAAATCACTTTAAGTATCTGGGAGCAGAAATAACGAGCTATGGAAACCTTTTTAACGAAGTAAGAGAGCAAACGATGAAAGCAGCTAGAATTTCGAGATGCCTAAAAGAAATTGCTGTGGAAGAACAAATATCTTAATACCGAAAGCAAAACTAAGATATATAAAATGGCTCTAAGACCCATCATAACATACCCGGCAGAAACAAGACCAGATACAGGCAGAACTCTCCAAATGATGAGAACAGTCAAAATGAAAACATTAAAAAGTATACAAGGCAAAACTCTACACGACAGAATACGGAATAAAGATATCAGACAACAATGCGGGATACAGGACATAGGAAGGTAGGTTAGACAAAGGCGAAGATTCTGGAACAAACATATAGGGAGAATAGAAGACGGTAGCCTCGTTAAAAGCGCAAAAATGAATAACCCAGTAGGAAAAAGATCACAGGGAAGACCACCAAAACGATGGCGAGAATGCTGGACCTCATCTTCCGAGGAAGACGTGATGGCAATGAACAGGCAATAGCCTACTAGCATGGTTAACTCTGTTAGAAAGAAGAAGAAGGAGAAGAAGAATTCCCTATATACAATGAATCTCAAAGGTGAACGTCTTTAGTATGACGGCTATTTTTCCATGCATATTGAAAATGGTGATGTCTGGGTCTTGTAAACACAGATTTAAATCATTTAATTTAGAAGAGATGTCAGCTAAGTGTGCAAGTTTTTGCAGCCAAAGAATATCAGATACACAAGAGGACAAATGAAATGGATGGTCAAGAAAATATACCTGAACTTCACACTTGAAATCAAAGAAGCAGGTCAAAACCTTGCCACGAGAAAGCCATCTATTTTCTGTATGAAGTAGAAAAGAAAAGTGGAGACTTCCAAAGCTCTCAGAAGTGCACGGAATAGACGAGAGTTTGTAGTATGCGATTTTATCAAATTTACTATTTTTATAGCATCCCTCAAAGTATTGGATAACTCTGTAGGAATGCGCTTACATGCCAGAAATTGTTTATGAATACAACAATGAGTCCATTCAATATTCTCATTGATCTTCTTTACACGCACCGTAAGACCAGAAAATGTTCCGGTCTAAACAATTTATTTTATTTTCTTCACAATAGTCATTCATCATATCGAAAATTGCTGCACCTGTCGCATAGATTTTCAGTGGTTTTGCAAATAATATATCTTCTAGAAAGGAACTCTAAAAATACATCTAACAAAAACAAGCAATACTGCAGCGTTTGCGATATCGGTCGATTCGTCAAGCTGAATCAAGAAATAATTAAATTTTATTCTTTTTAAAAATTTAATTTACTTTCCACGTCATTTGCCAAATCATTATTTCTTGCTACATTGCTTTGTTTGATAAGGGAATAAGATCAATTTTCTTTGTCGTTTTTTCTACAAGCATACACTTCGTGATGTCTTTAGCACACGGCCCAATCAAATTTTCTGGCTCTGTATGTGCTTGTCCAGATCTTGCAATTTTGTAACTACCTCGAAATGATGCCTCGAGAGCCATGTTACTATCTTCGTTTAAATCTGTTAGAAAAGAAGAAACACTACACACACTTTTATTACCTGCCAATTTTTCTTTTAAAAAACTCAACAGGTTAATCTTTGTGATCCGGATGTTTTGTTTCAAGACGTCTACCAAGAAGACATAATTTTAAACTGCTGTTGACCACGATTTCATTGGAGATTACAAAAAGCGGCTTAGGTTCTGACTCCTTCCCGGTAAAACTAAAACCAATTTGTAAATACTTTGTTTATATTTTCGTTTATTTCCTTTTTTCTCACTCTGTTCGTCAATTTTTTCTTTGCTTTCAATCTGGCGAAACGGTAACTCACTACAACTACCATCCTGTGTTGGTTCCAAATTAGGGACTGAAATAGAAAATGCAACTGATTGCTCCTACAGCTTTTCGTCAGACTTGACCAAATTATCCATTTCTCACCAACGATCCATCATACATTTACGAGGCAATAATTATTTACTTTCATGTTCGATTTGCAAAACTTGGGTATTTGTTGTAATTCATTTACACAAGAATAAATCATTAAACTAGTTTACACTACTAATATTTAAGTACGCACTATGCATTAACTACTAACTCATTTATCTTTTCGAAATCGCTCTAGATTCTTATGCTCATGGTACGATTCAGTTCGACTCTAGTCTTTCTTAAATGTGACTGTGGCGTTTTTATATCAGCAGACGTTATTCTCGATCCTTCGTGCGCATTCGGGAAAAGTCTTGGTTTGCAAAAGTAGAAGTTGCCGGCTCGTTCGAAAATGTACTCGATCGCCAGGGGCGTAGCGATTCGTCGCGTTACATATTGTTGCTTGTTACAATGTTTTATATAAAATTCCGCCATTACAATATATTTTACGCAAACCCTTTCATAAAGCTCGCAAACCCTTGGAGGTTCGCCCACCACTGCTTGTGAAACGCTGCTTTGGAACAATGAGGCATTGAGAAACGAATATATCTTAGCCTAATAATATAAGTGTTGAAGCACGGTCGAGTAGGAGGTATCTGCCTGGAGAATCTTGTTACCCTTGCTGTAGAGCCGTGTTAAGGGAAGTTGGTTGGTTGGACACAGAGGGAATCAATGAAGTGGTCTTTCCGGATCGCGAAACGATGATGTTAAAACGAGGCAACCAACGCTTAAGCTGGAATAATCTTACTGACATTCGGATCCAGATAGCCATATGTGCTTTATGGGCTTTGTGAATTTTTAGGTGAACGTAGAGCCTGATAACAAAAATACTCTATTGGAAATGTACTATGATGATGTATTTTATAATTACGTACACCGCTGCTGAGATGTTACCTAGTACAACCAAGCTCAAACACCGTCTTTAATTTCAAAGAATGACTTATGTAGGAATACATTGTGAGGTAATGACTGTCCATACTCGGACTCTAAAAGTTCTAATAAACTCCCCTTCTTTCCATTTATTCATAGAGAATAAAGTTTCGAAGACAATTTATCTTTTCAGTTGCCTAAGATGTCTAAACGCTGGAACTGGTGATTACTCGTGTACTGGGGTCGAGTGGTGGGAAATGTTCATCACCTTTCATGGTCCCAGTTCTAACATCTAAACACTTTCTTAAGGTACTTTTTCCAAACAGAGAGGATTGGGAGAAAGAGCACGCTCTTTCGAGAAATAATCCTGGTGGTTTACCGATGGACCTTAATAAAGTGAAAGGGTAGGAATTGGAGTGTTCAGTAAGGAAACAGGAGTTAGAGAGAGTTTTACTACCTCGAACAATATGTGATGGTTTTTCAAGCAGAAATTTATACCGAAAAGGTAATTTTAACGGTTACAAAACTACATAAAATTTCAAGATGGTACCCATAAAAAAAAAATAAAAGTTAGTATTACTAGGTCGAAAGCAAAAGATGATCAACATTTTTCACTAAAAAGTTCTCCTAATAATGTTATACTTTGACAGCTATTGAATATCTCAAAAAAAGTTTTAAGCAAATTCTGAAAAAAATATTTGAAATAGATATAAAATTGTATAAAACTGTCCTTATTTAACCAACTGAGATTTCAATGGTCAGCACTAAATTTAGCGCATCCAAAGGAATAGTCGTTACAATCTAAGTTAAGCTCTCGACAACTGCAACTTGTAAATTGGTTTATTGGAAAAAGTTGGAAGCACATGCATTTGATACGAATAAAAATTTTGTTTATCGCTATTCCATTGTACATTTCACAAGAATAAATGTTTGTTAGGTTATGGATATTGTTTTACTTTTTATACTTTCATACACTGTGAAACTGTTACTCCGCCAAGAAATGCAATTTTCTGTTCCCGGCTTAAACAAATATTTACTAGTCCGATATGTCCGCTCCAGACCAGCTCTGTAAGTAAATAAATGATAAAAAAACTTATTTTACTTACTGTAATTCATGTAATGTCTGAAACAGTGGGGCAACTAAAGATTTAAAAAAAAAACGTTGCAAATAATATGGTAATAATTAATACATGTCAGTAACGCCGACTTCATAACTCCACCCAAACAAAAATAATACATCAAAGGAGTCATGTTGTGTCGCTTTGTTACCAAAATCTACATGATATATGTCATTTTATTATTCTTTTGTTTTGCTCTTGTTTTTCTTCGGATAATCTCATTCGGCTGTTCTAATAAACATTTATATTATGGAAATCATTTATTCACATTTTAACCTATTATGCGAACCCTGCCTCATGTTATATCATTTATCACAGTCGGGAAGACAGATTAATCATAAAGGTTGGGTAAAATCACCGTTATAATTTATTATTTAATTTTATCCATATAATGATGTCGAGAGCCACAATTTTAATCATGTTCCGGCTAGTAAGCATTGGAGTTTTTATAAGGTGTTTTATAATAATAAAGCGATTTGAAACCTACTGAGATATTTTTTTCGCGTTTGTAAATTTGATAGAAATATGCGTTGGTTCGGGCCATATTTTTCAGCATTAGTAATTCATTAATACTTTCAACGGGACGTGAAATATAATTTATTGCCTATTTTAATCTTCGTTCGTGATTCTTTTTAAAGTCAATTTCCTTTCACGTAGGACCACAAGTAAGGGTTAAGAACAATAAAGCAGTAATAAACAAATGACGTTATGCGTAATGGCATACCGTCTGTGGATGTATCGTGGTAAACAGTTGTAAAGGCTATAGCGGGGTCAAATTTGACTCCAAGTGATTCTCTACGGCCAGTACTGCAGCCTGTGCAAATTTTCAGCCCCCTATAGGCTCTTTAACAGTCTGAAAAGATTATGTTCACTTTTTTCGATTTTATTTCTTTACGAGCGCAATTTTGCACCAAAAAATCTGAAAAAATTCACAGAGATGTGTTTTTTGGTTAAAAACAACCAAGATTTTTTCAGATTTTTCCAACAAAAATGAGTTCGGAACAAATTTTTTAACATTTTTTTAGGTTAGGATTAAAATTCTTGGCCAAATTTAAAATAATTATTTCTTGTGTATTTTTTTTTGTTCTTTCGAATGCTGCTCACGGAACAGCGATTTTTTTTGTGGACCACACTGAAAAATTTAAAAAATTTTTTTTTTACATTTTCATCAGTTATTTGGGACATAACCTCAAATGCAAATAGCTAATAAAGTAGAGCTAAGAGTCATTTCCAAAGGAAAACAGTCTTTGAGAATCGATATTCACGTCACTAAGAATCGCAACGCGCTTTAAAGCTTCAGGTATAAGGAAACTTGTGTTTGTTTGAAGGTCGTAGACAATGATGTTTCTTGCGAAGTAGTAGATATCTGTTGGACTTCCATTGTCTTTATTTTTGTTGAATATCAAGACGTTTCGGCTAGTAGTTATCTCTAGCCGTTTTTAAGTGAAATTAAATAAATCCCTTAGCTACATGACCATTTATACTAAAAGTAAATGCAGTAGAGTATGACTGAGATGGGTGCAGTTATGCCTGCTATGGCAAAATCATATTTTTTTTATGCTGCATTTAGTTTTAGTTTACAATTACTAAGAAGTGGTTTCCACACTTCTCTTATATCTAAAGATGGTTTACTAGAACAACTCGGGTTCTGATGTATAACCGCGGCTTCTTTGAATTTCCGTTTTCTCCAATGTTGTTCTCGGTGTAGTATTTTAGCTTCAGATCATTTTATGTGGTGTCCATGAGTCCAGGCATGGTTGGCGGCACCATATTTTTCTGTTTCTCCTCGAGATTGCATTTTTGGTGTTCTTTGATCCTTACGTCAAGAGGTTTCTTTGTTTCGCCAATGTAGGAATTGCCACATTCATATGGTATCTGATATACACAGTTCTTCATGTCTCTTTGAGTTGTTGGTTTGACCCTAGTGAGCCGACTTCTCAGAGAGTTATTTGAATTGAAAACAACGTTGATTTTATATCGTTTTCCTATCCTTCCAACTTTTTCTGAAATGCCTTCAACATAGGGGATGTTCAATACTGGTTTTCGTTCTTCATTCCTTGTCGATATTGTCCTATTTCTGCGCTGTTCAAGAAATTTATCCACTAGATATATTGGGTATCCGTTAGCTGTCAGATCATTTTTAATGTAATCTATCTCTTTCATCAAGTTTTCGTTGGAGTTGCAGAGAGTTAAAGCTCTATCTACAAGATTTCTTATAATTCCTTGTTTGGTGTTGTTGGAGTGATTAGATGAATAATTAAGGTATTGTCCTGTTTGCGTGGCTCTTCTGTAAACCGAAGTTCGAATTTGTCTGCCATTTCTTTCAACCAAGACATCTAAGAATGGTAATTTATTTTCTACTTCTTTCTCCATGGTTAGTTTAATAGTTGGGCTGATATTGTTGAGATGAAAAAGGAAGTTTCGAAGTTCTTCGTCGTTTCCACTCCAAATAATAAAAGTATCATCTACGTATCTGAGCCATAATTTTGGTTTCTTAGATGAGGATTCAATTGCAAACGTCTCAAACCATTCCATGAGTGAGAGTGAAGATCCCATCGGTAGTCCATCATCCTGGATGTAGAATTTTTCCTTTTCTTGAAAATAGGAATTAGTCAAACAACTTTCCAACAAGTCCATAATGGCATGCGGTGGTAAAGATGTTCTTTCTGCTAAGGTCTGGTCTTTTTCAAGTTTCTTTCCTGTCTGCAACTCCAACGAGAACTTGATGAAAGAGATAGATTAAATTAAAAATGATCTATGAAGAGTTTACATAAAGATTTCTTCTTTTAACCTGAATCTGACTTTTTTGATAACATTTATTTTTGCCGAAAGACCCTTCTCCACTTATATATGGAGCATTTATAGACCCTAAACTGTAATAGTTAGGCAAAAACATGTTGTAATTATCTGAAAACTATATTTAAATGGAGAAAAATATCCTCGATTGATATGTAACTTATTACCTATGTTTGCCAAAAACCGTTTTCCCTTAAATTAAATCTTGGAGCATAACTAAAGATATTTAGCTATTTGCATTTGAGGTTACGTACCAAATAACCGATAAAAATGTCAAAAAAGGTTTTTTGTAATTTCTAGTGTGTTCCACCAAAAAAATCGTTATTCCACGAGCAAAACGAAAAAAATATACAGAAAATCATTATTTTGAAGTTGGCGAAAAATTTTGAACCTAACCTAAAAAAGGATTGAAAAATTAAACATTTTTTTTGGGCTCGATTTTCGTTAGAAAAATCTGAAAAAATCATGGTTGCAACCAGAAAATACACCTCTGTGAATTTTTCAGATTTTTTGATGTTAAATTGCGCCCGTAAAAAAAGAAAGTGAACATAACCTCTTTAGACCATTATAATGCCTATGGGAGGCTGCAAATTTGCACAGAGGCATCTTTTGACATTGATTACCGAACGCGACACTGGCAGTAGTGAATCGCTTGGGAGCAAATTTGACCATCTTATCCCGCTGTTCCCTTTAATTTTTTCAGTATTCTTCTTGCTCTTGTGGTGTCGTAATTATTCTATCCTAAACTGTTAATATGTCATCAAATTTTAGTTCCAGACTGAACAAGTGGGTTCTTGATTCCAAAGCAAGGATCATGCATCAAGATACTTATAAAGGTGATTCTACATGATAATATATAGATAGTAAATGATATAATAAAAAGTCGAAAACCCAATACTTTTCGAGTTACAGCCAGTCAAAGTTCAATTTATTTTCTTATTTTTAACATCTTGTGGTTAGTTTTTAGCTTATCAAGTTGATATTTGACTTTTACAGACAAAAAGAATGCCTAATAGAAAAGGTATAGCTTATTAGAGTCGATAATCTACACCATTTAGGCATAAATTCAAATTAAAGTTTTTATTGCCAATTTGTCAAATGGATTCAATTTGCGCTTAAACGCCCATTTCCTTAGCTCAAAACTACCAAGTCGCAAGAGCTCGAGGAGCTCGTATTGAAACTCTTAATCTTCGCCAGTAGTATCGTAACTACAGATCAAGTCATCAACATAAATAAGATGTTTTAGTACCTGACAAACAAGAAAATATTTTGCTTGACAATCACTAGCCAGTTACTGGAGAGTATGAATCGCCAAAAATGAACCAAGAGATATACCGTAAGTTACTGTTAGTAAACGATAATCTTTAATAGATTCTTCTTGGGAAAAGCGAAATTAGACTCTTTTATTATAGTGGTGGACAAGATTACGAGGTAAGCAATGTATGAGTGAACATTAGGGGAATTATTATTAGGCAAATTATCTTTATTTGAGTGTGACTCCAATACGCCTGTACCCAGAGAGCTTTCCTCAGAAAAGGAAACTTCAGTAGGCGCTTGCGTCATAGAATTGGATGTATGAGAAACAACTTGAGAACTCTGATAAGACATTTTGATAAAAGAGGGGGACGTAAATTCTGAATCAAAATGTAAAGGTGTATGATCTTTTAGAGAATATTTACAACTGCGGAGAGATGTTCATGAAGGCGAAAGGTCTGTTGTATCCAATCAATTTATATACAATCTTTTAGCTTTACCAGTATAATACCTGTTCTGAAGGGATTTTGATAAAATGTAACAAAACATCATCTCAAGCGTCACAATAGGTTTGCATTAAATTTTTCAAAATATCAAAATTATTTTAGCGATTTTCTGAGTTTTTTAATTCAGTATGACCCACGATTTCAGAATGTGTGGCTAATCATTCTATTAATATAATAAATAGCACAAAATCTCATTGTTTGACTGGGTAATGCAAATTATTTAAAGTAGCCAAGTTTTTTTTCAAATTTTTCAACGAGATTTCTTAAAGAGCTGATCGAATAATCATCAGATAGTTTTTAGTACCCTCTATTTCTTGCCAGTAAGTTATAGCAATAAGTCTAGGGTCCTCATATCTATTTACCAGAGCATTATATGCAATTAAATAATTTGCATCACATTACGGTGTATATTTAATTAGAGCGAGAGCGGTTTTCTCGAAAGAATTTATCGAATAGATGTGTGAAAGGAAAGAAAGTGTGCCTCTGTTGCCAGAAGATGATCATCATCCTTCTTTGTCTATGGAATTAAACATTTTTAATAGTGGTTGCTCACGTGACCATTTTAATGACGTTGTACATTATAGTTTTAAAAAAGGTAATTTTGAGCTTCTCTACTGTGAATTAAATAAGGTTGATTGGTCTGATGTTCTTAACCAGAATAACGTTAATGTAACAGTAAATAATTTCTACAAATGTGTATGTAATGTATTTGATACTTGTATTCCAAAGGCTAGGCATTCTAAAAGAAGATATCCAGTTTGGTATAATTCCGAAATAATAAAAAATATAAAAAGGAAAGAAAGTTATAGAAAAAAATTTAGAAAAACAGGTCTAAACCAGTAGGAGTTGAGATATAAAGAGTATAGGCAGTAAGTAAAAACACAGAATTCAACCGCATATCGTTTATATCAACAACGCGTGCAGGATGAAATTAAATCAAACCCTAAAACCTCTTGGGATTTTATAAATAATCAGAAAAATATTTCCAATATTCCCGAAAATCTGTTTTTAAATCAGCAAGAAATTAAGGGAGTTCAAAATGTAGTAAATGCCTTTGGTGAATACTTTGGTTCCATATACATTGGTGGCAACCAGTTTAATAGAAGAATTTGTAATAACTATGGGAAATTTTGCTTTTTAGAAATTACCGATACGGACATTAAAGAGGCCGTTAAAAAACTGAAAGTTAGTAGATCAGTAGTTACTGATAATGTGCCGGCCTACGTTAATAAAGGTTGTATTGATTCATTTATAACACCTTTAAAATATATTTTTAACCTTTGTTTGAAACAATGTATTTATCCCTCAAAATGGAAAGAAAGCAAAGTTATTCCTATATTCAAAAATGGTGATAGAAATGAAATTTCTAATTACCGATCTATTAGTATTGTCTCAGCCTACTCAAAAATTTTGGAATTAATTCTTTGTAATAGAGTATATAATGATTGTAAACATAGAATCTCAGACCAACAACATGGTTTCTTGCCACATCGATCAACCGTTACAAATTTAGTAAACTTTGTTCAGTTTGTTCAGGAATCAATTCAGGAAGGATGTCAGGTTGATGTAATTTTTAATGACTTGGAGAAGGCATTTGATAGAGTGAACTTTGGTGAAATAGTACTTGCTCTCCGAGATTCTTCTCTAGATCCAAACATTGTTTCATTGCTGATATCTTATTTGCATGATAGAACTTTATTTGTTGAACTTAAGGGGTATAAGTCTCAAAGCTATGTACCCACCTCAGGAGTGCCTCAGGGTTCAAACCTTGGGCTACTTCTGTTTTTTCTGGTTATCAATAACATAGGTGTGAATGTAAAATTCGCCAAGGGCCTTATCTTTGCGGATGATTATAAAATTTGTTGCTATTAGGGATGAGTCAGATGCGAGGGCTTTGCAAGAGGATTTTAATGCGGTTATGAGATGGTGCAAGGAACATGATTTAAATGTAAATATAAATAAATGTGTAGTAATGTCTTTTACATGTAAAAAGCAAATAATTCATTTTAATTATTGTATAAATAACACGCCGTTAAAAAGAACTGATTTACATAGGAATCTTGGTGTTTATTTAGATACGAAGTTGAGTTTTGGTAGGCACATTGATATTGTAACTGCAAGTGCAGTAAAAGTTCTTGGTTTTATTATTAGGAGCTGTAAATATTTCAATAATATCAATACAATGATTGTCTTGTATAAGTCATTGGTGCTTGCTAAGCTTCAATATACTTGTGTAATTTGGGATCCACAGTATGAAAATAAAATGTACAGCTTAGAGGTGGTTCAGTGGAGATTTTTGAAAGTTTTTGCATTACAAGGCATTCTCGGTATACCCTTAAAGAGGAACTTGTAAAAGTTGTTGATACAATGAATAAATAAATAAATAAATACACTTTTTACCGTTACTCAAATTCGAATTGAGTGAGTTAAATAAATATTTTACATATTCAAATATCACCAGAAATAACAGGTATTTCCAATTTTGGCAACCTACCTTTATTTTATGATGGTGCATAATTAAAGGAAGTTAAATTTACAAGAGGTTATGATTCAAAAATACTAGAAAAAATAGCCCGAATTTCAAAATAATGGAAATTGAAAATCCCCTAAAAGTAGCTTCTGTTTTCAAAAGAGGATCTTTATTTTTTTATTGCCTGCAACAATATTTCAATAATTCCTATCAAAATTATCTTTAACACTGTCTTGCGTTTTATAGCTCATTTTAAAATGTAAACATACATATTAATCTGGTCGAGCCTTTTCCGCGGTATTTAACAATTCTTTGATACGAAAATTTGTAACATATCTACGAGCAGTGCAGATATCAAGTTTTCATATTTTTAAATATATCTTTTATTTATTTCTAAATAAGGGCTATTTAATAACATCAAATCAATAAAAAATAATATAGTATTATTTCCTATTTTAAAACGTGAATTAAATACACAATTTCAATGGTTTCTAATAGGCTGCACAATTCAAATAATATTTTATGCCGAAAACTTTACAACACTGCTTCAGCAGATCGTTTTCAGCAGTAGGATTAGGAGACGTGAGTGTAACGGTACGGAAAAATGCATGTGATGGATGCGGCTTCGGAACTCTGAAAGGACTGCGATAAAATGCTTAAAAATGGTAGATTTTCGAACGCAAACAATAAAAATATTATTCGAAGTGGCCAAAAAATATGTAGGAGAAATAAAAGAGTAATAAGTGGAGTATATATAGGTTGATTGCTGAGATGAGAAAATATACAAATAATATTCAAGTTTAAAATACGGCGATAACGTGACACAGATTCTAAAATGGCCTACCTTGCAGATGAAATCACTTCACTAACTTCTTCTTGGTGACCATCAGGATAATTCCATACTTCATAATACAAGAACCAGGAACCGAGAACACTGTTACTATATTTTTAACATAGTTTTGGAAAAGAGATCGAATCCATTCGAAAATAAAAGAGAAGACAAACCTTCTCTAATAAGTTGAGAGATGTCAGTTACCACCTTAAGCTATTACTCAACTATACGTAAGGATCAGTAAGTTTCATGTTAATATTCTTCACGCTAAACTCGAATGCAAAGTTAAAAAGACAATATTTAAGCATTCCTAATTACTAAATAAAAAAGTAATGCAACTTAAACACCTGAGATAAGTCTTGATAGAAAGTTGCTGGATGCTGAACTAGCCAGAAGTATAATAAGAAGCAAAGTGGTACAGAAGCCTGGGGGTTTTCATGGTCGATAAAGATACGTGGAGTTTTATGGTTGATTCTTATGCATTTCAAATATGCTTAATCGGCAGAATGGGTCGTAATTTATTATTAACAATTTAATTGTTTAAAATGCTGCAAAAAATAATTAGCAATATATTTCAATACTTTTTCACCGCAGAACGACAGTTCTACTCAACAGCAATTTCCTAGTCCAAAGTTTAGTGAAAAATATTAATTCGGGCTGAACCTATTGCAAATTTAATTTTGTAAAATTGAAAAATCGCGAGTTTTAGGAGCTTTTTTACTGATAACTCGACTTCTGATTATCGAAATGAACTCGAAAACCGCTCATTTTAAAGGTAAAGTTATCAGCTTTAAAAAGAGTCTTGGTAATTTTTTTTTGTAATGTTTATAAAAAAGTTAAGTTGGTTTGATTTCGTATTTTTTGTTCAAAAATTAAAAGTAATTTGTTTGTAGACTGAGAGTTAGAGAAGACAGTATCTAAGAGATATTTTCTTGCAAGGTATGTTATTGACTTTTTGATAACACCAATCCCATATCTTGTAAATTTGTTACTTCAGAAGGGGTCATTTCCATTTCCATTAAAAAGCTTCCTTGTGGTTCCCACGCATAAAGGGTGTAATAAGCATCTAATGTCAAATCATCGCGGAATATGACTTTTATCGGTATTTTCCAAAATTTTCAAGAATTTACAAGCGTCTAAAGTTATCTTTACACAGAGAAAAGTTTTTTAATAGATATCAATTCGGATTCAGAAGAGGCCGCTCTAATTAAGATGAAATTTTATAAGTCTTAATATCTATTTTTTGATATAAAAAGGGCACTTGGTGTAATTAGTGTCGATTTAATGTTGTATAGATTTGATGTGTGGGGTATACGTGATTTTGCTTACTTGTGGATTAGGTCTTACTTCACCAGAAAAAAGCAAAAAACCACGTTAAAAAATGGCGATATCTCCGTTGTGTCGAAGTCAATACGGGTTACTACACGAGCGTCTAAACGTCGAGTAATGGATTGGAAATATTATGTAAGATGTCAACTAGCCCGGTTAGCTGAATGGTAAGTTGTAAAGATATAGCTTAGTTCTAAATCAGTCAAAAACCAAAACGATATTTTTTAGCCTCGCCGATTTAAATTAAACATTACTTGTTAAAATGCTTATCAAATCAATTGAGCAGAACGGAGCTACTAAATACTTAGGTATATAGATCTGACTAGGTGGACACCGTTAAATAAATCAATTTATAGTTTATGTTATCTGTCGGCTACGTAATAAGGTTAACATCGAGCTATTCCTTTTTTATTATTACGGTTATGTGCAGTCTTGTTTATCGTACGGCATCATGTCTTGGGGTTATTATTCCAGGGGGACGAGGTTTTCAAGGCTCAGAAAAATAATAAGAACAGTTTTATTAAAGCCATACGCATTGTCGTGTAGAACCTTATTTTTAGATTTAGAAATTATGCCTTTTCCATGTGTGTTTGTTTTCGGCTGGATTATGCATATGAAGTTAAACCTATCTTTGTCTGAAAACACTCAGTATGAACTGAGAATAAATCTTAATTTAAGCTTTTTAAACATAGATTGAGTAAGGTAGGAAATAACTCAATTGTTTCACCCATTAAGTTATACAATAAACTTCCTACGGAAATTGAAAAGGTTCTAAAGATTATTAGTTTTAAAAACATACTTAGGGATGGTTTGGTTACAAATTCTTTTTAATCCATAGAAGAATATTTAAATTGCAACATCGCTGACTTTCTACCATAATTTTAATTTTTGCTTATTAGTTAAACTTATGTGATTTTATTTTTAGTATTTTGATGTATTATTTTCATTTTTTTAATGCTTAAAACTCTAAACATTTTTAAGATTCATTTATTCCAGGGCTTCTCGAAGTGTGTGCCGTGGCGCCCTGGGTTGGCGTGAAGAGTAAACAGGGGCGCCGCAAGGCGCTCCTGTTATCTCTTGTTCGGAATCTAAATTTACTGATATTCGCTGGTAGAAAATAAACAATTTAAATCGCGTACACCGCAAAAATCGTTTGTTGCGTAGGTACCGAAGACCGTCATTCATTCAATATTTTTAGGAGAGACCAGTTTTCCGTAACACGGAGTTTGAGTTAAGTTTGGCAATGTCAAATTCGCTGCTATCCGAGCGCGAGAGAGCGCGGAATATGTTCCAGAAGTCCGCATTCGACCGTCAACGGGAATTTTCCCGAACGTTCGTTGGAAGATTAGAGTGAAGCAAGACATGAGAGTGGCAGTGTCAAGCATTATCCCTCGCTTTGAAGAAACGTGTGGAGATCACCCGTTCTATTGACTTTTTTCCTATTTTCCTTTAATAATAATATATTCTTGTGTATCAGTTCATTACATATCTATATATGAGCCTCAGATTTTGGCTGCTTTCATTTCTGTGCTTTCTGTCAATGTACAGTCGTGATCAACGAAGTGTTGTGGTTTGCTACTACGTAGCAAGCAGGTTGTAAAGCATAAACCTTGTACGACACATTGTTGAACACGACTGTATACATATTTCGACTAGAGCGTCATGACAAAACACTAAACCTGTACGTACGCGCCATTATCTTATCTTATCATTATTACTTTATAAAAAAAGTCTATGGAAATAAATATCTGTTTGTTTTCCTGTATCAGAAAGTACATGAGAGAACAACGAAACATTTATTATTTGGATGAAACGAGGGTTAACGAAAGGCAAGATAGAAATATCTAAATTCTCACCAGACCAAGATTACCAAGAAAAAATTACTTCAGAAGAGTTTTTTTCTGTTATAATTAAATTAATTCCTGAAAATTCTGTTATTGTTATGGACAATTTAGAAGACAATTTATTAATGATATGGCTGTGGAATTGCTACCTTTGAGATTAAGATCCAACAGAGTAAATATGGACTCAATTGAAAGGATTTATTGCAAGATATACTAACTTTCAATTAAAAGTTATTCAAGAACTTTTAAGAACAGCGTTGGATAACCTAACTACAGAAAACTGGAGCAATGCTGTAAACTACGTGATAAAAGATGAACAAAAGATATGGAATATCGACCACTTTATGGAAGAGATTGTAGAACCATGAGATATTATTGTGACAACATCAGATTCAGATGAAAGTGAGGACTTTTTTAATTGAAACCTAACTTTTTTTCATATTTATGGTAAAAGTCAATATTTCTTTTTTTTATTGTAATAAATTAATATTCCTCTAAAATCAATAAAAAAGTTTTATTTCTGTAATTCAGCAAACACTCTCACCATTTACAACATTGGCTGGTTATTCAGAATAACAGTTATTGGAAACTTTATGACCTTATTGCATTCTTCAGGTACGGGGTATGTATGTATGTATGTATATGCCTAGAGTTGGGGTCTGTACACTGCGACCTGGTAGATCTATTGTGCACCTCTACTGCTGCCATGTCGTAAGAGTTGCATTATCGGCTAGATCAGGTCCTCCAGTCCTATTTCCCTCAGGAACCTTAGGATGTTGGACGGTTTCAAGGTGGGTAGCTCTCCTTCTTCAGTTTAATGTGTTTCCAAGAACCGCATCTTGGAGTTTTCTAGAGCGCTGCATTCTGAAAGGATATGAACAGAGGTTTCGTTGCCCTCCTCACACAATCTTTACTCTTCTATTTCTACCATTCCGAGTTTCTTGAGGTATCCCTTCAGGTGGCAATGCTACGTCAGGACCCCTGTCAGAACTCTGAGTTGGTTTTTATTTATTTATCTATTTATTTATTTATTTATTAATTTATTTATTCAAACCCATTTCACAGTTACAAAAAACTAATTAACAAATGGGTACAACAGAAAAAAAAACTTAAATATTTACAATGACAAAACAAACGAAAAAAAAAAAAAAATAAACATACACATATTACCAGAAAAAAAAACTACAAAATATAACATACTTAATTATTTTTTATCTGTGCTAATCCGCAGCTAAATATGTCGAATTTATTTTGATTTTCGTTGTAGATTCTGTACATCCTATATAAAGGAGAGTAGCTACACACATTTGTACGAGGTTTAGGACAATAGAATGTGACAGATTGGCGAGCTGAAGTCCTAGGTACAAGAAAACTTATTTTTTCCAGTGTCACTACACTCCACTCTGTTATGCAAAACTTTATAAAGAAATTTGAGGTCTGTGACGATATGTTTATGTTCTAGAGAATAAAAAGAATGCCACTGAAATAAGATTTCATGTGGAAACCCTGTTTCAGGATAATGTCCATTAATCCGAAAGCTTAGGTATTTTAAGAAACACTGCGGAACTCTCTCAAGGTCATTAATATGGTTTTGATAATAAGGAGACCATATTATGGAAGCATATACCAGTTTAGATCTTACAAAAGCGCAATAAAGTAAAATGAGCGTACTTTGATTAGAAAATGTTTTTGAGTTTCTGATAATAAAGCCTAATGATTTAAAACACGCCTGTATAAGATCATTTATATGAGGAACAAATGAAAGTCTGTCGTTTAATGTCACACCCAGATCCCTAAAGCATTCCACTCGTGGAACTGATGTTCCATCAATTTTATAATCATATACTAGTACGTTTTTCTTTAATGTGAAAGTCATGACTTTGCATTTACCAACGTTTAGAGGTAGTCTGTATTCGCTACACCAATCGGTGACGGTATTTAATGCTATTTGTGGTCCTTGACAATCAGCATCGTTTTTTACAGAAGTAAAAATTTTAGCGTCATCCGCATAGAGTAGCATGGTACAGTCACCCACAATTTCATTAATAAATATATTAAATAATAAAGGCCCTTGAGGAACTCCCGAAGTCACACACAGTGGTTCCGAGGACTGGACACAACATTATGCTATTTGTTGCCTACCACAGAGATATGATTTAAAAAATAGAATTAATTTTTGCGAAAGTCCGAAACAATTCAGTTTATCAAGCAAAATGCCGTGATCAAGCCTAGCAAACGCCTTTGAAAAGTCTGTATATATTGTGTCGACTTGACCTTCTTTGTTCAAGACATCAGCCACAAACTGAGTAAAACAGAAAAGATTGGACGCTGTGGACCTACCCTTTATAAAACCATGTTGGGAACCACTAAATAGGTGTTTCAGCTTGCAAAATAGATGTTTATGCAAAAACATTTCAAAACATTTAGAAAAATTATTTATTATACAAACTGGTCTGTAGTTTTCTATATTTTGTTTGTCTCCTTTTTTAAATACTGGAGAAACTCTGGAAATTTTCCATTTATCAGGAAACTATGAATTATTTAGGCAGAGATTAAAGGTAATGGAAAGAGGTTTTGCTAATACGCATGCACAGTCACGCAGGAAAAAGGATGGAATTTTATCAGGACCTACTGTTCCCTTTAGTTTCATTTCTTTTAAGCAAGATAGTAATTCATTTTCACTAACCTTACAAATTTGAATAGATTTTGTGACAGAACTTTGAATATCTTAATTAAAAGCATTGTTCGATTTAAAAAGTCAGCAATTGCATTTGCAATATCTGCATGGTTTCTATAAGTATTTTCCCCACAAATCATATTTTCGGGTAATTCTTTATTATTTCTTTCACTATTTATAAATTGCCAGAAGTTTGATGGGTTAAAAGCAATGCTGTTTTCCACAATATTTTTTATATGCATCATTTATGTGATGCTTAATTTGTCTTCTCTGCTGTTGAAATTTTAACAGATCTTCATTTTTTTGTGAAGGTTTATATATTATTATTTAAGCTTATGCATTCTTTAAATCTCTTCTGGTTGTAGTTCCCCAGAAGTATCTTCGCTTGTCTCAACCCTGGCAGTGCAGTCCAATAATTGGATCTCCTGCTTTCTTCTTCTATCTTTGTTTCTTCCAGCATTACGCTGCTAATGACTCCACAGAGAGGCAATGGCTTCAGAAATGGTGTCTCAGCCCCTTTCCTCGCGAGTCTGCCTACGAGTATTATTTCATTCCCCTCTATCCCGGTGTGTCCCGGTACCCATATGAGGGTGACTTTATTCTTACTCAAATTATTTAATTCCCCTAGACATTTCCAGACCATCTTGGAGCTGACAACTTGAGAACTCAGCACATTGATGGCTGCTTGACTATCCGACGTGATGATAATCTCTTGGTCGTGATAGTTTTTTTTCTTGTTAAATTGAATACACATCCTAATGGCATGTATTTCTACCTGTAAAATGCTTGGTGACTCACCCAAGCTTTTGTAGTGTCTGGTACTGGGTCCATACACTCCTATTCCAGTTCTCTTCGTTGTTCTGGAGGTATCTGTATACCATATGGTACTCCCTAAGTTTTTCAATGGTGTTTCTGTCCCATTCGCTCTTGCGACTCAACTTTGTGCTGAAGTTTTTCACGAAGTTGAATTTCTTTTTCATTTCATCTTGAGGCATGTCCAGATTTGTTGATTGTTGGATAAGCGAATGGGCCTTTGTTTTATGACCTCATCACTCATCAACCTATAAATCCTCCTCTTCGCCATATTTTCTAGAAGTATATGTAGAGGTGTGAGGTTTAGTATTACTTCCATGGCGACCGTTGGGCAGGTTTTCATTGCCCCGATTATACATGTATAGGCTAGTCTTCAAACTTTCGAGAGGTTAGCTCTCGTATTAGCCAGACTGGTTCTTTTGCTTCAGATCACTGCTCCATATGTGACGATTGGTCTCACTATTGTAGT
This sequence comes from Diaprepes abbreviatus, assembly GCA_034092305.1. NCBI lineage: Eukaryota > Metazoa > Arthropoda > Insecta > Coleoptera > Curculionidae > Diaprepes > Diaprepes abbreviatus. Next base: position 15,007,804 of record JASJET010000139.1, read on the forward strand.
GTACATCCACTGCAGAATTTTTGGGTTTGTACGGAGTATGTCGACCTAGCATTTGTAAAAAAACGCCTGGTTTATGTTTTTTTTTTCACTTATAAACAAAAATGAGGATCACCCTATATTTAAATCATTTGAGATGTATAAGAATGTCCTGTACGTCTAAAAAAAGGAAATAAACTGCAATTATAACTTTTTAAATTATCATTTACTGATCAAACGACAACCTCTTTTTCAATACAAATCTATACTGACTTAGCGAAACATCCACTGGATCGAAAATAATAAAAAGCAATTTGTTCGATGAACTATATTCTTAAAATTTATTTGACGTCGTCAATAACACTGAAACTAATGACTCTAAACGCCTTTTAATTTGATTATATCATTAAATGCTCTGTAAGTATAATTAAACGTAAGATGGATAATTTTTCACCGGTAAAAAATACATCTTGCAATTACTGATTCATTTACTAACGTAAATTGTGCGGCTCAGCGAACATTTAAAACATGAATATTACTTCTACCTCATATTTATTTTCTGTTCGATCCAATCAAATAAACGACCTAACTGATGGAGGGTAACAGGTACAAAATCAAACGGCTCCAGGCAGAACCGCGAAGTGAAACAATTACTGTAATTTAATTTGACGGGAAGGTCCGGAGATATTGGGGGCTGGAAGTGGATATTGGGGGCTCAAAGGGGAAAATAGGGGATTGAAGCTAAGGGTTACGTGTTGATTATATCTGATATTAAGCTTTCGATATCAAATTACAGGAACTGATTATAGAAAGATTGCTTTAGAGCGTATTTTTAAGTCGAAGTACATAGCAATTGTAGAAAGATTAAGTTGTTACCATCTGAAACGAAATGTGTTATAGACATTGGTGTTGTTACTAATTTTACGGAATAAACATACCGAATCGCAGAATTTTAACCTTATTCTTAATAAAATATCGTAAAATTCACACGTTTTTTTATGGAATTGGAACAGTCACATATATTAAAATGAAACAAGTGTATTGCTCTTTAATTTTTTAAATAAGTTCTAAAAATTTATTTTTGAGTAGCTCTTATCCAAAAATCAGTCAAAGCATATAAAGTCGTCTCCAGTGTAACAGAAACAAACTAATCTGGTGCTATTTTATTCAAATCAAGGTGAAAACGTCATTATAAAGTTATTGGTCATTGATGTACTGGAAAGAGAAGTATACATAATTTCCAGAAATTATAAAAATGTACAAATCAGTATTTTCATCTAAAAAATGTAGGAAAATTTATTGAAATCGATTACTTTTGAAATTAACAAAAAGAGCTACCGTAACTGATGGGGATCCAAAACCTCAGTATATTAAAGATAAATTCTCGGAAGTACTTAAGCTAGCTTTAAGATCAATTGTTATACAAAGATTTATTAAAGATATTGAGTAAAACAATGAAAAAAAAATTAAAGGAAAAGAAAACTTAAAACGATCCAGTCCCACTTTTGAAGAAAATCGAAAAATGTAAAATTTTTAGTGCGCTATATTGGAATCGCCATGTTGAATCTTGAAAAATTCATAATTTTCACCCTTAAGAACCACCTATATCAGTTTTGGAGAAAATCCAAAGATGTAAAATTTTTAGGACGCCCTGAGTTTTTCAAAAATAATTTTAAATTCGTAATTAGCACTAACAAAAATCCCCCACTATTGATTTTGGACAAAACTGAGAGATGTAAAAAATTTTATCCGCCATCTTGAATGCGCCATATTTATTTTTTTTTTAAATAATTTCATATTCGTAACGTGCGACCTTAAAAACTTCCCCATATCAATTTTTGGAAAAATATGACAAAATATTTTTTTGTCTGCCATATTAGACCAGCCATATTGAATTTTTCAAAAATAATATTTTAAACTCGTTAAGTGCGTCCTTGAAAACTCCACCGAAACAATTTTGGGTGAAAATCGGACAAAACTGATTTCTTGTGTCCGCCAGATTCGATCCGCCATATTCAATTTTTTAAATATAATTTTAGATGTGTGCGATCCCAAAAACACTCTCATATCAATTTTGGAAAAAATCCAAAAAACTAATTTTTTTTGTCCGCCATATTAGATTCGCCATAGAGAATTTTTTCAAAATCGGACAAAATACATTTTTTTATTCGCCATATTATCAGCGACATCTTGGTTTTTACTGCACCAATTTGGTCCAAAATAATATGGAAACACAGCAGCAACTGCCTGAACATATCGTAAAAAATTTCATTCTAATCGATGCCGCCGTTCCAGAGTAATCGGGTACATACACAAAAAAATACATACCGGTCGAATTAAGAACCTCCTTCTTTTAGAAGTCGGTCAAAAATGAGAACTTGGTCCAAGAAGAAAAATTGTGAAGAAAATTGCTTGATAGCATCAAGAATTTATGCTAAAAAATATCCTAATAGACGTATGTTTTTCAAAGAACAGGAAGTGTGGCTTGTAAAAAAAACACTCCGTCAGAAAAAAATTACCGAAAATGAATTTACGAAACTACAAGAACTACATCAGGAACTTTGGGAAGTGGATTGCGACCAGCGACTGGAATTTTCTTTATGGGTTTAAAAAATGTAAGGAGTGATGAAAATTCCAATTTTTTGAAAGCTATCGATCGTCAGCACAGATGGTCTGTCAATGTGTGAGGTGAACTAATTGGGACGCGTTTGATAGGTCCATACTTTTTCAATGACAACTTAAACGACACCATATTTTTTAGGTTTATTAGACAAAATTTAACTGAATTTTTAGAGAATTTTCCACTGAATATTCGAGAAACACATACTGGCCAGTCAGGTTTTCGGATCTAATAAGTCCTGATTTTTTCTTATGGGGCTTTAATAAAAATATTGTTTGCTGCGTTTGCTTTATAATACCAAATATGTTAATTAAAGTTAAACAGTTATTTCAGAAGAGTTCACTTAGCATTAAAAGAGATGGACATCAGTTTGAGCATTTGTTAAAACATTGGTTTTTAAAATTTTTTAAATGAAGTGTTTTATCTCTTTAATTAAGTATATATTTGCTATTAACATAGTTATGGCTATTTTTTTAACTGATTAGTGATTACATATCATCTATGTAAGTAATAATAAGGTCAATTCGGTTAACGCCTACTTTGCACACATTAATTGCAAAAAGTAAGTAAGAAAAAGGTAAGATAGATAAAAAACCTTAATACAATTTTTAAGACTGTTGAAATTAAAATATAATTTTGATATAAAGTACAGATTGTACAATTTAAAATAAGAAAGTTATTTGGCTTTAATGATAATAAAAAACAAATGTAAGTTTTTATCAACCCTGTATAATTTTTTGAGATGATTTTTAGGTTACAATAAATTATAATGATTTTATTAAAAAACCAATACAATGTAAAACACTTTGCTTGAATGGGCAAGGTAGGCACGCCTCCTAAATTTTGGTCTACAATTTCGAAAATAATTAAATATTTAAAGAACGGTTCATCTTAGGTATATATGAATCAGTAACTTATCCCTGTTTGACCCGCACTGTCACAATATGCAATAATATGCAGGGCATTCTATTTAAATTTTGATAACTTTGGTGTAAAACTTTTTTTTTTGGTTCTCTCTATACACTTTACAATGTTTTAGGGTGTGATCCCAAGAGACCTATGCATCACCTATTCAAAATATTTTTAAAATATGTTATCTTTCCCTGTATATGAACCCACGGGAATGTAGTGCGCCATCCTGTATATAGTTGGATGTTATACTCTTTACTCTTCTTCAAAATGCTCCTCACTGTCAGTAAGAGGTCACATGTATTAAATCTTGATGTGAAGCTCAGTTCTTTTATTGGTTAGTTATGATCCATTTAGGTAGTAATTATTGTAATGAACAGCGTATATATTTTTAAAAGGGAACTTATAAATCTATAGTCGTCTAAATTTGTCATATAACACCACTAGCTGCTATGTTCCTGAAATTTCTTGGCATTTAAGGCGTTTATGGTACATTCCTGCAGGTTCTTGATATAATTTTGCTTAGAGCATGTTTAATTCTATGTGTTGTTATATTATCTCTTCAGTTTCTACAAAATTTGTTTTGGAATATGGCATAACCTCGAAAGATTTTTAAATTATCCAGATTTACACACAAATTATTATATATATATATATATATATATATATATATATATATATATATATATATATATATATATGAAACTGAAAATAATATTTCTAATATTCTGACTTAATTTAAAATGTCGTCACTTCTCATGCTTGTTAGAATAATTTCACTTCAATAATATCCTTATCGGAACAATATACAACCTGTAATCATAGTTAAATTTTGTGCTTCACCGACGTAATTTCACCTGGGAATCCAGAAACCGCGAACCGGATGCCTACCAACCGATAATTCTGAACGTGGTTAATTTTCAACATGGTTTCATTAAAGTTGCATGTGTAATGCCATTTGAAGTTTATATCCTGGTTAAAAATTACATGTAAGTGATATTATTTATTGTCTTATATTGTATTTGTTTAATATACAAGTTACAATGATCGGAAAATGAAAACCGCATAATTTCATTTTAATAATTAGCACTAGTTCATTTTTTAACACCCTCAAATAATTTTAATTGCATGGTCAACTAGTAATAAGTTTAATGATTTATTAAATTAACTTAAGTTGCTCAAATGTCCTAATGACTTGCGGCAAACCTGGCTTGGAGGAATTGTCAGTAAAAAAACATTTGTCATTAAATTTTTATTAAGACTAAATTTGAGAATTTTTCTTTCTTTTCAACCTTTAATAGAAGTCACACGCAATAGATAAATCCTAAATATTTGCATCTTCAATGAAAAACAACTTTCTTATTCCTTGATAATCGGTCAAAATTAATATTCCTGGGGAAATACTCAGAAATGAAAACCTTTTGAATAGGAACATATTTGTTACTTATTTAGCTACTGTATATCAAATGTTTATATTTCTCGCGTTGTGTTTTTTTTTCAGTTCATTTAAATATTCGTGAAAAGCTCTGTTTTGTAACAATATGAGCACCGAAATTAGTTGCCCTAAGGGGTGGTAAGGAAACGTTTTGGAGGGTTAATATATTACGCCGCAATAATTAATTTACTTTTTTGTCATTATCCCGCTTCTATTAATTGTGACAGGATTTGATTGTGGACTCTTGCACACAGATTATTTTGGTAGAGTATGGTCGTTTCGTCCTCCATTTGCGGTTGTCCCATATTATTTAGTAGCTATTATAGAACTCCACAAATAAATCTCACTGCAACAAAGTACTTTGGTAGTCTGGTCGATCGATAGAGTTTCTCTGACATATTTCTTTTAAAATATTCACGAGGGTACAACTATCTTGGTGTTATGTCTCACTAAATTATCTGGGTTTAGATATTCTTTGTAAGCTGAGCAAATTTTCTCATCCTAATGAAACAAAGAATATGTAAATAAAGTCTCTACCATGTAATATAATTATTTGTTTTTATATACAAAGCTCTCGTCTATTGATCATTTTTTTAACTATAGAGAAACTAAGAGCCAGTAAAAAAACAGTAAGGTTTTTTCCATGGTCTCCGACACGAAGTTATATTATAAAGAGACTTGGAATAGTTAGATTAACATTTATATAAAAATTTTTGGTTCAAGATGCTCAGGCCAAATCAGGTATATATATATATATATATATATATATATATATATATATATATATATATATATATATATATATATATATATATATATGTTTATACGGCTTTCACGGATACCTCCGTGTGAGATGCATTAGCAGTGGTTATATCCACATTATGCTGTTGTAGTGCTGAAATCACATTCAGCAAACGTACAACTATATGCAACTCCGTACATAAGTGAAGTAAAATGCGAAACAGTGAATGCAAACTTCGCTCCATCATATCCTTTCTGTGTTAGAGGTTGCACAGTTAGAATAAATTGTGATAAAACACAATTCATCCTATTCCACCACCATCGAGATGGTGACCTACCTGTACCACCATACCGAGAAGAAAGTCAAAGCTTACCCTCCCCGCCATAGTGATACGGCAGAGATACATGTTTCGTCTCTCACTAGACTCATCAGGGTACCGACATGCACCTGGCTGTGCAAAAGGACAGATCGGAAGGAAGCATGCAACACTGAACGCGACTTCGCCGACCTCTCGTCGGATGGCTTATATATGTTTATACGGCTTTCACGGATACCTCCGTGTGAGATGCATTAGCAGTGGTTATATCCACTGCTTCCTTCCGATCTGTCCTTTTGCACAGCCAGGTGCATGTCGGTACCCTGATGAGTCTAGTGAGAGACGAAACATGTATCTCTGCCGTATCACTATGGCGGGGAGGGTAAGCTTTGACTTTCTTCTCGGTATGGTGGTACAGGTAGGTCACCATCTCGATGGTGGTGGAATAGGATGAATTGTGTTTTATCACAATTTATTCTAACTGTGCAACCTCTAACACAGAAAGGATATGATGGAGCGAAGTTTGCATTCACTGTTTCGCATTTTACTTCACTTATGTACGGAGTTGCATATAGTTGTACGTTTGCTGAATGTGATTTCAGCACTACAACAGCATAATGTGGATATAACCACTGCTAATGCATCTCACACGGAGGTATCCGTGAAAGCCGTATAAACATATATAAGCCATCCGACGAGAGGTCGGCGAAGCCGCGTTCAGTATTTGCATGCTTCCTTCCGATCTGTATTTTGCACAGCCAGGTGTATGTCGGTACCCTGATGAGTCTAATAGAGACGAAACATGTATCTCTGCCGTATCACTATGGCGGGGAGGGTAAGCTTTGACTTTCTTCTCGGTATGGTGGTACAGGTAGGTCACCATCTCGATGGTGGTGGAATAGGATGAATTGTGTTTTATCACAATTTATTCTAACTGTGCAACCTCTAACACAGAAAGGATATGATGGAGCGAAGTTTGCATTCACTGTTTCGCATTTTACTTCATATATATATATATATATATATATATATATATATATATATATATATATATATATATATATATATATATGTTACACGTATGGGAACACACGATTCATTATTAATCCGGGAATATATTGGTTCGTTCGTTTGGTTTCTTGTAGAAATTTACGAACGTTTCAGCAAAATGTATTTCACATTTTCTATGCTTGCTGGTTGTCGATAAAATTTATCACTGGGTCAATTCGCCCTTTTTAAAAAGAAAACAAGAACATAATTTTTTAAAAAATTCATTACAAACAATATATTAACAATCAGGAACATTAGATACTAAACGTGAGGTAGAAATTTACAGTTTCAAAGGGTTAAAATAGCCCGTCACCTTTTATACGAAAAAAAGTGTAAAAAGTTACCTTGTGATTCCGTTTATTCTGTGATAGTGCATTAAAGAATATTCAACGTATGTATGTTCGTCCTAAACTGCATTTCCAGAGGGTGAAAAAATCTCTAAAGTTAATCCTCAAACGGGTTGTTTAAATTATGATTCAATAGGCCAATTTTTTCTTGCAAAATTGGTTGCAAATTGTATGGTTTGCAAAAAGATTTCCTTTTGTCATTCTCTCGACCAGGGCTTGCCTTGTTTTCTCTAGAGGAGTTGTTTTTCTTCGCTATGTTCATTCAATAAATGTAGAAGTTTCGTTAATTTGGTCAAAAACTCCTTAGTTGTATGTGTAGGAATTTAACAAATTAGGTTGATATATATTACAATAAAACTTATCAAAGTTATAACGATTCTCTTTTTGGAACTTTATAAAAAAAATATTAATGAATATTTTTTCTAAGAAATTTATTACCAACAAATAGTATTTTTCATTTTCATACCTATTAAACTATCGACCAAGTAAAATGAATTTAATCATTTCCTAAGAAAGGTGAAGCAATCCCATATTAAAATAAAATGTATGAACACAATTTCTAGGGGTCAATACATGGAGCTCAAGGTAATACGTATTAAATATATATTATTTTATGAAATATATATCACAAACTAGAAGCGCTATTAGAAACAAAATTTTATAAAATTTCCATAGAATATTTAACCGCTTTGGATGGATTTATACTAAATGGTACTAAGAAATAGTGTTCAGGACTGTATTTGTTGAGAGTGAGTTGATTCATCTTTTTCTTAAAATTTAAGAAGTTATACTTAAGACTTAGTTACCCCAGTAATAAATTTTATGGGATGAAAAGCCGATACACTTAATTTTTTCAATTATTGTACAACTATCGGGAATTATGTAAATTCATACATTTATTCAATTAAAACAGTGAAAACAAATGTTGATACCCCTATGAAAAAATATAAAGAAGTTACTGAGAAAATGACATATATAAAATTCTTTTCATAAACTTAATAATATGCAAATAATTTTACACGAGAAAATGTATTGAATAACAATTGAAGAAAACCCAACAAACTTCGGATTTAGTTTTCACTCTCTAAAAATGCAATTCATGCCGTAAAAAAATATGTGTCGTATTATTTATGTACATTATAGCAAATTAATGAATAAGTATAACCAAAAACTGACTTTTTGAACTTTTCACATAAAGCTCTAGAGGAGTAGTTTAACCATTTGAACTGGTGGATTTCCGCTATATTTTATTGATATTTAATATTCCTGATGTTTTTTATAATTGTGCGTTAAAAATTTCCATAGATCATTTCAACGAGTAGTTAACACCTTTAGATGGATGGATTTCTACTAAACGTTATTTGTAACTAATGACTGTATTTTTTCTTTTCCATAAAATTTAAAGAAATTATTCACAAGGGATAATTACACCTGTGATAAATTTTATTGTGAAAAAAGCTGATATCTATTAATTAAATTTTATAAATTCTCGTACAATCACTGACTTCTACTATGGACCCCTACTCTTGTCGGCTGCTAAAGCCAAAAAATGCCAAACCATGGGCGAAAAAATGCGTTTCTGCACATCGGGCGCCAGTCATATTTATGGACTTGATCAGATAAGGGCATGTGCATAAGTGACTTCCTATTATCGATCGGTTGTTTCGTAGCGCCATCCGTAAACAGCACAGTATCGGCTCAACGCCATTTTTGTGTTCATTTTTGCTTTGCGAGTTGCGTGCGATTTAAACGGATTTATAGCGTTTTAAGTGATTTATTTTATTTTTTTTTGTGCTCTTATTTAATATAATGAAATGTATACATATTTTATTTGTTTTATTTTCATTTTTCTCTATAGGGTAAAAAATAGTGCTGCTTTACAACGTTTTTGGATTTATAGTATTTTCGTAAAACATTAAATTTCCAAAACATGTAGTATCATGTATTTTTAGCACTTTCCAAATGATTACCAAAAGATAAACTGAAATTCATCATTTTGTCGAAAAAATTAATACGATAAGAAAATATTTGCTCCGTTCACCATTACGGCAGAAAAATATTATTATATAAAATTATTTTTAAATCCTGCATATCCGTTGACAAACCCATTTCGTATCAATATTTTTTTAAAAAATGAAAAAAAAAAGATAATGAAAAGAAGATCATTATTTTTAATAATTAGAGAATAAATTGCCGGACCTTAAAAATGTTAATTATTCACTCCCACCCTACAACAAGAAAGTTAACACACACAGACGGAAATAATAGATTAAAGAAATAGTAAGATATAGTTTCTTCACAATTTTACTTTCACAGTATAAGAAATGACTAAACTAACTCCCATCGGTAGACACAGACCGGATTATTCCTTTCTATTTCAGATATTATTTGTGCCCATATAATGTGACTCCTAGAACAAGAAAGTTACATGACACCGACTTTTTTACTAAAGATTGCAACCATGGTTGCAACTTTGATAACTTGCCTGATTTAGACACCATTTATGATTAATTGAACTAACTAAATGGATTTTCGAAGTTCGGTCCTGTCGATGGTCACCTGATCATTTTGTAGTGCGCATGCCGACATCTGATCTACGATGTTTACATTTTATTGTCGTAAATTTGCCGTTTTTGGGATTAAACTTTGCGGATCTATAAATATTTTATCTATGCATACAACCAATGAGTTTTTGAAATAATTAATTACATTTTTACATTTTTTTTTTAAAAAAAGGTGAAAAACATAAGCTTTTCATTAGTAAAAAAATACAAACCAAGTTGTTACTGAGAAAATGTGACGTATCAAACTATTTCGTAATCTTTCGAATACGAGGAAATCAGTATTTTAATGCATAATTTAAAAAAAAAAATTGCAAAGAACTTTAAAGGTAGTTACTTTCCCTAGAAATGCAATTGAGGACGTAAAAAATAGACGTTTTGTAATCTTTGAAATAATCCAACATATCACAGAATGAGACAAGGCGGACCCCTAAAAACGTTTCCCTGTTAGTACAACAGGGCGAACAATAAATATCTTTAGACAGTGGTAATGAATAGATTCAAACCTCAGTCTGTTATATTTTGAAACCAACTAATCAAGTAGAAGAAAAAATATTTTTTAATCGAAAATTTTTTAAGTACTGACTAGAATTAATATGAAGTTACAATATGGAAGCCGAAATTGCCCTCATTTATAATTAAAATTAACTTTTTTCCCGTCAATAAAAAAACTTTTTAGAAAGTACGCTGTGCTAGCGTACTCCAAAATTTAACTTAGATATTTTAAACCCCAATAACAATATTTCCAGCAAAAGTTAAATTAAAAGAAAATATGGTGTATTTATACAGCAAAACGTAATTAATCAAATTTAAGCTTCTCTTAAATAGAGAATTAATTAATTTCTGATGGGCAATAGCTTGGAGTGCCTCTTAAAGAGAAGTAATTAAGAATATTATAAAGCCAAGATAAGATAGTTTAATCGGAGGGCTTGAATACGTTTTGATAAGAGGCGCGAAAGGATTTAATGATTCCATGGCCTGCTCGAACTTAACGAAGTTAATTTTGGGATATATGAGATATCTTAGCTGCAGTTAGTGAGGGGAAATATGATAATATGTTTCTGCTGCAATTAATTTACACTTTACTATGACATGAATATCCATGATGTAATGAATAAAGATATGTACATTGTTAATAAACTTTTACGAGCTAACATAAACCTTTATTTAACATTGAAGATAATGTATTTCCTATCTACATTCGATATAGACACAAATAGAAGTATTCGATTTTGCTTTGATGATTTAGAAACGAAAAATATTTAATCCAAAAAGAGTGAAGTTCAAGTGACAATTTGGCTATCCTGAAATTGGGTTAGGATGCTTTTTACTCAATAAGAATAAAAAGTGTTTTGATATGACTAAAAGGTGGTCGGACACAAGTCCGATTAAATTGATATATCACTGAATTAAATTGCATCCAATCAGTTGAATCAAATATCACTTTGTATTAATGTATCAATACGAATATCAAATCTTGGAAAGAATTATTAACTTTCGCCTATCTTGGTTCCTTGAAAAAAGGGACATCTTATTAAAAGAACAAATGGGTTTCAGACGGGAGCGCTCAACCCTTGATCATCTGGTCGGTTTGGAAATTAACATACAAACAGCATTCCGCAACAAGCATCACTTAACTGCCGCTTTTCTGGATTTAACATCAGCCTTTGACACTGTCGACAGAAATTCCATCCTATGTTCCTTACAGAATTGTGGCATTTAAGGTAATATGTTCTACTTCATTGAGGTATTTCTCAGAGATCGTTCATTCCGAGTAAAAATCGACAATTGCTTACCTAGCTCCTACCCACAACCATCAACCATCAATTGGAAGAAAATAAGCTACATGAAATAAAAGACACAATATACACTAATATTGCTCTTCAGCGCTTTCCTAGAAAACCCCTGTCCGTTATGGCCAGGCTCAGAATTGGTCACACTAGACTAACACATGGCCATCTTATCGATCGCTCTGATCCCCTCCTATGTAACCAATGCGAGGTAGCTCTTTCAGTTAAACATATTCTGGATTTCTGTCCTAAATACTCTCGTCATCTGGTTGAACATGATATCAAGGGCCCCTTAAAGGAGAAACTCTCTTATGAAAATACCATGAAAATTTTCTACTTGCTTCGAGACTCCTCCCTTTATCTCATATATAAACCCTAAATTAGTACATACATGTATAGACATGCTAGTCTTTTAGTATATAAACCTGTGTGTCTTCCATTTATGTCCCTTGTTTTTACTAATATGTGTTTTAATATTTTATTTATTTATTTATATATTTATTTCTGGATAGCATACTAAGAATCGAAATGTATAGTTTTATTTTAACGCTTTTCCTCTATGGACATCAAAAAACCCTCATGGGTTGTCGTGTCCTTAATTAATATAAATCAATCAATACACAACAAATATCGAGAAAATTCATATATTCATGATGATTAAATTACGGCGTAAGGAAATAAGTTATCTAGGGTGCTGCCACTGCCAAATGCCATTTTTTTTTCTTTAAATTATGTGGTTTTGCTCAGTAATTTGCCAAAGATTAGGTGCCACATCATTGGCTCAACCGGAAATTACGATGATTACATTGTTATAACATATATATATATATATATATATATATATATATATATATATATGTAATCGAAGGTTCTCGGGCATCCCGTGTATGTGCTGAGTCCCTCTCAGGACTGTAAGGCACCTGTCCTGAGAGGGACTCAGCACATACACGGGATGCCCGAGAACCTTCGATTACACATCACACCCGTGAGAATATCCGACATAACATACATATATATATATATATATATATATATATATATATATATATATATATATATATATATATATATATATATATATATATATAGAAACTGATACTACGGGAAAAATCCAGCAGATACCCAAGACTATACGAATTTCCAAAGATACACAAGCAAAATGTTTTTCTAAGACCCATCGTTAGTGTTTACAACTCTGCCACTTAAAAACTCGAAAAATACCTTGCTGGCTTCATGCAACCACGTGTTAAGAATGCCGCTTCTTACGTTAAAAGCTCGAAGCACTTCTTAACCATTCTACACTCCGTAAGAATTGACAAGGACGACATCATTGCAAGTTTCGACGTAAAATCCCTGTTTCCAAGCAGATCGATGAATCAGATGATGATCAGATTACTCAAAGAGAGGAATTCTCAACTCATATCATGGATTTCTCCAGACAATGTCTTAAAAACGCATATCTTCTGTTTGATGGTCAGATATACAGGCAGATAGATGGCGCTGCCATGGACTTTTCACTATCTCTAGCTGTGGCAAATCTTTTCATGACCTATTTCCAAAACGGAAGCTCTTGAAAAATTCCACCTCAAACCCAAACACTGATGTCGCTACGTTGATGATGTATTTGTAATATGGCTTCATGACAAACAACACCTTAACCACATCCATGAGTTTCTTAATTCTATCCACACAAAGATACAGTTTACTCTGAAACTTAAGGAAAATAATCAGCTTCCGTTTCTAGACGTCCTCGTAACCAAAACATTGGACGGAGATCTGCGACATACAGTATATCGAAAACCAACACACACGGACAGATACCTGAATGCTGATTCTTACCATCACTCCTCACAAATACCGGGTGTATCCAATATCCTAATATCAAGATCCCTTCACCTAACTGATGACCAAGGAAAAGAAAAGAAACTGTCACACATAAAAAGGACCAAGATATCAACCATAAATAAACCAATAAAATTGCAACAAGAACCAATGCAAGAAACAAGGCCACCTGTCGAGGATAAACAAATCACTATATTTTCTTACATACAAGGCACAACAGATAGATTACTCGGGAAACACAACATATCTACAGCCTACAAACCACATAAAACAATAATCTCTACTTTAAGAAATTCAAAAGACAAAATCAATCTAGAAAATCAAGGTGAATATTAAATCGCATGTGCCACCTGCAATAAAACATACATAGGTCAGACCAACAGAAGAATATCAGCGAGACTAGAAGAACATAAACTCAGTATAAGAAACAAACAGAAAACATCACCGCTTTTTCAGCATCAGGACACAAAATTGATTTTGTCATCGGCCAGCAAATCGCTAATATAGAACACTACAAGGCAAGATTGATTCGTGAATATATCGAAATTGAAAAGAACGGCACTCTGAATAAGAGAGAAAGAGAGAGAGATAGAGAGAGAGAAGATGCACTTAATCTTCGTTCTACTTGGAAAACTCTTTTTAAGCGGGACCATTGTACCGACACACAAGCCACGCTTAAACTGACACCAATGGCGGCGCTCGAGAGGGAGGTGGAGTCAACGCCAATCAACCGTTACCATCTGCGACCGCGTATAAAGCACGCTGCATGTTGAATTTCTTTTAGTTGATCTACAACCACCAAGGAAGATTCCAAATGAGATTTCGGCGAAACGTCTGCACGGATAGATTTTCAGATGAATATATTAACACGCTCACCACACTTATATGGAACTTTGTAAACACATTCTTTCTTTTCGATTTTTTGGATTTTATTTTTATTGTTCTAAATATATTTCCTGATTCTAAGGCTGTTTTTATGTTATAGTCGCTGGCTATTAATTTTATTTTCTCTGAAACCCCCTCAATATATGGGATCTTCTCGAAAAAATGTGGTCTTTGTTGTCCAGTATTCTTTTATTCAATGGTTGGTTTCTTCTTTCCGGTCTTATATTTTAATAATTTTTGATAAAAATCATTCTGACGTTTTAAGAACTTCATTTTAGCGACAGGCCCTGTCTATTAGGATGGGTATCTGATCATTTTCCAAGTAAATTTAATCCTTATGTCAAAGCGTCTTTTGATTATGATAATATCCTTCTATATGATGAAAGTATCATCGGCCTACCTCAACCAGGCTTGCGGCTTGATTGTTGTCGATTATATGGTGTAAGTTTCAAACTATTCTATGGTATATATTGGCTATGACTAGAGAGAGCCGAGAAATCATCGGAAATCCACCGACCACAGCGTAGAATGTATTTCTCATTTGAATGCAAGTACTTTGAAGAAAGAGTTATCTGGAAGCATATTAAGTAGAAAAGGGAGCTCTACCCAATCTAAACCCGTCTCATATTTTGACTTTCCTAAGAAAAATATGATTGGAGGGCATGCTCTAGTCGGCGAGACATTCCCAATGACTTAGCAGTCGCAGGGGACACAGTATATATATATATATATATATATATATATATATATATATATATATATATATATATATATATATATATATGAATTAAGATATGTCTTGAGGTATCGGTCCTGGTGAGGGCTATCAGAAGTAAAACACTTTTTTAGCGACTCCAAGCTTACGAAAATATTTGTTTTCCTCGTTAGGGCTAGAATATAAAATATATAATTTTTAAAAAATACAGAAAGGAAGAACTATCATTATGGAATAGCTAATAGCTGGTCTTCTTCCCCAAAAAAAACTACGGAAATATCAGCAAGCCGAACAAAGGATTTTATTCATAGTTATCAAGTATATTCAGTTTATACTTGATGATGATTAGAGATACAACCTAATGAAAACGTAGTATAAATAAGCAAAAATAAAGACAATGCAAGTCCGACAACCATATTTTAGTCGATCTTCAACATTGTCTACAATCTTCAATTGTCGGAAAAAGTGTTAAAATGAAACTGTACAAAACAATAATCAGACCGTCGCTACTGTATGTGCTGAAATACTTAGTTTAAGAAAAAAACATAAGAATAATAGAAAGGCAAATTTTTAAGACCAATAGGCGAGAATGGATACCAGCAAAGAGTGAATTGTGAATACTTTCAGCAAAAAGTGAAGGGTAAAGTAATAAGGACACATATGGATAGCAGGATCAGGCATAACGGCATATTCGATACTAGAATGGGAACCGGGAGAGAGAAGAAAACGGGGAAGTCTGAAATCGAAGTGTTTAAAAGAAATGAAAGAGAATTAATAACAGGAAAAAAAGACAGGGAACCAGAAATTGTGGAAAAGCATAAGTAAAAAATATAACATTGAAGACCGGAGTCCGATCTGTCTAGATAAATAGACATAGAGAACCGAAAAGCGGTTTTATCTCTCTTATAGGGTGTCACATGTAACAATAAGTCGATTAAGTTTTGAACCTTCAAGATACAGGAAAAAATAATTTTATTATTGAACTGACAAAAATAAAAAAAAAAATACTTTCAATAGACAACTTTTTTTCTTACCGATTCAAAGGCTTTATCTCTAAGTTTTATCCTTAAATTTCCTTTATAAAGGGTTATATAAATATGTACAAATTATTACACTGTCTTAAGCAAAACAAAATTAGTCAACTAGAAGATCCAACTGGGTGTAAAATTCTGGAAAAAGGTTTATTTTAAAACCCACAAAAATATCAAAAAAGTTTGTAGTGTAATTCTGGGAAAATAAATTGGTAAAGTAGTATAATTGACCAGAATAATATAAAAATAGTAACATTTTTATAATGATATATCACTATTTTTAAATACTTTAAGTTAAATTTTACTAGTTTTAGTTTAGAAAATTCTCGAGTTCCATCAATAAAATCCTATTGATGATTAAAAATGAGTGAATTTGGAAGTCTAATCTAGATAAGAACGATAAAAGTATTATATAATATTTGATCACTCTGCGCCAATAAAGAAAACAGAGAACAGCCATTAGAATTCAATATTTCCTTTCATTAATAAAATATACCATTTACAAGATAGAAAGAACCTAAAAACGAATTTAAATCCAAAAAAATGTTGAAATTCAGAAAAATTAAAAATTTCACGTTAGGTATTCAGACTTCAGTTTAACCCATAATACAAGAATTGGCGTGACAACGAAAATTTCATGTAATACCGATTTTGATGCGAAGAGTTTATAAGACGATTTATTACATACTTATATTCCTTATAACTATCAAAAAAATGCTTTATAAGTTGTGATCTTTTATGATACTTTCATTTATTATTAGGCACCCTCTCGACCCTAATAAATCAACATAGAAAGTATTTTCGTAGTTTAGGCTACCCATAAACAACAACCCTCTGTCTTAACCTTTATCCTCTTTAACCTAACCTGTTTGATTTTACTATATGATGGGTAAAGCTCATAATTTATATTTTGAATTCAGGAAAAAAAAAACGTTTTGAGTTATAGCATTCGCTAATCGGCTTAATATTAATTTTTTTTTAGCATTTTGCATATTTTCTTAATTAAGGTTTTCTTTTAGTCAGATTTTTCAGTATTTTTAAAATAGATACATGTACTTACAACGTTCATTTTAAAAACTGTTATATTATTACAACAAATTGGTGTATATATATATGTAACTCGAAACATTTTGCTCCGGGCAAAACCGCTCATCAAATAAAAAATTTTTAAAAGGTTAAATACCTTTCGAATACATGCGATTATCAAAATAACGTTGATGACATAAAAAATCAGAAGAGATGTTTATAAGTGACGTCACATTTATAACACTTATTCCACTTTAAAGCCGGTCGAAATATCGCTAGAAAACGTCATATTCTAGTGTTACACCACATACCAAAAATCAATAAATTTAGTTACTACCTTTTCAAGAAATTTGGAAAAAATGAATATTGTCTTATAAGTTTGACCACCTAAACAAAGCAGTATTAGATACAACTAAGTTGTCTTAAATCGACCTATTTTGACGTCAAGAGTCTGTTATCAAATTTATATATATATATATATATATATATATATATATATATATATATATAGTATCCGTTAAGTACCTCTTAAATTCTCAGGAGTATACAGGGGAAGTCAAAATTACCCTACTTTTTCATAGAAAACAAATTCTTTAAGTGTCTCTTAACGGAGATACAGAACCTTAAAGGGGTACCCAACGCTTTACCTTAACAGCCCTAAGTTTTGAACCGACTTATATAATTTAATGAAATTTTAATATTTTATAGAACTATAAAGATTCGCTAAATCATACTACAGTAGATATTTTAGATTATCAGAGAAGTTCGGAACGGGCTTGCAGCGACACTCGTTGGGCTTAATTTTTGACAGATGTCATTTTACAGGTACAAAAACTGATTTTTTAAATACTCTGGTTATTCGTCTTCAAAAAAGGTACTCTTAATTTATTTCGATAAAACTGGCGGTTTTCGAAATAAATCGGTTATTATGCGAAAAACTTAAAAGTTACTAATGCTGAATACAAACAGGTCAAAATAAAATATGCGGGATATGCTGATGTGCTTTAAGTTATAGGGAAGCGCTGTCTTACTCTACGAAGGCAAGAAGATGTTTTGCTGAAAGATTTCCAGCCAAGTCCAGAAACCTTTCGAAGGGTTGATCAAAGCCTAAGGGAATCAGGCAAAAGATGATTAGAAAATACTTATTAGGGTTAACGAATTAATTTTTTACTTGTTTTATTCAGGGTAACGGGAGGAGAACACGAGACCCTCAAGTAGAGGAACAAATTTTGCAAGATATTACTAACAGTCCTTCAGACAGCATAAGACAGCTCGCGACACAAAACAATGTTACAAAATGGGTTGAAGATAAAATTCTAACAGAACAGTTACTTCACCAGTACCACGTTGAAATAGTACGCGCTATGTCTTTGGATGATTATCTCGCAAGATTTCAGTACTCCACTGGTTTATACAGCAACATAACCTAAATATAAATTTTCCTAACCTTCAACACAAACAACAACAAAGGTTTATTGTAAATGTGTGAGCTGGCATCATCGGAAATAACCTTATAGGTCTATTTGTTTTGGAAGGAAGACACAATGGTGAAATTTATTTATAATTCTTGCAGCAGAATTTAAGTAAATTATTGGGGGACGTACTTCTTAATATAAGAAGTCAAATGTGGTATATGTATGATGATACTTCCCCTCATTTTAACCGTATAGTACAATAACATTTAACTAACGTTTTTGGCCCTCGATGGATAGGTCGGAGTGTTTTATGATCACTAAGGTCCCCAGATCTAAATCCATTAGACATTTACTTCTGGAAACATCTAAAAGAACTAGTTTAGTCAACACCAGTAAATACTAGAGAAGAAATACTAGCGAGAATAGCACAGCATTCTAATGAAGTCCGTAATGATGCCGAAATATTATTTGCAGTACAGCAGGAAAATGATAGAATAGTAAGAAAATATATTGAAGTACGTCGAGCCCATATTGAATATTTGACAAAATAACATTAAATTGCATTTTAATAATATTGTAATCATGTATGTAATTAACCCGTTGAAAGGTATCTGGACTTGACAATGTCTGAGCTGGAAATCTTTCAGCATAACATCTTCTCGCATTCGAAGAGTAAGACAGTGCTTCCCCATAAGTTAAGGCATATTGTACCTATTGCTCAAAATTAAAGTTCAAGATCAAATCTGGATTAAATGGATACTTTTCGTTAGAGTGACTCAATGTGCACTGCTTGGAGATTGCTAGAGCGGACTTTATTATTTTATTAGCACATTATTTGGCCATGAAAAGAGCCGATTTTTACAGTTCATATTATGAGGAGCCATAAGGATTTTTTAAATTCTACAGTTGAACAGGAAGTCTTCTAGATACTTTATATGATGTTGATGACGCGCATAGCCTAAAAATCATAGAATACAGGTGACATTGCGCATGTGCACAAATTTCTGACTCCAGATTGACATGGGCATAATAACCGATAATTAATTCATAGTTATTAGCATTGAGTGGAAATTGTTCATCATTTTCTCTCACTAGTTTATCTTGAATATAAAATAGGGACAGATTATAATCTCATAAATTCCCACTGTTAAATCCCTTATATCTTTTAAGTAAAAAACAGGGAATTCCAGGATATCATTATGATGTAATCGGCTCCATTGACCATTTCTTCTCAAAAGATCAACTCTGATTTGGATAACATTTGGAGTCTGGTTGGACAACATTAATCGTTAATTAACAATTATCAACCCCCACAATTTGACTGCCAAGGACAAGATCATATCTAAAGTCAAAACTCTCTGATTTTCATATTTTCGGATTCAAGAATATAAATACTCATTTAAACAACACTTGACCTTTGTTCTTGAGCAAGAGATAATATCCGTCAGCGAAGACAAAGATCAAAATCTTTCGCCCGATCGAAAATTTTTCCAGACATCAATTTCTATATTCAATCTCAATTTAACCTTGAGCGAACCTTGACCTTTGACCATGAGGGCAAGGTTAAGTTTATCACCGAAGATAAAAATCTTATACTCGATCTTCTGTGCAACATCGGCAGAAGTCATTCTTAAGTATATAAAGAAAGGTTGTAGTCACATACATGCAGGCTTTCGAACAAAAAATAGTGCAACTTTAGTAAGCTATGTCTTTGAACCATGAGTTTTTTAAAGCGAAAATGACACTTTTGATTTACTAATCAAGAACTGCCAAAACCAGGTAGTTTTGATGGTTCTTGATCGAATTTCACCGAAAACCATTTCCCATAAAATTTCTGCAGGTTCGCCTAATTGCTTTCTTTAAGTAAATATATATTTCTGCAGTCTTGTATTTAGATAATGTAACAGGCCATTGACTGACTTACTCTCATTAGTCCTAAATTTCCACTTATTCAATCATTTCAGCATCCTGTTTAAGCCGCTTAGTAGAATTTGATGTTGGAGGGATAATTCCGTATCGTCCGCAAATGTAGCATTTTCGATTTTATTTTTTGTTAGTATATCTGTCGTGTATGAAAGATATAGAATGAGTCCCAATCCATTCCCTTGGTGTATTGCGAACTTGGTTAGATGTAAATAAGTATATTTTTCTGATATTGATTGATATTGTGCCAGGAAAAGTCGATCAGTCAAGTAAGACTTATCAATATTCTAGTGTATTGAAAAAATACCTACTTACACATGGTCGTTGGACATAGTGTTTCTTTTAACATGGTTAAAATTATTCAGTCTGGAGATATGTCCCTAGACCAATAACTAACTTTATAATCAAGCTCAATAAGCATTAAAGAATTTTCTAGAACACATTATGAAGATAATATCTTTATTTCTTAAAATATAGGCATTTTTGGAAAATATATCTTTTTTTAAGTTTCGTTGACCATTGCCAACTTATGATGAACATAAACAGTCAATTATAGCCAATTAGCCAACCATATTATCTAGTAAGTACTAGGCATTAGCTATGTAGTGACAATGTGCGAAAAAAAATTTACCTAGTGTAATTAGGCGAAACCATAATAAATGTGTAAACGGTGTACAGTTGCGATTAAGTCAGTCCATAAACAAACACCCTCTCCCATAAACTATACCCTCCTTAATCTAACCTGTTTGATTTTGCCAAGCAAAGGCAAGACCCGTACTTACACTTGAGGGTAAATAAATTTACATAAGTTTCTCCAAAGTAAATGGACTATTTATTTAGAAAAGGGGCCAAATATACTAAATTTTAATTAAAATTATAATTATGATATGTGTTTAGAAGATAACAACGTATGTTAGGAATAAGCAGTGGCGTCTTGCAGCTCAGCTTCCGGGGAGTTAGCAGTCAGTTTATGTTAACCCTGTGGTGCTCAATTTAAAACTTTTTTTGGAACTCTAGTATCGTCCATTCGTTGAACATGTCCGTAACTTCTCAGTTGGTTGATTTTAATATCTTCTGTTATCCTATGCTTAACGCCCATAATTTCTTGGATTCTTTCATTTCTGACTCTGTCCATTCTGGATTTTCCAACCGCTCTTCTCCAATAATCCATTTCTGTAGCTTCCAGTGTTCTTAGAGCTCTTTCTTTCAATGGCTATACTTCACTTCCATAGGTGACAATGCTTTTAATAATACTATTAAAGATTTTGTGTTTGTTTCTTTGGATATTGTTTTATCCCACAATATGCTGTTCAACTGTCTAATAGCTTGTCGTCCCTGGTTGTTTCTTCGTCAAGTTTGCCATCGTTGGTTATATGCATTCCGAGATACTTGCACTTCTCACAGTGATTTATTTTCTGATGCTGTTGTTCCAGAATCAAGTTTTGTTGCTATCCTCCAATACACATGTATTCCTTTTTTTTTGATGTTAACTTCTAGCCCCCACTTTTGATATTCTTCTATTAGCTTACGAGCCATGTATTCTAGATCTTCGTAGTCTTGTGCCAGCACTATTTGGTCGTCTGCGAACATAATGTGTATAGTATGGGATCGTTTAGTGGAATGCCCATATTTTCACACTTTCCTTTCCATGTTTTTAATGCTTGTTCCAAGTAGATTTTAAACAAAGTTGGAGACAAACAACATCCCTGCTTGAGCCCTTTGCTAACCGTGAATCCTTTTGAAATATTATGCCCTTTCTTTTCTTTTTTCTAGGGCTTCCCAGAGTTTTTGTTGTGGTACGATGTCATAGGCTTTTTTGAGATCCATGTAGAGCAGGTGTATTTCTTGATTCCGTGCTGATTTTTTCTCAATGAGCTGGGTTATTATAAAGAGATGGTCAACAGTAGATCTACCTGCTCTAAATCCAGCCTGTTCTTCGGCCTCCATATCTGAGTTAGGAAATCACCAAAGGAATTATACAAATTTCTTGTTATCTACCAAGGGTATAATTATTCACTTAATTTATTTCTTTAGTTTATCAAGATTTCGGTTATATACATATAGTTTTAATTTTATCTAATGACCTGCAATTTGTAATTCTGTAATTTGTTTTGTGGGGTTTAAGCTAATTATCGATGGGTTTAAGTTAAATTTCAAAAATTAGAAAACCTTGGTTATTTTTCCGTCGCCATCATGGATACATCGTACAAGTACTAATTTTCGATGTAAAATATAATACCCATATATAAAAATGGTTCATTTCGGTCAGAAGGATATTTTATAGATTTATTGGAAAATTTTAGGGTAAAAATATCATTTATTAAAAGCAAATAAGTTTGTAAAAGCACGAGCTCTAGAATAAAAATTTTGGAAAAACAATGATTTAAATATTTTAGTGCTTGCAGCCTATGTATTTATTTTCAAATAGTTACCATTCTTCAGTGGCGGCTTTTCCTTACGTTTGCAGGTTTGCGCAATCCCCAAAAAGATTGTAAATTAAAATAAAACATATTAACAAATATAAGTATAAATATTTTTTTTAATTTGTAGTGATAATTTAATGATTAAACTTAAATATATTTTTTACCTAGATTGAACGCGAACGGAGCAGTCAATTATTGAAATAATTTAACATATTTCACCTAAATATCATTAATAATTTGTCTGTATTACAGTATTATGCCTGGAAACATTACCGCTTTTATCGTGTGCAATTTTAATGCAATCTAAGCTAATCCATTGGCTATCTAAGACGTGGAGATTATTTTCGTATCGTAAGCTTATTCTAGTTTGCAAGTCGACTTGCAAACCTGTGTTTAGTTTACCCTACAAAATATCCCCCTAGTAGAAACATTTCTGTTATGCAACCCACTGGACGAGTATTTGAACTTTTGCTTCCAGTCGCTCGTGGCGCTGCCATTATCAAGTAAAGGTTTCTTCTTTAAAAACCATCCAAAATTAGGTGTCCTGTCCCAATTTGTTCAAACAAATACAGTGGTCGATTCAATTTCCAAATTCAAAGGATTCCAAGTTACGAAGGAATTTATAAAACCATAATGTATGTGTAAGTAAAACCAAGTAAGCGCTTTTTTATTTTTTAGAAAACATGAGCAGCTCGTTTAATGGGGTGCAAGATGTCATAAAAAAACCTAGAACATGCTGCTTACATGCATTGTTATGCACATCAAATAAATTTGGTAATGTTAAACGCTGCATCTGCCAATAAAAATGTCTGCATATTTTTTTCCCATTTCCAAAGCATTTGTTCTTTTTTTTTTCCAAACAGTCCTTAAAGAACTGCAATACTAGGTCAAATTATTAACCAACTCTTACCTTGTTCGACCCCAACAAGATGCAATTTTAGTTCTAAAATTCGAATAGAGAGACAGCATTCTAAAAAGAATAGAAACCATTTTTGGTGGCAGTAGAAACGTTAGTACCACGAACCAATCATCAAAGTATGTCAAAATTCTCTAAAGCAAGAGTTTCCTTTCATAGTTAAACTTGTTTAACAAAATAATGCCTCAAGTTGATTTGTTATTAAATAAGTTTGAAACAAGACAAATTGACGCTGTTTTCGCAAATAAAAATATATTTTAACCAAATTAATAAAAATTAGAAATAATATTACCTTTAATGACTTTGAGGTATCTTCATCTACTTCAAAACGACATAAGCTCGATGATTCTGCGGAGTTTTCTTGGGAAGCAAAAGAAGTTTGTGATATAATTATTTGTCAAGCAAAGGAACAACTTAGCTTTACAGGTCACTTGGTAATAGCTAGTCTTTTCTTTTCGGAACAATATGTCGATGTAATACATGTTTTCCCGAACAAAAATTTACGATACGATACGATACGATACGATTAAAATTTACCCTTTTTTTATGGAACAGAAACTCTGTACAGAACTTACCGACATATATGAAACTGAAGAATTTAGATCAATTTCGGAACTTCTTCTACTTTATGACTATCTTTCGCAAAATATCGAGCTAAGTAAAATATTAAGTGAAGGTCTAAAACTTTTAAAGATTTTAATTACTATTCCGATGGCATCGGCTGGAGCAGAACTGTGTTTTTCTACCCTTAAATGAATAAAAATGTTTTTACGAAATACTATGAGCCAAAAAAGACTTCTTAACTTTGGTTTGGTGCTCTTTAAAGAAAGGAATCTTATCGAAAGCATACATGATTTCACTCAGTGGGATATTAATAAGTTTGCTAATGGTGTAGTGACTCTGCAGTCCTATAATTGGTTCCATTATGTTAAATCGGTACAGATATTCCATTTACAATCTTCGTATTTTAGGCTTGGAGGTAATATACGCATATTCTCGTATGTTTATTTCATATTTACAGTATGACTTAGAGGAACAGATGGTCGTTCATTTCCATTGAACAATAAAACTGCCTTTAGACTTTTTTTCGAAGAGTCAATAAACAGTTGCCACCCGTTAAGTTGATAGGAAAGTCCCAAATACATTGATTAAACCTGAAATATCATGACAGTATAGCAGACTGCTTTTTCCGAAACGTGGACATTTTCACTCCATTTTGTAAGAGTTTCCACTGCTATAAACGAGATCCAAGTAGCTGTGATTTTGTTTTGGGAAGATCCAAATCAGGAATAAGACCGAGGAGCTCTTCCTGAGATATAAACTCGGGCTGTTTACTGCTACTACATTCGTAATCGTCTTTTTCTCGAAAACTTGGATCGATTTTTAGTTCAAAATCCATATTTAATTTTATGTTTGCTTTTATTAGAAAACCTCAGCATTTTTGTTAAGCAAAAATAGTAAGAGAAAGAGAGAGAATTTTGTTTTGAGCGCGTCGGTATCTATGACCATTTGGCGCCTTCAGTGTATTTTACCAATTATTTCGTTTTATAATTATAAATTATTTACTTTTGTGTACGTAAGTAAGATGTTTAATTGTGTTATTTGTCAAATAATATTTAAATGTCCTTGTATAAGTTAAATTCTTTTAGAAATGCTGTTAATTTATTAATATTTGCTGGATTTAAGGAAAGTGAACCTAGACGTTCCAAGTTGTGCTGAGTTTGAATCGGATAGCGGTAAGTTCTCTGCATTCCATTAGCAAAAATAGCAATCACAAATATGAATCTGAGGCTTACACCAAATCATTGACACTCCAAACTGTATAGACTTGTGAGTACCAAGTAGACATTTTGTAAGGTTCTTGAGCAAGTGTGGAAGTCCAAGTTTTGTCTAGATCGCCAATTTTACACCCAAAATATAGCTCCTAGATTTTTATTACAAGTGGACTCCAAGTCTTTCGTTGAACTTTCAGTGTCACTTCACCACGTATACAACCGTAACTGTTCGGTTTGCTCATACAGGATGGCGACGATATCGTTTATAAAGGGCGAAAATAATAGCGCTACTACAACGCTATCACTGTTCGCTAATTCACTGCATTTCGCTCCTATATCCAATGCTAATCCTCCGACAACCGGCTGACTGCTCATATACCCATTTCGTACATCTGATGTTTTTTACAGGGGCCTTTCGACGAGTAGCTGACCCTGCAACGACTACGCGGTATGGTGAAATTTGAAATTACATGGGGTTTAATAGATACCTCCGTTATTTTAAGCCCTAGGCGGTTGATATTTTGTAGATGGGGGTCATCCCCAGACGTCCCCCACGGTAATGCTAGATTGTGCACAATTTCTGTAATCTTAAAAAACACAAATTTGGCAACGTCGCACCCCGGAATGCTATAATAATTTATATATCGCATAGGTACATTCTTAAAACTGCTTTGCAATCAATCAAAACATGTTGATGTTCTCTGGATGTAAGAAGAAGAGGTAGATATCGAAATACCATATTAGTGTGGCGGGGAGGATTTTCATAGAGAACAGTGTAATTTAATGAGTCTCTGTTGCTAACAGCTCTTGAAAATTTTATTAATATTTTCTAAAACGTTTATTAGATTTAATCGTGGACTTTTGAGTAGATTTTGATAATTGATGAGGAAATTATTTTGTGTTCATGTGTTAAAATTTTATGAACTATATATAATACCATGAATATAAATGTTTAAAAAGTTTTGCACAGTCGGTGACAAATTTATCTAATATTTTCGAATTTAAATAACAATTGCTTGAAATAGTAATAAAAATAATGAAATATTTTTCTATTTTTTATGGTTAATTGCGAGTTATTTATGCAGGAAGAATAGAACTGGAAAAAAATCGTCTTGAGGTATTGCCGTTATTTGTTGTACCACCTCCCTCTGTTTTAGAAACATTCACAACTATAGTGACATTCCTTTAAAATCATTTCGAGTTTGCAGTTTCCAATTATTATAATATAATGTTCTTGTCTTTCCTTCTCATTTGCCATGTCTTTATATCCAACTTCTAATTTATAAATAAAAGATATTAAAAAAAATCATATTTACGGATATAGTGGAGAAAAGCCATACTCAAAAGTTTTCGAATTTATTTTCTTAGATTTTTGCGACTATTAGAGTGAGATTAGGTACATGAAAAATTTCTAAGCTTTTAATATTCATAGTAATATTTAGTGGCTGCAGAGGTCCTCTTGCTTTTTTCTTTGCCCAATGTTTAAGTATGCACTTGAACGAAATTCGAATATAAAGTGTTTTTTCTTATTCTCGAATATCTTTTACCTTACTTTGAAAAAAGTATATAAATCAATCCCCTTTATTTAAACATATTTCGAACATAAAACTACGCTACTGCTTATCCTTCTAAACTTTCCCGGCACTAAAGGCGAGAGTAATACAGCCTTTCTGTAAAGAATTTGTATGTCACCGAGTCCCTTTTTATTATTATTTCGACGGCCTTTGGGAAAACTTTCGGATACTTTCAAAGGAAAGAAGTTAAGAGGCAATTGATAGGAGAATTGAAAGGCTATTTAGTCAGAAAATAGAACGTTCTTCTTAAAACGACGTCTCTTAATTGGTTCTTTCGTATTTATGACAGTATTATCTCTATTTTAGGCCGACAAACCTCCAAAAGGGCCTAGAAAAAGTGTTGTAAAACCTTTTTGGTTATCCTGTTAAAGGTACGATTGTGTCGAAGAACATATATTTTATAGAATATTTTTCTTGCTTTATGTTTTACAAGATACCCTTATATTTTTTTCTGAAACTCTTAAAATAATAAAAAAGGGTAAAATATTTCCATTGACTGTTCGCACTGGGATTTTTTCTTTATCAAACCAAAACAAATTTTCGCATATTTTAAGTCAGAACAGTAATATATTTTACATTGTTGCAAATTCGCTCTATACAGGGCATTCCGTTCGTATACCTTCAGGGAGGATTCTATGTTTGTACCTGTGAACAAAATTTCATATAAACATAGATTCGCCAGGGAGCTATGGTCCTCGAACATCTTGTGATTCGCTATTATTTTGACATTAACCACAAGCTACTTGATGTTTTTTCGCTTGAAACTCATAGCCTTCATAAGGCTACTCTGATGTTTAAACACAAAAAAATCAGAGTTTATGCATGGATTTAATTAAAGGTTTTTTTTTTCTCCTACACTATTAGTGTAGTGATTTTTTACAAGAATATATATTTTGTATGTAAATAGTTTGTGGAATCATAAGGTAGAATTCTAAAACAGGGTAATGACGAAAGTAGTATAGAGGGCGGGGTTCTGTGACACCCGGATGGCATCTGTCCCTTTTCAGCCCTTTACCATCCGAAGAAGTGCTGAAACCCTCCTGAAACCCAAGCCAAAAAGGCCTTATTGCCAAAGAACATGACGTAATAGCCTAAGAAGTGCCTGAAATCCTTCTGAAACCCTTGCCAAAAAGGCCTTATTGCCGAAGAAGTCCTGAAAAATCCCTATCCAAAAAGGCCTTCCTTATTGCCGAAGAAGTCCCGAAAAATCCCTATCCAAAAAGGCCTTATTGGCAAAGAAGGGTTGTCCTAGTAGCTTAAGAAGGACCAAAAGAGTCCTTAGCCAAAAAGGCCTTATTGCCGAAGAAGTATCGACAATGACGTCATTTACCAGAGGCTGTTGTTTTGTAAAGTAGTTGGTAGAAAAAATAAATTGGAGTGGAATATCGGGTAAAATAAAACAAAATTTTATATATCAGAGTGGTATATTGGGTAAATAAAATTACAAAAATAATTAAATATGTTATGCTACAATACTTTTTTGCCTGTTTTATTTTTACGTTTTCTGCAGGAGGTTAGCTTGACAACATATCGATTCTTCTGGTCTAGAAGTAATTCTTCTCTTTCCAAGCAGGCATTGAGATTATCAAAGAGTTTATTTTGATGCCTTAAGCTTTGTATAAAATTGTTATTACATTGATCCAACGATAGATTTAATTTATTAATGTCCAGTAGAAAATAACTGATATTATTTTTTGCATTTGCCAATTCATGTTTGGTTTCTCCAAGTAGTGTGTAGGCTGTACTTTTTTTGGTTTCACATACATCGGTTTTTTTCATTTCAAGAAGTAAATTTGCTTCCAATTCAACGTTTTTTCTTGAAAGGTTGAGAATATTGGTGTAATTAATGGAAGATGATAGATTAGCTGCTTTGTTTTCACATTCTTTAATATTTTTTGTATATAATTCGTTGAGATTTGATTCAGTTTCATATAAATTCATATAGTTATCAAGTTCTTTTGAACATAGTAGGTATAGACTTAAACTTGTATTATACAGAACATCATAGTCATCTTGTAGGTATTCACAATACTCAGTTTTATTGTTTTTGTTTAAGGTGTTATTTTCAATCGCAATAACACTACAAAATGGTAAAATTATGAGCAAAAAATATGCTAAAGACATGTTTCCCGTTCAGAGGTTTCAAACGTACTAAATATGTACTATGGATAAAGTGGGTTTTTATATAATGTTTGTTCTATTAATCCAACTATTGTGCTTATCAGTGAACCCAAACCATTTAACGAATACTTGGTCTTTATGTCTTTTTAGAATTTTTTCAACTAAATATACATTATGATTGAGAGTTTTTTGTAATTGTTCTTTGTAGAACGCCCCAAGTACGTTTTCATTTTGCATATCCTTCAAGAGATAAGTGGTTGGGTTTGTTAACTGAACTTTGCGTATAATAAATACCTCAGGAGACCAATTTGGATTGTATTTTTTATCGAAAACACCTCTTACTTTAGAAATGCGTACATAGTCACCAACTTTAAGTTTAACGTTTAAATCACTCATTTTTATTTTGTTGTAAACAGTTTGAAGTAAAAATTTTTCATTTTTGGTAGTAACATCTGCTGGTTTCATTTTAATGGTTCTGTGTTTTGTGTGATTATATTTATAAACAATTTTACCAAGTAAATTAACCCATTTGTAATTTCCTTGTATATTAAATTCCTTCCACATCCAGTTTTTTAAAGTCCTATTAACTCTTTCGACTATGGATGCCTTTTTTTCACTGAATACACTATAGTGGTTAATATTGTATTTCTTTGTGAGTTTCTCAAATTCTTTATTGTAAAATTCTTTACCCATGTCTGTTTGAATGTTTTGTGGAGTTTGTATTTTAAAAACTTTTTCCATATTTTTGCTTACTTCTATAGCTGATTTGTTTTTTAACGGAAAAGCCCATACAAACTTTGAAAAGCAATTAATAACAATAAGTATATATTTGTAACCATTGTTTATTTTAGCATAAGGAATCATTTCTACTAAATCTGCTTGAAATAGGTCATCTAGAGATTTAATAATTATTTTTCGCCTTTTAAAATTGATTCTTGCTGGCTTGTGAATTTCTTCAACAAGTTGTCGTTTTGTATCTGTAACAAATTTATTCATTTTTTTTTTTTTGTTTAGTTTTTTCATTCAATAATTTGAGCTTCTCTTAGTTCCTCTACTATGGAATTAATTTCGTTATGATGTCCTGTGTGTCCAGCTTGTTGAGAGGCTAGCAGTAAACGTAATCTATCAACTAGTTCATTAGGATTATCCCAATGTACATAATCTATGGGATGATCAGTAACATTCATGTATAAACCGTCTCCCGTTATGTAAGGTGCTATAATCTTTTTATATTTTATTGATCTACTACCATCAACTTGTTGATTGGACTGATAGTAGCGACGATGTGCATTTGTTTTAAATATAATTTGTCTATAGTTTGTTTCATCCTCTTTGGAGAAATTTGTAGGGTGTTTCTTAAATAGTAGTTCGTAGAGACCATGTGTCCCTTTGTAGCGTTTGTTTTTCACTATAATATCTTTACCATCGATATTCAGATTAGAATCACCAATGTGAAATTTCTCAGTATCAACGTTAAATCGAACACCATATTTGTGATCAAACTTGTTTTGAGAATCATGATGCAAATCACTGATATATTTTCTAGGTAATGGATCATATTGTTTTAAAAGATTTGTTAAGGATTTGTCTTCCAATTGTTGTTGTTTTTGTTGTCGGAAAACAGATGAATTACTTTCATTCTCGTTTTCATCATCATCATCATCATCATCATCATCATTATCAGTTTCATTTATTGTATCTAGTGTCTTATTTGCATCATCATCATCATCATCATTTTCATTTTCAACTAGAAAAGGATATTCTAAAGATGTATCGTCAGTTTTTATTTCAGATGGTTCTTTAGTTTTTGGTGGTGGTGGTGATGCTGCTGCTGCAACTGTAGCTTTTGTGCTTAATTCACTTTGAATATTTTGTAAACGTTTGGTTATGGGCAAAAATACTTGTTCCTGTACAATTTCACTATGTTTTAATAGGTTTAGTTTATTTTTAACGTTTTTTCGTTTACGAATTAAATTTTTTTTAAGTTCTTTTTCACTAGATTTCATTTTTTTTTTTTAATCTGCTTAGTCAACAGGTTTTGATCAGCTTTTAATCAGCTTTGAAACAGCTTATAAACAGCTTATAAACAGCTTATAAACAGCTTATAAACAGCTTATAAACAGCTTCTAAACAGCTTCTAAACAGCTTTTAATCAGCTTTAAACAGCTTCTGATCCGTTTGGAACAGGTCTGATCTGGTTGAAAACAGGTTTAAGCAGGTTGTAAACAGGTTTAATCAGGTTGAAAATACAACAATCCGCTTATAATGAAGTATGGATCTTGACTAAGCTATTTTGGGAGATATCATGCTATTATAAAATGATCAAATCCCAGTCGATAACGTCCGTTGTTGAGATTGTAATCTTTAAAAATAGTTAAAAATCCATATGGTTTCTTCCAACAATACGAACACATATTTTTAAACTTGTCAAATGACATATCAGAACCAACATGATCATTATAAACATGTTTTAAATTTAAATCGTCTTGTTTGAAGAGAATAAGTACATTGGCATTATCTCGTATTAGATGTTTGGGAATTTTTGCGTACGTTTGACACAAATAAAACGAGTCAATATTATTGTGTCTACCCATACTAAAATACTCTCGAATAATATCTTGATTGTCACATGCTACATCATCAAAAATAAATATGGAATTGGATTTTGCTTCAGATGGATGCACAATATTCTCACTAGCACTAAATGCATAATAATTTATTCCTTTTATAGGAGTCAGTAATTCATTTAAATATAAATATTTTGGTTGGTATAGCGAACGTGAATACACATAAACATTTTCAAATTTCAATCCGTTTTCATGTTCTATCAGCGAGATCATAACATTCGTTTTTCCACAGTTTGATGGACCAACAATGATACATCGTATTGTAAAAGGAAATAAAATTCCATGTTTTCTGTACGAATTTTGTGGTTTGAACTCATCAGCGTTCTCAATAGGTAAACTGGTTTTTTGTTTTAGAATTTTCATAATTTCAATAGATCTGTATATATAGATAACTTAGAACAGAGAACTCAAACAGAAATGACTTATATTAACATGTTACATATCATTTATAGTCAGTTGTTGATTAATTGTCAACATGAAATTTTATACAGGTTCAGGATTTGTAAACAATATGATAAATAAATTACCGTTTGAATTGCATTTGCCTGGTTACAATTTTTGTGGACCGGGTACAAAACTTCAGACTCGTTTATCACGTGGTGATCATGGAGTGAATCAGTTGGATGAAAGTTGTCGTGCTCATGACATTGCATATTCTCAAAATAAAGATTTAACATCTCGCCATCAAGCTGACAATATATTAGCAAAGAATGCAATGAAACGATTCAGATCGAGAGACGCGTCCACAGGAGAAAGACTAAGTGCATTGGGAGTAGCTGGTATAATGAAGGCAAAAGTAAAACTTGGAATGGGTATACAACAACAACAACAACAAAGTATTAAAAAGTGTCTTACAACATTGGAAAAAGTAAAACGTACTTCACAGAACTTATTAAATGATATTCGAAAAAGTATAGAAGAATTGAAAAGAAATCAATCATCATCGTCATCATCATCATCATTGGTAAAAACTAAAAACAATACTAAAAACAATACCAAAAATACTAAGAAAAAAACCCCTAAAGTTCGTAATTATTCCACAAAAAAGAGAAAAAGTGTGAAAAAACAAAAAGAAGAAGAAGCAGAACCAATGGATATTGATATTGAAAATATTAATTTACCATTATCAAAACCAATTAGACTTAAAGCAAAAAGAAAACTTGATACTAGAAATGTTGATAATGATAGAAATGGTCAAAATAAAATGTTAAAATTGGATTTAAATGAACCATTACATTATCCACCGTCATCATTGTCATCATCATCATTAAAGAATGGGAACAATAAGAAACGTAAGATGGATGATGATGATGATGATAATGATGCTGATATTGATACTATAAGTATAGAAAAAAGACAACGATTGATTTAGTAGCTTGTAAATTGTCAAAATGGTTAGAACTAAACGTAAGCAAAAACCAAAGCAACGAAAATTGAAAAAAAATAAACAACGAAAATTGAGAAAAAATTAACAACAACGACAAAAAGGACAACGAAAAAGTGCTGGTATAAAAAAAGTTAAATTTGAAAAAGTGTTAAAACAAATTAAACAACATATATTAAAAACTAAACCCAATAATTTGGGAAATGCTATTTTAGTAGCTTTGAATGCAGCAAAACAAATTAAAAAAAATTTCAAACAACAACCAAGTTTCAATCGTGTTCGCGTCATTAAAATTCCCAAAGTTGGTGGTGTTTTACCTCTTATACCAATATTTGCTGCCCTGTCTGCATTAGGCTCTTTGGGTGGAGCAGCTGCCGGTGTAGCAAAAGCCATCAATGATGCACGAGCTGCTCGAAAACAATTGGAGGAATCACAACGTCATAACCGTTCTATGGAAAGTATAGCCTTAGGTAAAGGTCTATTTTTAAAACCATATAAAAAGGGGTTGGGTGTTTTTTTATACCCACCACCACTACAACCACGAAGCAGTTAATAAATTTACCAAATAGACCATTAACCAATATTGATTTAGTTATGTATGCCAAACAATTTTGTATTCCTCATTTTCGTGGTGTATTTATGCGTGATGCCTTACCAAAGAAAATTAAATCCAACAATGAAAGAGGTATAATAAATTTGGATAATCTGAATGGACATGGGACACATTGGACAGCCTATAAGAAATTCGGAAATAAAGTTGTATATTTTGACAGTTTTGGCAATCTTCGACCACCCTTGGAAGTTATCGACTATTTTCGTTCAAATGGACCGGTAGACATTATTTATAATTATGATATTTATCAGAAATTTAATACATTTAATTGTGGACATTTATGTTTAGAATTTTTAAATAAATAGATATTGTACAATAAATAGATTTTAGTTTTATTTCAACCTTAAAATAGAGAACATGAGTTATATATTTACCTTATCAGGTAGAAAGTCTTTGTTATCTCTAAAATTGCATCCACCAATAATATTACAAGAATCCAAGAATTATGAATTGGGTTTAATTAATTTTGTTACCTACAACTCAATTCCAAATGTTGACAAAACAAACAATAAGTTCTATTTTGGTGAATCTGTAATTGAAATACCCGAAGGGACATACGAGATCAATGATATTTCTCGTACAATAAATGATTCTCTTAGAGGTGTTAAAAAATTACTACAACAACAACAACAAAAGGAGCCAATACCACAACAACAACAACAACAACAACAACAACAAAGATTAGTAGAAAATGAGAGCAGTGATGATGATGATGATAATAATAATAATGATAATCAGAATGATGCTAGAAATCAAATTGTAAAATTAAACGATCCTCCTATTCCATCGAAGAAGAAAAAGAAAAGAGATAGTCCTACTAATTTAAAAGAAGCCAGTGATTTAGTTAAAATTCGCGTAAATTATAATACTTTAAGGTGTGAGATAAAATCAACAAAGGATATTCATTTTGAAAAACCTTACTCTATCAATACTATTCTAGGTTTTAAAAACCGAACATTGACAGCACAAAAACTTCATGTATCTGATTACCTCATTAATATAACCAAAGTTAATGCTATATGTTGTGAATGTAATTTAGTGACCAATTCCTTCAATAATGATAAACCGTCTCATATTTTACACATGTTTTATCCAACTGTACCGCCAGGTTATAAAATTGTGGAAACCCCCACCAATGTAATTTATTTACCTATAAATACTCACTATTTGGATGAAATCATTATAAAAATAACCGATCAAGAGGGTGATTTAGTTAATTTCAATCGGGAATTGATAACAGTCAGAGTTCATCTGAAAGAAGTACCAACATAGAAAAAAAAATGGTATTTAGATACAATTACCATCTTTATTACTCTGAACCTCTAAACGACAACAACAACAACAACAATAGTAGTAGTAGTAGCAGTATAAATAAAACCACAATGCATGATAAAACTAGTGTACAAAAGAACTTGAAACGGTTAACATCACAAAATCGCAAATTTTTACAGTCTTTGGGATTTAGATTGTTACATTAAAAAAGAAAAATTGCTCCAAGAAAGAAAATTAAAAAGGCAAACTTTTGGTACAGATTTAAATTGAATTTTAGATCTGGTGTACGAAGACTCCTTATAGTTTGTTTTTGTAAAAAGGAAATTGTTAGTAGTAGTAGTAGTAGTAGTAGTAGTAGTAGTAGTAGTAATAGTAGCAATAATGAATATTTTGAACGTGAGTGAAAGAATCATCAGTGATAATTCAATTACCAGTAAAGAATACCACAGTTATTTACCCTATGCCAATACAAGTTTAAATAAATCCGATGAAATTCGCATTCCTATTCAGACTCAAGATATTTATACATATCCAGCTGAAAGTTTTCTCGAACTTGAAGGTGTCGTTGTAGATGAACATGGGAAAGCAAGTGATACCATTGAATTGACAAATAATGCTTTTGCATTTTTATTTGATGAAATTCGCTATGAATTGGGTGGAACTGTTGTGGATCGTGTAAGAAATCCAGGTATTACATCTCTCCTAAAAGGTTATGTCAGTTTTACAGAACAAGACTGTTTACGTTATCACAATGCCGGTTGGAATCATCTTGAAAAGCCGAAAATGTTGTCAAAAGGACATTTTAATGTTTGTATTCCTCTAAAAATTCTTATGGGTGTTTTTGAAGATTTTCGAAAAATCATCATAAATATTAAACAAGAATTAACGCTTATACGAAGTTTTTCCGATAGCAATTCAGTCACTACAAATAAGGCAGGTGAAAAACCAAACATTCGTCTCGATAAAATCACATGGAAAATTGAACATATTAGAGTGGATGATGAGGCAAAATTGAAACTTCTAAGTTACATTGAAAAAGGAAGAGATTTAACCGTGGCATTTCGAGGATGGGAATTGCATGAGTATCCGCTTTTGCAACAATCCACGCAACATACTTGGAATGTAAAATCGATTAATCAGTTAGAAAAGCCGCGTTATCTCATTTTTGGTTTTCAAACGAAACGACGAAATCAATTATCAAAGGATATTAGTCACTTTGATCATTGTAACTTAACCAATTTCAAAGCCTATCTCAATTCGGAAATTTATCCATACGATAATTTAAATGTTCATTTTGATAGACAACAAGTGAGCATTTTGTATGAAATGTATGCCAGATTTCAACAGTCCTATTACTATAGAAGTGTTGGACAACCTTGTTTAACATTTAAAAAATTTATCGAACTTGCACCTTTAGTAGTGATAGATTGCTGTTATCAAGTGGACACATTGAAAAATGGCACTGTTGACATCAGATTGGAATTTGAAACCAGTGAAAATATTCCAGCAGACACATGTGCCTATGTATTGATTTTACACGATAAAAAACTTAAATATAATCCTCTAACAAGTATTGTCAAAATACAAACTGATTAAAGATATCCCCACTCCAAACAACGTATATAAATTGGTCTGAAACTGTATCCTGCCATTATTTCAGCATTTTGTTTAAAGTGAACAAAAACAATACTAGTAGCAGCAGCAGCAACAGCAAACAAAAAAAAAAATGTCATTTGAAAACAAAACAAAAGTGTCATGTGAAAACAAAACAAATATTCTCTTTGTGGATGTTCAAGGGTTCCAGTATGATGTTTTACCGTTTATGTGTCAGGAAATAGCTATTTACAATTCATTAACCAAGGAACATGTACACAGATTAGTGAAATTACCAATAAATGTGGGAGAATTTAGTGACAAGGTACAAAGTTTTATCAATTATACCACTAATAATATACATGGAATAGAAAATAATTTTTGGGATGATATTGATGATGCTACTGACGCCTATCACGCTAAACTTAAACCAGAAGAAATGTCTGCGTTTTTAAATGCTTATATTGGGTCCACAAATATGACAGTTATAGTGAATGGCAAAGAAAAGATGGACTGGTTGCAGAAATACCTAAATGGTTCCAATCTCATTATTAATGTTGCAGATGATCCAAAATATATAACAGTTGATAAAATGAAAGAATTATTTAAATCATACCACTGTCATATGCATGATTATAATAATAATGTATATTGTGCTTTAGAAAATGTATATAATTTGTATCACTGGTTTATGGTGTATTGTTTTTAAATAAATAAAAAAAACTAAAGAAATATATGTATGTTTTATTTATTCAATTAATGTATAAATTTAGAAAAATTATTTTTTATATATTGCTCCTTAACTTCGTTTTCACACACTTTTGGTAACTGCAAACGAGATACGTCTTCGATTTTTTTTAATTGGAGACTTACCCTATTTGCAGCTACCTCATAAAGTTTCGGTGGAGTCAAACAACCATTCCGATACTCCGGTGTCACACAACAGGGATAATCTTGCTCTGGCATTTGTGCTCCTCTCGCTAGGGCCATTTGTCCTTGTTCTTGGTTTAATTCTACTAAACGAACCTACAGGGTTTCAAACAAAAAAAAAATCAAACAAAAAAAGAATTAAAAAAATATTATTTATTAAAAAAAAAAATTACATTATCTACCACTTTTGGGAGAAAATGTCATCATCCTCTTCACCACCACTTATAATACTACCTACCCCAGCTACTGCCGCAGCCTCTTGTAATTGTTGTGATGGTGGTGGTGGTGGTAGTATTGCTGGTGGTGGAGATAGTGGTAGTGGAGGCTGTTCGAAACGTTGACTATGACGATGATGCTGACTGTAACTTGTTGATGGTTTTGGCTCTGGATTTTTCCTTTGCTTTTTTCTCGGAGGTTCTTGGATATTTTTGGTGGTTGTGGTGGTGGTTGCGGTGGTGGTGCTGGTGGTGTTCGTATGGTTGTCCTCCTCCTCATCGTCATCATCATCATCATCTTCTACCCCAACAGTTACAGCTGCCGGTAAATATTGCGGGTAGTAGGGAGATGGCAAAATTTTTTTAATCGGACCCGCCTCCATGGGCGAATCCTCTGAAATTAAATTAAATTTGTACCGCCTTACTACTTGTTCCAATATATGGAACTCTTCATCGTTGTCCAATTGGACCCGCATGTATCGTACCGGTAACTGCCCAAATTTCTGTTTAAGAGATTTGGCTGCTGGTATGTAGTTTAAATGAATAAACACTTTATCCCTTTTAGTTTTAATTTCCTTGAGACCCCATCTGAAAACCAAAAAATAAAAAAATAAATAAATATTTTATCGTAAATTTTGTTTGTTAAAGTTAAAAGACCATGTTTTCTTCATAACTGTTAAAAAAATTACATTTAAAACAATAGTGCCCTTTTTACGCTATATACATAGGTAAAATAAGGCTCAAAATCACTTAAAAATACTCTATTTCGAATTCTCCAGACCTAAATTTTACGAAAACAGCAAAAAAAAATTTTTTCCAAAGTGCGCAGTTGACCAAAAGGCGTTTTCTGACGAAACCAAAAGAGTGAGACGTGCGCAAATAGCAAAAAAAGTGACTACGTCATCCCGGCTGATAACGATCTTTCAAGAAAATCGAACTTATGGTCATTATTATTATTATTGGTTAGATCGAAAAATTTAATATTTTTGACATTTGTTCAAAGTTGATTGGAAAATTTGGAAAATGTTCCTTAGAAACAAAGGTAAAATAAAGGTAATTAAAAAAAAATAGTTAAAAAATAAACTTACGGAAATAGCTGCTTGACAACCACTGCCAACCATTTTATTGGTAGATTCACAGGGTCCTCGGTCATTACAACGATGGTTGATGGTACAACTAGAGGATTGCTTACACTTGCCATTTTTGTTATTGTTGTTTGTTATCTTCTTCACTTTGAGGTAAGTCTTGTTGTTGTTGTTCTGGTTTGTCGATTGACTATGCTGCTAAGCGAATTTCTGCTCGTATTTAAACACATTTTGGAAAAAAATACCTAACGTCATGTTTGATAAAACGAAAATTTCCTAACATAGAAATAGCATTAAACATGTGGAGTGACACGTGAATCTTTTGGAAATTTTTGGTGTAGTTGCAATTTTAGAATCACGTATTATATGTTTGATTGTGCATGTTTTTCTTGATAAAATTTATCTATTACACATGTTTTACATTAAGTTATAACGTTGCATTTTTTTCCAAAAAACATATAAAAGCGCTCGATTTGCTTAGTCGAGCACACAGTACAAAAACGAAAGTAATAACAGTCACTTGAAGAAGAAGAAGAAGAAGAAAAAGACCAACTAGAACCATTGGTAAGTTTTTTTTATTATTTATTTATAATTTTAAGAAGTGAAGTGAAGTGAAAAAAATTTAGATTCGCGACCCAAGGAACAGTGAGTAACATCACCCTACCATACAGGGTGTATGTGTATAAATTCGCTGTTCGCGGAAGGTTCAACGCTAGGGATATTTTATTAGCTTCGTGACCCAAGGAACAGTGAGTAACATCACCCTACCATACAGGGTGTATGTGTATAAATTCGCTGTTCGCGGAAGGTTCAACGCTAGGGATATTTTATTAGCTTCGTGACCCAAGGAACAGTGAGTAACATCACCCTACCATACAGGGTGTATGTGTATAAATTCGCTGTTCGCGGAAGGTTCAACGATAGGGATATTTTAGATTGTTTTTTGCTATTTATTATTATTATTAGTTTAAAGTCTCATGCATGTTTTTTTTTAATGTTTGTAGTAACAAACATGAGTTCATACAAGAACACTGACACATCCTCCTCATCCTCTTCCACCACCACCGCTAGTATCAACGAGAACAACAACAACAATTTCCTTTTCCTCGATGAAGTCTCAACTGAGACAATAAAAAAAATTGAACAAGTTAGTAGAATTATTAAAACAAGGGGGGAATATCTAAGATTTATAGTACATATAAAAAAAATTATTTTAAACTTGAAAAAAGCTATTAAATCTAAAGATAGAAAATGTGTAAAAAATTTTTCAAGAATTGAATCTAATTTAAGCATTTTGAAAAACTATCTAATTAACTTTCGAATTAAAGCAAATGGTGTCAAAAATAACAAAAATAAAAATTTAGTTTGGCAAGACATTGATTCTTGTTTCAGTGGAAGAATAAAAACCGGACTTATTTCAAATTTAAATATTAAAGATCCAATAGAATTTTTAGAGAAATGTTTTAGAAGTTTTTCAATAAAAATTAAAAAAGAATTAAAAAAATCCCTGTTAAAAGTAAACGCTTCTTTTGCTGGTCTTTTTATAAAACCTCAAACCAATGAGACTGCATTTAAATTTTTTTCAAGTAAAAATGAGTGCATTGATCATACAACTAATTTGGTTTCCTGGTATCAAGAAAATATAATTGCTAAAATTCTCGTTAAACTTGAGGAGTTTCAAGAACGTGACTCTGGTTGGAGTTTACTTCAAATATTATATCTCAAAGTAAACATTAACTCTTACAATCCCATTAGAGGTGGGATTTCAACTTATATTCCTTTACCTGATTTCATCCAAAAAACTAAAAGTGTTTTAAATATTAAAAATAAGGACGAATTTTGTTTTCTATATGCTGTTACAGCAGCTTTATACCCAGCTCCTCTTGATAAAAATCCAAACCGCATCTCATCATATCCCGATGTAAGACAAGTTTTAAAATTTGACGGTATTGAATTTCCCATTGCCCTTAAAGATATTCCAAAATTTGAAAAAATGAATAATCTAGGAATTAACATTTTCACAGTTCTTGACAATAATAATAATGGTAAAGAAATCCTTCCATTAGTTTTAAGCAAAACTGAGTTTGCACCACGGATCAATTTACTTATGATATCTTGTGATTATTATAACAACTTCAAAGATGGTGATGATGATGATGATGATGATAACCTACAAAAAAAATCATATTTTCATTTTACTTACATTAAAAACTTATCTCGCTTAGTAAATAATCAGGTGGGAAATTTGAAAAACCGTAAATGGTTTTGCGAAAGATGTCTTAACCATTTTAAGACTGAATCAATCTTAAATAGACATTTAGTTGATTGTAAAATGCTAAATAGTTCTAAAATTAGTTTCCCTAAAGACAAAATTCTAAAATTTAAAAATATCAAAAATCAAAATCTCATCCCATTTGTAATATACGCAGATATCGAAAGCCTGCTTACCACTAATAATTTATCTAATGCTACTACGGGAAAATCACAACGGGTGCAAAGACATGAAGCTTTTAGCGTTGCATTTTATCTAAAATGTTCATATAATGACTCACTTTCAAAATTTGACATGTTTACTGGAAAAAATTGTGAAATTTGGTTTGTTCAACAACTTTTCAAAATTGCCCACGACATCAATAATATTCTTCTAAATCCTGTTTCCATGCAACCGTTAACTAGTGAGGAAAAAAATAGCTTCTATTACGCGGGCAAATGTTACTTGTGTGCAAAACCATTTTGTTCCAATGACATCAAAGTACGAGATCATTGTCATCTAACAGGAAAATACCGTGGAGCCGCTCATAATTATTGTAATTTACAATTTCAAAATTCTCATGTTATTCCTGTAGTGTTTCACAATTTATCAGGCTACGATAGTCACTTTTTGATTAAACCTTTGTGTACTAAAATTAAAGGTTCAATATCTTTACTTCCCCTTAACAAGGAAAAATATATATCTTTTACGAAACACATAGAAAATACCAAAATTCAGTTTCGTTTTCTGGATTCTTTTAGATTTATGGCTAGTAGTCTTGACAAATTGGCATCATACTTAAATGATTCGCAAAAAACAGTTTGTAGAAAATTTTTTAACGATGATGAAAAATTTAAATTGGTGACGCGTAAAGGAGTCTTCCCCTATGAATATCTTGATTGTTGGGAAAAATTGAACGATAAATCTTTACCACCTTTGGAAAAGTTTTATAGTAAAATCAATAATAGAGATATTTCTGGAGAGGATTATAAACACGCTTGTAATGTTTGGAATACATTTTCACTAAAAACACTACGGGAATATGCAGAATTATATCTAAAAACCGATGTAATCCTTTTGGCTGATATCTTTGAAAACTTTCGTAAAACATGCCTTAAGCATTATGAGTTGGACAGTCTTCATTATTATACTGCTCCAGCACTTGCATTTGATGCTATGTTAAAAATGACTGACGTAGAATTGGAACTATTGGATGACATTGACATGATTTATTTTATTGAACGTGGAATCAGGGGAGGTATTTCCCAGTGTTCTAATCGTTATGGCAAAGCCAACAATAGATACATGGGTAACGATTATAATCCTGAAATTCCAGAATCATACCTCGTATATTTTGATGTTAACAATCTGTATGGAACAGCAATGAGTTTTGCTTTACCCACAGGTGAATTCGAATGGTTGGAATTAAAAAATTCCAATGACGAAGCTGCTTTTCAAAATTATTTACTAAGTATTAATTCAAATAACACGCATGGGTATATTCTCGAGGTTGATCTTCATTACCCCCAAGAACTTTTTGAGACTCATAAAGATCTTCCATTGTGTCCGGAACATTTAGTACCACCTAATTCAGAATCAAATATTCCAAAACTTCTAACAACTTTTTTCGACAAAAAGCGCTATGTATTACATTATTTAAATTTACAACAAGCCATAAAGTTTGGTTTAAAAGTTATCAAAATTCATAGATGTTTACAATTCAAACAATCAGCTTGGTTGAAAAAATACATAGATTTAAATATAAAATTACGTCAGGCAGCAACTAACGATTTTGAAAAAAACAATCCTAAATTAATGGTTAATGCCTGCTTTGGTAAAACTATGGAAAACATTAGAAAATACAAAGACGTGAAAATTGTTACTAAATGGTCTGGAAAATATGGTGCAAATTACTATATAGCACAACCCAATTTTCACAGTTGTGAAATATTCGATGAAAATATGATTATTATTGAAATGAAAAGACTGAAGTTAAAATTTAATAAACCGATTTACTTGGGTATGTGCATTTTGGACATTTCAAAAACGTTTTTGTACAATTTTCATTATGATTTCATTTTACCAAAATTTGGTCCCAATGTTAAATTATTATACACGGACACTGATAGTCTAATTTATCATTTTAAAACCGATAACATTTATACTTTCATTAAAAACAACATAGATAAATTTGATACATCAGACTATCCTCTTAATAATATATATAATATCCCGTTAAAAAATAAAAAAGTATTGGGGCTAATGAAGGATGAAAATAACGGGACAATTATGACAGAATTTATCGGTTTACGTTCAAAATTATATACTATTAAAGTTTTATCAAATGAAACTGAAAAAAGAGAGAAAATTAAAAAAATGATTACTCTTGAACATACCCAACGTGAAATAAACAGTTTTATATCGAATTTTGGAATAACAAAAAGGGCTAAAGGTATCAGTAAATCAGTCATAAAAGATATAACTTTTGAAGATTATTACAATGCACTATTTAACTATCAAAAAACCCACATTATTCAAAATCAGATAGTTTCCATGAAACATGAGGTTTTTACTGTCCAGCAAGAGAAAATTGCATTAAATCCGCGAGATGACAAACGGTACATAAATTATTCTTTCACTGATACTCTACCGTGGGGATATAGGTTTTAAAAAACTCATTCTAAATTTACTTGTTTAATTTTTTTTATTTCTGAATGGGAAGAAGAAAAAGAAGGAAAAGAATGAAAAAAAACAAGAGAAGAAGAAAAATAATAACAAGAAGAAAGAAAAAAAGGAAAAAGACGAACAAGAAAAAAAAGATGGAGAAGAGAAAAAATTTGGCATCCTCCAGATCTCCGACTACGAAGATGACGATGATGACAATTTTTTCTTTAATTACGTCAGGCATCCAGACGATCATGATGATGATGATGATAATGATGATGAGGACTCGGAATGTGAAGAGGTTGGACCGCTTCTTATAACACGAAGTGGTACAATATATGTTAAATGAAAAAAAAAAACGTAAATATATCAAATAAAACCATTTAAATTGATACAAAATTTTTATTTTTAATTTTTAAA
Source organism: Diaprepes abbreviatus (assembly GCA_034092305.1). Taxonomy (NCBI): domain Eukaryota; kingdom Metazoa; phylum Arthropoda; class Insecta; order Coleoptera; family Curculionidae; genus Diaprepes; species Diaprepes abbreviatus. The sequence continues at coordinate 15,052,250 of JASJET010000139.1, forward strand.
TATATAAATTTTATAATCATCTTCTTGAATTAGACGGTCCCTGTCCATTTTGACGATCATTGCCTCTGTTTTCTTGACTATTTAAATAATGCGATGGTAAATGTTTGGCACCATGAATTTCTTTAAGGTATTCACGTACTTCACAAGCCACACATTTATGATTGTATAAATCGGTTTCACCCTTACATTTAGGGCACTTTACTCTTTCTGGTACTGGCATTTTTTTTCTTGAATCAAATGATGCAATTTTAATGAAATCAATGTTTTTATACCTTCTGATCCTCCTCCTCCTCCTCCTCCTCATATCCCTTCTCCTTTACCATTTATAAAACCAGTTGATATTGAGGAAAAAGGTTCATTCCATCAGTGATACAGTCATGACTTACAGTTATGCAATTAAATTGTTTTGGTTCAAAGACGGTAAAATAGTCAGAACTGAAAATTTATCATCCCATAAAGGAGAAAGTTTATATGAAAAATTTTATTTTAATGAAAATGAAAATTATGACTATATAGAAGTTTATTTCTATAACAGCGATAAAAAAGGAGAAGAGGCAGAAGAAGAAATTACTTCAGAAGACGACGACGAAGACGAAGACGATGACGATGATGATGATGACAGTGATGATGATGATGATGATTAAAAATCCAGTTTGTACGTTTGGCAGTTGTAAAAATGGTACCTATTATAAAATTCAAGTAGCAAGAAGAGGTTTTCGTCGTTTATGTAAAACTCATAGTGTGTGTAAATTATGCAAAAAACTTTTAATTGGTTACAAAGTTAAGGCACATTATAAATGCGGGAAATATCTTTGTCTCAAATGTTACAAAGAAGAACGAAAAAATACACAACCTCATTTTGCTAAGACTATTTTACATTTTTTTTCTAGTGTTAAAACGTAATAACATGTTATGTTGTCAAGCTAACCTCCTGCAGAAAACGTAAAAATAAAACAGGCAAAAAAGTATTGTAGCATAACATATTTAATTATTTTTGTAATTTTATTTACCCAATATACCACTCTGATATATAAAATTTTGTTTTATTTTACCCGATATTCCACTCCAATTTATTTTTTCTACCAACTACTTTACAAAACAACAGCCTCTGGTAAATGACGTCATTGTCGATACTTCTTCGGCAATAAGGCCTTTTTGGCTAAGGACTCTTTTGGTCCTTCTTAAGCTACTAGGACAACCCTTCTTTGCCAATAAGGCCTTTTTGGATAGGGATTTTTCGGGACTTCTTCGGCAATAAGGAAGGCCTTTTTGGATAGGGATTTTTCAGGACTTCTTCGGCAATAAGGCCTTTTTGGCAAGGGTTTCAGAAGGATTTCAGGCACTTCTTAGGCTATTACGTCATGTTCTTTGGCAATAAGGCCTTTTTGGCTTGGGTTTCAGGAGGGTTTCAGCACTTCTTCGGATGGTAAAGGGCTGAAAAGGGACAGATGCCATCCGGGTGTCACAGAACCCCGCCCTCTATACTACTGACGAAAATTAATTGCAGAATATTTAACAATGATTTTATTTATTTATTCATTGTATCAACAACTTTACAAAGCAAATTACAGATACAGTAAACTAGACTAAATAAACTAAAACTACAATTTAAGTTAAAACCTAGTTCTGCACGTATTTGCCTTCTAAACCTGTTACAACTTAGGTTAAAAATGTCAGTGGCACTACAATATTTATTAAAATAAGAACATAATCTTATTATAAATATGCAACATCATTTAAATATTTACAAAGTAATCTAGAAGAGACCTACACAAATGATCCACAGGTTAAAATAGAAATCTTAAAGATCGAATTGAGAGAAACGCAGAAATCAACGAAACTGTAGAAACCGAAATGGCTGGTACATTTTACCTACATGTGCCGATAAGAAATAGACTGAAATATTAGGATCAGTTATACTAAAGGACGACAAAATATGCCTGCATCGGCGGACCCACAATGAATCCACCGCTGGTGTTAGGATGAAACACCTAAATTTTTAGTGGTTAAAATCAGGTCTGAGTTGGATACGAAGACGCTGATAAGAAGTTAGTTTGTAATTGCCGACTGGAGCGATGACATATTACAACAGAGTATTCCTGGTGGGGACCGATGTAGTTTGAGGGCGCTGCATAGAGTGCTGTGGTAGCACTGGGTCCATGAAGGTGGCTAGGGTGTCCGTTTTATGGTTTCTTTCGGGCACCTGACTTTCTATACATCGAGACTGTGGAAGTCTCAATGAAATAAAACGATTACTACTCCAAATTGTATTGTAATTTTGGTAAAATCCAGTTTAGCGTTGTTACTTTGATGATAAAACCTATTATATAGATTATGTTCATTTATTTATATCTTTATAAATAAAACTTTTTTCCAAACAAATACCATGCATAATTTACTGATATGTTTTCAAAAAATTTAATATCGTTATATAATGAATTACTAAATTATTTAATTGAAAATATCGATACTTTACACTACCTTGCTTAAATATAACCAATTTTAATAAAAAATAAACATTATTCAGTACAAATTTCTAAAGCAGCCTTATTAAATTTAATATCAACAAAACATGTTTAGGTCTATTCACAATAAACCTTCAATTTTGAAAATGAACAACTTTGATCACCGCACTAATTGACACAATTAAATACAAATTAAATTTGTTCATTGAACAGGTAAATTATAATTTTGCTTGAATATCATTTAATAATTGGGTAAAATTGAGAGAGCCGTTTAGACCCTGTTGGGTTTATTGTAATGGTAGTAATTTTATCTCAATTAAAATTAAAATTTGGAAGGAGCAAAATATACACCTTATGTAATTAAAAATTTTATTTTTGGACGGTGTAAAAAAAAGAAAATTTTACCATTGATTAATCAATTTAGATTTTCTGTGGGATAAAGCGTCACTGTAGAAGTGCAGAAGTTTCCATACGAATATTCAAATTATCTTTATATTGCAGGAAATTGTGAAAACATTTTTATTTCAATGCTCGATTTTCTTTTAAAGCTAATACTGTTGAGGAAGTTGCTAGCATTATTAACACACATCAGATATAATACCAGTTGTGTCAATGAACATAATAATTCCTCCAACTCTTTTACCACAAATTATCCATATAATAAATCTTTTTTTGAAACGAGGTTATTTTTCCCGATGTTGGAAGGAAATTTCAGTTTTATAAATATATTATTTTTCGAACTTGAGGCCTACAAGTACATTACCGATTTTTTTCTAAATCTTAGAAAAAATGGGATATTATTCCCAAATATTTGGATATCCAAAAGAAAATTTTTGCCAAAAAATCAGTCGAGTTTAGGAGAGCAAACAGTGCTGTCATTATTTGTCAATGATGATATAATTAGACTAGTCGATGAGAGTTAGATTATAACTCAGAGTACTTTGGACTGTTTTGAAGTCTTCGACATAGTAGATGATAAAATTCTTATTACAGAATTATATACATCTTTCAGCTAATATAAAGTGCGAGTTACAATTTTTAAATTTTGAAACGTTTCTTTTGAGAATAACAAGATAAAAAAACACATTTTCTTGATTTTGCTAATGTCCATGCCGTCTCGCCGGAAATACTCACAAGAAAATTCTGAATAGATATTTTTTTAAGTTTTTCCGAGAGCTTTAAAATGCTTTTTTAAATTTTGTTCTAAGTCCATTGTTTTATCAAAATATGGCGTTTTTACCGAAAAAAATGAATTTTTCTTTCAATGCTGCATATTTCTGTAACTATAAGACACAGAAAAAAACTTCAAATAAAAATAATGTTTGTTTTTACTCGTAAAATAATCTTTGATTATTTCGAAATTTTTTCCGCACTTTTGGTTTTTTTTTTCGATTTTTTATATTTAAATTTTTAAAAATTTTTCAAAGACATTATAATATGGTTATGAATGTATCTGAAAACAGAACTGGAACAACTCAGGGTCCCGGTGTGATTCTTTTTAAAGATATTTGGTCTATATTATGAAAAAAAGGCATTTTTTTTAGACGATCATACATATGAACACATAAATAAGAGCTCATACATATGAGCTAATTAAAAAATGTTTTTTTTTTCATAAAATGACTGCAACTCTGCAAAAAAGTCACACTATGATCCTAAGTTGTTCCCATTCTGTTTTCAGATACATCCATAATCATGGTTACCGGCGGGTCTAAAGAGGGGGAGGCCAAGGAGTGGGGGGATTGAGTGCATCGGGTAATGCTTACTACTCTTCATAAAAATAACAACACCATCATTATTATTATAACTAGCTTCATTGTAAAAAAGCTGAAACCCAGAAATATTACAATTCTTTATAGAATTAATTTGAAAAACCTTACTTAAAACAATGATGAATAAAGATAGAATTGTTATGTTTTTGAAATATTTTAAAAAATCGAAAAAAATCAGAAGTGTAGAAAAAATTTCGGAACAATTTAAGATAATTCTACGTGTAAAAATAATCATTTTTCTATTTGAAGCTTTTTCTAGCTCTTGTAGTTACAGGTATACCAAGCATTGAAAAAAAAATTTTTTTTTGGTAAAAAAGATCATATTTTGTTCAAAAATGCACTTAGAACAAAATTTAAAAAAGCATTTCAAGGCTCTCGGAAAAACCAAAAAACTTTCTAGTTAGAATTTTCCTACTAGTATTTTCCGCGAATCTGTATTAATATTAGCAAAACCAAGAAAAAACTTTTTTTTTCTTCTCTTTATTTTTAAATAAAATCTTTAAAAATTAAAAATTTAACTGGCACTTTATAATACCTGAAAGTACTTCGAAAGAGTTTTAAAATGATTTTTTTTTAAAATTTGTCGTATGATTATTCCTTATTGAGATGTAAAACTTTGGAACTCCACTGATTTTCGCGTAGGGTGGGCAAAAATATGTGGCGGGCACTATATATATATATATATATATATATATATATATATATATATATATATATATATATATATATACATATAGCCACAAATGAAATTAATCGTTCGATGAATATTGATTACAAATCATAATCTTAAAATTAATGTTAGTAGATCACATTGCATGTTGTTTGGTGGCAACAAGAAAGTAAAAAACGTTGAAGAAAACTTTCGTGATATAAACCATAAAATTTGTTCATCTCAGTCAATAACGTAGTTTACGCGTGAGTACGTACTAGAAAAAATTAGAGAGATACGAAGTTATTTATTGACGAAGTAGAAAAAAGAACGGCGGAAATATGAAATCTCCTGAATATTTAAGAAGCGATTTGAAACGGAGATTTTGGAATTGGCATAATATTTTCTGATATTGATGAATCCAAAGAAAAGAAAAAAATCTTGGTTAATAGTTTCAAGAGTTAGTGAAGTAGTTAAAAACTTTTTTATCTTGTCTCAATATGGCATGCAAATATCATATATATGCATTCTGTACATTTTTTTTTCTTTGATAATGATTTCAGGTATGTGAAATCTAGGAAAACGAAGCTTTTAAAAAAAATTCTCCACAAACCTCCTGTTTCAAGGTTGTAGAACATGATTCTGCTCTTGGTTTTTCACAGCTTTTCTTCAGTTTTCCAGGACCACGTTTACTCCAAAAGAGAATTTTTATGTCTGGAAAAAACATCGACCTTTTGTACTATTTCAAATAGAAATAGCTAAAATTTATTATGTGTAATATTTTTCCACTTTTCTTGATCAAAGTTTAGCCACATAATAAGAACAGCTTGTATTTTTACCGAAAAAGTAAAAACAAGTTTCGTAAACTTTATCAACACTTCGATTATCGAAAACCCCAAATGTTCGCTGCGATGTTGTCAGATATAAAATATTTTCATGGTATCAACTTTCATTTAAAAAAAAAAACCTTATAAAATTTATCCATCTCAGTTAGAAACATAGTTTAATTTTTGTAATGAAAAACAAGTGTAAAATTAATCTTAATCAACGGAAATTTTTGGTTAGTTTTGGTTAGCTCAAGTTAGTTCAGATTTAGCTTGGTTTTAGTTAGTTTAGAAAACTAAAACTAACCTACACTGACCTGGATATAATAATAAAAAATATTAATGTCCAGCAGAGCAATCTCTGCCAGGAATATGTATTGGGAGTTAGTAGGGAAGCGGCTGGTTTTGTATCGGCTACAAAAAGTAATTTGATTAGAAAAATTATAAAACCAAGATGTATAAAAATGAATTAGGATTATAAATTTGATTAAAGACGGGTATTGTTTAGTATTAGAACATTTGAAGAAAGAGGTAGTGAAAAGAAATATCCAATGAAAACAAATTATTATTTTTTTTTCTTTATTTTAATTACGAAAGAGGGGATGTGTCCCAGGTATTTAAGAAAATCATTGTACATGTTCTTGAGGTCGTAATATTTTTTCCTAAACAAATGTTTCGCTAAGTAGCTATGGAAGAATTCTTTGCGCCGACCAAACATATTTTTCGGGCCCTATTCTTTAGAGCTTTAATAACAAGTTAAGAATATATGTGAGTTTCACAGAAATCGTATTTACGCTATGGTAACAGCACAAATTATTTTCCCATGTTTTTCAAGTTTGTTGGTCGTTCTGATGATTTTTCCGATTAAAAAAGGGCAAAGTTATAAAATTTTATATAATATAGAAGCTTCTATGTTTATAAAGTAAAATATTAATGGAAGAAAATTTGTGAAAAATTAAGGTCAGAATCGTTTCCTATGACCTCGAAATAGGGGATATGGGAAAATTAAAAAAAAAAATATTGTTTTCCTAGATTTTAATTAATTGGAATAATTACTATTTCTTTTTGTTTGTGCCTTTTCCATTAGTTCTACTCCATGTTGAATATTGATCTGATTTCTTCCCAAATGTTCTCATTTTTAACGCTAAATGTGGACCGACCAATCGCACGTATTCACACTAAAACTTGTGTGTCTATTTCGCTTTCGCTTCATTTGGGCTAGTGTTTAACTATTGTTAAGTAGCGATGGTTTGTCGCGGTAATTTTCTGTCGCGTATACCTTATAATTTTAGTCAATGAGCTTTGCTAAATTTTAGTCTAATGAGCCACACTTTGAAGGTCTTTCTCAGAATCATCCACAGCAGGATAAGATCTAAATGCGAAGCAGATTTAGATCTGCCCAGTTCGGATTTAGAAACGCCCTAGGTGCTAGAGAAGCTATATTCGCTCTAAATATACTTCTGCAAAAATGCCGGGGTCAACACAAGGATGTATTCGTATGTTTTGTCGATTACGAGAAGGCCTTCGACAGAGTACAGCACAGAAAAATCATAGACATTTTAAGTAATGTAGGGGTAGACAGCAGAGACGTAAGAAAAATTAAGAATCTATATTGGCGGCAGAAAGCAACAGTAAGGCTAAATGAAAAACTCACAGAAGAAAGTAAAATTCTGCGAGGCGTCAGACAGGGCTGGATACTATCTCCACTGCTTTTTAATATATATTCAGATAAAATCTTTAAACGGGCTACTCAAGGACAACGAATGGGAGTACAAATTAATGGAGAATATATAAATACAATACGATATGCTGACGACACTGTTATCCTAAGCGACAAACTACAAGACCTGCAACATCTATTAAACTGTGTTAACACTGAGGGTCAAGAAATGGACCTCAACATAAATATCAAAAAGACAAAATTTATGGTCTTTAGTAGACAACCTCATCTTAATGTTTCTATACAAATAGAAGGAAAAAGTATAGACAGGGTGACTCATTTTAAATATCTTGGATGTTATATCACCGAAAATCTAAACCCAGATAAAGAGATAAGGTGTAGAATAGAGACTGCTAGAGCAACTTTTCAAAAAATGAAACCACTTTTCTGCAATGATAACCTCAACCTAAAACTACGACAGAGAATAATAAGATCATACGTCTGGCCACTGTTACTATATGGGGCAGAGATCTGGACAATTAAGGCTGGCACGATTAATCGGTTGGAGGCTCTCGAAATGTAGTTACACCGGCGAATGCTGAGAATACCTTGGACAGCTAGGCAGACCAACGAAATGGTACTCAATAGGGCCGACCCAACTCGTCTACTATTAAACACTGTGAAGTGTAGAAAAATCTCATATCTTGGACATACATTCAGAGGGGAGCGATATGGAATTCTTCAGCTAATCATGATGGGTAAAGTAGAGGGACGTAGAGGGGTAGGAAGGAGACAGGCTTCCTGGTTGAGGAATATTCGTGAATGGACAGGTATACGTAGCGCGGGGGAACTGTTCCAGCTAGCGCAGGACCGTGAAAGATCAATGTAATTGCTAACGTCAGGGAGACCTGATATGGCACTTGAAGAAGAACTTTGCTATTGTATTAAATGTTCGTTAATGTTCGTTGGGATGACATTCATTTTCAATTTTACATCAGTAAAGTTTCAAAATCCCTTTTGTATTAGAATAATAATTAAACATTAACAAAAAGAATCAACTTGGCTAAGGACGAATCAATGTTCAATATCTTCATGATAACGGATAAATATATTTTTCGAACGTAATTATAATTTTTATCTGAAATAATTTTAATTTTACTTAAAGAATAACTATTCTTCTAAACAAATAAATTCTCCAGTACGGACCGTTTGTCACAAAGTAAAGATTTATTGAATAGAAAGAACGGTCTGCAGTGGTAAAGTTTGTTGATTGTGTGATGTCAATTATAGCTTTAGAATACCAACCTATAAGAAATGGCATTGGAAAACCTTTTTACCAGACGTTCTTTCTTGCGTTCGAGCAAATTACGTTTTACTTGCCTTTTTATCGTAGTAGATAGCTTTTCTAACGTTAACAGTAATCACTGTTTTTTAACTTTCACTTTATAAGACGTTTGAAACATTTAAGTTTATTAGTTAATGTGTTTTTTTTTTCATTCTTTGAACGAAAATTATAAACCTAGAGGTTAAGTAGATGATGAATTTTTAAAACATTTTTAACGTATTTTTCATTTTTTGGGAAACAGGGATGTAGGAAATAGCATTTTCAACGCAATCTTATTTACTTTAAAATATAGGGCGATTTTTGAAAATTTCAATCTTTTTAGGACCTCCATTGCAGATAGTCATGATGAGGGCGGTCCTTGCGCTGTTTCAAACAGAAAACTTCAAACTTCGAAACTTTTTTGAGCTTATAAAGATTCTGGATACAATAGAATTCACACGAAAGAGGCAGACTGCTACCAAGCGAAAAGAGAGGCTTTACATGGACTAGAGAAAAATTCAATGGTATGGCTTACTGATGGATCTATGACGTAAGTGGAGACTTGATGTAAGTTACCTTGGTACTGCAAGCAAGGCCTAAAGTAATTGGCAAGAAACAACAGGATAACCGAGGTATTGATGCCAATGTACTAGGAAATTGAAGGAAATGAGGAAAGACCTCTTTTCTCGACCGTGGATTACCAAAAAGCCATATAAAACAGAAGTTACAGAACTGGAAACAAAATCAGAAAAAGTTAAGATGGAACAACGCCTAGTCTCAGACAAGGGAAGAAATTTATAAATACATCACCAAAGAGATACTTGAGTCATAACAAGTCTCTTCGCAGAACACTACCTTTTGAGATGGGCTAAGCTAATGATGAGACTTGCCATTTGTATGACAGCACATGCGAAACTGCTGTACAAATGCATAGTACTATATTGCAAGAGACTTAAATTTCTGGAAGGCTTGACCTTGATGCCCAAAGAAATAGAGCATTCCCCCAGAAAAGTCTAAATATCCCAAGCTTATATTAGATCAGGGTAAGGTAAAAAAGATCTTTTAAGTCGAGGTGCTGTAGAGGGGAAAGGAAATCCTTAACTACCCATTCACAATCCACAATCTAGTGGAGTGGTTAAATCAATTTCTTACCCCAGTTGTGCTTTTTTAAACCGAGCACACGTATGTTCTAAAGTACTATATTAGTTTTTTTTTTAGTTTCTAAGAATATATATGACATATATTACAGTTTATAAAGTCAAACTGATTAGATTATCTTGGAGACTATTTCTTTGAAGGTCTTTTGGTTTAAAAGACGACACTAAGTGCTAACAAAATTAAATTTTTCGTTTTTGTAAGGAAAATCTTATAATAGCAGGCCTATTTTAATCATCACTTTTCCCGGATACCATATGGTTTCAGCTCCACACTAACATATACATTTCCTTCAAACAGGCAAATAATGAACGAAAGGTTTCACGGTTTTGGTCAAGCTGAAAATCATGTTTCTTGAGTTTAGACCATGTCAAATTAGAACTATTATCCGACGTTTCGCACGAGACATCTTCAGGGATTTTAACTATCGAGGCGCAACAGTCTGATATTTACACCCGACTGGTGCTCAGCGAACCGTGATCCAGCGTTGTAGTCGATTTTCACGTGTTATGCAGACAATATTATTTGACTATTTACAAATTTCGATTGATTCCTAAGTTTAGTGGATATAGACAGTCCTGTTTCACCTACATACACTTTACGACAAGAGCAAGGTATTTTATAAAAGCTTTGTGTTTGTAGTGGTATTGCATCCGTTGCTGATTTCAAATATTGCACAATTTTTTTTTGAAAATTGTCCGAATGTTTGATTTTCTGAGTAACAATTTGGCAATCTTGTCAGTGTATGTAAGGCAAGACAACACTGTTGGTTTTTCATATTTAATAATAGAACGTCTAATATCTTCTGCGCAATATACGTTGCCTCTCAGTCAGTTTTTTTGTTTTTGATTTCAGTGATTGTTCGTCACATACTGACTAAGCTCTATGTAAACAATTAATGACGGATTGTTTCTGAGAAGGATGGCGGTGTGACGTTGCACCGAGATATCGGTTTGTATGTGTTGATTTTCTGTAAACAGAATGTCCTAATTTTCCATTATCATTCCTTTGTACTAGTACATGGAAAAAGGAAAGGGTAACCGTTGATTCAGTTTCCATAGTAAATTTTGACGCTAGGGTGTTTTTGGCTTAGACGATCCAAGAAATTATAGAGTCATGCGGTCAAACTACAAACGTGTCATCTACAAATCTGCATCAAAATTTAAGTTTTAGAGAAGCAGAGGACATGGAGTTTTCCTTGAAGCTCTCATGAAGATGTTCGCTACCACGGGTGATAGCGATCCCATAGCTGCCCCCGAAGTCTGCTCGTGGAAAGTTCCTTGAAAAGTAAAATAAGTGGATATCAGACATGCTTTTCGTAACATGTTCGACATTATGGAACTTTAATCATATATAGGAACATTTTTATATAGGGATTCTACATTAAAACTGACCAATATATCTCCGGGCTCTAAGTGGATGGTTTTAAATCTCTGGACAAAGTGTTCAGAGTCTTCAACAAATGATTTAGTAAACAGATGTAAAATTTTGGCCAGATATTTTCTTATTTTGTAGGTTGGTGCGTCTATTGCGTTGACGATTGAACATAAAGTTATTTTCTCTATGTATTTTAGACAATCCTTAGAAGCATGGAATCTTGGAGCAGCTTGGATATTAATGGTCTTTCTTTCTTCTGGAGTAAGACTGGAGGCTTTGATTAGAGATGTAAGGTTCCTTTCGATTTTATTTGTTGGATCCTTCCGAATGACTTTCTAAGTATTGTCGTTCAAGAGCCGGTTTATTTTTTCAGTATATTTGTTCTTATCCATAACAACAGTTGCAGTTTCTTTGTCAGCTAAGAGAACGAATATTTTGTTGTTCTCGTTCAGTTTTTTATTAGCCTTCCTTTCCGCTGATATATTTGATTTAGGTGGCTTTTAGTGTTTTATAATTTTCGCTGTTTCATATCAAATCGTATCTGCTTGCTCTGAAAGTAATTTTCTAATGGAGGCTTCGACACTAGAAACTATTTCTTTCACTCGTATGCGCCTTGGAGTGATGAAGAAGTTCTGTCTTTTAGATAAGATTATTTTCTTTGCATTGGTAAGTTGTATACTTGACAGATTGACGACTGTATTCATTGACGTGCTTACTTGATTACTGTTGCTGAAAATTCCCTCGAACTCCCTTGTTCCTTTCATAGTTACTTGCTGACAGATTCTTTATGCTTGGACGTAGGTGATTTTATCTAGTTGTGTAAATTTGTCCTGTTCCATTATAGATGACACTCTTAGATGTAGTTCACAGAGATTAAGGGCATTTGCATCCAAATCACGACGAATTGCCTTAACCCTTTCTCTGACGAGTGCCGTGCTTGCATGCTTGCAGATATTCTTGTAACCACTGAAGCTGGGTTTCCAAAAAAGTAATGGATAATAATATGTGGTCTATTAAGTAGTATGAATTATTTGTGCACGATATTTAACTAGTTTGGTGAATTCAATAGAAAGAAATACTGTACATTGAAGGTGACCACCGTCCTGACCTCTCTGAGTAGAATTACCTCATCTTATGGTTTCAATTTCCTTGGCGTAAAATTAAAAAAAAATGATAAGAAATTAAGGAAGTTTTGAAAGAATTTTGCTAACAAATGGTTCTGTTAAATATAGGAAAAAAGAAATATAGGAAAAAAGTAATATACACATTTTCTGAAACTTTGCGTTTAGATTTATTTTGATAACTCCTATTACGTCTACTGCTTATAAGAAATAGTAAAAGGCGTAACATATTTTTACAGCATTTGTGAAAAGGTATCTTGCTAAATGCAAAATAAACCGGTTTTATTGTTTATATTCTGGTGTCTAGATATTTAAAATGTTACCCTCGTACCCAACGCCAAAGTACAGTGGAGAATGGTGTGAAATGATGTCGAAACGGTAAGGCAGTTTTAATAGTTAATATATAGTTGGATATTTTGATTTATCCGAAACATTAAACAAGCTTATAAAAAAATACGACATATCAACATTTTATGAATATAAAAGTTATAGCCCACAAAATTTTATTATTCGCTTAAGAAATCCACTTTACTAGAGCCCTTGTTAATATAAAGATGTAAATTTAAGTAGTTATTTCCTACGTATGACACCTCGGCTATAAAAAAACACCTTGCAGTTTACTGTTCCTGTGACAATGCAGGAAGTTGTATTTCTTCATTAGCTTTTTGTAAAATAATTAGTCGTATGAATAAAGGTAGTTTTAATAAAAAGATTTTTAGTATAAAAATTGGGATTCAGTTATTTTATTTGTTACAAAAGAAATTATATATACAAGACGGCAAACTATGCAGGGTTTTGTAAAATGAAGTTCGACCTTCCGTAACTTGGGTGTCTCCAAAATTAGAAATACCACATGTAATATCTGTTTAAATAATATTTTTTACATTGCCAATTCTCATATTTTTCATATTAATTATTTTATCACTAAATTAAATTACAATTATAATATTCACAATAATGAGGCTAAAATAGTCGAAGGAAGATACTTGAATAGAATGACTTACACATTTTTATATTCATTTTTTATTTTCCAACCAAAAATATGTGGTTTTTAACAGAAAAGAATTAATTTCCAATTGCGATCCCTTCCTGTCACTTGAGATTAAACCGGTAAATTTTTGGGGAAATAAAATACCATTGATGTACCGTATGGTTTTCAATTGTTCATTATCTGATAAATTATGAATCAGGCAAAATAGCAGTATACATATTGTCCAGGAAAATGTGGGAAATCTTCTGGATATGAGAAAAAAGCACGTGAAACGAATACTACAAGTTCATATAAACTTTTTTCTTATAGGCCTCCTCTTCAGAGATATCGGCTCCCAAAGAGCTGCAATGGAATCACATAATTATTGAATCACCAGGAATATTTCTATTTTTTTTTATATAATGTATACCAGGTAGGACCCTTCAAATTACTATCTAAGAAAGAATTACTTACAGCTGTAGAGAAGGACTAGCTGGGACACTCATGACCATATTTTTTATACCCTGTATGATAAGAATTTGGAACGTTTTTTACAAAATATTGACTTAAAATAATTACTCTTCATTCATGTCACTGATCTTAACCGTTTTCGAAAACGTCATTTTATTGACATTGTTAGTCCCATAGCTTCTGTCGGATTAAATATGAAAAAGAGGAATTTCCCCTGTCACCACAGTTTCAATAAAAAGTTAAACTAACTGCTTAGTTAAAAATTTCGTAACTGGTTTAACATGGGCTCGGTGAAATCCAATACACTCACGAGCACGACGAATTGAGGACTGATGTACTCGCCACATTAACTCAGCATTGTTCCTTATTTGATCACAAGGAAACATTATTCTCGGTAGAAGATGCTCCCTACTATCGACCGAAGTGGAATACACCAAAGTTTTGAGGTGTCCCCACAGGTAAAAATCCAACGGAGTTAGGTCGGCAATAAGTCCTCCTCTACGTATTCAATGGTTTGGATAGACGTTATTCAAGTGTTTCCGCACAGCAACGCTAAATTGGGATGGTGCTTTTTCGTGCATGGAGTACATGTTTTGGCGGGTTTCAAGTGGTAAGTGCTCTACTAAATCATGAAAAGCGTTCTGGAGGAACTAAAAATTAAGTTCTCCATTCAGTTATATCTATCCTTATAAAAAAATTGTCAATGATTCCTGCTCAGACATTAGTTGATTGGAACTGATGTTGATGCTGCGCAACAAGAGTTGCATGAGGATTTTCATTAGCCCACAAAAGCTCTCAAACCGTAATTTGTGTTATATACTATTGTAGTATTATCGAATATCTTTACAGGGTTTTGATTCTATAACCAGAGTGAACAACAAATTTTTTAACTGTAGAGATTCGACCCTTTACATGATTGTAGAATAAAATTTTATATAATTTATAAATAAATGTAACTGCTTTTTAAAAAGGCACTAAAAATCAAAAAATATTAACCAAAGTTTTTATATGCAATTAATGTTTTGAAGTCGGCGCTAAATTAATATATAACAAAATTTGATTCACAAGAAAAAATGCAAATGAGTTTATATCTGACTTTATTTCTCATTGCTTTCTTGCTGTAGTCTGCCTTGGTTTGGTAGTTACTTGTCAAATATGATGCCGAAATTTCTACTTTATGTGAAATTTTATATTGGTATTTATTGTGTGACAGAATTTGATCGTAGACTCCTAAAAACGAAATATTTGGGTAGCGTATGGTCTTTTCGTTCATGATTTACTGCTGACCCATATTAGTTAGCAGCTCTTTTGTAAACCTGTAAATATAAACAACTATGACAAATGCACTTTGAAAGTCTAGTCGATTTTTTTAAGCTTTTGCAGTTTTAGTGCTAGACAACTACAGGTTATAAGAGCTTACTACTACCACAAATCCAGTTTCAAGATTCAGGAAATGCTGCTAACTGATCAGATAAGGCCTCTTGTTTTAGAGCTGTCATAATAGTGCGCCCGAGAGGTTAATCGCTTGAAGGTTTTTATTAAATTAAACAAAACGTTTCTCAAAACACTTAAATCTATTTAACAAAAATAAAAAGAAAGTTAAGTTAAGTTAATTCGATAAAACAATTATAAAGCAACTAAAATAAATACTCCTGTCAGGTACTATTTTAATCTCAATGTAATAAATCCAATTTTTAAAAGAATACGTTTAAATAGCTCCTAAAAAGAATAATAATAAAAAAATAAAAACATTAAAAAATAGCTATTTATATTGATTTAACAATACAGTACTAAAGTCGTCTTTCCCCATGTAGAATAAAATGGAATATCCCCTTAACTATTCCGAAGACAAATGACAAATCAAAAATAAAGACCTTCTTCAACAGGTAATATGCGTAGAATGAAACTCCGTCCAACAAAGTTCAAAACCCGCAGCTTCTAATGAATTTCAAATCATAACTTCCGGTTATTATTCTTTAAAAGCATCCACCCAACTTGTATTCAGTGGAACCACCTGCTTATCGCTTTGGTCCCCCCCCCCCCATGATAATTCCACCGATGGACGACGCTCTTATGAGGTGGTTCTGTTCCCGAAAGTTTTAAGTTTTTGTCGCTACCAACTGTTAGCTATCCGGGCGTTGGATATTTAATTTTCGATTTAACTGAAGCATCCTAAAACTTACAGTTATTTATACAAAAACTTAAGCAAATTAGTTTACGTTTTCTTATAATTAAAAGTCCCTGTCTGGTACTATAAAAATCCTACTCGCTCTTTTAAGCGTTTCTCACATTTTCCTTGTTCTCATTTTTGTCAAATAGGTAAAGAAGTGGTCAACAGACTTTGTACATATAAACAAATAATTATATTACATTGTAACGATTTTATTTACATATTCGTTTGTTTCCTTAGGATGGGAAAATTTGCTTAGTTTACAAAGAACACTCCCTCGGTAATTTAGATCCCAGATGGTTTACCAAGTCGACTATAAGCAAATATAGACTTTTTGTGACATATTTATTTTAAAACATTATCTCCCTAAATTGTCTGGGTTTATATGTTTTCTAAAACACATATATTAACAACCCCAAAAATAATTAAACTGAGTCTACATTAGGGTTTAATTGTAGATTTATTTTCTTTTATAAATTGTTTTTGAATAGAGATATAAAATATACACTAGAGTGGTCTGAATCCACATATGGTGTGGCCAAAAGAATTCCTCCGTTTAGTGGAATATATTTTAATTTAATCGATATAAAATAAATATAAGTCGTTACTAATGTGGCTTCTCTTACACTAGAGCTTTTTTAGAAGGCAGTAACGATCTTCATAAAATATTTGAACTAATTGTAATTGCCAAGCGTAATTGTATACCTAGCAATGTTTCCAAGGTTGTATAAGAGTAACCATTTTAGCCAGAGTTATTCTAAATAACATTAACAAGAGAACGTTCTCAAAGGTCAGTCCCTAATTTCGTTTATTCTGTGATATATTGAAGTGTATTAATAAATATGCGATCCGTATTTTTTTTATGTCTCGAATTAGGGGATAAATAAAATACCGCCATAATATATTGTATTGTGAAAAAAGCCGGTACACGTCAACTATATTTTTTAAATTCACAAAAAATGAATTATTTCTTGGCCTTCTTAAGTGAATTCAGACATTTATTTAACGAAAAAAACTAAAAAAAATATTGTTTCTACCCTTTTGTAAAAATACAAAGAAAACCCTTTGTGAGAAAATGACATGAATATAACCCTTTTCGTAAGCTAAATAACATGTAAGTGATTTCATGCAAAAATATTTACATTTCAAATTATAATGAGAAAAAAATTTGGGGGTAATTTTTACCCCGTAGAAATACAGTTCAGGACTTAAAAAAAAAATAAGTATCGAATATTATTAGTGTACTTTAACATATCACAGAATGAACGAAATCGGAGGTGGACACTTGGGAGCGTTACCTATTAAGTTGAAGAATAAATAGTTCTTTGATTCTGATAGTTCTCCAAATGCCAGTTTCGAATAAAATTGGAATAAACAAAAATTTAAGAAATTAGTTAAGTTAATAGATTTAGCTGATACTTAATGGAAATTCATTGCAACTAATAATAACAACACACTGGTAATAAATTTCTACTATTCTTTATTTATAATATTTAAAAAACCATGACAATTGTTTCGACACAGTGTACCTTCTTCAGATATTATTCTTTACCATCTGAAGAAGGCAGTATCCGCCATATTTAAATTTAAAAAATTAACTTCAGACCCAAAAAAAAACCTTTAATATGAATTAAAACAAAAAATGTAAATATTTAGCCTCAGTTGTAAGTGTCAGTATTGCAGAATAAATAATTAGACCCCGACCGCGGCATTCTCCAATGAATTTTGATAAAAATTTGCCCCTTTATGTTTTTAGTTGTCTTAATATCTGACTATGAATAGCGCAGTAACTTTACCAACTGATTTTTGGAACCATACTGGACCTACTGTATTCAATTTAAAAAACATAATTTTAATCCCTTAAAATATACCCTCGAAAACTGCCCAGTACCAATTCTGGAGAAAATAGAAAAAATGACCGTCATATTAAAATATTTAAAAATAATTTTCAATTCAGAATTTATACCTCGAAAAACTCGCAATACCAATATTGAACAAAACCTAAAGATGGAAAATTGTTAGTACGCCATATTAGATCTGCTACATTAATTTTTTTTATTTAATTTTAGAGTCATTACGTGCTACCTTGCAAATTTCCTCATAGAAGTTTTGAGGGAAATCAGACAAAAATTTTTTTGCCTGGCATCTCGGTTTTCCCAATCATTTACCCAATAATTAAATCGCCGCCACACTGTGTTGTTTTATAAGAGAACGAAGTCAATTTTCTTTGCTGCGTGTTTTCCAAGCATCCACTTCGTGATGTATTCAGCACGAAGTCCAATAAAAGTTTTGCCACTATATGTGCTTGTCCAGATCTTGCAATTCCATAATTACCTCGAAATGATGCTTTGACGGCCATTTTACTACATTCGTTTAAATCTCTGAAGAGACGAAACACGACTTCTTATTACCTGCCAATTTTCTCTTAAAATACTCAACAGATTGATCCTTGTGATCCGAATGCCTTGCTTTAAGCTGTTTACGAAGAAGAGATAGTTTTAAATGGCTGTTGCCTAGGATTTCGTTACAAATTATACAAAGCGGTCAAGTTCTGACTCCTCCCCGGTAAAATAAAAACCCATTTGTAAAAAGTCACTGTCATATTTTCTTTCTTTTTTCCCACTCTGTTCGCTTATTTTTTCTTTACTTTTAGTCTGGCCAAAAGGTAGCTCACTACAGCAGCCATCCTGTGTTGGTTCCAAATCAGGGACAGTAGAAGAAGCAATTTCACAGCTTTTCCTCTGACGACACAACTACCTATTTTTACCCAACGATCCACCATACATCTACGGAGCAATAATTATTTACTTTCACGTTCGACGTGCGCACGTGTCATTTGTAAAGCTTGGGTATTTGTTGTTATTTATTTACACTTTAGTACTTTTATATCGACAGACGTGCGCATTCGGGAAAAGTCTTGGTTTGCCAAAGTAGAAGTTGTCGGTTCGTTGGCATCGCCAGCGGTCTAGCGACTCGTCGCGTTACAACTTGTTGCCTATTGCGATGTTTAATTTAAAATTCCGCCAACCTTCTTCATAAAGCTAACGAACCCCTGGGGGTTCGCTAACTACCGCTTGGGAAACGCTAATCTAGACTATATCATCTTGGATACCTGCTACCTCAGTTTTTTCTAGAAGGTATAAAATTGTTGATAATACAATATAGTACTTCGTAAAATTGAATTATATCCTTAACAGCATTAAAAAAATCCAAGCATGCATCCAAAAATATGCTAACATATGTTTCTGTAGGCAAGCTCAAATAAAAACTGACTCACAGAGTCAAACGATATTTGTCCAATTTAGTGAGTGGAGGAACATAGATATACTGAGGAATGCTGATGTGGATGATAAGAATGTGCGGATAATAGAGAATCTATATTGGCGTCAGAAGGCAGTGGTTCGAGTTAATGGCAAGCTTACCAAAGAATAACAAATTTAACGAGGCTTTAGCCAGAGATATATTCTCTCTCTACTGCTGTTTAATTTATATTCGGTCCGGGTTTTTAGGGAAGCCGTACATAACAAAGAAAATCAACGGCGAGCTAATAAACACGATTCCTTCAGGGTCTAAAACAACTCTTAGATTCTGTCAATAGGGTTGGGAAAGAAATGGGACTCAACACAAATGTTGCTCAAACTAAATTTATGGTTTTTAGCCGTCCTCGCTGCTGATAAATGGACAAATCGTTGAAAGGGTCTCCTACTTCAAGTACCTTGGATGTTATATTACTGAACAGCTTGACCCAGATCAAGAAGTTGAATGCGAAATCGAATCAGCTCGCACAATTTTTCTAAAAATGAAATCGTTTGTCTGCAATAACAATCTAAATTTAAAACTTCGCCGAAGGATGATTCAATGTTATATCTGATCAGTGTTGTTGTATGGAGCCCATGCGTGGACATTAAATGCTGCTACGATCAATCATTTGGAGGAATTTAAGATGCTTCGGATACCCTGGGTAGCAATGCAGACTAATATAGCAGTTTTAGATCGAGCAGATGACACTCGTGAATTGCTGACAACTGTAAAATGCCAGCAAACTATCATATCTTGGTCATGTACACAGAGGGGATCCATACAAAATTTTTCAATTGATAATGAAGGGTAAGATCGAGGGCTGTAAAGGTGTTGGAAGGAAGCAGATTTCTTGGCTTAGAAATTTCCAAAAGTGGACAGGAATACATACTGCTGAATATACAATAAAAATTTCTTTCAAACAAGGCACGACTTTTTCCTATTTAAAATATTTTGGTTTTTAATTTCACGACTGCTATCTATGCTCTGTCATTTTAATGCCGAATAGTAGTAGTTAAACAGATATCATGTAATCTGAACTTCTCCCGGTACCGCTAACGCCTTGAACTTAAAAATTAGAACAGAGTAAGACCATTTACCCTTATACTATAACTACGTTAACATCACATGCGAAATTAAATTTATATCTCACATGTAGTTTTGACTATGAAATTACTTCCATTGTTTTCACTTAAGACTTACTCCCAACCATCAATATCTTCAGGCATTTATTTCAATTAGGGTAATTACTTTACTTTGTGGTTAGGCATTAATTTCCCATAAATTATTTGATTGTATACCTGTTGTTAGTCAAAGTTTAATATGTAACAATTACATACGTAATTAGTAGGGGGGCTAGCAAATTAAATTGAATGGTCCCTATAAGGGTTCAATTTGCCCTTTAAAGGGGAGAATATGCTAAGTGGCTGCCCTAATGTGGTAGCTCTATAACGAAATTATTTGTGAATAAATAATACTAGTCCGACACCTTCCTTCATTATAAATTTAAGCGACTTGAAATTTGTTCAAATATGTCTTACAAACTGTATCACATAAGGCATTTTTATTATTTGATTTACTTGACAGCTATTAAATTTTACTTTTTATTGGATTTTTTGGGACGCAGAATTCATGCTTAACTAAGGCCTCAATTAACTTGGTGACGATACTGATTTAAAATAGTCAGTCAATTCATTACTCTCCAAAAAAACTGTTTAAAATTTATGAATTTGATATAAAAATACGGGAAGCTCCATCTCCAGTAAATTAATTGAACCCTTTATTGTCCTAACATTACTTGACAAAAAGGATTATTTGATTTAATGCTTCCTTAAAGCCCATTCTGCACGTCAGTTATGAATTACAGATTGTCGAAATAGTAGAAATGTTTGTTTTTACTTATCAATATCTCGAAAACTATTTAATTTATAATACTTTATACAAAATTTATAGAGAATTTTGTGTAGAATACAAAAAACAATAAAATCCATGTTCTGGTTTGCTTTTTTTATATCATTTTTAATATTTTTAAATTATCGGACCAAAAACTCTATACTTATTTATGCAGCATGTCCAAAAAGTATCAGACACCCCCTTTATCTCCGAAAATACACACCCTAGGAAAAAATGTCTCGTATAAAAATTGTAGAATTTTGCCCAAACAATCTCATAGTGATCTCAAATTTGAACTTGGGCTTATCCTTTAAGGTCACTTGAAGGTTGAGTTTTTAAAATAGAAACTATAATTTTTAATCCCAGGAATAGAAAGCAGAGAAAATTTTTTATCCAAAAATATAAATAACATAAGGAGTAATATTATATCTGGAGGTCATTTGAGGGTCGAGTGTCTTTATTCCCTGGATTGGTGTAAATTATTTAATGGCTCGACTAATAAGAGTACAAAAATTTCAGGAAATCAAACAGTGCATCTTGAAATGGCCTTAAATTTGATCTTGAATTTAATCTCCAAAGTTATTTGTATATAAAATTCACAATTTTAAATCAGATCTCCTACTTTTGACAACACAATGGGAAGATGAGTTAATTTTACATCCATATATGATCTTGATCTTGACGTTGAGGTTAAGACAGATCGTAAAAGTATTGGCAAGAATAACTCGTACCAAAGTCGTAAGATTCCACCCGGGCAATTTTGTGATTACCTCAAATTTGTCCTCAACCTTGACTTTCAAGGCCATTTAAAAGACATCTTCATAATTTCGAATGTGATCTACTTCTTTTGACACTACAAATAGAAAGAGCAGTGAATTATACGTATTTGATATCAAGCGGCTAGATCAGCGTACTTGTCTTCGAAAGCCATGTCTCTGAATTATTACAGTTATTCCAGAAATAGAAAGGTACACTACATTGACCTTGCTGCGACCTTGACTCCAAATTCAAGTCTCATATAAATGTAAAAATCACTATTCTTCTATTTGTAAATTAAAGCTTAGAGAGTGTCAGTTGAAATTCTGCAACGCTCCTTTTAGTAATCTTGAAGATTATGGTAAAGATCACATTTAAGATCCCCATTAGATCGTCTACTACGATTTTGTTGAAGTATTTTTCCTGTATTGTCACTATTTTTTACAATAAGAAATTCCACTATTTTGACCTTGCTA
The DNA here is from genome assembly GCA_034092305.1 of Diaprepes abbreviatus. NCBI lineage: Eukaryota > Metazoa > Arthropoda > Insecta > Coleoptera > Curculionidae > Diaprepes > Diaprepes abbreviatus. Next base: position 15,074,630 of record JASJET010000139.1, read on the forward strand.
TAACATTAACTTTGACCTTTTTGATCTGTGGGATTAAAAGTAGGAGGTATTATTTAAAATTTGGGTGATGACATTTAAATGTCAGTTAAATTTAGGATCACTCAAGATGCATCGTTCGATTATATGAAACTTTTGTAGGAAGAGTTTTTCTGCATCACTCTTAGTGGTTGTAGTGGTAGTTTCAGAATTTTTTGAACTCATAAAAATGTTGGTGCATTAAATATGTGATAACATATCTCAAATTCAATGAACACTGGTTGTATATTTAATGTAGGTTTACATTAAATTTAATGGAATACATTAATTTATATTAATGTAAAAATTATTAAATTTATTGCTTAATTAAATTAATTGAATTTAGGAAAAGGTTTATGAAATTTGCTTCCAGCACATTTATCTTAAATTTAAAGCATTTCCTTTTTACAGGGTATATAAGCTTTTATGTCTTGCCATATTTGATACGAATTATAGCGATATCATAAGTTAAAGAAAATTGGCCAACTAGAAGATCTAACTTCCGTGGCATCTAGATTAGAGGGTTTATTAATTTTTAGACATGATCATGTTATCATGGAAGTAAAATTTTCTAGATGGCCCGTTTTATATTGCTTATGATATTGTTATAATTTATGTTACATATGTCAACAAATAAATGCTTATATTTGAATATTAAGAATAAAAGAATGAAGATTAAGCCTTTAAAACAGTAGGAGGAATATTAGTTTTCGTAAAATATAAAAAAATCTATTTTTTGCCAGTTTACTCATAAAGGAAAATTATTCTTATCCTTGTATTTTTATGGATCAAAACTTGCTTGACCTGATCAATTTAAATCCTTTACTATCAACTTCAACTGCTTTTAAAGTTAGACTATATTAAAGAGTTAAGGGGTAAAAAAAAAGGTTTTACTTAGTAGTTAGTTTCAAGTAATAATTAAAATTTTAATCATTTCTGAACAAAAAATAATAGAATTTTACTTCAAACCATTTACGATTTGTTGTCTCTTTATTTAAGAAAAGTTATTAATCAAGAAGCACTCTTAAGACAAAATTATTACAATTTAAAAATATTTCTTAAATCAACAAATGTTCTATATTTGTTTTTCGAAGCCCGAAAACAATTTGAAGTAAAAGCTTGCCAAAAGCAAAATGAAAGGAAATAAATCAAATTTAAACCAAACAAACTTATAAAATTAATTAGTTCATAATGGGCAATTAATAAAGACGCCGTTTCCAAATAAAAGCAATTAGGAAAATTATGAAGTCCAGATAAGATGGCTGAAATGGGGACTTTGAGTGTGGTTTGATACAGGGAAGGAAAGGGTTAGAAAAGGTCAGAATCTAGAAAAGCTTGAGAAAGTAAATTAATGGGTTTGTAAACGTCATTCATATTTAGACTAAGAGGATGCGAAAATTTTTTATATGTCATTTTATCAAAATCATTTGTAATTTTATGTTGACATTAATGAAAAAATGACATTTTAGTGGACAATATGTTTATGTCAGAATTTCAAAGCCTACATCAAAAGTAATGTTTAGTTAATGGTGGAAAATACTGATCTGGTAGACTTTAATTGATGCACAGTAACTATGTATCTATAAAATTATTAAATAGTTTTTTAGGATAAGTGGTAAATTACCAGTTTCTTAAAAAAAATATTTAAGAATGAAATGAAGAAAGATGTATTACTCGTATATATTATATAAAATTCTTCTATTCTTTTCTTAAAGGTTTCTTTTTTATCGATTGGGTAACAATATAAAATTATTTTTTATTTTTGTAAGTTTAACGTTAAAACTTGATTGACTTATTATTGCATTTGCCAATTCTACTCCTTCATTGTCAACTTAAGCCATTTTTTAAATGTAAAACATGTTAATTTCTTAAAAAGAGGGTTCTCTTTACACTAAATGATTTGCTAGAAAAAAAGGCAAGCTTATGGAGACGATATTTCAAAAACTTAAAGAATTACATATCCTTGGATATATTTACTCGGGATTTAAAACTTTGTAGTTGGAATTAAAGATAAAATTGAATATTTATATAAAGCAAAAAAACCTGAACTATGTAAAACTTATCAGAAATTTTTAAATGAGTTATTCGTATGCTAGAAATGGAGATTTAACAATGAAAATGCTAATATCATTTCTAGAATTACGGTATCATTGTGATATCAATTAATAGCTGTTTAAAAATGGTAAATAACAAGTCCATAAAATGATTCGAGTGACTTTGTTGTTTTGGCATTTAATAATCTAACTATTGATAAATTGCAATCACTATCTAAGAAGTAGACTAAAGTAAGATTTAAAATTTCTAAGCCTATTTTACTATTAAATATGACAACTACATTGAATCCGAGAAGGTTGATATCATTCTGGTGTATGTATTTTGTTAAGGACATGGGCGTCGAAGTGTTAGGGTTTAAATGGAGAAATTTCCTAACCGCCGAATAACAAACTATCAAACATTTGCCAATATTGAGCGTTATCTCCGAGAAATAGGCGGCTATGACGAAAAATTTGAAAGTAGCGGTAGTATTCGAACAAATTGAACAGTCGAAAAAGAACAGGAAATTTGGAAATGAGTTGAAGAAGAACCAAGGTTTATTACCCGATTCAAATGATATTTTCAAAGAGCAGTTGTTACATTCATATCACAACCAAAAGGTTCAGGAACTATCACTGATATATTCGAAATAAAAAATTCGTAATCCCAATATTGACAGAAAAATTTTGTTTACTGACGAGGTGTGCTTACAAATAAAGGCATCTCTATCATATGAGGTTCAAGGTCATTTCAAGATCGAATGGAGTAAAATTCACTGAATAAAATCTGAAGAAGTAGATACATACGTTTTTGATGTCGCTGAATCCGAATTCGTGGTTCTTTTAATCTCCCAAAGGTCAACTAGAGGTCATTTTAGTGGCATTACAAGATCAAATTGAGAATAATCTAATAAATAAATCTGAAAAAAAAATGTAGGTTTGGGGGTTCGCTGAGTCCGAATTCGTGGTTTGTTTAATCCTCCAAGGGCAGCTAAAGGTCATTTTAGGGGCATTTCAAGGTTAAATTGAGGAAAATCTACTAATTAAATATAAAAAAGAAGATATGTAGATTTTTGGGATCGCTAAATCCAAATTTGTGGTTTGTTTAACCGCCCAAGGTCAACAAATGGTCATTTTAGAGTGACCTCAAGGTCAAATTGAAAAAAATGTGCTAAATAAATCAGTAAAAAAATAGGTAGACTCTTGAGTGTGTTGAGTCTGGATTCGTGGTTTGTTTAATACCTCAAGCTTAACTAGATGTCATTCCAAAGCCATTTCAAGGTCAATATAAAATAATCTACTAAATAAATCGGTAAAAGAAGAGAACGCTTGAGCAACTAGATCAATATCCGTTACGAGCTCCCAAGCTCCTAAAATCTCGTATCCCGCGCACAGCTAGATTTATGATCGTTCCACAGCAGATATGTAAGCGGAGTTAGTTATTATAAAATAGTAATTCAAAACTCAAGCTCCCAAACTCACAAATCCACGCACAGCTAGATTGATATCCATTACACAGCAGAGGAGTGAATCGAGTTTTTAAGGCCAAACCCACCCTCTACATGCGGCTAGACTGATTGTCATGCTACAGCAGACAGGCGACCGGACCAAGTTATTGTAAATATGCCTAACCATAAGCTCTCATAATCCCATGCGCAGCGAGATCAATCTCCATTACGCAGCAGACAGGCGAAAAGTAAAGATTTATGAGTGTATGAAATAAAACCTAGCCCTCCAAAAACCCCATACTCCAGACACAGCATATATGAGAGTTTGGGGTTTGTGTTATACACTTATAAAAACTCGCTTCGCTAGCCTAACTGTCATATAAGGGATATCGATATAGTTGCGCGAAGGGTACGTGGTTTTAGAAGCTTAAGTTTCGCCGTTCACGTGCCTGCGTAGGGTACGTGGATTTGGGAGCTCGTGTTTTGACTCAAAAATTCGATCCGCATGCTGTGTAACGGATACCGATCTAGCCGCGCCTGTGTTCTCTTTTTTACAGATTTATTTAGTGGATTTTTTAATTTCACCTTGAAGTGACTTTGAAATGGCCTCTGGTTAACCTTGAGGTGTTAAATAAACCACGAATTCAGATTCAGAGCCCCCAAAAGTCTATATATATATATATATATATATATATATATATATATATATATATATATATATATATATATATATATATATCTTCTTTTACAGACGTATTTAGAAGATTTTTCTCAGTTTGACCATGAAATGACCCTGGAATGACCTCTAGTTTAACTTTGAGGATTAAAAAAACTACGAATTCAAATTCAGCGACCTTACACACAGGCATTAATTTTATGCTGAAATGACTTTGAACCTGACGTGATAGAGATTATCGTTATATTTTAAACGCTGGCAATTTTTAATCCTAAGATACCAGTCCAACTTAATTTTTTAGAAAGTGTGAATAAGTTTATTCAGCAAAATAATGGCCATTTTGCACATTTGCTTAATTAATGTTTTCGTCTCAGTTATTTCTTTCAATCTCTTTGAAACACATTCATGTACTTCTTACATTTATTTTAAAAATTGTTTCATTATTACAGAAAATTGGTGTAGGCATGTAACTGAAGATACATTTTTACCTCGCATCATCCAATGAAAATTTTTTCAAAGGTAAAAACGCTTTCAAATGCATGCGGTTATCTGAGAGATATATCTAGTTGTCACTTTTATAACACTTACACTACTTTATAGTCAGTCGCTATATCACTACAAAACGTCATATTATAATGTTAGACCACACACATTAAAAAGCATTAAATTCAGTTAGTACGTTTTCAACAAATTTGTGAAAAATCCACATTTTCTTAAAACTTTGACGTTTCCTACCACCAAAACGAAGCAGACTGCATATAACACACAAAGTTGGCTTAAATTGACCTATTGTGACGTCAAGAGTCTGTTATCATACTTTGTACACGAATTTTCCGGAGAATTTAGTGCTGACTTTAAAAATTTCAATTGCTTATAAAAATCTATATTGTTATTATTAGTTTTTAGCACTTTTGTGGAACGCCATCAATATTTTTATAATAATTGTACTTTCCATAAAAGCATATGGCCAAATCTGTTAAACAAATATTTGTTTATCTACCAGAATGACGTATAGTGCTTAAAAAGAATACAATTTATTGCTCGTCTCAAATCTGTCCAGATTATGGTATTCTTCTAAAGTAGGACATTGCAATTAAGAAGAATACTTTATAAAATAATTAAAGATAATAAAAATTAATGATTTGTATGACAGTACTTCTAAAAATAGGGAATCTAAACATATAAACACTAAATTTCTTGGTTCATCTTAAAACGAACAGTAACTATTCCCATAACGTTTTAATGTCCCTGTATAAATTATTGTGCAGATTATCTAATTGAATAGAAATTTCCAATTCTCCATGTAAATATGTAGATTGAATATTATAAAAAATAATGTCACGAAATGTACCAACACGGAAGTCAAAGTAATATTCAAAAAAGCTTTCTTTTATGTACAACCAAGTTAAATTACATGACCTTAACAAAATTTACTTCCATCAAAATGTAAATGTTTTCCGCTGTTGGTTAGTAAAATCAAACAGAGGGTTAAGGGACGCAATCCGTGACAAAGGGTGGTTGTTTATGAACTGACTAAACCACAAATTTACCTCCCACTGTTGATTTATTGGGGTTAAGAGAGTGTTATTCGATAAAATTGAGAACTTAATTATTAAAGTTTCAAAAAAGTGTGTCTATTTGAATAAACAAGGTACTTATTCACTTCAAAGTTTTGAAATTAAAATTTAATTTAGTAGCTAGATAAAAGATATTACTTTTGAAATATTGGTTGAAGACAACTAATTAATATTTCAGATATTTATAAAACTTGTTCTAGTCTCATTTTACAATCACTTTTTGAGTAATAACTATTAGTCTCTTGGTTTACTATCCGAATTTAATACCTTCAATTTTTAAAAAGTATCTTCACTTTAAAATAAAAAAGCTTCATACCGAGTGGAACAGTAAAAAAACGCATCCTGTTGATAGTTCTATGACTTCGCCTAGGATAAAATTATTCATTTACTTTTTTCGTTTTTAATGGTTCAAAATTGAGTCACCAAATTTTTAGAGTTTTATAACTGAAAACAACAAAAAAAACTGTTATTCTTCATGTAACTAGATAATGCAATGATGTATCGGTTCACCATTTTCTCCATGCACTTGACGTAATTTTCTTTTAAATTTTATAATTGCCTAATGTAATGATTGTAGACCTACTTTAGGATATACTTTCCAGTTTTTTCCTACAACTGTGTTAAGTTAAGAAGTTGGTCTTCTTTGGTAGGGTGACTGTTTCAGTGAACGTCATCTACTCTGGTTGGCATTTACATTTTTTTATATTTATAAGCTTTATTATGGGTCCGTACCGGTGAAGTAGAGCTATATATATATATATATATATATATATATATATATATATATATATATATATATATATATATAAATCATATGTAGAAACGCCATATATTATTTGAAAAATTAACATATTACGCCATATTAAAAATAGTGAGCTTATCTTGACGGCTATATGTATGTGCATCTTAAACATTTGGCTAACAAAATTGACTTTCTTGTTGCAACTCTACCTTTTACTTGAGCCCATATCACGATGTTGCTTAATTGTTCGGAGATATTTCCTTCTCCAACGAAGAGTTTCCGGACGATCTATAAGAACAGATTTCCTGTCTGGTCTTTTCCAGCAAAAATTAAGTTCTCTGAGCAATTTCCATAGCTCAGTTCTTTTAATTTCAGGTGAATCCCGATCTTCACTAATTCTGGTGAGAATTTTGTCGACGGTGAGAATCTGCTTCTCATAATAAAATGTGTGTATAACTTTTCTTATTGCAGTTTTCATCTCTTCTTCCAACGGGGTTTTTCGTCTTCCTGTGACTGAATGTGGCTTGGAAGCACTAACAATTCCATCTTGTTCTCCTTCAGCATTCGGTACATAGTAGATTTTCCAACTCCTGTCATTTTGGAACACATCTCAACAGAGTTTTTAACATTATTATCTGTATATTGATGTCTTAAGGTAACATAAATATCGTAGGTATCGTAATAAGTCTTTTGTTGAGGAAAAAGTCCTGGTTTAACGATTTTGAAATAAATATAGAGGAAGCCATATCTTTTGGGTATCTCACTAAGCTCAAATACTAGGATGGTTTGATAAGTTCTCGGCCTGAAACAGAGAGGGCGCTAGTAGAATCAAATAACTATAATATTTTGTAAGCACTAACCTTAGGATGACGCCTTGCAAACTTTCAGATGTTTGCGTGCAGTTGCTTGTTTGTGGCGATCGAGTGAACACATAAGGTTCGATATTTTGTGAAAGATGGATAAAATTGAAATTCGAGCGGTTATAAAGTACTTTGTTTTAAAGGGACATTAAAAGTGAGTTAGATTCTACTTTAAAGGATTCTTTTCCTTTGTTTTCGACAGTAAAATATGGACTGCTAAATTTAATCGTGGTCGTACATCAATTCAAGATGATGAGCGTTCGGGACGCCCAAAAACAGCTACAACTGACGAAATTGTCACAAATATTCACAATGTCATACTTCATGACCGCCAACTAAAAGTACGAGAGCTTACTGGTATAGCAAACATCTCGATAGATCATGTCCACTATATTTTGCCTGATGTTCTTGGCATAAAAAAGCTTTCTGCGAGATGGGTGCCGTGTTTGTTAACAATCGAGCAAAAACGCCTTCGAATGAACACTTCGCAAGAATGTTAAGACTTATTCAGACGCAATCCTGCTGAGTTTCTTTGAACTTTTATAACTGTAGGTGAAACATGGATTCACCATTATACGTAAGAGACAAAGCGGCAGTCTAAACAGTGGGTGGGGGCAGGTGAAAGTGCGCCAAAAAAAGCAAAAACGGCTGCGTCTGCAGGAAAAGTCATGGCAACAGTTTTTTGGGATTCACATGGCGTGGTACTTATATCCTTCCATCACCAGGGAGTATTATGCTTTACTACTGGACCGTTTGCAGCATGTGATTGTTGGTGCAAAACTCCATGACCTACGTTTCGAAGTGTTTCTCCCAGCGATTACTTTCTCTTCCCAAACTTGAAAAAATGGCTCGCTGGACGAAAAATCCCTTCAAATAACGAGGTCAGAGCAGCGACAACCGTTTACTTTGCAGAGTTCGACAAATCGCATTATACTACGGGTATTAAAATGTTAGAACATCGTTGGAATTCAATGAGTCATATAGAAGCTTGGCAAGTAAAATCCGCTGAATACAGAAACGAAATAAAAAAGACAAGGGGCCGATAGAAACAGCTTACAAAACTGGAAATAGTTGATCAAAATACCAATATTATCTCGGAAATAATAAAATTGATTTATTACGCGGTAGTTTTCGAAAATAGTTAATATAAATTATATTTGAGCAGCACCTAAATTTATATTTTGATTATTTAAGCATTTTAACGCTTTAAGTACAAAGGGACTATGTTGAAAATAATTAAAAACATTTTCAAAAACCTTTTGTTTTCTTTATCAGACCGAGAACTTATCGAACCATCCTCATAATATATAAAAACAAGCGCAAACAAGATAAATCACTGAGGCCACATTGTAAGGTGTACTTTGCTCACTGACAGAAATTAAACTGGAAAATGAGAAATTTTTTATTGATAGGTATAAGTGATTTTTTATACGGGTAATTTATATCATAATGTTAAATATATTTACCGATGTCTCATAATATATCATAATGATAAAAAATATTATTTATATTAAAAAGTACGGGCGTTATTCATTAGTACACAAAAAATATAAATGAGACCAATGGTTGGCATTTATATGTCAGGGATTGGCTCGTATTGCTCGCAGGTACGAATGTTTGGTTGCTATGTATCAGAGTACTCCGACATGAAAATTATTATTAATTCAATTTACACTAAGAATGCAAGTAAATTACGTTTTTTAGGAACTATAGTATGTAGTAATTATAAAGTATTATTTCAAGTAATTGTAGTATTTTAACCTCTAAAGCCAAACGACCAGAATGTATGTAACGCGAAATGATACGTATATTTGTATATTCGAGGAATTAAAAATGAATTATTTAAATTGTTATTTATTTATATTTGAAGCCTTAGCGTAAAACCCTATTACGTTAATTTCAAATTACGAGAATGTATACCAGGAGATACATGGTATGGAAATTCTGTTAATGGCTTCGTTCTTCCCTTAAAAAAGGAGCATAGTGCCACGAAAACCTTATCCTTCTATTTTTAGTAATAACGAAGATAATCCGTAAACAATTGAAAATTGGACAGCCTGGGCACAAAGCTTCAAAATAACCCTAATGTTTCATATAACTCATTTAAGGTGTCTCCTAACGGAGATATTGAACTCAAGAGCCGTACCATGTTATTTACCATTTGGGATATAGTTTTTGAGCAAACTTGTATATTTATATAAAATTTTGGCATGTTAATAATTCACCCATCCAGGTAACAAACAACCTTTAACATTCCAAGGAAGACACGAATGGTATTTTACATTTATTTCCAAAAAATCGACCATTTTCGCGAAAATTGAAATCATGTATACCTTAGTACACAGTAAAAAACGCACGTAAATCTACATCTAAATAATTTTACTGCTATTGAAATTTTAATAAGTATACAATGTATTTTTATTTAACTGCATAGGTAACACGTTTGGCTCAAAAGTTTCCTTTTATCAAGTAAATTGTGTTTTAGTTACAAGTGGATATTGGCAGGTAAATCGAGAAAAACATTTCAGTGTCCATTTAGGTGTAAATCTGGAACGATTTTTAGTAATAAAGACACATTAAGGGTTAATTTTTGCAGAGACCATTTAGAAAACTGTATAAATTCTGCTGATAGTAACATTAATAAAGAAAATGTTGAATCTATAGAAAAAAGTATCACATATTTACATAACGGCAATAAAATACCGTCAAATGAAGAAAGTGAAGAGGAATATCACTGACATTAAATTTGTTTACTAATCTTTCTTTAACATTAGAAACTAATTATTTATTAAGTAAATCTTCAATACAATTTTTAATTTCAGCCATTTTTGATATTGGTAAGTTAAACACAGAATTTAAAGTTAGTATTTTAAATGCACAAGGTTTAAATGTAGCTCCCGAAATAATTGAAACAGATTTATTTTTTCTACTTCATAATACAAATAGTGGCATTTTAAGTACTACGTTTTTATGAGAGAACTAATATAAAAACAACGTAAATTTTGTACGCCCTCTTAAAATATCGTTTCAAAACGAAGACCTTGAATAGAAAAAAAACAATTTGTGTTTTGCTTTGATTTCATTTCTTTGTTGAATTAAAATCAATTAAAATAGGTAATAATGAATTGGGTAGGACTGTTTTAAGTAAAAGCCGTTGATTTTAAACAATTTTCATCGGGTAAATTTAATCCTATCGGTACATTGCACTGGAAACAAAGTCAGTGAATAGAAGAAACTGTACAGCAGATGAAAAAAAAAGAAAAGAAATTTTTATTGCAAAAGTTTTGTAAAATTACAGATTGATGCTGTATCCATAAATTTAGTGCAACAATTTTCAATTTTTAGGTTTGATGAAAATTTATTCTTTAAGATTTGCATAGAAAAGTAAATAGTAACAGAGGAATATTTAATATTTACTGATGCTTTTGTAATCACTTTTTGTTTTTACTATGTATTTATTTTACAATACCCAAACGAAATAAGATCTATATTAGAACTTACTCAAAGGTACTTTTTTGATATTCACCCTGAAAATGGAACCAGATCTAAAAAATGAAATTCGAAAAATAGGGTATAAGTTTTGTTAACAAAATATGTAACTAGAAGGCTTTACTTTAAAGAAAGGTTTCTGTTATTATAAGTTGAAATATTTTTTTTGTAAATATAAGTTTATCTATATATATATATATATATATATATATATATATATATATATATATATATATATAATTACAAGAAAAATATAACCGACTACACAGCTCAGATTAAAAATTTTTGTGTCGGTATGCGCCAAGATCTTTTAAGTTTGAAATAGTAATACGAAAAAATAGATATATAAGTGGGGATGCTTTGTAGTACTTTACTTTTACTATAATGTTACTTCTAAAATGTCAAGAAAACCTTGTAGCCATGGTGGAAGTAAATAAAACTTGTGGCCAATTACTCGATTCCTAAAAGTTAATAATAAGCAGCGTTAGTTACTTAGCAAAACTTTAATCTTTAATACATTTTAAAAGCTAGTAAACATCTACCAATCACAAAACCTACTAAGTACATGAGTAACAAATAAAACAGATACGAAGACTACTGGGTCTCTCTGATTATCCATTGAATTTATCCCCACTCTATGCGTACAAAATTATGTGTAAATGTATCCGTTATTATTAATCTCAGCTGCTAAGTTTTTTTTGTTATAAATAAATTTTTAGTTACACGTTTTTATGAGCCACTTTCATATATATAATATATAATAAATATGTAAATTAAAAAAAAATCCATTTTAAATAATCTCATTATAGCAGGACTCCTTCTGTATAAGTCAACTTTTGACCTGTCTCAGTCTTATTTGGTTATATATACATATATATATATATATATATATATATATATATATATATATATATATATATATATATATATATATATATATATATATATTATATTGGTTAGTTGTTTCAATATAAATAAATTCTTATTATATCAGCTTTTATTTCACTATTCATATACAGATCATTACAATAATAAGGGTTTCATTTACAGCAACTGTTCATTGTTTTATTCAGAAGATGAATGAAAATCCCTACCTTATATATGTCTAATTCACGAATTCTTTTAACAATAGATAGGTAAGGAGCCCTGCATATTTTTAATGGTTAAATATTCCTGATCCAAGGTATTCAAATCTTAATATGATGTAATTTATACCCTATTTTCAGTTACTTCTGTTAAAATTCAATATACTGTGTAGTTTTCATGTTCTCGCTTATCAGAAATAAAATTGAGTTTTCTCATATAATCAGTACGGAAGCAGGCTGAATTTTCCTGTGATCTATTTTTTGTGAAATATGTATTTTTTTAATTTAGGTCTCCTAAAGATTATTTGAGAAAACATCAAAATTATCGAGTTGTGACAAGGATAATTTTTATTCAGGATGACATAAATTGCATCATATTAAAAATTAAATTTGTTTAATCAGGGTCACTTTTTCATAAGAGTATGTTTACTTGATGACTTAAATTTTCTAACATATATTATAATGTATTTTCACGTAATCTCACATGGCGGAATACGTATTTTTACATAATGTGACATGGTGGAATACGTATTTTTACATGATATGTTAGTTACACTGCATCTAACAACAAGTAAATCGACATGGAAAACCAATAAAAATTACATGATATAAATACGAAAATCACATAGTGATTCATGAATATTTTTTACATTGAAATGTAACTAATTTTTTACCTAGATAAACAAGGCAATATATTACCAATGAAAGTTATGGTAATTTTACATAAAAATTTTTTACTGTGTAGTTACACATTTTACGAAATTAATTTAGCTCTTGATATAAACTAATTAAATTACTATAACCAAACAACCTGAACTAATCTGGACTAATTAAATTACTATAACTAAACAAAATCTAATAATAATATACTACTACACTACACTTAATTAATATTAATTATCATTAGACACCAACGCACTTAATAATTTAGAGTAATGTTTACATGCAACATGTAATTAATGTATGGACAAGCATACGGAAATAAGAATTTATATCCAGAAAATTTCTAATCAAAATTTATTGAATTGAAAAACATTTGAAAGGGTTGATCGTAACTGAAGAGAAACAAAAATAGATGAAGCATATGCATTATTTTAAAGAAAAATAAAAACTTTTTTTGATATAATCTTGGAAATCACTATATTGCCCCGAAATTGTGGAAAATATTAAAAACATCTTTATTTTATTTATATAGAAAATGTTTAAAATGGGAGTCTGTTACTTTAAGTAACTTTGTGAACTAGAAATAACATTCCAGTATTACTTCAAATAGATTATCCTTTTGAATTAGTGTTTACTGCCTTTTAAATCAACAAGTCCTTTAATATTGCCCCCAGAAAAGAAATCTAACGGATTTAGGTTATGAGATCTTGGTGGCTAGAAAATATCCATCCATCTCTACTCATCCAACAGTTACCAAAAGTATCTATTAAATGGCAGCGCATTAAATTGTTAAATTCCTACAACAACCAAATCTGATCTCTAACTATTAAAAGTATATTTCCTAAAAGAATATTTGATTTTTTGTGCAAAATTGTAAAAATAATTTATTAGTTAATCTTCATTCTGAATCAAAAGACCTCAATAAATAACTCCCAATGATCACTGCCAAACATTAACCACCAGGCAACCAAGTTCAAGAACTTAATGATTTCTTGAAACATCTAAACACTAACCTACAATTAAGTTTACCATAGGAAAAGAGGTAAATAGTCAATTGCCCTTTATGATGACATGGTGAATCGTTCAAACGAAACTACACTTCAGTATACAGGAATCGAACACACACTGGACAATATCTTAACCTTAGTTCTAATCACTCTGTTGTAACAAACGGGGAATTATAAGCAATTTCTATATTCACTATATATATATATATATATATATATATATATATATATATATATATATATATTTATACATATACATATACATATATATATATATATATATATATATATATATATATATATATATATATATATTTTCTTGATTCTTGAACCATAGATTATATCATTTTTCTTAATTTTGTATTTTCTTGGGTTTAGGTTCTATAATTAATAAAACACAAAACGATTGACGTTTCGCCCTTTATTCAAGGCATTTTCAAAATTTATTCCTAAAAAAATATATAATTAAAATACATCAATATAAAAAACATATTTTACATTTTGGAAAACAAACAAGACACTTAAAAACAGTAGTCAAAAACTTTAAAACTTTTTAAAAATATTTAATTTCACCAGTACATACCTTGACATTTTGCTGTTCTGTTTCTAAATGAACTTTAAATTTTCATCGTTTACTGAGGATACGTGGAATGCGAATGTGTTTTATTTTTTTAATTTTTTTAAATATTTTTTATATTTTACAATGTATATAAAAAAACAAATAAGGTATGTGTTTGGTTTTATGTTTAAGAGGATATTCTATTTTTGATTCTTATTTGACCGGATCGAATACTTAATAGTTTTGTTTAAATTAGGTTTGCGTAAATGTGGCTCAAATTTCCTATATCTGTTCTGTCATTAACAGTGTTTTTATCTTTTTTAATTTCAATCATTTCCTTTATCTGTAATTTTTGGTAATTCATATCTTTGTTTTTTATAATGGTACTGTTATAATCAAAAGTGTGTTTTTCGTCCTGTGTGTGTTTGTTTAACGCTGTTGAGGCGTTTTTTGTATATTTATGGCCATTTAATCTGTTCTTCAGTAATTGGCTCGTCATGCCTATATATTTTTTGGGACAATTTGTGCAAGGGATCGAATATATTATATTTGATTTATTCATTAGAGGAGTTTTACTTTTTAAATTTGTGAATAATGTATTTAATTTATTATGTGACCTGTGGCATACGATAATATCATGCTTTTTTAAAATGTATTTTATTTTTTCTGACAGCTCACTAGTGTAAGGTAATGCCACATATTTCTGCTGTTTATGTTCTATGTTTTTTGTTTTTACGTTGTTATAAAACTTATATGTTCGTTTATCAATTATTTTGGTGATAGTCTTTTCGTTGAAATTATTATTTATTAGTGTGTCTCTTTTACTTTTTTAAGTATTTTTGGTCGGAATTCTGGAGATGTTAGGGAGATAGCACGATCAGATAGACCGATTATAACGCTGTTTTTTGCGTTTTTGAATGATTAGAGAAATAGTTTAGATATCTACCTGACCAAGTTGGTTTGGTGTACCATTCAGTTAAAATTTTGTTTTTTCTGCGTATAAGTGTCATATCTAGAAAATTTATTTTATCATTATTCTCTGTTTCGGATGTGAACTGTAATTTTTCGTTGAAACTGTTAAACTCTTGGAGAATTTCATTTATTTTATTTTGTGGTACGGCTGCTATGCAATCATCGACAAAACGTTTGAAAAATATTATATTAAAATTTAATTTTTCTAAGACTTTTTCCTCTAAATATTCCATTACTAGCTGAGCAATGGTAGATGAAATTGGTGATCCCATAGCACATCCATCGAGTTGTTTATAAAAGGTATTTTCATACTGAAAATAATTTGTATTAAGAACGAGGTCAACAGCATCCATAAAATTATTTTTTGATAGCGTTGTATGTTTTTTTAAAATTTCCCATTTTTCTGCTAAAATAGTGTGGACAAGTTGATTTGGTATGTTTGTATACAAAGATATAACATTAGCAATGAGTCAGACGACAAGAAGGACACAATTAGAGCTGAAGTAACAAATGTTTTAACTAATCATAAAATCAAAATAAGACATCAAACAATAAAAAGTAACAGTCTCCAAAAAAAGTTAAAAAAGAAATTAAATCGAACAAAAAAATTTATCAAAGACAATCCTCAAATCATTATTCTAAGGCCTGATAAAAACAATAAAACAGTAGTTATGAACAAGGCAGATTACGAGACAAAAATGAACAACTTACTAAAGGATGAAAATACATATAAAAATATTAAAAGTGATCCAACGAACTTATATCAAAAAAAAAATAATACCTTCATAAAAAAATTGCTCAATGTAAAAAAACTAACTGAAAAAGATGCAAAAAGGCTAACCATTCACAATGCTATTCCACCAAAAATATACGGCCTACCAAAATTACATAAACAAAATATACCACTAAGACCTATTGTTTCTTGTATACAATCGCCATTCTATAGTTTATCAAAATTCTTATCAGATTGCATTTCAAATATTACAGGCAAAAACGATTTTTTTATTAAAGATTCATTCGCCTTTAAAAAATTTATTGATAAAGTAAACCTACCTGAACATTACAGACTCATTTCGCTAGATGTTATATCTTTGTATACAAACATACCAAATCAACTTGTCCACACTATTTTAGCAGAAAAATGGGAAATTTTAAAAAAACATACAACGCTATCAAAAAATAATTTTATGGATGCTGTTGACCTCGTTCTTAATACAAATTATTTTCAGTATGAAAATACCTTTTATAAACAACTCGATGGATGTGCTATGCGATCACCAATTTCATCTACCATTGCTCAGCTAGTAATGGAATATTTAGAGGAAAAAGTCTTAGAAAAATTAAATTTTAATATAATATTTTTCAAACGTTTTGTCGATGATTGCATAGCAGCCGTACCACAAAATAAAATAAATGAAATTCTCCAAGAGTTTAACAGTTTCAACGAAAAATTACAGTTCACATCCGAAACAGAGAATAATGATAAAATAAATTTTCTAGATATGACACTTATACGCAGAAAAAACAAAATTTTAACTGAATGGTACACCAAACCAACTTGGTCAGGTAGATATCTAAACTATTTCTCTAATCATTCAAAAACGCAAAAAAACAGCGTTATAATCGGTCTATCTGATCGTGCTATCTCCCTAACATCTCCAGAATTCCGACCAAAAATACTTAAAAAAGTAAAAGAGACACTAATAAATAATAATTTCAACGAAAAGACTATCACCAAAATAATTGATAAACGAACATATAAGTTTTATAACAACGTAAAAACAAAAAACATAGAACATAAACAGCAGAAATATGTGGCATTACCTTACACTAGTGAGCTGTCAGAAAAAATAAAATACATTTTAAAAAAGCATGATATTATCGTATGCCACAGGTCACATAATAAATTAAATACATTATTCACAAATTTAAAAAGTAAAACTCCTCTAATGAATAAATCAAATATAATATATTCGATCCCTTGCACAAATTGTCCCAAAAAATATATAGGCATGACGAGCCAATTACTGAAGAACAGATTAAATGGCCATAAATATACAAAAAACGCCTCAACAGCGTTAAACAAACACACACAGGACGAAAAACACACTTTTGATTATAACAGTACCATTATAAAAAACAAAGATATGAATTACCAAAAATTACAGATAAAGGAAATGATTGAAATTAAAAAAGATAAAAACACTGTTAATGACAGAACAGATATAGGAAATTTGAGCCACATTTACGCAAACCTAATTTAAACAAAACTATTAAGTATTCGATCCGGTCAAATAAGAATCAAAAATAGAATATCCTCTTAAACATAAAACCAAACACATACCTTATTTGTTTTTTTATATACATTGTAAAATATAAAAAATATTTAAAAAAATTAAAAAAATAAAACACATTCGCATTCCACGTATCCTCAGTAAACGATGAAAATTTAAAGTTCATTTAGAAACAGAACAGCAAAATGTCAAGGTATGTACTGGTGAAATTAAATATTTTTAAAATATTTTAAAGTTTTTGACTACTGTTTTTAAGTGTCTTGTTTGTTTTCCAAAATGTAAAATATGTTTTTTATATTGATGTATTTTAATTATATATTTTTTTAGGAATAAATTTTGAAAATGCCTTGAATAAAGGGCGAAACGTCAATCGTTTTGTGTTTTATTAATTATAGAACCTAAACCCAAGAAAATACAAAATTAAGAAAAATGATATATATATATATATATATATATATATATATATATATATATATATATATATATATATATATATATATATATATATATATAAATTATGTTGTCCAGATTCTTGAACCATAGATTATATAATTTTATTTTATTTTATATTTTCTTGACGTTTCGCCCTTTATTTAAGACGTCTTCAAAAATTTTTGTTTTTTTTTATTTATTGATCTTCCTAAAAATATTTTATATAATTAAAAACATTTACTATTTTAAAAAACAAGCAATACTTTAAAAACTATTTAAATTTCTAAAATAGTATTTAATTTTACCAGTACATACCTTGACATTTTGTTTATTTGTTAATAATGAAAGGAAATTTCTACATCGTATATTTAGGTACTTAGGATACATGGAATGCCAGTGTGTTTTATTTTTTATATTTTAACAATGGAACATGGTCTCATAATAAATTAAACACACTATTTACTAATTTAAAAAGTAAAACTCCTCTCATGAATAAGGCAAATGTAGCATATTCGATCCTTTGCTCAAATTGCCCAAAAAAATATATAGGCATGACAAGTCAATTGCTAAAGAACATATTGAATGACCATAAATATACGAAAAACCCCTCAACAACGTTAAACAAACACACGCAGGATGAAAAATATACCTTCAATTATAACAGTACCAAAATTGTCAAAAATTGCAGGTAAAGGGAATGAATGAAATTAAAAAAGGT
The DNA here is from genome assembly GCA_034092305.1 of Diaprepes abbreviatus. Lineage (NCBI taxonomy): Eukaryota > Metazoa > Arthropoda > Insecta > Coleoptera > Curculionidae > Diaprepes > Diaprepes abbreviatus. The sequence continues at coordinate 15,093,200 of JASJET010000139.1, forward strand.
AAAAACACTGTTAACGACAGAACGGATATAGGAAATTTGAGCCACATTTACACCACCTTAATCTAAAGAACAATGTTAAGTATTCGATCCTGTTAATAAACATCAAAAATTGAATATCCCCTTAAACATAAAATTAAATGTATGCGTTCTTTTTGGTTCATTGTTAAAATATAAAAAATAAAACACACTCGCATTCCATGTATCCTAAGTACCTAAATAGACGATGTAGAAATTTCATTTCATTATTAATAAATAAACAAAATGTTAAGGTACTGTACTGGTAAAATTAAATACTTTTTAGAAATGTCGTGGGATTAGCCTAACCGTTTAAGGCGCTAGGACTGATAGGGACGACCATGGCCAAGCGCGGGTTCAAGCCCCGTGCACGGTAACTTACTTATTTAAATTGTCAGACCATTAGAGAGGATAGTCCCCACTAGTCGGTAGACACTTGACTGACAAAGAGTGTAAAAACTCGGGGTTAGTTGAGTGTCGAGGACCGTGGTTTGGAACCTACGTTAAAATGTAGGTCCAGTTGCTAATTGGTCTCCGCTTTCGACGCGACTTTAAGCCCCAAATATTTGAACTTTTTTTTTAGAAATTTGAATAGTTTTTTAAAGTGTTGCTTGTTTTTTAAAATTGTAAATGTTTTTAATTATATAAAATATTTTTAGGAAGATCAATAAATAAAAAAATTTTTGAAGGTGCCTTAAATAAAGGGCGAAACGTCAAATTGTTTTGGATTTTTTGTTACATAAAGAACCTAAACCCAAGAGAAGAAAAATTAAAGAGAAAATGATATATATATATATATATATATATATATATATATATATATATATATATATATATATATATATATATATAAAGGCTCATTGAAAAAAGAGGTAGCAAATATTAACTCCGATTTAAAACAGATTGGTTATCTTTTAAAATTAATTGACGATGTTATAAATACCTTTACAACAACGACCACTGGTCAGCAAGAAAAAATTCCTTCTTCACAATTCCGTGCATTAAGAGAATCTCGGAGAAAATAAGACGAATTGCGAGCAGTTATAATATAAACACTTCAAATCAGGACATACATTTAGAGTTCATTTAGCATAAACAAAACCAAAAACTACCGATAAGAAAGAATGTTTACAAAGTTCCATGTGAGTGTGGTGAAATAGATATTGGAGAAACCAAGCGACCACTAGAAGTTAGAATTAAGGAACATAAAACTCATACACAAAACGGGGAAAGGTCGAGATCAGTTATTGCAGAACACGTCTGAGATAAACAATATAATATAAAATGGTCTGAAGCTGTGGCAATAAATATGGAAATCAATATTAAAAAAAGAAAATATGTAGAAGCGGGAATCTTCAGTAAACCCAGTGTTGAGATACCTAATCTTTGGCAACCACTATTTGCGTTTCAATGGACACAGTTCCTATATAAGCTCGTAGCCTTAAAATTCAACTTGATAGCGATTAGAGATACAACCTAATCGAATCATCGTAAAAAATAAGAAAATGCAAGTCCGACAACCACATTTTAGCCAAACGTTAACCATGTTGGTGCATAGTCTGCATAGGAATATTTTTATACCAAGCGTATAAATTATGAGAAATTATAATGCCATCCCTTGTTAAGCCAGCTTACGTCTGGAGACATTGCGTATATTCTGCGAACATGGAAAGGATGAAGCTATTATTTTTGGAAGGTTTCATGGACAACTCAGTTAGTTGTGCCTATTTGAGCTGCGAGCTCTCCTGTGTTGTTAGAAGAATTATCAGCAATCTCTTTCAGAATGTATTCTAATTGATTTTACTTAACTTTTAATTTTTTCGAAATAAGTGAAGAGCATCTTTTTTAGATAATTGGATAAAGTATCTAAAAGATCTAAGTTTAGCTCTTAACATAGACGCCTGTCAAAATTATGAGCCTACGAGTTTAGTGGCGAGTCCGTTTCTGACTTCCTTGGTATTTTCAAAGGTTGTTTATAGCTTGGGTTTGTGAATCTTTATCGGTTATACAACATGCCAAAATTTCAACAAAATATAAAAATCTGCTGAGAAGCTACCATCCAAAAGTCAAATTACTGGGTTATGTCAAATACGGTAATACAACAAAATAAAATGGAATTTATTAAAAGAAGATACAATGTACTTTCTTCTTCTTCTTCTAGGTAGAACCAAGTTCTGTTATCTATACAATGCCTCATCGATCCTCGTTTGAGGTAGAAATCCAGCTGTCTCTCCATCTTTTGGGGGGCCGTCCAGGCGGTTGTTTGATGTTTGGTTTCTCTCTCATCACGGTTTTTGCTAGTCTGTCATCGTCCATTCGTTCCACCTGATCTCTCCACTGCCTACGACGGTTTCGAACCCATTTCACAACATCCCCCACTCCGCTGTCCTCGCGTATTTTTGCGTTTCTTATTCTCTTAAACTTGTTCCGGTGATTATTCTCAGCGTTTTCATTTCTGTGGTTCTCATATTTGTTTTGTCCTTGTTGTTTCATTTCTTGTTTCTGCGCCGTAGGTCAGTATCAGTCTTACACAGACCTTGTAAATTCTTGCTTTGCTCTCAACCGTCATATGTTTATTGTTCCAGATTATGTCTCTTAGTTGGCCTGATAGCATGGCCGCTTTGTTGGCTTGTGTGCGTACTTCTTCCGTTACTGCCCTGTTACTTGTTATATGTGCTCCCAGGTATTTAAACTTCCCAACCTGTTCGATACGTTTTTCATCAACCATTAGTTTGCATCTTACCGGTTCTTTTGCTATTACCATTGCTTTGGTTTTCTCCACAGATATTTTCATATTATACTGTTTGGCTGTTGAATTGAGATGGAAAAGCATTCTGTGTAAGTTGTCCTCGCTATCTGCTGTCAAGGCAACATCGTCTGCAAAGCATATAATCTGAACGGTGTTGTGTCCCATTGGGTACCCAATATTTGTGCTTTTTACCTCATCAATGATTTCGTCCATGATTACATTGAAAAGTGTTGGACTTAGGCTATCACCCTGTCTTATTCCTATGGATAGTAGGATTTCTTCTGTTAGAGTATTATTTGTTTTAATTACCATGGTGTTTTTGGAATTCAGTTCGTATATTGTGCGTATGATTGCTTCGTCTACTTGTTTTCTTCGCAGTAGTTCTATTATGTGTTCCAGTTTGACTGTGTCGAACGCTTGTGTAAAGTACACAAAATAAATGAACAGCGGTTTATCGTATTCGATAGATTTTTCAAACAACTTGTCGGATAATAAATATACCGTGGATAGTAGAGCAGTTATTCCGGAAGCCCTGCTGTTCTTCGCACGCCCCTAACTTGTCTACGACCCGTTGTGACAGTATTACACACAATATACTTTATTTTACATAATTACTGCAAAGTTTCTGTTAAAAGTTAAATAAGATCCCATAATATCCAATATTCCAACAAGAATACTACTAACAAATTTCACTGGAAACGTATTTTAATAAACAAAATTTAAACCGCAGAAAAATAACAAAATTATAAAATAATTATTTCCCTTTCAGTGTAATTTTTTTAAGTTCGTAAGACCATTATGTTTTGTAGCAAGCCTAAGAAAACTTCATTAATTCCAAGTTATTCACCAGGAAAACACTGAAATCAAGCTTAATCTCTGGGCGGGTAAATTAAAAAAGGACAAAGTGGTTTATAATCTTTTTTAATCTGGCATTAACTCTTCGTTTATTAAATTATGACTGAAATAAGTTAGCTTTAAAATTTTTTATGTTTATCTTTCCCAATTAAAGAAGCAATAATTAAACGTTGAATACACGCATAGAACTTAGTTAGCACGATGAACATTTTCAAAATCACAAAATTAGATTACAACTAAAACCAAAATTAAAGAAGATCCACCACAGCAATTAAAACTATTGAAAATATCTTAATAAATAAGCAATAAAACTTCAATTTTTCAATGATTATTCAAACTACTTAATACAAATTATATTAAGATACAAAGTAACTATGTTAAAAGCGTCAAAGTGTTATAATGTTCACTGCAAGGATTCCATATTTAATTTAAGATAGTGTTACGAACGACTAGGAAAAACCTATTGCCTTCATATACAAATAGTTTCAACTTTATGATAGTAGATTTCTTATTATTTCTGGGAGATTCTATAGGTATATAAAAAGGGATAGGATATGAGTTTTAAGTTAGTTGTATAGTTGTATTTGAATAGTGAAAATGTTAAGAAGTAGTAATAAGAGAGATAATAGCTATGTTAAGAAGTAGTTAATATAAGTATTAGAAGTATTAGTGAAAGGTGTAAATAATTGAAACTTGATTATATTTAGTTGCTAATTCCTTGGTGAAAGAGCTCTGTTGTCCAATAAACCTCTTCAATATTATATTTATGATCCAATACTAGGAGCATGCGTGGTGCATAAAACATAAGGATAGACTTAGGAAGGATTAGTTCACAAAAATAAATTACAAAATGCAAATACGGTGTGAGCAGTCACACGCCAACTATCTGGTGCTGCCGATAACTAGCAAAAGATCCAAGCAAATAAAAAACAACAAACTTCAAAAATAAAGGCAAAAAGTAGACATTAAACTTGAAAACTGGAATTTGTAACGTGTACACTGGTCAATTCGTAAGCTGAAAACTGGAAAATTAGAACATCATAAATAATATATAATCTTGTGGTCACGACCAGTGATAGCTAGTAGGACAAAATATAGGGTCATTATAAAAACATGTAAAATAATAACTCTCTTACCTATAGTTACAGTAAGAAGAATTTCACGGTGTTTTAATGTTTATCTTACCAAACACAGAAAAGCCAAAAACAATCATGTGAACCATATTTATTTTATGAGTAGACATTTTATCCCATATTTGAACAAGATCATCAATGCTTTTTTTTATTTAAATTTTTTTACCTCCAAATAACACGTAAGGAAAAAAAGCAGTTTATGTGTTTCCACATCCGCACAGCCAATCATTTTTATCAGCTAGATTTTACTCCACTTTTTTTTGGTTTTTCAATTTTTAAATTATAAATGGCCATCTTGATTCTTTTGCTCCAAGTTTTTCCGCCAAAGAGAGTGCCCTAAAACATTTCTTGAAAAAACGAACTTTATTCGTAGCCATTGCAACAAATAAAACGACTTTTAATATGACGCTGACCGCACATCAAGTGAAATGTTTCCTAATACCAAGTATTGTAACCGTGTTACTACGTATGAGGTTGTTTCAGTTTGAGAAATGCGTTATCGAGTAGCCCAGATGAACTACTTGTGCGTGTTTTGAAGACAGTAATTGATCCCATATCTAACCCACTCGGCTCCCTTATTAACCTGTTGTTTCTTACCGACTAGTTTCCTGATGGTTTGAGAACTTGGAAGGTTAAAGCAGTTTTTAAAAGAAGTCATGCAAATTTATGTGGTAGCTATCGACCTGTATGTGCGTTGAGTTGTTTTTCCAAATATTTAGAAACCTTTATGTATATTAGGATCTGTGTATTCCTAAATTCTTATAATGTTTAAACTCACTAAATCACGGCTTTACAACCGGAAGATCTACGGAAACTGTGGCGTTGGACTTTTTGAGGTTTATTTCTAAAAAATGGATATTAGTAAGCCTACTACTAGAGTTTTCTTTGATCTTCTAAAAGCCTTTGATTCTATTAATGTTGATTTTGTTAACAATAATTAGTTTAATGTGAATATATTCGATACTGTACTGGACTGAATCATCTCTTTTCTTGCCAATCATAGAATATTTACACATGTTAACGACTGCGTCTCTGACGAGTTCAGTGATGATCTTGGGGTCTCGCAGGAGTCGAGTCATGCTTTATATAAGCGATTTACCAATACATATATCGACTATGCTGATGATGCAGCCATTGCCCTTTCAGACTCGACTTTTGACGGGCTCCGGGATACTATAGCATTAGTATGTGGGGAATTTAGTGCATGGTGTACAAAAACAGATTAATATTGAACTTTAACAAATTATCATAATTGTTATTCAACTTCCTCGCAACATAATATCAGGGAATGACTTGGAATGATCACATTTATCATGTTTATTGGAGTGAGTTCCACTAATCATAACTATTTGATGAGGCTTTAACATACTTGTTCGTCAATATCCTAGGCCAGCTTTTGAGAGATCGGCTTAATGAACATGTGTAAAAATTTATGACCGCATTCCGGAGAATACTAAAATTAATATAAAAATGGGTCAGTTCAAGAATGTTTTCAAGCGTAATTTATTATCTAAATCCCTTAATTAATGAATATTTTTTTCGATAATGTGTGAACCTTCGAATCTATATGATGATACTTATTCTGTAGAATTGTAGTGTTAAATCAGTATTTAGTATATTTTAATTTAAGATGACGTCACCACTATATGTTTTGGTTTTATGTATAAATAAATATTGTTTAATGTTTTTTTAATTTTTTTTAACAAAACAAAAATACATACCAAAGTAGAAGAAAGTAAATTATGTAAATGCCTCAGAAAATACACAATAAACAATTAAAACTACATTTACAGTAGAAGCAACAATTGCAAACAAATGAATCAAAAAGGTCAAAATAAAGTACTAGTGTCACTTGGCAACAAGTATGCTTTATACTCAATTTAGTTAATAGCTTTCTAGTCATTTAGTGCCTAGCATACATTTTGTTTAACTTTAAATCTATCAGCAAACGGAAAATATTAATACATAGTTCTATTTTTCTTGTTCATATATAAGTCAAGTTTTTAATCCATGTTGCCGATTACAGAAAATGTGCGCGTGTTAAGTTGTTACTCTGTAACGTCCAAATAATTAATATGGAGAAATTTATAGTAAAAAAGTATCTAAAAAAACTAAAGTAATATATTGACGCCAAAAACACAATATAACAATATTTACATTTGGACGATTTTTATTTGAATTTAACATAGAACCGTTAAAAATGGACTAGAATATAGATATTTGCTGATTGTCTTCTGTTTCAATTCTACGATACTCGAATAATCGCTGAGGAAGTATTCCCACCAATTTGTTTCCCAAATATCAAAAACAAGACATCTTCGAAAAGCATCCTAAAATTCTAATAATATTTAATATCCAAAACTCGAGAAAGAACCATCAATCTAAATGTGTTGATCAAAAAACTACATCAGAAGAAACACTTAACTCAGTACGGTTAAAATAAATAAGATTCAGAGTAAATAAAGCCTTAAATTCATAAAAATAGGAAACGTTATCGATATTATATATAGTCATAAACTTACTTAAAAGATGCAAAATCAGTACACTCTTCCTGTGTGGAATGTTTACTGTACCTACTAAAATGTTACAAAATTCTTTCAAGTTTAGGGTCTGTCTAGACTTCTAGCTATAAAACAGGCGAATTTTTTTTTCTATTCACTGGTTACTACAGCAATATATACGTCATTTTCTTATTTCATTAAGAAACTTCGATGCTACAAATATTTTTCTTTTATTTTTGATTTATTTTGTAGTAAAGAGTTGTTCTTGAAATGAAATATTAAAAATTTAACAAAAAGATCATTCTTGAGCTTACTTTTTTAGATAACATATATATTACTAGACTGAAAGATCATTTTGACCTTCAAAAAAATGAGACATACCTTTTTTAACTTCGAAACCTGACAAGAAAACAGGACTATAGCCGAAAAAGAAAGTTCAACTTCACCAAAACCTGCAATTTGTTTTACAGTTAAACGTATTCTTCTTCTTCCAGTGCATTCTCCATTGCGTAGGTTGGCAATCATAACAGCTATTTTAATTTTTGAGGCAGTTGCTCTAAATAGTGGTTTTGAACTGCATCCAAACCATTCCCTTAGGTTTTTTAGCCATGAAATTCGTCGTCGTCCTACGCCTCTTCTGCCACTTATTTTGCCTTGAATTATGAGCCGTAAGATGCTGTACTTTTCTCCCCGCATAATGTGTCCGAAATATTGCAGTTTTCTCTGTTTTACTGTTATCCCGACTTTCTTTTCTTTCCCCATTCTTCTCAACACCTCGGCTTTCGTAACTCGATCCACCCACGAAATCCTCTGAATTCTTTTATAGGTCCACATTTGAAAAGAGTTAAGTCTTCTCATAGTCTCTCGATTCAGTGTCCATGCTTCCATTCCATAATTTAGAACACTGTATACGTAACATTTAGTCAGTCGTATTTTCAGGGCTAACGTTAGATCTTTGCTGCAGATAACCTTTTTCATTCTAATAAAGTTGGCATGTGCTTTCTCTATTCTGGTTTTTATTTCGAAGGTATAGCCATTATTTTCTGTTATTAGGGTTCCCAAGTAAGTGTACTTTTTAATTCTTTCTATGTGCTGGCCTCCCACCATTAGGGTTTCATTATTATTGGTGTTGTTCTTACTAATTATCATGAACTTGGTCTTTTTCGTGTTAAGAGAGAGTCCATATTCTCCACTAACTCTTAATATTTTATTCATTATTTTTTCTAGGTCTTTCAAACTATCAGCTATTATTACGGTGTCATCTGCATACCTAATATTGTTGATTAAAACTCCATTTACTTTTATCCCTGCTGTTTCAAATTCAAGACTTTCCAATATGATCTCTTCAGAATAAGCGTTAAATAGTAAAGGTGACAATATATACACCCTTGTGTGACTCCCCTTTGTATTTCCACATCTCCGGATATTTCCTGTCCAATTTTTACTGCCGCTCGCTGATTGTAATACAGATTTGATATCAACCTTAAATCTCTTTAATCCAAATTTTTGCTTCTGAGAATCTCTATCAGTTTGTCATGTTTGACTCTATCAAAAGCTTTGTTGTAATCTATGAAGCAGACATAGAGGTCCTGATTGATATCTAAGCATCTTTGAGTAAGCACATTAAAAGCAAATAATGCTTCTCTTGTACCCACCCCGTTCCGGATGCCAAACTGTGTGTCACTAATATCCAGCTCCAATTTTGAATGTATTCTTGCGTCTACAATTTTTAAAAGGGTTTTCAAAGTATGTGATATGAGACTGATTCTTCGATAGTCACTGCATTCTTTTGAACTTGCTTTCTTTGGTAAACATATGAATGTTGATGTTAACATTTCTCTACTATGATAAAGTAATTAATTACTTTATCATAGTACTTCGCCAATCACTAATCTAAGTGTCAGTTACTGTTGAATATAACATGACAACAAAATCTTGTGTTTGTGTGCTTTGTGGATTTTGAAAGAGCCTTTAACCGAGTAAAATATAATACACTTAATGAATTGCTGGACAGTATTGTAGGAGTAAACAAAAAAGGCATCATATTTCTTAAGAATTTCTTCTGACAGTAACTAGCAGAGATCTTGATTGAGTATAACCTATCAGAAAAGGAATATGTGTTCTCTCCAGTTATGTTTATTATATTTTCAAAAACAATATTAAGAAATGCATTAGCGGAAAATTAATTGTGACACTATTACATCAGACATATATCGAACTTGAGTGCCTGTTACAGCAACTACACATCAACTGTCCAGAATACGTTATAAAAATTAATATCAACAAAAAAACTCACCAATATATGTAACAATAGATTCGATATAAAAATCAAATTGTTCATTGAGCACATCAGAAAAGCATTCGAAAATACAAGAAATTTTTTACAGAATTCGCATATCAAGATGGAAACTCGTGTGAGACTGGTAATGAGCTATATGGGTTAATTCTCTTCTGTTTGGCCGAAACAAGGACGCGCAAGGTGGCCCTAATGAATAAGTTGAAAGCATTTGAAAGCTGGTACCGAATTCTAAGTTCCATGTATAGCCCATATGACCAATGGAGAAGTTTTCTTAGACTTAATCCTCAATATGAAAGTTAGAATTGTGTTATATAAAAATTATCGTTGGGAAAAGAAGAGGTGTCAAATTTGTTAGAAAAAAAATTTAAAAGATGGATAGTTGTAAGAATGAAAGAAAATGGATTGTTGTAAATTAATAAGTTTAAGTCTTGTTAGATAAATCAAGACTTTGTCTGATTTGAGTCTACTTTATTTTTTTTTTCTTTAATCAGATGGCTCTGTAATAGTCTTTACCTTTTTGGGCTCATCCGGCAGCTCCCAAGGGAACGGAGAGTGGTGTTGGTAAAATGCGCCACCTGTTTTGGTGCCCTAAAGGTTAAGGCAGAGACCGATCTAAAAACAAGACAGGAAATCTAATTGAACTCCAAGAAACACACCCAAAAAAATTTCAAAAACATGTATCTATATTTTACGTGTTACGGTGTAAAGATAACCACCGAGAGTGGCCCAGCGCTTCTCTGTTCGAAGGAATAAACCTGGGACAGTCAGCTGGTTTTTGACAATTCAAAACTAAATAATTAATCTAATAAAACAAGAAATTTTAGTTTAATCAATTTGTTTTGGTTATAGTACTAACTATACAAAAGCGATTTAATATAAATGGCAATTATATATATAAAATGATAGTATTAAGTGCACTCTACCCGCGTAAATAGGCCTGTTTACCTGAGTTAACAAAGGTGCCCTTTTACATATGTGAAAGATATCAACTGCATATGGTGGCAAGATTTGATTAATTGTACCATATGAGGAAACACAATAGTTTTTAAAGAGGTAAGTACGCTGATTATTTGATAATTATATATACAAAAAAAGATAAAACACTATGATGTCTTTAAATTTACAGGCGATGCCGATATTTAAAATGAAAAGAAAAGTATAACGGCTTTAAATTTTACAGGTGATGCTGAAGGCATTAAAGTCTATGATACCCTGAAAACGACACGGACACATAAAACCTGATTAACGGCGGCTTCTTGATGTCCTAATGTTGAGGCTCTGGATCACTCGGTGTTGTGGTATGTAGCATACCAGGCAGGTGCCGTAGAGATATCCGCAAGAAGGCCCGAGTGGTCTGGTATGTACAGTAGCCAAGGCAGGTGCCGTAGAGAAGTCAGCAAGAGGGCAACGAAAGGAAAAAGAAAAAGGGAAAAAAGGCCTAAATAAAAGATGGGCTTAGAAAGAACTCAACCTTTTATGTTACGAGTGAGGTAGGTTACTTATTCCTTTTCTGAACATATCCACAATACTTAAGAATTAAAATAAAAATTAAAACAAAGACTTACCAGTGATATTATGTGGCCTTTTTGTGGTGGAAAAGAAAAAATAGAAAAATTTGATATCGGGTTTGTCTCCCGAACTGACTAAACCAAATCAGCACACAGCTTTTAAAAGTACACAACATAGTAACCTTTTACTATAAATTTGGTCAAGGACCCGAATCTTTCACATCTAGCAATAATGCCAAGTGATCTTTCCCGGTACAACTCTGCAAGGAAAATATCCTTATCACTCTAAGATTTTTTTCTTGTCCCCAGAAAAACGTCCAAGGAAACGGCGGGAAAAGATACAGGGATCTGTATATCGACCGACAACTGACAAGCAACAAAACAATTAAAAATAAAAATACGAAATTTTAAAATTATTACAAGTACTTTTATTAGCAATTAACTAAGACAATTGTGGTACGTTCAAAAATTTATATCAGTAAAAAGGCTTTGTTGAAGTAAAGCTGTCTCGCAAGAAAATTCGAGTAGATTCTAACCTTAAAGTTTATTTATATTTGACACTGAGGTAGTTTTTCCGTTTTTAGTTCAATATAATCTCTCATAGTGGCACGACAACTGATACAATGGGAAAATTAAAGTACCTAGAAGACATAGAAGATCTAACAGAATCCAGAGAGCTTTCACTCCGAAATCTGTCGATCCTGTAGCCAAATGATTATCGGCTCACTCGAGATTTTGCGATGAAGGTAACAATAATCGCAAAATACAATTTAAATTAAGAATTTCTAACTAAATATTCTATACCGAGCCACTCTGTATAAGACTAATACCTTTCTATGTTAGAAGCCTCACGAACTAAACAAAACAACGACTATCAAGCAATGACCATCAATTATAATACCATAACTGTGAACCAAATTCTAATAAACAAGATATACTGCCAACGTTTTCTTCCATTTGTAAATATGTTCTCAAAACAAAAAAACAAAACACATAAGTGATGAAGCGTAAAAATTACTATTTTAGATAGGAAATTAGACAGGAAAAATAAAACGTAACACTTGGACATGCACTTCCTAACAAAAAATATTGTATTCCTCAACTTATAATTAAAGCAAATACTTAAAGGAATAAAATAGTAGACAGCAATAAATAATAACTGGACAAAAATACTTTATGACCAGCTGATAAGATTCGCAAAAAAATGAAAATTAAAAATAATAGAAATTGATAAATGGTTTATCATAGTACCAGAAGTGATGATAATGTATTAACATATGTGAATCATATATTATTGTATTATTTTGATCTACGCCTTAATCTTACCAGACTCTGATTTATTATAAAACCCTTAATAATGGATATGTGGAACCACTGATAATAATATCGTTTTATATAGAAACATAATTTAATTTTCTTAATTAATCTTAACCTAAATATATCAACAACAAAGCGATGAGAAAATACGTATACAAATTTTGAGGTTTAACAATGTGATTTAAGCTTTACTTAGAGTTTAAATATTAAACTCAGTCAAGTCCCTTATTTACTTTCCTTATTAAGAAAATTTTTTTTGTCATTACGGATTCTAGATTATGCTAAAACCTTAAAAATGATTAATTTTAGATGATAAAGCAGAAAGTCCTAACAGTAATCGAGTTTAATTTGTAGGAACTGACAAAGCCATAGAAACTAAGCCTGCCTAATATTAAACCCTGCAGTAAATTACAAATTATAATGATATATAGACATGCTAGCAACGGTAGATCAAAAAATAAATTAGGATAAGAAACTTATTTCAATATGTTTTTAATGGATTATATATATATATATATATATATATATATATATATATATATATATATATATATATACAGTCATTAGTATTTAACACGAAGATCACATAATAGGAAAAGAAATATTTTAAAAGGCAAAAATTCTCTAATTTAATTAAGAAACTAATTTTTAGCACGTGGATGTCGTTGAGACGCCATTTTAAATTCATGAATGAAACTGACACTTGATAGTTGACGTCAAAAGCTCATTTTAATAGGTAAAGTTGACACCGCCCAAGAACAGGCAATCGTTCTGGGAGCGGAGGTAACAGCTCTTGAAAAATATTATGTTATTAAACGGGGAACGATGAAAAATGAAAATTATGACTCAAATCAGTCAGGAAAGCAATTAAACTGACTCATTCAAACTTTTAAAATGATAGCTCACAACTGCTCAAAACAATTTTCTTTCAAAATTCATACCCACTTTCTATGATAAATAAATTTTTATACAGCACACGATATGATATACTACAAAACATTTTTGAAAGGGTAATCCAACCTTCTTTGATACATACACAAACAACTCAGTTATCACTATCAGTTAAAAACAACAACGTGGTTCAATAATCTACCTACATGTCGGTTCCCTTTATTAAAAATTTAACTCCTAGACTTAAAAAGTTTTCCCAAATGGAACGACCAAAAAAATTAAAACAATCGCGCTACTCTACGCTAGGACAAAAATACCTGTCTCAGTGAAAGAAAACTGAAACATTATTTATAAGATCCCATGCCTAAATTGTGACCAAGTTTATATAGGCCAAACTTCTAGAAATCTTTCAGGTAGAATAACTTTCCATAAAAGCTATTGTAACAGTGGAGTGTTTTCTTCTGCTCTAAATAACGATCATATGATGAACTTTGAGATACCGAAAATCCTAACAAAAGAATATAATTTTCATAAAAGAGTCTTCTTAGAAATGGTTCACTTAAAGAACGAACCACTTTCTATGAACAAAAGAGGAGACAAAGAAAACTTCAGCATAATATATAATTATTTACTACAACTAGAAATTATTGGAAATCGGTCCTCCACTAGTCAATTTTCTCAGTCGGATACTTTTTTGTCACTGTTTTGAATGTTACTATCACACTTGTCCAAATGAGTGCCGAGTTCGCCTTTCCTGATATCTAAATTGCATTACGCTTTAATGGTTATGACTGAATTAAGTCATAATTTTTATTTTTCATCGTTTTGCGTTTAATAACAGGAACTGTTACCTCCGCTCCCAGAATGATTGAGCGATGTAAACTTTACCTATTAAAACAAGCTTTTGGCGTCAACTGTCAATTTCATTCATGAATTTAAAATGGCGTTTCAACGACGTTCACGTACTAAAAATTGTTTTTTAATTAAATTAGAGAATTTTTGTGTTTTAAAATATTTCTTTTCATATTATGTGGTCTTAGTGTTAAGTACTAATGACTGTATCTGTTGAATAAAACCTGGCTTTTCATATATACTTACTTTAGTAGGTCTTTTTCTTTATCTTTATTTTATGAGAATAGAATTAAGGAGGGTTATTTTCTCTTTTGTAGATGCTTAATTATTATTGTGACAATTTATATTACAAATTTATAAAGGTTTAAATATTAACTATATATTCAATCAAGGATTACAGTAACATTTTGCAAAGAAGCTTTTAAAAAATACTTGTCTGTCAAACTTCTGTCTAGTACCTTTTGATGTTAATAAAAATAAATTTGAAAACAAAATATTTGAATGATTTCTCCACATCTTTATAGATTCCTGTGAAGTCACAATAAACAGAGTCATCATCAGAAAGTGAAATTAGTTTATCAATAAGTCACCATCCTGTAGCTTGAAATATCAGTTGTTTTTCGTGAATGGTGTTTTCTCTAAGAGCGGTACATCTTCCTTGATGACATTAGGCGTTTTGCCACGAGGTACCATTGACCTAACGGTGGTAGTCATTTCCATCTTTTCTACAATACATCTTTCTTCTGTTGTACCGCTCTTCCGCGAAAATGCAACAAATTGACAGAACTTTTTTGTTTTGTGAATGACAGTTGTTTTGCAGAATAGCAGATTTATAAAAGTTATTTGTTTAAAATGCGTAATTTGTTGCGGTTTCGATCTATATCTTCTATCGATTTAATATTTTTTGATAATTTTTTATTTAACGAACTTACATGTTACTTTAACTAGTTTAATCTGAAAGTAAATTTTTCAGTAATAAATGTATTTTATTATAAAACTAATTACAACACATTCTCAAACGTATATACATAATACAAAAATAAAGGAACTTCTGTTAAAATAAGTAGCTTAATTTTTCGTGTTCAGTTAATTATCCAATTCATCAGTGGAGCTGCTGCCATGACATCTTTTGCGCTTTCACTCTTCAACCGTAATTGTCTTTCCCTCTGATTATTTTGTACCTCAATGGCATTTTCAAAGATCTTCATGTGTTTCTCTTTATCTCTTCGGTGCTGTTCATGTTGCTCTTTCAATAAGTCTATTGCTTTATTAAAATTTGTTGTTGGGCGAACATAAGCATAAGAAGATTAGATACCTTATATAAGTTTGATAACGTAACACAAACCCATTTTTCACTTCCTTCTGTTTATTACTAACGGTTGATGTTTGAATAGATGTTTTAGTGGATGCAGAACTTAAGCAGCTTGATGTAATTTCCTCTAAATCTGCACTAAGGCTGCTTGGGTCCAAGGAATCCTCCAAATATGGAGGATTAACTTTATCCTTATTACCTAAAATAGTATTCATTTGGTCGAAATATGGTGGAGGATCTCTCTTTTCCACACCAGTTGTTTTCATGTGTTTCATATAGTTTAGATAACCTCGTTGTTGGTTGGCAAATTTTTGATGACACTTTTCAGCACTCTCTCGACCTTCCAGTATATCATAACATTTTTCCTTCATTTTTTCAGCAGTTTTTTGCCAAAGGAAGTTTTTCAATGTTTTTTGTCATTAAATTTACAAATGTACCGTGTTCTCAATTGTAAAATCATTAATGTTGCTTCTTTTGTCATAAAATCAGTCTTTTTTTTTTTAAATTGCAAGCTATTCTTGATCACTACTCAACTGAAGTTCACTTCCTTTTTCTTGCTGTGCTAAAAGAGCATATTGGGGCATATTGTGCAGCTGCGGTTTCACCTATAATATACCATTATTACCTACATGTTCAATACAGATCCGATTGATTGATTTTTAGGCTGATTTTTGGAAAGAAACTTACCATTCATTAGAATGTTAGCTTCCTCTGTCGTCACCGCAGCTGTGATGTCTACCCTCTTGTGATTGATGGTGATTTCTAATAAATCCCTATTTTCCACTTCCGAAATCATTCTGTACTTTCACTGTATGCGCGAATTTAAAAACAGTTTTTGAGGTTAATATGCATACCGGTCAACTTGAACGTCCTACCGTTGTCGTACAGTCGCGACAACGCATCGGTCATGAAAAATTATATACGGTTGAGTTAATGGTGCCTTGCTGCAAAACGCCTATAGTTAAGCATAAACTGTGTGAGAAAGGAAAGGAAGTAGAACTTAAAGAAAATAATGATAATTTAAAAGTAAGAGAAAAATAAATAAATGCTACTTATTTTGAGAAATTGGCACAAACTTTAGTGGTCATATATTCGTTATTTTTGTTTTTATGAAATTTATGATTGGTTATTATATTACCAGGAGCAAACATACTCTGCATATTATTTATTTTACCTATTATGCGGGGTGGATCAGAAAAGTGCGACATGTATAAACTTAAATTTGTGCAACGAAATGCATAATATATCTTTATATTTTTAGATTCATCAATATATTCTAGGTAACACATTCTCAAAAGTATATACATCATACAAAATTAATAATTAATTAATATTAAATATACTTTATATTTATCCTCAACTGTTGAAATATTTACATTTGTGGCATTGAAAATTATTAACTGATTTACCTGTATCATACTAATGTATCTACCAGTTATTAGCTAATCAATGTCATGAAATTGTTACTAAAAGTTTATTTTTTCTGTGTTATTACTACATCCTAAATACACCTGATGAAAGTCAATTAGTTAACTGAATAGCAACGAATTAGGGAATTTTCTATTGTGTTAAAGATAGTGGTAAATGTGGTTGTCCTAGTACGCCCAAAGAAAAAAATTAAACATATTATTATCACTACAGAAAGATCATCATAGTTTTAGAGCCCAAGATGGACGTGCAAATTTTTAACACAAACCCAGCACTACTTCCTCTATATTTATTAGAAGATGATCCTGACAGGTAGAAGCACTTTTGCGAAATCATGATGAAGCTTACAGGGAATAAAGCGAAATTTATTCAAATAATCAGATGTCAATTCAACAGACAAAACTACATCTGCTGGTAGTAGGAAAACCCTCTTCACATCCGGTATGATGAAAAGGTTAATGACTGTGCATGCATTGTAGAACATATTTTTTTGAAAGTTTATTGTTTTCATATTTTGTTTTAAAACCTAAAAGTATAAAAAACATTTGTAGAACCCAAAATTATCTTTGAAACAAGAGAGGTTAAAGAAATGAATGAAATAAGAAATTTTACGATTTAATGCAAATTTTTATTTTATATATCGAATCTATATTTAGAGATTTCTGTTTCTTCAACACATGATATTATTTTCTTAAATTAAATATAAAAGTCTTGTATATTACATTATTGTTGAACTTTCCATAAAAATTATATTTTATGTAATTGATCCAATTTAATATTCTCTAAGAAAATGTCATCTAAGGAACGGCATTATTACATAGTAATAAATTGCAATATCCAAATTGTGCAAGTCGTTATTACAGTCCACTCTATCCAAATATATAATTACGTCAAACGTAGAGAGACGAAACCAACAAGCTTTAGACTTCTGATAAAAATGGAAATTAAGCAGAAGTTCGTATATCTGAGTAGAATATCAAATACTAATTTATGGTGCTCTAGATGATAGAGCCAGTCAAATTGAAAAAATTGCAGTAAAAAAAAATAAAAATAGATTAGAGGAACGAGAACTTTCACGGCTTTGGTCAAGTTGAAAATTATCGTTCTTTAGTTTAGACCGTGTCAAATTGGAAATATCTGACGTTTTACCTACGATTGCGCGAGGCATCTTCAGGGATGTTCACTCCACGAGACTCAAACACTGAATATGTGAATGTGCAATCGTAGGCAAAATGGCGGATAATAATTCCAATTTGACATGGTTTAAACCCAAGAACCATGATTTTTAATAGGTTAGAGGGTTTCTAAATGAAGAGTTCTTAGGAAAACTAGAAATAAGAAATTTGGTTTTCGTAATCATATTCGACTAAAAAGATGGAACAATACGATATTGTCTAAGAGGTAAAACGGTTAAACTTTGCATATATTCACTGGGATATAAGTCTGTAAACGCAGTAAATGGAGTAAGAGTGTATGGACTTGGTACACTACGAAAGCATCATGACGGATAGTCAAGCAACTATCAGTACGCTGAGCTCTCAAGTCATGAATTCCAAGACGGTCTGGGAATACCTAGAGGAACGGAATGATCTGAGTAAGAAAAATAAAGTCACCCTCATTTGAGTACAGGGACATACTGGGATAGAGAGGAATATTAATAGTAGACAAGCTCGCGAGGAAAGGGGCCGAGATACCATTTCTGGAGCCAGAGCTTTTCTGTGGAATTAATAGCAGAGTAATGCTGGAAGAACTAAAGATAGAAGAAGAAAGCAGGAGATCCAATTATTGGACGAAGCTGCAAGGATTGAGACAGGCGAAGATACTTTTGGGGAATTACGGCCAGAAGAGATTCAAAGATTGCACAAATTTGAGTAAAAAACCAACTCAGAGTTCTGACAGGCGTCCTGACGGGGCATTGCCACCTGAAGGGACAACTTAAGAAACTCGGACTGGTAGCAAAAGAAGAATGCAGATTCTATGAGGAGAACGATGAAACCTGTATTCATATCCTTGCAGAGTGTAGGGTTCTAGAAAACCCTAGGATGCGGTTCTTGAGAGCACACCAAATCGAAGAAGAACTGGAGAACCTGCTTTAGTCGATAAGGTAACTCCTATGACTGAGCTCAATAGATCTATCAGGTCGCAGTGTACAGACCCTTAACTCTACGCACATACATTCATACACACATGCAGTAATTTCGGTGACGCAAAATTAGATCGAAAGGTTAGCATCTAAAATTAGTGATGAGTGTTTTGTTTTCGATAATATTTTAATTATCTTTTCAATTTTGAAATCTTAATATATAGGATATAATGTCGCAATATAATCGTTTTTTAAAAAATCTGACTAACTTTGATTCATTTTCAAATCTTGGCACTTTGTAGGGCACACGATATAGATATAAATATATCGGAATCGCATTTTAACGAAAATTTTGTTTTTCTCAAAAGAAATTTAGTCCCTAAACCCAACTTAACTCAACTACAACGTTATTAATAATGTTTGTTTTAACATCAAAGGAGTCAACAGAAATATAGCCAACCCATTTTGGCAATGGCTTTCAAACTCATTATTTATGTTCATAATCTCGAATTTGGCAAATCCTCTGTTTTACTTTCATCTTTAAAGGATCCCCTTTTATAATCTTAATGGGTAGGAGTTTTTTGGAAATCCAGAAAAAAATGTTATTAATTTAGGCATTTCAGATAAAGAATTACGGAAAGTATATTTTTATTGAGGTTTGGGCTTTAAAAATATGTGCATTAAATTTTGATAGTCATGATCATTTTAATATAAATCTTGGCAAAAGTGGTATGTATAATATATCAATAAAAAGTTGACAATATAGTATAAAAAAATAAAGTACAAAACATCTGCATTTTATTTATAGATAATTTTGATGACTGACTAATATGTAGTTGTAGGATTTACATTGCCTTAATTCTGAATACCAGTTTTGATAACGATTAGAGGTATAACGGTCTTACAAACAAAAGAGACAATGAAAGTTCGACAATAAAAATTTAGCCAACTTCCTGTTTTAGTTTTTAAGCAAAATTGAAACAGTGTAAGTAAAATTACAAAACCTTTATCGACATTTATTTGGTTTAAAAAAAAATCCAAGACCCTTTAACTCAACTGTCTTGAGCTTGCATTTATGTACAAAAAATCCTACTTTTCACTGCTCCCAAGAACCGCATCGTAGGGTATTCTAGAACGCTGTACACTGTAAGGATATGAATAGAGGTTTCGTCCTTCTTCTCATAGAATCTGCACTCTTCTCTTTCTACCAACCGAGTTTCTTGAGGTGTCCCTTCAGGTGACAATGCCCCTTCAGGATCCCTGTCAGAACTCTGAGTTGATTTTTATTCAAGCTTATGCATTCGGTGAATCTAATCTGGTCGTAGTTCCTCAGAAATATCTTCGCTTGTCTCAATCCTTGCAGCTCCGTCCAATAACTGGATCTCCTGCATTCTTCTTCAATCTTTAGTTCTTCCAGTATTACGCTGCTACTGATCCACAGAAAGACTCTGGCCCCAGAAATGGTATCTTAGCTCCTTTCCTCGCGAGCCTGTCTACTATTTCATTCCTCTCTATCCCGGTATGTCCCGGTACCCACAATGAGGGTGACTGTATTATACTTACTCGAATGATTCAGTTCCTCTAGGCATTCCCAGACCATCTTGGAACTGATAATTTGAGAGCTCAGCGCAATGATGGCTGCTTGACTATCCGCCATGATAATAATCTCTTGGCCGTGATAGTTTTTCTCTTTGTTAAATTTCTGCCTGGAAAATGCTTGGTGACTTACCCAAGCTTTCGTAGGGTCTGGTGCGGAGTCCATACACTCTTATTCCAGTTCCCTGCGTTGTTTTGGAGCCATCTGTATACCATAGAGCTTTTCAGTAGTGCGATGTATTTTCAGAAATTTTCCCCATTTTTATGGTGAAAATGGAAAAATAAAATTTTTTATCCATTTTTCTCAAAAATGGTCATTTTTAAAATTCTTAAAGTGTAGAAAGTTGAGATTTTCATATCGAAATCTCTAATAAAAAGAGTCTTTTTATTTTATATAGATAACATGAGCTAAAAAGCGCGCGATTCTCCGCCGCGGAGCGCCAGTTTCGTTAGGTGGTAAGGTGGTAAGTCAGTGGTGTTGTTATCAAGTAGCAAGTAGACTTTTCAAATTCAAATGAGACCGCGCGAAACTTCACCCTACCGCCACTAAACTATTTGAATAAGGCTTTAGTGATTCTACATGCCATTAAATTACCATGTCGTTGCCACGTCACTACCTTAGCCTTTTAGTGAGCGCTTTGGCTTAGATTGTGCGATTTTAGTCTTTTTTAGCCAATAGGTGGCGTATGATTTCTTTTTTAAAGTACGAACGTTATCTTAGCTTAAATAGGTTGTCCCATTTTCCAAATATTTCCCAAAATAAATGAGACAGAAAAATTTTTCAATTGAAAAGTTACCAAGTTTGAAAGGGAAGATCGAACAGTTATTTTAATTCTGATTTTAAGCATGACTTTTAAGATCATTTCATGGTCAAGATGTTTTTTCAAATCATTTTTTTGCAGAGATGGAAAGTACGAAAAATTCTAGGTTCACATATTTACTCTTTGTTTATATCTTTTTTCAATATTGGATTTATGCTGTTTTCTAAAGATCAGTCTTAATATCACCACGAGATGCTCCATTAAAATTCATATAACTTTTGTATATTTATTGGCTGATTTTATATTGATTCATGGAAAAAAGGACATTTGACATTTAAGTAACCTCCATATCAAACGTTTTCATTTCTGCCATTAACAATGCGGGTCCCTCATTTGTAAAAAAAAACAATTGGCCTAAAAATAAGTATCAAGATCAAATTGAAGCCCACTGTTGAATATCCTCCTTCGAATCATACCACTTTAAATTTTTTTATCCGAAGAACTTTAAAAAATATATGGGTGAGTTTTTTAACATGGACCCCCTCTATATGTTAACATAACGTTCTTTTACAATGTACTGTACGAACCGGATCTGCTTGGCGGATAGCCGCAAGGTCTTCAACGTGTTATAACACGAGAAAATAAAAGAAGAGCTTATTTTTTACTAGTGAATTTTACGTAAAAAATCTCAGCTTTCGATTGAAAATATTTTAACAACAACCTTCTTTGAGAAAAACGCATAAATCTTTTCTTTTTCAGTATTCAGCGTAAAAATGAGAAAATTTTGGAAAATGGATAGCCTAATTGGAAACCCGAGGTCAACATCTATAAATATTATGTATGCCAAAAACTTTTCAATTCGTTTTTTGGCTTTTTAACGGAGTTGAAAAATAAGTTATTTTGATCATTGACGTAAAACTCCTCATATACTTACAGCTAGACAGTTCGTTAAAACCAGTAACATAAAACTCAACTCAAACACATACACAATTTTTAATGCAATATGGATAATCTGACCTTGACATTTGTTTTTACCTTAAAACCAAAGCACTTTCACGGGTTAGTTTCCCTGTCTACATGTAAAAACAATAAGATTAATAGTTATTTGTAAACTTTTAAGCATTTCGATTCGAAAGGGTAGTATGTGGGTAGTCTGTTTATTCTAGAGTAGCCATTTGGGAATAATCCTGAAGTTGCCAGACAAGCTGGATTTAATTAGACAATGGTTAATTTAACTGGGCATTCTTATTAATTATTTTTCAAGTTAAACAAGTAACCATGTAGTAGCAGAAAACTTATTATTTGTAAAATTTGTGGTACAATTAAAGTTACTACTACCAGGAAAAGCATAAGTATTTTAAACCCTGTCATTTTATGATATGTTACAGTTCTCGATATTTTTTATGATAATCATTCATTACCAGAATTCAGCTTTTAGGCCGACATTCAAGATTTAAATCCTCAATGTTGATGTCTTCATGTTTCATGTATCATCGGGAGCTTCTGTATATAAAACCCTTTATTATTAGTTAACTAACATGTTAATGAGAAACTATATTGTATAGAATAATATCTTAATTTAATAAATGGAACAGTACTGCTAAGAGTTTAATTTGATTAAAATTAAGACTTCTGGGATTTTTAATAAATATTCGCCATATTACCAATAGAGAGAGTTCCGCTTAAATAAGTTATTAATTAAAGTATCTTTTATACAGATATCTCAAATATTTAAAAACAAATTCAGAAAGTGTACAGTGTGTTGTAAAAGTTTTTATTCACTTAGAGATCACTATTTTCAATTTCTCGACAAAATTAGCTTATTTATTAAAATTAAGTAAGTTTTTATAAGTACATAAAAACTAACTGTTCTCGCTAAAAAATAATTACACAAATGTTAAATAAGTAATCGAAAAACTATGATAAGAATTCATATTTTAAGCAAATATACCTATCATAAACTCATTAACATTATTATAAACAGTTTGCTTTTAGTAAAAAAAATAAATCTATTAAAAATGATGTGGAAAGGTAGCTAATTTCTTTGCTTACAGACAGCTATTATGGGTTTTTTGAAAAACGGATATGTTGAAGTGTCAAATAATTTTGTAAGTAAATAGAGGTATATTGTGAAATTTGGATTTTTCTTTTTGGGTTATAGATTTGGTTTATTCCTTTGAAATACGGGATGAAAATCTTTTTCAAACATATTTTTGCTGTTGCCGAGCACATTTAAAATATGCTAAGAGTTTTTCAACGTATTCGGGAAGAGTGGTTAAGAAGCTACCAGACTTGAAGAGACTTAAGTATTTAATTCAAGTAAAAAATAATCATGTATTTCTTTATGTGACGTAAATAGTGTAAAACGAGTTATGGTATGAAAAATTCTTGCTAGTAATTTATATTTTGACAACAAATGACACAGATTGGTAAGTTTTTCTGTTTTTGAACAAAACTAATCAAATTTATGTGTATAAAATGAACATCTAAAAATTTTTTATATATTTTATTTGCAAGAAATACCTTAACTAACCTATTAAGTTAAGCGTTAAGTGGTTATCGAAATAAGTGTTATGATGACAATTTTTCAGAAAATTTAAAATGTCCGACCTGTTTTCTGCGGAGATTATTACATTTTGGATACATGTTGTAAGAGAGTTTTTATTCAAAATAATGTGTACAATCATTGGCTAAATTTACGAAACTTATTTCCCTGTACACACAATGTATCCATGGATGGAGTTGGCTAGAAGAAAAAATTTAATTATCGATTTTACGAAGAAAAATCATTTTTTATGAAAAGTTCTAATTGTCTAAAAAATAGGTTTACTATGTAATAAAAATTTTAAAACCAGCATACAAGGTGATAATAAATTAGGAAAACCTGTAAAGGATTCAATGGTGAAGTACCATTATTTATTATTTTAAACAAATCTTTATAAGTTGTTTATAATATAAAATTAAAATTAAATCCAAATTGTGAAATATAAATTCTAAGATTTAAATTAAAAATAATTATGGTTTTATGCAATTATTAAATATGTATATATATATATATATATATATATATATATATATATATATATATATATAAATATATATATATATATATATATATATATATATATATATATATATATATATATATATATATTACCCAGTATACCTGAAATTTTTATAAGGTAAACTTTGTTTTGGGACAAGGAGAATTTTTATATAGAATCGTTAAATCATTTTTTTTCTTACTACAAAATTTAAAATAAAATAAGATAAAAAATTTAAACTTCGCATTTTGTATTTAGTCGGTATTTTAGGTTATAAACTATATTAATATATTTTTTCTCTTGAGAGCAAATTTTTAAATGCAGTTTAATTTAAAAAAATAATTTACACCATTCTTTTTAGTTTAAATTTGTATTTCAAATGAGTAGAATTAATTAGTACTCGAATGAGTAAAAGATATTTAAAAAAGATTGAAAAAAGAAAATATTTCTTAGAAATAAGATGAGCGATGCGATAAAGTTTACCAACCAATATTTATCTTTAGTTTCTAACACCCTTGCAATAAATCTATCTTGAAAATATTTTACGAGATTTCCTTATGTGTACCTCTTTACAATATGCTGAAAAACGGATCAAAATAGCTGACTTCTATCGAAAGTTGCATCATTAACTATATTTTATAGCTTATTGCTCCTTGGAAATATTAACAAACCACCTTACAATATGCTGAAAGCCAAACCAATGAATAAGTTAACATATACATTGCAGTATTTTTTGCTCAGATGCACAGGGTGACCAAAGCATATTAAAGTATGAAAACAATCTAAGATCAAAAACCTTTAATTCTAATTTTAGAGAAAAATACAAGATAAATATAAGTTCCAATTAAATAAAGATCCTAAATCAGAAAGGTGTAAATAATACCAACATAATTTAAAAATTAAGATTTCACTAAGAAATAAATAAATCTATTTTTCTGCCGTGTTTAAATAGTTGCTAATACATATGTATTATCCTTTAAAGCAGATAAAGGAAAGAATATATATAAGCAGTTTATTTTCTACAAATACAACTCTCGTCCTCTTCATGCAGCTCCACTGATGAGACCATAAGATGGTCGAAACACGTATGGGGAGGAGACGAGAGTTAAATTTGCAGGAAATAAACTGTTTGTATAGATTATTTCCTCTGTCTGAGAGAATATATATATATATATATATATATATATATATATATATATATATATATATATATATATATATATATATATATATATATATGTAGTTTTGGATGGCCGATTTTTGAACACACACTGTATGATTGAACACACTCTATTATTTCAAAAGATTTTTATTGTCAACCTCACTTTTTGACACTTGTAAAACTAATTCAAGTTCCGTCGACAAGCTATCAAACTATACTGTCCCCGAAAGCCGATCTGAACCTTTTATATACCCTTTTGGTCGATACTGGAAGATTCCCTAATTTTATAGAAGGATTTTCATACTATACGGTGTACTAAAAATAAGATCCGTCGATTCCTAGTGTTCCATGTTAAAAATAAGGAAATAGAATTCTTTAAAAAGTTCCAGACCTTATTTCATAAAAAATTAAAAAAGGTACAAATTAATTAAATAAATTATGAACTCGTAGAAAATATATTACAAACACAAACTAATCCTATGAAATGTAAAACGCTATAAAGTTCTTTACATTAGAAATTATACCTAAAACCTCCAAATTACAATATACATATATATATATATATATATATATATATATATATATATATATATATATATATATTATTTATTTATTTATTTCTGTATCTTAAACTTTTTGTTAATATTTTTCTATAATATTTTCTTTGGTATAGGTTTTTAAACCTATCAAGTTTCGCACTACTTCGGTGAATATGTAGATGTCATTCGACTGGCGATATTTTTCAGTCTGACATCGAAAAGTCGGCCGGTTTAAATATCTTACCGATATGTCTCGGAATTTATATTTTATATAGACAGTAGTTTCCTGCGAATGTTGCTATCGGTGCGATACAGCTCCACTGACGAAAACATCATTTTTACCCTTGATTACTTTAAAATTATAAATATGGCAGGTGTCATATATTCACGAAAATATGCTTACTTTGGAAGAAAAAATTTAGTTGATGCAGTATAAAGGCACGGGAAAATTCTCATGTGCAAGCGTTCAAAACGCGTTTTTTAATGAAAAGTTTTCTAACGAACTCATTTTTTCAGGGTGTGTACAGGGTTGTGATAAAAAGAGACATCAGCCTTTTATAAGGAATACTACTTATCTGATGAGAAAACGCTCGAAGCCGTCATTTTTATTTTATTTTTAAATGTTTTTTTTTTCTGAAAAAACGTAATATATGTTTTGGATCAGAAAAGTACTATGTGTATTAATTCAAATTTGTTTGATGAAATACATTATATGTTATTACATTTATATATTTTACAAAAAAAATATAGACATATTTTTAACTGTTTTCGAAATATTAACACTTTTCGCTTTGAGAATTATATTATATTATTTTAAAATTATTAACAAGTTAATGTGAAATCAATATCATTAAACTGTTACTTGAATTTGAATTATTCTGCGTTATTACTATATCCATAGAGAAGTTCCTAATATATTCAATGCTAAATACCTAAATCACCTTCCTATTGATCAATCAATAATGTCTAGAGTAGCAATAACACTGGAGAAATTCCTACTCTGTTAAAGACAGTGTTAAAAGAGGTCGTCCTAGTGCGAGGAAAAAAATAAACTTATTATTATCACTACAGGAAGAGGACGATCCTTATGTGTCTAGCATCTAAGTTGAACGTTACAACAATACCCATCGGACCACCATTACTAGATTTTAAAAAAGTGGCATCCCCTAAACCACTATTTCTTTAGGAATTATTATATATTATATTATGATCCTGGTGTTAACATATTATAAAATTTGTCGAAAAAATTTCAAATAAAGGTACTTTTTCTTCAAATGGTCATCAGACAAAACGACCGGTATTGGACGCAGGAACATTCTCACCGGATTGAAGAACATCACACCCAATATTAGAAAAGTTTAGTGTCTGAGCAAGCGTTTTTCGAAATAGGGTGTTACGACTAGTTTTATTTGATTAAAGCTTCACAGGATATATTTCTTTAAATTCATCTAGTTTCAGATCCAACAATTCTATTTCAGATGACGCCGCGACTCAACATTATGCCGGTCATGTATGGAAGTAGTTAAATACAATTTTTCCAGGTTGTACATTGTTTCATTAAGCAAATTTGAGTCGATACGCTTAGTACATTTCTGATCCACTCTATGCAATATTTTCATCAAATTACTGGCCTTATATCCAAGAAGCTGATCTGTCCCTTTATCACAACTAGCCAATAAGAAGAAATTGTTTTTAAATTTTTGACTTTTGGGAAAACCCTATTTTTCAAATAAGATTGACATCGAACAAAATGAAAAAACGAGGATTTTTCTTTAACAATGCTACTGTTTCTTTTTTTAAATGCACTGTTTGAAAGTTAATTTTATTTGTAATATTTATTTATTGCTGTACATCATATGTCATCTGAAAATAATTTTGTCCAGTCTAATAGACAAGACGTTACTTGATATTCCATGATTGATTCCATAGTTTTTTTGCTAAGTAATTTCGTTTTTAAATAATTTTGTGGCAAAAAATGGGCATTGTTATCAAATATTTTCAGGCACATCAAGTAAATTTAACGTATCATTAATTTTATTACGTTATTAATTAATCATCTGTGCAAATATTTCTCGAACAGCCAGGTGTTAGAATGGGAGTATGTTGTCAACTTTTTACGTTAATCCTACTTTTTTCATTTAACGCTAACTTTGTTTTAAACATATTAGTCAATCAAATGGAAAAGCCATGGCATTTAAATAAAATGCCGCTGATGGAGTTTCCATTTTAATTAAAAACCCGATTAAAATCCTATAAATAGAGCGACGCTTTTTCAAGTGCCAATAATTTGCTTAATGAAAAGGAACGTTGGTTGGTAATAGAAAGAGGAAGCAAATATATTATAGGTCATCAATATTTTTTCGTTTGTACATTTTGGAAACACGTTTTTCTCATATCAGTAAGTATTTTTAAGGTTGGTAAACGTACTCTGTCAAGTTAGTTGATTCGCGATATCAAAAATTTCAACGTTGAAAAACTAAATCCGCTGTCTTGCATAAGCCATTTCAAGCAACAATTTTCCTCATTTAGTGCTATTTCATTATTTGCAATATAGTGTTTGATGTTAACAATGAATAATACAAACAAGGGATATAATGACTGACATACCATGTTAATACCATTAGCCGCTTCGAAATGTAGGTATCATAAACTCTTTTGTTGTGATATCTTCATAGTCAAATCCTGCCGTAAGAGATAATCGGGATTAAAATTCATGGTTTTTATGGCTTATGTGCTGATGACTATTGTAAGATATCGTAATTTTTATGTGATTTTTATAATGATCAGTTTAATTGTAATTACATAACTTTTAAATTCTCCAATTTTTTACCGCATGAAAATGTACAAAGTATCGAAATAAGAAGGACTTAATAGTATTACTTTGAGACGCGTGTGCCTGCACAATGTTATCACAAAGAATGGACTTTTTGTCTACAAGCGTATTAAAATATTAAAGATTTTTTTTGTACTTCATAAACTAATAAACTCAATCGTACCAAATTTAACTTAATCGTACCAAACTTAACTTAACTGAATTCATTGAATAGATTTACAAAGTAATGTCCAATTTTTGTAGACACTTAAAATCTAAAATTGGGAAACCACAGAGGAACAGAGAAAAATTTTTGATTTATATCTATGTATATTGAAAATTTTGTATCGGAAATAAGAAACGAATGCTAGAAGCTTTACTGTCTTAATACATTCTTCAAAAAGTAAATTCGTAAATGGTGAAGGTGGCGGCACCCTGATAATGGAACGAGATATACACTGAAACGGCAGAAAAATCTGTAGAAATGTCACTATACTGAATTAGTTTAACATTGGAAGTGGTCACAGACTCGTAAGAATAGAAATTTAAATAAATACAAAGGTAGTTAGGAAACAATTAGTCAAGAAAAGAAATTTCCCCACAAAAGATGCGATAGCATCTCAACAATTAAAATTCCAAACAGAACTGGAAAAGAGTTTAGGACCAACTACAAAATCAACAGCCAAGAATATATATTTTATTACAACAAAAATAACAAAGAGACTACAAAAAAAAGTATACGAAGCAAGGTGAAAGATCAAAAAACAATCAGATTCACTCCAGAAACAATAAAACGATAAGAACTAAACAAAATAGTTTAAAAGAAAATAAGAACCGATCTGAGGGCATATAGAACAAGACAAATATTTGAAATAATAATAACCTAATAACAGTTTAAAAGTACTTAGGAAAAGGTATCAGAAGGAAAAGAAAATGGTACGAAACACAGGGGCTACGCTGGAACTAAGGAACACAAAAAGTTATACGGATGTGTTGTACCGAACAATGTACAAAACGTGGGGTCAAAGGACCCAAAATAATGATTGCAGAAATAGGCTCTCGCTGAAACAAACGAAGAAGGTAAGAGCACCTGAAAAGGACCGAATAACCGAATACTAGAGCGTGGAAAATGCAGAAGTTATAATTTTGTATCAAACAGGTAGTAAAATGAATACAGAAAATTAGTGACCCATTCACAGCAAAATTCGACTTATCCAGCCAGTCAAACAAGCTGGGTTTAGATAAGACTTTAGCACAGTATATCACTTGCAGAGACTGATAACTATAATAGAGCGATCCACAGAATATAAGCCTTCATAGATTACTAATAGGCGATTGAATTTTGCGTTTTTTTGTCAGTCATGGGCGACACCAGGATAGATACAAGGTATTTCAATCTTACTAGTGATATCTACGTTTCAAATGAAATCGATGAGGATCTTAAAACAGACAGAGTCCCCCTAGGAAAGGGAGTGAGACAACGTGATACCATCTCACCGAAACTCTTTACATTAATCCTGGAAAAGGTTTTTAAAGAACTAAAATAGGAAAACAAACATCAACCGAAGCCATCTCATAGAATCTAAATAAGAGAAAAATTTTGAGCAATAGCACAAATATCATAACCCTAGATAATACAATACTAGAAAATGTGGAGCACTATGTCTATCTTAGATATATCATCAAGCTGGGCAAAAAAACACCATGCTGAAGTTGCTCGGAGGGTACAAATGCCACAGACTACTTTTGGTAAATATAGCTCTATACTGAAGAATAAAAATATTCCTGTCTACCTCAAAAGTCTACGAGAGTTGCATGCTACTAATAGCCACGTATGAACTGAAAATTATGACTTTGACGACAAAGTAAGGAAAAAAACTGAGAATAACACAACGATCAAGGGAAATTGTAATGTTAAGAATACAGATATTAGAAACAGAAAAAAGTCAGGGATGCAATAGAAAAAACTGCTAGTCTAAAATGGAGACGGGCTAAACACGTAGCGAGACAGAGTAGAGTAGAGTAGATTGATGGGAAGTGAAATATGGGAAGACCACCACTACAGTGGGTTGATAATATTCGAATAATAACTGGGAGAAATTGGACAAAAATTTCGGAAGATGGAAATGCACAAAAAACCTTGAACAGGCCTACATCCAGCAGTGGTTTAGTACGGGCTAGAAAAAGAGAAGAATATTATCTCATAATCTATTTTGTATAATTTTAAAGAAAAGTGGTACAATTTTTTTAGTCACCTATGGTTTTATGTAATTAAAAATAAAGTGAAATTGATAAAAAATATCTCTTTAATTCCTTTTTCATATTTAAATAGATATTTTGTAATTCAAATCATTTTAGTTGAATGCCTTAGTGGCATAATTATTATGTAATTCTTCTACAAGGAACCAAACAATATATTTTAGAATTGTTTTGTATTGAAACCGCATTCTTTTAGTCATATGAATAAATTTGAACCATATTTTCAAAATTAAAGAACTAAGATTCTATAAAAATAGTATGTTTAATACATGGCTTTGTTTTTAAGAAAAAGGAACATAAAAATTTTTTTTCATATAAAACAGATGAAAGTGTCAAGCCAATTTTAACTATGGATTATTCAAAACACTTTAATGCTGTATTAGATAACAAGATGCTCAGAATTTGATAAAATAAGTAATGATTTTGATACAACTGAAAAAAATCGTAAGCTGAATGTACTATGCGTTTAAAATCGGCCGAAATTAACTACAAATTCTTAAAGATAAATAGGCAAGGTATAAACACGATACTCCCCACTTAACAAAATAGTTTTTTAGAGACTACTTACTCAGCAAATGTGTTGTATTAGATAAGTACGAGACCATTACCTGTAAAAAAAATAGAATTGTTGTTATAAATAAGGAAACGACTTGGTTATTTTTATAATTTTGAGATTTTTTCAAAAAGATCACTTTTTAAACTCTTTGAGCCAGCTCATCTACCCCATTTATTATTGGTTATCCTGAACATAATTTCATGTTGCCGTTAAAAGAGTGCTACCGGGCTCACGCGGTTCATTTTTCGCTCATAAAATATTATTAGATTCATTTACAGCCAAACAGTTTCTCCCAATGAATTTTATTAAAAACAAATCGATAGATTCTTTCCTTCTCCTTTTAGTGGTGTATAATTTCTGAAAAATCTATTTTCTATAACAAAAATCTCGTTCAAAGTTCAGACTAACTTTTAAAAAATATATATCATAATTTTTCCAACATTTTTTTAAATCGAAAGTGTAACTTTTTAGTAATATCTCGCTTAAATTTCAAGTTTGGGTAATAAGGGGTTGCCGAGATATGAATAAATCAAGACCACAACGATTAACCCAAAGCATCCGCGGCGCAAAGCGGGTCATATTAATAGAAGATAATTAATCACTTTTTCACCCGCTAGGGGTATCATGTCAATACACAAGTGATTGGATTAGTTCAAGCATATATTCAGCAAAAAATTGCTGAACATCTTTTCTTTTCGATATCATTTGTAATAAATCTCTAGCGAATAACCCGAAAGTCAGGTCTATCAATATTTCATATTAAGCATTCGTAAAGCATTCGGCCTGTGTCTGAAATTGCAGGATAAAAACTTTTCAAAATATGTTAACGTCAAGCTTTTTAAGGAACTTACTTGATTTCTCTAAAAATGTGGAGTGTAACTCTCATGGAAAGAATGCGTATGATGGAATCGCTGCTTCTATCATGACGAGCCAGTTTTTAATACTGCAAGTGGGCAAAAAATCTCTCACATCGCACTTTTGGTACTAAAGAAAAACAAAATTAAACCAAAAATATTGCTCTATTAACTCAAAGCTAAACAATTAAAACCAAACATTAGGATGCGTATACCCTGTACAGAGCTTTTAACAATATCTTTCTTAATTTTGATTCAACCCCACTTAGAAACCTGATTAAAAATTAACGAACGACGAGAAGCTTTCTCTCCCGCATACAAATGTCTCCTAATACTCCAAAATCTAAAACAACCCCTGTTTCATCCCCCTAGGGGAGGGTAAATGGATTCTCGACGGCTTTTGTTCAACAGGTTTCTCTTATCGTGAAATCGTAATTCGTCTTTGGGCGTTTTAAAGCACCAAATACAGGAAAGTGGATTTTTAATTCTATTATACTGAAATTTTATTTGATTTATCTGATTTTTCAAAAAGAAGTAAAAAAAAACTTTCTTCCAAAGCTGAATAAATGAAATTAATTTTAATAAAATTTCCTATAAAGCTCTTTGTTATCAATCGAACTTAGCCAAAGATAAATATTAAAAATAAATGTAAAATATTTATTAAAAATATATCCTTCATCGTGTCTTTTTTTAAACTCTTTTGGTTACATGTAATAAACAGGGTTGTGATAAAAAGCAGATCAGCCTTTTAAGTAAAACACCGCTTATTTGGAAAAGAAAATATTATACAGGGTAAATTACAAAAGTGATTCGTGTAACAATTCAAATTTGTTTAAAGAAATACATCGTATGATAATGCATTTTGAGATTCTAAAAATCAATTCTAGACCTTCTTCATGAAATATGCTTTATACTTATCTTCCACAGTTTTCGAAATATTATCCACTTTTGCTTTTAAAAATAAAACAGGAAAATTACAAACCATGAAAAACACTTTCAATAAATGCAATAAATCAATTGATCTAAATTTCTAATTAGTACATTCTGCTGTAATACTTGTAGATAAATTTCTCGTTTTACTCGTCGAACAGATTTCTTAAATGTATCTGCCGAGTCGGGTGTAAATTTATAAACTGAATTGACGTGCCTCTCGTTTACCTATAAATCGCCACCAAAAAATTATACTCAAGTACTCCTTTGCATGAACAGCATTACAGAGAAGCACCGTCGTGTTGAAGGTTAAACTTGGCAAATCAGAATCATTTAGAAATAGCGGTGCTAGAAGTAGAACCAGATCATTTTGAAGAAAATACAGATATCTCTTTCCAGTGAGGCTTTCATCAAAGAAACATGGTTCGATTATTCTATTATCACAAACGCCCGCCCAGACACTAATCCTTGGGTTCTATTTTCTTTGATCCAGTGAGAATTTTCTTGTATCCAGTACTTAAAGTTTTGTCTGTAGATCTAACCATTTAAAGAAAAAGTAGCTTAATCTATAAAACCCCGTGGGTGTTGCTATATCTCCTATCGGGCGCCTCTCCACGTGTGGATTGGGGCACGCTCTTCAGATATGGAGGGTACCGGGGAAATAAAATACTCGGGGTGAACAAAAACTAGCACAATAACAGCAACGTCTGTAACCAGATTGGGCGGTTGCAAACGGAGTCTAATCCAGAATGGGCGGCCGAAATAGAGCCAAGAACTGGCATGAAGGAGGGCAACGGGATACCACCTTCAATACATTTCCCAAGACAATTACATGAGTACATTCAACTTAAAATTTTTTGGAAGTTTAAATAGTTCCCTATTCGGATGTCCGGGGGGAACGGTTTTGAATGATACAAGCAGAAAGACAAGCCTTAGAAAATCAATGAAGATAGGAATGTGGAATACACAAAGCCTGTATGAAGCTGAGAAACTGGCGAATCTTGTGCTAGGAATGAACAGGCTTGAACTGGATATTCTAGGCATCGCTGAGACATGGTGGCCTGGTGCGGACGAATGCATGACGGAGCACGGAAAGTTTTTTTACTCTGGCAACGAAGACCAAAACCATAGAAAGGGTGTAGGGATTATAATCACAAAGAAGCTAATAAGATCTGTAGTGGGATTCGTCCCATATTCTGACCGTGCTGCTTTATTAAAACTTAAGGCCAAGCCCGCTGACCTCAATATAATCCAAGTATACGCACCAATAGCGGGTTCTACAGAACAAGAAATAGACAGGTTTTATGGCGAAATCAAGGAACTCCTTAAGTTAACCAAAAAACATGACGGCATTATAATTATGGGAGACTTTAATGCCAAGATCGGAAAGGGTAAGTTTGAAAACATAGTTGGACCTTACAGACTTGGATTTAGAAATGAAAGAGGCGATCGACTTTTGCAGTTCAAGGTAGATTTTATCCTTATTAACGGGCGATTTAGCTCAACCGTCCATAATGCTTGCACGTATCCGGGAGCAGACGTACCTTCTGACCATCTACTACTGGTAGCCACTATAAAAATAGCCTTATCAAGTACTAAAAAGATAACTACACAACGACGGATAGCAATAGAAAGGATAAAGGACCCAGTGGTAAGAGGGGAAATAAGCAATGAGATCAAATCCAAACACTAACATCAAAAACTGAGGAAGATCTGACAAAATCTTGGGCAAGGATAACAAATATTACAACAAATGCCATGAAAAATACACTGGGATATAGATCGGAAGACAAAAAGCAAAAGTGGATGGCACACGAGATTTTATTGCTAATGAATGAACGCCGAAAACACAGGAGCGACAGAGATAACACCAAATATAAAAGTATTCAACGATTAGTAAGATCAAAGATAAGAATAGCAAAAGAACAACTCCAGAAGCAACACGATGATCGTAACCTATACAAAAAGTTGAAAGAAACCGCTGGGATATATAGAAGGAGAAAACCAGGCGTATTGGTCAACCAAGACAACCAGATAGTTCTTGATAGCACAGAAAAAAATAATGTGTGGGAAAAGTATGTAGAAGCACTCTTCTATGACGACAGACCTCTGGAAGCGGGTACTAGGAGCGACTGTTTAACAGGCCCATCAATCACCAAAGAAGAGGTAGAAAATGCTATACAAAATTCAAAAAACAACAAGACGACTGGCCCAGACGAGATACCGTCTGAGATATTGAAACTTCTGGATGAAAGAGACATCGCGGCGCATCATAAAATATTTAACATCATTTACGAAACGGATTGCTACCCCAAACAATGGCTATGCTTTACCTTCATTCCCTTTCATAAGAAGACCAACGCAAAAAAATGTGAAGATCATAGACTCATTAATTTAATGAGTCAGACACTAAAAATATCTCTAAAAATAATACATCAAAGAATATATAATAAATGCGAAAGAGACATAGGCGACTCACAGTTTGGGTTTAGGCGGGGCCTAGGTACGAGAGAAGCGATAGTCGCTACACAGGTGCTTGTTCAGAACTGTTACGATCAGAGAAAAGATGTGTACCTATGCTTTATAGATTACGAGAAAGAATTCGATCGTGTTCAACATCATAAACTAAGCCTGCTTCTTAGAAAACTCGACATAGATCAGAAAGACATCCGATGCATTGAAAGCTTATACTGGGGTCAAACCGCGCAGATAACATCAGACAATAATGTATCCAACCCGATACAAATCCGAAGAGGAGTGCGACAAGGGTGTGTGCTGTCCCCTCTCCTGTTTAACCTTTATTCGGAAATAATTTTCCAGGAAGCTTTGGAAGATATTGAAATGGGAATTAAAGTTAATGGAATATGGATTAATAACATCCGTTATGCGGGTGACGCAGTTCTAATCGCCGACAATATAAACGACCTCCAAAAACTCACCAACATAATAGGAGAGCCCAGTAAATCAATGGGCTTGAACATCAATACAGGGAAAACAAAATTCATGATTATCTCAAGGAATCTCAATTTATTCCAAAACGTCAACATAAGATTCAACGCGGTACCCATAGAAAGAGTCACCAAATTTAAATATCTGGGCATATGGATATTCGAAGAATGGACTTCTGCCAATGAAGTAAAATGTCGCACTGAACAGGCGCGACGGGCTTTTGTAAAACTCAGGCGAGTGCTTACGTGTTCGGATTTTGACTTGAAATTAAGATTGAGGATCATAAAAGGTTACGTATGATCAATACTTCTTGATGGTGTGGAGGGTTGAACATTAAAGACAAGCGCTATCAATAAATTAGAGGCTTTCGAGATGTGGATATACAGAAGAATCCTTAAGATATTGTAGCATTTAAATTTACCAGTTAGCATCAATGCTACATGTTTTTAGTAATATGATATAATTTGTATATTTTTACCTGATTAAATTTAATTATTTATCCCATAATTTAAAATAGTAAACATAGAATTTATTTTTTTGGTTTACAACTCTTTTGGTCTTGTAACTTATCAATTTTTTTAACGCAGTTCGTAAATTGCTGTAGTTTATATATCACATAATTTGGTTTGATTTTAAAAGTCGTAAATATTTTATTTTTAATAAACTCTCATTTGTTTACATTCAATTTCAGTATTAAAAGTATAAGGTTATAGTCGGTGAAATAGTTCAGTTAGCATTTGCTGTGAATGTATACCCATTCGTTGACACGAACACGGCATGTCGAGATCGATCATTTAAGGTTGAGTATGCAGTATGGATTTGTGGCAATTTTTTTTGAACTTTGTTTTAATCGTGATTAGTGACTTTGAACTGTTTGATCATAATTTTCTTTTTGATAATTTTCCATGGCCTGCCCATACTTGACGTATTAACTGGTGGTCAGTGTAAGTTCGGAACTAGGGGAAAGTGCTCCAGGTTGAGAATAAGGTTGGCAAGACTAAGTATAAATATCACTAAGATTTGTCACGTCTGGTTGCAAGAGAGATTTGTATTTTCGTTCCCTTTACTGTTGAACCGCCGAAGGCAGCAGACCAATCCTGCCACCAGCTCTGAAAGGGCGGACGGTCAAGTTTTTTTTTTCGTTAAAGTCCACTAATCAATGAGGTAAGATTTTGCCCCTTATCTTTACGAACATGTGGTAAAAACAACATTTTATTTTAGGGCTACTCGGCTATTCGGCTATTCGGCTACTTGGCTATTTGACTATTTGGCTATGTGAATATTTGAAGCCAGTTCTTTTTTATCTTTGGGCTTTTCATCTTGATATTGCTGTCATGACTTCCTGATGGTTCGGGTCCTAGTTTTCCTGTCCAGGCGACCACGACTGTTTTAACCATACCTGCGTTTGATTGGTGAGTTGGAAGTGGCCCTGTGAAGCCTCAATTCATCCACAACACAACAGGAATCCTAGCAACAGCGCTAAAGTGAGAGGTACCATAGCATATACCAGGTAGGAGAAAAACCTTAAGTTAGGGATTCGAGTTGTGAATCAATTTTTTATAACACAAACAAAGCAACATAATTATATTTTGGTGTGATGTAGTAAGATGTGAGAACTTTTGATAACTCAATAAAACGTACGTTATTGGCGACTAAGGTTCTAGAACGTTTGCGGCCAAATCTTATATAACCTTTTAAAACCGAGGTGATAGTTATCAAGAGAGTAAAAAAAAACATTGTAAGCACAATTCAAATTTATGTAAATAATAATTTTTTTATTGGGAATAAAATGGAATTGCTATTTTGTTTTAATTAAGTCGTTTTATTGTGGAGCTATACACCTACCGTCAATAATTTAAAATCATTCCTCATACCTAAGTGTTTTCCTGTTTAATCACTAGGTAAGTAACACAGATAATGTAAAACAGGTGGCGCCTATTGGGTAATCAAAGCAGAGCACAACTATCTCTAAAAGAGATACGAACCTAGCCTCCGACATATTGAGCTGCCGTACGCATCCGTTGCCGTACCCTGTAAAAAGGGGACGCCGCAAAAAATGACGCCCTGAACGTGGAGCTTGTGCTTTGTTTTGAATTTTTATATTTCACTGGTGTTTAGCAAAATAATTTAACGTTGAGTATCCTAAATTAAATTGAAATTTCTATGCGGTTAAATTCATGTGTCAGATTTAAATTAATTTTCAATAGAAACATATTTTTTTGTAATTCCATTTTGTTTCGACTGAGTAATGACAATTTTATAAAACCTAGGAAACATTCACAGGTTACTCCATTAAACTTTCTCCAAGGTACAATAATGTTATATTTTATTTTTTTTTAAGAGCCCTCATTGATTTTAATATT
Organism: Diaprepes abbreviatus; assembly: GCA_034092305.1. Classification (NCBI taxonomy): domain Eukaryota; kingdom Metazoa; phylum Arthropoda; class Insecta; order Coleoptera; family Curculionidae; genus Diaprepes; species Diaprepes abbreviatus. The sequence continues at coordinate 15,131,968 of JASJET010000139.1, forward strand.
GAAGTAACTTCACAGGATTTTAGGTATTTTACAGCTTATAGTAGTGAATTTTGTACTTTTTATGTACAGGGTGTTCAGGTGGACACAGTTTTTTATATGTTTATGTAAGGTCTATTATTTTGGCTAAATTGCTGAAAATTTTCTAATTAGTTTGTGAGTTAATTTAGTTTAAAAGGCATTTCATATCGTACATATTTTTGATTTGTTTAAGTCTCGTAAAGATTTGCATATTTTTTTTGAGCTATTTAAAAGTTGTAGAATGATTTTACATTTTTATCTCAGGCAGTAAAATTTATACCCGGTTAGAAATACTTTTTTGCTATTAAACCATTTTGAACCGATAACAGTTTAAAATATTTTGTGATAAGAAAAATATTTAATTTTTTTTCGGTATTTACAAATATTTTCCTAAAACTTGATTTAAATGTGTTAGAAGTCCAGCAAAAAGTAATCTAGAGAATTTGATTTTTTTTATATATAAATAAAAATTTGTTGTTGACCACGCCAATATTTTATTTTTTGGATACTTTTTATAGATAACAGGATATGAATAGAATAAATACCAATTTTAAAATTTAGCTTTGCTTAAAAATTTATGCATGATTAGTTGGGACTTATTATTCTGAAGTTTGATAAAATAAATTATTTTTTTATTGATACAGGGTGTACGATTACTTTTTTTAGTTTCCTCATTTTAATGTTTGATCAATGCAATCATTTGATTTAGATTTTAGTGAAGCTATTTAATTGCTTTTGAAATAAAATAATTTTTTCTATTTGATTTGCTATACAGGGTACGACAAATTGTTTGTTTTATAGAATTGATTTAACTTTAGAGATACGGTTATTGTTTTCAACTGAGTAAAGAATACTTTGTCATTTAAAAATAATAACTAGATTTAGTGTGTTTGTTTTCAAATTTTATATCATCATGGATATTTATAATTTTCAACCCAATCATTTACTTGAATATGAGTTGGACTACGAGTTAAAAATTCGTTTGTTAACTTCTTTACGTACTGTCGCAGACAAACGCAAGATACTTGCTAGAATTCTAAAGAGAGAACAATCGAGTCCGGGTAAAGATATTAACTTAAATATTTGTACTTTGACTTTTGAGAAAGAAAAAATCAGTATACAACGCAGTTTAGATTCTATACAAGGGGTGATAGAAGAATTTGACGGCAATGCAAATGATTCTCTTATTAATAGAGTGAAGTCGCGTTTAGCTCACGTGGTAGGAAGAGCAAAAAGAATTCCAATGCCCGAGGATGAAAATAGAGCTACTGTAATATTTTCTTATATTCAAGAAGTGACCGCGAGTTGTCTTTTATTGGAATCGAACTTGTTAGATAAAATTCCGGACGGTCAACATGTTGAACTTACAACATCTCAATTGCCGGTGATCAATGTAGCAGCACCTGTAGTGCATTGCGCGACGCGTATTTTACCTATTAGTGAGTGGCAAGTTAATTTTAATGGGGACGCGAAAAAACTTTATCCATTTTTGGAACGGTTAACTGAATTAGCGCAGGCACGTAATATTTCTCCGCAGGAGTTATTTAATTCAGCTGCCGAATTTTTCATAGGAGACGCGTTTGTGTGGTATCGAAGTGTTAAATCTTCGGTAACTGATTGGGATTCATTGGTATCGAAATTAAAGAAGGATTTTTTTCATGATGATATGGATGATGATATATGGGAGCAAATTAAAACAAGGAAACAAAAGAAAAATGAATCTACGATAGTTTTTATTGCTCATTTAGAAGCTCTTTTTTCTCGATTATCTAGACCTCCAGCAGAAGTTTCAAAAGTTAAAAATATTAAAAGAAATCTTTTACCAGATTTTATTAGTAGGTTGGCTTTAATAGATGTTAATAATGTTTCGGAACTTTCAGAACTTTGTCGTAAGTTAGAAGAGGCTGATTACCTTAAAGATAAATCTAGGCCTAAGGATGAAATTGCTAGCATCAACAGTATGGCTAACACGAACCAAAGTTTAAATAATAATAGTCATTTTAACAAGCAAAATAATTCTAGAAAAAATTTCAAAAAAGATGGTCAAAGATTTTCTCATTTTCATTCTAAAAATTTGCCTTCTACATCTAGCAGCGAACCTGATAATAATTTAAATAAAAATAATTCTAATAAAGATAATAAACCTAAAGCTTCTGTAACATGTTGGAATTGTAAACAGCCTAATCATGTTTATTTGGACTGTAAGGCCCCTAGAGGTTTATTTTGTTTTAAATGTGGCGAACCTAACACCAAATCTTCAGGGTGCCCTAAATGTTCAAAAAACGAGTAAGGGAAGTGAATCGAAGAGGCAGTTTCACCTTTCCCAGAACTCGTGCCTCATTTAATTACCGTAGTTTTCATAAGTCTTTTAAAAAATCAAAAACATTTTTTAATTCTAATAATAAAAATTTAAAAAGAGAATATTTTAGCCATACTGATTGGAAAAACTGGCTGAATACAGTTTCTAAATTTTTTAAAGATAGTACTTCTTTTAATCGACTCCATTTTTCCGAAAACAAGCAAGTTTCGCCCTTATTCATTAATAAATATTTAGATAACCGACCTTACATAAATGTGAAGTTGCTTGATGTGGACATTACGGTTTTATTGGATTCAGGTGCTACATCTTCTATAGTTGGTTCTAGAGGTGTAGATATTTTAGGTAATTTAGGTCTTAAGATATGCCCAGCACAAATTAAGAATATTTGTACTGCTGATGGTAAACAGCAAAGTGTTAAAGGCACAGTTGATTTACCTCTTGTTATTGACAATTCTTGTCAAGTTATTAATGCTTTATTGGTTCCTTCATTGCCACAAGCATTTATATTTGGGTGTGACTTTGCGAAAAAATTTAATATTGTAGTTAATTTTAAGAATAATTCTTGGCATGTGCAAGATATAAATTCTAAATTAGAAGTGTCCAATAATGATTTGAGTCACTCTTTTAATAATTGTAATTTAAGATTACATTCTTTGGATGAACTTTCTACAGCAGAGCGCGAACAAGCGGAAAAAATAATTGAATCATTTAATGAAATTAGTAGTAAAGATAGATTAGGTCGTACGGATAAAATTACTTTGACTATTGACACGGGTGACGCGCTTCCTTTTAAAAAGAGACCGTTTGTTTTGTCTCCATATATGTCAGAAATTTTGAACGATGAGTTGGATGAAATGTTAAAGTTAGGTGTCGTAGAGCCATCTACAAGTCCATGGTGTTCTCCTGTTTTATTAGTTAAGAAACCAAATGGAACGTACCGATTATGTTTTGATGGACGTTCACTTAATGAAGTCAGTCGTCCTGACCGATATCCAATGCCTAATATTGACAGAATTTTAACATCTCTTCGAAATGCTAAATATATTTCATCGATAGACCTTCGAAAAGCTTTTTGGCAGATCCCTTTGGATGAATCTTCGAAAGAAAAAACAGCTTTTGCAGTAGTCGGAAGAGGACTTTTCCAGTTTGTTACCATGCCCTTTGGCCTTAGAAATGCTGCACAGACGCAACAGCACCTGGTAGATGCAATATTTGGTCCCCGCTATGAGCCAAATATATTCACCTATCTGGATGATATTTTAGTAGTGTCAGAAGACTTTGATTCACACCTTAGATTGTTATCAGAAGTCAAAGAAAAATTGAAAGATGCCAATCTAACTATAAATCTGGAAAAATGTGACTTTTTCAAATCATCTTTGAAATTTTTAGGCTATATTGTGGGTTCGAATTCTTTGCGTACTGACCCCGATAAGGTTTCTAGCATGATTAATTATAGCAGACCTAGAAATACTACTGAAGTAAAGCGTTTTGTTGGTCTTTGCTCATGGTATAGAAGATTTATAAAGGATTTTTCTACTCTGATGTCTCCAATAAATGATCTCTTAAAAGGACGTAGGAAAGGACAAAAGATTGAGTGGAATAGTGCAGCTGAAGAATCTTTTATTAAAATTAAACAACTTTTAGTATCTGCTCCTATATTATCTCAACCAGACTTTTCACAGCGATTCTATATAGCGAGCGACGCATCAAATACAGGTTTAGGAGGAGTTCTAACGCAGATAATTGATGGTGAAGAGCGAGTGATTGCCTACGCCAGTAGATCTTTATCTAGAGCAGAGCGAAACTATTCTGTAGTGGAAAAAGAATGCCTGGGTGTACTTTTTTGTATTGAAAAATTCCGAGGATTTATTGAAGGTATTCCTTTTACTGTCATTACAGATCATTATAGTTTATTGTGGCTTAACACTCTAAAAAATCCAAGTGGAAAATTAGCTCGTTGGGCTGTTCGACTTAGACAGCATACATTTGATTTAGTACACAGAAAAGGAGCTCAAAATGTCATCCCAGACGCCTTGTCCCGTAATCCACATAGAGAAGAAGAGATAGAAGATTCTGATTCAAGCAGTAAGGAAGAATTAGTGGTGGGAACCCTAGATGTCGATCGTATTGATCCGTGGTACGATAATTTACGCCAGAAAATTTTAGATAATCCAAACAATTATCCACAATGGAAAGTGGATAATGATTTTGTTTTGAAATTTGTCCCAAACTGCCTTTCTATGAATGTGAATGTTCCTGAATGGAAATACTTAGTACCTAAACCCCAAAGAGCAGAAATTATAGACTCTTGTCATAGTCCTCCGAACTGTGGTCATTTCGGATTTTATAAGACATTTCATCGTCTACAAGAAAGATATTATTGGCCAAAAATGCGCCAAGACATTCTTAAATTTGTTAAGAATTGTTTAGTCTGTGGAGCTCAGAAAGCACCAAATACTTCGCAAATGGGACACATGGGTAAAGAGAAATCAGTAGATTATCCATTTCAAGTAATAGCAGTAGACTTAATAGGCCCTCTACCTCGTTCAAGAAAAGGAAACAAATGGCTTTTAGTAGTCGCTTGTTGGTTTACCAAGTACACATTACTTTTTCCTTTAAGAAGTTCTAAAGTTCAATATATTGAAGAGGTACTAGAAAATAAAGTTTTTCATGTTCATGGTCCTCCATCTCTACTTATTTGCGATAATGGCACACAGTTTGTTTCAAAAACTTTCAAAAAATTAAGTCAAACATATGAGTTTAATATAAGATTTAATCCTGTTTACTCACCACAATGTAATTTCGTAGAAAGAAATAATAGGACAATTGGTACAGCAATTCGGAGTTACATAGACAGCCACGAAAATTGGGATAAAGAAATAGCTAAAATTCAACAAGCTATTAATACTTCAAAACATGAAGTTACCGGTTTTACTCCAGCGTTTTTAGTTTACGGTAGGCATGTTCCTTTGTCAGGTAGTTATTACAAAGATTTGAATGTCGACGTCAGAGTTGATGATGAAATAATTCCTGGTGACAGAAATGCCTATGCGGCCAACTTAAAAGGTCTAAAAGATATCTTTGTTGAAGTGAGAATGAAGATTCATAAGGCGTATGAACGTAATTCTCGTGCGTATAATCTTAGAAAACGCGATATTTCTTTTAATGTAGGTGACCATGTTTGGCGTAAAAATAAAGTTCTTTCAAGTGCTGTAGATAAGTTTACCGCAAAGTTAGTCCCCAAATATGTTCATTGTAAAGTAAGAAAGAAACTTTCCAACCTTATTTATGATTTAGATAATATTGATGGTTCTAAAGCTGGAAAGTGGCATATCAAAGATCTAAAACCTTTCAATGATTCTATTTCAGAGAATTCTGATTCTGACCTTTCAGAAGAAGAATAAGTTTATTAAGTTTTGAAAAGTTTGCTTCAAAGTTGTAAGTTTGTTTAGGCGACTTATTGAGTGCTGACCCGTATTGATTTTTGATTATTAGCAGTTTTGCTACTTTTAAGTTTATTAAGTTTCTGGGAAGTTTGCTTCCAAGTAGATAAGTTGTTTAAGAGACTTACTGGTGCTGACCTGTATTGATTTTTAGTTATTAGCAGTTTTGCTATTTTGAGATTTTTAGGAAGTTTACTTCCAGGTTAGTAAGTTTGTTTAAGTTAATTATTGAGTGACGACTCGTAATTATTTTTAGTTATTAGCTGTATTGCTATTTTTTTTAAGAATTTTGGATACTGGCCATATCCGAAGTATTGCTTAAGTGATAGGTTTTTTTACCTTGTTTTTTTTGAAGCAAACGTTTAGAGTTTTTATATCTTCTGAGGAAGAGTTAGTTTAAGTATAGACTGGTTTTGAATAAATTTTAGTATTGTTTAGATTTTGTATAACCTAAGGGCTGGTTATTTTCAAATTATAGAGTTTTTAGTGGCATTTCACTTTGGGATGGTTTCCCGGAAATTTGTTTGAATGCTTAGAGCATTCGTTTCTACAGTGAGTTGTATATAAGTAAATCTGAAGTTGTATAGTGTTGATATAATGGTCTCATAACTGGATTTGTTACGGCCGTGTGTCTAAGTATACTGCTGATAAGTTTGTCCTAATTTAAATCTATAGTCATGACAATCTGTTTACTTGTATTAACAATTCTGGGTATATAATGTTAGAGATTTTTTTTGTACATTTTAGTTTATGATTTTTATCTTTTAAGTGATTTCTTTGGTATTTGTAAAATTTATTCAGGAGTTGTAATTCTGAACTTGTACGTAATTTGGCAGACCTTTACCGATTTTGACTCATCACGACTTTGTAGTTTTCCAGATTTGACTTACCGATGTTGTCTTCCGCAAGGACGTGTGATACGCGTAGATATCAATCCAAATGTTTTTCCAAGGACAGGGTTATATTTTTCTTTGTTTTCAAAATAGCCTATCAAGATAGTCTATTTTTTTTTCGGAGAGGGGTAAATGTAGCATTTAAATTTACCAGTTAGCATCAATGCTACATGTTTTTAGTAATATGATATAATTTGTATATTTTTACCTGATTAAATTTAATTATTTATCCCATAATTTAAAATAGTAAACATAGAATTTATTTTTTTGGTTTACAACTCTTTTGGTCTTGTAACTTATCAATTTTTTTAACACAGTTCGTAAATTGCTGTAGTTTATATATCACATAATTTGGTTTGATTTTAAAAGTCGTAAATATTTTATTTTTAATAAACTCTCATTTGTTTACATTCGATTTCAGTATTAAAAGTATAAGGTTATAGTCGGTGAAATAGTTCAGTTAGCATTTGCTGTGAATGTATACCCATTCGTTGACACGAACACGGCATGTCGAGATCGATCATTTAAGGTTGAGTATGCAGTATGGATTTGTGGCAATTTTTTTTGAACTTTGTTTTAATCGTGATTAGTGACTTTGAACTGTTTGATCATAATTTTCTTTTTGATAATTTTCCATGGCCTGCCCATACTTGACGTATTAACTGGTGGTCAGTGTAAGTTCGGAACTAGGTTAAAGTGCTCCAGGTTGAGAATAAGGTTGGCAAGACTAAGTATAAATATCACTAAGATTTGTCACGTCTGGTTGCAAGAGAGATTTGTATTTTCGTTCCCTTTACTGTTGAACCGCCGAAGGCAGCAGACCAATCCTGCCACCAGCTCTGAAAGGGCGGACGGTCAAGTTTTTTTTTCGTTAAAGTCCACTAATCAATGAGGTAAGATTTTGCCCCTTATCTTTACGAACATGTGGTAAAAACAACATTTTATTTTAGGGCTACTCGGCTATTCGGCTATTCGGCTACTTGGCTATTTGACTATTTGGCTATGTGAATATTTGAAGCCAGTTCTTTTTTATCTTTGGGCTTTTCATCTTGATATTGCTGTCATGACTTCCTGATGGTTCGGGTCCTAGTTTTCCTGTCCAGGCGACCACGACTGTTTTAACCATACCTGCGTTTGATTGGTGAGTTGGAAGTGGCCCTGTGAAGCCTCAATTCATCCACAACACAACAGGAATCCTAGCAACAGCGCTAAAGTGAGAGGTACCATAGCATATACCAGGTAGGAGAAAAACCTTAAGTTAGGGATTCGAGTTGTGAATCAATTTTTTATAACACAAACAAAGCAACATAATTATATTTTGGTGTGATGTAGTAAGATGTGAGAACTTTTGATAACTCAATAAAACGTACGTTATTGGCGACTAAGGTTCTAGAACGTTTGCGGCCAAATCTTATATAACCTTTTAAAACCGAGGTGATAGTTATCAAGAGAGTAAAAAAAAACATTGTAAGCACAATTCAAATTTATGTAAATAATAATTTTTTTATTGGGAATAAAATGGAATTGCTATTTTGTTTTAATTAAGTCGTTTTATTGTGGAGCTATACACCTACCGTCAATAATTTAAAATCATTCCTCATACCTAAGTGTTTTCCTGTTTAATCACTAGGTAAGTAACACAGATAATGTAAAACAGGTGGCGCCTATTGGGTAATCAAAGCAGAGCACAACTATCTCTAAAAGAGATACGAACCTAGCCTCCGACATATTGAGCTGCCGTACGCATCCGTTGCCGTACCCTGTAAAAAGGGGACGCCGCAATATCATGGACAGCGAGAATGGCCAATGACGAAATTCTATCACGTATTGGGAAAGAACGTGAACTATTCAATATAATCACGAAAAGAAAGACGGCCTACCTTGGGCACATCATGCAAAATGAGAGATACCAATACCTACAGTTGATGATTGAAGGCAAGATCGAGGGCAAGAGAGGAATTGGAAGAAAGAAGATGTCCTGGCTCCGTAATATCAGACAGTGGATGGGGTTGCACGATATTCAGACACTGATACACACCGCGAGAAGCAGGGAAGAAATGGAAAATGTAATCGCAAACATCCATTAGTGGATATGCATTTGAAGAAGAAGAACAATCTATAAAACAAATTATTGGTGCTTTATTAGCTCCAATTATTATTTTACAAAAGTACTTCCGCCTATCAGGACCAACTTCAAATAATCATAAGAGCAATCCTGCTTTTCTTTTTTAAAAAAATTAGTAAAGATGATGTGGTTAATACCTTTTCCATGTCCAGCTTAGGCGCTAATGTTACGAAAATCTTCTCGTAGCGAAATAACATATTTAATTTTTCTCCTAGGGTATATCAGAATGATCATTTTGAATACCATCTTTAACAGAACGGAGTTCATCTCTTTATCGCTACCTTAGACACTGTCAATTGACTAATAAGCAGGTGATTTGGGTATTTATCACTAAACATATTACGCACTTCTCTATGAATTCCAATTATATCTTCATAATCAGCATAGAAAAATTCAGATTTCTGTAATAATTTCATTGCATTGATTTGACTTGGACTGGCTGATTGATTCAAAACTAAAAATATCCCAGACAATTATAAATATAAGTCAATTAGTAAATGATTATCAAAGTCAAAAGTGTAAATATTTGGAGAACATCTGAAGATAAGCACAAGACATATTTAAAAAAATAATATATTTTTTTACAATCTAAAATGTAATAATATATATGTTTCATTAAACAAATTTGGGTTGATATCCAAAGCACTTTTCTGATTCACCCTGTATAATTTTTTCTTTTGTAAAAAAAAAGGATTTCAAAAATGAAATAGATTGGTTCGAGCGATTTTTCTTTGTTTCATATTACAATCCTGTATCTATTAGTTAAATTTTTGTGTATATTAAAACTTAAGGTGACAACATCAGACTCCTTGATTGATTGATTGTGTGACATAGCAGGCCACGGTTAAGAAGCCCTTACAATGCAGCCTTCAGCCTTATTATGTTGCTTATTATATCTGTTTTAGGTGAATAGGTTGGTTGTCTTTATCAGGTTTAGCAGCCTGTCGACTAGTATTTCCTCTTGGTACAGGCCTTCTGGATGGATTGACCCTTGAAGCTGTCTCCAATAAATTAACGCTTCGTATTGGAAGCTGATGTGTGAGGCGATCTCGTCCTTTTCGTTATATAGTCTACACAGTGGTTTTTCATTGAAGATGCCCATTGTATGTAGATGTTTTGTCAACCTGCAGGGGCCAGTTATAAGTCCTTTTATCAGCCTGATCTGAAGAATTTCACGGTTTAGTTTGCAGGATGATCTGCTCAGCAATAGCTTGCTATACCTTTAGCCCGCAATGTAGTTTCAGTGGGTATGGTGTTATTGATTTGTTCATCAAGATAGCCACCCATGTCTTTGTAATTCCAAATGCTGGTTCTGATCTGGATGGATTAACAGACCCTCGTCTTGCAAGTGGTTCAACCTTTTCATTGCGCTGGACACTATTGTGTCCTGGTTTTGTTAGAGCAAATACGTTTTGAAGTCATTCCCAGACCTGTTTTGATGTTATCTGCACGCTTGAGCTTTCAACGCTGCCTGACTGTTGGAGAAGATGAGACCGGTCCTGCCTCTGTAACCCCTCCTTAGGCTCTCCTGAAGACAGACATCGATAGTGCCAATTTATGCCTAAAATACTGTGGTATGCTGCCCCAGTGCTATACTTATGCTAAGTTTGGGTGTGTCCCTGTGTACTCCGGTGCCGGTACCATGGTCAGTTACTATTTGGTCAGGTGAGTGGTGTGGAATCTATAAAAGTTGTAAGTTCTTGGCATTGTGACATTGCTCATTTCTAGCAATGAGTTCGTTACCACGCCTTTGATGCTGGTGTGTCCGAGGGCAGGTCCAGTCCATCAGAGGTTATTTCGTTCCAGTTTGTTGCCCCCATTCTCACTTCGGCCTTAATTATTATATCAAGGGGCTTAGTAGAGTTTCCATGGCTGCTGTTCGGGTGCTCCTCGTGAGACCCGTGATGCATGGGCAGGTCAGTTTTTAGAGTTTACATTCCAGAACGGATCGTCTTTGTACGATTTTTGTCCACCATGTAACAGAGTCATAGGTTATTATTGATCTTACTACCGCAGTGTATAGCCAGCGCAAAATGTGTGGCTTTAATTCCTACGTCTTGTCCAGTGCCCTCTTTGCTACCGTGATAGACATTTTATCTTTAGAGATAATTTTCTGCCAGTGAGAGTTTCAAGTAAGCTTTAGAGCTAGGGTTATAGGTAGATATTCTACCTACTGGCTCGTCTGTAGTTGTGTATTGAAGAGAGTCGGCAATTTTAATTTACACAACTTTTTTGTTTTAGTAAAGGGTATGAGTGTAGTTTTCCAGGTTTACCATAAGGTGCTTCTCAGTCCACCACTCCTCCATTATAGTAGAGCCCCTTGCATGAGTTCCGATAATATATTGCCATGTTTCCCCACAGTGAGAATGACTATATTACCTGCATACTCTTGGGTGTAATAGCCTCGCTCGTTGAGATTTACCAGGAGCTCGTCGAGCACCAAATCCCACCGAAGTGAGGAAATGACCCCTTCTTGAGGGCAGCCCATGGCTGTCACGGTTTCCTACAACAGTTTAGAATGTGCCTATCCGTCTTGGAACAGAGTGTCTTCAATGCCATCTCTTTTGGCAGACTTTGTCATAATGGCGTCAGATACGTGTATAGATCTTTTGAGATAAATAAGCGACACAACAATGAAATACACATGTATGATTGTGTCATGTCGCACTAGTATACTTGACCTAATTTAAAAAGTATGATTAATCACTGGACACATTTGTTTTAAGTCTTAGCCGAGTCTGTGTCTTGCCTTTGTCTGAGAGGTGGGCACTCTACCTAAAGTAAACTAAATGTCATAATTCAAATATTTAATAGAATATTTGATAATCTACATGCAATATTTCAAATATATTATTTTATATTACTAGTTACTGTACAAATGAAATGGGTTGATATATATATATATATATATATATATATATATATATATATATATATATATATATATCAATTTTAAATCATGGAAAAAAATAATTAGTTCATTTAAAAATAAAACTTATTGTAATAAACCAGGTAGGTACATTATCTTAAATCAGATATATCGTCACAGACTGGTTTTTTGTCACAAATATAGATAAATATAGATTTAATATAGACTGCGGATCCTATAGAAGAAAGTTGATTCACGCTTAAAAAGAGCATTTTCGAGGAGTAGTACCGCTCTTTCTAGTTTCAATCAGATGACAGGGATATCCAATGATGTTTGGATATCGTGCTAAGCTCCGCCATTAGATAGTGAGATACTACTTCTCAAAATCTCTTTTCAAGCGTGAGTCACCTTTCTTCTAGAGTCTTCTATAGGATCCACAGTCTACATTGGGTAATATTAATTTCTCTTACGGCTTTGGCCACAGATGAGGAACATAATCTCTTTGGTTATTATAAAATATTATTACAAATCAGGTACACCTATTTACTATCCATCTAATTTTACTTCATATTCGGGAAAATATTTGTGGTTGCTACTTGATGCACAATTTCAATGGAACTCCAGAATTCCCTTTAATGTGTTTTGTTGTAATTTTAGATCATGCCAAGCACTTGCTCTTATACGATATTTTTTTTTTAAATACGGCGATTTACTAATAAAATTATATATTAAATTAATCAAATACCTTAACAGGTAAAGTAAAAGACACGTACTGAATAGTGGAAAACAAGTAAAATCTGGGGGAAAATCATAATATAAAACTGACCCTTAATACTATAAAACAAGATTATGTCAGTGTTACTCCGATTATAGTTTTGTTTTCCTCTGTAATTGTGATTAAAAAGAAGAACACATATTAGCTAACCTAAAGGCATAAACAATTTAAGTGATTTATGCTATAAACAACCATCTAGCTATAGTTGGTATTGTCAATGTATCGTCATGACGTCAGAGATAAGATCACGTACGTCGTATTTTGAAAATGAATGGAGGATCACTTTCTCATAAGAAAATTCATCAGGCGAGCTTCAGTATTATTATTTCATGACTGATATCCATATATAAATATAAAAATGTGTTTAACAGCTTGAGCTTGACAAAGAATTGCTACACAATATGACTTGTGTGGATTCGAGGGACTCAGATATCCATTGAAATGATGAACGACGAACGATGAAGTAGAGAGCTGGACAAAAGTGAGGTGCGCAGTCGAACTAAATGGATCCGCAACCAGTTATAGATGATTCAACTAGTGTTGGCAAGCTGGAATTAAGATTAAATAAATCTATTGAATGCTAAAGAAAAGCCCTCATAATGAGACTTGTCACGAAATACATAATAGGACATAATGCACGCTTTAGCGGGAAACATTTCCCTTCCTGAAGAGAAAAGAACTTCTAGTCGCATGGGGCCATCTGTAGAAAATTAACATTGTAGATGACCTAATAATCTGACAGTGTCTAGAGAAGGATGAAACTAACAATCACATTTACAAAAAATGTTCCACAAAAGTTGTAATATTAAGATTTGTTAGTAGTAGCAAAAGTATAGCTTTCAAAGAATCCATGGTACTATTTTTATGGAAGTTAATTGGCTATTAATGGATTAGGACAACACAAATCCTAGCTTTATATAATTGTATTAATATAGAGCGGCAAATTTTGGCCATTACGAAAAGTAACTCGTAATAGTTTTCAAACTAAATTTTAGCTTATTACTTCGAATAAAACTTACTTATTTATTTATGATTGTTTTTTTTTTTATTATTTTCATTAATTTTTTTATTTGTGAAACTTAGGAATGTTTGTTTTTTTCCAATAAAATCGCTAAATCCTTAAATTTTTGATGTATTATTATTGCTTTCACCTGTTTTTGAAATAGTTGTTTTAAAGTGTATAAAACTTTGAAATCTATTTAAATGCTTGATATTTAGTTTATATATTTATACTAAATTGAAAGTTTTAAACAGGTTTTTGAGTTTATTATCACTTTATGATGAAAAAATAAATTAAAAAAAAATATTAAAAACTGAAGTGCGTCAATTGGTGCGTTCTTTTATTTCTAATGTAGAGGATTTTCTCGTTTGGTGAATGTAGTGAAAAAATAATCGCTTTCAATCTGGAAGTAAGATTGTATTAGCCAAGCATAATGGCGGTTTGACAAATGCCATGCGTGTTGCAACTGTTTAATACGGGCGATACCCTTCTTTTTGTCTGGAATCTGGATTCTCAAAAATAAAAAATTTACTAGCCCTGTTACTTATGAGTATGATTCTAAAATCCATATATCCTTATATCCTTATATCTATTAAAATTAGGTAGAATTGTTTTTGATATATTGTATCTCACTCTGTCAATATAATCCAATTAATTTTTTTTTATTTCACTAATTCCGAATCTAACCTTCAATATGACATTTTTAGGGACTGTTATAAAGAAATTGAAACAGTTTTTAAAGTGCAGTAAAGAGCGATTTGTACAATTAAAAATCTTGCATCTATTTATAAAGGTAGTTAAAATTATGACCATTCAATATAAGATAGCTGTGTTTAATTAAAAACAGAGAGTTTTTGACATTGTCAGTTATATCACTAGAAGCTATAATTTGTCTAACACACCAACTACTATAACTTAAAAGAGTCTATTTTACATTGTGTAAAAATATAACAGACCTCGTTTTAACTAGAATGTCTTGTGTTATATATAACTATCTGAAATTATAAATATAAAATAATTTTACCAATTTCTTGAATATTTATCAGTTCATAAATTATTTTCTGTATGTTTTATATTATATAATTTTTTAACAAACAAGTTTTCTTTAAATCCACATTTCAAAAAAAACCTATAATCCTTTCCGATTATCTGACTTTTATTTGCGAAAAATCTCGTAATCCGTTAAAATTTTTCAGAACTTTTGTAATAAAGCTTAGTCGGGTGTAGAACAAAGCGAAAAAAACTTTAATTCGGTACTTTAAACCGCTAAGCACAAAAAGAGAAAAAGTCGAATGGATAAGTTTTTAAAAGGTATTTTGTAAGAAAAGCTTCAGGTCAACCAATTTTAAAAATATAAAGTTTTTGTTTGGATGTTATTTTTTATCAAAACTATTATAATATTTAACAAAATTACATGTTGAGGCTATAACTACACCCATTTAATCTGCGTAAAAGAAGCAGAGTAAACACCATTTTTTTTGAAGCTCATTGATTGAAAAATAGTATATTATGTGGTTATGTTGATTTTTCCGAGGTTCGTGATGGCAGTTTGAAAGAAAATATCTTTTTTTTTTGCTGTATGAATTCTCTATTTATTAGTTATTTGGTTGCAAACACAATTTTAAAGTTTAAAAGTGTTTAATAACTGGTTTTTAGGTTTGAATAAAAGAATAAATGAATAAGAGTAGTGATACTCGATTTTCGATGTTTAGGCCTCTTTGGGCCCATTACATCCTACCATGACCGCAAGTTATTCAAGGCAGATCTTGTTTGCGAATTTAACTTTGCTTGACTGTTTCGGGTGATATTATTGTATTCTGGAAAGATATCTGCTTCAGTCGATTGAGTACCAGGTACTCTCTGATAATATGGTCAACAGTTCCATTTTCCTGTAAGTACCATCCATACCATACCAAGTTATCAATGCCCTGTCAGCTATCCCACTACGATCCGCAGTTCTTTCCTTTTCAAAAAACGATGTTCCCTAGTAAGTCGTGCATTTAGACCAATTATATATTCTTTGGCACATTTAGCAACAGTTTTAATTCTTACTTACAAATAGTAAGGACCGTGTGGTTTAGCTGCGGACTTTATTTTTTGCACAAGATCTGCTTTCTCATTTCTATATGTACCCGAGTAACCCAGGGTCCACATGAGTCAGATCAGGCAGCCGCTCTTTGTTAGATTTTCAAGTACCTCCCAACACTCAGAAATCAGTCATGAAGCTTGGGCTCCAGTACAAATATTGCAACCTTATTATCTGTTAATAGTCTTATTTCTGTTTATGTTCTTCTTATAGAAGTGGCCACATTGCAGAATAGCATAATTTTCCTCTTGAAAGACCATTGGGGCTATCCCATAGAATAAAACTTTCTGACTTCCGTGCCTCTACCGAACACTTCAGCTTTGGCTTTTTTATCCTGTTGAGATCTGTCCATAAAACACCAGAATTTATTTCTGGGAAGAGTTTCCTCTTCCCCCAATCCTCTCTGCTTGGTAAAATTATCCCAAGAAATTGGTTTTGTTTCAAATCACGAGTGATAGAGTCTGTTTGCATAAGGAGTGATCGGCATCTTTCTAGAACGCATTCTAAACTATACGAGAAGCCTCCAGCTCCTGATCTGAGATTAATTAGGAAATTTTTTAGGTTTATGACGTGAAAAAATACCCACCGCATCAAGCAAAAGGTATGGGATCACCTCGGCTAGAGAATAATTCAATGGTTTGGTTTACTGATGAATACTAGGAGACGGGGAAGATTGGAATGGGAGAATTAGGCTTACGCTTTATGCTTCGTAAATCCCTAGAAAGACCATTCCCAAGCGAAAATGAGTGCAAATCAAATCTATATCCACGGGTGTTTCGACACAAACTCTAAGAAGGCCAAAATATACATACTGTTAGATATCCAAGCAGTGCTAGATGCTTTCTGATTAAACACCTACGAGTCTAAGTTCACTTGGGTAATAGACAAGCTCTAAAGCAATTGGCAAGGAACAATAAAGTAGCCTCGATGTGGGTGCCAGGGTACAAAAAAATTAAGGAAATGAGGAAGCGGACATCTTTGCAAAAGATGGGGCACAAACTCTTTTTCTCGACCCGGAACTTTTCTGTGGATTATCAAAAGACCTCATAAAAAAAAAGAGCCCAGATTTGGGAAAAAATTAGATAAAAATTAAATAGGATCATACGCCTAGTCTCACAGATCAGGGAAGTAATTTATAAATCCGTCACCAGAGGACGCAAAAATGCTTCTCGATCTCCCAAAAAGAGACATTTGTACAATAAGAAATCTCTTCACAGAACACTACTCTCCGAGACATCATCTCAATAAAATGTGCAACGGTAAAAACGAGATTTTCTGCTAATGTGCGGAACATCTGTTATGCAATGCATGGCTCTGTTCTGCAAGAAAATTAAATTTCTGGTTGGTGTCACCTTGAGACCTGGAGAAACAAAGAACTTACCTCCCCTCTTACCAGAAAAATAATAGACTTGGTAAAAAGTCTAAGCATCCTAGGCTTATATTAGATTAGGATGACGTGCAAATGATTTTATAGGTAATAGCCCGACAGAGAGATAAGTCGAATGGGTAAGTTTTTAAAAGGCATTTTGTAAGAAAAACTTCAGGTCAAGCAATTTTAAAAATATAAAGTTTTTGTTTGGATGTTATTTTTTGTCAAAACTATTTAACGACCCATTCACAATCTACAATCTAAATTGTAGACAAAAAGACTTATGGTTCACACCAAATTATTTAATATTCATGTAAGGATAAAACTTCAAATTTAATTCGTTGTGTCACTAGTCAACCAGTCCACAAAAGATTGAATTTTTTATGTCTAAACTGACAAAAGCAAGTGTTAAACCTTAAAACTTCAAGCATAAAGAAATAATTTTCTTTTATTACTGAATCGACAAAAATGGAGAATTTTTTTTTTATTTTCGGGATACAAACAATTTTCTTACATATTTCAAAGCGTTATCGCTAGATTCTTATCCTTAATATCCCTTTATAAGCGATTATTTGTTGACATTTGTAATACAAGTTATGAAAATAACATAAGCAAAAAAATGGACGGACTAGAAGATCTATTTTTTATGAGAACTAGATCGGCTTTAAGTCTTAAACGTTCTTATTGAATCTGGCTGTAAGATTTTCTCTTTCCTTTTGATGTTATTTTTTGAAAATCTGTGTGTTTTTATTCGATCTATTGAGTTAAATGTCTCTCTTGAAATGTACCTAATTGAATAAATTTGCTAATCTTAATATCAGTCATTTATTAGAATTTGGAGCGATATTGGGAAAATGGTTACAAAAGTTTTAATATATGGCATGTGAAATAATAAGGCGGCAAGAAAATAACTTTTAAGATTTTGACATTTGCTCCTTTTCACATATTAAATGACTAGTGGTAACTGTAACTATCATTAATAATAGTAGAGATACCTTACAAAAATATCGAAATAGGACACCTTGCCCTAGAATGTTAAATCGTGTGCACAACTCTTGTCAAAAAAGAATCTAAAAATAATTAGAAATACATGGAGGTCATTTTTAACAGTACAACCGTCGTTAAATTTATGATATGTGGTCCTGTATTTTATTTTTTTAATTAAAACTAGGCAACCAGTCGATCAAATCTAAAAAATTTAGGCGTACGTAATTTTTGACAGAAAATTGAAATTTTGAAGAAAAGAAATACTTTTTCGTTTGATATTTGACAGCTGTTATCATCCATTCAATAAGTGGAGAGTGACTAAAACTCAAAAATACTTTAAAATCTGCTCTCCCACTACACTATTACTGCACCAGTCTTTTATTAAAATATTTTGTACTGTATTCCCGATACTGCCTTATAATGCATAAAAATCTTACCTTACATAACAGTGAAATTAGTACATAGCGATGTAATCAATCAAAGATAAATAATTTTAATAGAAAGAAGTCAATCTAAATATTCCAAAATTACGTCATGATTAATCAACGATGGACAAGGAACAGATACAAAACTTAATCTGGCCCATACTTTACAGATTTGTCATAAACATTCACTTACTTATCTTCGTCTTTTTCGCTTCTCAAATCTTCCACCCTTTTCTTTTCAAAGAGGCCGAGAATAGCTGTGTTACAAATGACTTAAGTGTCGCGGGTGGCTTGATTAATCGTTTAAAACAAATCTTAAAATACAGAACGCGGAGATAATTTTCTGCGTGATGTTGCCATTATGTACAAAATGATAAAGCACCGTCGCACACTTGGAGATTTGTAAGGTTATCACTTACTTTAATAGGTTTAATGAAATTATCTTTTATGGAAAATTCAAGATTGCGAGCTTTTAAAATAGTTAAAATATGCATAAAGATAAATTGTGGTAAAAAAAAGCTGTATTCCAGATGACTGTGAAATTTAGTGACCAAACAGTCACAACGTAATTATTTTAAGGAACAAAATAAAATTTGAAATAATAGTAAGATTAAAGAAGATAACTATACATAAGTAAGTAAATAAGTAGTATTTAAAAGATAATTTATTAATTTTAATAGGTTTGGTGTAGGAGTCATGGGGTACGCAGTGGTCCAATTAATTTTTTATTAACCCACCCAAGTTTTTGTTATGTATTTTGAGTCCCTGAACAATAATTTTTAGCGTGGAAGTTAGTTCGGGTGGGGATAAGATTTTTATAAACAAATAATTGTTTAAACTTAAAAAAATGCAATTTTCGCAACACTAACTATCCTTTGAGCTATTTTAAGCAAAAAAGGACCTTAGTAACTTTTATGTAACACGCTTAGTTTCAGAGATAATTGATATTAAACAATTTACAAATGTGATTTTTGAATGCTAATCATTTTTGAATAAATGAACTTTGTTCAATTTTCTTAACAGCAATTGAAAATTCGAATGAGTATCTACAAGTTACAATCAAATGTTATACGAAAAAGATTCATCTTAATTGTTTATTTCGGCAATAAACAAATGAATTTCGGCCGCTTACACGCATGCGCCGCCCAGTGTGGTGCGCAGGGGGAAGCCTACTCTCAGGCACATTGCGTGACCAAACGCGAGTTCTTAATACATCATAACCGAAATAAGACTGCAATATAAGTTTTCTGCATAGAATTTTCTAACGATCCGAAATATAGAGCACATATTGAACAAAGAAGGATTCTATATAATGTACCTCGGCAAATTCATTCTCCTCCCTATTCGAATTTGAATCCCACAGTACATGAATGAATTGAAACAAAGAAAAGGAAGACACAACATTACCAATAAAGAATCGTTTTAAAACAAACTATTGTATGGAGTGATAATTAAAAATTCAATTCTGTCAATATCAAGACGACTGTCTTAAAAACAAAAAAAGAGTCTACAAAATATAAATTATTACTGTTTTTATGTTATATATGGATTTTTTCTGATATAATAATATTGCTTTAAAATATACCATTTTTTTATATTATTGTACCAACTTTATTAAGTAACATTATATTTTTTTAATTCTTATAACTTATTAAATTTTTAAAGAAACTTCATGTATGAAGTCCTTTGTGACTGTCTATTTCAATATTTCTCCTATTTGTTTTTATATTTATAACTCGCATTTAACGCGTTCCGGCTTCACCCGCAAAATATTTGTTTTTTCGTATAAATAAAGGGATTGATTGTAGAAAAAGTTGCGCTCATATATTCAGGCTCTAATTATGGTTAAAATAATAAAAACAATATCCCTCGCGGCTTCGCCTGCGAAATATTTGTTTTATCGTATAAATCTTTGGATTATAGATTGTAGAAAAACTTTCACTCATATATTCAGGGCTTAATTATGTGTAGAATAATAAAAACAAATGCCCGTCGCGGCTTCGCCAGCAAAATGTATATTTTATCGTATAAATAAATGGATTATAGATTGTAGAATAAGTTTCGCTAATAAATTCAGAACTGAATTATGTTTAGAATAATAAAAACAATTAGTTGAGTGCTACGTAATATCATCCCGAAAATCACGTAATTTTACACATTTTTATCATTATCATCCTTCCTAATGAAAATATCGCAAAATTCTTTCTTATTGTTAACTAATACCATATCACGAATGTGTGTGCGAAATTTCAAGTCAATATATTTAACCGTTTAGGCTGTACGTTGATCGATCAGTCAGTCAGCCAGTCAGAACTTCTTCTCTTATACACAGGTGTGGAATATCCAAAACAGAACCTCTAAAAAAAGGAAATGTAACAGAAAGTGACGGACAACCCATTTAGCCATGTTGAAGAAGTGAAATAAAGCATACTGTTGTATCATAGCTTGCTTACTGGTTTCCAGCAAAAATAGTGTCAGGCAAGGACTTTCCGCTAGTTTCGGGTCGTGAAAACACAGTGGGTCGAAAGCACGGATTTGATATTAAAAATAAAAATCGGATCCAACAATAGCAGACTGAAAAATCATGAAAATAAATTCGAAAAACGTCTAATGTGGTTCAACGCTTTAAAAATAAAATAAAAACAATAATTGTATTTCCATGAATAAAATATTGCGCTTGACTTCAAGGTATATTTTAAATATAATACTATAATAATAAATACATGGATATCGATAATCGTTAAAATGGCGAAATTACTTTTTTCTCTATGCTTAAGGCTTCCTAATAAATACCAATGCAAATAATTTGTAAGTAATATAATATTTATTGATTCACATAAATGAATAAATATTACGACTGTTATAAAAATAATAAAAAGAACTTTTTAATCACTGCCTTTTTTGTTAACAGCCCTTTTCTCATTCTCCAATACGTATGAATTGTTATCCGGATCCTTACTATATCAAAAACAGTGTAAGGATCCATCGAAGCGAAAAGTTTTGGAACACAACCTCCATATTTTTTCTCGAGATGATTTTTGGGCAAAGTCTAGGCGATAGTTTCTTATCAACTTGTCCGTTGATTTTTGTGCATCTTTCGATAGTTTACTTATCAGTAATATTGCAAATGCTAGGATGTCTGGTCAATGGAGTAAGTAATTTGTGGATTCCTGTTGAAATTTGTACCAAGAATATCCTTTGAAGAATAATCTTGCTGTTTGAAGTTTGTATTCCCAAATTTTCTCTATTGCAGTTTAATGTCCGCTTCCAATAGTTTGCAAAATGACGGAAAACCGGAGGATTAGTTTTCGCTTTACCCTTGTTATAATGGCTGACTCATCACTGTTCTCGAAGAAACGCCGAACTATATTGCCATCGTTAGTGCTTCCTAACTCTTTCTTTGGCATGTCAACAAGAAGTCCTTAAAAGCCTGTTGGATGGTAGCCTTTATCTGTGCTTTCACCTCTTTGTCTTTCTGCTTACGGGCTTGCCACTGCCGTGTGTCACGTTGATACGACAAATACAAGCAGCATTCGAAGAATCTAATGCATGCGTGTAGAGCTAACAGTTGTAGCTTGAAATACTCTGTATACTGGGACACACTATCAATGGTATTGAACTGAGATGTTGTTTAGCAGAAGTAACAAGATTGGACTGATTTCGCTCCAGCCAAAGCATTCACCTAGCCGTCTATCATCGTCATAGATAAGTTGTACTGTACTGAAGCTCGGGTGGCAAAGAGAACTCTTTTATTTGGTGCAAATTGTCTGGCTCGAGTTTATAATTTTCTATATTCTTTGAAGACTTTTGTTCGGTTTTCTTAATAAATTCAAATTTCAGAGGCCCGCAATTCATAGTAGAGGAGGGTTTAAAATTGTACAACACAATCTGTCTTTGTTGAGTTTACTTGTTAACACCTGCTAATTGAAGTGGAATAAGAGAGGTTAGGAATAAGTTTGTTTCAGAAATATTCGGATCAGTGAATTTCATTTTGTACTGGCTGACCTGATGTTCCATCGAAGCCCCATTTGCAAATGAAACTCATATCTACAAATCTAATTTATCGATTTGTTCAAGGGCGTCTAATTGAAGCAATATGATTCGATCCACTGTATGATCCACTAAGCCTTGGAATTTAACCTCGGCTTTTGATTTAGTAAAAGTTAGATACTCGTCATGTGGATAACATGCTTTTTTTGTATTTTACACACCAGAGTACGGCGAAAATATATTACTGCCTTTCTGTTTCCAATTTTGTAATCGTTGATATTTGTTTCTCGGCAATCCAATGTCAAATAGAAGAGCGGCGCACAAATATAACTGGGCGCGACGCAACCACGAGACTGTTGCCTTTGACCTGACAGGGAACGAAAGAAAAGACTGGCTGTTCATATTACCGAGGTTTAATAGAAACGTTACTATAGCCAACCTTCTATTTTAAATTTTTTAACGGCCAAAATAATTTCTAAATTATTTTGGCCGTTTTCTCAAATTCTGACCCACTAAGCCCTTCTAACTGCTTTCAGGTTAATTCGAGACAGAAGATCGTAGGGAACGCCTACGCCCAATATTACTCCCGCTAACTTCCGTGCAGCACGAAGACGAGTCGTACCTTGAAACGAATGAGAGTGTGTAGTTACTTTTCGTCTAAACTTACAACGTAACAGACGGAATTTGGAATATTTAATGATTCGAAATATAAAAAAAATTAGTTTTTGTTTGCCGTTCTAAGTAAATAAGCTAATAGACCACTTTAAAATTAAAAATCGTTCACAAACATAAACTTTTATTCTGGTAAAAAATAAAAGTTATACGTTCAGTAATTGTAAATAAATAAACAAATAATTAAATTCAATTTAAATCAACAAAAATGCCTAAAAGCCTACAAGAGGTGTTCAAACAGGCATCCACTTTGAGCGAGACAATAACCCAGTCTATTGTAAAATACGATTCGCGTATTTGCCAAAACTTCAGGGGTTATATCCTTATCAGCCCTTTCTATCATGTCCTCACAAAACACCATACGGGTTTCCTGGTCTTTCGGAAAAAATTCTTGAATTATTCGCCATTTGTAACAGCGATATTTGCTCCGCTTTAAAATATTTCGAACTCATCGAGCGTTCATATCAAGTTTTTCGGCAGTTACGGTACTATTGCAAGGAAAATTAATTTCTGCTTAACTACAAACGTCAGTCTCCCGATTTGCTCGTTCTTCAGTAATTTGAGGAACCGGTTGCTCCTCATTATTATCAGTGCATTTCTTACAAATTTTTAGACAACCGGTTGTTTCAAATTTTTTAATAATTTCCGTTGTTCTAAATTTTCAAGGAACAGTATGATTTTCGCACGTAAATGCAAATCTGCCGAAAGTACCACTTAATAATCTGCTCTTTTTGTTCCGTGGAATAAACTACCATTTCAAATACAAAAAAATTTGGCGCGAAACACGGAAATACCAATACTTGGTACTTACGCTTCGACGGCCTGAAGGAAAGCAAATAACTTGGAATCTTTTTGTTGTGCTAGGGCATGGCGTATGCTGCCGCCCGCTCCCACCGCGCCAGCATTGTATTACCCCTCACCCGAGGGCCAAACTGGTAGTTTACACGGATGTCGATGCTTATGACTGTCTCATTCTGATTTGATGAATATTATAGTATTTTCTTTATGATACTTAAGAAACGTCGAGGTTCCGGTTTGGATTTTCCAGACCTGTATATTAAAGATTATACTGGGCTTCATAGCGGGTGGTTATCTCAAATAACTTTCCAAATATTTAGTTTTCAAAAAAGCCCTGATACAAGTCAACAATTATTGCCAGGAGAATATCTGTTGGTATCAATTTGACACTTTTTTTTGTCACTGTTATTAGACTACCTGCATCAACCTTAAAATTTACTGACACAATACCATGTATGGCACAATGTTGAAAATAAATTATATATTGAACGACAATTTAAAGCAGTTTTTGTGTCTAGTACCCCTACCTAACAGTTCGTAAAGAAATCACATTTCAGTCAGAGCCAACTAGAATTAGCGAAAATAATCGCCAACTGTTTTTAAATGATTTAATTGGCCCTGACTAGTTTCTGATTGTTCTGCGAACAGTGCTAATATAAGTATTAAACTATTTTATTTATGACGTTGTTATGATTTGAAAAACATACGTCAATAAATAAACGCCTATATAGGAAAATTAATGATAAAATGAATAATCATGTCACAAAAAAAAAACATTTTCTATTTTTGCAGGTTCGGTAATAAATACAGGGTGAGTCAACGATTGGATGAAGTAAGTTTGTGCCTTTTCGGTGAAATTTACAAAGAAACTATATTTATTGTTTAATACAGTTTATTTGTAGGCAGATTTTAGAAATATTTAGGACTCTACAGGGTGAGCCAAAAAACTAGGACAGCATAAAGTTGTATTTTTTTAAATAGAACACCCTATATACGAATCGTATTTTCGATTTAGCTTATAATTTTAAATCTTTTTTATTAAGAGTTTACTATAACAAAACTTTATAGTTTCTGAGATAATTAAGTTTAAAGAAAAAAAGTCACATTTTCAAGCATCAATTCAATCCTAAATAACGTTTTCAATTTTGTGACAAATATATTCAAATTTGGAATTTAGCAAGGCCAAGGACAAGTTAACATAATTTTCACCTAATATTTGCAATAAAAGTTACAGGGTGTTGAACACATCGGCTCAAATTTGAACAAGTTTAAAGGAATAAATATCTTTTTTTTTTAAATGGTACACCCTGTATATTTTCATGTTATTTAATAGAGTAATAAAAACCCTAAAAGTTTTGTTCAATATATTCTATACCTATTTATAATAGTTTTTGAGATATTTCAGTTTTTCTTATTTTCCATACTTTTTTACAGAAATAGTCTTCATTATCATAGTAGCCATGGCAAAAACAATGTAAAAGAACATTTTTCTTTGTGTCAAATTTATAACCGCAATCGCTTCTTTTGGTTTTTATGTAGTGTAGTTTGGTTTTTTTTGCATTCATCTTATATTGTAAAATGAATTTTCCAAAGAATGAGTTAATAGATATGATTTATACAATAGGAGAAGCTCAAAAAAATTGCCTTCTTGCTCAAAGAATTTACAAAATGAAGTATCCTGATCGACGCCAGCCTAATACCCATACTTTTCAAAACTTAATGCAAAGATTTGATTCTTCTGGTACCGTTGATTATCCAAAACGTAAAGTGGTCAACAAACCAGTAACTAATGAAGAAAAAGAACTACAAGTATTGTTAAATGTTCAGGAAAATCCTTATATTGGTAGCCGTCAGTTAGCAGCATTATGTGAAACATCATAATCCACCGCTAATCGTACTACCAAGAAATATAGGTATCATCCATATCGCATGGAATTACACCAAGAATTGCATGGACAGGATTTTGAAAGTCGTGTAAACTTTTGTCGTACAATAAATGCGGAGATTCAATTAAATCCAAATTTATTATGCAAGGTAATGTTTAGTAATGAAGCTACTTTTAGAAGTAACGGTGCCGTAAATAGACGCAACATGCATTATTATGCCACAGAAAACCCATTTTGGATTAGAGAGGTGCAACATCAAAACCACTGGTCATTAAATGTTTGGTGTGGTATTCATCATAATCGAATTATTGGACCCCACTTTTTTAATGAACCACTTAATGGCCATAGTTACCTAAACTTTCTACAAGAAGAACTACCCCAACTGCTTCAAGGTCTCGATAGGGATGAGCTCGACAGTATGTGATTCCAGCACGATGGTGCGCCTCCGCATTACCATCGTGAAGTTCGTGCGTTTTTGGACCAACGATATCCTCAAAAATGGATTGGACGTGGGGGTTTCATTAAGTGTCCACCAAGGTCTTGCGACATCACCCCATTAGATTTCTTCCTATGGGGTTATATTAAAAATAAGGTGTATGTTAATCCATCAACAACAGTGGAAGATATGCGAAACAGGATTAGGGTTACCTGTAGAACAATAACGCCACTAATTTTGTCCAGGGTCCGAGAAAATCTGCAAAAAAGACTAAATTTGTGCATTGCACAAGAGGGTCGTTTATTCGAACACCTATTAAAAAGAAATAATTAATCTCAGTATTTAATAGGTAATTTTTTTGTTTCAATTTAGTATAAAAGTAAATATGTATTTGCCTTGTCGTTATTGTTGTGTTAATTTTTTCACATTATGTTTAATTAAACTATTGCCGTTGTAATATAACGCATAATGTATTTCATCATATTTAACCACATTCTATTTGTTTCTGTAGTTTATTTTTATTATTTTACATGGCTACTATGATAATGAAGACTATTTCTGTAAAAAAGTATGGAAAATAAGAAAAACTGAAATATCTCAAAAACTATTATAAATAGGTATAGGATATATTGAACAAAACTTTTAGGGTTTTTATTACTCTATTAAATAACATGAAAATATACAGGGTGTACTATAAAAAAAATATATATTTATTCATTTAAACTTGTTCAAATTTGAGCCGATGTGTTCAACACCCTGTAGCTTTTATTGCAAATATTAGGTAAAAATTATGTTAACTTGTCCTTGGCCTTGCTAAATTCCAAATTTGAATATATTTGTCACAAAATTGAAAACGTTATTTAGGATTGAATTGATGCTTGAAAATGTGACTTTTTTTTTTAAACTTAATTATCTCAGAAACTATAAAGTTTTGTTATAGTAAACTCTTAATAAAAAAGATTTAAAATTATAAGCTAAATCGAAAATACGATTCGTATATAGGGTGTTCTATTTAAAAAAATACAACTTTATGCTGTCCTAGTTTTTGGCTCACCCTGTAGAGTCCTAAATATTTCTAAAATCTGCCTAAAAATAAACTGTATTAAACAATAAATATAGTTTCTTTGTAAATTTCACCGAAAAGGCACAAACTTACTTCATCCAATCGTTGACTCACCCTGTACAATAATTTTTTATTTTTGTATTTTTAAGGTTCAAAACATTCCTGACTCTGGAGTCAACTTAGAGCGGTTCTAGAGCTAGATCATGTATCTGAACGGACATTTCAAATAAACTAAGTCTGAAGAGCAATGACGTGAATGTCTAAATTTAAGAGCCTCTGCGTCAAACTGATTAAAGATTAGAAATTGGTATTATTTACTTCTCAATGATACTCTCTTAAAATATTTCATAAAAAAATTATCATTTTTCCCAGCTTAACTCTCTGTAGCTTTCACGAACTACATTCTAGAATAATACAGCTTAAACTTATTAATTTCCAAAAAAAAATAGAAATTTTCAATCAAGTATGGAGTTTTCGATTAATTTCTCTATTTTATTTCCAACATTTTTTCAGGAAACATTATTTTATTGAGAAGGTGTTGATTACAATCGTGTTATACAAAATAAACCCTTATATCACTAAAAAAATGACCTGAAAAGGTTCAAATATTAAACCTAAACCAACAAAAAACACGTCGAAACCTAATCCGGCCACAAAATCAGATACAAAAGTGCTTTTACTCGTAAAAACGTGATACATAACAGTCCGTGATCGACCCTTACAAAAAAAAGCTACAAGAAATATAACCTAAGGATATAAAACCTGTTTTCGATTAGAAAAATCAAAAAGAAAAATAAAAAAAGTTAAAAATTAGGTTACTTTTCACCTTGACTGCACAAAAGTAGTTTATTAAAATTTTTTAGATGTTTGTTGCTAAATGAATTAGTTTTTTATAAGGAAAAAGTTTGATTGAAATGTTAGGACATTCTTTCTAAATCTTTATTTAAATCACCTAAAAAGCTCTCATAAATGAGGGTCCATAAAATATAAAAATATCAATAATTATCATTATAAACTGGATAGATTAGAATAAAGAAATTTCAAGAGTCTAAAAATTCTTAGCATCTGGTCTTTTATGTTCCATTTGACTTCTTCCTATACCGGGTGTCAACGAATCTATTAGACAAGTCATAATTTCTAAAGTATTATGTGTATCAAAATGAGAATTGGTACAGGTAAATGTTGTGTGAAGAGGAGAGTTTTCGCATATTTTCCACTTTCCGGTTACTTCCGGTTTCACCGGAAATGGCCCCGGTTTTGAATTCTTAAATAGAACACCCTGTATATTTTAACATCTTTGGATTTCTGAGACAATTCTAGATCAGAATGTGACATTTTAAAAACTTTTTACGTCTACTTCATTTTTTAAGAGTCACTTTTAAAATTGCATCTAGGTGGCCATGATCGGACGCAAACTAATCTAACGGCCTTAGGTGATGTCAAAATAATACAATCGCAAAGTTTTAGTGACTA
This sequence comes from Diaprepes abbreviatus, assembly GCA_034092305.1. Classification (NCBI taxonomy): domain Eukaryota; kingdom Metazoa; phylum Arthropoda; class Insecta; order Coleoptera; family Curculionidae; genus Diaprepes; species Diaprepes abbreviatus. The sequence goes on from JASJET010000139.1 coordinate 15,160,596, forward strand.
GTATGAAAGACAGGAATTGGATTAAAAATTTAACAAAATTAACAAAACACTAACAAAATAAACTAATAACTTAGACGACGCACTTAAAATATTTGAAAGTATAGTAGCTGAATTTGTTAAAAAGTTTAGTGTAGTAAATGTTCAAAGTGCATTCCTTCTTTTTCACGACACATTTCAGCTAGTTCAATTGTTTCTCTTAACACGTTTTGTAGCGTTTGGGGCGTTATACTTCTAAATGCCCGTAAAATTCTTTCTTTTAATATTTCAAGAGTAGCTGGGGCTGCTCCATAGTAAATCCTTTCTTTAACATATCCCCAGACAAAGAAATCGAGCACAGTAAGATCCGGTGAGCGGGCTGGCCACCGTACCGGACCCATGGTTGCAATAATTCGATTATTAAAATGCTCTATTAAATAATTACGAACTTCTCTAGTATTGTGAGGCGGTGCTCCATCTTGTTGAAAGTAAATTCGCCGTAAAACTGCTAAAAGTATATCATTGAGATGATTTTCGATTTCATTTTGAAGAAAACCTAAGTATCTAACCCCTGTTAACTGACCTTGAAACAATATTGGCCCAATTATTCTGTTTCCAACGATACCAGCCCAGACATTGACGCCAAATCTTTCTTGAAAATTGCCCTCTCTCATTTCATGTTGATTTTGTTGGGCCCAGTACCGAGTATTTTGCTTATTGAACATATCATTATTTGTAAATCGGGATTCGTCGGAAAATAGAATAAAATCGATAAAATTTGGGTTAACTCTATGATTTTGAAGCAGCCAATCACAAAACACTACCCGTCTATCGCCATCCTCAGTATACAAATGTTGATGTAACTGATATTTAAATGCTCGATATCCATGCTTTTTCAGTATTTTTCTTGCTGATTCATAACTTATCTGTAGTTCTTGACTAATTTTTCTTAACGAAACTGTTTTATCAACCTCAACCATAGCAAAAACGTTAATCTCAGTCTCTTCATTTATGATAAATCTCTGTTCCGCCTCTTGATTTCCTATTTGCCTAAAACGAGTCTCGACATACGGAAAATACTAATGGGCTGGATGTTGCTGATTCGGATATCTATGAGCATACAACTCGGCAGCATTCCTTGAATTTCTATGATACTCTCCAAATATTAATAACATATCCACTTTTTCACTTTGAGTATATATTATTTTAACGAAAATTTAAACTAAACTTAACAAAAATTAAGAAACTTTTACGTCTGTTCTTAGAGCGTACGTCACTGTCATTATCTACTTAAGTGAGTGTTTTGTTTTCCAAAGAAGACTTGATAAAAACAGTTGCAAATTATTATGCATCATGGCTGTCCATGGCGCACTTGTCATAAGTAAATAAATTGTCCAGTATTTTGCTTAATAATATTTAATTTCTGTTCTTATGTCTAATCCAATCGCAAATAAATTAGTACCGTTAGATTCGTCAAAGAATGCTTTTTTCGAAAAGTAGTTGTCAAAAAGGGGTCGCCATTTGAAAATTAATAGTTAGAAATGAAAACGTAATTTTGTCAACTTGTCTTAATCCTGTCTTTCATACTAGTAACTAAAACTTTGCGATTGTATTTTTTTGACATCACCTAAGGCCCTTAGATTAGTTTGCGTCCGATCATGGCCACCAAGATGCAATTTTAAAGTGGCTCTAAAAAAATGAAGTAGACGTAAAAAGTTTTTAAAATGTCACATTCTGTTCTAGAATTGTCTCAGAAATCCAAAGATGTTAAAATATACAGGATCTTCAATTTAAAAATTCAAAACTGTGGCCATTTCCGGGGAAACCGGAAGTGGCCGGAAAGTGGAAAATATGCGAAAACTCTTCCCTTCACATACCATTTACCTGTACCAATCCTCATTTTGATACACATAATACTCTAGAAATTATGACTGGTCTAATAGATTCGTTGACACCCGGTATACTTTCCAATATATGCAAATTAGCCGAATCAACTATCGACATGACAAAAAGGTTGTGTAAAACGCTAATTTCATCCGATCAAAAGCTCATTAATATATTTACCTGATATTTACATAATATGATAGATAATAAAAACTAAAAAAATACTTACACTGTTCACTATGAGGCGTTAGATAAAGCATACTAATATTCTAAATATATTTATGCTTTTGATATTTTCGATTTAAAATTTGATGCTTATTTTCAAAATTTAACATAAACATGTTAGTCATTTTAGTAATTTAATGGACGTGTGCCAAATATATGCCGTGAATATTCAAGGAATTTACAAATTATCTTAATTTACTACTGCGTTGAATTTTTACTTTAGATATTGGTTTGCTATACTCGGTGTTTGATCAAAACTATGGCGGCTCAAAACTTCATCCGCTTGCCTGTCTACTATGTAACGGATATTGATCTAGTTGCACGTGGGTTCTCTTCTTTGACAGATTTATTTTGTGTTTTTTTTTTTTTTAATTGACCTTGAAATACCTGTGGTTGAGATATTAAACAAACCACGAATTCAGACTCAGTGTCCTCCAAAGTCAACAGAACTTCTTTGACAGAACTATATAATAATTTTTTCTAAATTTAATCCTGAAATGACGCTGAAATGACCTCTGGCTGACCCTGGGAATTAAACAAATCAATCTTGGTTTCAACAATCTCAAAAACCTACATATCTTCTTTTTCAGAATTATTTAGTGGATTTTTCTCAATTTGACCTTGAAATGACCCTGAAATGACCTCTACTTGATCTTGAGAATTAAACGAGCCATGAATTCGGATCCAGCGATTTCAAGAACCTACATTTTTTCAGATTTATTTAGTGAATTTGTCTCAATTTGATCTTATAATGACCCTAAAATGACCTCTAGTCGACCTTCAGATTTATTTGGTGAATTTTGCTCCATCTGACCTTGAAATGACCTTAAACCTGACGTGATAGAGATAGAGAATGGACCTCAGACTTGAAATCAGGGCGTCTAATTACATAAGAATAAAATAGTCTGGTCAAATAGGCATTCAATTTTTTTTTTTGGATACCTGGGTTACCATTATAATTTAAATTTTAGTCGACATTTATTGCAATACCGAAGAAACTAAGCATACAAATTTGAACATACTGTTCCGGATGGCCGATCTTCGAACTCACACTGTATTATTGAATACACTCTGTTATTTTGAAAGCTTTTTATGGCCAACCTTAATTGTGACACTTGTCAAACTAATTCAAGTTGCGTCGACGAACTCTCAAAATATACTGACCAAGAAAGCCGATCTGGACCCTTTATATACCCTTTTGATCGATACCGGAAGATTCCCTAATTCTATAGAAGGATTTCCATACTACATGGGGTAATCAAAATAAGAAAAAGGAATAATCCGGCGATTTCTAGACCTTCCATCATAGGCGTTCCATGTTAAAAATAAGGAAATCGAATTCTCTAAAAAGTTCCAGAACTTCTTTCATAGTGGTCTCCTGAGGAAATTAACAAAGGTAAAATTACTTAAATAAATTATGAACTCGTAGAAAATGTACCTAAAACCCTATGAACTACAAACACAAACTAATACTAAGAAATATAAAATGCTACAAAGTTCGTTACATTAGAAAATATACCTAAAACGCTACAAACTACGAACATAAACTAATACTATGAAATGTACAACGCTATAAATTTCGTAACAATACTATGGATGTACAACGATTTTAAACATCATTTTAAAGAACCAAGTTTCTTAGAACAATGGTGTAGAACCCACTGTTTTTCACAAAAATAAATATTAAACAGGAAATTGACTATGATATGTCGAAAGAAAAAATCGGTTCGTTAAAAATCACAAATAAAATGTAAAATAAGGTATATTTGTCGTGTGCATTGATTTAGCTGAAAAATTTTATGCATTAGTAATGAAATGTAGCTCATTCCTTCTATTCAAATAATAATGAAACTCTCATTTTACATTAGAAAATAGCTTAGCTCGTGATATAATAGCTGTTTACGAGTATCAGAAAATAATAATGAATTATTCTAAGGAATCATTTGAAGCGATGGAGTTTGTCAACAACTTAGAAACAAAAGTGCCTTTCATAATCTTTTATATTGTGAAAACAATTTCGCCATCCGGGCTGAACGTCATTTTTCTGTTGCGGTTTATGGTAATAGGGCACGAAATCTCAACTAATTTGAAACGTTGTGCGAGAAGAGTTAGTTTACAACTCTTATCATAACACCGTATTATTTCTGCTGAAAGTCTTTATGTTTGGGCAAAGAGATTGTACAAAAAAAAAAATAAGTTTTTTCCATTATAAATGAAGATTATGAACAAACTTCTGAAACAGTAAAATTTAGAATAGAACCCCCTAATTCACTAACATGGTCTAAATTGACAGTACAGGTTTTAAATTGACAAGTGCAGCAATAAGTCAAGCAAATTTTGAATCTTAAAAATAGAAAAATAATAAATCGTCGTAATTCTGAAAAATACACAGCAATCTTTGAACCTTCCACTTCAACAGAGATTTTCTGATATGAACAAATGGAGTCTGTGATACTAAAAGGGGAGCTTAAAGTAACCCGATGGTTTTTATCCGACAAATTGAGTTATTGATGAAAAGAATTAAACTATTAGCGATAAAAACAATGAGTTTTACTTTAAGTGTCATAGATTTCAGTTGTCCATATCAAAAAAAATCTCTGTTGAAGTTGAAGGTTCAAAGATTGCTATACATTTTTCATAATTACGATCCGTTTAGTAGTTTTCAAAAAAAATTTCAAAAATTACGAATTTCATCATTTTTTTTTGCAAATATCTCGAAAAGGAAGCATTTTTTGAGAATTTGTCATGAGTTAAAAATGTTTATTTTAACGTGCTTCCAAATCGATTCTATACATTTTATTTTTTTACAAGTTTTTTGTTAATAACAAATCACGGCCCACTCGGACAAAAAGAAAAATTACTCAGGAAAATAAAATAAATTTAATAAAAAAGCTCACGTAGACTAGAACTGTGAAAAAAAGAATGGTCTCTACACTGCGTTTCTAAGCATCTTTTTAGGGGTACACTGTTCGCCTACTAACAAACATCACATATAAATAGGTTAATGATATATCTGGATCAACCTGTGATGGTAGTTGAAATATAAATAAATAAATCTCACTAAAAAAATGTTTATAGATGTATATTAGGGATTAAAACTTAGAGACCATGCATTAAAATTAGTAAGAGTAATAGTTATCTCCCGAAAATAAACAGAATTTTCCATTTTTAAAATATGAATTATAGTGAAAAACTTGCTTGACATATTGTCGCACTTGTCAATGTAAACCCTATAGCGTTACTTAACATCGGTTTTAGTGATCATTAACTAAGAAAAAGATATATTAAAAACCCCTATTTCTTCAATTCATTTTAGCTTAGCAAACACGATTTGAAAGCAGTATGATTAGGCGTTTAGGCGTCTTTCTAGAAGAGTAGAAGTAAAACGCCCCATCTGTTTTTAAGGAAAGTAGAAAAATGGTAGATATAATTTAATATTTCAATGGCAGCTCGTAGAGCAGTGTCATAGTGCCACAGTACTACCTATTTTTTCCAAAAACGTATTTTTTATTATTTTTACTTTAAACGAATGGCAACGGAGCGACAGCTTAATACGCGCGGATTTCCTATAATCGGCAACATAAGATAGTTCCATTTATTGATACGGCACAGTGTTAAGACGAAGATTCAACGAGGCTTTTATGTAAAAAAGAAAGTTGGACCTATGTTTTAATATTTTCCTTTTGCTGCTCTGTTTCAAGTTAAACGAAATTGTTACCAGAAGCTAAACAACTAGAATGATATTAAATTGATCGAACAAAGAACATACTAGTTTCCAGGTGACATTAGTTTATTTTTTCATGTAAATGAATGTTTTTGCCTTATTACTAAAAGTCTTTTTGTTTACCTCTATGACTATGGACAAAGTTAGTTTTTTAAAGAACTCTGTTAAGTGTGCTCTTTTTAGAAGAAAAACTTAGACTAAAGAAATCAGTACCTGTGATTACTTGATTTAGAATTTGAAAGACAAAATGGAAGTAGGGATCGCAAATTTAATAACAATATATAGTTATGATAAAAATAGTTGACTATCGGAGATAAGAAAACATATAAAGTCTTTAATTTTATATGTGATATATGTAGGTGGCAAAATTTGGTCAAAAATAGGAACAAATCGTCATGTTCACGTATATCATAAAGTACAGACTCATGAAAGGTTCACATGAATAATATTTCTGATTTTTCTATAATTGTTAAGATCAATATAAAACACAGCCAAATTGTTATTACCATGACTAGAGCCATCGCAACTGCAAGGACAATAAAATTATTCAGTCAAGAAATAAAAAAAATTCTTCGAACATAATTTAAAATTATTGTGATGATAAAATATCTAGTGCAACATTGTTTCTTCGAAAAAATCGATCAGTAAAAATAGTAACTGTTATTGAAAATGCATTAAAAAAAGAAGCAAGAAAAACTGATTGAAAGGTTGCAATAAAGCATGTACCGCTGGCTTTGATAATATCAATTAAATATTAATACCTATTGATAACTAATTTATTGAAAAATTAATTTGATTTAAATAAATAATTATATTAATTTGAATAACATAATATTTTTCTAGAAATACTTAAAAAAATTGTATGTATCGAGATTCGAATAAACACTCACATAAAATGCAAAATATAATTTCCCAACACACCTGACCTCTCGGCCACGAAGACATTTAATATACATAGTTCATTTCTCACATTAGCTCATCTAGGAAAGGGAGACTTGGGGAAAGATATCTGCGCCATCTGCTTTGTGGGTACCAAAACTAATTGTTGTAAATATTGATACCCATGACGGACGATGCTTTCTAACCAAGAACGACGCTTCTATATGGAATTTATAATCGTTGCTACAAGTAAAACAATTGTTGTTTTACATATATTATAATGACTTTATATTTTCTTCCACGTATTGGTACTACCTGTCTAAATAATCACCAGCAACTACTAATATATTCTACTACTGAATCAAATATTTTTATTAGATACTTTTAAAACTATATCTTTCCTATTTCATTTTTTTAGTGAAGCAATCGTAACAGATCGAATATTAAATCCAGTATTTTTTATATTTTTATATTGTTATTATGAAATATATACCTATACATGACAGTTTAAATGTGCTCTTGTGTAACGTTAGGGTTTTTAAAAGCTTTATATAATACTTTATTACGGTTATAAAAATGTATCTGAGAGTCCTATTTTTATAAGGCTTTTGTATACAGACATTCGACCTTGTTCGAAAGCATGGACCTATTTATTTTTTTTTATATCAGGTTTGTATTGTTACTGTTTGGCAGAAAATGCTTTTGTTGTTAAACAAAAGAATATCGATCTTGAAGATTCTTGCCTTTTTTTGTTATTTCGATAAAAAGTTTGTTAAATTAATTTGGGTGACTGGTATTTTTTTAAAGAGAGTTAGTTGAGACAGTAATAAAATAGAACAATAAAATAAACATTTCTATAGATTATAAAACAATATAAGTCACGTTTAAACCTGATTAGTGTTTGATTTAATTTGCGATTTTGCACCATAGTATCTTAATGATTTATATAATCTGGGAATCGAAGCTTTGGTTAGCTTTTTTGGGGACATGAGGTACTGCGCAAGGTAAAATTTGCAAAAAAAATATGTGCCAAAAGAAGTGTTTGATTCGAGACCAAATTAAAACTATATAAAGGTTAAGTTAATTTTGGATATAAAAATAAAGTTTCGAGGCGATTTAGGTAGTAGGGATACAGGACAAGAGTATCCCAAAATTAAAATTTGAAATAATGAAAAAAAAAAGTGTTTGATTTACACTAAAATTTTAACAGCAATTTAATCAGACATATCTAAAAATACTTGTGTTTAATAATTACCAGACATGAAAATGAGTTGAAGTGAAAAGCGTGACGATAGCAATGAGTGTGAGTAAGAGCATCTATCGATAGGGCTAGTTGGCTCTAGCGAACTGTACACTCATTGGCCATTCAAAAGATTACAACATGGTCTACATCAGTACTTGCTAAACTGATCTTTAGGTCGTAGAATTTGGGAACAAGTTAGTATACATTCTTAATTATTGTAACTACGAATCTTGATATGCTGTTCAGTTTGTGGTTAATTTTGAAGTCTTTTTTTTAAATAACTAAAATTCTCCGTCGTAAACATCAGTATAACAACTATATCTGGTATAGATCACGTGATCATTCAATAGAGAATAAGAGTATAGTATGCTGCAGTCAATTAACGCTGCCAATTGACACTCTCGCTCACGCTCATTGTTGCCCGTGTTGAACACGCATTATGTTATGGTTTCGTCGCAGTTATTGACTTCTTATATTTTTTTTATAAATTCGAAATACCTCTATTTTCGATTTATTTGAAAGCATGAACCTTCAACATTTTATCAACGAAGATAGACTTTTTGCCGAAAGTATATTGAAAGATCGAAGAATAAATTTTAAACTTTTTTGTGTTGAATTTTTTCACATTTTTAAAATTTATTGTTGGAAAACTAAAGGAGATACAGTAAAATTTTAGATTTATGATTACAGAAAATCAAGACAGAATTGTTATATGGTGTTTAAAAATCCTAGGGGTAAAACGAAAACAAAAGAAAAACTAGTTTCGATTTCTTAAAATTATTTGACTAACTTGAGGCTACCTCAAAAAAATCTCTTTAAACCTCGCACTTCCATTTCATAAAACTTCGCTTTGTCTGCACCATTTATACAAGGGACAAAATGTATATCTAACTTAGCCACTGTCTTGTCAGGCGCATTCAATCACATTTCTAGAATGGGGGCGATAAATGTAAGCAGCTTTAGAAGCCCATTTTTAAGAATGGGATGATCAAATAATAAATATTATATAACATGTTTAATTGATCTGTTCAATGCATCCTATTCGATACACTCTTAGGTAATTTATTCTGAAAGAATATGGACAGAGATTTTGTCCTTTTCATATGGGCTTCTTTACTATACCCTTCACTAATTCATATGGTGGTGTGACGTTTGGGATTAATTTTATATCGGCCGTTGGACACGTTTTTATTGTTCCAGGTATGCATGCATAGGCTAATCTGTGAACTTTCGAAAGCTTAAATTTCGTATTGGCTAGAGTCACTCTTTTACTTCAGATCACTGTCTGCCAGGTGATGATTGGTGTTGATATTGCTGTGTACATCCGCTGCACGATATTTGGGTGTGTCCCAATTTTTTCCCACAAAGTTTCTATAGACCATCAGGGTCTTTGTAGCCTTGTTATTCGCTTTCCTTTCATGCTTATTCCAGCGCAGTTTATGATCTAGGATAAAGCCCTGATATTTAACTCCCGATTTCTACTCAACCTTGTTCCGAAGTTTCAGATTTCTTTTCTTTGTAAAGGCTACTAAAGTAATGTTGGTGAGGTTATATTGAGTCCCATCTACTCAGCCATAGTAGTGAAGGCCTCTATGTTGCAGACAATATTCCAAAATTTGCAGGTTGGGATTATAATCAAGTTATCGGTATAGCCCTGCAGGATATGCCAGGATCAAAAAGTCGATCTACAATTCATATAAGTGGGGACGATAATCATTGTTGGCATCCTCTGTAGTACAGATAATGACGGTGTCTTGTTCTATCTGTATTTAAGCTATTCTGGTAGAGAGAAGTTGGGACATCCATTTTAAATCGTACTATCTAACTCCCTGTTATTCAGTGTGCCTTTGACAGCTTCATGTGGAGAAGTGTAAAAAATCCCTTTTATATCCAAATGGTTTATAATATAGTTCCCTTGTTTATCAGAACGTCTTGGATTTCATGTGTTCGTTATACCAGTACGATTTCTGAATATTCACCCGCTTGGATGAACAACTTTTCACAGATCTTTTAACTTTATCATTGGAAAATTATAGAGACCATTTAAAAAGCATTTTGGAGGTTCATATTTCGTGAATAAAGCGATTACATAAAATTATTGTATGGCAATACCCCACTCGAAAGTTTACAAAAAAAAAATATTTTTCATAAAGGGTGGTGAATTGTAAAACTTTTTTGACAATTTCAATTAGTCTATTTTGAGAGAAATTAAAAATATGTGTTTACAAGCTGATTATATTTTCAATGAAGAAAGCTAATTGAATTATTAAAACTTATACCCGTATAAAAATGTATATCATACATTACACGATTATAACAACAACAAAAATTGAAACAAACAGCTTGTTGAAAGAATAAAATAAGTAGTAATAATATTTTTAAAACTATACAGTGTCTGGCAAACATATATGAAACACTCGGCAGTTATAAATTGCGTACAAATAACACTAGTGTTTCATATAATTTCTTTCAGGGACGAGAAAATTAGAATCATAATGCATACCCTAATAATAACAGTAATTGAACATTAAACGAAATTAAGTTAGCACCTTGATGTCAACTAATTAAACTACCATAAATAAACGAAATCCAATAATTAATGTGGTGGTGTGATGTTGACAGTACCATCACACTAAGAACAATCCATAGTTATATTCGGTTATATTTTCCACTCTGAATGATCCATTAATTTGTTATAAGCAATTAAAATAAAAAAAAAATGCGTTTTTTTTTTCGTTTTTTGCTTATAAAATTAAAAGTAATAAAGAAACAATTTCAATGGTGTAAGAAAATGAATTGTAGACAATAAAAATAAAACCGGATTATTAGTAACGGAGAATGCAGGAAAAAACGAGAAATTCAGCATTTCTTCAAAAATTCAAATATTCATTAGTTTTTAACTTATAGCGTTGGTCCTTCACCAAATAATAGTAACTTATATGCATTTTATGATTGCCAAAACCAAGTACTGTCAGTTAATTAGTTTTTACACAATTGCCATTTGAAATTTTTAGGGCATTATCTGTATATATCTTCATTCTGCATTTTTTAATTCTCCATATAAAAAGGAAACAGATTAGGAGATCTCTTTGTTTATCCAATGGTTACCAAAAGTTTATTAAATGGCGATGCACTATCTTGGTAACATGTGGTGGAGCACCATCATGCTTATTTAAATTTTAGTTCAAAACTGTAAATAGGATGAACCAGTTAATCTTTCTTTCAAAACGAATCAAATAATTCCTAATGATTCTCGCTTAAAGATTAATCAAAAAATTTTGTTGAAGTCTAGTATGTATTACTGTAAAGGGATTCTCTTCATACCAAAGGTGAAAATTATGAGGGTTTATAACGCATTTCCTTGTAAACCAGGGTTCAACCAATTTAAATCATTTGATTTAAATCCCGTTTTTAATCAACGATTTAAATCACATTTTTTTTTCATTTTAATCCATAATTTAAATCAGATGAAAATCAAAACTAGAAATACAAAATATACATAAAACATTACAAAATAATCACAAATAGGAAAACATTTCTTAAAACAGGTAGGCAGTTTATAAATAACAACACACATTTTCAATTATCATTGTGTCCTGCTTTTTCTATTCCTAATTTATTTCTAACATGCGAGTAAATAAGCCAAAATGTAGAGAAAACCCTTTCTACTGAAGCTGATGCCGAGAGAGCACATAGAAAGTACCTCAAAATTGGGAGAAAACGTTCAACAGAAAAGTTTTTTTGCGAAACCCACCACTCTAGAGCACTAATATTGGATAAAACCTCCTCTGAAAACATAATTGTTGAAAATGGTTCCACTATGGCTTGGAGCTCTATAATAAATGGAAAAAATCAAATATTTCTATACATTTCTTCCACAGAATGTAAAGCTTGGTTGTTTTCTACATCAGTTAGTTTATATTTGGTTTTAGTTACATCTAAAACATAAGCTATAAAGTGATAGTCCCTAAGTGCCTATTTATATCGTTTTTGAACAATATCAAACTGGGATAACAATAATCTTTTAAGATCAAACTTTTTTGTATATGGTCGAGTCTATTTCTTTTCTATTTTCTTGACAAATTTTTAACAGAGTCTCCCATTGACTTATATATACATATAGACAATCTGCCATACGGTTCCATTTTACGTCACTCGGAAATATCAGTGCTTTCCCATCAACCTGTTTGTACTTTGTCCTGTTTGTTTGAAGGTCATAGACAACGATGTTTCTGCGAAGTAGTAGATATCTGTTGGACTTCCCTTGTCTTTATTTGTTGAATATCACGACGTTTCGGCTAGTAGTTATCTCTAGCCGTTTTCAAGTGAAACTAAATAAATTCCTTAGCTACATGACTATTTATACTAAAAGTAAATGCAGTAGAGTGTGACTGAGATGGGTGCAGTCATGCCTGCTATGACAAAATCCCTTTTTTTTATGCTGCATTTAGTTGTAGTTTACAATTATTAGGAAGTGGTTTCCACACTTCTCTTATATCTAAAGATGGTTTACTAAAACAACTCGGGTTCTGATATATAACCGCGGCTTCTTTAAATTTTCGTTTTCTCCAATGTTGTTCTCGGTGCAGTATTTTAGCTTCAGACCATTTTATGTGGTGTCCATGAGTCCAGGCATGGTTGGCGGCACCAGATTTTTCTGTTTTTCTTCGAGATGTGCATTTTTGGTGAGAGTCAAGAGGTCTTTTTGTTTCGCCAACGTAGGAATTGCCACATTTACATGGTACCTGATATACACAGTTCTTCATGTCTCATTGAGTTGTTGGTTTGACCCTAGTGAGCCGACATCTCAGCGAGTTATTGGAATTGAAAACAACGTTAATTTTATATCGTTTTCCTATCCTTCTAACTTTTTCTGAAATGCCTTTAACATAGGGGATGTTTAGTACTGGTTTTCGTTCTTCATTCGTTGTCGATATTGTCCTATTTCTGCGTTGTTCTAGAAATTTATCCACTAGATATACTATAGATATAAATACTCTTTCATCAAGCTCACGTTGGAGTTGCAGAGAGTTAAAGCTCTTTCTACGAGATTTCTTATAATTTCTTGTTTGGTGTTGTTCGAGTGATTAGATGAATAATTAAGGTATTGTCCTGTGTACGTGGCTTTTCTGTAAACCAAAGTTTGAATTTGTCTGCCATTTCTTTCAAGACATCTAAGAATGGTAATTTATTTTCTACTTCTTTCTCCATGGTGAGTTTAATAATTGGGCTGATATTGTTGAGATGAAAAAGGAAGTTTCGAAGTTCTTCGTCGTTTCCACTCCAAATAATAAAAGTATCGCCTACGTATCTGAGCCATAACTTTGGTTTCTTAGTTGTGGATTGAATTGCAAAGGTCTCGAGCCATTCCACGAAAATATTTGCGACCCGGTGAGAGTGAAGATCCCATCGGTAGTCCATCATCTTGGATGTAGAATTTTTCCTTTTCTTGAAAATAGGAATTACTCAAACAACTTTCCAACAAGTCCATAATGGTGTGCGGTGATAAAGATGTTCTTTCTGCTAAGGTCTGGTCTTCTTCAAGTTTCTTTCTTATGATTCTTAGTGACTCCTCAACTGGATCGTTGGTGTATAGGCTTTCTACGTCAAACCTAATAAAGTGATCTTCCGGTTGTACTTCTATTTCACGTATAATATCTACCAAATGTTGCGAGTTCTTAACCCAAGGTGATTTATTTCCTTGCAATGGTCTCAGGATTGGAAGAAGAAATTTGGCAAGTTCAGAAGTCGGAGAGTTCCGGGAACTCGTGATAGATCGTAAGGGAATGTCTTGCTTATGTATTATTACTTTACTCCTGTTAATTCCGAAATATTTAATGACTTGTGTAATATGTTCTTTAACGTTTCTTATTTTTAAGTCTTTGCAGAGTAGATTTGAAAGGTGAGCTGAACCTCCATATGTTATGACTCTTCCAGCGTCTAATGAGTTGAATTGTGCTTGTCTATAAATTAGCCATACTCCTGGCTTCAGTATTTAATTTAGATTTTATGACTTCGATAAACCTTATCATATTAATTGTTACCTTGATACAAGAAATACTATCTATTGGTTTTTATTATAGAATCTTAATTTATTTAAACTAATCGTATCTGCTACGTGGATGCTAACAAATTGATTTTTCTCAAAAATAGTTAATTTTTTTTTAGATAATAGTCCAAAGTATCTAATAAATTAGGTTTTAGTTCTCAAACCTAGTCTTACGGGTTTGCAGGCGAATCCGTTCCTGACTTAGTTGGTAATGTCAAAGGTTATTTATAGCTTGGCAAAATTACTAAATTTATAATAAATATACAAGTCTACTAAAAAGTTACAGCTATAGCTATATTACAGAACCTCTGAAAAAATATATATGAAATACTTACTTTGGCACCCCCTACACACTGCTGAGAGACATATACTCACCGGGCACCCTGTATACTTCATTTAATAAAAAAAACAATTTTTAATGTGTTAAATCAATTATAGCATCCATCAAATTAAATAACGATGAAACTAGGGGTACAAGTTTAAGACTATAAGTTTCAGTTTTACTGTCACATTTTAATAGTAAGTTTACAAAAAAAAAATCCTGCCTATGTATTGCAAAAATACAATCAATTCAAATATATCAATATTACATTGATTTTATACAATTTATAACTTTTGTTTTATGTATTTTATCAAACACAAAAGAAATATCCATTTCACAAAATATGAAATTCAAAAAATTCACGTTATAACGCCTTATCCTTCATAAAACAAAGACATTTATAAATTGGACCTGTCCCTAAAAAAGGTTACTCTTGCATAAATTTCCCCTAAAATGCTTTTCTTTTTTATCATAAAAAACCTTTTTATTTTTTAAAAAGAAATAATGAGGTCTAGACTGGAAGAATGGAAAATAATAAAAAAATAAATGTTAGTGAATTATTCAAACTTCTGACTTTTAAAAAAATTTTTACTGTTTCAATTTTGATAATCTATTACCGGTCAGACTTTTTAAAACGAGGATTATTATAAGACAAAATGTATTTATCCATAATATTTTATGGGAACCTGAACTAACCTGAACTACCTACAATCTTTTTAATTACTTTAGGAGTCAGACGGTGTGGTAATTTTCAAAAATCGAATATTGAGTTTTCATATTTTCTTCAAGTAAAATGTCCTAAAGAATTGCGTTCAGATTGCATTTGAACTGCACGAAAATAATTCCAGTTACATCTCTACATTCATGTGGGTTATAGGATTAGATAAATATTTTCCGGGATTAAATAAATTTCTCCATTCTTACCGGTTCAGTAATAAAAAAATGATTTTTTATGCTTTTTTTTTTAGGGTTTAAAACTTGCTTTACTTATCGCTACTCTTGTCAGTTTGGCAACACCTATCGTGTTTTAACAAGTAAATAATATAAATGAATGAATCAAACGCATTCTTTGAAATGCCATTTATCAAACTAAAAACAATAATATCAATAATGTTGCCCATAAAAAATTAAAAATGAGTGAGTATGAAAAAATAAGATCACTTTTTAAGTTATAACATCATAATATTTGAATTAGTGATTTACAGCCAGATTCACTAAGAAGATTTAAGACTTAAACCTGATCTAGATGCCATGGAAAATAGATCTTCTAGTCGGCCAGTTTTGTTATGCTTATGATATTATCATAATTTATATTACAAATGTCAACAAATTTGCAAAGTAAATAGTTTCCAGAAATAAATAAAATTCTCCTTCTTACCGGTTCAGTAATAAAAGAAAATGATTTATTATGCTTGTATTTTTAGGGTTTAAAACTTGCTTGATGTATTGCTAATCTTGTCAGTTTCAATAATCTGCTGTCAAATTAGAACGTTTTTAAGATTAGACTATGTTAGTGAATTAGAGGGAAAATTTTTAAATTATCGTTTTAATTATTCAGATTTCTAGTATTATAAAGGTCATAAAAAGTATTTTTTGTCGTGATTCTAATAATAGAGGCATAACAGAGTCAAAAATTCGCCATTTCTGCAAAAGGAACCTAGTACTGCTGATAGCGGATATCTGGCGGTTAGGCCCTTTTACGTAAAATAATAAATTTATTTAGATATTTTATACATATGCAACTGTAAAAGCCCGTATATTGGTTAATCTTAGGTTTTAACATAAGTTGGTAAATGTAAGGATTTATAAAAAAGGGAAATTTTTCGGGCTTTTACTATTAGAATTTGGTTTAACCAGTGACGGCTGGTAAATGTTGGTTTTGGGAATAAAACAATGAGTACTTTTTAATCATTTATTTCAATTAACTGTCAGTCAAAACCTTACATATTTTTATGTATTATATGAGAGTAATTATTGATTATATTATTAATTAGTCAAATCCTTACCCATTTTAAATTATTTTAAAAAGGACTGTTAATCAATTGCCATTTATAATAAGGTAGTAAAAAAATATTTTACTTGTTACAACACGGAGCGCTATTGTGACATTTAGAATTACAAAGTAATCCTGACGACTTGCAAGCGCATTTCTTCGACAAGCGTTTTTGTGACAGTTCCACTTTTTAAATCCTTGTCCTTCAGTCAAGGATAATTTTCCAACAACTTCTCGAAGACTAACTTTTCTATCTTTAACAACTTCTTCTATCTTTATAAAATCTTCAGAGCATGAGGTAAACTGGTTCTGTGTGTAAAGTTACTTTAGTACTCCAATTATGGTACCCAGTTGGTAAAACTTATTGTCTTTTACATCCACCACTACTACAATAATGCTTTTCGGGTCAGTTTTAACTCTGTCAATATTAGGTACTTTCAGGCTTATTTTGGTCAACCTTCACATTTGAATAATTATCAGCCGACATGCCTTTCATTTTTTCTGTTTGGTTTTCCAAATTCCATTTTATTTGTCTGGACAGATTCTATCTTTCTTGGTATTGAATCTTCTTGAGTTTGAGTTGCGTTTTCTGCCTCTGAATCGTTACATTGGTATCATTGGTTATTTGCTTCTCCTTCATCTTTTCGGTTACAATCATTTCGTTTTCTTGTGTTTTGTTCCTCACATTGTCACTGTTTATGTCCTCTGCTGACTCATTTTCAACAACGTTGTCTTCCTTGTCCTGTTCAATTATATTTACGACGTTATTATTTTGTTCTGAATTTTTCTGAGAATGCAACAAATTCTCTAAATCTTCTTCAGATTCTAATGGTCCAATCATATCTTTAGGAATTGTTGACGTCGTAATGCACATTTTCATTGTACCACCAAACATTGGTTCGAAGGTGAGGGAAAGCATTTAGTTCCCTCTTGATATGCTCTATTTTTTATGGCCTGGATAAATTTCAAGCTCTCTGACCACTTTGACGATGGGTAGGTTTCCATCCACGTACTGAGCATATTCTCGATGTCTTGGCACGTTCCATTGATCTTTGGCTCTAGCTATGTCTTAGCTTTCCATGTACGATTTTAACAGCCGGTCACATAGAGCATAAATTTTCAATTATTTGGTTACAAAATTCTCGACCATTATCGGAATGAAGGATGTTCGGCGCTCCAAAAGTGGTGAAAACATCGAAGAAACGGTATGCAACTTCTGTTGCGAATTTAGTTCGAAGTGCATAAAGGATCACAAATTTAGTAAGATGGTCTTTGTAAACTAATATGAATTTATAATTTGGGTTGGTCTGTAGGTCTACAAGATCTACTTGACAACGTGAGTTCATTTCAATATGAAGTATAGGCTTGATGATAATGCCCTTTTTCAAAATCTTCTGTTTCTTTTGACAAGGTTGGCATAGCTTCAAAAATGTCATGATAGCCTCAACTGTTATGTTTTTCTACTTGCGGATGCATATTAGATTTCTCCACTCTCTACCTTCATTGACGCAATTAGCTTTTCTTCGCCGCCTATAGTCAAAATATTATAGCGCTTTATACGTCTGTAGTGAACAGCTTTCTTCTTTTTCATGTTCTTTGCGGTTTTTACTTCCTGTAAATACTTTGCATATTTGTCTTTATAGAGACAAAAGTTATTATCTTTCTTGCTTGCCACGAACTCTTCTATTATTTCATAAAATATATGTTTTACACTCCTTTTGATTCATAAATTACTTTTAGACATCAAAGACACAAACAGAAATCAAATTAATGTGCGTGTTCAAACGAGTCAAACGATCGACTGAGGCGAGCAGAGGCAGATCGGGTAGCGAATGGTTGCAGACTTCCCACGAGTACGAGACGATGCGCCGAATATTTTATTGCACGTCTTTTTCAACATTTACCGTGTCTTTGAGGTAAATCCTAAGATTTACCAAGTGAATGGCGGTAAAAGTTCGAAATGAACGATGATCATAGAACTGTTCGAACTTTTACCATTAAAAGTTGGTAAATCTTATGTTTTATTGGAAAATCTTAAGATTTACCGTAGTTCTAGATTTTACAGTAACATATACATTCTATATATATATATATATATATATATATATATATATATATATATATATATATATATATATATATATATATATATATATATATTTAGGATGTATCTCTCGATAAAAAGAATTAGTGTATCAAACCGGCAGATTCCAAATTACTACAGGACATTAGTATTATGGCGTTTAGTGACGAGAATTACAACAAACAATGATAGATTTGAAACTAAGGTTAGTCACTTTTGTTCTACATTTAATACAAACGAGGTTCTAATAGCTGCAGATCTTATGGTATGTGAAGTTTCTTTAAAAAAACTCGCTAGTCATATTTAAGTTAAACATTTTATTGTAGTGTCAGAGTAAACAATGTAAATACATCAGAGTAAAAAAAAACAAAAATTATCTTCTCCGAGTTTCAGTAAATAAGAAGGTAACTGTTGAAAAATGCCTTATTATTACAGATACGGGTACTATGAGCGATGTTTAAATTTTAAGTACGAAAACAATAGATGAAAATATAAAAGATAATTTTGTTTATCAAAAAAGGACGATATTGGCAACTCACATAATTTACAGGCATATAACTTAGAAGTTGTAGCAAAAGGGTTTGCATCTGAAGAATTGGAAAATTATATCGAAGAATCGGAAGATAATAATAGAGATTTGGATTTTTATCTTGAAGATTTTAGTATTAACCATGAAGAAATAAATCATAGAATGTATTATGATCAAATATTAAAATGATAGAGAAAACTGGAAAGGGCGTCGTAAAAAGGCAGACAATAAATATCCTGGCCAAAGTTTTGCTACAAGAAAAAAATTATAAGGCTCAAATTTAACTCATTATATTGTCAAAGGAAGGCTAAAAGAGAAAAAACATTTCATTAATTATAAATGCAATTGACCAAAGCAATATGATCAGGATGTTACCGAAGAAATCAAAGAAACTCTCACACAACCAGATTTTATTACTTCTGCTATAAAAAAAGTAACTGTAAAAAGAAAACGTGCAAAATATGGTTCAGGAAAGTAGTATAGTAGGATTTACATGCTTCAACTATTATTGTCTGTCGAAGCAGGTTTATTAAAATCTACCAATTATCCACAAAACGTATCAACTCCGCACGAACTAAAATGCGGGAAGGTCGACTAAAAGACGAACGGGGGAATTAGGCGGCAAAATGAAATAGATAAAGAAACAATCCAGAAAATTATTAACCACATTAATAGATTCCCAACTTATGTATCTTATAATCCTCGCGGAGAAACCGAGTCCAAATTTTTACCATATAATTCATTAGAAAACAAAATGTACGAGTTAAGGATGCGAGCGAACGTCTGCGAGTGATCGCCGTACGGTGAGCTTTGAAAATGGTGAATGATATTTCTCTGAATCTTCAGCTGCCTTACAGTCCTGAGAAGGATTTAGTACTCACATATATTCGTTTGATTTCTTGTAGAAATTTGCAGACCTTTTGCCAAATTATTTTTTTTTAAATATTAATTTTTTAATTTTTCCTTTTCTTCTTTAAAAATATTTTTTATTAAAATTCTTTTTTTTTAAATATTAATTTTGTATTAAAAATTTCTTTTAATTAAATAAAATACAAAAAGTCATTTCTGTATAACCGTTAAATCATTTTTTGGATATCCGATTGTCTGATTTAACTCAATTTGAAACATGGTAATTTCCACTGATTTCACTAGTAATAAAAACTTTAACTCTAATTTGCGCTTAAAGGGTGAAATTTGTCAACTCAAATAAGGAGTACCTTTTTTATTACGTATTCTTCTATCTTTAAAATGGCATGTGGTTATTTCCAATAACTGTCGAAACAAACGAGATATATGAAAAATAATATTTTTTTTTATAATTAAATCCTAAAGCAAGAACAAAAATTTTACGTACAATAAAATCCAAGGCAGTCACCTTTACTCGTTTCATATGACCTAACTATGCGTATTTAAACCTTGAATCCTCCATATAGCATTTTAAATCACGCTACGATGTACCAAGAACATTCATAAACACCGAAGATTTTTAGGTGTCAAAAGAAGGCAACATCGGAGACGATCGGCAGAATTTATAAATCGTCCGTTTCCGTGTGAAAACCGCCAGGGCGAGGGATACCATCAATTGTTCAATTGACTGTTACAGGTTGTTATCGAAGCGGGTAGTTCTTTTTTACGTTTGTGTTAAAATGTAATTATTGCCGATTTTCGGGTTTTGTGTTTCTGAAGTTAGGTTTGTTTTGTTGTGTTTTGTTTTGAAGGTTTAAGAATCCTTACAAGTAAGTAAAAAAATGAGCAAAGAGAAATAAATTAAACATTGTAATATTATAGTTAATGGATGCCAAATATCAAATTGATAAGTTAAAAACCAACCGCAAGATGTTAAAAATTAAAAAAAAAAAGAATTTAACAGGCTGTAACTTAAAAAGTATCGAGTTTTCGACTTGTTATATGACTTACTACTTTTATTTTACCGTATAGCTCTCCAAGTATCCTGGTGCATTATCCGAACATCATGTGTATAAACTTCAGATTTTATTTATAAAATCATTTATATATTGTTATAGGTGCAACTTCTTATCTATAGATCCCGTCAAGAAATAACTTAAAATATAAGATCCAAAAATAATTAAGTACGTGAACAAGGGTGTCTGGGAAAAGCATCGGTGGAACCCACTGGCGAGTCCGCCACCGATGTCAGGACGAAACGTTTTAAAAATTTTTAGTGGTCGAAAATTAGATTGTTCTTATGTCGTAACATCGTCAGCATATTTGCAACTATATATATATATATATATATATATATATATATATATATATATATATATATATATATATATACCTTAGATGACTTGTCTTCATTCCCTTAGGTATTGACATTGTCCTTCCCAACATATTGTATAATAAAAATTTTATAGTATTTGCAATGCTAAAAGAACTTTAAAAAAATGATATACTTGTATACCCAATACCCTAAATGACAAAGTTTGGGTAATAATGTTTTCTTTATAAACAACAAACTTTTTTATTAATTATCGCCCTTCGCCCCGATCGTAAAGGTTTTCTTTATTCATTTTTTTATTAGTCGTTTTACCTAGGGGAACACAACATTTTCTTAGTATACTTTTCTTATCTAAACTTTTTTAATTTTCAGATTATATTATAAAAAACGGATATAAAATTTTTTATAGTATTTTATTTAAATACAATAGAGGGAAGATTGTTCTTTCAATGCCATATAAAAAATATATAAAAAACGTGAAATTTAGGAGAATATCTGCATAAAATTCTAATTTACTAAAAAATAAACACGTTTTTTAAAATTACGATTTTAGCGAGAAATAAATAAATCTATTTACTGCCGTGTTTAACTAGTTGCCTACATTTATTCTACTTTCAGCCAGTTAAAAGAACGAATATATACAAACAGCTTATTTCCTGCAAATACAACTCTGGTTCTCCCTTCGTATGTATTTCGACAGCCTAATGCTTTCGTCAGAGGAGCTGTATCGTGCCAAGAGCAACATTCGCAGGAAACATTTGTTTACATATAATATAAATTCCGAGACATGTGCCGACTTTTCAATATCAGATTGAAAAGTATCGCCAGTCAAATGACTTCTGTAAATCCAACGGAGTAATGCGAAACGTAAAAATTAAGGTTTCGGTAAGAAATAAACAAATTAATTTAGACGGGGGTTTTCAGAAAAAAATCCACAGCGAAGGAATGTAGAACCCAACCGAAAGATAAGCCTAAGCAAACACTCTATCAATCAGACTGGTACCAATATAGAATAGTATTTTAAGATGGGATATGCAAACGCATAATATACATATTAAGTAATTTTTATTATAAAGGACTGATTCAGAATATCTAACGTGAAAGATTTTTGAACAATACTTTTTGTCAGGACTCTGACCTGTCCGCTCGCCAGGCCGCGTTTACTTATAATTGATCTAAATTCAAAAATAATTTAAATTTTGAAATGGTTAAAGGCAATTTATCAAGCTAAAAATAAAATTAAATTTTTTGAAAATCTCAAGGTAGCATCTTCCCATAAGTCAATTTTTCTTCATATCTTTAATTTACTGAATTAAATTACATCACCTTGTTCAGTTCATTAATTCAAGAAATATGATGTGATGTTTTAGAATAATACACTTTCTAATGCGCTTTCGACATTCATTAACGAAAATAGGTTATATTAAATAAGACATTCCTGTTTTGTTAATAAAATTAGTATTCTGGTCACCTAGTGTATCAGTGTTTAATCGAACCATGTTGGTAAATGTATTAAAAAAAATTCTGCGTTAAGTATAATTTTTTACCAAACTCAAAAGCATCGTTAGAAACCTAAAAAAAAATATAACAAAAAACTGTTACAATTCAATGTAGGGGTCATAAGAAAATAAAATGTGATGATAGTTCATTCCAATTAATTGATATTTGACCATATCGACGTTCAGTTCATTAGAAGTTCTAACCATGTTTTTACCGATTTGAAAAAAAAATTAATAATAGAAAAGTAATAGCTGAAATCTTCTTTTGATTGATTATATAACATATCAGGCTAGGGTTGAAAAGCCCTTACACTGCAGCCCTCAGACTTATTGTGTTGGTTGCCTTGATCAAGCTTAATAGTCTGTCCACTAGTATTGTAGCATTTAAATTTACCAGTTAGCATCAATGCTACATGTTTTTAGTAATATGATATAATTTGTATATTTTTACCTGATTAAATTTAATTATTTATCCCATAATTTAAAATAGTAAACATAGGATTTATTTTTTTGGTTTACAACTCTTTTGGTCTTGTAACTTATCATTTTTTTACACAGTTCGTAAATTGCTGTAGTTTATATATCACATAATTTGGTTTGAATTTAAAAGTCGTAAATATTTTATTTTTAATAAACTCTCATTTGTTTACATTCAATTTCAGTATTAAAAGTATAAGGTTATAGTCGGTGACATAGTTCAGTTAGCATTTGCTGTGAATGTATACCCATTCGTTGACACGAACACGGCATGTCGAGATCGATCATTTAAGGTTGAGTGTGCAGTATGGAATTTGTGGCAATTTTTTAGAACTTTGTTTTAATCGTGATTAGTGACTTTGAACTGTTTGATCATAATTTTCTTTTTGATAATTTTCCATGGCCTGCCCATACTTGACGTATTAACTGGTGGTCAGTGTAAGTTCGGAACTAGGTTAAAGTGCTCCAGGTTGAGAATAAGGTTGGCAAGACTAAATATAAATATCACTAAGATTTGTCACGTCTGGTTGCAAGAGAGATTTGTATTTTCGTTCCCTTTACTGTTGAGCCGCCGAAGGCAGCAGACCAATCCTGCCACCAGCTCTGAAAGGGCGGACGGTCAAGTTTTTTTTCGTTAAAGTCCACTAATCAATGAGGTAAGATTTTGCCCCTTATCTTTACGAACATGTGGTAAAAACAACATTTTATTTTAGGGCTATTCGGCTATTCGGCTACTTGGCTATTTGACTATTTGACTATTTGACTATTTGGCTATGTGAATATTTGAAGCCAGTTCTTTTTTATCTTTGGGCTTCATTTCATCTTGATATTGCTGTCATGACTTCCTGATGGTCGGGTCCTAGTTTTCCTGTCCAGGCGACCACGACTGTTTCAACCTTACCCTGCGTTTGATTGGTGAGTTGGAAGTGGCCCTGTGAAGCCTCAATTCATCCACAACACAATAGGAATCCTAGCAACAGCGCTAAAGTGAGAGGTACCATAGCATATACCAGGTAGGAGAAAAACCTTAAGTTAGGGATTCGAGCTGTGAATCAATTTTTTTAATACAAACAAAGCAACATAATTATATTTTGGTGTGATGTAGTAACATGTGAGAACTTTTGATAACTCAATAAAACGTACGTTATTGGCGACTAAGGTTCTAGAACGTTTGCGGCCAAATTTTATATAACCTTTTAAAACCGAGGTAACAACGATAGTTATTAAGAGAGTAAAAAAAAAAAACATTGTAAGCACAATTCAAATTTATGTAAATAATAATTTTTTATTGGGAATAAAATGGAATTGCTATTTTGTTTTAATTAAGTCGTTTTATTGTGGAGCTATACACCTACCGTCAATAATTTAAAATCATTCCTCATACCTAAGTGTTTTCCTGTTTAATCACTAGGTAAGTAACACAGATAATGTAAAACAGGTGGCGCCTATTGGGTAATCAAAGCAGAGCACAACTATCTCTAAAAGAGATACGAACCTAGCCTCCGACATATTGAGCTGCCGTACGCATCCGTTGCCGTACCCTGTAAAAAGGGGACGCCGCAAAAAATGGCGCCCAACGTGGGGCTTGTGCTTTGTTTTGAATTTTTATATTTCACTGGTGTTTAGCAAAATAATTTAACGTTGAGTATCCTGAATTAAATTGAAATTTCTATGCGGTTAAATTCATGTGTCAGATTTAAATTAATTTTCATTAGTAACATATTTTTATTGTAATTCCATTTTGTTTCGACTGAGTAATGACAATTTTATAAAACCTAGGAAACATTCACAGGTTACTCGAGTAAACTTTCTCCAAGGTACAATAATTTTGTATTTTTTTAAGAGCCCTCATTGATTTTAATATCACAGTAACTTCACAGTATTTTCGGTATTTTACAGCTTATAGTAGTGAATTTTGTACTTTTTATGTACAGGGTGTTCAGGTGGACACAGTTTTTTATATGTTTATGTAAGGTCTATTATTTTGGCTAAATTGCTGAAGATTTCCTAATTAGTTTGTGAGTTAATTTAGTTTAAAGGGCATTTCATATCGTACATATTTTTGATTTGTTTAAGTCTCGTAAAGATTTGCATAATTTTTTTTGAGCTATTTAAAAGTTGTAGAATGATTTTACATCTTATCTCAGGTAGTAAAATTTATACCCGGTTAGAAATACTTTTTTGCTATTGAACCATTTTGAACAGTTTAAAATATTTTGTGATAAGAAAAATATTTAATTTTTTTCGGTATTTTACAGTTATTTTCCTAAAACTTGATTTAAATGTGTTAAAAGTCCAGCAAAAAGTAATCTAGAGAATTTGATTTTTTTTTATAAAAAAAAAAGAAATTGTTGTTGACCAAACCAAAGAAACTTGAGATTTTATTTTTTGGATACTTTTTATAGATAACAGGATATGAATAAAAATAAATACCAATTTTAAAATTTAGCTTTGCTTAAAAATTTATGCATGATTAGTTGGGACTTATTATTCTGAAGTTTGATAAAATAAATTATTTTTTATTGATATAGAGTGTACGATTACTGCTTTTTTTTAAGTTTCCTCATTTTAATGTTTGATCAATGCAATCATTTGATTTAGATTTTAGTGAAGCTATATAATTGCTTTTGAAATAAAATAATTTTTTCTATTGGATTTGCTATACAGGGTAGGACAAACTGTTTGTTTTATAGAATTGATTTAACTTTAGAGATACGGTTATTGTTTTCAACTAAGTAAAGAATACTTTGTCATTTAAAAATAATAACTTGATTTAGTGTATTTATTTTCAAATTTTATATCATCATGGATATTTATAATTTTCAACCCAATCATTTACTTGAATATGAGTTGGACTACGAGTTAAAAATTCGTTTATTAACTTCTTTACGTACTGTCGCAGACAAACGCAAGATACTTGCTAGAATTCTAAAGAGAGAACAATCGAGTCTGGGTAAAGATATTAACTTAAATATTTGTACTTTGACTTTTGAGGAAGAAAAAATCAGTATACAACGCAGTTTAGACTCTATACAAGGGATGATAGATGAATTTGACGGTAATGCTAATGATTCTCTTATTAATAGAGTGAAGTCGCGTTTAGCTCACGTGGTAGGAAGAGTAAAAAGAATTCCAATGCCCGAGGATGAAAATAGAGCTTCTGTAATATTTTCTTATATTCAAGAAGTGACCGCGAGTTGTCTTTTATTGGAATCGAACTTGTTAGATAAAATTCCGGACGGTCAGCATGTTGAACTTACAACATCTCAGTTGCCGGTGATCAATGTAGCAGCACCTGTAGTGCATTGCGCGACGCGTATTTTACCTATTAGTGAGTGGCAAGTTAATTTTAATGGGGACGCGAAAAAACTTTATCCATTTTTGGAACGGTTAACTGAATTAGCGCAGGCACGTAATATTTCTCCGCAGGAGTTATTTAATTCAGCTGCCGAATTTTTCATAGGAGACGCGTTTGTGTGGTATCGAAGTGTTAAATCTTCGTTAACTGATTGGGATTCATTGGTATCGAAATTAAAGAAGGATTTTTTTCATGATGATATAGATGATGAAATATGGGAGCAAATTAAAAGAAGGAAACAAAAGAAAAATGAATCTACGATAGTTTTTATTGCTCATTTAGAAGCTCTTTTTTCTCGATTATCTAGACCTCCAGCAGAAGTTTCAAAAGTTAAACATATTAAAAGAAATCTTTTACCAGATTTTATTAGTAGGTTGGCTTTAATAGATGTTAATAATGTTTCGGAACTTTCAGAACTTTGTCGTAAGTTAGAAGAGGCTGATTACCTTAAGGATAAATCTAGGCCTAAGGATGAAATTGCTAGCATCAACAGTATGGCTAACACGAACCAAAGTTTAGATAATAATAGTCATTTTAACAAGCAAAATAATTCTAGAAAGAATTTCAAAAAAGATGGTCAAAGATTTTCTCATTTTCATTCTAAAAATTTGCCTTCTACATCTAACAGCAAACCTGATAATAATTTAAATAAAAATAATTCTAATAAAGATAATAAACCTAAAGCTTCTGTAACATGCTGGAATTGTAAACAGCCTAATCATGTTTATTTGGACTGTAAGGCTCCTAGAGGTTTATTTTGTTTTAAATGTGGCGAACCTAACACCAAATCTTCAGGGTGCCCTAAATGTTCAAAAAACTAGTAAGGGAAGTGAATCGAAGAGGCAGTTTCACCTTTCCCAGAACTCGTGCCTCATTTAATTATCGTAGTTTTCATAAGTCTTTTAAAAAATCAAAAACAGTTTTTAATTCTAATAATAAAAATTTAAAAAGAGAATATTTTAGCCATACTGATTGGAAAAACTGGCTGAATACAGTTTCTAAGTTTTTTAAAGATAGTACTTCTTTTAATCGACTCCATGTTTCCGAAAACAAGCAAGTTTCGCCCTTATTCATTAATAAATATTTAGATAACCGACCTTACATAAATGTGAAGTTGCTTGATGTGGACATTACGGTTTTATTGGATTCAGGTGCTACATCTTCTATAGTTGGTTCTAGAGGTGTAGATATTTTAGGTAATTTAGGTCTTAAGATATGCCCAGCACAAATTAAGAATATTTGTACTGCTGATGGTAAACAGCAAAGTGTTAAAGGCACAGTTGATTTACCTCTTGTTATTGACAATTCTTGTCAAGTTATTAATGCTCTAGTGGTTCCTTCATTGCCACAAGCATTTATATTTGGGTGTGACTTTGCGAAAAAATTTAATATTGTAGTTAATTTTAAGAATAATTCTTGGCATGTGCAAGATATAAATTCTAAATTAGAAGTGTCCAATAATGATTTGAGTCACTCTTTTAATAGTTGTAATTTGAGATTACATTCTTTGGATGAACTTTCTACAGCAGAGCGCGAACAAGCGGAAAAAATTATTGAATCATTTAATGAAATTAGTAGTAAAGATAGATTAGGTCGTACGGATAAAATTACTTTGACTATTGACACGGGTGACGCGCTTCCTTTTAAAAAGAGACCGTTTGTTTTGTCTCCATATATGTCAAAAATTTTGAACGATGAGTTGGATGAAATGTTAAAGTTAGGTGTCGTAGAGCCATCTACAAGTCCATGGTCTTCTCCTGTTTTATTAGTTAAGAAACCAAATGGAACGTACCGATTATGTTTTGATGGACGTTCACTTAATGAAGTCAGTCGTCCTGACCGATATCCAATGCCTAATATTGACAGAATTTTAACATCTCTTCGAAATGCTAAATATATTTCATCAATAGACCTTCGAAAAGCTTTTTGGCAGATCCCTTTGGATGAATCTTCGAAAGAAAAAACAGCTTTTGCAGTAGTCGGAAGAGGACTTTTCCAGTTTGTTACCATGCCCTTTGGTCTCAGAAATGCCGCACAGACGCAACAGCGCCTGGTAGATGCAATATTTGGTCCTCGCTATGAGCCAAATATATTCACCTATCTCGATGATATTTTAGTAGTGTCAGAAGACTTTGATTCACACCTTAGATTGTTATCAGAGGTCAAAGAAAAATTGAAACATGCCAATATAACTATAAATCTTGAAAAATGTGACTTTTTCAAATCATCTTTGAAATTTTTAGGCTATATTGTGGGTTCGAATTCTTTGCGAACTGACCCCGATAAGGTTTCTAGCATGATTAATTATAGCAGACCTAGAAATACTACTGAAGTAAAGCGTTTTGTTGGTCTTTGCTCATGGTATAGAAGATTTATAAAGGATTTTTCTACTCTGATGTCTCCAATAAATGATCTCCTAAAAGGACGTAGGAAAGGACAAAAAATTGAGTGGAATAGTGCAGCTGAAGAATCTTTTATTAAAATTAAACAACTTTTAGTATCTGCTCCTATATTATCTCAACCAGACTTTTCACAGCGATTCTATATAGCGAGCGACGCATCAAATACAGGTTTAGGAGGAGTTCTAACGCAGATAATTGATGGTGAAGAGCGAGTGATTGCCTACGCCAGTAGATCTTTATCTAGAGCAGAGCGAAACTATTCTGTAGTGGAAAAAGAATGCCTGGGTGTACTTTTTTGTATTGAAAAATTCCGAGGATTTATTGAAGGTATTCCTTTTACTGTCATTACAGATCATTATAGTTTATTGTGGCTTAACACTCTAAAAAATCCAAGTGGAAAATTAGCTCGTTGGGCTGTTCGACTTAGACAGCATACATTTGATTTAGTACACAGAAAAGGAGCTCAAAATGTCATTCCAGACGCCTTGTCCCGTAATCCACATAGAGAAGAAGAAATAGAAGATTCTGATTCAAGCAGTAAGGAAGAATTAGTGGTGGGAACCCTAGATGTCGATCGTATTGATCCGTGGTACGATAATTTACGCCAGAAAATTTTAGATAATCCAAACAATTATCCACAATGGAAAGTGGATAATGATTTTGTTTTGAAATTTGTCCCAAACTGCCTCTCTATGAATGTGAATGTTCCTGAATGGAAATACTTAGTACCTAAACCCCAAAGAGCAGAAATTATAGACTCTTGTCATAGTCCTCCGAACTGTGGTCATTTCGGATTTTATAAGACATTTCATCGTCTACAAGAAAGATATTATTGGCCAAAAATGCGCCAAGACATTCTTAAATTTGTTAAGAATTGTTTAGTCTGTGGAGCTCAGAAAGCACCAAATACTTCGCAAATGGGACACATGGGTAAAGAGAAATCAGTAGATTATCCATTTCAAGTAATAGCAGTAGACTTAATAGGCCCTCTACCTCGTTCAAGAAAAGGAAACAAATGGCTTTTAGTAGTCGCTTGTTGGTTTACCAAGTATACATTACTTTTTCCTTTAAGAAGTTCCAAAGTTCAATATATTGAAGAGGTACTAGAAAATAAAGTTTTTCATGTCCATGGTCCTCCATCTCTACTTATTTGCGATAATGGCACACAGTTTGTTTCAAAAACTTTCAAAAAATTAAGTCAAACATATGAGTTTAATATAAGATTTAATCCTGTTTATTCACCACAATGTAATTTCGTAGAAAGAAATAATAGGACAATTGGTACAGCAATTAGGAGTTACATAGACAGCCACGAAAATTGGGATAAAGAAATAGCTAAAATTCAACAAGCTATTAATACTTCAAAACATGAAGTCACCGGTTTTACTCCAGCGTTTTTAGTTTACGGTAGGCATGTTCCTTTGTCAGGTAGTTATTACAAAGATTTGAATGTCGACGTCAGTGTTGATGATGAAATAATTCCTGGTGACAGAAATGCCTATGCGGCCAACTTAAAAGGTCTAAAAGATATCTTTGTTGAAGTGAGAATGAAGATTCATAAGGCGTATGAACGTAATTCTCGTGCGTATAATCTTAGAAAACGCGATATTTCTTTTAATGTAGGTGACCATGTTTGGCGTAAAAATAAAGTTCTTTCAAGTGCTGTAGATAAGTTTACCGCAAAGTTAGTCCCCAAATATGTTCATTGTAAAGTAAGAAAGAAACTTTCCAACCTTATTTATGATTTAGATAATATTGATGGTTCTAAAGCTGGAAAGTGGCATATCAAAGATCTAAAACCTTTCAATGGTTCTATTTCAGAGGATTCTGATTCTGACCTTTCAGAAGAAGAATAAGTTTATTAAGTTTTGAAAAGTTTGCTTCAAAGTTGTAAGTTTGTTTAGGCGACTTATTGGGTGCTGATCCATATTGATTTTTGATTATTAGCAGTTTTGCTACTTTTAAGTTTATTAAGTTTCTGGGAAGTTTGCTTCCAAGTAAATAAGTTGTTTAAGAGACTTACTGGTGCTGACCTGTATTGATTTTTAGTTATTAGCAGTTTTGCTATTTTGAGATTTTTAGGAAGTTTGCTTCCAGATTAGTAAGTTTGTTTAAGTTAATTATTGAGTGATGACTCGTAGTTATTTTTAGTTACTAGCTGTATTGCTATTTTTTAAGTATTTTGGATACTGACCATATCCGAAGTATTGCTTGAGTGATAGGTTTTTTACCTTGTTTTTTTGAAGCAAACGTTTAGAGTTTTTATATCTTCTGAGGAGAGGTTAGTTTAAGTATGGACTGGTTTTGAATAAATTTTAGTATTGTTTAGATCTTGTATAACCTAAAGGCTGGTTATTTTCAAATTATAGAGTTTTTAGTGGCATTTCACTTTGGGATGGTTTCCCGGAAATTTGTTTGAATGCTTAGAGCATTCGATTCTACAGTGAATTGTATATAAGTAAATCTGAAGTTGTATAGTGTTGATATAATGGTCTCATAACTGGATTTGTTACGGCCGTGTGTCTAAGTATACTGCTGATAAGTTTGTCCTAATTTAAATCTATAGTCATGACAATCTGTTTACTTGTATTAACAATTCTGGGTATATAATGTTAGAGATTTTTTTGTACATTTTAGTTTATGATTTTTATCTTTTAAGTGATTTCTTTGGTATTTGTAAAATTTATTCAGGAGTTGTAATTCTGAACTTGTACGTAATTTGGCAGACCTTTACCGATTTTGACTCTTCACGACTTTGTAGTTTTCCAGATTTGACTTACCGATGTTGTCTTCCGCAAGGACGTGTGATACGCGTAGATATCAATCCAAATGTTTTTCCAAGGACAGGGTTATGTTTTTCTTTGTTTTCAAAATAGCCTATCAAGATAGTCTATTTTTTTTTCGGAGAGGGGTAAATGTAGCATTTAAATTTACCAGTTAGCATCAATGCTACATGTTTTTAGTAATATGATATAATTTGTATATTTTTACCTGATTAAATTTAATTATTTATCCCATAATTTAAAATAGTAAACATAGGATTTATTTTTTTGGTTTACAACTCTTTTGGTCTTGTAACTTATCATTTTTTTACACAGTTCGTAAATTGCTGTAGTTTATATATCACATAATTTGGTTTGAATTTAAAAGTCGTAAATATTTTATTTTTAATAAACTCTCATTTGTTTACATTCAATTTCAGTATTAAAAGTATAAGGTTATAGTCGGTGACATAGTTCAGTTAGCATTTGCTGTGAATGTATACCCATTCGTTGACACGAACACGGCATGTCGAGATCGATCATTTAAGGTTGAGTGTGCAGTATGGAATTTGTGGCAATTTTTTAGAACTTTGTTTTAATCATGATTAGTGACTTTGAACTGTTTGATCATAATTTTCTTTTTGATAATTTTCCATGGCCTGCCCATACTTGACGTATTAACTGGTGGTCAGTGTAAGTTCGGAACTAGGTTAAAGTGCTCCAGGTTGAGAATAAGGTTGGCAAGACTAAATATAAATATCACTAAGATTTGTCACGTCTGGTTGCAAGAGAGATTTGTATTTTCGTTCCCTTTACTGTTGAGCCGCCGAAGGCAGCAGACCAATCCTGCCACCAGCTCTGAAAGGGCGGACGGTCAAGTTTTTTTTCGTTAAAGTCCACTAATCAATGAGGTAAGATTTTGCCCCTTATCTTTACGAACATGTGGTAAAAACAACATTTTATTTTAGGGCTATTCGGCTATTCGGCTACTTGGCTATTTGACTATTTGACTATTTGACTATTTGACTATTTGGCTATGTGAATATTTGAAGCCAGTTCTTTTTTATCTTTGGGCTTCATTTCATCTTGATATTGCTGTCATGACTTCCTGATGGTCGGGTCCTAGTTTTCCTGTCCAGGCGACCACGACTGTTTCAACCTTACCCTGCGTTTGATTGGTGAGTTGGAAGTGGCCCTGTGAAGCCTCAATTCATCCACAACACAACAGGAATCCTAGCAACAGCGCTAAAGTGAGAGGTACCATAGCATATACCAGGTAGGAGAAAAACCTTAAGTTAGGGATTCGAGCTGTGAATCAATTTTTTTAATACAAACAAAGCAACATAATTATATTTTGGTGTGATGTAGTAACATGTGAGAACTTTTGATAACTCAATAAAACGTACGTTATTGGCGACTAAGGTTCTAGAACGTTTGCGGCCAAATTTTATATAACCTTTTAAAACCGAGGTAACAACGATAGTTATTAAGAGAGTAAAAAAAAAAAAAAAACATTGTAAGCACAATTCAAATTTATGTAAATAATAATTTTTTATTGGGAATAAAATGGAATTGCTATTTTGTTTTAATTAAGTCGTTTTATTGTGGAGCTATACACCTACCGTCAATAATTTAAAATCATTCCTCATACCTAAGTGTTTTCCTGTTTAATCACTAGGTAAGTAACACAGATAATGTAAAACAGGTGGCGCCTATTGGGTAATCAAAGCAGAGCACAACTATCTCTAAAAGAGATACGAACCTAGCCTCCGACATATTGAGCTGCCGTACGCATCCGTTGCCGTACCCTGTAAAAAGGGGACGCCGCAGTATGTCCTATGGGTATAAGCCTTCTGGATAGATTAATCCCTGAAAGTGTCTCCGGTAGGCCAAAACTTGGCATTCGAAGAAGATGTGTGAGGCAGTCTCGTCCTCTTCATCACATATTTTACACAATGGTTCTTCGTTGAGGATGCCCACTGTATGTAGGTGTTTTCTCAAGCTGTAGTGGCCAGTTATAAGTCCTGTCACCCGCCTGATTTGATGTCTGCTTAGACGCAGAATTTCACGGCATGTTTGTTGAATGGTTTTCTCAGCAATAGCTTGCTGTGCCTGTGACCCGCAGCTGTTTCAAGTGGGTTTGGTGTTGTCGGTTTATCCATCAGGACAGCCATCCACGAATAGCAGCCTTGGTAATTCGAAATGGTGGCTCTGGTCCAACAAATGATGTGGCAGACCCTTGTCTTGCAAGTTGCTCCGCTTTTTCATTGCCCGGGACCACTTTGTTCCCTAGAACCCACACAAAGGTAACCCTGTTGTGTTTTGCCAGAGCAATAAAATTTTGAAGACAGCCCCCATTCTCGCCTCAGACTTCATAATTATATCAAGGGGAGGAAGGTTTAATAGGGTTTCCATGGCTGCTGTTGGGGTGCTTCTTATGGCAAACGTGATGGTTAGGCAAGCCAGTTTTTGGAGTTCGGAAAGTTTCAGAGAGTTCACCACACAACCGAGCCATATGCGATCATGGGTCTTACCACCGCAATATACAGCCAGTGTACAATGTGCGGCTTTAATCACCATATCTTGCCCAGTGCCCTTTTTGCTGCCATGATGGACATTTTTCCTTTAGATATAATTTTCTGCAAGTGTGAGTCCAAGTGGTAAGCCTAGCATATAGGATAACACCTAAATATTTAACTGCCTGGCTCATTTGCAGTTGTGTATTGAGGACAGTTTGTAATTTTAATTTCTCTAACTTTCTTCTTGTAGTGAAGTGTATGAGTGTAGTTTTTCCAGAATTTACTCGATGCTCCTTAGTATACCACTCCTCCACTATACTCAGAGCCCCTTGCATGAGCTCTGATAATATATTGCCGTGTTTCTCCACAATGAGTATGACTGACTATATCGTCAGCATACCTCTGGGTATAGTAGCCTCGGTCGTTAGGTTTTACCAGAAGCTCGTCGATCACCAAATTCCACAAAAGTTTAGATTGTGCTTGTCTGCCTTGAAGCATATTCTGTATCCATCTGCATAGTGTTTTCAATACCATGGCTTCTTGCAGACGTTGTCATTGAGGCGAAGGAGGTGTGGTCACATGCTCCTTCAATATCAAGGAACGCTGTCAGAGCTATTTCCTTGCTATCTGTGGCAGACTCTATTCTGGTTACCAGCTGATGTAGAGCTAACTCACATGATTTTTGTGTTTGGTAGGCATGTTGGTTGGGGTGTATTGACCTCTTTTTTAGAGAGGTTTCCCGTATATGCATCTCAACCAGCCTTTCTCTCTTTTTGCGAGTTTATTCGAAGGGTAGATAACGAAATGTCGTAACCACTGCGAACTACTCGGCTAGCTTGCCTCAATCGCATTTCACCAAGTATAAGAAGAAGTGTGTGTGCCAGCCCTCCACTGATTACGATGCATGTATTGCATGTTGCCATAAATAAATTATTAACGTTTTACTACTTACCTTTAATTTAACAATTTAATTTTGGTTTTTAAAATTAATTAGAGGCGACCCTTCAAAAAAGTTAATGCGACCCTCTTGTGGGTTGCGACTGATCTAAATGGATAAAAATTTGACTCTCAAACAGATTTTTGAATTAAGAAACAATTTTGTTACCCACTGTGTTTTTCATAAGTCAATCGTAAAAGTTTAAAGCAGGTTAGAATTTCATTAGTGTGAACAATTAATTGTTAATTAGATTAGATAAGTTATGCACATCAAATTAATTGAAGATGCCATTGGAATCGATTAATCCGATATGACTAAATTCTACTCCATATTATAATTATTATTTCCAGAAATGTATATATATATATATATATATATATATATATATATATATATATATATATATATATATAAATATGTAGATAAGTTTTTGTCCGTGTAATTTAAAATAAAATAGAATAAAATATTGGCGAAGCGGACGTGAAAATTTGTCAATCTACATGATTCTCGTATTAAAAAGTGCGGAGCACTCCAAAGTATGGAATAACTCCGGGTCCGACAGATGGCGACAGCGCTGTTTCGTCCTAATATGGGACTCGTCAGGCCACCGCAGTCGGTACAAACCATCACCTCGCCTTTGCATCGTATAAGCTATACTTATAATCAAAATACGGCAAATACGACGACAAAGGCGACATCTCGATGGTCCACTTGATAATACAAGAACCATACAGATTAACAAAGTTTGTAAGAGAACCGTCATATGGTGGCGCGACGGTGAATTAAAACAGAAATATGTAAAATCGAGTACACGAAACGCACTGCCCAAAAGATAGGGGTCGCATTTTTCGGTACTGGCAAGCAAGCATACCGCTATTTAAGCAGCCAAAGCCACGTGCCGCACCAAACGATCCCACCATGAGAGCATCGTTTAGCGTGTTTCAAAGCCAAACAAGTAAATAAATATGTAGATAAGTTTTTGTCCGTGTAATTTAAAATAAAATAGAATAAAATATTCGCGAAGCGGACGTGAAAATTTGTCAATCTACATGATTCTCGTATTAAAAAGTGCGGAGCACTCCAAAGTATGGAATAACTCCGGGTCCGACAGATGGCGACAGCGCTGTTTCGTCCTAATATGGGACTCGTCAGGCCACCGCAGTCGGTACAAACCATCACCCCGCCTTTGCATCGTATAAGCCATACTTATAATCAAAATACGGCAAATACGACGACAAAGGCGACATCTCGATGGTCCACTTGATAATACAAGAACCATACAGATTAACAAAGTTTGTAAGAGAACCGTCATATGGTGGCGCGACGGTGAATTAAAACAGAAATATGTAAAATCGAGTACACGAAACGCGCCGCCCAAAAGATAGGGGTCGCATTTTTCGGTACTGGCAAGCAAGCATACCGCTATTTAAGCAGCCAAAGCCACGTGCCGCACCAAACGATCCCGCACTTTTTAATACGATTTTACATATTTCTGTTTTAATTCACCGTCGCGCCACCATATGACGGTTCTCTTACAAACTTTGTTAATCTGTATGGTTCTTGTATTATCAAGTGGACCATCGAGATGTCGCCTTTGTCGTCGTATTTGCCGTATTTTGATTATAAGTATGGCTTATACGATGCAAAGGCGAGGTGATGGTTTGTACCGACTGCGGTGGCCTGACGAGTCCCATATTAGGACGAAACAGCGCTGTCGCCATCTGTCGGACCCGGAGTTATTCCATACTTTGGAGTGCTCCGCACTTTTTAATACGAGAATCATGTAGATTGACAAATTTTCACGTCCGCTTCGCCAATATTTTATTCTATTTTATTTTAAATTACACGGACAAAAACTTATCTACATATTTATTTACTTGTTTGGCTTTGAAACACGCTAAACGATGCTCTCATGGTGGGATCGTTTGGTGCGGCACGTGGCTTTGGCTGCTTAAATAGCGGTATGCTTGCTTGCCAGTACCGAAAAATGCGACCCCTATCTTTTGGGCAGCGCGTTTCGTGTACTCGATTTTACATATTTCTGTTTTAATTCACCGTCGCGCCACCATATGACGGTTCTCTTACAAATCTTTGTTAATCTGTATGGTTCTTGTATTATCAAGTGGACCATCGAGATGTCGCCTTTGTCGTCGTATTTGCCGTATTTTGATTATAAGTATGGCTTATACGATGCAAAGGCGAGGTGATGGTTTGTACCGACTGCGGTGGCCTGACGAGTCCCATATTAGGACGAAACAGCGCTGTCGCCATCTGTCGGACCCGGAGTTATTCCATACTTTGGAGTGCTCCGCACTTTTTAATACGAGAATCATGTAGATTGACAAATTTTCACGTCCGCTTCGCTAATATTTTATTCTATTTTATTTTAAATTACGCGGACAAAAACTTATCTACATATTTATTTACTTGTTTGGCTTTGAAACACGCTAAACGATGCTCTCATGGTGGGATCGTTTGGTGCGGCACGTGGCTTTGGCTGCTTAAATAGCGGTATGCTTGCTTGCCAGTACCGAAAAATGCGACCCCTATCTTTTGGGCAGCGCGTTTCGTGTACTCGATTTTACATATTTCTGTTTTAATTCACCGTCGCGCCACCATATGACGGTTCTCTTACAAACTTTGTTAATCTGTATGGTTCTTGTATTATCAAGTGGACCATCGAGATGTCGCCTTTGTCGTCGTATTTGCCGTATTTTGATTATAAGTATGGCTTATACGATGCAAAGGCGAGGTGATGGTTTGTACCGACTGCGGTGGCCTGACGAGTCCCATATTAGGACGAAACAGCGCTGTCGCCATCTGTCGGACCCGGAGTTATTCCATACTTTGGAGTGCTCCGCACTTTTTAATACGAGAATCATGTAGATTGACAAATTTTCACGTCCGCTTCGCCAATATTTTATTCTATTTTATTAATATATATATATATATATATATATATATATATATATATATATATATATATATATATATATATATATATATATATATATAAATAAATAGATAAGTTTTTGTCCGTGTAATTTAAAATAAAATAGAATTAAATATTGGCGAAGCGGACATGACAATTTGTCAATCTACATGATTCTCGTGTTAAAAAGTGCGGAGCACTCCAAAATATGGAAAAACTCCGGGTCCGACAAATGGCGACAGCGCTATTTCATCCTAATATGGGACTCGTCAGGCCACTGCATTCGGTACAAACCATCATTTCGCCTTTGCATCATATAAAGCTGAGTTTAAAATCAAAAAATAGCAAATAAGACGACAAAGGCGACATCTCGATGGTCCACTTGATAACATAAGAACCACACAGATTAACAAAGTTTGTAAATAACCGCCATATGGTGGCGCGACGGTGTAAAATCGAGTACACGAAACGCGCTGCCCAAAGGATAGGGGTCGCATTTTTCGGTACTGGCAACCAAGTACCAAGTATCAAAGTTTTCGAAATAATAGCAATTTTCTATTTTTATGTTGTAAAAATGCTTACAGGGAAACAACTTATTTTATTTAAGTTTTCTTCATAAAAATGTAGTTTTACTAATCCATGGTTTCTTACGGCATAAAAGACTTTAAATTGCCAAATTCCTCTAAAAGTCCGCAATCATACTAAATGGGAATTTGAATCACTCTGAAAAGAGGAATTGTGTCTGTTAAAAAGGCCATTTTTCGCAAATTTGGCTCCATAAGTCCAAATTATGTTGTCCAAAAATCGTATCATCGTTAATATAAATGCACAAAATTACATTTTTTTCCAGCAAATCAATATCTCTTAGAAGTTGAACCAAGGATTTAAATAAGGGTGGAAGTTGTGTTTCAACAAAATTCTAAGTATAGAGCTTTTCGAGATTCCTGTTTGTAGGGCCATGATTTCATAGGATATTTCGCAAAATATCCCAAAATTACAAATTCGACATTTTTATCATTGAAAGTAGGTTTCCTTTCATGCATTTTTGCCTTAACGGTGACAAAATTTTTGAGATTTTCCAATACTCGTTAAATACTGTTCCGTGACGGTTTCTGTTTTTCTGGATATGAAATGTTTTATATGTTCTTCTTAAAACTTTGTTACATTCCCCATAAATAATAAACAAATTTAAATAATCTTCGTGCGTATTGTGTTCTAATAACAAAAGTTAAAATCCATATAGCATTTTTATAATACAAAAATTTTAAATTTCCAACATTTCAAAACTAAAAATTTTTCAAATAGACAACCTAGTTCAAATCTCACCCTTATTTTAAATGCTAAATAAGATAACATCATAAAAAAAGACTTTTAACAGTTTTTTCGAGATAATATTTCATATTAGTTTTTGATCTTTATTTATTATCACAATATGAACACACTCCACTAAACTAGATGCCCTTCTAGAAGCAAACCAACCCCAGTTAAAGGATAAAGGTTTTTGTATAGGAGAAATTGATTGTGGTGTATACACATTTCATTCAAAAAGTTACGGGACTAATTTTTTTTACGAATAAAAACAAGAGTTTAGAAAAAAGATTTTATTTAGTTTTCAACATAATTCGTCTTTAAAACGTTCTACCTTCATCATCATTTTCAATTTAGGGAATAAAAATAATCTGCCTGAGCTAGATCTGAAGAGTAGGGCGGGTGATAAATAATGGAGACCGACTTTTGGGCCAAAAATTGTGTGATGAGTATTAGGAATAGGCATTGTCGTGCAACAGAAACCAGACAACGGTGCGGTACAATTCCGGTCTCATGCGGCGAAGCCCCTTCAAAAGTCGATCCAGGATATTTTTGTCGAATGGTGCATTCACTGTTTGGTCCGGGAGCATGAATTTGCTATGGACAATCCAACGAGAATCGAAAAACGAAATGAGCATCGTTTTGAGTTTCGACTTTGTCGCTCGAACTTTGGTGGGTCGCCCTTCGCCCTTGCCTCGTCACTCAGCGGTTTGTCGTTTGGTCGCTGGATCGTATTGAAAACACCATAATTCATCACCGGTTACAACTTTATTTAAAAAAATTTCATGCATGTCTGCCCATTTAACCAAATCGCGTGAAGCTTCCACACGACGCTCTTTCAGCTCTTCCGTTAACAAGTACGGAACGAACTTCGCATACACTTTTTTTCCCGAGAACATTGTGCAAAATGTAGTGCACGCTTTCTACACTGATGTTGAATCCCTCTGACAACATTTCAACCATAATTCGCTGATTAAGGGACAGTGCGACGCGCACAAGTTCTACATTCATATCGATAGTCGAGGATTCACGGAAGGGCACCCCTCCCGTGGATTCTCTTCCAGTAACTGTCGATCGTTCTTGAATGGCGCATACCCTTGCTGCGACTTAAACAAACCTCATCATGCGCGGTTTTCGATAATTAGAATGTTTTTGAAGCATTTTTCCCAGTTTGAAACAAAATTTGATTGTGGCGCGTTGCTCCATAACAGAAATTGTGACGCAGTGATTTAAAAAACACGTCTACTTTAAATGAACACAGCTGGCCAATAAATGAAATTACAGTGCTCACATCTTCACTGTGGGTAACTAAGGCATGATAGTTCTGCCCTCGGGTAATAGATAGCACTAGTTGTAAATTTTTATACAAAATTAGTCCCGGAACTTTCTGAATGACCTGTGTAGGTCTAAATAGTCTATATAGAATCTAAAAATGAAATAATTTATAGGGTGTTCCGCTTTAAATAAGCATGAAGGCATCAACTTCCGGAAGTGCTACCATCTTAAAGATATTCTAGCCGAATTGCCTCTATCGACTTAAACTGCCAAAAGTTAAAAATTTTCCAAAGTCTAAAGAAATCGATCGGGGAGTTTCGCCCAGGGACACAATATAAATATATATATATATATATATATATATATATATATATATATATATATATATATATATATATATATATATGTAAATTAATTTTCTTATTTCTACATAATTTTGCAGTTTCAATAGAACAACGAATAATTTATATCTGTTACACGACCATATTCAAACACATTTTCACGAAACAAAGACTCATATTATCGTATGAGAAATTTATGTTAGGAGAGTTTTAACTCTAATTGAAACTAGAGGTACAATTGGGATTGGACTCGATGATTTGTGAGACATTCTGAACCAGAGAAATGCGACCAAATAAGTCCCGATTAAGTTGGAAATTGCGGAATATTGTAAGCTTATTATAGTCTAGCCGTAGAAATTTGTATTTTGAATTATATTGGAAGTATTAGAATAATTTTTAAAACAATTCAAAGGAAATAATGAAATATGCTTTTTAACATTAACCGAATACTTATTATTATTAAGTCATCAATTTAAAGTATTATAAAGAAAATGGATACTTGAATCGTGATTTTCCGCTTA
This sequence comes from Diaprepes abbreviatus, assembly GCA_034092305.1. Classification (NCBI taxonomy): domain Eukaryota; kingdom Metazoa; phylum Arthropoda; class Insecta; order Coleoptera; family Curculionidae; genus Diaprepes; species Diaprepes abbreviatus. The sequence continues at coordinate 15,202,073 of JASJET010000139.1, forward strand.
TTTGCTAATATACTTTAAGATGAATTTAACTAAACTTTTCCTAAAATTTAAAAAATATTAACAACCAAAAAGTTTTTTGTTTGAGTGTATTTTCAGTTTTAGCCCGTTGCTCCATTTTTCCTTGTTTCTTGCGAGCAGAAAAATCCCTGAATATTTTTAAGGATTACGCTTTGTTCTTTTGATAAAATAAATATAATGTGTATTAAATTACAAGAATATCTCTAGATTAAGTATTTCAAGATAGTGCTGAAATTCACCTTTGATCTAACTTGTGTAATAAAAAAGTGAACTGTACAACAATAACTCTAGTAAGAAAAAGGAATGTAACTTGCAGAAAATTTCTGAAAGCTTCAGTTAAAGATAGCGAATCGCTTTTTTCATCAGCTAAAATTCAAAAGTGTTTCCTTAACAAGCCAATAAATTATTCATTAAATAAATTATTCACAAAGACAAAAAAACAATACACATTTTTAGTATTATTTTGAAAATTTGAGGTTTCAAAAGAACTTATCGGATTACTAGTTTCACTAGGATCTTATTGCCTGCAATGAATTTGATCCTTTGATTTTTCTTTTTGTTATATAGCGTATTAAAAAGAAGCCATGCAAAAATTTAAAACATTTACGTTTTGTCCATTTGGTCAAAAAAAAAATCATCTAATAAATATCTCAAACATTCTTTGTTGGTTTTAAAATATTATCGACAACTTACTCTTACGTCTGTTAATGCATGCAAAGACATTCCTTTATCATTTCAGATGCCATTGAAATATATTTGGAACATATTTATAATGATCTTGTAGACCTAACCAAACCACTATTATACTCCTTTCAGGGGAATATTCACTCATCGCAGATATAATCTGACATCGTAAGGATGCAGCTCTGTGAAGAGCCTTTCCATATTGACGGCCATAGATGATGATATTTTCCTCTGCATTTCCCACAAACTTCCGGACAGTTCGAGCAGTCCTGAATAGCACAGATGTTCGCTTAGATTTAATTCCTTAATATTAAGCAGGAGACTTTTCGGTACTACGTGGTTTGTTGATAGAATTATAGGGATCGTCCAAATGCATCACATTCCCCACTGTCTGCGTATTTGTATCTGTGTATTTGGCGATGTTTTCATTATGCTTATCCCCTAGATTGTTATAATTAGGGATGTCTATTAGTGTTGCAGGCTTGGAGATTTTATCTGTTAAAATACGGTCTAATGTGTTATGTGCAACTGTATGATTCGATAATGGTTATTATTATGAGGTTATATTATTTAATAGCTGCTCCCTCAGGCTTATATTTCGATCCATAATGGCAAGGTAATTTATTTTATTTATGAGCAAAAACAACAAGGAGACTTTCAAAAAATTCACTAGGTTTTCTAGATTATTGTATCTGAAAAAAATCAAACAAGGTTTTAAGCTTGAACGGTCCTATATAAATAGAAAAAAATTGCCCTAGTGAGATTATTATACTACGTCACACTAAAAAATTCACTAATACCTGAAATATTGATTTGTATTAGGTATACCAAGTATATAAACGAAAGAAAAGTTGTACATTAAGAATCGCATCCGTCTCTTATTCAAATTTCTAAAACTGACCTTAAAATATATTTTAATAAACCACCAACAGTTTTTTCTATTACTGAAAATGCTTCCAGAAACCTCATACTGTCTATACACCTAAAACTAAATTAATTACTCATTACATTTTTTCAAGTTTGCTAATTGAACTAATTAAAATTTAAAATCTTCTATTTCTCCATTATGTTTAAAATATGTTTAATTGGAACTTACAAATATTTTTCCATTGTTCCGAATTTAAATACAGGAAATAAATGTAATACATGAGCGCTGATACAAACCAAAGTGTCTGAAACTTTTAAATTGTCAAATAAACACCTTTTAACGAATTCATAGGTCTTTAAATAACGACACGAACCAGCCATTTTATACTATGCAGATAAATTACTATCGAATATTAATGAGTTAGCTATTTAAAAAATAAATATCGTCCAATATGCAACAATATTTGACAAAATAATAATAGACTTCACAACACGAAGAGGAATAGTTCAAGGAGATGGTTCTGTTTTGCCATAAACCCACTATTAGGCCCTTTAAATTTCACCAGATGTAGATTCAGTATTAAGAAAAATCGTGAAAATGTGATAAGACTACTTCATCTTATACGTGAATAATCTTAAATTAATAGCTGCCACTAGAAATCAGCTAAAGCAAATGCTCAAAATTATGAGGGAGTTCTCCGGGATTATAGAAATGCTCTTTAGTCTTGATAAACGAAGACAGATACAAAGGGGAGCATTTGGGATGCCGAACGGTCAAACAATTGCGGTAATAGCGACAGAACAGATGAATAAAACAGACACAAAGAACTGAACAACGAAATATGCAGACCGAATTAACCAACGAATCTATAAAATGGGTGGGGTAGGTATTGCGAACTAACTTAAATAGTATAAATATATTTAAAGCCCTCAACCCCTATGCCTGCTCTGCACTGAGTTATTCTTTTGAGATCGTAAAATGAAGCAAGACGGACATAAAAAGTCTGCAAAGGAAAGTCAAAATACAAAAATCACTCTCGTGCTACGACTGAACGGACAATGATCCCAAGATACCACGAAGGAGGAGGATTAGTGAATATTGGTAAGCAATTGGATCAACAACTAACATATTTTCACAGGCTAACAGTGCCTTCTCTGTTACATCAGGCAGTATGCCAAAACAGGCGATTCAACACCTGTTGTTGAAGGACCATGAACTGATTTCGCATTACCAACCAGGCCAGGAGAAGATTCAAGTCTGGCTACAGAAGTCAAGACAACACCCAAATGAGGTCAACAAGGAAAATGTTGACAAATTAACGTCAAAACACTGATTGACGTCAAATGAAATTGAAGGCTCCTATTAACTATCCAAGATCAGATGATCCAACTAGAAACTATCTAAAATACGAAGTCAGAGATACCTCGATTCAGAATGACCCATACCGATATGGATGTCGAACATTAGAGACAATTCAGCACATAACAGGAGGATAAAAAGCATTTGCTACATCGGAGTACAAGAAAAGACACGATTCAAATTATATTTATAAATTTTCTTACGACGAGAAACCGACATGTTACGAAAAAAATTGGAAAGCGAATAAACTGTTTACAAGAGTTTCCGCAGAGGAAAAAGTTGTCTGTCTACTCATTATTAAGCCATACAAGGAATTACAAAAATATATTAATGATTCTTCTTATATGAGGTGGGCTTCCTACCTATAATAAGAAGATCGCCAAATAGAGACCTGGAAGTTCAAATAGGCAAACAGTGGGGAGTGAGTAGATAACCGGCGGAACGCCGAAGAGTATTTTGCTAAATATCAAGGATTTGGGATTTAGTGAATGCCTGTATAAGGTTATGCTTGGAACCGCTCTAATTGTCCAGAAGCTTATAAAAAATCTCACATAGGGGTTGATAACATGTAGAGAACCTCCCAAAGGATGGAGATCCTAATGATGTCCGAGTATATATGGGATGAGTGAATATTCGCTAGAAGAACGAAAGCCAATAGATTAAGTCCACAGGAGCTCGAATGCAACATTTAAATAGCCATAACTCCCCAATGATTCCTTTGCGGACCTACGAATACATTCATATGAAATTTTTTTCATGTTTCCATATTAGTCCATTAAAATTAAACTTTTGTAGGGAAAAAAATGTAATTTGCGATTTTATTGCTGAAAAGGGTATATATTGGCATCACTAAAAACATACTTCGATGGAAATTCATACGGTCCATGGCTTACAAAATGGCGGCCAAAAAATGGTCACTTTTTTCAGTTTTTCCAGTTTATCTCGAAAAATAAGGGTTGTATGAAAAAATGTTTCAAACAAAAGTTGTAGATAATTGAAAACCTATCGATAGATATAATAAAAGTTATAGGTGGCGCCACTAGTTATTGAAATATAATTTTTTTTCTCGGAAAATTCCATTTCGAAAATTGTTTTACGATAAGATTTATCTTTTTTAAAAAAAAAAAAAAATTCGCAACGTCGGGGTTTATAAATATTAAGGGCTGAAATTTACAGAAGACATTATTGAATACTTATAGTTTATCGAGAAATTTTTCGGTTTCACGAAAAACATCCCTGTAAGACCTCTGAAAACTACCCACAGAATGTATGTCCGTCGGTATTCAAATAGCGCGGGTACAGCTAGTCAGCGGGTTGCTACGTTGCAAGGCGCAGATGTCTTCCGCTCTTGGCAGTATCCGATTCGGAGCCGGCATTCTGGTAAAACCTGTCATTTCGGAGTAGTATGCTTTGGAGTTAATTTGATATAACGTTTTGACATACTAGAGAAAAAAAAATATTATAGTGTTTGTACATTTGTAAAAGCATTATTGCAAACATTTTTTGCATTTAAAAGCGTTTTAGTGAAAGTTCACGCAGATTTTAACTTTAAAAAAGTATTTGAACACGTGGTGGACCGTTGAATATGACATATAAATCATTACGAAACAGTATATATTTCTATACAAAGGTAAGAAAAATTGTAAAATAGTATTTTATAAAATTATTACATAAAACTTGTTAATAAGGTTTTTTTAAATTGTTCATTCAATTAAATTTATTACAAAATTATTGTAGAATTGTATACAGATATGTATAATATATTAGTGTATTTATTGATTGCTTGATATATATATATATATATATATATATATATATATATATATATATATATACTAATTTTTTATATTTTGTGTTATTATATAATATAGGTTCACTTTTTGTTCAAACTTTTTTTGTAATAAAATCAGAAATAACTTTTTATTAGTAATATAATCTAGATATTACAATTTTACCATATACTTTACTCCAAAATGTTACCAGTCGCACAAAGCGATATGTGCGTGTAGTCCGTAGCTGAGCGGCACGACTGCAGCTTAGCTACCCGCTGACTAGCTGTATCCGCGCGATTTGACTACCGTCGGATAGATTCTGTAGGTACTTTTCAGAGGTCCATAGATCTTACAGGGATGTTTTTCGTGAAACCGAAAAATTTCTCGATAAACTACAGGTGTTCAATAATGTCTTCTGCAAATTTCAGCCCTTAATATTTATAAACCGCGACGTTGCGAATTAAAAAAAAATATAAATTTTATCGTAAAAGAATTTTTTTTTCCAGAGATGATATATTTAAATCTAATAGACATATTAGAATAATCGTAAGTACATTCACAAAAAAGTTATTGCAATTTTTCGAGTGCAAAAAACTGTTTTTCTTTTCTCGAAGGAAAATCAAAAAAAAAGTTTTGAAAATACATCTTGAAAATACACGTCATTTCAAATAATTTGCTGTCAACCTGGTTGCTGTATCTTTATTAGGAAGGATAATAATCGACATCGAATTTTCAACTTTGAGCCCGACTTTCTCGGAAAGTATTCAACTTACAAATTTCGGATTAAACACACTTTTTTGGGTTAAAAATATCTATCATTTCCTAGAATTCTGAAGCGATAGTTAGTTAATAAATATCATTTAATTATAAATTAAAAAAATGGAATTTTCCGAGAAAAAAAAATTATATTTCGATAACTAGTGGCGCCATCTATAACTTTTGTTATATCACTCGACAGGTTTATCAATTATTTACAACTTTTGTTTGAAATATTTTTTCATTTAACCCTTATTTTTTAAGATAAACTGGAAAAACTGAAAAAAGTGACAATTTTTTGGCCGCCATTTTGTAAACCATGGACCGTATAAATTTCCATCAAAGTATGTTTTTAGTGATGCCAAAATATACCCTTTTCAGCAATAAAATAGCTAGTTACATTTGTTTCCCAAAACGGTTCTTTTTGAGTCTAATTTCCATGGATCATATGTAGAATCTTTCTTCAAAGTTTACGAACGAAATTTCCAAATACCTTATATATATATATATATATATATATATATATATATATATATATATATATATATATATATATATATATATATATAATATTCTAATATAGTTAAATTTCTTGTGTTCTTAGCAATATGTCTATATAAAAATGTTTACTTTAAGAGTTCAGAAGCTGTCAGATATTGCTCAAATGAGAAATTATGATATCGCGCCATCTTAAAATTACTTTCGAAGTTGCGATTGCATGGGTCACGTTCCGGTATTTATACCATATGTTGGAATACTAGATGACATTGAACTGAAAAGTAGGCGATGCCACATATGTCTTCATCTACTTATCTATTTCTTGAGATCCGTGCGTAGAAATTACAAATTAGAGCTAATAAAATTTAAATTTCTTGTAGGCGAATCCTACTTTAATCCTTATTCTAAATATCAATTCAAAACACGTAACCCAGTTTACGTACAAATTAATGGTACAGTCATTAATAAAATACACATTTAAAGTATGTTGCCACAAGGGTATAATTCTCATGTGGTATATATTGAGCTTAACCCTTATCTACTTATTTATTTAACAATGAGGGTGCTTACAGAAATTGTATATGACAAGGATGTAATAACAAGCGAGGTGATACAATGATTATACTGTAAATTAAGGTTTAACTCCATTCTAATGTGCATTGAATCCTATTAGGGTGGTTTATTAATGGAGAACTTTGTCTCTGAAGGAAGTAATTTGGTTGGTAATACCGGTATGCACCGACAATATATTTTTCGATTTATTAAGGGCTTCTGATTTTAAATTACAAATTTCATCACATATATCACAATGAAAACATCAGATACGTGCCAATCGAGCACGTATTGCGTTAGAATGCCGTATACCTAAAGTCCATAGTTTTTGTCAGTGACTTTTCGTTTGCATATAGAGTGCCCCAGGTTATGCGCCTTCAGTAGAATCAATTCCTGTGGCAGGTGCAGTTCAGAAAATAATTAAAGATGTAATTTCGTGAATATATCAAAATATGTTTTTTAAGTTAAATTTATTTTCTGATATTTTTATCAACCCTGTAATTTTTTTTTCGTGGAGGGGAAACCTTGTATAGGTACCTTCATAATGTGTGAAAAGTGGTGTCGAATTATTACTGGCTGACCCCCCACCCAAAAAAAAATCCAAGGTTATTCAGTGAAGCTTCCAGTTTCCAGGCAATTAAGTCTTAACAAACCTTTGGTCTCCATTCAGTATAGTTGCTCCAGGTGCATGCACTTTAGGTGCCCTTAAGGCAATGTGTGCATATTAGTCGAAAGTTTGGTGTTTACCTGCTCCTATGAGTGACGTCCAGTGCATTTCTCTTCTGATTTGTTCGTTTCGGATCAACCAGGGTGTGTCTAGTGTCATCATCAGGAGTGTAACATGGGTAATGTAGGTCACACAGCTCAAATTGATTTATCGGCAGAATTGTCGACAAAAGACGTGTCTGAATCTGTGGAACTATCTGCGTCAGGGGTGATTATTAATGGTTCAACTACAGTCTCAAGTTCCGCATTCTTAGTTCTTCTATTTTAACATTATCGACACCCTTTTTCCAATCACTGGCCACCACGTTAGTAACTGCTTCGTCTAATAATATTTTAACATCACTCTTTATTTGCGCCCATACTAATTCGATCAGGTTAAGTTTACAATGGTACGGCGGCAGTTTCAACACTTACATCTTTTTCCCTAGTCATTTCATCAATAGCATATTTAATATATTGTGTTTATTTACCCTTACTAAATTTAGCAACTGCACTTTAAACATTGTTTCGTCAAATTCAACATGTTTTGAGAGGAGCCATTAGCACATTCCCGCCTTTTTAGGCGCAGAAGTCGAAATTTTTTCTTGGCGTTAACTATGACACGGGGCATTGTTTATTAAAATTACCGAATCGGGTTCCATAAGGTTTAAAATCGAAGAAAACCATCGCTCAAAAATATAGACGTTCATATTTTCATGGTAGTCCCCTGCTGATATTCGTAACTTTAATGCCGCCATCGAAGAAACCAGACACACTTCCAATATGAGCTATTATAAGACGACGATCTTTTCCATTAGGATTGCGTAGTCCTTGCAAAAATCCTTCCATAAAGGCCTGCTTCGAACTTTTAATTTTCAGATCTTGCCATACCTTCCCAATTGTAAGCAATGTTTCGTCAGGTAATACAATTTTTTCACTTTTTCCCAAAAACCCGTATTTTTTCCAAACATTTTCGCCACCCTAAAACAATTTCATTCTTCTCAATTAGTAACCTTTTAGGATTCCGATTAAAATATCTAAAATTTATTTCTTTTAAAGTTTGTTTCTCATTATAATCGCGGCATCACGACAAATGTCGACAAACGGAATGATCCTACGCCAATTTTCTGACAAGTTCAGGTCATCTATCACATGAATACCTGTCAAATGCGAAATTATAATTAACTATTTTTAAAGTACCCGTCAAGGTATTAAGTTAAAAGATACATTAAATAAAAATTAACCCCAAAGACCCGGATCCCTAATCTCTTTTTATTGAAATTTGGGCTGGTTACAAACAATTTAGATAAGAAAGATTTTCTGATTAATTTTAATTACAGTAGGGCTAAATGTGGCAAATATCTACATTAAAGGGGATCTAAATAAATAAAAAATTGCCATGCGGAATAAACATGTAACAAAAGCCACTGTGGCTAGAACAAAATCTATTTTCTCCTGATTTGAGAGCCTAATTCAGAACAAGCCCTAAATTTCTCCCACTTCCACCTTCTGCTTAGGAATCCTGAATATCGTATGGTCCAATAGCCGTTTTAGTATACGTAACTTAATCATTCCATTTTTCGTGTTATGTCGAATTCCTTATTTTTAAAATTTACCACTGGTAAGTTAAAATGAAGAACCCATGGTAAGTATCTTCAAAGGCCTATATAATAATATATAATGTATTTACCTGCATTGCAAAAGACCTATATATATTTATTCATACCTCACAAACTTTCACCCCAACATTCCACATAGGAGGAATATATTGTCGGGAAGCTAGAGGGGGGTTTCATTGATGACTGAAATTTCTATTGCGAGTATATTACTTTTTTTTTTATTTCAAAATTTTAGTTTATTTGTTATATCTTGCATGAAATGAACACAAAAATGACAATTAAATTAAAAAATAATTGCAATTTTCAAGAACAAATTTTTTTATTTTATTTTTAACAAAATAATAAAAATACATACTTCTACACTTGTAGAGACATAAGATATTCTGTCTTTTTACTTTTCCTTTGTGAATTGTTTCTGTAGCATCGCAAATAAGAGTCCAAGAGTAGTCGGCAAGCATGGAAGTATTCCATATTCCCCTTTCTCCATTGTTGACATATCCTGATGGAAGCGTTCGCCATGCTCATCACTTACAGCTCCGCAGTTGACAGGAAAAAAAAATCCAGAGTGTGCAACCCATTTTTTGACACGATGACAACATATTTTCAACAAGAGTAATGCAAATGACAACTTTTTTATTTCCGAAGGAATAAGTGACCACGAGGCGAAAGTCATTCCAAGCATTTTTTTCATCATCTATTAGAGTGCTGTAGAAAGGTTTGTCTTTCAGAATATTTCGAATCTGTTGCTCAACAAAAATATATTCTTTAATTTTTGCTTCACACAGCCTTGGGAATTTCTGACGTAGCTACTGAAAAGCTGGCCCATCTGTATTCAGTGCCTTAACAAATTTGAGATGCAGCGATGGCAACAAAATCTTTTTGGGTTCTACCAATGGTATATATTGTACATTATTTTCACCTGACTCTAATGATTGTCGAACGGACCATTCTTTTCTCTTGTAATAAAGTTCCTTTGTCCCACATAAAACCGCAAAACTTGGTCTAACCTAGCTGCAACCCAAGTAAAAGTACAATCACCTTTAAGTCGCCACAGATCTGTCATTGGTATTTTATAATTGTCAATATGTACTTCATATTGTCGGATGATCCTTTCATGTGAACTGCATATCCAGTAGGAAAATATTTCCTATATGCAACAGGACTGCTTTTAAACTCAATATTGAACTATCTATAAACAATCTCCATTCCTCTGACTTGTAGTTTATATTTAAAATCGCCAATAAACCTCTAATATTATTGCAGAACACCAAGTTCTTTTCCACGTTTAAAAAAGATGCTAGATCTCTATGGAGTTTAGGAAAAACATATACCGTCTTCTAATAAAGTCCACTGCTGCTATCTTCATCCTAGTAACTTTGCTTTACTTCTTAGAAGTTCTAAGTTTCTCTCAAGATCATTTAATTCCAATTAGGTTATTTTGTGAGGCTGGTGGTATAACGTGCTGGGTGTGAAATCAGGATTTCTAGATGTTGATAGCACATCTTCTTATTGAGCAACCATTGTATCACTATTATCTAATTCCTAAGTGAATGTTTCTGGAAGTTCTGAAATAGAAAGTTCATCACTATGAGGCACAGGTCACATGGCAGATGGTATATTTGGATAGTTGATAACGACTTTTTCTTCCTTGATATACCTATGTTTTGCCTAATACGGGGTATGATGCAGAAATAACAATCAATAACACGATTTAAAGACTCTCCAGATCATTGGGACAGCAAATCCTATAGATTGTCTTTTTACTATTTAACCAGTTTCTCAGATTTGAAGCGCATGCATTACAGCAGATATGTGGCGCCCACTGGTTGTCTTGATCTCCAATATTGCAACCGAAATAAAACTGAATGCCTTTTTTATCAATGGGGTAATATACGGTTACATTACAGATTTATTTATTTCTTAAACCATCTGCAGAATTACAATTAAACATTAAAAATGGATTCAAACGTAATTAATTTTTATATGTTACAGAAAATTTAAATAATAAATTGTGTTTACGCTGATAAACATTAAGTATCTAATTTGTAATCAAAGTTAGTGAAGCTATCTTCGCTCAAATTAATTACAATTGGTTCCTCTATCTCACCGATCATGAGATGGAGTTTCCACTTTTTCTTTTATTCTTAATTATATGAACGGACATTTTCCGGACGATCTATAAGAACAGATTTCCTATCTGGGTTTTCCCAGCAAAAATTAAGTTCTCTGAGCAATTTTCAGAGCTCAGTTTTTTTTAATTTAAAGTAAATCTCGATCTTAATTGATTTTAGTTAGAATTTTGTTGACGGTTGGGATCTGCTTCCCATAATAAAATGTATGTACAACTCCTTTTATTGCAGTTTACCTCTTTTCGTCCAACGAAGTTTTTCGTCTGCCTGTGATCGAATGTGGCTTGGGAGTACTACCAATTCCAGTCGTTTTTTTCTCCTTCAGTATTCGGTACATAGTAGATTTTTCAACTCCTATCATGTTGGAATACATCTCAACAGAGCTTTTAACATTATTATCTAGATATTGATATCTTAAGGCATCATAAACATTCATCGTAATAAGTTTTTCGTTGAGGAAAAAATTACCCTGGTTTAACGATTTTGGAATAAATATAGATGTGGAAGCCATATCTTTTGGGTATCTCACTAATCTCAAATAATTTATAAAAACAAGCACTAACAAGATAAATCACTAAGGACACACTATAAGGTGTACTTTGCTCACTGACAGAAATTAAATTGAAGTATCAGAAATGTTATTGTTGCAGTAAATTTATAAAAGCTTATAGTATTTAAATATAATTAGATTTACGGCAGTCCTCAGTTACCTGCGGTACTGGAGCAAGTACGTTGGAGGTTTCGATAACAGTTTTATTACTCTCTCTAGTTCTTGGATAGAGTATAGAAATGTGAATGCTTGCGATCGCCCCTCCCCTTCCCAAGAGCTTTGAGTTCAGGAAAACAGAACCAATTCTGCCTTTTATATTAGGAATGTGTATGTTGCTGGCACTTCCCCTGTTGACAACTTGTTATTCTTGCTATAGCCCCCCCCCACCCCAAGAGCTTCAGAAAAATAAACCCGATTCTGCCTCTTATACTAGGAATGTGTATGCTGCTCGCATCCTCCTCCACTGTCGGCAGCTTGTTTTTTCTTGCGATCGCCCCTCCCCCTCTCCAAGAGTTTCAAATTCAGAAAAATAGACCCGACTCTGCCTTTTACACTATAAATGGGAATGTTGCTAGTGCCCCCCCCCCCCAGTCGACAACTTGCTTTCGCTTGCCATATTGTACTTTAGTAATATCACCGCCCCCCTCCCCCAAAGAGAGGATCTGGATACGCCCCTATATATATATATATATATATATATATATATATATATATATATATATATATATATATATATATATATATATATATTGTGTCAGTTTTATTTTAGATACATTTTCGCTGTTGTCCAGTATATTTAATATAAAAGTTACTGTATATTTAGTGCAGAAACAAGTCACGAGCCCTCCTCGCTTCAACTTTAGTTCATATCCCAACATCTAATTAACATCTCATTTTAATAAGAAAAGCCGGCGCAACAATTAAAAACCTTCAGGAATTAGTTTAAGATAGAATTAATCCTTTTATTGTTCAAGACAAAATCAATAAAATCCCTTTAATCGTAAGTAATTGTCAAATAATTTGTATCCTCTGCAGCCGAAATCTTTAATTCAGTTAACTTTACTGAAAGGGTATTTTTCTCTGTATAGAGTATATTTTCCATGCTATATTTGTTTTAAAATTTGCTAAATATATGTTAGCACATTTCGTTCATTTAATAGCGAGGAAACTGGTATTTATTTACAGAGCCTTAAGGCTAATGGATGTTTATAGTAACTAGGGTGGAAATTAATTATTTTCAGAACGTATTACAATTTTAGTATCCGACGCGTAACAAAAAAAATATACTAATACCAACCAATTAAACGTATAATATCTTCCACAAGGTTAAATTTTAATTTAAATGTACGTTGATTCGAATCAAGTTTTATGACTACACGCGTCATTTAATCTTGATCTCTCTGACCTACCGAATGAATGCTTTTAAAACATTGGTTAAATTTAAAAAACCACTTTTTTGAGGTTTAAGTCGCGTCTTCTTGGAATTACTTTCCAATCATTTACTTACAATTCGATCCCACCAAAAGAACTTTTTCGGGATTATAATTCTCTAAAGATATTCCTCATATAATCAATCGTAAGCAAAGCGTCAAAGTGAAGATAATACGGTTATTAAGATAATATGGTCTAAGTTAAAGAACAATGACACGGCAAAATTTTTAACTATATACTATAGAATCATTGATAACAGAAAATTGTACCGTAATTTTATGAATTTTTGCATATTTTATTTATTGAAAAGTTAAAGTGTTCTGTCATCAAATTGAATTTATAGTAAACACGAAACGATTTTCTTAAATCAGGAAATACAATAATATTCAATTAGTACAGAAACCGGACAAGAACAGCTAAAACCAACAAAAAGTAAACACAGAGAATTGATAAGGGAAGAAATAATATGACTTATGAACGAAAAGAAGTCCAACCTTTTCTGGATCACGGCCCTGTATTGGTATAGTTATATTATATTTAATGTAAAAATTATTAAATTTATTGTATTAACATTAAATAAATTTAAGAAAAGGTTTATGCAATTTGCTTCCAGTACTTTACTTTAAAATTAATGTGAAGTTTTTTTTTACAGTGAATGGACATTTTAGAAAATCTTAAATCGAAATATAAAACGGCAGACAAATAAATTTTCACTTCTTTTAAACAACTTTTTTATTTATTTATAAATTTGCGACACGCTGTACTTGTCTGCCAATATAGGTATGAAAATTTTATGATAAGTAGAATACGTGAGTCTTATTTTTATGTAGGTTCTGATCGTGGAAACTTGGTCGAGATTTTCTCCTAATTTTCCACCGGATGTCGTTATGGAAAAACCGTCTGCAATTTTTTTTTACACACCATTTGTTACTCTATCTTTCATATTCTTCATTGGTAAACAAAAATAAATTAGGATTTTTTTGTTTTTCTTGCAAATTTACCCCACTTTTCCACCTCTTCGACCATTGCAACTTGCCTGTCATTTTTTTCGTAAATTCAATCTGGATGGCTACCCTTTCACTTTAATGGCAGACAATTTGAGATCAAAAATTTTTTTTTGCAAATGAAAATTGATTTTCTAAGTTTTCGAAGAAGTTGTAAAGGTTAACTCCATGGACTCTTTCCATTAACTCAGATCTTTTAGCCCTCCAAAGGAGAGACAAATGAGTCAAGTAATCTTCAGAAGCCGAAACCAGTTTTTAGGAATTAATCCAACTAATCGAGTAAAACAACTTCTTCATTACAATTTGGAAAATTAGATTTTATCTTTTTTTAGATGAGAATTTATTACAAGTAATAATAAAACGTACCCCTTAAAATTTAATTTTAACGTAAAACAACTTAAATTTCCAACATAGGTATATTGGAAACCTAAGAAACCATATATTAGCAGTAAACCTCATAAAACGTAAAAGATATCTTCTTTAATTCATATTTGCTTTTCTGAAAGCTATATCTACCTTAGGGTGTGTGTTTTATATTACCTTTTTAAAGAAAAAAAGGAGAAACGAAATAAATGTAGGAGGGATTAATTTTTATGTGTCTTGTATTTATGTTGGTTTTAGGTTTCAGCAATAAGCCTACGTTTTATTTCTAAATGTACTGAGGATTATACTAAGGTATTATAGGAAAAATAGTGATTATATGTCAAGAGAGCCTATGTTTATTCTCCCTCTCGCCCTTGAGTTACTGAAAAAAAAAAATAATGCACATTGACAACCATGTAGCACGACTTATGCAAGATTACTCTGTACCTTACTTTGGATTTTTCAAAAGTTATAAGTTGATATGTTTGCATTATATTTTTATTTTGTGATAGCTTTGTTAATACAGGCCATTTGTTATTTTTCTTGCTAATATCAGTCTTCCTAAATAGAATCAAGAAATAGGAAAATGTTTTCAAACTCATTACAATGAAATAAACTACTTTTTGAATTTACCGATAGATAAATACAAGTAACATTGCAAAGAAGATTAAGGGGCCTATGTGACCATCCAATATTCAGATATCGTGAGTTAAAGGGCTATTAGACTACACAATGTTCAGAATTCCTAACTAGGATGTAGAAGAGGGAGACATTCAGAGAACGCCAATTACACTCTCCAGAATCAAGATTCTAAATCAGAAGGCGAATAATTGTCGAGCATGTCAAATTTCCGATAATTATCATTGCACCGAGCTTTTTAAGTACGTAGTGGCTGTACGAAAATAATAAAAAATAAGGGCGAACAGAGCACCATATAAACGTGAAATTTAAGATTTATATTAAAATAATCTTTATAATTTCTATTCAATAAGTACACCATCACTCTGTAAATACCCTAAACATTTATACAACGTTCTTTTCTTTGCTTATCATTGTCGCACTTCGACTAAGTATCCTAAATGCAGATCACACTAAAACTACCGATCAGCATCACTCGATCATACTTAATAAGTTCTTAATTGCCTTAAATGCTATTACAACACAATGCAATGTGTTATAACATCATTTAGAGCAATTGCGAATCTGGCTTGGGCGATACTGATCTTCCTAACTCACACTCCTCACACCAGGACTAAATTGTGGACCTAATGCTTATCGGTACGCTGAATAAAGGGATGCTTAGCGTGTACAGGTGGCAGAAAACCCACTAATAAGAACACTCCGAAAGACAGAATGCAACGTATACAACAGCAAATCGATATCCTAGAAGCTTCCACATCAGCAGAAGAACTATTATATGGTCCAAGGATAGATGACTCGGTGTCAGTAATTAAATAATTAATATTTCGATACATAAATTGAGTATGATACTTTAAATAAGTTTTTCTCGAAACTATTTTTCAAAGTTGGTGGCCACTGCAATTCAGAAAATACATGGATTTGAATGAAATTTATAAACTTATTGAAAGCATAAAAAACTAATGCCTGATTAAAGGATTTTTTAAAATAAAACTTATAATTTTTATAAACAGTAAAATACTCTTACACAAGTAAATTGTCAGATGCCGCCAATTTGTTTATTTTCAAATAAGAAGCTTCGATAAGACACCAGATTAGCTACTAAAATAATAATTTTTTTTTGTTTGATTGATTTTAGATGAACCAGAAAAATGTTATGATGGTCACCGCAAAGCACGACATGAGGGACGGAGTCCAACAAATATGGCGATAACTTGGTCCACAATAGATATTTCTTTTAAATTTTTGTCAAATAAAGTTACAATATAATATAATAACTTTATATAATCTATTGTATAAAATAAATTAAACTGCTGTTAAAAAAACTGCTTAAAATAACTATTTTTCACGCCCTTGACTACCCGTTATTCCATAATAAACTTCGTAGTTGTGCTGATCTAAAAAACTGTTTTAAATTGATGCGAGACTTAAAGGTCTTGGTCATCTAACTACTGAACATCAAATACGAAAAATTATCGAAATTTGATTAAAAGGTAGGCACAATTTATTTTTCACCTTCCTTTATTTTTGGCGATTTTATTATTTTTATGCTTGAAATTTTTTGTCTATTTATTTTTGCTGAAGTTATGTTCTTCATATTATTCTGAGTTCTAGTTACTCTAAACAGTTCAGAATTGCGTTAAAAAAGCGATTGTAATAATGTTTGCAAAAATAACCAGTAACTGACAATAATATCAATTATTGACAAGAGATTTTTTGTTCCGGTAGTGGACCCCTCCACATTAATTTACCAATAAGAAAAAAAAATTTATCGAACTATGTTACCACTGGACGGGGTGATGGACCTTTTGGAGTGTTGCCTGCGTAGTGCTTACTTTCAAGTAAAGGACAAATTCTACGGTCAGGACGACGGGCTTCCCATGGGTTCTTCACTCTCTCCAGTCGTCGCCAATATATACATGGAATGGTTCGAAAGTCATGCCATAGAAACAGTAACAGTAAAACCGAAAGTTTGGTTAAGATATATCGATGATATTTTCATCGTATGGAAGGACAATGATCAAGAACTTAATGATTTCTTGAAACATCTAAATTCCGTTCGACCTACAATTAAGTTTACCATGTAAAAAGAGGTAAATGATCAATTGTCCTTTATAGATGTCATGGTGAACCGTTTAAACGAAACTATTAAAACTTCAGTATATAGAAAGCCAAAACATACTGGACAATATCTTAATCATAAATCGTTCTGTTGTAACAAAACAGGGAATTGTACGCAACCTCTATAATCGCGCTATATCTATGTATGTAATAATGCTAATTCATTGGAAAAAGAAACACATTCCTTCTTCACACTTCCGTACATTAAGAGATCTTCGGAGAAAATAAGACGAATTGTCAGTAGTTATGAAATAAAAACAGCCTTTAAATCAGGACATACACTTAGAGCTCATTTAACAAAAATGAAACCAAAAACTACCGATAAGAAAGAATGTGTTTACCAAGTTCAATGTGAGTGTGGTGAAATGTATATTGGAGAAACCAAACTAGCACTAGAAGTTAGAATTGAGGAACATAAACTCATACACAAAAAAGGGGAAACGTCGAGACCAGGTATTGCAGAACATGCCTGGGAAAAATACCACCACATAAAATGGTCTGAGGCTAAGGAAATATATATGGAACCCAACATGAAAAAAAGAAAAGTTATAGAAGCAGCTTACATTAAAAATAATAATGGAATCTTCAATAAACCGCGTGTTGAGATACCTAATCTTTGGCAACCACTACTTTGTAATATGAAATAATTAAGATGTGTACAGTAAAGCGCAACTTTACGTTTCAATGGACACAGTCTCTATATAAGCTTGTACTCTTAAGACAAAACATTCAGTTAATACTTGATACTGCCGAAAATTAAAAAAAAATGTGATTTCATAATATCCTCAGTATATTACTTAATTAGAATACTAACTAAGGTACTATTTGGCAGTATTAATTGCCTCATAACAAACCCAGTTCGTTATTACAGTGAAGCGAACTTATGTCTTGCGGGCCGACCTATTTAGTATTAGTCATTTACATGCAATTTTAGAGTAGTTTCGCGTTAAAGTAAATTATTTTTTAGTATTATTTAGCCATGAAACCTTCATCCTTAGGTATGTAACTATATTTTAGTAATGTTTTTTTCTTCAGTATATAAATAGTTTCAGGTAGCCAAGACAAATTTAGGTATAAAATCAAATAAAAGGAAATTTACAAAATAATAGATATTTTGTTTAGGTTCTAAGCAATATTAAGCTATGATTGTTATCTGAAAATAATCTTTATTGTATAGACTCTTCAAACAATTTTGCTTTTTTGCTACTTTACGATATAAATCAATTTTTAGTATTTGACTTACAGAAAATAATTTTATCCGAATTAGTCATTGTCATTCAAAATTATTTATTTTGTTTCAGGAATATCGAGTACTTTATTTATTACAAGACAAGAACTTTTAAATATAATGCATAGTTCTGGCAAAAATAGTTTCAAGCAACAATATATGTATTTCATAAAAGAGCTAAAAAAACGCACAAGTTGTAATATCGAGGATCTAAAAAAGAAATTGAGTTTTAAGTTTGAATATAAGTTAGGATGGGCAAAAGCAAGTCAAATAGAAGAAAAATTTTATAAATATAATCAAGAGTGGCTTGACAGATCACTTTGATTTAATAAAAAAGTTTCACATGATTTTGATCACTATATCAAGTGGATTTGACATAGATGCTGAAAAGTACAGGATATTTTTACTTGATACTGCTAGATATTTCGTTTCTTTATACCCATAGAACAACATGCCACCTACTATGCATAAGTATTTGATTAAATCAGATCAGATCAGAAATAATATTCTTTGCACTGCTCCTTATCGGACAATTAACAGAAGAATCATAGGAAACAAGAAACAAACACTTTAAGCTCTATAGAGAGCATAATTCGAGAAAATGTAGTAGAGAAAAATCTAACAGGTATATTTTTAATTTATTTTTACTGAGCTCTGATGCGGTAATTACTAGTAAGCAAAAACCAAGTTAGAAATATTCCTAAAGAACCACTGTTTATGTTGAAAGCTCCATCCCCAAATAAGTCAGATGATAACGCAAGAGTTGATGTCGATGATAATGATGAAGATGATGAGGCTGTTTAAATAATTAATTATTATAATATGTTATTCATAATGAAGTAATTTTGGAGTACTTATGATTTATTTGGACTTCAATAATATCAATAAATATATATTTAGATTTGTTTTTAGTTTTTCCAAAATTCCTAAATATTCAAATATTTTTATTTATCACCATTCAATACTTTATCTTGATGTTTAGTGAAACCGTACCGTTTCCCAATAATTTCAATGATTACCATACTATACAGTAGTAAATATTGCTTTATTTTTGTAAAAAAATACTATGATATTGTGAGTTGTTTTTTTTTTTTCTAGTAGTAGATGTCTATGAAAACATCCGATCCACTTTAGAAGGTCTAACCGCTTTAGTTTGTTTGATGGCAGTTATGAGAGTCTCATACCTCAGTGTGCGTCGTAAAAATAAATAAGAAAAATTGGCTCTCAATACCTAGAAAATTAAAAAAATATATACTTTTAGTTATTGCTAATATAAGTAGCCCATATTTTACATTTAATTTTACGTGAATGTATTTAAAAAAAAATGCTTTTTTATTATTACAAGTTCAAGAACGTCCTAGTTACGAATCCTAAATATCCTAGACTCTAAGAGTCCCTTTAATATTAGAATTATAAATATAGATGAAATAATACATTTCTCATTCGACTCAACAAAATATTTATGTTTTAACTCCATTGCTTATGAAATGGTTAATAAAAGTGCTCCGGAAAAAACTCTCATTTATATTTAATGGATTTTAAATATCATTACAAAAAAAATTTATATTCCATCAAAAGAAAAAATACAAACACAAATAAGTTTTTTAAAAAAACGTATGTTTAAAAATAATTTAACGGGGCGTAGGCGTCCAGAATATGTGTTCATCTGCATAGAAATTACCCAAAATATATCATCTACCAAAAAGGAATTTTACCCAGTAAATTAAATGATTAGGCCTATAACAAACCCAGGGGTGAATAAAATGATCTAAATTTAAATACAAAAACTATAAAAGACTTATCTTGAAAGAAAATACACGACAACAATTTCATTTGGAATGCAGCAGTCTGTTAACTAAGGTCGAAGACTTTACTTGTACGGGAGCCAAAGACTCTGGAATTTCATTTCATGTCAGACACTCAAATGCTAAGCGGTTGTTTTGTCGCTATCTTTGTTACTTTGCTAGGTAGATTTTTTTTTAAATGAGTTTTTATTTCATTCGGAAATATTTTGAATTACAAAAAGTATGAGGTTTTCGTTACAAGTTTAAATTAAAATATCTTATTTTCCTCGATATAAATTCGACGTGACCTATTAAGGTAGTTCATCGGTTGTAATTATAGCCAAAAGTATCACGAGCGATTCAACGCTCTTTTATCAGTGGCGGGTTTTCCTTAGGTTTGCAGGTTTGCGCAACCCCCCAAAAAAATTGTAAATTAAAATAAAAAATACTAATAAATATAAGTATAAAAATTTTTTTTTTTTTTTTGATTTGTACTGATAATTTAATGATTAAATTAAAATCAATTTTTTACCTAGATTATACGCGAACAGCAGTCAATTATTCAAATAATTTAACTTACTTCGCCTAAATACCAAGAACAATTTGTCTGTATTACAGTACTAGTATTTTTTTACCTAGATTATACGCAAACAGCAGTCAACTATTCAAATACTTTAAGAGGGGCGTTTAATAAAAACCGCTGTATAGACCCTCGCGTCTCGCTGGTCTTTGCAAAAACGGCTAACTTTGAGGATAATTAGAAAACATTTTTCGAAAGATGAAACTTTAGGCTAAAACCTAAGCTATTTTTCATGCCGAAATATTTCAGAATAACCACGTTATTAATAAATAAAAGTAACAACAATTTGCAACTTTGCGTCACAGATTGTGATAAAAAATGACTTAACATTTCAATTACGTATCCCTAAATATATTCACGAAATTTCACGTCTCAAAATACCTTATTATGGGCAGTAAGCTTTCCCAATTCAAATATTTATCAGCTGTAAACATTTTTCCGCCATATTAGACTGTCTATAAAAAACTAAAATGTTCAGCTTCTAGCTCGCAGAGAGCGCAAAGTGCCGTTGTATGTTTGGTTACCTGCACATCGCAAACTTTTTAGCAACGACCTTGGTAAAGAAAAATTGACTTATACAGTGTACCAAATACAAGTATTATTATTTCGTTTTATACGTTAGGGTTAATGTTTAGGTTTTTATTGATCGTCTATTAATAACGGTAAATATATTACTCTAACTAGAAACCTCGACAACTTAAAAAACGAATAGGACTAATTAAACACAAACACATAACTCATCGGGGAATTCAGTTTTTTCCTCTACAGAGGTTTTAATGGCGGTAATAATAAATACCTTGTGCCACGTGTTTATGGGAAAACAGTTACCTTTCTATAATTTTTCCTCATAGATGGTAAACATATATATATATATATATATATATATATATATATATATATATATATATATATATATATATATATATATATATATATAATATATTAGTATGCCGTGCGTGTGCCGAGTCCTTCTGAGGACTGTAAGGCAACTGACGTTTCGGTGAAATCTCATTCACAATTTTCAATGCTCGCTGTATGGCATCTGTGGGCCCACAGATATAAGGTAATTTTAATAAAAACTACAATAAAATATGTAAGGTATGCTTTATTATACTTAAATATTAATCAAACCTTAAGACTAACATTTAGTCAAATATATTTAGTACAAATAAAAAAAAATAAGTTTTTCGTTACATTTCTTGCTTCACCAAAATGGCCACTCTTATTCTTAATTGTTCAAAAATTTTACTTATTCTTTTGATCAATTTTGTAAATTTTACTCCAATTTCTTTTTCAATAATTACAATGAATAGAAAGTCAATTTTACAGATTGTCTTTACTACTTTACATAATATTGTGTAAAATCTAGTCTACGACCCCGTAATAGATGACGAATGTCCAAATTCATTAAAAAAAGTCATTTTCCTAGATTTCACTTAATCTAAATAATTACCGTATTTTTATAAAAAAAAATTTGCGTTCCAATATATATATATATATATATATATATATATATATATATATATATATATATATATATATATATATATATATATATATATATAATGTATACCGGGTGTCAACGAATCCATTAGACAAGTCATAATTTCTAGAGTATTATGTGTATCAAAATGAAAATTTGTACAGGTAAATGGTGTGTGAAGGGGAGAGTTTTCGCATATTTTCCACTTTCCGGCCACTTCCGGTTTCACCGGAAATAGCCCCGGTTTTGAATCTTTAAATGGAACACCCTGTATATTTTAACATTTTTGGATTTCCGAGACAATTCTAGATCAAAATGTGACATTTTAAAAACTTTTTACGTCTACTTCATTTTTTTAGAACCACTTTTAAAATTGCATCTAGGTGGCCATGATCGGACGCAAACTAATCTAAGGGCCTTAGGTGATGTCAAAAAAACACAATCGCAAAGTTTTAGTTACTAGTATGAAAGACAGGAATAAGACAAGTTGACAAAATTACGTTTTCATTTCTAACTATTAATTTTCAAATGGCGACCCCTTTTTGATAACTACTTTTCGAAAAAAGCATTCTTTGACGAATCTAACGGTACTAATTTATTTGCGATTGGATTAGACATAAGAACAGAAATTAAATATTATTAAGCAAAATACTGGATAATTTATTTACTTATGACAAGTGCGCCATGGACAGACATGATGCATAATAATTTGCAACTGTTTTTATCAAGTCTTCTTTGGAAAACAAAGCACTCACTTAACTAGATAATGACAGTGACATACGCTCTAAGAACAGACGTAAAAGTTTTTTTCACTTTGAGTATACATTATTTTAACGAAAATTTAAACTAAACTTAACGAAATTTAAGAAACTTTTACGTCTGTTCTTAGAGCGTATGTCACTGTCATTATCTACTTAAGTGAGTGCTTTGTTTTCCAAAGAAGACTTGATAAAAACAGTTGCAAATTATTATGCATCATGGCTGTCCATGGCGCACTTGTCATAAGTAAATAAATTATCCAGTATTTTGCTTAATAATATTTAATTTCTGTTCCTATGTCTAATCCAATCACAAATAAATTAGTACCGTTAAATTCGTCAAAGAATGCTTTTTTCGAAAAGTAGTTGTCAAAAAGGGGTCGCCATTTGAAAATTAATAGTTAGAAATGAAAACGTAATTTTGTCAACTTGTCTTATTCCTGTCTTTCATACTAGTAACTAAAACTTTGCGATTGTATTTTTTTGACATTACCTAAGGCCCTTAGATTAGTTTGCGTCCGATCATGGCCACCTAGATGCAATTTTAAAAGTGGCTCTAAAAAAATGAAGTAGACGTAAAAAGTTTTTAAAATGTCACATTTCGATCTAGAATTGTCTCAGAAATCCAAAAATGTTAAAATATACAGGGTGTTCCATTTAAAAATTCAAAACCGGGGCCATTTCCGGTGAAACCTGAAGTGGCCGGAAAGTGGAAAATATGCGAAAACTCTCCCCTTTACACACCATTTACTTGTACCAATTCTCATTTTGATACACATAATACTCTAGAAATTATGACTTGTCTAATAGATTCGTTGACACCCGGTATATGTGTGTGTGTGACGAAAATGATGTCTAAAAAATATGTTATATTATGTTGAAATACTTAATTGCACAGCAGACTTACAGACTTATATTATAATGTAGGTTTATTTTTTAAGTTATAAAGTTGTTTTGGCGCAAAACTTATTACAAAAAAGTCTGTAATTACTGTAAGACAAAGGTTTCCAATGCAACCCTAAGGGAAAATAAACAAATTATGATTAATAATAACAACCCTTATTTCTAATCATGTTACAAGACATTTTACGTGGGAAATACAAATAACGTAAAATAAAACAATCACAAAATAAAAATTATATCCTAATCTCTAACATTGTCCTTAATGCAATATAGTTGTAAATTTATTAACAATATTTTAAGTGTTTTTCAAATATATTTCACTGTTTATCGACTGTAACTCGTTAGGAAGGTTAATAAACATTTTTACATATTTAAAGTTAGTCTACGAATGGGTAGTTATTGCACCTCTTATTTTATATTGATTGAAAACTGATACTTCAGATATATTTATGTTTAAAAAAAAAGAACATTTATATGCATTTTTACTAAAACTTTTAAAAAAAATTGCCAGAATGTTTCACATTCAGTTTCTTCTTAGGACAATTTTATAATGATATTCAAATGTAATATGGATTATAAAATTAGTAAATTTGATATTTTTATTTGTTAATAAATTTCATTCTATTTCACAAGTACAGCAATAGTTTTTTCCATACCATAGATAGTGACACAGCCCTAAAAAAACTTTATACAAGTGCTATAAAGAACTATCAAATCTTTATATTTTTAACCTTAATGTATCGTAAAAACACCCTACATTTTATAAAAGGAAATATATTTATTTATAGTTATTTTTAATTAAAAACATAAAATTAATCATAATTATAGCAATATATTGTGATGAGTTTTCCATTTTTTTTTCAATTTTGAAAAATTTTCACAATGTCAACTAAAATTTTTCTGGGCCCGTTACTGTTTTTTTGTGCTAATATGAAATGTTTTTATGGTTTTATAAGAACATTTATAAAACAAATTATGGAACCTGACGAGGGTCAAAAGTCAATGTTTAAAAAAAATTTTTAAAGTCTACGAGATATCTGGGACTTTATGTTTTACAAGAATTTCTGAGACTTTACTATGATTTCAAACAAAGATTTAATATTATTTCAAACTTTACTATTTTTCTGTGCTAAAGCTACTATATGGCAATATATATCTCAAAGAAGATGTGGAGTATTTTATCCACATTTCAAAATAAGTTGTAACCGTGTTTGCAATAAACTTATTCTTTTCTTAACATGGAATAAAAGCTTACAGAAGTTACTTATATAAATGCATATGACATTATAGACCAATAAGACCTAAATGTGAAAATGTATTACAGAATCATATTAAACCTAGTTAAACATAAGATATAAATTCATTTAATACACCAACGTAAAAACTTATTTCAAAATTGTAAGAAAATGTCATATACCTTTTTTAATATCTTAAGAGATTCACAGTTTTACTAATTATTCATAAAGTAATTACTAATGTAACCTAACTTGGTGTTTTAAAATTCACTGTTCAGTAACTTAAAAAATATATATATTTACTGCGAGATATTGTTGTATTTACTTTGAGCAAAATATTACTTGTTGTCAATTGAACCAGTGTTCAATTATTTTTTTCAAGTTGTTAAATATTACAGTTGGATAATTTATGGCTTCAAAATAAATTTTCAAATTGACACAAAAAAATAATTGTTAAGTTGTTTGTGCGAATATACTTTCACATTGTTTAGGTCTATAAAATGGGTTACATATAACACATATTGAATAAATTAAACATGGTAATTTCCAATTTATCTCCATCATATAGCAGATCGTTTTTTTGCCTGAAAATCACAAATGGCTTGTTATATTGTTCCTTGGATTTCAGACCTTTGCCTAGGTTATTTCGGACACGATACATTCTTTATAAAATTAAATTAGTTTTTTTCTTTCTATGTGTAGTTCAATGCTGTCATTAATGCACACAACAAAGTACCATTTTGTCTTTTTGGGTGATATTTAGTTGATCTTGAATCTAAAAATAATAAAGAGTACTTGAATACAAAATATTACAGAATGCAAATTAAAAATAAGCAGTTTTCCATTTCACTGGAATTATTTTTTAAATTCACAAAGCTCTGAATTAGCATAATAATAATTTACAGACAAGATCAATAATTTCCGCTCACAGGCAGCAAACAAACAAGTTTCAAATAGGTATAGTATCTGTAATATATGGTTAAATAACTAACCTGGTAATAATAAATATGATTTCCACTAAGCCTAATCTGGTCTTGATAGTTTATAAGACAAATTTTTGGCTTTTATCGGTCTACAATATTCTCCATAGTTGTAAGATCTAGCTTTGAAGCTGAAAATAAATATTTCACTTCAACGAGAGCATCCTCAGACTCAATAACATCTAAAAAAAAATTAAGAGGAAAATTAGAAAAAAATTACTATTTTAATTTTTTTACAAACACGAACATTAAGCCTTTTTACTCTTTTGCATATAAAATGAGTTATAATATGTAAGAGAAACCTAATTTAATTTTATGATTTTTTTTGGTAATCTACAAAACAAATTTTTTATATAACAAAGAGTAATGTAATGATTGTTATAAATACAGGGCTACAGTTAAAATATCATCTTTATCATATACTCAAATCCAATATTTTAGTGTGACTAGCCTGAGTAGTTAATTTTATATTTCCGCTACATATGGTGCCAATAAATTTCGAAACATAATTATTTAGATTAAGTGAAATGTACGAAAACGATGTTTTTTTTTCTAAAAAAAAATTATACACTTGCCCCCCATTTCTAGTTCGTAGAACACGATTCTGGTCTTGACTTTGTACTATTCGTCCTGTTTCTCGGAAAATACAGAATATCATATGTCACTTTAGGTTTAATTTATTGCAGTAAATACTTAAAATTTTGTTACATCTACAAATTTCACACTAATAGAAGCTTCTGTATTACATACAATTTCAAAAATTTGCACTTCTTGTATCGAAAAGATGAAGAAAAGCAACCAAAAAAAAATTATCTGTTTCATCATCAGTGATAAGAGTTGTTTGGAATTGGGAATATTTGGCGTTTTTAGTAATAATTCATCAATTAATAGCCTTTACGAAACTTATTTTTACCTTTTCATTGAAAATGCATGTTTTTCTAAATTTGTGCAAAAATAGCTGGAATATAATTTATTTAGAAATAAAAGTGACTTCATGTGAAGTGAAACATGTTTTTTTTGTGTTTTCCTGCAATGTGGGGATAAATAATGCAAAACCAAGGCCAGAATCGTGTTCTACGACCTCGAAATGGGGGTAAACTATCGGAATTTTTACAAAAAAAAATGTTTTCCTAGATATCACTTATTCAAAATAATTTCCAAAATGACTTGCAGAGAACAAAACAATCTGAAAATATTTAGGCATCTATAATTTTTTTTCCGCCTTTTACATATCTAGAAAAAAATAAATTATTATTGTACTTACGGATTGTTTTCCTTTATCCGAGCTCACTTTAGACTCGAGCCTCTTTTAGTTATTTACAAGTTCTTGATTTCGGCATCTTAAAATAAATAACTTAAAACACAGATACAAAAATCACACTACTTCCACTACGAAGCAAAGCACCGGTAACGATAGTTATTATCGAAATATCACCCAAATCCATTGAAAATAAATTCCGCTGGGTCGCAAAATAGTGTCCTGATCCGGTTAACCGGGTGCGACGTAAGGGGTTAGTCCAATGAATGCCAAGTGCCGAACATTTACGAGGAAATATTGTGAAGGTCAAACATAATAAAAGAACAAGGGTTACTAAATAAGGCTTTTTATTTTATTATTTATTTGTAAGATGCTGTTTGTCATTAATAAAATTTTTAATGTTACTTTTGGCAATGAGACTATAATATAATATATCATATAGTTCTAAAGCTTTAATTATGTTTTAAATAAAGTATAAATTCATTATAAAATTTGTGGCGCCATTCTTTTTCATTTTTTTATTGGTACACTGTGGAATGAGGGGAAAAAATTATAATACTTCACACAAGATATAACGCCACCTATCAAGATTAAGCAGAAATAAGGTAACATGACCGGTACAAAAAGTTTCTTGTTTAAGAAAAATTATATTACTAAAATATTACACTGAGCGTCATCTATAATAAAAAAAAATAAAGAAATTTTGCTGATTTGCGCTTGTGCGAAAGTGATATTTTTCACGTGTAAACCCTCCTCTTAACTTACTTCGCCTAAATACCAAGAACAATTTGTCTATATTAGTAATTTTTTACCTAGATTATACGCAAACAGCAGTCAATTATTGAAATAATTTAACTTACTTCCCTAAATACCAAGAACGGTTGGTCTGTATTACAGTATTAGTAATTTTTTACCTAAATTATACGCGAACAGGAGCCAATTATTCAAATAATTTAACTTACTTCGCCTAAATACCAAGAACAATTTGTCTGTATTACAGTATTAGTCATTTTTTACCTAGATTATGTGCGAACAGGAGTCAATTGTTCAAATAATTTAACTTACTTCGCCTAAATACCAAGAACAATTTGTCTGTATTACAGTATTAGTAATTTTTTACCTAGATTATATGCGAACAGGAGCCAATTATTCAAATAATTGAACTTACTTCGCCTAAATACCAAGAACAATTTGTCCGTATTACAGTATTAGTAATTTTTTACGTAGATTATATGTGAACAGGAGTCAATTATTTAAATAATTTAACTTACTTTGCCTAAATATCAAGAACAATTTGTATGTATTACAGTATTAGTAATTTTTTTCCTAAATTATACGCGAAAAGTAGTCAATTATTCAAATAATTTAACTTACTTAGCCTAAATACCAAGAACAATTTGTCTGTATTACAGTATTAGTAATTTTTTACCTAGATTATACGCGAACAGGAGTCAATTATTCAAATAATTTAACTTACTTCGCCCGAATACCAAGAACAATTTGTCTGTATTACAGTATTAGTAATTTTTTACCTAGATTATACGCGAACAGGAGTCAATTATTCAAACAATTTACCTTACTTCGCGTAAACACCAAGAACAATTTGTCTGTATTACAGTATTAGTAATTTTTTACCTAGATTATATGCAAACAGCAGTCAATTATTGAAATAATTTTTCATATGCGGACATGCTTCATATATTGGACCTATGGACATGTGTAGATAAATAAGTAAATAAACAAATATATTTATTTATTTGTATTTAAAATTATAATTTGTTTAATTTAATAATATTTTGTTTTAACGTGGTCTAAAGTATTAATACGTTGCCACGCAGTTTTCACAGTGTGTAGTACTCTGTTTTCATAGAAGTATACAAAAATTTGTATGTTTATACTATTATACAATTTTTAAATATTTAAAATTAATTTAATGGTATAGTTTTGAATATCGTATTATTAATAAAGGTAAATATAATAATAATTATGTACTAAAAATTACATGATTTACTTTCAAGCGCATATTGACATGCATTAATATTTAATTACTTTTTCGAAAATATTTATATGTTTAATTGTTCCTCTTATGTTTTCATTATTGTCCAACATTAACTTAACATTATTTAAATTCCAAATTTTTATTTTCTTATGCCGTTTATGAAATTGTTTCAGCTACATTTTGAAATAATGGTTACATGTGTTTGTATACATAAGCTGCTTCAAAAAAATACTTAGAAAAAAACGTAAAACTTACTATTTGTGAGGCATATATTCTTTCATTCATTTTTTTACTTCATATTTAAATTGTTCAATAATTATGATAATGGTAGCTAATAATTTATAGGCTATTAATTTACATGAAATAGTATATATTCACATATATACTAGAAAAATAAAAAATATATATTATATACAATATTCATACATACATACTACAGGTTTCATATATACTTTGAAGCACATTTAAATAGAATTTTATTAAATATACACAATCATTTATTTGGAATAAAAATAAATAAATGTAACTGTTTATTTACTTATTTATTTACTTATAGGTCCATTATGCGATGCATGTCCATATAGGAACTATAAGAGTAGCGCCTGAAGTTAGCAGTCCGTGGCTCTCTTCTCCTCCGCTGCTTGTAACTTCCTACGCTCGGTTTCGAACGCGAGTTCATGCGTATCACGCTATGTTTGGAAGGATTACACAAA
Organism: Diaprepes abbreviatus; assembly: GCA_034092305.1. Taxonomy (NCBI): domain Eukaryota; kingdom Metazoa; phylum Arthropoda; class Insecta; order Coleoptera; family Curculionidae; genus Diaprepes; species Diaprepes abbreviatus. Next base: position 15,232,062 of record JASJET010000139.1, read on the forward strand.
TTGTACCAAATAATAAAAAAATATTATTGAGTTAAAATATTTACTTCCATTAATATTTTTGCATGAGTGATGAAATTGTTAATTGAATATACAGTGTGTCTTACGATGAATTGCCGCGATCAATTTCTCAGAAAATAGACTGGAAAATTTTTAAAATTTAGTAGTGTACTAAAGTGGACGTGGGCAATTCGGCTAAAATATTTCCAAGACGGTGGCACTTCCGGTTATACTGGAAGTTAATGTCTTCTTTGTTATTTTAAATGGAACACCCTATATTTTATTTCATTTTTCGAGTCTACGTAAAATTATTTTTCATGTATAATGTCCTATACCTAAGTTTAAATTTTATGTTAAGATTTGCAGGCCAATTACTCCTATATAAAAACCTTTGTTATTTAATTAGGATTGGTTTCTTTCTAGAAAGGGATCTACTATAGCGGACTGTGTTGATATTTTGATAATAAATAAATAAAGACTAATCAAAAACTAACATTAAATATTAACTTGATAAAATAGTTAATAGTCCATTTTTTTAAACCTCCTATTTCCCAAATTAATTTTCCGAGAAATCAATCGCGGCCGTTCGTAGTGGAACACACTGTATGTGAATATAACGAAAAACTCAATTATAATATTCAGTTTTGCTTTTTTTCGCACATTTTGGCCACCTATAAAATTGCAAAGTATTTGATTAATGATGTATAAAAAATTCAATTAATATAAAGAAAAATAAAATATTTGGGTAGCGTTTTGGTAGTGCTGATAAGTAAGGTGAAAACAACGCATGCTATGTATTTAAATAATTTGTTATTTCCGCGCGTTTTCTTCGTGTTACAGCGTTGCCGCTTCTTCATTCTGAAATTACTTTCACAACGTGCTCAAAATTTTATAATATGTATATTATAACTTTGAATTAACGACATGGGCAGGTATCGTCATCTTGTAGTATATTATGCCTTATAATGATGTACATCTAATATTTGCTTTTTTAGAAAAATATATTTAAAAGTTTTTAAGTTGTATATGATTATATACCATTAACTATGACTTTTCCCGTATAGCCCATGTTAAATGTTATATTTTTTATATTTATTATCCCGACTATGAGATGGGCAAGCTCTCCGAAGTTTCGCAGTCTAGCGGAAAATTATATCAACAATGAAAAACAGAAATTATAAAAAAAAAATCGAAAGAATCTCGATTAGTCGATGAACTTAAAATTTGTTACCTACCAGTCCCAAATATTATCGTATTTTAAAAAATAGCCTGACTCTTCATCTCGTACACGTACACGTATAAAACCTAACTCCTGTCATTACAACAATTTTAGCAGGAAAAAAGTTTTATTAAAAAGGTCCAATTTACTTAAAGTGGTATAAACCGACCTTCACATACCGGACCGTCTAATTAGTTTTAGTAATCGTTATCTGTGACCCTCTGCGGTTACACAATTGCCGCAGACAAGCTCACTTTCGTGACATTTCTAACATTTCGGCAGTGCGGGCTTAGTTAATTTGATTTTATTACGGAAGACAAAGAACACTTTTTCTAATTATTTTAGATGAACACCTGTTCCCTAAGCTAAGGATTAATCCTAAATAGACTGGCTGTCTCGTTTAAAAGCTTTTATTTCGAAATATAACAGGTGGAAGTTTATTAAGTGAAAGTTTAAAGAAAAGTTCAGCTAAAAACAAATCAAAACGAAGAAAAAATATTAAATAAAACACTAACATAAGTTCAGGGTTTATAAAGGTATGTAACTGCTTTATTCATCTTTTGCCTTAAATATACAAAGGGTGTTTTTTTAGAGGTAAATAATTTTAAAATGAAATAAAGCACGTATAAATAATATTAATTAGCTACAGGCTAAACGAATTGACCATCGCACTATGAAGGCCGAATCGACAACCGAATTTGTCAGGAGGGTAAGACGGGTGTTACGAACTAGTCTAAATAGTAGAAGTTTGTTTAAGGTGCTCAACATGTACGCATGCTCTGCGCTTAGCTACTCTTTTGGAATTGTAAAATGGAGCAGGATGGACAACGAGAACCTGAAAAGGAAAATAAGAACAATATTAACAAAAGCACACAAACACCACCCTTGGAATACTATTGAACGGCACATAACTGGAGGATGCCAAGTGTTTGCCGCAACCAAATATAAGGAAAAACACGACTCAGCCGCTAAGATACTCCACCAAGAGTTAGTAGATAAGTTAAACCTATTGCAGGTAGGAAAAGTGCCTTACTACAAATACAATCCAGAGCCTATTCTTGAAAACGAGTTCAAGTTATATTGGGACCAAACGGTTCTAACAGATCAAACAGTTGCTCATAATAGGCCAGATATTATACTAACAGATAAAATTTCTAAGCGAACTACACTGATTGACATTGTTATACCCAACAACAACAACCTAAGATCAAAATACAACGAGAAAATCGTCAAATACAGAGATCTGGAGATGCAAATCCACAGACAGTGGGCAATGGGCAATACTTTCAACAACTGGAGTGATACCAAAGAACCTCCTGAAGAACATCAAGGGACTGGGTCTTAGGATCTGTGTAAACCGATTCAGAAAGCAGTTCTCCTTGCAACCGCGTGGACCGTTCGAAAGTTTGTAGGAAGTACAGAAGACCACGCCACCTAGGACCCGATAACATGGAAAGGGTTCCCACAGAACTTCATTCTTTTGGTGTCTTTAAATACCTGGTATGAATCAAAAATCCCTAGAGGGAGTGCGAAGCAGTTTGGCTTGTAAATCTACAATGTTAACAGCTATGATTTTGGCTTTATTTAAAAGATAATTGTATGCCATTAGTGTGGAGGCCAGTTCATAGGTCCATTACGCCAAATTATGCGCCCATTGAATGTTTCCCGCAATAAATTGATGATGTCACGCACTGTATGGCATGTTGCGCTATTTTGTTGAAACCAAAGTTCAGTCACATGAATACCATTCAACTGCGGAACAAAAAGGTCAGCAATCATGGCTCTAAAGCGCTTTCCATTGAATATTAACATTCTGGCCGGTATCATCTTTAAAGAAATATGCCCATAAAGCACACCAGTGACTTTTGGTGGATGTAAAAGCAGCTCAATAAAGGATTCTGGGCATTCTTTGCTTCAAATTTAGCAATTCTATTTACTAACGTAGCCATTCAACCAAAAATGAGTCTCATCGATGAATAAAATTTTGCGTTGAAAAGGAGAATTAGGCTGATTATGGTTTTCGGCCCATTCACCAAATGTACGTCACGCGGTTTGAACTTTTGTACAAGCTGGATCTTGTTAACTCGTAATCCAAGGTCTTTCGGCATAATCTTCCGCAAAGTGGATGGACAGAGCTCGAATTGTTGTGCACGATGGCAAATCGACTCATTCGAGTCCTCTCCAACACTACGTTCTACAGCACCAATAACTTATTCTGCGTGTACTGTACAGGTCTTTGTGGATGCGTATTATCAACTAGGGTGTACATAATGCGAAAACGATCCATGGTTTGCCGAATAACTGGCTCGGATGGACGATTATGTCGACCGTAAAATGGACGTAGCACACGGTAAGTTTGGCGAACTAAACCATGATTCTCAAAATCAATTTGTACAATTTGCAAGCATTGTTCTGTCCTAAGTCTATTCATGGTGATATGGCAAAACGTACTGACTACAAATCAACTGTCAATTGTCAAATTTACCGTCATTAGAAATAGTGTTGCCAATTTAACAACCAAACCTCTAAAAAAAAACCCTTACTTGTTCTTCAAAAGAAACTTAGCTTTATAGACCACCCGTAGCTATTCGCTCCATTCTGATGCGTGACTATGTTTTTAATATAAAGCTGTTATGAGTATATTAATTAAAAGTCCATTAGTAACAATTTTTGATTTTTATTCTAACAAATCCTGTGCTTATGTTGGAAATAAACTTGTGAAATAAAAAAATTATTATTTTATTTAAACTTTTATTTTTGTAATAAACGGTATATGCTTGATTTTAGCGTTTGACAGAATAAAGATTTCTCATTGAGTGATATACAGTGACAGGCGCTTGGTATATTACTCATTTTTTGAAAAATAACAGTGTATCTCTGGAATAAATAAAATTTTTATAAAAAAATCGAACCGACTTCTAAAAGTGCGCTAAAAAGTGAAAAATAACTATAAATTTTTATATGAAATTGAACTTTTTTATGATATCCATAAATTATTTAAACTAATCGAGATTAGTGTACCTCGTAATGACTCCAAGGTGGCAAAAAAGTACCCATTTTATCCAAACAAATATTTGGTCTGTCATAGTAAATCCACTATCTTAAATTTCAAATTAATTTTCAATTGGTAATATAGGCCCCAAAACCTTCCAATATCGATGTTTAAAGAGTCTGAGATGTAAACTTCTTAGCTCGATATATTTTATACTGCATATTGAGTTTGTATACGCCCCAAGAACCTCATAATATCAATTTAAGATAAAATCGGAGTATGTAAAATTTTCTGTTCCGTATATTATATCTTATCAACCTAATAGTTGTAAAAAATTAACTTCATATTCGTAATATACGACCCTGAAAACCCTCTAATATCCAATCTGAAAAAATGCGAATAAGGTAAAATTTTCAACCCAGCATATTGCATCCGCTATATTGAATTTCAAAAAAATTATTTTAAGTCTTAATCTAATCTAAGTCTAAACCCTTCAAAGCCCCCTAGTACCAATTTTGGATGAAATCCGGAAATTAAAAATTTCTAGACTTATATTCGCTATTTATTATATCCTCAAAACGATTCAGTCCCACCTTTAAACAAAATCGAAAAATGTAAAATTTGTAGTCCGCTATCTTGGATTTGCCATTTTGAATTCTGAAAAAATACTTTTAAATTTATAATTTACACCCCCAAGAACCCCCTGAATCAGTTTGGAAGAAAATCGAATAACTAAACCATATTGAATCTTCCAGATTGAGTTTTTTAAAAAATATTTTAAATTCATAATTAACACTAACAAAAATACCCCAATACTGATTTTAGACAAAATCAGAAGATGTAGAATCTTTAATCCGCCATCTTGGATCCGCCATATTCAAATTTTTAAAAATAATTTCAGATTCGTTGTGTGCGACCCCGAAAACTCCCTCGCATCAATTTTGAAGAAAATCGGACAAAATTAATTTTTTCGTCCGCCATATTGGATCCGCCATATTGCATTTTTTTAAGATAATTTTAGATTAGTTATGTACGACCCTGAAAACTCCCTCACACCAATTTTGGAGAAAATCGGACAAAATTGATTTTTTGTCTGCCATATTGGACATATCAGACAAAATTAAATTTTTTTGTCCGCCATATTGGATCCGCCATATTGATTTTTTTAAAAATAATTCTTGATTCGTTGTACACGACTCCAAAAATTCCCCCATACCAATTTTGGAGAAAATCAGACAAAATTAATTTTTTTGGCTGTCATATTGTCAGCGCCATCTTGGATATTACTGCACCAATTTCGTCCAAAAAATTATGAGACTACCGCAGCAACTTCCTAAACATAACTTAAAAAATTTCATTCAAATCGGTGCAGCCGTTCCGGAGTAATCGGTGTACATACATAAAAAAAAACATACATACTCGAAGAATTGAGAACCTCCTTCTTTTAGAAGTCGGTTAAAAAAATTTAAATAATATCCTTAATTCACTAACATGTCCCGCATGCATTTTCTAATACCTCTGAGGAACACTTTTTGAACATAGAAATTAAGAAGCATTGGTGATAAAATACACCTCTGGCGAACAGCTTCCAGTACTTTAAATTTTACTGTTCCCTGTTTGATTTATTTGAATCTTATCTTCTTGGTTCCAGTACACATTCTGAATTATCCCTATATCCTTTTGATATAAGTTACCATTATATAAGTACGTTATAAGAGAATTGCGTTTGACAGTAACAATTATATTTTTATAATCCATGATGCCTAGCTACACATCCTTTTGCGGATCAAGAAAATTCTATATCCGAATGTTGATACAACACACAACCCCTCGTGTTCCTACACCAAATTTTGCTTCGCTGATTAAGCGGTGATTCTTCCTCTTCATCTAGTGGCACTGGATTTCTTTGGAAAATTATTTTAAAATAAATTATCATGAAACCTAAAATGCTATTGATCTTTGTTTTATCTACAAGCATTTAATTCTACTCCATTTATTAATTATAAAAGAGAAAATAAAATTCTGTTTACTTACGCTGGTTTTATTTATTCACATTAAGATAACATCAAACAGAAAAAATTAAGCCCTGATGAACCTTTTTGATACCTATATATTTTTATATGAAATAAACTCGTACGTTTAGCCTCTTTCATTAAGTTGAGGATCCTTTCAAGCACTATTTCTTTTATTGATATTGCGGATCCATAATAAAACGTAAACCTTAGAAATATATGAAATATATGATTAAAGGAAAAGACGAAATTAACTCTCTGATATATATTTTACATATTGCTAGCAGAGGATTTTCGAAATGGATATGTTATGTAAATTTCAATTTAAAATGAATCAAATATATTAAATTTGTTACCTATAAAGATTTTCTTGCAATAAACCTACACTTTTAAATTATAAACCTTTGAGATTCAAGCTGGTATATTAAGGCCCGATTTATGAGTATTATATACAGTGTCCAGAAACAACATCAGAAAATCAAGAGAGTTGATTCTACATGATAAAATTAATAATAATAATAATAATAATAGTAAAAAAGTAACGTACAATGCCTGCAAGACATCAAGGATGAAGAGGATTGGTGGATATTGGTAAGCAGCTTGACCAACAAATAATAAACTTACGTTCTTATTTCCACAGGTCAGCGGGCTCTTCCACTCTACATCGAGCAATATGCAAGGCAGACAATTCAATGCCGCTACAGCTCAGGGAACAAGATATTGCATCTCACCACTAAATAGACCAAGAGAAGTTACATGCCTGGCTACGGAAGCCACTTCATGGACATCATCCAAATGAGGTCAATCAGAGCAATGACGACAATTTAGCGTCGAACTACTGGTGGATTTCAGGACAAATGTCTTCGAAAACGGACGGCTTTGTGTTAGCTATCCAAGACCAGGTTATTCGGATGAAACACTATCGGAAGTTTATCATCAGAGATCTCTCAATAGAAAACGACCAATGTAAATATGGCTGTCAAACATCAAAGTTAGTCTTGCACATAACTTTAGGATGCCAAGTATTTGTCGCAACGGTGTATAAGAAAAGACATGGCTCAGCCGCAAAGTATCTTGCCACCTATACAACCCTGAGTCTATTCTTGAGAACAACGAGTTCAAGCTATATTGGGACCGAACGGTTCCAACAGATCAGACAGTTATTCATAATAGTCCAGACATTAATTGGCACTGCTATACATAACAACAACAACCTTAGGTCAAAATACAATAAGAAGTTCGCCAAATACAGAGATCTGGAAGTGCAAATTCGACATTCGACAATGGTCAACTAACAGCGTCCAAACGATTCCTATAGTTTTATCAACAACTGGAGTGGTACAAAAGAACCTCATGCAGAGCATCAAGGGACTGGGCCTAAGTGAGCATCTGTATAAACCGATTTAAAAAACAGTTCTCCTTGCAACAGCGCGGACCGTCCGATAGTTTTTGGGAAATACAGCAGACCACGTAATCTAGGACCCGATAACATGGAAACGGTTCCCACAAAGCTTCATACTTTTGGTATCTTTGTATACCTGGTATGGTATCTATGGACTTGAAAATCTATATAAATTACCAACAAAATCAAATCAATTTTGACAAAGCGAAACAAATCTATACTAAAAAACTATAAATAGAAATATACAACAGTTACTATTGTAAATAGGTTTCCTAAAATCTAAATTTAAAATCATAAAAACAGTTATTCTATAAGAACTCAGTGGTAGCTCGCTTAAAGCCTAAAACATTTTCAACACACCTTATTTTTTGTAATAACAAGCCATAAGCCCTGACAGTCATGTAATAAGGCCCGTTTTGTGACAGTTGACATCTCAGTGCTGTAATGATCACCGTTAACACCAAAGAGATTATTATGTTTTTTAACAAATATTACTAGGGACATAAAATACAATGATGGTGCAGTCATGATATTCAGAGATTTGAAATGAGGTTTACATGGTTTCCAAAGGTGCAACCCCAGCATAACCCAGACAATTCTTGTTTGTGTAATAAAAATTTGTTGGGCAGTCAAAGATGATCTCCAAAACATCACGCTATAAGATACCAATGACTGCAATCTTGCAAAATAAAACTGAAGCTATGAAGAACGACAAAAGCCGCTCCCAATTAAGGGTAACATCCAAGACAACACCCAGAAATCCAACACTCACAGCCACCGGAATGGTCTTTCTATGTAAGCTCACATAGACAGACTCTGAATTCTGACGACTCTTTCGGAACGATAACAGACCAGTCATCTTACAATTAGGCATCAATCTCATCCCATCAAACCAATTTCGCATTGCCTCCGCTCACGTGACCACCCCCAGAACAGATCCGGAAAACCCGCCATAACCAGAACAAATGAGGCATCGTCACATACTGGCAAAGCAGACCAGCAGGCATTCCATCCGAGAGAGTATTCACATACAGCAGAAACAACACAGGACCGAGAATCGAGCTTTGCAGAACACACTGGATCATATGAACTGGTTTGGAAAAATATTTATCATGGCCCATTTTGATGTATACATATCTACTTTCTTCCCTCCAAGTAGGAGACCAACAAAGAAACACACATTCCTCTTATACCATAGTGTGAGAATTTACGAATTGAGAATCTATAATTTATTATGTCAAAGACCCTTGACAGATCGAAAAAGAACCCGACAACTTTCCTGTTAGTATCAACATTATCTATAATAAAGGAAATTGTATTAAATACAGCAAGTTGAGTAGATCTATTAGACCTGAAGTCATAATAATGATACGAGAATGTTAAAATTATGCAAAAAAGTCATAATATGATATATTACTGCCTCAAAGACTTATAATAAGGAAGACAGAAGAGACACAGTTCTGTAATTTGCCATGTTTAGCTTATTGTCCCCCCTTTTATGAATTAATACTTTTTTTTTGCTGCCTTAAATGTGCCACCTGTTTGAAAACATACATTTATAATGTTCGCTATGTGTTCAGCAACAAGCTCGGCTGAGTGTTTTAGAATTTTTGTTGGTATCTCATCCAGCCCCACCGAAAACTTATTAGGCAGATTCATAATTATCCCAAAGATCTCTGGGCTATCCACATTAATGCCAAAATTTTAATAGTTTCCTAGTTGCAGGTTGTTCTAACATTAATAACATAAAAAAATCTGAAGCGTTGTTTACAAGTGACATCACTTTTATAACGCTTACACAACTTTATAGCCTGTCGCTATACTACTAGAAAACGTCATATTAAAGTGTTAAACCTTATACCAAAAAATACTAAATTTAGTTATCACATTTTCAAGAAATCTGGTAAACATGAATATTTTCTTAAAACTCTGCCGTGTTCTACTGCCTTAATGAAGAAGGATCAGAGAACTAAGTTGGCCTAAATCGACCTATTTTGATGTCAAGAGTCTGTCATCAAACGTTGTACACGTATTTTCCGGACACCCGTTATATACCCATTAACCCTTGGTCCGAGTCAAAATGAGAACGACACATTTATTGTTATTAAAATAACTAAACCATAGCTCAGGAGTTATAACGCTCATCGTGCACAGTGAGTCGCAATTCTGCAGGAAATCAGTGGATATAATTAAGTGCGCAGTACCAACCAGATGAATTACAAACTGGGATATAAAACGGTTTAAAAGATGACAAAATTAAAGTGTGGCCTATAATTAAGTTAATCTACATAAAATATTAACAAATTATATTTTTAAGTATAAATTGAAAACCTGATGTCCTATCTTCTTGGTACCCCTTAAGCTACGAGTAGGTTACTGCTTTGTCAAAAGGACCCCGTACTCCAAGACAAAAACAGAGTTTTGCCCAAAATTCCACAAACAGGAACGCCAACAAAAACAGGGTACAACAAGAATCAAGTACAGAACCAAGAACAAAAACCAGAAAATTTTCTTTATACGTATAATCAAAAGTTAAGCATGTATAAAACTGAGTCGCGTTTAGAATGTCTACATACATAGATCGACCGAATAAACACTATACTAAAATAATGGTTTATGTAGCTAATATAAACATTACATGTTTTACACAATATAAAACTAACTTGAGCTGTATTTGATACAGTTTAAATAAACATGCATACCTTCGATGTAGCACGTATTCATTTTGCTTGCTTGCATTACAAATATCCTATAATATGCACTCTGATATATGTTCGGATCGTTTTGTCGAAAACTTTGATTTAGCCTATCATAAATTATATCAGTTACACAACCCTGCAAATTTTCAGTTTTTTACCTTCTGAAGAAAAGTATCTTCCTAAAAAAAATTTTGTCTTGAATTTGAATTTTGTCAGGTTTCCAACACTTATATATATATATATATATATATATATATATATATATATATATATATATATATATATATATATATATATATATAATAACGAATCAAATTTAAGAAAGTATTTTCAAGATTTCTGAGTTAATAAAACTCCCTATATTCGAAATTTTTTCAGATCATTCTAAAATATTCAAATGATAAATTCAGCTCCGATTGTGGTCAACATTGTCTCCGACTTAAATATTTTAATTTGCTAAGCTCGTGTTGTACGTGCAGAAGTAGGATAAGAGTAGTAGTAGAAGGATAAATACCAATTCGAATTGTTCGAAATTTATTTTGTAAATTAAGAAGATGTTTTTGCTAGATATAATAAAAGCAAGCTTCGAACTGGAGTCATCTGACAAACAGAACGGAATAGCAGATATTTTCAACGCAAAAAAAAACAAATAATTAATATTTGCATAATTTTATTATTAGTTAAGTAAACGGTGATATGTTTAACTCAGTATATTTATTTATACTATATTTTGAACTTTAAATATCTAATTTCAATCATTATAGTCAAAAACTTAGTTTTACTGTAAAGAAGAGTATAATTAAAATGTAATTTGTAGGAATGTTATGGCACATCTATCACTTACACAGGCGCGGATCCAGGGGGGGGGGGAGGGCGATGACCCTCTCCCAAAAGGTTAGAATTCAGGAAAATACGTCCGATTGTGCCTCTTACACTAGGAATATGTATGCTGTTGGATTCCACCCGCCCCGCTCCCCCCCCCCCCCGGTCGATAACTTGTATTTTCTTGCGATCGCCCCCCCCCCCCAAGAGTTTTGAGTTTAGGAAAATAGACCCGATTCTGGATCTTATATTTCTTATACTGGGAATGTGTATGCTGCTGGTTTCCACTTTCCCGTCGACAACTTGTTTTTTTTTGCGATCGTCTCCCCGAAGAGCTTTGAGTTATGGAAAATAGATCCGATTCTGGCTTTTATACTAGGAATGTATATGCTGTTGGCTTCCACCTCCTGTCGACAACTTGTGTTTTCTTGCGATCGCCCCCCATTCCCCCCAAGACCTTTGAGTTTAGGAAAATAAACCCGATTCTAGCCCTTATACTAGAAATGTGTATGCGGCTGGCTTTCACACACCTTCCCGTCGACACTTGTTTTTTCTTGCGATCGCCCCCCTTAAGAGCTTTGAGTTTAGGAAAATAGACCCGATTCTGGCTCTTTTACTAGGAATGTGTATGTTGCTGGCTTCCCCCCCCCTCCCGTCGATAATTTGTTTTTTATTGCAATTGCTCCCCCTTAAAAGCTTTGAGTTTAGGAAAATAGACCCGATTCTGGCTCTTTTACTAGGAATGTGTATGTTGCAGGTTTCCACCCCCTCGTCGATAATTTGTTTTTTTCTTGCGATCACTCTCTTCAAGAGCTTCGAAAAATAGACCCCACCTGACTTTTACACCAGAAATGGGAATGTTGCTGGCACCTCTCCCCCCCCCCCCCGTCGACAACTTGCTTCCGCTTGCCATACTGTACTTTTGTGATATCACCGCCCCCCAAAGAGAGAAGCTGGATCCGCCCCTGGACTTACCCAAATAAAAAATTTAGAAATAATGGTTGAAGGCACGTTCTTCAGTGTATTTTAGTATAGATTGTTTGTATTAAATGAACACTACTGGGAAAGGTTCCAAGAACAACCAAAAATCTTATCTGAGAACCACTATAATGATCAAGTCACATTTTTGTTCGATCAATAAAGAAACTTGTGAAAGTGATACGGCAGAGGTATATGTTTCGTCTCTACTAGACTCATCAGGGTACCGACATGCACCTGTCTGTGCAAAGGACAGATCGGAAGGAAGCATGCAAAACTGAACGCGGCTTCGCCGACCTCCCGTGAAAGCCGCATAAACATATATACGCCATTCGCCCGTAGACGCCATACAGTGAGCTTTGAAAATGGTGAATGAGATTTCACCGAAACGTCAGCTGCCTTACAGTCCTGAGACGGACTCAGCAGATACACGGGATGCCCGAAAACCTTCGATTATATATATATATATATATATATATATATATATATATATATATATATATATATATATATATATATTCCTATTAATTGTGAAGAATTGTTTTTTATTTGAAAATGTTTATAGTGAACTCAGTTGTCAAGATACCAAACTCAGAAACCCATAGGATTGAGTCGCGATGACATAGAACTCAGATTGAACATTTTTGTCTAAAATTATTATTTTGGCTTTTAGACTGAAAAAACTGTGTTTTGGCAACTTTAACTTTTGCGGCTCTGTTTTTGTACTGAAAATGCCACTGTAAATATATGGGAAAATCTTCTTTTTCTCCCTTGACATCCTAGAGTAGGTCTAATCTATTTCTAAATTAATGTCATAAAAAGGGATTTTCTGTACCAACTGAATAGACTAACAATTTAGAGTGGCACAATACATAAATTTAAATGAGAAATCGACTTTTTTAATTTCATAACTATGATGATAATAACTAGCAAAGCGGAAGGACTTTCAACAAGAGAAAGATAAAACTTAAACTAGAAACAATGTGAAGGCTAAACAATTTATCTAACTAGACTTTTTTCTAATCCATTCCAGAGATTGGCAACCATATTATCAATCTTCACTTTATTAGCTGCAGTTCTAAACAATTGTGTAGTGGTCATTAAAAAGTAGGTTCTGGGACTTTTTCTACAGGAAATTTGTTGATTTCTTACACCTCTTCTTACAGATACAAAATAGCATATTTTGCTGAAATCTGCATCTGTCTCCATTTTTCAAAATATGATCAAGATATTGAATCCTTCGTATTTTGATACAGGACAAAATTTCTTTTTCTTTATTCATTTTCTGCAAAATGGCCTTGTTTGTGACACGACTTGTCCACGACACCCTTAACAGCTGGCGACAAAGGCACATCTCATCTAACCAAATAGCCCTTTTAAATATTATTCATTTATTAAACGTAATATTTTTTCCTATGACTCCGTTGACAAATTATTCTCCCTGGCAGAGACATGCTCATTCTCACTAAGATTTTGAGCAGTCGAATTTTAAAAGGTATTTTTAAATATGTACCATGGTTTTTTTAAACTGTTAACAGCTTTAAGACTTAATTATTTCAGAATTTATTCTGTTTTATTTTATAGTTTCTTTATATTTTGTCATGGTTCAAATTTCCATTTAAGTTCACTATGGCTAATTTTAGTAATTTTACCTCATTTCTGCAAGTACTCTGGTTATGGGCAACCCAATATAATTTTCCTTAAGTATTTCTCATAGATTCTTTGAATAAAAATATATCATAAAGTACAGTTTGAATTAATTTTATTTTCAAGTTTGACCATTATTCTGGCATTTCACTACCCTGTGCTTAATTGTTTTCTTATCGATGCTGAATGTGCCTTTTTTTATTCAGATAGATCTCAGTTTTCCTGCCTACTAACATTCGAGTGGAATATTTTTGGGTTGCCTAAATGCCTGTGGCTTGGAATGTATTTCGTTAATTTAAAAATAACTACCGAAATACCTATTCAATTTCTGAGCGTAAATATTTATGATAAATCATTTGGTTTATTTAACAAATTTATCTGAGCCGACTGTTGTTTGTTCAGGGTCATATTTTGTAGCTGTCATTTCTCTCGATCGTGTCAATTGAATACGCCTAAATAAAGCACTGTTGACCGCAAGCAAGGATATTGGCTATATATGGAGGCCATTTTGTCTTTACTTTCACTTTTTCCTCTTCGAATTGCCTAAACAAACTAAAGATTTCAATCTCCATTTATTGGAACCATCTTTTGGGCTTAGGGGTTGTAAAGTCGTTTAAGTTATCCTGGTAATTGATGGATGGATTAGTTTTCCATTTTTTGCGTTTGGCATTTTTGGGTCATTTTTATTGGAATAAACCTAAAAACAGGGATTTTGACAGTTTTTTATGTTTCAGCAAAACAAATTTTATTAAACCCCACCAACATCGGGGTCCTCCCTAATGTTTTCTTTAAGTACGGGTCTTCTCTATAGGTTTTTTTTATCATGTACGGGTCCCCCATACTGTTTTTTTTTAGGTACGAATTTTACCTGTGAGTTTGACCTGCAGGCCAACACTATTAGTATCCGCTCTGTTCATGTTTTGGTCTACCCTTTTGGTGTTCCGCCACTACTTACGCAGCAAAGCTGAGAGGTCATTAAGCTAACGTTCACACCATCAGACAGGCAAACTTTAATTTATTTTTATGTTTTATCATGGAATATATAGGGTTTGCGCTGTTTTAGTGCTGTTTGGTATAAGTATGCGTTGTTTATAACTGTTATTAGACCTCTTTGATTAATTGTGTAATTATTTGGAACCAAACATTTATTGAAGCATATCTAGCCTTAAGATTTTCAAATGTTTTTTAATTTTTTTTACTATTACTACCTAAATCAAATTTTATTTGTCCTACATGTCACTTGCGTTTGTATTTTTGTTTTATGTACTTGCTAATCTACAGAGGATAAAGTTAAAAGCTAGTTCCTAACGACGTCGCGGGAGGTATACGGCCTAGTGTTAGACGCAGTGACGCTCTGAATAACCCATCCCTACTCCCCGCCTAGGGGTTAGCTCGGCATTTTGATAGCCTTCAACTATACTTTGGTATTTTTTTTGTTATTAATTAAGTTTGCTTCTCACTTAATTGTGAAGCGTAGCGCCCGTAAATACCAGTGTAGTAATTCGTAAAGAAATGTATTGAATGCCGAAAACAATAGTTCTGCAACATGTACCTTAGCAAGGTTTTTGCACTTATTTATTTTTAGTAGATTTTAGGTATTGTGCTGATTATAATTATTAAGTTAACTTTAAATGAATCAAGCTAAACAAAAATTGAAATGTTCTGTAAGCAATTTAAGAATATTTTGACAATAAATTGCAATATAATAATGAAACTTAGCAAGAAATAATTGAGGTTCAAAAATTGAACTATAAAAAGTAATTAAAATACCCATGATTGTGATGAGCATTTGTAATTTAAAAAAATATTCATTATTTTGCAATTGTAATGCCATTATGATATTCGAATGAAAAAATGCACTTTAAAGAATCCGTACTAGAGATACAGTTTTATATGTAGCTGTAGCGGAGTAATATTAAGTAGTAAATGAACGCTCGGTATGCACCAGATTGTTGGTATTTCTTCGAGAAGTTGACTAGTATGCTCGTGATATTTTTAGTAACACACTACAGCATCTTAATAGTACAATGTTAGTCAAAATTCCGTTTAGTTTTATCTACGGTACATCTTATTCTACTACCCAACTAAGTTATTAAAATTATTATTTATCACGTTTCCTTTTACTCAGATATATTTCCAAGAAAATTTCTATTATCCCACTTTATGACTTCATATTAAAACTTACATTCAAGAAATATATTAGAGATTTATGAAATATAAGCAGTTCTTATCCTAAATACTCGTTGCGGAGGATTCTTTGGATTGTGGTCTCATAAAAGTTTTATTTTAGGGTGAATAAAATAAAGAGTTTTGTATTATTTCAAAGCTTTTAGAGCGATTCTATTGCAGTAGATTTGACAAAGATGAATAAAGGAATAGTTTATAAGTTATGTAACTAACGAAAATAAAACTAAGTGGAGTTTAGGATTTTTTATCATCAATACCAATTATGAATATTAATCAGTTAACAAAACAAGCAAGTACCGAAAGTGACAGGTTCCGATTTTGATGAAACTATAATATGATATCGAGGACACGAAAATAAGACACATATTTTTTTATCGGAGATTTATTTTAAGTGGCTGAAATTCGTGCCTAAAGTTCACCCTCAAAACAGTTCTTTGGAAATATCTCAAGTTTCTTTATTTATTATATTATATATAAGGTAACACGTGCCCTTTATGCACGAATTATATATATATATATATATATATATATATATATATATATATATATATATATATATATATATATATATATAAGTAAAAAACGAACAGTAAATGCAAAACCTCTCCCCATCTTATCCTTTCTGTGTTAGAGGTTGCACAGTTAGAATAAATTGGTATAAAACGCAAATTCATCCTTTTCCACCACCATCGAGATGATGGCCTACCTATACCACCATACCGAGAAGAAAGTCAAAACTTACCCTCCCCGCTTCAATGATACGGCAAAGATACATGTTTCGTCTCTACTAGACTCATCAGGGTACCGACATGCACCTGGCTGTGCAAAGGACAGATCGGAAGGAAGCATGCAAATACTGAACGTGGCTTCGCCGACTTCCCGCCGGATGGCGTATGGCGGGTGAATCCGTGAAAGCCGCATAAACATATATATATATATATATATATATATATATATATATATATATATATATATATATATATTATATAAACTAATAAAGTGAGGTGAATTACCTCCAATACTTTTATTTTATATCTTATATTCTAATCAAAATATCTTCAAACGAAATGGAAATCACGTTCTATTTGACAAAACACATTTCTTTAAGTAGCGTTTCACAAAAACAGCAACAGAAGAACTTAAAACTCGAAACACATCATACAAAAGCTTACAGGAACATGGTGGGGCTGTTCCGCCACATCTTTCCGCTGTTTCTCCCGCGGGCCTGGTCTTCTCTGCAGCTTAATATTGTACTTCAGTGTGGCTAAACAGTATGCACACGAAAAAGGTTGTTACGCTGCTAAACCATACCATGCGCTTAATCTCTGGAATAATCAGGTCTACCCCTACAGCGTGACTTCCTATACTCTCTCATATCTTGCCTCCTAAACAACGCTCTCTTCAGAGAGTACAAAAGATGATGACAAATCTGTAAGTAGTAACGTACGTTGATGCGATCGCTCAAACACAGACAGACTTCGCTTAAGGCACTTTCCTCTGAAAACGGCAAAACAGCTGTTAGATAATAGTTTAGACCCTATGAACGAATAGAGGAAATACGGGAACTGTATTAATCATCACTCATCATTCCATGCACCAGGATGACATCTGGCGGGTTTAAATTAGATCGCAAGACATGAACCACACGCAGTGCGATTGCGGTGGCGAGTGATAAGCGATATACCACTTCGTGCAGTCCCATGAGAGTGTATGGAGGAGATTCTATAGATTATCTGTGTCCAACGCACGCAAATATATACACTAATTAGATATAAGTTTATAGCTATTCTACATATTTGTTATACACACTGAAATGTTTTTGTTACTTTATCCGATAAACCAATCATGTGGACTTGTTCTTCACTCATCGTACAACTTTTTTTGTGTTTGCTTGCAATTGTAATATTAAGGCCATAGTCTACATAAATAAGCAGATAAATAATTCAAATTTTAACATCTCTTCTAGTTTCCAAATAGAATTTTCTAGACCTTCGTGAAAAATTTTGTTCTAGGTCCCAATTCATGTTAATAGAAAATTGCCTAAATGTTCCCTTTTTGTTCCCATTTTTTTAAAAATAAGTTATCATAACTTCTTTAAAACTAATTAATAAAAGGCTTTCAGAGGCATATTCGATGACCTTTCTTATCTGTATATTCTGTACACAATTATCTGAAATTTATATCTTTTTTTCCTTATTTTCCTTATTTCCTTTCCATTAAAATTATCTCGTGTCATATTACTCATTTTGCCAAGAATATTTCCAACATCTACCAGCATCAATGCCGTTTGTGTTCATGATAACCAATATCAAGAATATATGAGAGATATAGGAAAAATCGAACGACTTCGATGGAAAAAGTCGAATTGCAGACGCTCAGTCCTTTCCTATCTTAAATATTTTCAGCAAAGAATTCACCGACTTAATATTGCGTTCAAAATTTAAGCAGTTCGTCGCGAATCTTTGAAAGGCGTTTTACAAGAGGGTAAATTATATTTTTATATTTGAAAATGTCTTTTTTTTGGTAATTAGTCTAGGTTTATAGAAACCTCAACAGTATTAATTTGTACTTTCCATTACATTTCGACTTTAAAAATTCAACTTGTGTGACTATGTTACATAATTGGAATGTTGAGTATTTTTGAAAAAGTGTTTAAAACTATGCAATAGTACCTAATGTAACCGAAAATATTTTTAAAAATTTTTTTTAATACAACTAGTACTTTAAAAATCACAAATTTTAAATTCCGTCTAAAATTTCCCGCCAAAACGTCAATACTTGTCACTTGACCAACGTGGTGTCATCCTGGTAAACTGACAAGGATAGATACATTTTTTTCGTACTTTTGCGGTGCTTCAGTATAAAAGTACTACAATTAAAATACCTGAAAAGTTATTTATTCACGTTCCAAGTTCGTAAAATAATAGGAAAATGTGGCTTCAGCTAGCCCGGCACTACTCATTTTATTTTAGTTTTGAGCTTATGAACCGATTATGTTCATAATCGGTTGCAGAAATTACAATTCTTAATAAATTATCTACATGGAGGTCTTCATATTTCTAAATTCAGCAGAGCACAGTGTTTATGGCGAATAAATTGGCCACCATATAACAATCAATTCTCGACAAATTCGAAATATTTGCCTTAATAAATCCACTTTCCTTCATGAGAAAATTTCTTAGAATCATTTTCAAAGGGAAAAGTAAGCAAATTTCGAAGAAATTATATGAAAATAACTATAAAATATTAACTAGGCAACGTAGCCCTTGACTATGGTCACTCGATGACGTTGGCTGTATTCTTTAGAGTTATTATCAAATAATCAAAGTGAAAAAAGTAAAACTGATAACCATGTTCTTTTGAATATGCCTTTACTTGTCATTAGGTCGAAGTGATCATGATTACTTCAAGTGATGAACTAAAAGTAATAATGACTTTAAAGAATAACCATATCAGAACGGAGTGCCAACGATGACGTTAATATGGAGTGACATCATTCACTTTCATCATAAATAACAATATACTCGTATGTATATTAAATTTATTTTAGAAGTAGAATTAGAGCCTCCTTCAAAAATAAGCTCTGTATCCATATCAATGCCCCAAAAAGACTTTTTGTGAGCAATAATATCTACCATTTTGCAGTTAAAATAACTCTATGCAGAAAGTTCAATGTGATTCTATGCAAAAAGTCTTTGTAAAAAATACTCCTGTACCTTCACAATTCACATTAAATGTTAGAAATTTGAATGAGAATTTTGAAAATCGATAGATTGGCGGAGAGAATCATACTTCTATAAACTGGCTACTTCACTTACCGGATTTACCACATATGGATTATTTGAAGCTCTGTAAATGCCAAAAAAAAATTGTGGACACGAATACAAAATTTAATAAACACTTTATGCTTAGATGTAACGTTCGGAATAAGTATATATTTAAGGTTTTAAAGTTTACTTATTTTATTAAACGTTTATAAAGAAAATCTCTGCTGTTGCTTTTCTGCTTACCAACAACAAATGTCCATTAAAATAACAAAAATCAATCCTGAATTTAGTGCTACAAAGACTAAGTTTAGGTCCAGCGGTTTGTGGAAAAATGTATTAGAAGTTCAATACATGATTACGTAGGAGAAGAAGGTTATCTCCCCACAGAAAGTATTAATTTGATAAATATGTATAGTTACATGTCTCAGAATAATGAATGATTTTTGTATTATTTTAAAAAGTCAATGGGTCAAAGTTTTGAGAGTGAATGTGAATGTATTTAAAGACCTGAAGTGCGCGCTCTTGCAACGTTTCCAAACGTTTCCACTCCATTATAATGTAAGTTAGTCTTAAATTTTGTCATTTATTTTAATTGATACCGTAGTAGTAGTAGTAATTTAAAATTGTTTCAACCACATTTAATCAACAAATGGTAGTATAATTCAAAGGAAAGTGCCAAGATCCTGATTTTTCATGAGACTGTACAAAATTTGACGTTTTTGAAAATTAAATTTCTAAAAATTTACACGGCAAATTTAGTCTAAATTCTGTGATAGTACGACTTAAAACATTAAAAGAATTTTTTCAATAGATCATCTCTTATTTTTAATTTATTTTATGAAAAAGAAATTCATAAATATTCCAAAATAGGGATGTTGACTGTATTAAAAATAAAATATATACTTTTGTCGCGAAACAGTGGTTTCCATAATAAAAATCCTAAAGAACACAAGATTTTTCTTTATGTTTAAGGAGTTTAATTTTTATTTAATAATAAAAATGCAGTTAAATCACTCTGCAGTCCCGTGACAAGGAACACCAATCAAAGTGCCACTTTTTGTCGCTGTCATGGATTACGTGGCTTGATTAACATAATTTTAAATTGATTTCCGTTCAATTTCTCAAAATTGGCTTACTATTCCCTTTGAAAACGAGCCAAAGAAATTTTTTCATGATAGAAAATGGATTAAGGCAAATAACTCGAATTTTCCGAGAAGCGATTGTTTTATGGTGGCCAATTTTTCTGCAACAAACAATAGCTTCTGCTTTGCTGAATTTAGAAATGAGACCTCAATGTAAGTAATGTACCGAGAATTTTTATTTCTGCAACCGATAACGAATACATAAGAGTATTCTGTATAGTTTTCTATGTTATGCGGTAACTAAAATAAAACAAATACAAAACATTGTTACCCAACTTTGATTAATTTATTTTCAATCTCAAAATTCCAATTTTTATATTTCTAAACTTTAAAAATAATAACTTCTGATATAATAAAAACAAACAAATATTATCAAAACTTACATTAAAATGATTTTCACAAAAATACATTTTAGATTGTGTAGGCAGGATATCTGCGGGCTAGCTGAAGCCACATTTTCCTATTATTTTCCGAACGTAAAACGTAAATAAATAACTTTTCAGATGTTTTAATTTTAGTACTTGTACACTGAGGCACTGCACAACACCTATAAAACGTAGAACTCATCTTTTATTACAAAAATTACAAAAAAATGTTATATCTCCTTGTCACTTTACCAGCAACCTGTGACGTCACAGTGGTCAAGTAACAAGTATTGACTTTTGGAGCGAAATTTGAAACATAATTTAAAATATATGATTTTTAGAATATTAGATGGTTTTAAACACTTTCCCATAAATAGCCAACATCCCTATTATGCCTATGAGTGTATATTCCAAATCAGAATAATTTTTACGAAAGTTTTAAAATATTAGGGCTGAAAAATTGGAGGACTCCAGAATCTAGATAGAATGTAAGGACGAGTGTCGATCCTATATAATGTAAAAATTAAGGATCTACTCGTAAATCCAAAATATTCCTAAACCCTTAGCCAATTTAGCCAATGCTTTTTTATTTCTCCCGCAAGGCTTTCTTGCTATTCTTAAGTGAAAAGGGTGTCTCGACAAATTCCGGAGAAAAAGTTCATCAATTATTTAACAGACACCTTTTTATGGAGTAAATTGGCAAATCGAAGGAAGCGACATGGAATTTAAATCAAATACCCTCGATACGGCTTCCATTTAATTAAAAAACCCGATTAAAAGTCTATAAATAAAAAGACGCTCTTTCAAGAGCTAATAATCTGCTTTGAAAAAAACTTTTTGAGGTCATTATTATAGAACACTGTCCTAACCACCCTGAAAACTTTTTTTGATAAACTATGGTCTCTTTAAATGAAGATTAATGTTTACTTTAATTAGATACTGATTTATAGAGTGAGTGAATGATATGGCAAGCTAGTCTTGAGAAGCTCTCAAGGCCTGGTCACATCGGCGCACCGCACATAGCACGACACCTCACTGCATCCATTTGTTTCCCTTTTAAAATTCTTTATTCATTACAAAATTTTGGTATTACATAATATATTTCATAATAATAGTAATCTATTGAAAGCTTTTCCCTATACGGCGTATCAGCCTAGACAGGAAAATTACCCAGCCTGTCGGCTGCCAGTGTTGTTGTGCCGGAGGGAAGTTCATATGATTGAAAAAATTATGCTATTGTTTGGATTTCAGTAATCGTCTGTCCATATTACAGGCGATGATGCACTTAACTTAAAAAAAGTTACTGAAAGCAAAAAGTTTACAACCATCGCTTTTATGACGATATTGATCTACTAAAATAACAAATTGTGGACGCTGTTGCAACTATCAACGCATATATGATTGCATATGTGTATGACTTTGAAAAAGATTAGAAAAATATCTAGTAGAAGGTCAAGATGTAGAATAATTATCTTTCTATTTCAAACTTATGCTTAAGGTTCCACAATATTGCTTAAAAGAAAATAAAAGTAAAATTATGCATTATTTTTAATAAACTAAGTTTCTATTTCATAAAAACCTAATTAAACCGACTTTTTAAAAAAATTACATTTTATTTAAGATTAATTCTACATTTTTGCATATTTGAAAAACTCTGTAGAGGTTATCATGACTTTGATCACTGTTTTTGAAATTGGAAAGTAAGCAACATTTTTTATCAAGAATGACCTTTCCTTAAAAAATCAAAAATGTTCTAAATAATTAATGAAACAAAATTTTTACTTTGTTAGACTTATTATTTTTATTATTAAATTGGCATGACGGCAGTTTTGTAACACTCTTACATTCTCACATGCAACCCCTTAAAAACTACAGATTACATTAATTTATAGGTTTTTTTTTAGTTCGCACATACTTTATTACTACTATCTAGGTACAGAACATCGAACAAAGGAGAATTTCGTAGGTCTCTTTGATCATTAAGGAGGTTAGTTGTCCTGGTTTTATGCACTTGTAAATTCCTATGGCCTCTAAGACAATAAGTTTTTTACTTTTGGATAGGGTATGTAAAATTTAAATATAGTTAGCATTTCGGAAAATGTGGCCTGTTTTATGAAATGGTTGGCAAAATTAAAATTGTGTTTTTTTTTCAATAAAAATGCAGTTTTGTGTTATTTAATCTTGTATGGAAACTTCTTCTCATTTGTCCGATGTAACAGCTATTGCAATCCGAACAGTTATATACTCCTGACTTTTGTTGAGAGGAAATTTTACCTTTGGCATGAAACATATGTCATGGTTTTTGTGTGATGATCTGAATGCGACTTTTAAATTTAGGTTTTTAAGAAATACCTAAGAGTGGTGTATTTGGTGTTATTTTTATTTTTGTTCTTTGGATATATTCGGCTAAGTGTAGTTTGATTTTGTTTTTAATTTATTAAATTGTTAATTTGAACTTCACTACAAATTAGCATTAAACAATGATTATGGTGAAGTGCAAATTAACAATTTAATAAACAGAATCAAAAATAAATTACACTCAACCGAATATATCAACGGAACAAAAATAAAAATAACACTAAATACACCATTCTTATGTATTTTGGACCTATTTCAGATAGAATGTGTAATTTCTTAAAAAAAAACAAATATAAAAATCGCATACAAATCATCACAAACCTATCACATATATTTAATTTCAAAGACAAAATTTCCTCTTTAAGAAAGTCAGGAGTTTATAGACTCAACTGTTCGGATTGCAATATCCGTTACATCGGACAAACGGGAAGAAGTTTCCGAACAAGATTTAAAGAATATAAAACTGCATTTTAATTGAAAAAACCTTGCTAACCATTTCGTAGAAACAAGCATAGTTTCCCAGATGTTGACAATATTTAAATTTTGCATACCGTACCCAAAAGTAGAAAATTTATCTTAGAGGCCATAGAAATTTATAAGTGCAATAAAATCAATAAAATTAACCTTCTTAATAATTAGAGACGTACGAGATTCTCCGTTGTTCGACATTTCTGCCTTTAGTACCTGAACAGTAGTAAAAAAAAATATGCGAAGAAAAAAGCCTTATAAAATAATGTAATTCGTAGTTTTTAAGGGACTGCGTTTGAGAATGTAATAGTGTGGCGAAACCGCGGTCACGCCAATGTAATATTAAAAGTGATAAGTCTAACAAAGTAAAACTTTTATTTCATTAATTATTTACAGTGTACAGGGTGGGTCGTTTTAAATGTTTCTATAGACTATTTAATAAACCGTAAAAGATTTTAAAAATCTAATAAAGTAGTCCTGAGGCGATTTTCGAATTTTGCAATGTTCTAAAATGTCCTAAATTTTATTTATCGAAGCAATTACGACAAAACTAATTTCTGCAGAATTCGGTGGTGTAGTCAGATTTTTAATTTTAAGTTTAATTGCGGAGATATAATACCAAGTTTTATTTTTTTTTAATGTATTTTTTTGCATTTTCTTTAAGAATTTATTATATTGCCAATATAAATTGACAACAAACAGTTTTTATTATAAGAAACGTCTATTAATGAAGCTATATTGATATAATATAAAATCATTTGGTTCATTTTTTTAATCACATTTTCTTAACCTAGAATAAATAATATAATACATATTCGAACTGATCTTGATTTAAAGGAATATCTAAATACTTAAAAAGTTTTCATAGGTCACTTCTAAGAACACTTTTTAAGTTCGATAAATATAACATATTGAATATTATATTTTAAAATGGTAAAATGTGACTATGGATAAATAAAAGAATCACCCGTTCGACTTGAGGTTTATTAGTTTGTCAACTTGCAATTTGTCTGTTTAAAAACTCAAAAATTTCGGAAAGTATAATATTGTAGAATGTTATATTGAGTGTAACAAACACAATTAGAGAGCCTCTCTGATTTATATTTTGAACGGTATCTAGAGCACGAACAACTCAACCAGGCAATTTTTAAAAGACAATCAATTTTGGATCCTTTAAAAAGCCACGGCCAAAGACATATAAATAATTAGGTAAAGAGAATGAAATTATCAATGTAATTGCATATGTTACGGCAGATCCTTCAACTTCCAACAAAACTATTGAAATGGATATGGAAAATCATAAAACTTTTAAAGGAATATAATTTTAAATGCCACAAGCCAAGAAAAACTCAGCTTTTTCTCCCTGGCGATCCTAAACGAAGACTTAACTTCTGTAATTGGTACATGAATGTGTTACGAAATAATGATTTTTTCTTTTATGATATTATATGGACGGATGAGTTAAGAATAACCAGTGATAGTATATTTAATCGCCATAATAATGATCTATGGTTAGATCAAAACCATCACAAACAAATAAATAGGGTAACGCAGGGATAATTTAGGTTTAATGTGTGGGTTGCTTTGTTGGGTAATATGATAATGACCTACAAGATATATGAAGGGAATTTAAATGCTTAAGCCTACCTAAACATTTTAATAAGACACATAGTCCCATTTATGGATAATTTGCTTTTAGCGGAAAGTAACAGATTGTATTTTCAACATGATGAAGCCTCATCTCATAACGAGGGAATTGTTATCGAAGGCATTAACGCTAATTTTGCACAGAAATGGATAGCAAACAATGGACTAGTCAGGTGGCCACCTAGGCCACCTGATCTTACCTCCTTAGATTTCCTTTTTTGGGGTATATGAAAAACTAAATCTATCTAAATGGAAATAGAAGTCTAGAAGAATTACAAGAAAATTTTGTGGCGGTTATGCGAAGTATTAGTAATGTTCATATTCATAACGCTGTGAGCAGAGGAGTGCAAAGACGTTGCCAACTGTGTCTGGATAATAATGGACAACAGTTTGAACATTTAATGTAATTAATTTAATTTTTATTGATATTTTTGCCTTTTGCAGTTTAGTTTAAGCTTGTTTTTCACTTGTATATTTTAACAACTTATTGGTATTTTAAAATGTATTAACATAGACATAGACATAGAACAACTTGGCTCCTCTGAGCCGTCAGTTCTTATGAGCTAATCTGTGAGCATAATAAAAAAAAATAAAAAATATATTTCCTTCCTCTTTATTGGCAATTTATATTGACAATATAATATGTTCTTAAAGAAAATGCAAAATGCAAAAAAATTATGTAAAAAATACAGGGTGTTTCATTTAAAAAATTAAAACTTGGTATTATATCCCCGTAACTACAACTTAAATTAAAAATCTTACTACGCCACTGGATTCTACAGAAAGAAGTACCTTAAGAATGCCTTATTAGTTTTATCGTAGTTACTTTATTGTTGTAAAAAAAAACAAATTTTACTGGTTAGGACTGCCTTGGAAAATCTTATAGTAATTTAGGTAAATATGG
Organism: Diaprepes abbreviatus; assembly: GCA_034092305.1. Taxonomy (NCBI): domain Eukaryota; kingdom Metazoa; phylum Arthropoda; class Insecta; order Coleoptera; family Curculionidae; genus Diaprepes; species Diaprepes abbreviatus. Next base: position 15,258,668 of record JASJET010000139.1, read on the forward strand.
TTTTGACGATTCAAACGTATATATTGCAAACAAATATTTTATTGACAGGTTAAGTAAAGACCTTAATGTAAAAAAATTCTAAAGAACGATTTTGCTCAGGACAAAAAAGCAACCCTCATTTTAACATACTTATTAAAAATCATGTCTGGAGTTCACAAGTAAAAATGCATTCCAATTTCATATTGACAGACTAAGTCTATTAATATTAAAGCCCTTTATTAAAAAAAAATAAAAACGATTGCGGAAGGGAAACATATAACCACTCTTATATTTTAAAACCCTGTATAAACAGATATTTCTAAAACTGCTTGCGGACGGGACACATGAACACCTTCAAATTCATTTAATAAAAATAGTTTAGGGCGTTTCACAAGTTAAAATCCGCACATATTTTATATTGACGGGCTAGGTAAATTCATATTAAAACCCTGTATAAACAGATATTTCTAAAAATGCGTGCGGACGGGACACATGTGCGCCCTTAAATTCATTTAAAAAAAATCGTCTGTGGCGTTTCACGAGTTAAATTCCGCACATATTTTAAATTGAGGGGCTAGGTATATTCATATTAAAACCCTGTATAAACAGGGATTTCTAAAAATGCTTGCGGACGGTACACTACCACCCTTAAATTCACTTTTAAAAAATCGTCTATGGCGTTTCACAAGTTAAAATCCGTACAATTTTATATTGACGGGCTAGATATATTCATATTAAAACCCCGTATAAACAGATATTTTTAAAAATGCTTGCGGACTGGACACATGACCACCCTTAAATTCGTTGAAAAAAATCGTCTATGGCGTTTCACAAGGTAAATTCCGCACATATTTTATATTGACAGGCTAGATATATTCATATTAAAAACCTAACACCTCAATATAAAAGTTAGAGACGACTTTAATATAAAAATACTTAGTTCGTCAATACAAAATTTTTATACACTTCCACTTGTGAATACACATAAACGATTTTTTAACTTTATTATACATTTTTAGTCCCGTCCGCAATTATTTTAAATTTTTTTTATTAGGGGCTCTATGAAAAATATATTTTGTCCATCAATATACAATTTAAATGCAGTTTGGCATGTGAACTCCCATAGAAACGCTAAGTCGGCTTTTAAAATTTTTTTTGCCCAAGATGTTGCAATATCAACCGGTCCAGCCAGTCAATAACAAATTTGCTTACATTTTTATATATCAACTGTCATAGAAATTATTTTATTAAATTGTAACCTTCAAGTGAAACCAAATATAATGCCTAAGTTTTATGAACATGTCAAGTAGAAAAAAAAAGGAAATTCATTTTTTAAAATATTTTTTATTGCTTTCTTCTTTTAATATGAATTTTTAACAATTTTCTCTAATTTTTGAAATTATTTTTTACTGTGTACAAAATTCGTTCGCGTGAACGTTCCAAACTTCAGCCACATAAAATCGCTCTGTAAATTCGAAACCGATCGCGATAGCCTGAAATTTGTTTTCGCCATTATAATTACTTTATCAGATTTTTAAAATCTTTTACGGTTTCCCAGATAGTCTATAAAAACATCCGAAATGATCCACCTTGCAGTATCATAAAGTAACAGACTATTCAATTAAGTATTTAAAAATAAGTTTAATAGAGTCCGATATCCCATTCGTGGACACACTGTGCGTGTTATGTATTTTTTGGTTTACTCCAATATATCACAGAATGAGACAATAGGCCAGCGGAATTAGCATCTGGAAAAAATTTGTTGTTAGTAGACTTTTCTTACGTAGAAACCTTCAAAATGATAAAAGTAATTATGTAGTATCTTATGTCTCATTTTCTTTTTGGGGAAAATTTTTTATTTAACAATTAAGATGTGAAAAAACAGTTTATTCAAGTTCTAGGAAAAGCTATTGTTTTTCAGTAAAAAAGTTTCAACAAAAGTTGTGCGCATTAAAAACACATACAAAATGAGCTAAGGCCCATCCAAATCGGATAATTTGTTTGTTGGTTATTGCATAAAAAAACTGCTAAAATGACTGTTTTTTCAATTGTTAATGAACAATAGAAAAAATATTGCATTAACTTTATACTATACCGAAAGGAGTCTCTCGTTGCATACAACAAATGTGCAAAATTTCAACTTAAAATATTTAATAGTTTGTTATAGAGTGATTTTTTTTGATTGTTTGTTCTCAGTGATCAAGAGATCGTACAGTGATATGCGGGTGCGCAAATGAAAGCCCGAGACATACTAACAATAACAAAAAAGAACCGAATTAACTGTTGATTTTAAATTGTTGAAACAGATAAACAAAGTAGTGGCTGATTTTCTCTCTATAAACAAATATAATAACTCTTCGACCCTTATTATATCAAAATGCCCATAAGTGGAAGTGATAGGTGAAATTTTGGAGCATATTTTGAAAAAAATACAAATTCTGTACGACCACTAAAAGCTAAGATAGAATTTTTCTTCCAAAAAATCTCTACTGCGTTGTTTATTATTAAGGGATTATTTAAGTAGGAACTCATAGGGAGATGGTTAAACTATTGTATGCAGCGGTTTTCAACTCAATTCTTTCAAACTTGTTGAGGCTGCAATAGTTTAAAGTTGCACCTACTTCAAGACTCAGAAAGTGAGCAGTGGAAGGGGGAGGGGGGGAACGCAGCAGTATACTGCTGACCATTGTAACAATTTTTTTCTCAATTTGAAAAGCACGTAAGTGCGGTGAAATTATAATTATCCATAAAATGTATGAAAGTGCAACAATTTGTTTATTGCTATGTTTAACAATAATTTGACTACAAAAATAATGTTCGAATTTCAAGCGTCCGAGTCACATTTTTTTTCGCGCACCGTAGGATGAAAGAACGTCCCCTTCCACTGCTCACTTTTTGACTCTCGGAGTAGGTACAACTTTAAACTATTGTTACATCAACAATTTTGAAACAATTGAGTTGAGACTGCTGCATATAATAGTTTAACCATTTCCCTATTAATTCCTACTAAAGTAATCCCTTAATGTTAATAAACAACCCCGCAGGGATTTTTTTGAAGAAAAAACTCTATCTCAGCTTCTAGTGGTCCTACACAATTTTTTTTTTCAAAATGTGCGTCAAAATCTCAACTATCGCGTCTACTTATCGGCATTTTGATATCAACTGTCGAACAGTTATTATATTTCTTTATAACGAAAAAACGAACCCCAATTTTGTTTATCTGTTTCAACAATTTAGGATCAACAATTCATTTCGTTCTTTTTTGTTATCGTTAGTATAAGTCTGGAATTTTCATTTGCATACCTGCAAATCGGTGTACGACCTCTACATCGCAGAGAATAAACAATAAAAAAAAATAAAAAATAAAAAGTTATAAACAAATTCACTGTGCAAAAAACTATTAAACAGTTTTATTTGAAATGTTGTTTATTTGTTGTATGCAACAAAAGGCTCCTATAGTTGCAGTATAAAGTTAATGCCATATATTTTTCTATTGTTTATAAACGATTGAAAAAACAGCCATTTTAGCACATTTTTTGCAATAACTAACGAATAAATTATTCGATTCGGAGTAGCTCATTTTGTAGGTATTTTTAATGCGCACAACTTTTGTTTGAAACTTTTTTACTGAAAAACAATAGCTTTTCCTAGAACTTGAAAAAACTGTTTACAATTAAGATTGTTAAATTAAAAATTTTCCCCAGAAAAAAAAATGGGACATAAGATACTATATAATTATTATTATCATTCTGAAGGTTTCTACGTAATAAAAAATCTACTAACAATAGATTTTAAAATCACCTCATATAAGGCTAACTCCGCCGACTAAAATCGAAGGTGGGACACCTAAGAACTTTCCTTGGTTCGACAGGGTCATTAGTCTTCGATGACTGACAATTGCATAGTTTATTAGTCAAATTCGAGGAATCTGAAACTTTGACTGTCACTTTTTATGTAAAAAAAGAAACTCAAAAAAAATAATGGATAAAGGATTTAAAAAATATTTTAATCACCCTAAATACGTGTGGGCATTTACTCTGAATCTATCATTAAACACCTTTATTTTCCTAATTTCTAATGATCTGCGGATATATTTAAAATTCTTCATTGCAAATCTTTATAAAAGCACAAAATAAGTCAACTTACCTTTTACAATTTCTTCTATCAAGTTACTTCTGCACCAACTCTAAATGTCCAAAGTTTATATTTGTAAGTTCGCACACATTATTTTAAACAATTTACTCTATTATTTACGTAATAAATACCTTTCCTACGTCTACAAAAGCCAATATGTTTAGCGATATGAAGATTCTTTTAAAAAGTTAATTGTCATTACAAACTTTTAAATACTTTTAATAATTAGAATTACCTCAAAATCTTCTCCTAAACACGAAGATACGTAAAACAAATATTCGAGTGTTTTTTTGCATTTGTAAAATAATTTATAAATTTTCTAATCGTATAATATTTTTTTTTCAAAAAAAAAATCGCGTGAGTTTAAACGCTCATTGACACATCCAATGGAATGTTCGGTCGAATGGCAAGCGCGCAAACTTCCGACTGAAACAATCGGAAACGTTCATGGGTTGCTTGACAGAAAGAGGCAGCACGCGCATCAGAGCATGCATTTCTGGCGAGAACAGATGGTGTATTTTACTTCTTGCCATATCCCAAAAAATAATAAAAAAGACTAATAAGCCTTTTGGTAAAAATTTTTCCGAAACATTTTTATAATTTCGTCATTTATCTCGTCTACGGGCGTAAGGGAGCTTTTCGGTATGGTAAATATTTATATAAGCATTATTCGTAAAGAGCAGGAACTGTAAAATCTACTTCTTGGTGACATACCTTTTAATTTATATCAAATCAAGGCACTTTGGTACACCGTTTTTAGGGTGTCGTATGAACCCTTATAATATAGTTATGTACTTCAATCCATGTGAATATCACAGGTTTATAACTTTATCATTTTTTAAGCTTTTGCAATGAAATTTTGCAGACACGTGTACACAGTAATATAAAAACAGATCCGGAGAGACATTGGAAAAAGAAATTTTGGATGATCAATTTTTCGAAAAATATGCTTTGTATAATTTTTAAATTGTGGTTTTACTAATACGCCAGTCAAAATAAAATTTGGAAAAGAAATAATTCATTGCAGAAACTGTTAGCGGAATGTTGTAGGTAATATCATAACTAATGAAGGAAAAATAATTCGAACCACTCGCGACCTGCTGGGGTGAAATGGGGACGATTTTTAGGGGTGAAAGACAGTTTCTTGTGATTTCCGGTTAAACTATGCATTGTATCGAAAAAAGTTAAGTACAAAAGTTATATGTAATGAAAATATCTACAACTGTTTTAGAAACCATTATTACCCTAACCTTAAAATTTTTCTAGAAAAATGCAAAAAACCGTTTTTTTTTTTGGTTTTTTCTTTCACAAAAATAATTCAATTAAGCTCAGACCTGGAGATGGTGTATCTTTTGATCCCTCAAATAAGCTGTATTTGTCTTGTGTAGAAATATTCAACCGTTGCGGTTCTATTTAACTTTAATAAAAAAAGTAAAATTTTCAATCGGATTTCCTCTTAAAATTAACTGTACAACAGCGTTCGGACTAGGCTCGCTTTTTTCATTTTTACTTCTGTTTTCAATAAATGGAAAAAAAATATATATAACACAATGGAACAAATCGCCGAAAAATCGAAAAAACCGAAAAAATTACTTTTTTCAACATGCGATGTACGATTATTGTCAATAATTTGTTATTATTTATTAAATTTATTATTATTTTATAATGTCATTGTTTACTACAAACAATGAGCAAAGAAACTATAAATTAGTTAGATCACTCGACTACGTTTAAATTATTAAATAAACAAAAAAGTATGTTGTTAAGCTTATGCCTTCCACCACAAAAATTTAGGTGCGGCATATAAATGACCCCATATTTGAATATTTGATAATCTAAATGCATTTACTTTTAATTTTAATTGTTAATAAATTTAATTTTTTTGTTTTGATAAAATAATTTTTAATTTGTTAATTGTCTATTATTAAACAAAACTAGAAAAATTTTAGCAAAAATAAAAATATACCTTTAACATATATTGATTTACTCAATTTAAATTGTTTAATATTGAAAAATGTTCAGTTTGATATTCAAATTGTTTATGTAGAAATAGTTGGAGATGCAAAGGAAGTAGTGGAGCGGATTTAAGATGGAACAGAGGGATGCAGAATTACAAGACCATAAATGGATGTCCCAACAAACTTGGTTATTTTTGCTTGGTCTTTTTCTTACAAAACATATACTAAGAAAACTAATTAATTTAGTAACTAATAATTCTTATAAGTGAAAAAGTCATTATTCATTTTAAAAATAATAATAAGAAAATTAATAATTTTAATATAATATTAATTATTTACATTTAATAAACATACAATTGTGACACATTATGCAATTTTTTTTTTATATATCATTGTCAAGGCTCGCTCTCTTTGGAGAAAGAGGTGGTTCTTCTTGATCTGATTTACAATTAACAGGTTCTTTAAGAAATTCGGAAATATCATCAACTGCTTCACCATTACTGGGCTCCGTTTCTTCTGAGTCTCTATCGGTAAATGAAATTCTTTGAGCTTCTGTATTTGTGCAATTTGGTAAATTGTAACAAATTGAACATAAATATTGTATATTTTAAATCATGTCTCCTACAGTTACATCTTACAGTAGATCAACCTTTTTCGTAAGTGCATCAAATTATTTTAAAGAGACTATAAGGCAGGCGCAGATTCAAGGGGTGGGGGCGGTGGGGGCGATCGCCCCCCTCCCAAGAGGTTTGAGTTTAGGAAAATAGACCCGATTTTGCCCCTTATACTATAGTTTATTCAAGAACTAGAGAGAGTAATAAATCATTTTTGACCCTTTTTTTCTTCGCAAACTACCTGTGCTTTTTAGTCCGGTGTCTTTGGTAAAATCTGTTAGACACACATATTTTTCATTGAAATGGGTTAGAAATTTTATAATCAAAAATACCGGTTTATAATAATGGACTATTTGGGTTGGATAACAAGATATATTTGGACGTGTGAAGTGTTAAAAAGTATTTTAATTCTTGTCATAGGCGTCGGAAGGAGGTTTATTATCACTAATTATTTATGGCATAGAATATTATTTCGGTAATAAACTTAAAATAAAAAGTTTTTATAATATTATTTTATTTCTTATGATTGCCTAATAATTCATATACGTTAGAAAATATAGATAATTTTGACATATTTAACATAAATCACAACTGTATTTCTATTAATTTTAATTTTCTCATAGGAACCGTTTTAGGCACATTCAGACTAAAATGTAGCCTTTTTCTCCCAAAAAACTATAAGGTATAATTTAAATACATACAAAATACCCACTGTCAAAAATACAAGAAGTTAAACATATTTAAAAAAAATAAATTCGTCCATATAATATTAAATTTTTTTTTGGGCTATCGGTCATTTTATTATTAATTAAAAACATTTTTGGACATTTGACGTTTCAGTTTATTAATTTCTTCAACCATCTGCAGAATTACAATTAATAATTAAAAAGGTCTTCAAATGTAATTAGTTTTTATATGTTACAGATAATTTACATAATAAATTGTGTTTACGCTGGTAAACATTACGAATCCAAATCGTAATCAAAGTCAGTGAAGCTATCTTCGCACAAATTAATTATAATTGGTTCCTCTATCTCACCGATCATGAGATCGAGTTTCCACATTTTCTTTTTATTCTTTTATTATATTGATTTTCTGCATTAAATTTATTCAAAAAAATCTTTCAAAAGTTCAGTTAAATTGCTAATTTTGTAAGTTGTGTTATTTCTAGCAACTCTATTTTTTACTTGAGAGAGATATTTCCTTCTCCAACGGACATTTTCCAAACGATCTATGAGAACAGATTTCCTACCTGATTTTCCCCAGCAAAAATTAAGTTCTTTGAGCAATTTCCAGAGCTCAGTTCTTTTAATTTCAGGAAAATCCGGTTTTCATTGATTTTAGTTAGAATTTTGTCGATGGTTGGGATCTGCTCGTAATGTATGTACAAATCGTTTTATTGCAGTTTACATCTCTTTTTCCAACGAGATTTTTCGTTTGCCTGGCTTGGGAGTACTAACAATTCCAGTCATTTTTTTCTCGCTCGGAATTCGATACATAGTAGATTTTCCAACTCCTGCCATGTTGGAACATATCTATAGAGCTTTTAACATTATTATCTATATATTGATATCTTAAGGTATCATAAACATTCATCGTAATAAGTTTTTCGTTGAGGAAAAAAAACCCTGGTTTAACGATTTTGGAATAAATATAGATGTGGAAGCCATATCTTTTGGGTATCTCACTAATCTCAAATAATATATAAAAACAAGCACAAAAAAGATAAATCACTAAAGGCACACTATAAGGTGTACTTTGCTCACTGACAGAAATCAAGTTGAACTATCAGAAATTTTATTGTTGCAGTAAATTTATAAAACCATATAATATTTAATTATATATAATCAGATTTACGGCAATCTTTAGCTACCTGCGGCACTGGAGCAGATACCTTGGAGGTTTCGCTAACAGTTTTGTTACTCTCTCTAGTTCTTGAATAGAATATAGGAATGTGTATGCTTGCGATCGCCCCTCCCCTTCCCAAGAGCTTTGAGTACAGGAAAATAGCACCGATTTTGCCTTTTATACTAGAAATATGTATGTTGCTGGCCCTCCCCTCGCTAACAGTTTATTTTTCTTGGGATAGCCCCCCCTAAGAGCTTTGAGTTCAGGAAAATAGACCCAATTCCGCCTCATACTAGGAATGTATATGCTGCTGGCATCCTCCCCCCCCCCATCGGCAAGAGCTTCGAATTCAGAAAAATGGACCCGACCCTGCCTTTTACACTAGAAATGGGAATGTTGCTGGTGTCTCTCCCCCCCCCCCCCCGTCGACAACTTGCTTTCGCTGGTCATACTGTACTTTTGTGATATCACCGCCCCCCCCCCCCAAAGGGAGACACTGGATCCGCCCCTGCTATGGGGTATCAACTGATCTTCAGTAATATTCCGCCGCATGATTCGTTCCACTGATTTTTTCCAGTCCCAATCCGTAGCGATAATTTTATTCTCAGGGCAAGTTTGAAGTTGATACTATGCCCTAAAATAATGTTGTTTTGCTGCTCCTGATGTTGGTGGTAATTTGTACAATTTGAAGGTTGATTTGATCATGAAGCGCTACATCTTTCTTTTTTTTGTCAATCCCTGCTATTAATTTACAGCCACTTCAGCTATGAACTCGTTGCTTACGTATTTTTTATAGAAGATGTCAGCCAAGTCCTGCAAAACCTGAGGTAATGTCACAGCCAGTGAAACAATGCAGAAAAGCCAAATATTTTCGTTGTGCTGAACCTTTGAAGCTATCAGAAGTGTAGTAGGAATCGCGAGTGTTACCCATGGATGATTTGTGAAATAATATTTCCGAATTTCCGTGATTCAGTTCATTTAAAAGCACAAGCAGATCAGTGTCTTGTCCATCAACTATCACTGTTTTATGATCTGCGGCGACTTCAATTGCTATATTTATTATGAGTGTATCAGCATCTTCTATTGCCTGTTTTCATGTGAATCCTACTGTTTCAAATTCTTGTGTTAATACTTGTATTAAATTACTTTTATTACTTTCAATAGATAAAAATTTTTCTTTCAAATATGGTATATTTCTCCACCACACTGCTCCTTAAAACTATAGCAGCTGCTCGCTCGATGCTCTGAATCGAACTGAGACCACTCTAGTAGTAGAAGCTGATCTAATTCCCTCCTTTGCTTACAATACAAGGGCCTTGTATTACTCTATTTTTATTATATTCCAAAATGTTCTAGAGTATTACGAAATTCTAGAATAATGAGAGTAATTTTGAACCTTTCACTTTTGAATATTGGAATCAAGTAATGTAGGAGGTGCCTCTCAGAGGGGGGGACAGCTGCAACAGCCAAGGTTTCCAGCATTACTCGGAATAATAATGAAAAATTTTGAGTAAAAATATTTAAATTAACAAATAAATAAAAATGAGGTCACCTATTATTATGGAATAAATAACATCGGAACTGAAAAATTGACAAACAATTTCAAGCTTCGGCTAACTAAAACTATTTTTTTTTTGTTTATTTGATAATTTGCATGTAGTGAATTTATAATTTTTTTATTCATTGTTTGTAGTAAACATTGATGTTATAAAATTATAATAATTTTAATAAATAATAACAAATTATTGACAATAATTGTAAAACGCATATAGAAAAAATATTTTTTTCCGTTTTTTCGGTAATTTGTTCCATTGTACTATATATATATTTTTTACATTTATTGAAAGTAAAAGTAAAAATGAAAAAACAAGCCTAGTCTGAACTCTGTTCGACATTTAATTTTAAGAGGAAATGGGATTGAAAATTTCAACTTTTTTTTATTAAAGTTAAATACACCGCAACGGTTGAATATTTTGGTACAAAACAAATACAACTTATCTGGGGCATCAAAAGGTATACTTTTTCCAAGTTTGAGCTTAATCGAATCATTTTTGTGGAAGAGAAAAAAAACGGTTTTTTGCATTTATCTCGGAAAATTTTGAAGTTAGGATAAAAATGGTTTCTACAAAAGTTGTAGATCTTTTTATTACCTATAACTTTTGTATTTTTTTCGATAAGATGCGTAGTTTAGCAAAAAATCGCAAAAAAATGTTTTTCACCCACATTCACTCCAGTTAGTTGCCGATGGTTCGGAATATTTTTCCTTCATTAGTTATGATATTACCTATAATATTCTGCTATAAGTTTGCTGTAACAAATTATTTTTTTTTCTTTCCCCCTGCTTTACAGCTACACAGCCTGGCCTATAAAGTCGTTGGGGGCAATTCGGTTAGAGGGAGAGTGAAAGGAAGAGGGAGAGGAGAGGAAGGGGGAGGGGGAACTCTAAGAAACGAAGAATCGAATTAATATTGTATATAGAATTACTCGAAAAATATTAATGCTACAAAAAATGTTAAATATAAAAATATTCATCTTAATAAAATTTGTAAAAAAAGTATTCGTGTATTTTACTTATAAAATTAATTATTTGCTGGAAAATGACTGTCGCAATTTGTTTCATGTTACATCTCGATAAGTATTAATGGTATATTAAAAATTAATTTGGTTTTCAATATTTCAAATCATTGGTATATTGTTGAATACTGTCAAAGAATTTTATCAATTTTAAATGCATTAAGTGGGTCATAAAATATCGGTAATCGATAACTTAGTTATTATGCAGAAAATATATGAAAATTCAACAATTTATTTATTGCTAAGCTTAAAAATATTTTTTTTCAGGAAAATATATACTGCATTGTTTATGTTTCATCGAAATACAACAAATCAAAAAAAAATAAGTTTCTACGATTAATATTCGCTGAGATAATCCAAATTTTTCCAGCGAAACGAACTTGAAGCGTCAGAGTCTCGTTTTCGCCCGTTCGTTTCTTTTGATGCAGTATAAGCTATGTGCAATATGTCTTTCTTTTGTTTATTAACAATTGAAAAGACAGCCATTTTAGCATGTTTTTTTTTGTAATAATTAATGAACAAATAATCCGCTATTAACGTTCTTTTTTTTTATTTTATAGGTATTTTTAAGACGCATAACTTTAATTTGAAACTTTTTTCCGAAAAGCCTAAGAAACCATAAATTACCACCATCGTTCTGAACATTCTCTTGCCGTTTGATACCTAGAAACACTAATACCTGGAGACACTAAATTTTTTTCAAAATTTAATTTGATTGGCCTATACAACGAGCTTCGGTACTCACTAAAACTTATAAAATCTCGGCAACGGCTGCTCGAAGCAACACCTAGTAGGTATAACTTTTTTGGACAAAAAATGTCAAGTAGGAAGAATTTTTAATTAGAAATTTAATATACCAAAACACAGAAAAATTATGAAGGGTTAGATACAGGTGAAGTGCTGCTGATGGTGCCCTCTACAATGTACATTAAAACTATAATCATACCTTGAATTCTCATCCTAAAATATCCCAAAGTACCAACTTTAGTGCAAGTCAAGCTATTATTAAGATAAATATTTAAAAAATATATATATAAAAAATAAATTTGTCACCGGAAATTAACAACTTTTGAACTGAAGTAAATTGCTCTATAATAGATCCTTATATTTTAGCCTCAGTAATTTGCACTAGCGTTTTGCACAGACCTTCTGGAAATACCCTGTAAAAAATTCAAATTTTATTAAAAAAAAACACGAAGATATAAAACTGTTTCTAAAACTCTTATTTACTTTTTAAGTTTAAGGCAAATCAGTTTCAAATAGTTACAATATAGTTGACATAACTTTTACACGGATTCATTTTATTATCCTTAAAAGATCCTTGAAAGCTTTACAGCCGTTTTAAGGTTTAAAGGTAATAAAGGGTATTTAATCATAACACCTTTTAGGGTGAAATCCTGTAAGCTTACCAAACAAAAGCTGCTTTACCGTATAATATGTTTCAGTTTATGTAAGGGGTTTAAATAACCTTACATTTTAAATTCTAATGAGTAAACAAGCGTGGGAAGCTGTTTGTTTTGAAATATAATCCCATTTTTCCATGTTTGTTAAAACGCATATGTAAATGACCAAAGGTGGAATATGATATGAAAAAAAAAAAATATTTCAAGTAGGGTATCGTTATATAGGTCTACAAAAATTGTATATAAATATATCTTATAACTTTTTTTTATTTAGTCACCTTACTGTCTAAATATGAATTTCCATAGCTGCTCACAATATATTCCTTCTTTTTACTTTTTCAACGATAGATCTAAAATTGCATAAAAATTTGAAGGGTAAAGACGTTCAATGAAACCTGATAAGCTCATTAATTTCTCAGATACAAAAACCAACTGTTTAAAATCTAATCTGGGATTTTTTATTACTATTTTCAATAAAACAATTCGTATGTTAATAATATTTTGGATAAAACCAAAACATAATAAGTATTGGAGAAATAAAGGCAGAAAACAAGTACTACGGAACACGAACGTAAGGCGTATCAGATATGCTATTGGTAGTTATTTTTTATTTTCTACATAAAATTTAAATCTAAATTTTGCATTATCGAGCTATAAGCTGATGATATTAAGATTGAGTATAGATTTTTCTCAGGCGAAACGGACTTAGAAGACCAAAAGTGGATAATATACCTGCAGTTGGGTGTATAAAATACAGTTGTATAAGAGAAGCTTGGTTCTCAACCAAATGAAAAACCTTATACTATAAGGACAAACGTACTCTGTTCGAACACAGTTAGACACAAAGCAGGATTTACTTCTCCGATGCTGAGATGCGCTGGCCTATTCTATACTGACGAGAACCAACAAGTTCGAAACCGGTCTACAGATGGCGGTGCACTACCATAAGAAAGGCTTCCACACTTTCCTGGTATTCTTGCAATCTGAGATAGTGCTTTGTCTCTAACTGTGTTAAAACAGAGTACGTTTGTCCTTATAGTATAAGATTTTTTCAGTTGGTTGAGTTATTGTTATTGTTGTTTGCTCGCGTGGTATTGTTGTTGTTCATTGCTATCGAATCCGGAAATAAATATTTTCTAAAGTTATATAAAAATGTCGAAGCATCAATTGACATTCCTTTTTGACGGCAAGATGTAACAGGAAAATCTTTAGTCATCATTTTTCTCGATTTTCGTAAAAAATAATCTGTGTATTTTATGCACCCAACTGCAAGTATATTATCCTCTTTTGGTATGCATACAAATCTCTACGAGATGATATATTCAAATAGCGTGGAATGCTGGGAGATAGCGCTGCTGGTATTAGATTTCATATTTTGTCTAATATAAGTTGCTTCTACTTCTCCGATGCTGAGGTGCGTCGGCCTATTCTGTACTGATGAGAAGCAACAAATTCGAAGCCGATCTACAGATGGCGATGCGTCACCATGGGAAAGGCTTCCATCCTTTCCTGGTATTCTTGCATGATAATGCTTTGTTTTTAACTGCATTAGAACAAAGTATGGTTGTCATTATTAGTATAAGGTTTTTTCAGGTGGTTGAGAACTAAGAATCTTTTATATAATTGGACTTAGAAGAGCTATTAATGGTTCAAAAAGTTGGAAGATATAGTTTTTAATAAAATGCTACCTTAAAAGTGTGGGTCACCTTTAATTCTAGGTAAAGAAAAAAGTGAATATATTTAGCCAATCTATAGAAATATTGATTTAATTGTCGATTTGAAATTAAAACTAATTTTCATGAGGTGTACGTATAGTTTAATTGTGACATTTATATTTATAGGTTAAAAAAATTTCTTCAAATCAGCTACATAAAATTGTAAACACTCAAACAAATAAATATCTTTATTTCACGATATATATTTTAAGCTCGAATGTGTTTTCCATTCAAAGTTTTCATTCATAGCACCAATTACATAGGCACACAGAAAAAAATGTATGGTAGACTGTACCCCTCTTTTCCCACGTAATTTGATACGATGACTCCAAATCAATTCCATCAGGTCAGAATTTTCCATAAATCCTCGAAAATTATCTAAAAACGCTAAAATTAGTCATTTTTCGGATTTAATGGGATCTTGTGACAACACAAATTAATCCTATCATAGTAATTTCATGCCTTGACTCTCCTCCTATGTACTCAAATACTCTGAACTAATCTTGAGTTAAAAGTGCTTTGTTAGGTCAGAGTTCTATGTAACCTACGAAAATGATCTCAAAACTCAGAAATTGACCATTTCATGATTACAATTTAAATCAAGAAATGGTCAATTTCTGCGTTTTGGAATCATTTTCGTAGTTTAAGTAGAACTCTGGCCTAACAAAGCACTTTTCTGACAAGTCAGAATATATATATAAATATATATATATATATATATATATATATATATATATATATATATATATATATATATATTCTGACTTGTCAGAAAAGTGCTTTGACTGTCGGCAAGCTGCTTTTATAGCCGTTCCATACTTCTGGTATTTTCTAGAAACATCGGGTATCGGAATTTCGGAAAGCAATGGCATACTTCTCGTATACAGGGGCCACCTATAAGTAGATTCGGCTACGGGGCAGAATGAAATTTGGAATTATATGGGTTTAAATAAGTATTTCCGTGATTTTAAGACCTAGGGGGCTGAGACTTCGTGGTTGTCATGCCTAGATAATCCTACATGATGTTGTCAGATTGTGCACAAATTCCCTAACTTATGCAAATCTTAAATTTGGCAACGTTGCGCTCTGGTATATTACAAATTACTTTTTAAAATAATGTGATTTAAATTCCTCATTCATTTTCGCTGAAAAAGTCATAACTTAAAAGTCTTACGTGTTAGGAAGTTTTTACCATCATTTTCGCATTTAGAGACTAAAAATTAACCAAAAATTGTTACATTACAGTCGCAAATTTGCTGTAAAGTAGTGTAATTAGCCACTCAATCAATAATTGCTTTGGGGATTTAGGCTAGAGTGTGTTTTTTGGTAATACAATGAAAAATAAGTGGCTAAAATTTCAACAAGAAATGTATATAACGACTTGAATATAAAAAATATGTTTCATTTTTCTAATGTTTTACTAAATCTCATTTTAATGTTACCCATTTTTAGGGTAAAAAACCTTATTCATATTCAGTGACCTCGAAAACTTAAATAAGTGGTTCTAAGGATTGGAATGACGATGGTCACTACTCAGTCATATTGAATCCCGCTCGCCTATATGGGAAGTACTTTATAAAAATTTCTTTATTAACCATATCATCCTTAGAACTACTTATCAAAGTACCAGAAGTGACAAATGGCGATCGAGTCATGATAGAAAACTTTTAAAAATGACAAAATCAGTAATAAATGCGAAAGCGATAAAAAACTTCTTGGTCCACTAACAAATAAAAAGAGATTATAACCAATTTAAAACCCTTCTATGAGAAAAGGCTACTAATTCTATAGCACAAGAACACCTTCAAAATACATTTTAATTCATGACGTATATAAAAACACGATGCGCAAAACTGACAGCGAAAACATTATAAAAATGAGGCTAAAAATCAACACTTTGATAATATAATGCCTTTTACAACACTTCATAAACTTTTCTTTCAAAAGGACTTACAGCACGTGTATTTATTATGTTTTGAATTACAATTTCTTGTTATTTACATATAAAAATATAAGGTGGCATAATGAGATGATTTAATAATATTCATTTTATAAGAAAACGTATAAAAATGTTTATTTTTCCCTTTTGTTGCGTTTCTCTTAAGGAACATTATTTACACGAGCAGGTCTCTGGAGAATTTGGGGTTTAGTTCCCATTATGCTAAAATTTATTCAAACTTTGCGTTAAATTTATTTCTTTTTTAACCGACTTCTAAAAGAAGGAGGTTCTCAATTCGTCGACTATGTATTTTTTTTTATGTTTGTACACCGATTACTCCGAAACGGCGGCACCGATTTGAATGAAATTTTTTACGTTATGTTTAGGAAGTTACTGAGATGGCCCATATTTTTTTGGACGAAATTCGTGCTGTATAATCTAAGATGGCAATATGGCGGCCAAAAATCTTAATTTTGTCCGATTTTCCCCAAAATTGGTATGGGGAAATTTTCAGGGTCGTACATAGTAAATCTGAAATTATTTTTTAAAAATTCAATATGGTGAATCCAATATGGCGGACAACAAAATTTTATTTTGTCCGATTTTCTCCAAAATTGGTGTGGGGGAAGTTTTCGGGTCGCACATAACGAATCCAAAATATTTTTTAAAAATTCAATATGACGGATTCAATATGGCGAACACAAAAATCAATTTTGGCCGATTGTTTCCAAAATTATTTTTAAAAAATTCAATGTGGCTTATGAAAAGGTCAATTTTGTCCGAGTTTCTCCAACATTGGTATAGGGGAGTTTTAGGGGTCGCATATAACGAATCTATTATTTAAAAAAAAATTCAATATGGCCTATCCAGTATACCGGATAAAAAATTATTTTGTCTGATTTTTTAAAAATTAGTATGGAGGAGTTTTTGGAATCACACATTACGAATCTGAAATTATTTAAACAAAGTTAAATATGGCGGATTCAAGATGGCGAATAAAAGATTCTACATTTCTCAATTTTGTCTAAAATCAGTATCAGGGTTTTTTGTTAGTGTTAATTATGAATTTCAAATATTTTTTGAAAAATTCAATTTGGCAGATTTAATATGGCGTCCTTTTTTTTATTATATATTTTTATTTTACATTTTTCGATTTTGTTCAAAGGTGGCCTGAATAATTTCTGAGGATGTAAATAGCGCATATAAAATTATTTTAAGAAAATCTAATTGTGATTTCATCCAAAATTGGTGCAGGGTTTAGATTTAGATTAGACTAAGACGTTAAAATTATTTTTTTGAAATTGAATATGTCGGATCCAATATGGTGTATTGAAATTTTTACCTTATTCAAATTTTTTTAAATTTGGTATTAGGGTGTTTTTGGGGTCGTGTATTACGAATATGAAGTTAATTTTTTACAACTATTAGGTTGATAAGATACAATATGAGGAACTTAAAATTTTACATTTTCCTATTTTATCTAAAATTCATATTGCGGGGTTCTTGAGAGATATATAAGATCAATATGCAGTATAAAAGATATCGGGAGAAAGTGGAAACTCTTCCCATAAATGGATCCTAGTGATTTACAAACGAATCTTAACAAGAGCAAAAAGCTGCAGCTAAAGTGATCAGTGGAAACACGAAAATTAAAGACTTTTACTTCCTGTGATAGCACGCAACTGTCTTTGAAGCGGAAATGTATTCTATTCTGCAATTTGACAATAAACAGAAGTAGGACTGATAACATATGCTCAGACAGTTAGACTGCAATATTGGCTATAGATTCCAATGTAGTACCTTTAGTACTAGTGTCTGAGTGCAGGGAGGTACTTGGTAATCTGACAAAGAACTATTGTACAATCAGATTCGTGTGGGCTCCAGGTCACTTAGATATACATGGAAACGAGGAAGCAGATAATTTGGCCAAGATGGGGTTCGTAGCTCAGTCTCCAAACTATCACACCTGCTTCAGTTAGTGGTGGTAAGAGTTAACTGAAACTGTTGCTGAAGAGAAGACCTTGGAAACAGAAGTATCGCGGAACATATAATTGAATCTAATGTACGCTTACTAAAGAGCTTTTTCTTGTAGAGGAAAAAGTGCATATTGTGGTGGAATTTCTGATAGGATATTGTGACCTGTAAGGCCATTTTCATAGGATTTGGCGATCGACCTCGAATAACTTGCGGTTATGCTGGGATACAATGGACTCAATGAGCCATAAGCATCGAAGATCGAGTATCATAACATCATCTTCCTTCATTCATCATACGGTAAGTAACTGCAGTTATTGTAGTGCTGTTCTATATGTATTCAATAAAAATATCTCCTGAACTATAAACTTACCAGCTAAAAATTTTATGCAGAGGCAGATAACCCTTATGGACTCATAGCATAGACGGTAATTTTGATTCTTGATTGCAACGGTTTAACAGCCAAGATAGCCATTAAAGCACAAACGAAATATTTTTTTTTTACTAACGAGACGTGCTTTACAAGATCTGGTCACCAACCCGCACAACGAACAAGTTTAGGTGGATGAAAATCCGTATGCCATTAAAGTTGCACAAGATAACTTTAAAATGAATTTTTGGGCCTTTTTTGATCCTGTTTTACTACGGCGAGAACTATAGTATATGCATGATGGTGCCTCATCTCATTTTAAGATGGTCACCACCTTCTCCAAAGTTGTGTGACTTCATTTTGTGTGGCGCTCTTAAAACAGAAGTATACAAGACTACAGTGAACACCCGCGAATTATTGATGCACATTTTAAATGCTGGCAACCTTTTTAATAATTCTGATATACTGGAGTCCGATTTTATTTTTTAAAAAGTGTTAATAAGTGTATTCAGCAAAGTGGCTGCCATTTTGCATATTTGCTTAATTAATGTTTTCTTTTTAGGTAGTTTTTTCATTTGTTTTTAAATACATATATGTACTTCCAACCAGGGGCGGATCCAGCCTCTCTCTTTGGGGGGGGGGGGCGATGATATCACAAAAGTACAATATAGCAAGAAAAACAAGTTGTCAAGAGGGGGAGGGGAGTGCAAGCTGCATACACATTCCTAATATAAAAGGTACAATGGGTTCTATTTTCCTGAACTCAAAGCTCTTGGGAGGGGGGGGGGGTGATCGCAAGCATATACATTCCTACACTCTATTCAAGAACTAGAGATAGTAATAAAACTACTGCCGAAACCTCCAACGTACCTGCTCCAGTGCCGCAGGTAACTGAGAACTGCCGTAAATCTAATTATATTTCATTATATTTAAATGTATTTTATAAATTTACTGCAACATAAAATTTCTGATAGTTTATTTTAATTTGTGTCAGTGAGCAAAGTACACCTTACAGTTTGTTCTTACTGATTTATCTTGTTTGCGCTTGTTTTTATATATTATTTGAGATTAGTGAGATACCCAAAATATATGGCTTTCACCTCTATATTTATTCCAAAATCGTTAAACCAGACCATTTTTTTCTCAACAAAAAACTTATTACGATGAATGTTTATGATGCCCTAAGGTATCAATATCTGTTATAAGCTCTGTTGAGATGTGTTCCAACATGACAGGAGTTGAAAAATTTACTATGTACCGAATAATGAAGGAGAAAAAATGACTGGAATTATTAGTAATCCCAAGCCACTTTCGATCACAGGCAGACGAAAAACCTCGTTGGAAGAAGAGATGAAAACTGCAATTAAAGGGGTTGTATATACATTTTATCATGAGAAGCAGAGAACTTAATTTTTGTTGGGAAAAACCAGATAGAAAATCTGTTCTTATAGATCGTCCGGAACTGTCCGTTGGAGAAGTTAATATCCCTCTTAAGTAAAAGGTAGAGTTGCTAGAAATAACACAATTAACAAAATTAGTAATTTAACTAAAATTTTGAAAGATTTTTTTGAATAAAGTTACTGCGGAAAACTGAGAAAAATCCATATAATAAAAGAATAAAACAAAATATGGAAACTCGATCTCATGATCGGTGAGATAGAGGAACCAATTATAGTTAATTTGAGTGAAGATAGTTTCATTGACTTTGATTAGGAATTAGATACGTAATGTTAACTAGTGTGAACACAATTTATTATTTAAATTCTTGTTTTTGTTGTATTTTATTGTTTAATGTTGTTTATATGCTTTTTTTTATTTTTTTATATATTTTTATTTTAATGTGTCCCACTCTTTAATTTTATATATATTTAATTCTAATTAGTTTTTTATTATTTTATTATTGTCTTTGTATCTTTTTCTTAAGCGTGTAGAATTAACATGTTTATCTTATTTTTTGGGGCTATCGTCTTTCCATATAATAAAGTAAATTAATTTAATTAATAATAAATTGACCGATAGCCCCAAAATATTTTAATATTGTATGGACGAATTTATTTTTTTATATATGTTTAACTTTTTGTATTTTTGACAATGGATATTTTGTAAGTATTTAAATTATAACTTCGAATTTTTTGAGAGAATAAGGCTACGTTTTAGTCCATTATTATAAACATTTTTGGTTATAAAATTTCTTACCCATTCCTATGAAAAATATATGTGTCTAACAAATTTTGCTAAAGACACCGGAATAAAGAACACAGGTAGTTTGCGAAGAGAACAAGGGAAAAAAATGATAGTAGTGAACATAACCCGATTCGCTCGATCCCCCCACTCCTCGACCTTGACCTTGACCTTGCTTCACCCCTCTTTGGCCCCGCCCACATGTCCTTGTCATTGACCTTGAAAGTGCACGTGTGCTTTGGCCTTGGCCTTGTGTTCAAGGTTGTGTGTGACCTTGACCTTGACCTTGGTCGAGACGGCCTTGACTTTGTTGAAGGTCATCTTGGGTGTGTGACCTTGAAGTAGTTATTTGTGCATTGTAATAGTGTGGGATGATCTTGAAATGATTTTGACCTTGCAAATTGTTCTATAAATTGTGTGAGTCTACTTGCATTCATTCAGTGTGAAATGTCAGATACGGAACTATCTAAAGAAAAAATTATAGAGCAAGTCGGCAGAGTAATTTGTTTATATCAGAGTAATTTAAAAAGTTTGTGTGATTTTGAAGAGAAGGATCTAGCATTTTTTCCTCTCGAATATTTAAAAACTTGCGTTGATACGCTGAGTTTACGGCAAATTTGGGATAAGCTGCCAGCGTCATATCGGTGTAACAAGGAACTACAGTTAAGCTTACCCTGTTACATTCACTATGAACAAATATATCGTCATCATATAGATGGGCCACCACCAGCAATAAAAAAGTGTCGTGAATGTAAAAATGAGTGAATAATATGAATAGTGCTTTGCAAGAGACAGTAAAAAAATTGGGCGATGAGTTCACTGAAACGGCTAATAATTATTTCAATGATGCAATGAAAAGTCGAGCAGAATGGGCGTCGCGCTATTGTGATTTGGCTTATGAATATGAAAAGGCTGCGAATGCATGTCGTAAATATTGCAGCAAAACAATAAATTTACAAGACTTTGTTCGTGAGATAAAAAAGTTGGGGTTTAGTGACTGTTTGGAAAAACTGATTAGGTTCATTGCAGATCCGGTTGTGTTAGATGAAATTAGAGTGTAGGACTTAAGTTTAACGTAGTAGTAGTTAATATGGAAAGTTTGGTGCGAGAAATGTACGAGGAATTTCTAATTTCTGCAGCCTGTTCGGAATTTTACGCATATGAAATGCAAGATTCGGAGGCTCAGGACTTTAGTCTATTTTTTAAGTATATGGACCATGCCGAAGTGTGTCTTTTAGCTAGTATAGTTTGTAAGAATTTTCTTAGAAATAAAAATAAACAATTATTATTGAACAAATTAAGGAAATTAGGTTTAGGTGATAATGTTAAACGCATAGAAGAATGGCAGAAAAAAATCAATGAATAAAGTACATAAAATGTAGTTATTTGTTTCATTATATTTTGTCCTTGAAGTTATCCTTATACCAATTTAAATGTGTGACGTCATTTGACCTTGAATACTCCTCCCACTATTTCTATCGTTAAGCTACCCCCACCATTGTTACAATTCGACCTTGAAACCTAGCTATAAAGGTTCGTGGGAGAAGAAGTGACTTCAAACAGTCGCAGATATCAGTGGCATAAACATCAAATATTGTGTTCGTGTAGTGTTCTGAAAGTGCTTTTATATTCACGGTAATTTTTGGATTTATATACCATTTTTTTCAATAATGAGTATTGCAAAAGAAACTCTAGATGAAATTAATGAAATGTTTAGCAAAGATTTCGAGGTTTTAGAGAAAAAAAAGGTTACCGAAATGATTGTAGGCAAAGTGTATAAAATTGTAAAGATGGTTTCAATGACTACACGATTTGGTAAAACTCTTTTAGTGGCTTTACACGATGACGGTGATAATAGCACATTTGAGACTTTTTTACCAAAACGTGTGGCCGAAACACTATCTGACGATATTGTAGATATTATGAGTAAAACTAAAGATAAATACACTCTAACTTATTTGGGGCAGGGCACTAGAGTTTTTGGAAACAATACTCGAACATTATTACGTTTTGGCTCATTGGAGTAAATTGTATGTAAATTGTTTGAAAAAAAGGATGTAATTAAATTTAAAATATAGTTGCACATGTCAGAATACTTACGCGTGTTCATTATTTCTGTTAAAGATGTCTGCTGATGCGACGACGACGACGACGACCGCCAACGAATGTGTAGATAGATACATATTTTGGTTGGGGAGAGAATTAAGAAATAGGGCTCACGATATGTTAGATAGCGTAAATGATTGGTCGCATATTGATGTAACCAAAGATCAATATAAGAACGAGATCAGGGATACAATCAATTTTATGGCTGGGGCACACTTGTGCGACAAATTTTTATATGGTTCCATAGACATGGATACATTTTGTGCTGAAATGGCTGAAGAAGAATTAAAAGAATACCTCGTCAATATTCCACATTTACCAGGTGAGCTTGCTGCAAAATATGAATTGGTTTCTGCAACAGCAACAGCCCAAGACGTTGACGATCGAAATAGTGTCGGATGGGATAGAATTTTGAGCAACGAAAACGAAGACATGGAAAATTAATTTTTTATAATTTTTGTATTTGTGCAATTAAATAACTGTAAATAAATATCTGTTACAATCACAGTTTTATTTTATTTCTTTTATAAACATACCAACCCAGTAGATCATAGTCAGTGTTTCTTTTTCTCAGCTGAAATATTTAATATAAGTAGGGCAAATAAAAATAAAATAGTTTAGTAAAGATTGAAAATGAGTCGAGGAAACAACACAATTGATAAATTTGGTCGTCAGAAATATAATGAAAAATATCATATATTATCTGGGCCACAAGGGGTTGGTTTTAAACTTACAGCGGATGGGCAGTATGATATGGGTGGAAAAATCATAACCAACTTAGGCGAACCTAAAGATGATGACGATGCTGTGACAAAACACTTTGTTAATAGAAAGTTTTACAATTTTGCAGCTGTAATATGTGACATATTTAACAAGGATGTCCTCCCCATGATATACAAAAATAATAGTGAGCTTAAAACAAAAATTGAAGTTATGCAGAAAATACTCTATCATCAGCCTTTAAATGACTCATTAAGCGCACTGTCGTACGACTCGACTTCAAAAAAAATCTAAAAAAAGCAGGTTAAAGAATAGGAGAACGCACTCCGAGTGGCATAGCCTTGAAGATAACGTCGTAGTCGTCGGTGAATTGGACCTTCCCCCCAAGAATATTGAAATGTTATTTATGTGTATGATGTTTTATTGTCATTGTTTTTAATAATGAAGATTGAAATAAAAAACTTTATTTTACAATATATTGTTTATTTATTTTACATTTTAAATAAAAAATATAGTCATACAATATGTTATTTAAACAATATTAGCTTTATCTATCCAAGAGTTGAAGTGGTTGGGAAATCCTAGCCATTTGACAAATAATTGTTCGATGTGATTTTTCTTGCGTTGTCTAAGGACCTTTTCTACTAGATAAACGTCAGGACTGCTTGTTTTTTGTAGTTCTGATTCGTAAAAACACCCTCTTATAGGCTGACCTTCTAACGATTCCAACAAGTAAGTAGGTGGATTTGTAACGTTAACTTTTACAACTTTAAACAATTGGGTTGACCAAGAGGGCGTATATCCTTTCTCGAATAAGCTTTTGTACTTGCTAATACGCACAATGTCACCCATGGAAAACTTAAATTTTTTAGGTACAATTTTTAAATAATCATATGCTTTAATATGTGTTTTTTCTTGCACGTCTGCAGGCTTCATTCCAATGGTGCGATGTTTCGAATGGTTATAGGTTTTTGTTACTGCCGATAATATATGTATCCATTTGTAAGATCCTCTTGTCGAGAATTGTTTATATAAATTATTTTTTAAAGTCCTTATGACTCGCTCAACAATTGCAGCTTTCTTTGTGCTGTAAGTGGAATAATGATTTATATTATATTTTTTCATCAGGGCTTGAAAGTTTGTATTATAGAACTCCTTTCCTTGATCACTTTGCAGATTTATTGGTGTATATGATGCCTCTTCAATGATGCTTTTCATCGCATTAGTAACTTCTATACCAGTCTTGTTTTTTATTGCTTTGGTATAGACAAATTTCGAGTAACAATTTATACAGACCAAAATATAACGATAACCATCGTTTTCATCAGCATACTGTTGCATTTCAGCCAAATCAATTTGCCACAAATCTCTGTATCCTTTTATTATCGTGCGCCGTCTTACAAAATTTTTTCTAGCCGTTCTATGTAGTTCATTAACAATCTTGATTTTTTCTAGACTGGGCTCCATATTATTAGTAATACTAAAGGTTTCAGATCGAAGGAAGAACTGAATAATATCATTAAATATTGAGCTTAATATATTATATCTTCTTCTCGTAATTCCTCTATGATTGACATAATTTCATTTTCGTGTCCAGTGTGACCGGCCATTTTGGAACTCCACAACAAACGTAAACGATCCACCAACTCTTTAGCTTTGTTCCAGTAGACATATTGAAATTTTTTCGAAGATAATTTCTTGTTTGTGGGTAACTGTAGTTTTTCCGAGAGATTTTTTCTTGTAATAGTACCACCTAATTTTGTGCCCATTATCAGAGGTTTAATAATTCGTAAATATTTGTTCCATCTGGTCTCCCGTAAACCATCACTTTTTTTAAAATTGTTGTAGACAGCATTCGTTGATTCCAAAATTTCCTTGTACGTTGAAAGTACATTATCACTTAATTGTTGTTGTTCCTTGCCTACACTTGGGGGTGTTTTAAGAAATAACAAATCATAAAGTGCCGGTGATCCACCATATTCTGCAATATTTTTCCCTTTTTTGTATAAGACAATATTTCCATTTCGAAAACGCACCTCTAAATTACCAATAAAATTTTTGTTATCTGTTTTTGAACCAAAACGTACACCATATACAGTATCGTATAGAGATGGTTTCGAACGTAATCCTTTCAGGTGTGCGTTTAAAGTATCGGAAGTTGTGGTGTCAGCGGATGCGAGAGATGTATTAGTTGAAGTTGAGGGTGTATCAAACACCGATTGGCTAATATCTTCTTTTGAAATGCGATGCTGCTGCTGCTGCTGCTGAATAGGTGTGGAGGTTTGAAAGGAATGTGTAGGTTGGGGAAAACCTGATATTTGAGTCGACTGCACTGATGTACTGAGACTATGTGACTTTGTAGCTGGATAATGTTGTTGCTGTTGTTGTTGCTGCTGCTGCTGCTGCTGCTGCTGACGTTGCTTAACCACATCAGATATAGTTGTTAACGGCTTAGAAATGGGTTCGTAAAACTTTTCCAATTCCACAACATTAAACTCTTTAGCCGCTTTAATTTGTTTAAATTTTTTTCTGACGGCATTGGTAGCTTCCACTAGTTTACGTTTTAAGTTGATCGCGTTATTCATGATGTTAACAAAGGACGTTTCAACAATCAAATGAGCATTTTCCCTTATTATTACAGTAATATATAGCTATCAAATCCTTTGCGGTATCTTCCCGATTTCACATCACTGTCTTTATCAATTACTAAAAATCCATACTTATTATCCCAACATTTTGAGCATATTTCTTGAAATTGAGTAAAAGTTAGATCCGGTGAAACGTGGTCGGAAAATATGTGTTTCATATTCAACTCATCTTGTTTAAACATAATAATAAAATTGGCGTTGTCTCGCACAAGCTGTTTAGGCACTCGCGAATATGTTTGCGCTAGGTAAAAGGAGTCGATATTTTTATGACGTCCCATGCTAAAGTACGATCTTATAACATCTTGTTTTTCACATATAACATCATCAAAGATAAATATAGAGTTTGGTTTTGCATCGGACGGTACCACAATATTACTGGAATCACTAAAGGCATAGTAGCCTAAACCTTTGATGGGCGCTAAAATTTTCCTTAAATACTCATATTTCGGTTGATACAGAGATTTCGAGTAAATATAGACATTTTCGAAACGTAGCCCAAGGGGGTGTGTAAGCTGGGAAATCATGACATTAGTTTTTCCGCAATTGGATGGACCAATTAACAGGCCGCGAATAGAGGAAGGAAGTAGAGGACCGTGTCTCTTCATTATCTTCTTTTCAAATCCAAGTCCGACTTTTTCATCGAGATTGTCAATAGGAAGTTTTTGTTTAAGATCGATAACGCGCATCTTAGGAAAATTTGATATTTTATAGGCAATTTTTCACAAAAACTGTCATTCAGATGCCGAGCGTCAAACGAAGTGGACGGTCTCACGTTTCCAACAAAACTGGATACGGTATTGTGAATTCGTTAATAAATAAATTACCATTCGAGGTACACATTCCTGGTTATCAATATTGCGGACCCGGAACAAAAGTAATAAAACGTGTAACAAGAGGTGATCCAGGCATTAATCCTTTGGATGCCGCATGCAAAAAACACGATTTAGCCTATTTACATAATAAAGACAACATAAGTGCGAGACATCGAGCGGATTACGAGCTCGAACAAAGTGCTTGGAATAGAGTAAAATCGAAAGATTCCAGTTTAGGTGAAAAAACAGCAGCTTGGTTAGTTACAAACATTATGAAAGGAAAACAACGTTTTGGTATGGGTGTACCATCATCATCATTATCAACAAAAAAAACATCTAGTAAAGGCACGCGTCATACAAAAAGGAAAGGTGTTAATAAAAATCGACATGTTCGGAAAGCCAGTTTCGGAACAGCTATTCGACAAGCAGTTCGAAGGGAATTATTAAAAGCCGGAAGTAAAAATGTGTTGGAAAAAAATGTCATGAATGCATCTAAAATAGCTCTGTCGGCAGCACGTAGATCGGTAAAAGCGGCAGGTGGCAAAAGGAAGGTTCGTACACCGAGAATAATACCGATTCCTAAAACTGGTGGAATATTACCATTAATACCAATTTTTGCCGGGTTATCAGCTTTGGGTTCATTAGCCGGTGGGGCAGCGGGAATTGTGCGCGCCATAAAAGCAGTAAAAAAAAGCAGCGAAGATAAAACCGGTGCCGGCCTGTATTTAAAATCGAAAGGAAATGGTTTGTTTCTAAAGCCATATCGTAAAGGTATGGGATTATTTTTAAATCGTAGATCAAAAAACTAATTGAATCCCTACCTCGAAGACCACTATCTAACATCGATATAGAAAAATATGCCAAAAAGAAAAGAATAGGACACTTTCGAGGCGTTTATATGAGGGATTTACCTAGAAAAGGTCCTCGACGTTACGAAGCAGCAATGGTGAATTTGGATAGTACGCGTGGTGCAGGGACTCATTGGGTAGCTTATAGAAAAAATAATTCTAAAGTAACATATTATGACAGCTTCGGCGATTTACCCCCACCGATCGAATTGGTACGATATCTACAAACGGGATCGGAACCATCAAAAATTATTTACTATACATACGATCGTCAGCAGGATTTTGGAACAGTCTGGTGTGGACATTTGTGCTTAAAGTTTCTTGTCGAATCATCAGCGTAAAAGATGTCATCATCATCATCGTCACCATTAACACCGCAAATGGATCGCAATAACTATACTAAAATGTTGCAATCACTGAAAGTATTTCATCTAGCCGGTGGATTAAGGAAAATGACCGTGAAACAGTTAGAAAACATGCCCAAGGAAGTAATGATTGCATTAGCCCCAAATGAAATTCCATTCGTTTGGGAAAAGTTGCCGGACCACCTTAAAAGCGATATCGATATATTAAAATATCAGTGCGGTTGCAAACATTATTTCAGCAGCAGCAGCAGCAATTTAAACGAGGTTATGACTGATGAGGATCTTACGGCTAGAAAAATATTTTGTTGTTATTGCAAAATCAGCGATGTGCGCATAAAAGCAGAAAATAGCATAAAAACATCACTATCTAATGCAGTGAGAAAAGGTGTGACGATGAATCTTTTTAAATGTTGCCGCTAAGAATAAAACCGAGATGTGTGATGTTTTAATGGTTAGTCATGTCTTATACGTTCACACTAACAGGACACTCGAGCGTCTTAAGCGCCGATTTTTATCCACCAGTCGAATTAAATAGAGAAAACAAATATGGTCTGGCATTGCTGGGATTTTACACATACAATTCAATTTTTAATGTGGACGAAAGCAACAATAAGTTTGCCTACATGAAGGAGGGTTACACCACCGAGCCGATACAATTGCAGATTCCACCTGGGGCCTATGAAATAGATGAGATAGGTAAAGCTATGTTGGAGGCTTTGAGGATTTCAACTGAAGAAAAGAACGATGGAATCTTTTACTTGGTTGCTAATAATAATACGCTGAAATGTGAACTGAAATCCCAATATACTATAGATTTCCGGGGAGAGGCGAGTATCGGTAAAATGTTAGGATTTAATCATACAGTGTTAAAAAGAGACAAAAAGCACGAATCAACCGAGATGGTGGAAATAATGAAAGTACGCATCATACGCGTAGATTGTAATATAATTTCCGGAGCATATATGAATTCGGTGGAAGGTCATACCTTGTTCGAATTCGATATCGACGTGGAGCCCGGTTACAAAATCAGTAAAGAACCACAAAATAATATTTATATGCCGTTAATGCCGGCAGGACGTCAGTTTATCGACAACATTACTCTTCGCATCTTGGACGATAGCGGTGATCTAATCAATTTTCAAGGCGAGAAAATAATCGTGAAATTGGAACTGAAGAAACTTTCATAGAAATGGGTTTTTGCTTCAATCGTCAATTGTGTGTGCTGTCGACTAAGATGGGGGAACCGCCGAAACATAATAAAAGTAAAAGAAGAGTTAACGTCAAGGTTAGTCGTCGTCCAGACGTTAGATCACAAACATCTCAACAGTTATCTGCCGAAGACTATAAATTTTTAAAATCAATCGGTCTTAAAGTGCGAAAATGATTTCCACCACCAGCGATAAAATAGAGGTTTTCTCCGAGCCCATCTTGGACAATTCCATTATTAGTCTAGAAGAGCATACGTATAAACCATACGGATCTCCATCATTCAACAATTCGGATGAAGTCCGTATCCCCATTAATTTTCAAGATATTATACTGGATATCGCCGAAAGTTACATATATATCGAAGGAAAATTTAAACCCATAGACGCAACGAAAAGATGTTTTTTATCAAATAATGCCCTCGCATTTTTGTTCGATGAAATTCGCTACGAGATGGGAGGTGAACAGGTCGCCGTGGTTCGTAAACCTGGAGTTACGACGACATTAAAAACCATGGTTTCATTCGGAAGTTTGCAACAAAGATCTCTCATGACGTGCGGATGGGGTCTCGACGAAGCAAACCAAGATATCGTAGACACGGCAAGTAACGTATTCTCCGGGAAATTACCCTTAAAATATCTTATGGGATTCGCCGAAGATTACGCAAAAGGTGTTTTCAACGTAAAACAAGAGCTTATTATGATTATAGCTCGCACTTTTACCAATTGTTACGTCGGCGAAGTAGAGGCAGAAATTAGTATCGACAAAATCGAATGGAAAATTCGTCACATCATTCCAGACGACAAGCAAAAATTGAAAATACTGTCTCGCATTAATAAAGGAGGAAACAATGCCAGTATTCAAATGGCATATCGTAAATGGGATCTGTACGAATTACCAGCTTTAAGGCAAACATCTTCCGACATGTGGGCCTTGAGAACGAGTACAAGTCTGGAAAGACCGCGCTATATAATCGTCGGGTTTCAAGACAGCAATAATTGCGACAAGAAAGAAAAAAACGCAACCCAGTTTACCCACGCCGACGTATGCGACATTAGACTGTATCTGAATTCAACCGTTTATCCATACGAAAGATGGAATTTAGATTTCGCCAAGAAACTGTACGCAGCAGCCTATTACAATTACGAAAACTTCCAAAGCAGCTACTACGGGCGCGAGATAAACGATCCGATGATAACGTTCGCGGAATATATGAAAAACCCCGTTTTTATTATCAATTGCAGTCATCAACCAGAGGCGATTAACTCATCGACAGTGGATGTAAAATTGGAGTTCCAAACGAGAAAGAATAAATTCCCCAAAGACACTAAAGTGTACGCATTAGTTATTCACGACTCATTTTTTAGTTATAATGTATTAAACGGTTCGGTGACCAATAAATCTATATTTTAATGTATCTATTATATGTAACACAAAATAATGTTCTTGAATCAATAAATTTGTAATGAGTGAAGTAGTAGTTTTATATTTATTTGAAACCCAACCAAAAAAAAAAAAGCTGGCGGAAAAGCCCGCTCTTTAAGAAAAGAGTACGGGAATTTAGAAAATGGTGGTTTATTAAGTGGAAAAAAGAGCTTAAATAACACAAGAAAAAATTTTTAAGGCAAAATATGAAAACAACGATTTAGAAAATTTGTAGGAAAGTAACGGTTAGGAATAGGGAAAAAAGTTATAAGAAAAAATTATAGAGGAAATCGAGTACTATAAGCAAGCATTTTTCTCGATAGTAAAAACGTAAAAAAAAATTTTTTCAAAAAAAAATTGAAAAATGGTGAATGCGCGCCAAAGTTGAAGTTTTGGAGCAAAATGATATTAGGAAATTAGAAAGAGAATTTTTTTCTACATATGGTAGTACTTTTCAAAATTCGGAAAGATGAAATTTTAAGAAAAGGGTTATAGTAAGTTAGTAATTTGGATTTTTTAAAGCGCTGTAGCTCGGGAACCGTTCAAGATAGAAAAAAAATAAAAGCACTTTGATAGCCCAAAATTTTGAGGAGAATGCGATGGTGTAAAAAAAATTATAATTTTTTTTTTTTTTTGAAAATGCTGAATACGCGCTAAAGTTGAAGATTTAGAGAAAAACGGTATTGGGAAATTAAAGAGAGAACTTTTTTCTACATATTGTAGTATTTTTGAAAATTCGAAAAAATGAAATTTGAAAAAAAGGGTTATAGAAAGTTAGTAATTTGAATTCTTTAAAGCGCTGTAGCTCGGGAACCGTTCAAGATAGAGAAAAAATAAAAGCACTTTAATTACCTAGAATTTTGAGTAGAATACAATGGTGAAAAAAAAATTTGGAAAATCTTAAAAATGACAAAAAATTTAGACGAAAAAATTGAAATTCTCGAGTTATGAGGCTAGGGCCGCCGAACGGGAGTATGTGGAAGTTGTAGGGGGAGGTTTTTTTTTTTTTTTTTTTTTTTTTTTTTCTAAGTCCAATTCCAATTTTTTATCGTCAACCGTTACGATGCCAGAGCCCATCCAAAATGCGATGAAAAAATTTTTTTTATATTAGCGAATCGGGAAAAATAGTGTGATATACTTCAACTCTTCCTTATTACGATTCCGTCAAAACATTTTTAAAATTTTCCTTACCTTGCCTGAAAATAATTAAAATATATGCATAATTTGCATTTTTTGTAAATATGTAGCAAAGTAATGGTTAGAAATATCAAAAAAATTTATTTGAAAAAAATGTAGAGAAAGTCTAGTACTATATGCTAGAAAAGTGGAGGGGGGTAGTTTGTGTCCATACCAGAGATACGGTGAGTTATAAAATCATATTATTCTCAAACTTATATAATGCATATATGCACTCCACCTTACCCCCTCCAACTTTTTGAATGTATATAGAGGCCGGTATTAGAATTATTTCATCATTACACATTCGATCGGCAAGATGGAAGATATACCAAAAAGGATCATTGGCATTGTCAGGCCATTCGTGCCCGGCAAGATATGCAAGTGTGAGGAGTGCGGGGGTACCGCACCAGGAGCGGCACCTTCGGCACCGCCTGCAACGCCGACACCACCAGCGACGACGACGGTGCCGCCAATGAGAAGACCAAGGGCTGCACCTAGGTCGGTGTTAATATCGTTGGGTATTACTCCACGGTAGGCACCCCACCCTCCCCCCAGGCCCTTTTAGGGCCACAAAAACGGTCCTTTTCAGGACCACATTATATTTTGATCGTAGTTTAGTAATCGTCACTTATGGGGCGAGATATTCGTTTAACGACGATTTGTCTCGTAGCTTAAGTGCCAAGTTATATGCTTGAGAACCTATGAAAATGTTAACAGTTCAAACAAGGTTTCTATTATTTTTTTTTTTTGTAATGTATTCTTCACAAAATATTAAGAATAAGTCTTATTGTCTAAACAAATCTAATTCCTTATTTAAAGTTTTTGAAAAAAATCAATAATTCTATAAGCTCTCACCAATACATAACATTTAGAATCCGTTGGTGGGGTGGGGGTAGTTCTATATATATGAGACTGGGTCAGTTACACAGTCATATATTCATCAACCCTCATACGATAAACATGGAGGAAGAAAGACCCGCCAGCCGAGGCTCATCCATCTTTAGTGATGACACCGTAGCCGACAACGTTGGAGACCTGCAAGTCTTCGACGACGACGACGAGGTGGATTTTGAAATTGACGTCCTACGTTGGGACGACTTGGATGAGCCGATTCCGCTAGTATATGACCATGATCCGGGTCTAGTGGAATTAGACGATGCGGGCGATTGGGTCTTACAAAGACTCGAAACTCCGTCGCCGCAGCCAGAGCCGGACTCGACGGAAGATGCGGTGCTGGAAATTCCAGCATCACCAACACCCGACGACCCACAAGGCCCCTGCGATTCGTCAAGCTGGTGGTCGACCAGCGAGGATGGGGCACCATAAGCCCCACACTCTCCCTGGCCCTTTTTAAGGGCACACAACAACGGTCCTTTTCAGGACCACAAAATACTTTGATCGTAGTTTTAGTACATATTAGTACTTTGTTACTAATATTGTATGTATAGAATATACAATATTAGATACAAAGTATTAAAACTTTAAGTGCTGGTGGAACCCAGCTAAATCGTTCGTTCGTATTTGAGACCACAAACAACTTTTGGTCTCAATACGTAATATGACATTTGTTTTCACCCCCCACCATTAATTTGTCTCTATATATACGACCATCAATACTTATTACAATCATTTTAGTTCAACATGTCTGCGACTCAACAACAACAACAACCCATCCAATGCCCTGTGGTAGATTCTACCACAGAGAATTGTTTGGAGTGGGAGCCGAACGATCCTAGATGGGATGAACTTTGGCGGTTCATCATCGAATACACAGAGGACAGCACCGCCACCCCCGCTGATGATGATGACGGGCCGTGCGACTCCACAACTCAATAAAAGAGTCGCATGTTTTAAAACCAAACGGTCCTTTTCAGGACCACAAAATAATTTGATCGTAGTTTTAGTTGGTTATAATACTTTGTAACCAATATTTTATGTTTTTTTCATAAAAACATACAATATTGAGATACAAAGTATTAGAAGTTCTGGCGACAGAACCTTAACTTCATAAACCGAACCATGTTTTAGCATACTTGTAAATATTATCAGAAAATATTTACAACTATTGCTATTGCGTAGTTTTAGTGGATTATTCACTTTTTTTTTTTTTTTTTTATTACCTAATATTATGTGGGACAGGGCCTATATGAAATAACACACAAAAATAAATTTTCAAGTCATTTTTATTCTCATTATAAAATATAAAAAATTTGATCAAACACTTTTTTATTAACTACAATATATATATATATATATATATATATATATATATATATATATATATATATATATATATATATATATATATATATATTTACAAACTTAATACTATAAATTAAAAGCTAATATCTACAACTACCTAACACCTACTACATAATTTATTAAAGTCCTCTAATTGTCTTTTTAACCGCGCAGATTTCACCTTTTTTATCTCTAATTGTTTTTCAAGTTCTATAATGTCACTGGCACACTCGTTCACTTCATTCACTAAGCGTTTTTTCATGGCATAAATGTCAGTCAATTTGGTCTTCTGAGAGTTGGTGAAGTCTTCGACCCACTCCGGTTGTGATGGCTCGGAAGAAGACGCGGTTTTATTTGGTGAAGACGATGACGACGACGACGACGACGAAGCAGCGGAAACTTCATCGCCTTCAAAACACCGCTTAAACCGCTTCTTCATGGGTTTCCGGCACCCCAATATCGGCGACAGTGGTGCTGGCGCTGGGGAAGACTTCACCTCCGACACCATTTCATTCTCGACGCTGGCCGGTGTTGGTGGCGTTGGTGGTGTTGGTCCATCGGGGCCTTCTATGACTTCCACTTCTACTGACAGTGGCTCTTGCGGTGCTGTTTTTAGGAAGTCGGGTAATGGAACAGGGGTGGAGGGACGCTTAAAGTTAAACTTTTTCTTCTTCCCTTGTCCCACACCTTTAATCGCCGAATAAAATGTTTTTTTATCGGCGATTTCCGACTTCCGCATAGTCAAGAGCTTTTGCAGTTTCGACGCTTTCGGAGAAGATTCCCTAGGCCGCGATGCTTTTCACACAACCACATCACTTATCACATTGATTTTTGGCTCCTTCTCCTCCGTCCAGCATTCCAGGAATTGCGCTGCCGACTGAACTAACTCCTCGTCGCGACCATCGTTGAGGGCTCGGTCTTCGGCATCTTCATGCTCCACGCCATTCCAGTTCTCGAACACCCCCGGACTTAGCACCTCTAAACCACTCATGTTATCCAGCATGCCTTGTTGCGAACCGCAGCTCACGTCAAGAGCATCTAAAAGAGACCGTACACTAGACATTTTCGATATTCAAACTCACACAATTAACTTTTTCTTAGCACTGTACTGTTTGCTGTTCTGACGAACTGTGAAGAGCTCGAGCCAGCAAGTCTGCTTTTATGCCCATTTCCCCCACTACACCACCTTTATTCCTTTTGTTCGATGCATTAAGTATAATATTTAAACTTGTCAGATGCAAGGCCAAGGCCAAGGCCGACGTAACCGGCAATACCAGGGTCGTTTTCAGGGCTGTAATTTTCATGGATTTTTTTTTGTCCCTGTCAAGGTTATTTTAAAGAAGCATATAAATATAGTACTAAACTTGTTAGATGCGAGGCCAAGGCCAAGGTCAAAGTACCCGTCAATGTCAGGGTCGTTTTCGAGGTTGTAATTTTCAAGGATTTTTTTTTGGTCCTGTCAAGGTTATTTTAAAAACAAGGACATTAATGAACGTGCCATCCAGAGAAGAAATTGGGTCATAGAAGAAGCTTACCTGTACAGAAGAAATTAACATGTATTTTATTTCTTAATTTTTAATTTTTTTGTTTGTTATTTTTTTATTTTTTTTTTAATAATAAAAAGTAAACTCAATCTTTTGTTATATTTTAATTTTTTTTCAATAAAACAATAGTAAAATGAATCTGTATGTGTATTTATTAAACATCACCTAAAATACGTTTTGCAATCCATATTTTTCTGCAGAGTCCGTTTATTAATGAAATAGAACCATATATTAGGGTGAAATCTAATGGTTTCAAATCAGTCTCACATAACAATGTCAGAAGTAAACACTATTGATAAGTTCGGTCGCAAAAGAAAATTTAAGGATTTTAACTTTATGCGAGGTCCTTCAGGAATAGGTTTTAAATTTACACCTAATGGAGATTACGATATGGGAAGCAAAAGATTGTGCTATTTAGCAGAACCTCTTGAAGGAGACGATGCGACCACACGAAATTATGTTGATAATAACCTTGCTCAGTGTGTGCAAGATACGCAGAAAGCTTTACATGACTCAACAATTGTTATTAAAGATATATTCAGAAACCAACTTGAAGGTTACGTACGCAAGAAATTAATTGAAACCGGTCAAGAACTTAGAGGATACATTGATGATACTGTTATTGCAATATATGAACTTAGGCAAGACGAACTGCGTGATGAACTTAACTCTAGAATGTTGAAAATTGAAAAGACTATGGAGGATCTTGTCAGCAAACCTGTTTCACATTAAACATTTACTCGTAGACCTGTGCGTTTAATTTACTATTAGACAAATTTTTCAACAATAACTTTTACAGTTTGTTATTTGTCGACACTTCATTATATTTATAATTTTAAAATAAAGGTTCAATAAAAAAGCAATCAAGTAATGAATACATGTTTTTTATTTAAAAAAAAAAAAAAAAATTACAATACTATCGTTACATATTAATGTTGTATGTTTAATAGAAATAATAAAAACAATACAAATAATGAAATATGCATTTTCCAGATTACGTGCTGTCCTGACTTAGAAATGATTCCAACACGGTGACTAAATTTGCTAAGTTTTCTTCCGGGTCTGTTTTGTAAAAATCTATGTCTGCATGCCCCCAAGGTAGAGTTTTGGTTGAACTGGGAATTACATAACGTTTATCATCGCTATGTGACAATGCTACTTTATTTATTATGTTGGTATAAATGTTATGTAATTCACTTCTAAATGTCTTCATCTTTCTTAATATCAAACCACCCCGTTCAACAATTCTTTGGTAGTCTTCCTGATGAAGGTCTTTCTCGATAACACATTTTTTGATACCTTTGGCTTTTTTTAATTCATTATTAATGGACTTTACATAATAAGCCTTCGCGCCGGTACCATAAAAACTTATTATCGGATCACCAGGAAACTCATCTTTCATTCTACCAACTACAGAATTACTTTTAATTATGTTGAAATTATTAATTTCGGGGTAATTTGATGTATCGAATTTTTCGGGGTTTTCTGATATAGTTTGATAAAAGTTTTCCGTATACACTTTTAATATAAGCGAGTCAGTATCGGTGTAAAGTAACGAAGCATCATCGCCAAACTTGGATTTAATAAAATTATAATAAAAATCGTATATTACAGTCTTTGATATATCTAATATGGAAAAACCGATATAAATTGGTTTATTGTACAATATTTTAACTTTATTCATATGTATAGCAACAAAGTTCTCGGTAAATATCGAGCTACTATTGAAATTGGGGCGGGATATTAGTGCTCTAGCTCCATTTCTGCCTACACTGTTCTCCCAATGTGTTACTAATTTTATATCCTTTCGATTTTCCACATTTTCCATAGTTTTACCAAATATCGCGTTATTTTTTAATTTAAAAGTGTCCTTCGCAAATTTTGTGGTGGCCTTGTTACGTAAATTGGTATTAAAATCAATATACGATTTTAGCCATTTTGATTGCTCAAACTGTAATACTCGATGGGTTTGCATTACCACTAAGCCGTTGGCGATGGCTTGTTTTAAAGTTCTATAGTGTACAATGTATTTTTTTTTATCTTGTAAATTAGGAATTAATTTCGGTAATTTAGCGTTTTCTGTTGGCGGTATGATATTTTCTACTAAAAATGGAAGATCAGAATGTGCATCATGCAACTCAGTCGGATAATGCACATCCACTTCCAAAACGTAGCCATGTAAACTATCATCACCAACAGCCATAATATTTAAATCCAGAATTTCGCGCTCGCTTAACCATCGAAAACCACCATATGGTAATGCTTGTGACATACTATGACCATATAGATTTGTAGCATCAAGGTATGTTATAAATGAAGAAGGTTTTGTTGGGTCATAGTCTGGTAAAAAAATATTATTAGCGATGTGCTTCCTTTCTGTACACTGGCTTATGCCGCCGCGTATATCTTTCTTAAAAAAATGTATCATGTCTATATCAGTTAAGAGCTCTAACTCTACCTTAGTCATACGTAGCATACAATCAAATGATAAACTTGGAAGGGTATAGTAATGTGCTGGATCAAGTTTATCGAATTTTAAACAATTATTCCGAAATTGCTCAAAAACATCACACAATAGCAACACATCTGATTTTAAATACACGTCCGAATAGTCCCCCAAAGTTTTACACCCAAACAAGCGCCATACTTCTTTTGCTCTTCTATAGCTTTCATCGCTAATATGTTCTTCCCGTAAATTATCATAAAATTCATCTTTACTTGGAAGACATGTATTTTCCATTTTTTCTATAGAGTCAATAAAGCTATAGGGAAAAACACCCTTTTGACGCATCAAATTAAATTGGTTGATGTTTGAAAAATGTTTCCGCGTTTCAATAAAATCGTCGTCGTTTAAACCGCTGCCTAAATTTTCCAAAGACGTTGACAGAAATTTAAAACTATCAATAAATCGCAACTTTAAATATTTCCTCTTGACTTTTCCACATTTACTATCAAAATAATCGTGCACATAAATGCTTTTGGTAAATGATATGTACTTTTCCTTACTTTGAGCCAAAACACCAATTTTATCCCCATATTTACATAACTCTTTTATAAATAAATGGCTGTCGTAGCCGCTTAAGTTATGAAATATGATAGGGATAAAAGAGGGTAATTTATAATTTAAATTACAAACGGAATGTGCAGCACCAAATCTTTTTGCACCAGTTATGTGACAGTGGTCTCGTACTTTAATCTCACCCTCTTCAAAAGGGCCTTCACATATACCACATATTTTAGCATCATTAAACTCCCTTTTTTCTTCAGGCGTTAACGGTTTCATAGGCTTAATGTCTTTTAAATATGTGTTGTATAGAGCCCTTAAATCACACTCGATACGATCCACAAAGACTTGAGCTGCATTATTCCCCCGAAATAGCTCAAATTTCGAAAGTGAGTCGTCAAAAGAGCATTTAATTAAATAAGCAAAAGAATATGGTTCATGTTTAAAACTTTTTACAGTGTAAGAATTTTGTGGGTTTGGTTGTACCGTTTCAACGGGTTTTAAAACAGATTCGAAATCTGCATAAACCACGAATGGAACGCGCATTTGCTTTTCTATACCCTCGAATTTTAAAATATTTTCCGGCACACTCTTTCCAAATTTATCGATTTTTAAATCCACTGAGGGTGTTTGCGTGAAAATGTGGTTACAATCGTAGCTTTGATGTAAAGTTAAAGCTGACGGTGTACTAAAATAAATGAGGCAACCATCACAGAAATATATTTTATGTTGTTGACAACTAATTTGACTTGAAACTAAACGTGATAAATCCCGAATCCAACAATAATGACTCTTTGAACAAGTCGTATCACAAAAATGTTCACCGCCATCTTTACTACTACAGTCTTTTGTAATTAACAATAAATTTACATGCCTATCCAACTTTTTTGACGCATACCTCAGTGGACCAATAACTTCATGTATTACTTCATTATTTTCATATTTAGATTCCAGACCGTATACGTTAATTGATATGTTGTTCATTTCCTCAAATTTTTTAATGTCACGTAATTTTACTGGAAAATCCATACCTGTTACATTTAGCACTCTAGAAAAATGGGGGTAGGATGTCTTCTGTGAAGGCTCTGCTGTTGGAGGAAACAATGCTGATGTTACAGCCCACGCAAAGCAAAATTCGTCCTGGTTAATCACATTGACGACAGCTCCTTTCTTTTCAATAGAACACGGCAACTTGATGTATGATGAGCCACCCATAGGCATATACTTGTTGATACCAACTTCCAAGTATAAAATTCGCACAAGAGCCCATCCTATAACAAGAAAAATAATATATAAAAATCAGTTTAATATATCGGGTTTTGATTTTTCCATACCTGAATCTTTCTCCTGGAACTCTGTCGCCTGCGTTTTTATTAATTCGGTGAAAGAATGGTAAACGGCATCCAAATCACTTTCTACACTAATTATTTGATTAGCAGTGTTGAAGGATTTTTCACTGAATATTTCTTGTGATGGAAGCATGTACTCGCCAACAGCTGTCATGTTAACTTTTAAAGCATGATGCACACGCAATAAATTATTAACAAGTTCCACCACCTTGGATTTAATGTCTGCAAAGAACATTACGTAATCGGAATGCTCCATATCACTGCTAACCCGATAGGTTGCAATTCTCCTTTTGAAGGCACATTGAACGAGTTGCACACCATGACATACCGGCAAACATGAATTATTTTTATGTTGTTGTGTTCGTTTATGCACCGACATATGATTTATTGGAACATCTACATTACATGTAGCGCAATTAATTAGCGGAATCGTCGATGTATACTCTTCAATTCGGAGCCGTTTTCCTCCAGGCACTTCATTAAATCTCGCCGCACACGATTCTCTTTGATGACGTCTCATATTATAAATATTAGTAAACTTAGAACCGCAATTTTCACAAACATATGCCATGATTTGTCAAATATTAACACATGTACTACCTATACAAGTCAGAGCCAACTGATGAATGAAACTGCCCCATACATTATATAAAACCATTCAAGGTCACCCCCAACCACGTAACATATCTTCAAGGTCACACACCCAAGATGACCTTCAACAAAGTCAAGGTCGTCTCGACCAAGGTCAAGGTCAAGGTCACACACACAACCTTGAACACAAGGCCAAGGCCAAAGCACACGTGCACTTTCAAGGTCAATGACAAGGACATGTGGGCGGGGCCAAAGAGGGGTGAAGCAAGGTCAAGGTCAAGGTCGAGAAGTGGGGGGATCGAGCGAATCGGGTTATGTTCACTACTAATGATTTATTACTCTCTATAGTTCTTAAATAAACTGTAGTATAAGAGGAAAAATCGTGTCCATTTTCCTAAACTCAAAGCTCTTGGGGAAGGGGCGATCGCTCCACCCCCCCCTCCCCCGCCCCCTGGATCCGCGCCTGCTTCCAACATTTTTTAAAAAATTGTTTTATTATTACGGCAAATTAGTATAGGCATGTAAAAGAAAATATTTTTTATAATTTTGACGTCTTCTAACACCTAAACGTAGTAATATAGGATATAACTACGTCGACCTATTTTGACCTCAGAGGTCTGTCATCAGACGTTGTACACACACGTATTTTCCGGAGAGCCTGTATATTATGTATAGAAAAAAATTCATTGAAATAATCAATAAAAAGATAAATTATGGTTTAGATCACACGTGACAATGCATTGCACGATTGAATCAACCTGCATTAACCTGGCAAAGAAAGGTTGATGACTTATACAACCATAAAGAAAATATTGGATAGTAACTGTAAGATAATATAGTTAAAACTCAAAAATAAATTTGTTCGCTTAATATAGCAGAGACAGCTGATTTCTCTATCTGTTTCTAAATTAAGAGCGACATTTTGTCATAAATTTTCATAAAATCCACGAAGCAAAATAAATATTACAGCGAGCTGTTTTTGTTCCCCAGATTATTTTTTTAATAAAAAAATATCGTATTTTTTTAAATGGTCTATCGAAATTGTATATATACAAATGTGTTACAGCTGATGCTTTCATAATATCAGCAAAT
The DNA here is from genome assembly GCA_034092305.1 of Diaprepes abbreviatus. Classification (NCBI taxonomy): domain Eukaryota; kingdom Metazoa; phylum Arthropoda; class Insecta; order Coleoptera; family Curculionidae; genus Diaprepes; species Diaprepes abbreviatus. Next base: position 15,300,487 of record JASJET010000139.1, read on the forward strand.
ATTAAGATTGGAAACCAAAAGGTAAAGGTAAATTTACATTCAATTTCGAATTCCAATTTCATTTAAATTTGCATACTTGTTAAAAGATAGCAGATATACATTAAAAAAGTTTTGATTTGACCATAAATACTTGAAAAAGGAAATAGCAGAAATAAGGAATATTATCAGTTACGTAAAATATTTATTTTTCTTCTACTTAAATAAGAGAAATCAAATTATGAATGGTTTAGTTATTCCGGGTTTCAATCCGTTCGTTCAAAAAATCGTTTTCACGACGTTTCGTCAAAATCTCATTTGGCATTTTCAAGTGCGGTTCGCCTCGTTACTCGCTGAAAATTTTAGCTAACTCGCTTTCTCATTGGACGAGTGGCTTCTCGCACTCTGCCGAGTGCGATATCTATTGTTCTTGTATGCTGGTCTCTCTTGTATTGGTTGATTTTTGTTGTTTTGTTTCTTGATTTTCTATTAATGTTTTCCATGTAGTTGAAATATATATATACCGTCGTCTCGTTTATTCGGCTGTCCCGCTTTTTCGATTTCTAGGGCCTCCCTTATGACGCGTACCTTGTATTTCTGTACTTGTGCTATTTCTTTTGCGCTCTCGAATCGATGGTATGTCCGATTGTTTGGCGAAATTGAAATAGAGCTGAGGTTGTCTGTTTATTTTTGAGACTCTTTTTATGTTCTTGAATTCTTGCTGATATGCGCCTGTTTGTTTGTCCTATATATGTTTGATGGCAATCTGCACATGGAATGCTGTAAACGCCACGATTTTCAAGGTTGGTCTTATTTTTGAGATTTCCCAGGATGTTGGCTCTTGTTTTTTGTGGTTTAAATTTGGGCTGTATGTTGTGTTTTTTTAAGATTCTTCCGATTTTGTCTGTTATTCCTTTTATGCATGGGATTATGGCTTTGTAACTTGTTTGATCTTGGTCTTTGGTTTTTGTTGTGGTCTTCTCTTGTCTTTTTGTGGCTTTCTTTATATCTGATTGTAAGAAACCATTCCGTTCTAGAGCTGTTGACATATGTCGTATTTCGTCTTGTTTTGTGTCGAATTCTGTTAGAAGAAGAGATCTTGATACTAGTGCCTGCTTTTGAGAGGAATAACGATGTGACTCTGCATAGAGATATCGGTCAGTATGTGTGGGTTTCCGATATACGCTGACACCTGAGGTGTTGTTGGGTTTCCTAGTTAATAACAGATTCAAAAATGGAAGTTTCTTTTCTTGCTCGATTTCTAGCGTGAATTGGATTTTATGGTCGATTTTGTTCAGGTATATCAGGAAATCGTCCAGATGTTCTTTTCCACGTGGCTATATTATAAAAATATCACGCACATAGCATTTCCAAAATGTCGGTTTTCAAGGTGCTTTTTGCAGTGCCTCTTGTTCGAAATATATCATAAAAAGGTTGGCTATAACTGGTGAAAGTGAGTCACCGTCACATCCAATCCACATCCACAATCAAAGTTTTTGATTTAAACATTATCCAGCCTAAACTAACTATTTACTTCTCATAAAATTGAATTCCAAATGACAACTTTTCCTAGTTGTTTAAAATCAACATTTACTCCCTTATTCATTAACATTATCTAATTTTAAAACTAATCTAAGTTGACCAAAAATACAATAGCAAGTGAATCAAGAAGTAAACAAAGTTTCCTTTCATTACCAGATCGGCAAATATATTAAATTTTATTTACTTTCATGATAAACCTATTCATCTTACCTATTCCAAGGTTTAATCTCTAGATTTTTATCTTTTATTTTCCTGTGTACATATATTATACAAATTATATCAATAACAAATAGGTCGGGTTTAAAAGTTAAACCTTTATAATGAATATGGCTGTATTAAAATAGAATAATAAACCATTTCCTTATATATTTTTTTTCTTAATACTATTGTAGCTTGCCTAAATGATATTTTATTTTATTTTTTTGTCAGTAAAGGTGATTACAATATTTTTCATGACATTTCATCTTCATAAGGTGATACGTGTTTCTTGATTATTCGAAAATCGGTTATTATTTAGACCATTAGAAATAAGGAGTAGTTCTCTTGTCGCATCTAACTAACCGCTTCATGGTGAGAGTATTGCTAAAAGGTAAGAGATAACAAGTTGATTACAATAAAAAAAATTGTGTTATTTAGACCGGTCTAATATGCCCTTTACAAACTGGGAAAATTTCATTTGAAATATTTTGAAAATATTGAAAATCACCGATTTAATTTATTTTCTCAGATAATATTAGGTAGAAAAATTTAAAAGGACCCCGCAGAAATCTTATGAGAAGTGGATTTTGGTGAAACTGTTTGAAACCACCTGATTTTGGTAGTTCTTGGTTGGTAGATCAAAAGTGTCAATAGTCTCTAAGTCCCAAAGAAAAGGCATGGTTCAAAGATATAGGTCATTAAAGTTGCACTGTTTTGTGTTAAGAAGCCTGAACGTATGTTTTTGCAGCTTTTCTTTATGTTGGTAAGAATAACCTCTGCCGATGTTGTATAGAAGATCGAGAACAAGGTTTTTACCTTTGGTGATAAAGTTGATGTTGTTCTCAAAGTAAAATGACTGTTCAAAGTCAAACTGGCATTGAATGATAAATAATCCTTTTGATGTCCGGGACAATGATATTTGTCAGAGTTAGAAATATTATCGAGCAAAAGATTTTTGTCTTAATCTTCATTAACGGATTTTACTTCTTGCTCAAGGTCAAAATTTAAGATCGGCTCAAAATCAAATCTGGTTTAAATGAGTACTTATATTTTTGTAACCTGAAAATGAGAATTTTTTGACTTTAGATACGATCTTGCCTTTGACAATCAGATTGTGGGGGTTAATAATAGTTAATTAACGGTTGTAGAATATCCCATCAGGGACGGTCAGTCAGATAAAGCGAGATCAAATAAACTTCGGTGTTTGACATTTCAGAACTATATTCCAACACTATTCTCTAGAGACTACGCATATCTACATAATCGTTTATATAAATGTAGTAACATAAAAAGATAGAGATTGGTGTCTGCATTAGCGTGACCCAATGTGCATTGCAGGAAGGTTGCTAAAGCGGGCTTAGCGCATCATTTGGCCCTGAAAAGGGCCGATTTTTACTTTGATATTTCAAGTCATAAAGATGTGTTTAATTCAGCACTTAAATTTTAATATTTTATCCAGCTTCTTGTATTTTGTTATATATTAGCAGCATATTATGTTGATGACGCTCATAGCCTAAAAGTCATATAATACAAGTGATATGGGCGCATGTCCACAAGGTTTTGTCTTCAGATTGACATGTGTAATAATAACTCGTAATTAGTTTATGGTAATTAGGATAATCGGTACCATACTTACCTCCTCAATCAATATTATTGTAGGTAGTAAATGTTTCGTTACATTTCTAAACCTGAAAAATACCCTAACTCTCAAAAAGCCCTGTTCATGAATGTGCTCATCAAGTTGAAAACCTTTATCATTTTCTCTCACAGGTTTATTCTGTGTATAAGATGGGGAAAGATGTTAAATCTCTTAGATATTCCAAGTCAAAAAAGGGAAAGTCTGAAATGTCGTTTCCATTGAACATTTCTTCTTAGAAAATTATCTATTTCAACTCTGGCTTGGATAACATTAGGAATCTGAGATCTTAATAGGTGCAAGCTCGATGTTGTTCAATCGTTAATTAACCATCTGACTGCCAAAGACAAAATCATATCTAAAGTGAAAACATTATAATTCTCATATTTTTGGACTAAAAAATATATATACTAATTTAAACCAGATTTGACCTTGAGTCGACCTTTCACTTTGATCTTGTCCAAGAGATGAAATCCGTCAGCGAAGATAAAGCTAAATATCTTTCATTCGATCATCTTTCTAACCTAGACAGACATCATTGTTTCAGACATCAAAAGGATGAGTTATCATTCAAACCCAATTTGACCATTTCATCACCGAATATGAAAATCTGCAGAACATCCGCAGAAGTCATTCTTACAAACATAAAGAAGGCTGCAGTAACATACATGCAGCCTTTCAAACATAAAATACAACAATTTCAGTGATCTATATCTTTGAACCACAAATTTTTTGGACTTAGCGATCATTGACATTTTTGATCCACTTATCAAGAACTATTAAAGAGCTTGGTCGAGAGCCATTTTTCATAGGAGTTCTGCTGGGTCCTTTGAGCTACAAGTTGTTGAGGAAACAACATATAAAGTAAAGAGTGGAAAATAGTTAGTTCTGCGCACCATTGACATTCATAGAGTAATACAACACAATTGCAATAGAAAGTAGTTTTTCAAGGACAAATATGACCTATTTCGAAAAATAAATAAATTAGCATAAACTTTTATTGCGAAAAACGAGTATTGGATCTAAAAGTATCAAATAATAAGATATAATGTATTTAACTGCAAGACATTTGTTCTTTGTCACGGTTTCAGGACTTTAACTTAAACAATATTATTCACCTAATAGCCTCTATTTCCTTTAAATGTCAAAATGCCTGTAAAGCTTAAAAGGGTCTTAAATTATTGACGAAATAAATTCAGGTAAGGCTGTGTCAACTATTTCATAGGTATTCCTAATATTTTGTTTAATGTTCACTTTTAATTGAGGTATTTAAAGTGTTAGTTGAAGAGTAGCTAACAATTTTTAGTTTGAAAATGCAATAAGTAATTGGAAATTAGTGGCTATATTTGCAGATTTTTATTTCCTATTGTATTTTTCATTCTATAAATATAGTCTCTAAAGTTCTTCAAAGTAAAAGTGTAATATTGGGCAGGCTTCAAACTTATTTAAAAATGCTCACCAAAAACTTTTTAAACTGCGTCACAGATACGATCAAATTTGATGTGAAGTTTCGGATTTGGTAGCAAATTGGGGTATTAAAGCTTTTTTTTTGAAAAGCGACAAAAAAAAGCAAAAATATTTTTGACTTACTTGTCTCCGATACAAAATTCACAGCACAATAATATTCAAAAAAATTACATTTAATAATATTTTGGGTATTGCATCAAAATGTTGTTGATAGATTTAAATTTCTCGATCCCTCATTTATAACCACCGATACTGATACTGCGTTACACAAGCAAGCTGAAATTTTGGGAAATAAATACGACGATGACTTATCTTTCACAGAAATAAAATTTTGTAATAATGTTTTATTAATGTATTATCCCTAAAAAAATTTTCTTACTTTAACATAGGTACATTTTTGTGAATAATCTGAAATTTTTTAGCTTGTTCCTGGAATCTTAGTAATCTTTCTCTTATTTCCACTAAATTTTTAATCAAAAATAATGTCTAGTCGAATGACTCCTCCCCTTGAAAATAAAGAAAGATGAAATCAAATGTATATAAACCCTGTACATTCAAATTTCAAAACAAATTTTGGCATTAATATATATTGCACTAAATTTTATTAGAAAAAGAATTAATAATTTTTTAAACATTTCATCGACTAGCTTTTAAAGTTTTTTGACAATTTTAACCCATGTAAAAATTCTACACTCTGGATATACTAACATTAAAAGTCTCCAGACTGTTATAGATTATTTTTATTTCTATTTATATGTATTTCAGAATCATTTTTGCAAATATTTCAATGAAATATATTTTGGCTTGAAATATTTTTGGCACAAATCTAAACAAAAATCCAATCATCCGTCTTTTTCTATACATTTCATATTTAACGCCCTCATCTTCCTTGGTTTTAAAGTCACAACACGTAACTTTGCCTTTTTTGTTTAGTAAAACTACAAGATATAGCAAATTTTAGTTAGTTACAGGAAAGGCATCTGGAGGCGTTCCAAAAATATTACGAGTCTTATATTCTTATTTATTTTCAAAAATGTAGGAACAATAACAGCAAAATGCTTGATTGTGATCTGGCTAATAGGATTAAAATAAAAATTTAGAAAATTATAATTTCTGGAATCGATAAAATTATCAAAAAGAAATTTATTCATATAGTACTACATACGATATGTTGGTGGTTTCATTATTATTCAAAAAATATTTTACTTTTAATCAAAATAACACTAAAATTTCTATAATTTACTAAATATCATATTATTAGTTAATAACTGATTTTAATAAGAAAATTTTAGAAATATTGGAGCGCATGGAGCGTTCAAAACGTGCAAAGCTCAGAATAGTCTTACAGAGATTAAAATTTAATGAATATATACAGCTTGCGTTGTATATATATATATATATATATATATATATATATATATATATATATATATATATATATATATATATACATATATTTCAAACAATTATTAAAAATTCATTCGCCTTTAAAAGATTTATTGATACAATAAACCTACCCGAAAATTACAGACTCATTTCGCTAGATGTTATATCTTTGTATACAAATATACCAAACCAACTTGTCTACACTATTTTAGTAGAAAAATGGAAAATTTTAAAGAAACATATATCGCTATCAAAAAATAATTTTACGGATACTGTTGACCTCGTTCTAAATACAATTTCAGTAAGAGTTTAACAGTTTTAATGAAAAATTACAATTCACGTCCGAAACAGAAATAATAGTAAAATAAATTTTCTAGATATGACACTTATAAGCAGAAAAAACAAAATTTTAACTGAATGGTACACCAAACCAACTTGGTCAGATAGATATATAAACTGTTTCTCTAATCATTAAAAAACTCAAAAAAATAGTGTTATAATCGGTCTGTCTGATCTTGCTATCTCCCTAACGTCTCCACAATTCCAACCCAAAATACTGCAAAAAGTAAAAAAGACACTAATAAATAATAATTTCAATGAAAAGACTATCACCAAAATAATTAATAAATGAACATATAAATTTTATAATAACGTAATAACAAGAAACATAGAACATAAACAGCAAAAATATGTAGCATTACCTTACACTAGTGAGCTGTCAGAAAAAATAATATACATTTTAGAAAAGCATGATATTATCGTATGCCTCAGGTCACATAATAAATTAAATACACTATTCACAAATTTGAAAAGTAAAACTCCTCTCATGAATAAATCAAATGTAATATATTCGATCTCTTGCACAAATTGTCCCAAAACATATATGCATGACGAGCCAATTGCTGAAGAATAGATTGAATGGCCGTGAATATACGAAAAACGCCTCAACAGCGTTAAATAAACACACACAGGACGAAAAACATACTTTTGATTATAACAGTACCATAATAAAAAACAAAGATATGAATTACCAAAAATTACAGATAAAGGAAATGATTGAAATTAAAAAAGATAAAAACACTGTTAACGACAGAACAGATATGGGAAATTTGAGTCACATTTACTCAAGCCTAATTCAAACAAAAATATCTAGTATTCGATCCTGTCAAATAAGAATCAGAAATTGAATATCCTCTTAAACATAAAATGAAATGTATGCGTTTATTTTGTTTTTTTGTGCATTGTAAAATAAAAAAAATATATAAAAAATAAAACACACTCGCATTCCATGTATCCTCAATAGACGATGTAAAGATTGAATTTCATTATTATATATATATATATATATATATATATATATATATATATATATATATATATATATATATATCTATTTACCTATCAAAAATTGTGCTTTTGACTTTTAAAAAAGAATGTATAGAATTTCTAGACATGCTCAAAAATATTAAAGCATTTCATATTTTATGCAATCATTTCTATTTTAATATGACATATTGGTTTTTAAATGTATAATCACTTTAAATTATAACAGCACACCTGATTCAATGCTCAGTTTTGGATGCCAATAGAACATTAACTCAATGGTAAAACAATATAAATAAATCGGGAGTCTTTTTGTAAATCCAGTATTTGTTTTTAAGTCCAAGTTTAGTTGCTCTACGATTACATCAAACAGTGTTTTTTTATGTTTTCTTGGGCAGTTTATTTGTAGGAAGTATATCATAAAAAACTTTTTGTTTATCTTCTTGTATAAAATTATCTCCAAGAAAATGCTTTGACTGGACTTACTCGTCTGGTACAAAATAATTATAATCATGATCAACTTGCTTCAAGTAGCAGCGTAATGCTGGGAGAACTAAAGATAGAAGAAGAAAGCAGGAGATCCAGTTATTGGACGAAGCTGCAAGAATTGAGACAAGATATTTCTTGCAAACTACGACCAGAAGAGTTTCAAAGAATGCATAATATTGAGTAGAAACCAGCTGAGAGTTCTGACAGGGGTCCTGACGGGGCATTGCCACCTGAAGGGACACCTCACGAAACTCGGACTGGTAGAAAGAGAAGAGTGCAGATTCTGTGAGATGAAACCTCTGTTGCAGAGTGCAGCACTCTAGAAAACCCTAGGATGCGGTTCTTTGGAGTACACCAAATCGAAGAAAGGAAGCTACCCAACATCCTGAGATTCCTGAAGGAAATAGGACTGGATGACCTCCTCTAGCCGATAAGGTAACTTTTACGACTGGCAGCAGTAGGGGGCACACACCAGGTTGCAGTGTCCAGACCTCAACTCTGCGCACATACATACATACACACATACATAAACAATTTGCTTCAGCCGCTGAACTTAAAGTTTCTTGTCTTTTGGAAAGCTTAAATAAATATTTAAGAATTATCATATATCATACCAATGATAAAGAAATAAATTACAATTAACGGATGATATATTTGCACGTCTTACAATCAGAAATCGCATTTTTTGAAATACCAAACAAAAATTAAAAAGTCAAATTCCTCTTTGAAATTATCGGTAAAACGTTACATAAAATGCATAAAACAAGCAAAAGTAAATATGAATACTTGACAAAATGAAAAGTATTCAGTCAATGTCTAGAATACACTTTCACCAATATTACAAAAACTTTGGGACTTCATTGTTGCCAATGAATATTTGCACGTAATGACACGGAGCACGATAGAGACATTTTTTGGTATAAGGGATACATGAGCAGTCCAGTTTTATACGTGAAGTTCCGATAACGTTATTCAGTTTGATTGGTGTTCGTTGTCACGTGCCTTCATGGAGATTTAAGCACATTTTTATTATTAAATAAAAATAAAATTCTTTAAAAATAAAGAAAAATATTGTGTTTTTAAGATTTCTATTGTGGAAAATACTGCTTCGCGCTAAAATTATGATTTTATTTGAATACAGTCAATATTCCAGTTGCAATAATTTATATAGTTTAATGGAAATTAGGCAATAGAATATTTTTGTACGTCAAAATTAGGTACACAAATATATTTAGATAGGAATAATAATTAGAAAAGAAGTAAATTAAGAAAACTTACATAGAAAAGATAATTATTCATAAAATATTTGGTTATTTAAACAGATATTACTTTTTTTTACAAATAAAACGTTTTCCAATCAATCAATTATTTTTTTTGACGTTATCTATTTTTATAATAGGTGCAGTATTCAAGTAAATATTTCCGCTGCATTGTAGACCTGCTCTACTACAGTATAATCCACTCATCCGATATCCACAGACAGCTCCACATCCCTTCTTGTAATTACAAAATAATATTTGAAATAGATAATCCAGAGCTGATAATTGATTTATAGTTATTGGGATAAACATGTTACTGGAATACTTCCATTCTCGAATTTCCAATAATTGCATCATTCTCTAGCGATATCTGGATTTGCAAGTAAATTCTTTTTAAGTATTCAAATGCTACATCAGATGTGGGAGCTAATGATGACAAAAGAACACTTGTATTTTTGGCTTTTACTTTTATGAAAGAATTAAATTCAATTTTTAATTTTAGATAGAGCAGCATCTAAAGTATTCAAAGCTATCACTTTAGTTTTAGCAGTGTTTGTCTATAAATGTTTTACAATTATGTTTTAGTTTTACCTTATGAACTGTTATTTAATATGGAAAATAAACTTTAATAATCTAATTTGACTGTTTCGTTTGCTGTTCCTAATGGTTAGATAGGGGCTTCGTCAATTTATTTCGGGTTTTACAAGAGGTTTTCAAGAATAAAAAGGTTTGGAACCGCTGTTCCACTTTCACAGCTTAGATGACACTGTTTAACAATTTAAACTGTTGTTCTCTAATGCACCAGCATTGTCTAACTTTAAAACTTGTCCAAGTTGGCAGTAGAGGGCTTAAACTGATAAATGCAACAAGTCAAGCAGGTTTGGAACCTTCAACATATACACACTTTAATTATAATAATTTTCTGAATGATTTGCATGCTGTTAATTGGAATGTGATTTATGATATGCAGAGAGTGGATGACATGGTTTCGTTTTGTAAACGAGAATGTTAGATCGGTATTTGATGTTCACGCGCCTATCAAAAGATCGCGCTTTACTAAATCACCTGTTCCATGGTTGACGGAAAACCTCAAATTTATGATAAAACTGCGTAACAAAGCTCTATCAAAGTTTAAAAAAACAAAGACAGATGCTGCTTGGAATGAATATAGGGATCTTCGCAATTACATTACGATGGCTATCCGAAATGAAAAAAGGCGTACCTACAACAGAAGTATAGGGTGGATCCGGGAACTTTTTGGCATACTTTGAAGACACTTAATATTGGCACATCATCTAGATCGTTGCCTTCAAATATGGGTTCCCCTTCGGATAATAATGATCATTTTCTCAACAGTATTCCTTTGACAGACATAGCATCTAACAATAGGTTTTTGGATGAGTATAGGAATTCGCATTTCGGGGATGCAACCGATGCTTTTGTTTTTACCGAAGTTGACGATAACCGCGTGAATAAAGTTATCTTTAAGATAAAATCAAATGCTCTGGGAGCTGATGAGATAGACTGTAAAATGCTATTGTTGATCACTCCTTGTCTCACTTTCTATGTAACTTTCCTAATTAATAAGTGCCTTTCTACTTCTTCCTTTCCACTACAGTAGAAATGTGCTAATGTATTACCAGTTCCTAAGGTTTCTAATCCCACTACCATTTCTGAGTTTCGTCCTATTAGTATTTTACCGACATTGTCTAAGGTGCTCGAGAGGATTGTCAATGATCAGATAAGCAAATTTGTGAATTCGAGAGGCATTTTACCATCTACACAGTCGCTATTTCGCCCTTTACATAGTACAACTACTGCACCTCTTAAAGTGAGCAATGATGTGTTTGGTGCAAGTGATAGCAGTTTGACGACATCTCTTATATTACTGGATTTTAGTAGGGCCTTCGATACTTTGGATCATACGATGTATTTTGCAAAACTGGGATACTTTGGCTTGGAGAGGAGTGCAATAGAGTGGTTTAGAAGTTATCTTGGAGATAGAATGCAAAGAGTGTGCATTGGCAATGAGAGATCTGAATTTGTGACTTTCAATAGGGGTATACCTCAGGGCAGCATCCGTGGGCCGCTGTTATTTTCACTGTATACAGCTGATTTATGTAAATTTATAAAAACTTGTCATTCTCATCAATACGCTGATGACCTGCAAGTTTACTGCTCGTTTAATTTAGTCGATATGGCACAGGCTGCACAGCAGATTAATGATGATCTACAGATCATTTTAGAGATATCCAGGGGTCATGGACTGTGTCTGAATGGTAAAAAGTCGAAACTTCTTCTTTTTGGTTCGCACAGCCAACAAATTGTAGAGAGTAATATTTTTGAAATCAAAATTGGTGATACAGTGTTGACGCCGTCGGACTCTGCCAAGAACCTGGAGGTAATGTTTGACGCACAACTTTGCTTTGAGGCACATACCTCGAATTTATTGCAAAGGTGTTATTATAAGCTAAAAATTTTTTATATGCATAAAGATGTCTTAACAACTGATATAAAGTTGAGACTCTGTGACTCATTGATATTGTCTTTGGTGCCATACTGTGACGTTGTATATTGGCCAGCACTTACATTACGTGAGAGGAATAGTCTCCAGGGACTTCCGAATGCCTGCCTTAGGTTTTGCTACAGTATGAAAAAGTTCGATCATGTGACACCTTTATTTCAGGCATCCCGATGGTTTAATTTAGAGGAAAGATTCTTTATACCTTTAGCAACCCTTGTTCATAGGATTGTATTGACAGAAGCATCTTCTTATCTATCTAATAAATTAATTCGTGGCAGTGATATTTATAGGAGACAAACACGTTATAAATCCAGGTTCATTGCCACGAAACATACAACTGCCCTTTTTCAGAGATCTTTCAGATATAATGCAGTGAAAATTTATAACTCACTTCCTAGGAATGTCGTAGCTCTTAAGAATGTCACTAACTTCAAAAGAGCTGTTAAATTATTTATTATTGGTATGCGTGGTCGGGTGCGGTGATTTTCTGGATCACTTGCACGGAAAAGCCCAAAAGTGTGAACATGAATGTTTTAGAATTTACATTTTTATTTTTTCTCAAGTAATTTTATATCTACGATTATATTTACTTTTAGTTTATCTTAGATTTAATTTAAGAAAACAGACGGTTAGATGAGTAGCTATGCTAGATCTCGCCGTCTATTATTGTATTTGTTCACTTTATATTTTTGATGCTAATAAAAGACATTATTATTATTATTAAGGAAAAAATAATCATTGTCTTTTATTACTAAAGCGAAAAAAAAAAACGAAAAATATTGTTTATTTTCGGAAGACAAACTATTCCTATTATCAATTTTAAGGCTATATCTTTAGGTTTTTATTCTTAATATTTCTATGCAAGTGTTTATTTGTTGACATATCTAATATAAATTATAACCATATTATAAACAAAATTAAACTGGCTCACTAGAAAATTTAACCTCCAAGGCGTCTAGACTGTTGGTGATTAATTTAAATCTAATGTAATTTTAACATTTTTTAAAGTTGTTTTGTAAACCCTGTAGCTTGACAGTGAAAGAAATTTGGATTGGCCCTAACAGCTCATATTAGCTTGTTAAATTGATGAGAAAGTTCATATTTTTATATTTAAAACTATAAATTTCTAATATAACTCACTTATTCCCATACTTAAACGCAAATATATGAAATTAAACTAAAGCACATCGGACTAAACTTTTCCATAAAGTTTTCTCGTTAATTTATTTTGCTTGGTCCCCCTGTTTGTAAACTAGTTTCACATAGAAACTTTCCGGCGACAGAATAAACAGGTGGTTAGAATTGCTAACCTTTTGATGATGTATTCATAGGAAAACTATGAGAATTCTATACCACAAAGTGATGAAATTATTTAAACTATGCACGATGTTTATTTTAGGACAGTAGTCAGTCTGACTACTGTCCTACATTAAAAGGTAAACAAAATCTCGGGAGGAAAGGGTTAAAAATGTGTTTTAACGTGATGTAAGGAAAAATTTAATCGCTATAAATTACTTCATATTAATGCATTACAAAAAAGACGTTTTAAATAAATAACGTTTTACTTGCGGTTTGATGTTTTGGGCAATAAATATTTGAAAATTTTCAATCCTAGTTTTAGTGGAGCGCCTGGGTGGATGTATATACATGAGCCCATGGGATTTTCTTTTTTATCCTATAAATTTCAATATTTCCCAAAAAAATTTTTTTATGATCTCGATTTTTCATTGTTTAAACAAATAACCATAAAAAATAAATATTTGATTATAGAATTTTGTTTCAAATAGTAATTTTTTTATCTATACGTTGAATTTCACGTGAATAGACATTAAAAAACATTTTTTAAAGAAACCAGTTTGTAGTAAGGGTCCTAGGAATCTGAATCAGGTAGCAAAACGTGGAGGGGAGATCGGTAGGGGCAATATAAAACGGAATTTTTCTAGCTGTCAGTTACAAATGACACGAGCTGCGGTAACCAATATCGTTGCAATGCAATGTTAAGACTAAGGCATTTCCCAAATCCTTGGAAAAAATCACAAGTCGTAATGTTGCCCAAACCGGGTAAGAATCACACTTTTTCACAGAATTACAGGCCTAACAGTCTGTTGCCTTCATTGAGTAAGGTAGCAGAAAGAATAATACTAAAAGAGCTAAAAGATGAGACCAAAGTGAATGAAATTATCCCACAGGAGCCGTTTAGATTCGTGGACAAATGATCCACAGAGCTGCAACTGTTGCGTATCGTAGAATATGCACCAGAGGGATTTAATAGAAATCAACCTACAGAAGTCGTTCTGCTAGATGTAGCCAGGGCGTTTGATAAAGTATGGCATACGGGCCTAATCTACAAACTCCGGAGCTCTGGCTTCCCAGCGTGAATCTTCAAAACTGTAGATTCATATCTGGTCAGGTTGAGCAGGAAAGATCACAACCGTGAAGACTAGAGGGAGGAGTACCTCAGGGGTCCGTATTCTCTTCGCACCTCTATAATATTTTTACTCACGATATCCCCAAAATAAGGAATACGAACATGGCCCTGTTCGCAGATGATAGAGCAATCATGGCGAAATCTACTCATCCAATAATGGTTAGTAGATACCTGAAAGAAGAGATGGATCAAGTCAATAACTGGTTCATTTCTTGGAAAATTGTAGTAAACGCTACAGAGTCAAGAGCTCCTCCTGACGAAGAGAAGGAGACTACCGGGCGAAATGATAGATGTTGATGGAGTAGAAGTCAGATGGACAAACCAAGCTAAATATCTTGGAGTGACATTAGACATATGATTGTGTTGGGAGAAATACATGACTGCTGCAATACAGAAATTTAAGCTTGTGAGAAAACAACTGTGCCCGTTGCTGAACAGAAGAAGCAAAATGGACCTGAAGAACAAATTGACGTTAATCAAAACAGTACTGAGGCCAGTGCTGACCTATGGCTCTGCAGCGTCGATCTACGCTGCTGAATTGTACATCAGAAGGCTTAAAGCTCAGCAAAGCCTAGTACTCAGAATAGTCTTAAAGGCCCCTTGATTCGTCATGAACGAACACATACGTAGAGATATGAATTGGACCCCTCTACGAGAGGTTCCGAGACAAAAGGCTGTTAAAGTCTTTCAGAAAGCAGTAGAACATGATAATCCACTTATCAGACAAGTAGTGGATTATGACCCGGAAGTGGGTACAAGAAAACCTAAAAGACAGCAAGAAAGAAGATATCCGAAATATCAGGTAGAAGAGAGAAGAAAGAAGAAGAAGAGAGGTGAATTAGGAATAAAGAAGGATACATAAAAGAAAACAAGATCGACCGGTATGCAGAGCCAAAAGGTGGAATCCCAAGGGCAGCACCGAAACTCAGGAAACGCAAGAAGCTATTATGCTTTACCCAAGTATAAATGATGACGAGTGAATCAGAGTGCGAGATCAACCTTACATTGTATGCGAAATGTAAGGCGGTGCGATGCAATAGGTGTCACGGCAGCTGGAGCGGAAATACCAATGTGTGGTGACCGGATGTTAACAAGGCTTCGGCACAGAAACCAATGTAATACTCACAGTGCGCTTCTGTAAGCTATAGCTTCACTATAGTCAACCGAAATTGATCGTGGGGACCTTCAGTCCAGTGGGGGTTTTAGCCGGTACGAATCCGGCACTACCTTCACACTTCGTGTTGATATCTATACAAAATTATTCTCTTTGAAAAAAAAATTACACGAGTCCTGTGCATGTTATGTAAGTTTGATAGCGAAAACTCAATGTTTTTATTAAATATTTATTAAAATTTTATTCGTAATTTTTTTTATTTATATTAATTTTAGAGGAAACTTCCGTAATAAGCTTTAAGTGTATTTAATTGGAAAACTTTATCTAGCAATGTTCAGTATTAGATAATTATTTAAAGGTCGATTCAAATATAAGAAAATTAGTAATGAATAAAAATCTATAAATTCATTCTCGGAGTATTTAATTTTTTTTTTCTTATTGCAGTATAAACTAATGACCAGCAACATGAATTATCAACATAGCTGTATAATATGTGAACAATTAGGTTTATCTACCGAAACAAATCCAGATGTGTACGTGAAATTATAAAAATAAGTAGAGGAGTAACAACTTTGAAAGCTGCCTCAAGTGAATGACAGGGTGGTTTGTTACCTTACTTACACATTTAAGTCAGTCTGTGTAATGAAAATAGTTCAATTTTACTGAAAAATTTGATTTTGGGGTGTAAGGGGCGAAGGTTTTATGCATAAACCAGCCAAATGTCAACCTCTCCTGCACGTGGTACACCCTGCTAGATACCTGATAAAGTTCTTCCTCTGCAAAAGAGGATGGAAGAGCAATATGAGGACAGGGCACTCTTTTGCCCTTGGGTTGAGAAATCAAATTAGTCAACAGCATAAGGATGCAGAAGACAACGGGAAACCACTGCATTAATGGCTGTTAGAGCATTCCCAAGAATACAATCATGGCAAGCAATAGAACAATGGCCCCTAGTCCGCGGCAAGCTTAAAATAGCCAAGAAGTGCTAAGAATCCCTGCGTTGAATGCTAGGACCCGGAAGTGGAAAACAAACCAACCAATAACACAAACTCGGGCCTCAAAATTGGTACAGGGGATGTCAAGAGCCTATACATGACGGGAAAACTCGATTATGTAATCAGCGAGACGGAAAGACTGCATCTGGATATTCTTGGTAACAGCGAAGAAATATGGCTTAATAGTGGAAAATGTATGTCAGATGGAACAACTCTCTACTATTCTGGCAATAGCCGCCCGAACCATTATAATGGGGTTGGATTCATCGACATGCCCGTCAGTAATAAAATTTATACCATACTCTGACAGAACGATCCATCTATGGTTAAAGAGTCAGCCAGTTATAAACATTATACAAGTTTACGGTCCGACAGCAGATAAACCAGATACCGAAGTAACACAACTTTGTCAGGAAATTAAAAAATTGATTAAAAAGGTAAAGAAAAATGAAGTCTTATTTATACTGGGAGACTTTAACGCAAAAGTCTGAAAGGGAGGTGTTACAGACGTAGTGGGAGAATTCGGGCTAGGAGTGCGAAATCCTAGAAGAGATACCCTGGTGCAGTTCTGCCAGGAGGAAAATATGACCATAACCAACACGTGGTTTAAGTTGCCGCCAAGGGGACTATATACATGGCAGTCGCCCCAACACACCAAAAATCAGATTACTAGGAACTAGATTGACTACGTAATCATCAACCAAAGGTATAGAAATAGAATTCAGGACTTAAAAACTTATCTCGGAGCAGATATTGGCTGGGATCATAACTCATTGATAGTAAAATTGAGAAAATCCGACAACCCACGAAAAAAAGAGTTGACATAGTAAATCTGAGGAATGATGAAATAAGAGAAAGAATTAGAACAAGAATAAATAGCGAAATACCAAAGTTACGAAACACAATTGAATCAAACCTGAAAACTTGTTGGAATCAATTTAGAGATGCTATTGTCAGCAGTGGAAATAATTTGGTCAGCCAGGGAAACTACAAAGAAAAGAAAAAATGGATGACAAACGAGATGTTGCAACTGATGGAAGAAAGAAGAGCACACAAGAACCGATATGAAGCTGAGTACAAGCAGTTGCAAAGACGAATAAGAAGAGAAATCTGAAAAGTTAAAGAAGAGTGAAAGACAAATGTAAAAAAAAAATAGAAGAACTGGAAAAGAAGCATGATTATTTTAACGTCCACAAAGTTATAAAAGAAACAACTGGTCGAGTAAGAACACTAAATCTCACTAGGCTTACGATGGATAACGACGAACCAGTCATAGACCCACAGGAAATACTCAAACAGTGAAAGAAGTAAACTGAAGAACTCTTTTCAAATAATGGTCCAAGAATATTTTAGGAACAATATGAGAGAGAAACCTCACCTGAAATACTTAAATCTATAGTTATAAAAGCAATAAAACCATGCAAAACGGGCAAACCACTAGGCTCCGATGAACTATATATTGGGATCTTAAAACTGTTTGATGAAGAGAGGATTGACACACTCGTAGGAATCTTCAACGTAATATACACATTGGGACAAATACCAAAAGACTGGCTCCACTCAACGTTCATACCGATACCGAAAAAACAAAATGCCACTAAATGCGATCAATTCTGGATGCTAAGTTTAATGAGCCATGTCCTTAAACTCTTTCTGAAGACCATTCACAAAAGAATATACAGAAGTTGTGAGAGAGATAAGCTGCTGTCAGTTTGGATTTCGTGAGGGGTTTGGTACTAAAGAAGCACTTTTTAGCCTCACTATACTACTGCAAAAATGCAGAGATCAAAGAAAAGACGTGTACTGCTTATCGATTATAATAAGGCATTTGATTGTGTAAATCACGCAGAATTAATAAAGTTCCTTCAGGACATGAGAATAGATGCTCTCTCTCCCTTTCTTTTTAATCTGAAAATATTTCCGAACGAGTACTGCAAGACACAAACGATGACATCAGAATTAGTGGTCACCTTGTGAATAATTTGCGACATGCTAATCATACTGCAATAATTGCTGACAGCCCCGAAGCCCTAAAACGTTTAATGAACAAAGTAACGACAGAAGGAAATCAACTAGGGCTAAAAATTAATATAACTAAAACCAAGGTGATAGCCATAAGAAGAGCACCGGTGCAGGCCACTATAACAGTGAACGGTAAACTAATACAACAGGTCGATAAATTTAAATATCTTGGGAGCTAGATAACAGCTGATCTGGAACCAGACGTGGAGATACGTAGCCGAATAGAACAGGCTAGAACAACATTTCTCATCTTGAAAATCTATTGGACATTCAGAGCGTAAATTTGGAGCTGCGCTATGGTTTCGTTAAGTGTTACGTCCATTCGGTACTGATGTATGGTGTGGAGACATGGACACTGAAGGCTGCCACGCTGAACAGATTGGAGGCTTTTGAGATGTGGGTCTTCAGAAGATTATTGCGAATTCCATGGACTGACTGATTAACCAATGCTAAGGTCCTAAGATGCATGAACAGAGAAAGAGAAATGCCGCCGATTGTCAAACGCCGGAAGACAGCCTATCTTGGACACATCTTCCGTAACACCAAGTATCAGTTCCTGCAGCTGATAATGCAGGGAAAGATCGAAGGAAAATGAGGAATAGATCGCAAGAAGCACTCGTGGCTCAAGAACATCAGAAAATGGACTGGTTTGGATGCCTTATTTAGAGCAGCCCAAGACTGAACACAATTTGCTCAAATTGTCGTCAACCTTCATTAATGGAGATGGCACCATGAGAAGAAGAAGATGTTTTTAATTCATTGGGGGACGGGGCTAGTAAATGCTAAATACTTAACGAGATACTGTCAGATCGGCTCTGTTTTTTTTTATAAATAACGGCGAAAGTCGGAAAATTCGATTTTCTGCCATTAGAATTTTCCGATGATATTTTAGAAAAAAGTTGTATTGGTGAAAGTTGTAGTTATTGAAAGGATTGACATTTTTATTAACGCATATTGTACCACAATATAGGTATGTAAATGCCTTTGGATGGAAAATACAGTGCGAAGGAATTAAATGCCGACGTTTGAAAAACAGTTATATTTATACTTACGATTTTCATTATCATTTTTTTTTTCATTTTGTTAGAGTCAGAATTTGTGACAAGATGCTGCTGAGCATTTTAAAGCGCAATATACACTCTTTAAAGCACTCTAGTTATAATTCTATTAAATCGATTTTTTCTTTGTTTATTTTTCTGTTTGATAAAATAAAACCAAACCATTAATAATGTTTTAAAGCACTACATGGTTTTATACGAACATTGACACGTTGTCTATTTTTAAAACAACAAAACGCAAATTGTAACAAACAGTCCCATCCATCCATTTTGTTGCCATTATCAATTTAACCGTCAATATCGAAACAGCAATTCGTTTTACATTCGTTCGAAAAAAGCCATTATTGGCTGTAAATGGCCTCTAGTCAGAGGTGATTTGTTTTTTGTCTAGTTAAATAAAAACGTGTTAAATTTGTTTTTTTATGCAAAGTATGTGATAAAATTTTACTTTCCCTAAAATATTACATGCCAGCTATATCCTGCCAATCCTCTTATTTAGATTTCGAGATGTTCTAAAAACTTTTTGTCCCAATTCTACTAAAATCTTTTCGGTAGTTTTCGATAAAAATTGATTCTCTTATCATTCTCTTTAAAAATTTAAATAAAATTATTTGTATATATATGCAACAGTGTGTATGGATCAGTTTCTAGCATACGTCCGAATGATAAAAAAAAAATATTTTTTTATAGGCTATGACTACATCGAAAAAAAAGGGTAACTGAAACTAAAACGTTAAAGTGTTTTCCTTCTTTCATACGTTCTATTGACCTCCAAAAACAACAAAATCACAAACGCTACTAAATTAAGGGGTACGTTTTTGAGATTAACGTAGATTAGGTAATTATACATTTTTTTGAAGGTGCATGTCTATAGAAAAGTTATGAAATTTCCCTTTGAACTGGTAGAATCAAAAAAAGTAATTTTTCAAAAAACTGCACTCCAATGACCAAATTTAAAAACAAAATGCAAAAAGAAAATTTTAGCCATAACTTTTTCCATGTGATATTAGGTACAGACATTGATCCATGAAAAAGAAAGCTCGTTAATAAGATCTCCTGCAGAAGTCTACAATGAAGAGTAACCGAGATAGGATGCCTCAAACTTTGCTACTTTTCTCAATATTAGCAAATTTCGCATTTTTTTTCCAATTGAATCCCACAACTTCCTTGTATAGACATTGCCTCCTTCAAAAGAAAGCTCACATGATGCTCATTAAAATGGTCCTCAGCTAGAATCTGTACCGTGAATAGTAGCTGAGAAATGGCTTATCAAAGTTTTCAGCTTTTTACCCACACATTATGTAATTTCTTCAAAAATTTTCTATAACCAATGAACCCATTTTTTTTATCGTGTTGAATAATAAAAATATATACTTTTTAAAACCAACTATAGAAAAAGTGATAGCTAAATTGTACAACAGTAATGGCTTCAGGCGCGGATCCAAGGAGATCCAGGAAAATAGACCCGATTTTGCTTCTTATACTATAGTTTGTTCAAGAACTAGGGAGAGTAATAAATCATTTTTTACCTTTTTTTTTCTTCGCAGGCTACCTGTATTCTTTAGTCCAGTGTCTTTGGCAATATCTGTTAGACACATATATTTTTCATAGGAATGGGTTAGAAATTTTATAATCAAAAATACCGGTCTATAATAATGGACTAACTGATTTGGATAACAATAGATATTTGGATGTGTGAAGTGTTAAAAAGGATTTTAATCCTTGTCATAGGCGCCGGAAGGAGGTTTATTTTATCACTAAGTATTTATGGCATAGAATATTATTTCGGTAATAAACATAAAATAAAAATTTTTAGTATTTTATTTCTTATGATTTCTTAATAATTCACATACATTACAAAACATAGATAATTTTGACCTATTTAACACAAATCACAATTGTATTTTTATTATTTTTAATTTTGGCATTAAAACCGTTTTAGGCACATTTAGACTAAAATGTAGCCTTATTCTCTCAAAAAATTCTAAGTTATAATTTAAATACGTACAAAATACCCATTGTCAAAAATAGAAAAAGTTAAACATATATAAAAAAATAAATTCGTCCATATAATATTAAAATTTTTTCGGGGCTATCGGTCATTTTATTACTAATTAAAACCATTTTTAGGACATTTGACTTTTCAGTTTATTGATTTTTGAAACCATCTACATAGTTACAATTAAACACTAAAAAGGGATTCAAATGTAATTAATTTTTATATGCTACAGTTAAAATTAGACCTACTTATTTTTATTTCTATTGCACTGACATCTTAATTTAATTTACTTTATTATATGGAAATCCGATAGCCCCAAAAAAATAAAATAAACGTGTTAATTCTACACGCTTAAGAAAAAGACACAAATACAAAAATAAAATAATAAAAAAATTATGGTTAAGTAGAATTAAATATATATAAAATTAAAGAGTGGGACACACTAAAATAAAAATATATAAAAAATATATAAACAAACATTAAACAATAAAATACAACAAAAACAAAAATATAAATAATAAATTGTGTTTACACTGGTAAACATTAAGTATCTAATTCGTAATCAAAGTCAGTGAAGCTATCTTCGCTCAAATTAATTAAAACTGGTTCCTCTATTCCACTGATCATGAGATCGAGTTTCCACACTTTGATTTATTCTTTTATTATATGGATTTTTCCCAATTTTCAGCAGTAACTTTATTTAAAGAAATCTTTCAAAAGTTTAGTTAAATTACTAATTTTGTAAGTTGTGTTATTTCTAGCAACTCTAACTTTTACTTAAGAGAGATATTTCCTTCTCCAACGGACAGTTTCCGGGCGGTCTATAAGAACAGATTTCCTATCTGGTTTTTCCCAGCAAAAATTAAGTTCTCTGAGCAATTTCCGAAGCTTAGTTCTTTTAAGTTCAAGTAAATCCCGATTTTCATTGATTTTTGTTAGAATTTTATCGACGGTTGGGATCTGCTTCTCATAATAAAATGTATGTACAACTGCTTTTATTGCAGTTTTCATCTCTTCGTCCAATGAGGTTTTTCGTCTGCCTGTGATCGAGTTTGGCTTGGGTTTTTCGTCTGCCTGTGATCGAGTGTGGCTTGGGAGTACTAACAATTCCAGTCGTTTTTTCCTCCTTCAGTATTCGGTACATAGTAGATGTTCAACAACAACTCCAGTCATGTTGGAACACATCTCAACATTATTAACTAGATATAGATATTTTAAGGCATCATAACATTCATCGTAATAAGTTTTTTGTTGAGCAAAAAATGCCTTGGTTTAACGATTTTGGAGTACATGTAGAGGTGGAAACTATATCTTTTGGGTATCTTACTAATCTGAAATAATATATAAAAACCAGCGCAAACAAGATAAATTACTAAGGATATACTGTAAGGTATACTTTGCTCACTGACAAAAATTAAATTGAACTACCTTGTTGGAGTAAATTTATAAAAGCTAATAATATTTAAATATAATTAAATATAATTAGATTTACGGCAGTCCTCAGTTACCTGCGGCACTGGTACAGGTACGTTGGAGGTTTCAGTAACAGTTTTATTACTCTCTTTAGTTCTTGAATAGAGTATAGGAATGTGTATGCTTGCCATCGCCCCCACCCCCCCTCTCCCAAGAGCTCAGAGGTAAGATTTTGCCTTTTATATAAGGAATGTGTATGCTGATGGCACTCCCCTCCCCGTTGACAACTTGTTTTTTTTGCGATAGCCGCCCCCCAAGAGCTTTGAGTTCAGGAAAATAGACCCGATTCTGCCTCTTATACTAGGAACCCCCCCCCCCTTCCACGAGAACTTCCTTTCGCTTGCCATACTGTACTTTTGTGATATCACCGGCTGGATCCGCCCCTGTATGTATATATATATATATATATATATATATATATATATATATATATATATATATATATATATATATATATATATATATATATATATATACTATTGTGAGGCAGCCAAAAGGATGGTTGGCCAGACAAGAAAACTCTTCTTTGTTAATCTAGTTTTCGAAAAGTTTTATTTTTTTCATCAGGACTTTTACGAAAGAGAAAATAACCCTCCTTAATTCTATTTATCATAAAATAGAAAAAGACCTCCTTTGTTAGGTCACTTTGGTGAGTAAGTAAAAAAACCAAGTTTTGTTCAAAAGAAAAAGTCATTATGCACTTTACACTAGGATTACATATTATAAAAATAAATATTCTAAAAGGCAAAAATTTTTTAATTTATTTGAAAACATAATTTCTAGCATGTAGAAGCTGTTGAATGGCTTGTCTTAACTGGTCCAGTAACGAGACCACGTCATTATTATCCTTATACAAGGTGCTAATCTAAACTGTTTTTACCAATTTTTCATAAAATTACAGGTTGTATATTTCAAACAGAAACAAGTTATGTCCATTTTCAAAATTAGAAGTTAAATTGAGACAAAATACCTCTCTACATCCCTTTTATTTCCATTATCTGTTTAATGTTCCATAGCGAAAGTACAATTAGTATACCATTTGGTGGAAAAAAGAACATAATTTACAGTAAATTTCCTGAAGTCAGGGGTGATTTGTGATTTGTCTAGCTAAACAATACAGTAGTTACAGCTATTTTGGTTTTTATTAACGGCTAATGCAGCTCTTTGTAACAAATAAAATTATTAATTAAATTAGTTAAAGAATTATTCAATCGTGCCTTTTTAAAATCTTTTCTCACTTTTGGGCTAATATTTGAAATATGTGTAAATGTTTTACTATACATACATACATACATATATATATATATATATTCCAGATTCTTGAACCATAGATTATATCATTTTCTTTTTATTTTAGTCTTTTCTTGAGTTTAGGTTCTTTATTTAATAAAAAATCAAAAAGCAATTTGACGTTTCACCTTTATTTAAGGCATCTTCAAAAATTTTTTGTTTTTTTTTTATTTATTGATCTTCCTTGGCATTTTTCTTATTTATTCTGAAAAAAAACCATTTTAGGCTTAAATTGCAGGCATTCGAACTTACTCTCATTGTACTGTGACAGAATTTGATTATAGACTCTTGTCGATGACATATTGAGGTAGCGTTAATTATCTTATCTATAATCATTTTGGTCCCATATTAATTAGTAACTATTTTGATAACCTACAATTAAATATCACAGTAATAAAGACACTCTGGAAGTCTAGTCGTTTAACTTCTCTCTTGCAGCTTTAGTACCAAACACTACGGTTATTAAAGCTTACCACAACCATGACTCAGATCTTCAGGACTCAGGAAAGGCTGCTAATTAGTTGGTCAGTAGACATCTCTGGTCTAGTAGATCTCGCAGCAGCGCGCCCGCGAGTTTATTCGCGTGAAGGTTTGAATTAAATTGAATAAAACGAGTTTCTCAAAACACTTAATCTATTAACAAAGTAAAAGAAAAATAAAACAGTATTTACAAATGAGAAACTTAAGAGTAAATTTGGATTATAATTAAAAAGCTTAAAACTGCAAGCTCTTTAGGCCGTTCTGATATTCCCCTTAATGAAATAAACCCAAATTTATTTGTTTAATTAAAAGTTTAAGGGATGGTGGAC
The DNA here is from genome assembly GCA_034092305.1 of Diaprepes abbreviatus. NCBI lineage: Eukaryota > Metazoa > Arthropoda > Insecta > Coleoptera > Curculionidae > Diaprepes > Diaprepes abbreviatus. The sequence continues at coordinate 15,325,475 of JASJET010000139.1, forward strand.
TCCCTTCCCCGGTAGAAAATAAAGTAAATTTCCCCTTACTATTTGAAATACTGTCTGGAAAAATAAAAAAAATATAAGACAAAAATAGCAGAAAAGACAGCAGAGAAAAACCTTCTTACACTGGTAAAACACTAAAACGCACGCCAAACTGACTTAGACGAATTCTAAATTGTAACTGCCCTTAATTAATTTCTCAAAATCGAACTCAACTTTCATCCCTTAGAACCGCCCTTCTCCCTATTAGATGCGTTGGTCCCGTCATGCGTGCTTTTCCACCAATAGAACGCCCTTACGCGATGCATCCTCGCGCGCGAAAGGTAGTTTTCGTTCCCGAGCATCGGTATGCTTTCGGTCCCCTGGTTCATAGATGGCATAAGTCATCCATGCGTCGAATTTAATTTAATTTAATATTAAAACGGACCAGAGCTCAAAACTAATAATTACTTTATATAAATGTGATCAATAACTATTCTACAACTATTCTAAAAGATGCATGAAAGAACCCATAAAAAAACCCCAAGGTTTTAACCATTTTCTCTCTTTCTTATTCTTATTTTCGTCAATTGGGGAAAAATGGGTAACAGTCGCGAACTTTGTACATAATAACAAATACTAATATTGCATTTCAGCGATTTTATTTAAATATTCTTTTGTTTTCTTATGATGGGAAAATTTGCTCAGTTTAAGTAAAAGAAAGCTCTCTCACGGTCGCCACATGTGGTTATCACTTTACAACTTAACCTTAGACCCTTAACGATATGGTTTTTAAGATTATTAAGTTACTTTGACAGATTTATATTAAAAACTCCGAGAGGGTGGAATAGTTTAGTTTTTGTGTCACATAAATTCTCTAAGTTTATGTTGTTTTTTTCAGAAAAATTAACTACCCCAAAAGTAATAAAACTAGGCTTAAGTTTGTTAATGAATTTATATTTCCCTGATATGTGACTATTTTTGGCCAGACATAAGATATACAATTTAACGGTCCAAATCCTGATACAGAGGGGGACTCAAGTAAATTCTTCCATTTAGTAGAATTTAATTTAGAGTTATTAAATGTTAAAATTAGTAAAAATCACAATAAACTTTTGTTCCCTTACAGTACTTAGAGACTTTTTTGAGTTTTAATCGTTACGAACTAAAACTCTGGTACACCCAAGCTGTATTTTCATTTATATATGTTTATCTTCTGCACTGTGCATATTAAAATTTAGAATTATGAATAAAACAAAAAAAAAAAGTAAAATTTTTATACATAATGATCATGGCCTACACTTAACGTAGCATAATTCAAAATAACAGATGCAATATGGCGGCCAAAATATCAAAAAATCGAAATTTTTCATAGAATAAGTTGAAGATTCCTCCTAATGAAACTTTTATTACCCATACTCCGCCTTTACACATGCACCCCATATACGTTTAGGAGCTATATTGTGCTTATCGTAATTCAAAATTATGGATCCAGTAAGGCTGCAGAAATATTAAACAGCTCTAAGTTATCGCTTAAATAGTGGATTCGTATTCATGAAGTCGAAATCAGTACCGGCCTGAGATATTTCAGCACTTTGAGCAAGAAATCGATGCCGCGCTTAATAATTTAAATAAACTCATACTGGTTTTTGAACAATAAATCCTGAACAGCAAATAGATCAGAGCAACAAACCTTCAACAATAAACCCTAAGCTTCCTAATCAACAAGTTTTATAACCCACATGATCGGGATAATGCGATATTCACTCGACTATTAGAAGTATCATGTGTAACAATATTCAATCGTGTCCGAGAAAAATTTCAAAGCTTAATTCGGAACGTTTTTCAACCGATTTCTGCGAAAAGTTTCAATCTTTTGAAGTTTTGGACGCCATATTGGATCCATCATCCTGAATTTTGATACACACAGCATCAATCAACGGTTCGCAACCTTTTCTTCTTGAAAAATCCTTCTAAAAACAGGAATAAATTAGCGAACCCCCTGTGTAGTTATGAGGAACAATAAATGAAACAGAAAAATTGGATTATTAAAATGTATTTTCCATATTAAATAACACTTCATAACGAAAAACTGAAACATAATCCTAAAACATTTACAAACAAACATTATTAAAACTACACCTACAAAAAAGAACTAATACGAAAGAATACAATAACATAGAACTTAAAAAACACCCTCAGTGGGATATTTGTACCTGTTTGGTAGAACAAAGAAAATGAAAATTTGGTTCAATGTCTGAAAGTTTGAGTCTTAGATCAGCTTGGGCATTTAACCTGTTTCTGTACTTATCTTTCAGGTAAGTGTATATTGAAGTCCTTTCTCACCGAGATATGTTGTATAAAAGGGAAATAAATAATGGCTTTTTCCACCAAAACATGATACTCATTTCTTACGCTGGGCCAAAAATCAATTAAAGAGGGATCTTTAAAAACAGTTTTTAGGGAACTATCAGAGGACAAGTCAATGAGCTTTTCCTTTTTCAGTAAAGTTAATGAATATCCCTTTTAATATTTTCGTTAAGTTGAATTTCATTTTTTCATAAAATAGTGCTTAGAAAACCAAAACATTCGTAATCATTCACATGCAGACATTGAATTCAAAAGTTGAAGCCCTTTAGCGCGGCTGCTATTCTATCATGTACATAAAAAATGGTGGTATCTAGAGCTTGTAAAGACAGATTTAAATCATTTAATTTATGTGTTTGCCACCAAAGAATATCAGATACATAAAAGAAGAAATTAAATGATTAGTCAAGAAAAAATGCTTAAACTTCAGACTTCAATTCAAACAAGTGGGTCAAAACCTTGCTACGAGAAAATTATCTAATTTCTGTATAAAATAGTAAAGAAACGTGGCGACTTCGAATGTCCTCACAAGCGCACGGAGTAGACGGGGGCTTATAGAACACGATTTTATAAAATTTACAATTTTTACGGAGTAATATATCTTCTTGAATGGAATTCTCAAAAATATATCTAACTTAGACAACCAATACTGCAGCGTTTGATACATCGGACTAGTCAAGCTAAATAATTCAATTTAATTTTTTTAAAAGTTCTTTTTCCATATCATTTGCCAAATCAATAATTCTCCACAACACTGTATTGTTTGATAGGAGAACAAGGTCAATTTTCTTTGCTGCTTTTTCTCCATGCATATACTCGTGATGTCTGCCACTGTATGTGCTTGTCAAGATCTTGTAGTTCTGTAACTAGCTCGAAATAATGCCAAAAAAGCCATTTTACTATTTTTGTTTAAATTTGTTAGAAAAGAAGAAACACCAAACTTTTATTACCTGCCAATATTCTTTTAGAAAAATAGTAGGTTGTTTAAATGACACAATATGGAGGAATAAAAATATTAAAATAGAAACCAAATCAAGAATTTACAAGGCAATGGTGAGACCAACTATGATATATACCGCAGAAACGTTAATGAGTGGGTACTGGGTAGAAATTGGCAATGAAACGAGCACGCACATCAGTAGAATGCACGCGATAGATCGGCGTTAGATCGCAGGAATTTGGGACGCCCCCGAAAACGATGGAGTGACAACTTAGCATTGCAATAGGCAGAGAGACGAAGAAAGGAAACAGGCGGTTCACTTATATTAAAGAAGGAAGAAAAAAAACAATATTCTTTTAAACTACTCAACAGGTTTATCTTTGTGATCCGGATGTCTTGTTTCAAGGTGTCTATGAAAAGAGATGGTTTTAAACTGCTACTGGCCAGGATTTCATTACAAATTACACAAAGTGGTGTAGATTGTAACTGCTCCCCGGTAAAATAAAAACCCATAAATAGTCACCGTTCGCCTATTTTCCCTTTGCTTGCAGTCTGGCGAGACTGTAGCTCACTACAACTGCCATCCTGCCTTGTTTCCAAATCAGGGAATGAAGTAGAAGAAGGAGCTGATTGCTCGTCCAGCTTTTCGCCAAAATTAACAAAACTACCCGTTTTTAACCAACGCTCCATCATACATTTACGAAGCAATAATCATTTATTTTCACGTTCGACGTTCGCGCGTGAGGTTTGTAAAGCTTGGGTGTTTGTTGTAATTTATTTTCACTATGCATTAACTACTAACTCATTTATTTTTTTTTTTGAAATCTCTCTAGGTTCTTAAGCTTATTGTAGGATTCAGTGTGAGTCCACTCTTCCTTATATGTGACTGCGGCGTTTTTATATCAGCAGACGGTATTCTTGTTTTTTCGTGCGCATTCAGGAAAAGTCTGGATTTGCCGAAGTAGAAGTTGTCAGTTCGTTCAAGAATGTACTCGCATCGTCAGCGGCGTAGCGTTACATATTAATGATTCTTGCGATGTTTCATTTAAAATTCCGCTTTTAGAATATCTTTTTCGCGAACTCTCTTTATAAAACTTGCGAGCCACTGGGATTTTGCGAACCACTGCTTAGAAAAAACAAATTTATATAAATAAGAATACAGTTTGGGTGTAGCAAAATTATATTTCGAAACGATTTTTAACTAGTTCCGAAGAAAATGTCAGCTTTTCGACCTTTTAGCCGTCATATTGTTTTCCACATTATGAATTTTGACACGTACAGTGTAGATCTAAGCGAATATAAAAAAGTGCTCCCACCTACTGAAAGTGGTTTTAAAACAAAGTTACCGCTTACCTCTTTTGGATATGCAAAAAGAAATTGATTATTGTCCCCCTTCTCACAAAATTTCAAAATTAAATTATATCTTTTGAAAAATCCTTAATTGTGTTGAAATAATCAAAACGAGACAAAATATATTTTTTCTATAATTTTCTATTCCCAATACAATAAATGCAACTTTTATTGTAAAAACATTACAAATAAACCGAATATTAATTCTCTACAATTTGATGTAGATATTATAAACCTTGAATTCCTGGACTACAGGTAATCAAATTGTGCATGTATATCCTTTAATCTAATTAAAAACAAGCAATTTATCTAGAATATGTCATGAATCTAAAGTGGAAAAAACTATTAAATCATTTCTTCTTATTTCCCTGTAAAGCAAATATAAAAATGGGAATTGCCACAATGTAAACATCAAAAAGAGTATTAAATCTGGTAATTGCAAAAGTTTTACCGGATGTAATTTTGCAGCAAAGAGAAGTTTATTTTAAACAGTAAATATTGCCTAAAACGGGATTTTCAGGTAAAATTTCAGAAACATATACCTTCAACCCCAAAATAAAAGTACACTGGATACATAATAAATTCTAGAATAACTGTAGTAATAGGCCAAGGAAAAAAACAAGGTAATAAGGAAAAAATTGGTAATAGAGAACAAGTTCCTCTCGCACTCATATATGCTAAAATCACAAAGTGCTACTAAATTCAGGAGTGCGTTTTTGAGAAAAGGGCACTTTTTTAGTTCTTCAAAAATAACTCCAAAACTATGTATTCTTAGTATATACATATTTAGGATTTTTTGTAGAGAATTGAATTTTCTATCGAAATGTATTCTTTGAAGGTTAAAAAAATTAATTTTTCTGTAAAATTCGCAATTTTTTTTTGAAACTCTTCTCAATAACCTTTTGTGAGTAAGTCTAGCTATAGGCATTGCTTCAGAGAAAAGACAGCTGACGAAGCTGAAAAAAGTTTTTGAAAGAAATTTTTCGATCAAATTTGATTGAGATAGAAACATTTCATATTACCACTTTTTGACAATTTTTATCGATTTTTCTTTTACGTCATATATATATATATATATATATATATATATATATATATATATATATATATATATATATATATATATGACTAAAAGAGATGTAATTGAAGGTTTTCAAGTATTTCGTGTATGTGCTGCATTTCATATTACCACTTTTTGACAATGTTTATCGATTTTTCTTTTACGTCATATATATATATATATATATATATATATATATATATATATGACTAAAAGAGATTTAATAGAAGGTTTTCAAGTATTTCGTGTACGTGCTGAGTTCTTCTCAGGACTGTAAGGCTGCTGACGTGAATGCGAGGCGAGTTCACATGTGGGTACGATATATCCAGTAGTTTTGTTGAGCATCGATCGGTCATTATTAAAATGGAGTTTTTTTTGTACTACATAAAGTTTTTTGGAGTGTAGGCGAGGCTTTTGCTGAAATAAGTGGAAAATATAATAAATCATCTGAAACATTTTTATAAAATGTACCGTAGTTTTAATGGGTATTCCAATAGATTACGCCTGACACACAAGTTTCTCCGGGTACGAAAATAAAGGGTGACTTGAAACCGCTATCAAAGTCAACAGCTGATATTAGAAGATGCAGATGTACTGATTATTCGTACTGCAAAAGAAGCCAAACAATCTGCTAATGTAGTTATAGTTAGCCAAGATGTGGATCTACTCATAATATTAGCATTGTTATTTGATCAATATCAAAACATTTATTTATTGAAACCAAGATTTGGAAAAGTAGACAAGCAGCTATATGGTCCCAATAGCTTCCAATATTCACAATACCAGCAATTCATACTTTTAATGGTTCTGATACCACATCTACATTTTCCAATATTGGAAAGAAGAAGTTCATGATATTTTTATAAAAAACTATACATATAGGAGAAAATGTAAACGTTTTTTACAAGATGATGCAAATGAGGTAGTAACAGGTAATGCAGCAGAATCGATCATGGCATTAATATATGGTGTGAAACCGAATGATAGGTCTTCAGCTAAATGTCATTAAGCATCACTTAAAATCAAGTACGATAATATGACATTTAAACTGTCACAATTACCTCCGACACACTGATGCTGCAAGATTGCATAGACTGCGAACTTATTTCCAAATGCAACAAATTAAATATTATTGAAAGAGATTGGAAATTGACGAAAAATGGTTAGATGACAATACCCGCAACCCAGCCACCTGCAACACAGTGTTTGCTTGAATAAATAGCATGTAAATGTTAGAAAGGTTGTCAGGAAAACCGTGGTTGCAAGAAATTGGGCATTAAATGCTCCATTTTCTGTAAAGAATGCACAGGAGTCTACTGCGAAAATGCAGCTTATCAGGATATCTCTAAAGCGGATATTGAAGAAGATATTGCTCCTGACAATGTATAATAGTTTCAAGGAATGAAAAAATAAAATAAATTGAGTTGTATTATCTTGAGCATAAATATTTTGTTTTCATTTTATGTTACTAAAGTGATTAATGATAAAAAGACTTTGGATTCAACACAAAATTCAACATTCCTTTTGTATATTTAAAAACGTTTTATTTTTATAGAATTAATATAACATTAACTTTTATTGCATAAATATACATTTTTAAATTAAAAATGGGAAGATTATGATGTAAAAGAAAAATGGATCACAATTGAAAAAAAAAGTTGTAAATTTTTAATCACAGCCAAATTTGATCAGAATTTTTTTTTACAACTCCAGAATTACCTGCTTACTAAAACTTATGAGAAACCACTCTCAGGAGAAGTAATTCAAGCCAATTAATCTGCCATCTTTTCTGCTAAAGCTGACAGAGAAATTGGTTGATGGTCATAGGTGGGAAACCTGACCTAAAGAGAGGCCACTACACCCTAACCAACATGTCTATCAATCAGGAAAATCTTGTGAACCAGCTGATAAGGAGAACAGAGTCTGCCACGAACAGAAAATAGCACTGACAGCCTTCCTTGATATTGAAGGCACATACATCCTTCCACTCCATGACATAATCTACCAGAAGACATGGTATTAAAGCCACTCTGCAAGTGGATACAAAACATGCTTCAAAACAGATGAGCACAATCTTAACTGTAGGACGAAACAATGGAGGTGCCGCTAGATAAGGGCTGCCCGCAGAAGGAGGGTGGTAACGACTTCTGTGGGATCTGCTCGTCGACGAGTTCCTGATAAATCTCAATGACCCAGGCTATTATACACAAGGGTATGCTGACGATATAGCCATATTCATTGTGAAGAAACATGGAAATATATTATCAGAGCTCATGCAACGGGCTTTCACTGTAGTAGGGGAGTGGTGTACTAAGGAGTACTTTAGGGTAAACCCTGAAAAGACTACACTCATACCCCTTACTAAAAGAAGAAAACTGGGCAAATGGAAACTTCCAACTCTTTTCGATATAACTGCAGAGGAGCCAGATGTAATCCTGGATGCAAAACTTATCTAGAACTCACACCTGCAAAGGATTATCTTTAAAAGTAAAATGTCCTTCATGACAGCAAAGAGGAGATTGGGCAATACGTGGGGATTAAAGCCAGATATTGTGCACTGAGTTTACGCTGCAGTGGTGATGATAACGAGTCACTCTGGAGCTATTCAAACTTCAAAAACCGGCCTGCCTATGCATCACGGGTGCCGTGAAAAGCACTTCAACAGCAGCTGTGGAAGCCTTACTAAATTTCCCTCCCCTTTATATATTAATCAAGACTGGGGCTAGAAACAAGGCCTACAGGCTAAAATTAAACAACGTCTCGTGCACTGGATCTGCCCTCGGACACACAAGCATCAAAGGCGTGGTATCGAACTCACTACTAAAAATAAGCAGTGACACCATGCTAAAAACTTATAATTTTGATAGGCCCTACATCATTCAGCTTGACAGGAAGGCAGTGTCTGACCGAACATTGAGGCAGCCGGGAAACCTGGTCTAGTACACGGACGGGTCCAAAACTGAGTGCAATACACCACATTTTAGAAACTGAAGGTCCTACCGTACTATCAGATAACATCAAAACAGGCCTGATACTGTCTTCAAAACCCAACAGGGTGACTCTTGCGTGAGTACCAGGGCACAAGGGCAGCCCGAGCCGACCACAAGGAAAAGCTATTGCTGAGTAGACCACCCGGCAAAGTAAGCCGTGAAATTCTGCGTCTAAGCACACAATAAATCAGGTTGGTGAGAATTATAACTAGCCACTGCAGCTTGAGAAAACATCTATATACGATGAGCATCTTCAGTGTAGAACTACTATGTGAAGAAGAGGACGAGACCGACTCATACATCACCTTCGAATGCGAAGCTTTAACCTACTGGAGGCAACCAACCTACTCACCTAGAACAGATATAATAAGCAACATAATTTGTAGCCTGCAGTGTAAAGGCTTCTCAAACCTGGCCCGATATATCACACAATCAATTAATCAGGTCTAACTCGATATAGAGGGATATTTTAAACTTTATTTCTCTCTATATAAAGGTAGTCTGGATATTACAACACAAATTACAATAATAGGCGTTATAAATAAAACACAACGACCAACTAGACGCTTTAGCTTTCGTGACAAATAAATCTAGTTGGGAATTTAGATTGTAATGAATGGAACTGATACTATTTTAAAAATGAATGTGTGTGAAATTTATATCTATAAATAGAATGCTTTACAGATTATCTTGTATACAATTTTATATTTTATAAAATAGAAATAATTTTTAAGACAATTAAAAGTATGTTAGAACTATAGTATTCAAATATATCTGTAATTTATCACTGAATAACTAAATTGTTCATAAAGCAGTTATTTCACTTAAATAATTTAGGCTTTCTATTTATTTTTAGAATTTAAATGATTTACTCCAATTTTTTATCTTGAACAGGCCAATATTTTATTACACTACAGTGATGTTATCTTGGTATCCAAAAAAGCTCTTACGAAAATTTACCCTTACATGTTCATGCGGTTTTATAAAAAGTTTAGGAAGTATATCACCGAAAAAGACGGTCGTAATTTAAGCCTGACAGTATCTGAATGTTAGCAATCTGACTCAATAAAATAAAAATAAAATTCTTATAAAACAGATAACAACAAGAGTATTATTCTAAAAAAGTAGGTTGATTAAGACAAATTTTAGACAAGAAATAGGATAAGGAAATAATATTTGGTTTAGTATTTTTATGAAATTTATTTACAAATAAAAACGATTTATTTTTTAACTAGTTGGTTGATGTTATTGTGCATTACATAATATTTATTTTTCTACTTCGGTGTGTGTGTTTTTTATTAAGTAAATTTTTAAAAAAACTATTTAAGTACACTTTCTTTAGAGAAAAAACAAAGTGAAAGTAGTTGACACTCTTGCTGTCGCAAATTTAATAAAAATATATAAAGACAATTGTGCGGGTGTGAAGAAATACATACATTACTTTGTTTTATATGTGCATTGTTTAGAGGTGATGGAACTTGGTCAAAAAAGAAAGATATTGTCGTTTTCAAATATGAGATAAAACAAAGAATCATAAAATATCTAAGGTTCATATTAATAATATTTTTAGCTTTTCTTTACTTTGTAAGATAAACATAAACAGAGTTAAATTCTTCTTACTGTTACTATAAGTAAGGGAATTATTTTTCAACATATGATGATCATTTATTTTGTCCTATATATTGAACCACCTATCCAAATAGTTACGAGCCGCCACCCGGTAAACACACACACGTTGAATCAACGTTTAGAAAAAACTTAAACAAACGTTACCTCTTGGTTAGAGAACTACGTTCAATTGTAAGGAAAATGTCTCGCCAAACAACGTTGTTTATATTATTGAATGATGGTTGAAATCAACCAGACGAAATAATCACAAAATCAACTTTGATCCAGCTCCACAAAATAATGAAAAATAGCAACAGATATCAACATTCTTATAACGTTGAATAAGAGATAAAATTAACTTGATAATACGACCATATTCATGTATATATATATATATATATATATATATATATATATATATATATATATATATATATATGTGTGTGTGTGTGTGTGTGTGTGTGTGTGTGTGTGTGTGTGTTAGTGGGATAAAATTATTATAGTTTTATTGGTTCTTAATATAAAAACGGTATGCAGCCACAAAAGTGAAAAGTTACAGGTCTTCAAAAGTAACATTACTAAAATAGTTTTTAAAATGTACTAATATTTTTTAATAAGAGAAACTCCCTCTATTATAAAGTCGTAGAACACGATTGTAACCTTGTTTTTCCACAATTTTTCTTTATTTTCTACGATTTCTAAATCAGGTTTATGTAAGAGAGTTTTCGAGAAAAAACGTCGAGTTCCTAAATTTTATTTAATCGCAATAATAATCAAAAAACTTTTGAGTTTTTGATATTTGATTTTTTATTAGGTTAGGTTTTTTTTCCATTGTGTTTCAGGAATTTTGTACTTCCAAAGTTTCCACTTTGAACTGCAATTCTCCTAAACCAACATATATTCTCAACTTACTTATTTTTATTAAAATTAATAATATTTTTATTTGCCACCTTGTTAGCACTAATAACTTAGAAAATGTTATATATTTTTATTCTATTTTACTATTGACTTACCTTATTTTATTTTTCAAACACAACGTACCTACACAAAATGTCTTACACTTCATCATATCTATTAAAATTATCATCACGATTTTATTTCCTTATATTTTTGAAGCCGGCAACACTGTATGGATTTCATTTTACCAAAGCAACAGAATATATGGAGTCAAAAGTGTAGTCAAGTAAATATATTATTTAGGCAGAAGTTAACTAAACCGCTTACTGTAAAGGGGCTATCCCAACCTTTATTTGTACACAATATACAAGCAATATATTCGAGTATATAGCATTGAAGTGAATTTGTATCATTTTTATACGGAAGTTAAACTGTTATTATGTTATATATATATATATATATATATATATATATATATATATATATATATATATATATATATATATATATATATATATATATTTATCTGAAAATTCCATTCTCGATCAAAACAGAGTAGAATTTGCAGAGAACATATCATCATTTACTTATTTATTTATATATATCAATGCAACTAAATATGCCATAAATCACTGATAAATAAATTGCTTCATAGAACTGAAAAATTTAGTATATTTCCCTACCCTTTTTATTTTTCTTCTTTCTTGCTAGTCTTGTTTTTGCCTATTTCACCATTCTTTGACTGGATTTTCAATTATCAAATAATTTTTTTCGTTTTCTGAAAAGTGTATTTTTGCGACAGCTGTAAAATTTAATAAATATATCCTATATATTTATTTTAGCAGAGTGTGAAAGAAATATGAAATATTTTTTACAGTGCACTAGTTATAGCAATTCATATTTTTATTGATGATATGGTGAAAAATTAGCAAAACAGTGCAGGGAGGGGTAAGATTAAAAAGAAAATTTAATTTAATCATCTGTTGGGCATAGCAAAATGCTTTTTCCCGTAGTCACTTGTTTTTCTCCACAATGAGCGTTTTATTCGTTTTATTTATGTGCTATTATAGGATGGATTTGTAGAGAAATAAAAATAAAAAGCAACTTTTGCGAAATTATCACTTTATTCCTTTAAAAATCAATGCAATACCAAATAGACAAGCAATATAAAATATAAAATAATTGTTTATTTGTCAGATACCGATCTCAACACTGTATTTCCAAGTTTTCCCTTAATTTTATTATATATATAAGTTTATTCCTGACATATAATACAAACTATAAGAACATTTAAATAAAACAAAACTAGCCTACCAAAAGATCTCACTCCAATTGCAACTAGACCCCTTATAAACATAAACCTTTGAGTAAACGTGGCATTAAAAGCTTATTTAACTATAATTTAAAAAATATTTTTAAGATGGGCAAACTTCTGCATTACATATATATTTTGAAACTATTAAAAACGTGCTACATGTGTATACTGGGCACTGCTGTAGATACAGTGTTACATTTTGTTTGTAGTCCACATCTTAAAAATATAATATAATTTCAATAGGAATCTCTTACAACTTGTTCTCAATGATGTGGTTAAATCGAAACAATATTTCAAGAGAAAATATCTAGAATGCAATGTATTAATGTAAAAACAAATGCAACTTTTAATTGATAATTTTTCTTCCTCAAAATACTCTTTTTATAAAATTTATACTAATATTTAATAAATCAAGAATCCGTTGCGATATTACCTATTATTCTCTACGATTTATGTTATTGGTAAAATTTTATGAACTAAATAGGAATTTTACCAATCATGAATGATTCGGTAACCCAAAAAAATTGATTGACCAAATCGGGCTCGGTAAATAAGGATTAATCATAATGCGTTTAACTACTGGCCACCGATTGTTTTTGTGTTAACATTCCTGCCGAAAAGAAACAAATAAAAGATAAATACAAATCTATTAGTTTCGCTCGATCGCCCTCATAGAATAGGAAATATATATCCTTTTTTGTATTGAATAACGACGGCCATCCGAAACATATTTTAAATCCTGCTAAATTGATTCAAGGAATTAACTGACAGTTAAATCAATTCTACATAACCTACATATATTGTATTTGAAACTGCTTTAAATGCGAAGTTAGCTACAATCCTTCGGTGAAATTAAATCAGTCGGTAATCGATGATTTCGATCGTTTGTAATTGGTAAGACAATATATTGCTTAAGTAATTATTGAATATAATGATTAAAAAAGACTTGATCATTTTTGTACAAAATGGTCGAATTACATCCCTAACTAAATTTTTACATTCTTGTGAGAAATAACATTTTATCATTTGTTTTAAAAAATGCTATATCATACTTTCCTAAATTATGAAAACAAATTGACTTTAAGTTTATGTCATAACAAATATGTGCATATTTAGTAACCAGATAACATAGTTGATCACAGTTTTTCCTTCGGAAAAATATTGTTACGATATATCTCATCTTCTTCTTCAGCCGTTTCTTTTCCACTGTAGGATAGAGGTCTCATCTTTTCCACCCTAATCTGTCTTTTACCATTTTGCGGCATGTTTTACCTAAGTGTCGTTTAGTATCCTCAAAATATCTTTTTTGTGTTTTTTTTTACACTTCTTTAGATGTCTTGAGATACCTGTTTGCTAAACGAATAATCTATTCTGAGGTAAACTTCCTAGCATCCTTTCTAGGATGACAATATTTTGGGGTTCAACCCTTATATCCTCATTTCTCACTTTATCTTATAAACTTATGCCCTGAGTTGACCACTCCATCGTCCTTTATGCCATTTTTATTTTCTTACCACTAGTCTCTGTTTTTCTGAAAGAATAAGGACATCATAGATTATTCTTTTTAGTCGTTAGAATTTCGTTTTTTTTTTGAGGATGTGGAAGAATCGATCAAAGGTCCCAAATCAAATGTATTCTCGGAGTGACTTCCGCAATCTGGTTTTGTTTTCCTAAATTGATTTTATGTCTAAGATTTTATGTCTAGGATAGATATAACTGTAAACTTTTTCGAAATGGATTTGATCTTGATTATTTTTTTCTGGCGACAAGTATTCCTCTATAATATATTTTCGTATATAAAAGTTGGTTGTGGTAGTTCAGATTAACTAGACGTTCTAACTTCCATTGCAACTCGACCGCTTTTAAAAGTTTAATTATTTCAGTGAATCGGGTAGTGTAAATTAAGACGAAATCCTAATTGACAAATTCAGCAGAACGTCAACAACAGTATTTAACTTTAATATTTAGTACATAATATAAATAAAGCAAGCTAGAATAAATTGAGAAATACATTGCTACACTGGTCTTTACTAAAAAAGCGCTAAACCTCACAATGAGGTGAAAGAGAGATTTAATTTAATTCAATAAACGAAAGGTAGTGAAAATCACTAGAGTATAGTTAAAGGCTAGTAGCAGCATCAGCGAGCAAAAATGTCGAACTAACCCCTATGCCGGAGAATAGGGGTGGAAAATTAAGGGCGCCAATGCATCAGAGCCAGGTTGAATGCAGAAACCTTCCACGATGTTGTTTGGACCTAACTTTCAACATTACTCTTTAAACGGAAGTAGCATGTGGGTCAAATAAAACTCGAAGTAGTCCGTATAATAACAATTTGAATTAAAATCAAATATTTAAAATAAAAATCTTCAATCAAAAGATCCAACTCTAGTGTAAGCTAGATTTTACAAAATATAAAAGAACATTAAGCTAGATTAAATATACAGAGGAAAAGGAAATAAATACAACTGGTTTGTCTGTGTCCGCCAGTTGTTTATTTCTCGCTGACTGATAGTTGTGAAGTTCAAACCCGTAGGGTGGTTGACTGTAGGTTGGACAACAGCAGTGTTCGAACCCGTGGGGTAGATATCTGTAGGGTGAACCCCGATTTCCTAGAGCCTAGACTGATTCTTTGTTAAAAACGTCCTTAGGGTTGACAAAATCCCCGTTTCCAGGTTGTATCTCGGTAACACAACCAAAAAAAATGCCAAACAGGCCAACAATACTTAAATTAAACAACAATATACTGCTGGCGCGACAAGCCAAATAAAATTCCAAACCCAAATCCAACAGGATGGCTGTAAATTAAACGGGATCGAATTTTTCAGTCTTCTCTTGCTGATTATAACAGGAAAAAGTGAAAGTGACAGACAAATTCCAGCCATTTTTTAACGATGTTCTGTTCCAGAGATTTCCTTTGGCTACTTGCCTGTCAGCATCCAGTCAATTATTAAATTTTGTAACGAAGCTTGAAGCTTGCGCTGTATAAGCTTGTTTTTCAAACATGAGGGAGTGAGTCAAAAGGAACTTTAAACGAGTAGCAACTCGACAGAAGAAATGAGTTCAAAATAGTAGGCTTAAACAGATTTGTTAACTAAATTATCGTTGACATTTTCGGCCCTAAATCAATTAGGAATTCGTTGTTTATTTTTTATTTCTAAATTAGGAAATATGTAATTTCTGCCAGCCATGAGCAATACGGTGTTAGTTGCCCATCCAAACTTCCTTCCAAAAATTACAACAGACATAGCAACCCAACCTGCAACTGCTTAAAAAAAAATACGCCTAAACGTCAACTGGACAGTGACAAATAACCTAACGAAACAATAACAAATCGTCACAAGATTTACGAAATTATTCTAAATAAAATCGGGAAAAACTGTTATGAGAAAAAACAAAAGTAAGAATATCACTTAAATAACCAGCAAGAAAACCATATCTAACAAAAAAAAAAGGTAAATACGTATTCCTTATCTAAATATAAACAATAAAGTGCAGTGACGTAGCGTCGATGAACTTATGAATAAAGCTAGAAATGGACATAAATTTAGGCTGTATTTCTTATAGGCAAATTACTGAATGATAAAGAAAATAATCGATTTGGGAAGAAAATTTACAAGGAAGCAAAATTAACTAAATTAACCATAGTAAACTTAAGATGAAATTTTAACCGTGACAATATTTTTAAGTCATGGGCACGACTTAAATTCAACGTATCATTACTCCCTCGTAGAGCTCTTCTATTGAAACCACAGAATACATATTATATTAAGCTAACTTTATTTTATCAATTATATTTAATTTTATCCACTTTAAAACATTTGTGGTCCGCCTTAACCTTCAATTTTCTTATATTTAAGCACTAAATAGGCTAAGCACGCCTGAAACGTTCTATAACAATGACTAGAATGTCTTATATGAGAGTTTCTAGACAGTTCTGAGATTCCATGAATTTCTGTTTTAGGATGACAGTTATAGTATAACAAAGGAAAATGACCGTTCTGAGATCAGCATAGATATTGAATTACACAGTAAAAATCATATATTACGTATTTACATGTCAATGTAAAACTTTTATATAGAATGTATTAAAATCTGCAATTCTACATTTTTAGTCCTCTGAACTAAATTAAGTGTGACTGAAAATATATGGGCATACAAATCAGTGTTCTAGCAATATGAAAATACCAAGAAAGAAAAATATGGTAAATTTCGGAGAAAAATATGTCATTTGATTTTTTATGAACTTATCAAGTATTTTTTCCAACTCTCTTATTCAGTTTCATTTTAATATTATGAACACGTGCGCATGATTCTTTGACAACAATTAGTTCTACATAGTTAGATGAAAATTAAGTTTAGAAAGTTATCTGAAATTAATTGCAAAAAAGTAAGCTCTTTCGTGATGTAATATTAGAAGAGTAAAATTTTGATATAAAGCGACTTTAGAGGATTTTTGAACGTCAATAAAAGAAATATTAATGTTATTTTACATTCTACATTATAGAAAAAAGTCTGTTAATATTTTGTCTTTCTAGCAGGTACTTGATTTTAAACTTTAATGTTGTCCATGGTAGTTCAGTTTCAACTTTTAATAGATCAAGTTTAAAAATTCTTTCTTACAGCTGACTTTCAAAATATTCATAGTATTTATTTATAATTTTCCGGATCTCAAAAAAGGAAAGCTGAGGTTCATCTGTCTGTCGGTCCCAGTCGAATGTCTCTATATTACGTAGCGGCATCAAATTCAAATTTGCTTGCTGTTCCAAATATATTCCAATGATTGAACCAAAAAATATTTTTTATGGAAGCTTTTATTCCTCTCAACTAAATTAAATTTTACTGGAAGTATATGGACATACAATTCAGTTTTGTAAGAATATGCAAATATCAAGTAAGAAAATCTGGTAAAATTTGGAGAGAATAATGACATTTGATTTTTTACTGACTTATCAAGTATCTTTTCCCATCCTTTTATTCAGATACATTTTAATATTATGAGCACGTATGTATGATCCTTTGACAAGAATTAGTTCTATATAATTACATGAAAATTAAGTTAAGAAAGTTATCTCAAATTAATTGCAAAAAAAGTAAGTTATTTCGTAACGTAATATTAGATAAGTAAAATTTTGGTATAAAGGGACTTTAGAGGATTTCTGGAAGTCAATAAAAGAAGTGTTAAACTTATTTTAAAACTTAATTCTTGATAATTTTTAAATTCTATAAAAAAGTCTATCAAAATTATGTCTTTCAGGCAGGTACTAGGTTTTAAACTTTAACATTGTCCATGGTAGTTCAGCTCTTACTTTTGATATATCGAGTTTAAAAATTATTTCAGCCGACTTTCAAAATATTCATAGTTTTTATTTATAATTTTCTGAATTTCAAAAAGAGACAGGGAATGTTCATCTGTCTGTCGGTCTCAGTTGAATGCCTCTATATGACATAGAGTTATCCAATTCAAATTTGGCTTGCATATTCGAATATATTTCAATAATTGAAACGAAAAATGTTTTTTATGGAATATTTTATTCCTGTGAACTAAATGAAATTTGACTGAAAGTATATGGATATACAAATTAGTTTTGTAAGAATATGAAAATACCAAGAAAGAAAAATATGGTAAATTTTCGAGAAGATCACGTCATTTGATGTTTTACCAACTTATCAAATATCTTTTCCAACCGTATTATTCAGATACATTTTAATATTATGTATGATCCTTTGACAAGAATTAGTTCTATATAATTAGGGAAAATTAAGTTTAGATTATCCCAAATTAATTGCAAAAACTTAAGCTCTTTCGTGACGACAGAGATTGAAGTAGAAAAAGTAATTGATTGTTCATCCAGCTTTTCATCAGACTTGACAAAACTATTCGTTTTGAGCCAACGATCTATCAAACATTTACTGAGCAGTAATTATTTACTTTTACGTGCAACGTGCTATTGGTAAAGCTTGGGTATTTTTTTTAATTTATTTATATGGGAAGAAATCACTAAACTGATTTACACTACTAATATTTATGCACACATATTCATTAACTACCAATTCATTTATCTTTTTGAAATCACTCAATGTTCTTAAGTTTATCGTTCGAGTCAATTCGACTCTACTCTTCCTAGGTGAATGCGGTGTTTTAAAGTCAACAGATTTTATTCTGGTTCTTTTATGCGCATTCGGGAAAAGTCTTGGTTCGCCAAAGTAAAAGTTGCCGGTTGGTGCGAGTATGTATTTAACGTAGGGACTCGTCGTGTTAAAGATTGTTTCCTCGGTAATTCTTGGAGAAGGTGGAAACACAATTTTCCGAATTTTTCTATGATTTTCTACATACCTTCTGACTTTGGATCATAGAACACGAATATGTTGTTAATTTTCGCCAATCTCGCGTGGCTTTTGCAAAAAAAAATTCACTCATATAACTTGTATTTTCCGATCATTACTTTTAAATTTTGGGCATTTATAGTAAAATACATAAACACTTCACAATATTTAATCATTTTTTTAACAAAATTTACATATATAACCGCGGAAAAATACGAATATTCCATAAAACTTTAGAAAACCGTTGTCTTGTTTTATACTGTTTTGAGTCCTGCATGGTTAGTTGCATACAATTTAAATCCAAACACTTGATGCGATGTTGCCATGTTGATGTGGATTTTAAATTCCATTAGGATGGAAAACTTGATAATTCAAATTCAATTAATTTTGTTCAATCCAGTATTGTTTCATAAAATGTGGGTAAACGTGCAGAATCGGAATATCAAACATAAACAGATCATTCGGCAGGCTACGTTAATCTAAAAACAAAAATCATAGCCAAATTAACCTGAACAAACCTAAAGAAAGAATTTTCCGAATTTTTCGATGATTTTTACATACTTCCTATTTTCGGGTCGTAGAACACAAATATATTGTTTTTCTTCGCCAATCTTGCGTGATTCTTCCACGGAATCTGGATAAGTGTGGTTCAGGTTAGTTCAGGTTACTTTAGTTATGATTTTCGTTTTTAGATCAATGTAGCTTGCCGAACGATCTGTTTGTGTTTGGCATCCCGATTCTGCACGTTTACCCACATTTGACGCTACAATACTGGAATGACCACAATTAATTACATTTGAACTATCAAGTTTTCCATTCTAATGGAATTTAAAATCCACGTCAACATGGCAACATCGCATCACATGTTTGAATTTAAATCGTATACAAGCAACCATGCAAGACAACGGTTTTCTTACGTTTTATGGAAAATTTTCATTTTTCTGCGGTTGTTTATGCAAATTTTATTAAAAAAATTATTAAATATTGTGTAGTGTTTGTGTATTTTACTATAAATGCCCAAAATTTAAAAGTAATAATCGAAAAATATAAGTTATATAATTGAAAATGAATTTTTTTTCGGAAAAATCACGCGAGATCGGCGAAAATTCACAACATATTAATGTTCTATGGCCCAAAAATAGGATGTATGAAAAATAAACCATCGAAAAATTCGTAAAAATATGTGTTTCTACCTTCTCCAAAATTTACCGTTTCCTCTTACGATGTTTAATTTAAAATTCCGTCGATACAATATTTTTTTCGAGAACCCCCTTTATAACGCTCGCGAATCCCTGGGGGTTCGTGAACCACTGCTTGGGAAACGCTGATCTAGAAGACCTAAAGTATCCGAAGAAATATCAAGATCAAGTTCATTCATTGTCAGATTTTCTATTTCCTTGTCTTCTCTAGTTTTACAATATTCAGATTCAAAATGCGAACCTTCAATGTCAGGATTAGCAATATCATCGTCTAAATCAACTAAATATTTTTTAACTCTTCGTCAGTCCAGGGCCTTTTTACTCTCGAAGGCCAGCCCGGCTATCATACTTTGTGAACTAGAACGAGCATTTTCCGGTAATATAATAAATACAGGCTGAAATCCGCGAAACGGCTCACTGCGAAAGCTGACAGTGTACTGAAGCACAACTCCTAAAAATCGTCCCACTCACTGACCTCTACTATGGACTCCTACTCTTGACGGCTGTTAAAGCCAAAAAACGGCAAACCATGGGCGAAAAAATGCGTTTCTGCACATCGGGCGCCAGTCATATTTTTGGACGTTGAACAGATAAGGGCATGCGCATAAGCGACTTTCTATTATCGATCGGTTGTTTCGTAGCGCCATCCGTAAAGAGCACAGTATCGGCTCAACCCCAATTTTGTGTTTATTTTTGCTTTGTGAGTTGCGTGTAATTTAAACGGATTTATAGCGTTTTAAGTGATTTATTTTATTTGTTTTTATGTTTTTATTTATTATAATGGACTCCACAACGTGTATGGTTACCTTTTGACAAAACAAGGGTAAAATACCAGGAATTTCATATTTTCGGTATGTATTTTGTTTTATTTAGGAAAATGGTAATAATTCGGATTAGAGTAAATTTAGAGGTGGATGCCATTTTGGTTTTGTTTGTTTTAATTTATTTTTGATAATTTTTTAATTTTTTCGATAAGAATTTATGAAATTTCATATAATACAGATGCTTCTATTACTGTGCACTGTTTTTTTATCAAAAAAATCAAGACAATTATGAAAAGAAACAAAACCAAAATGACACCCACCTCTAAATTTATCCTAATCCGAATTATTGCCTAAGAAAGTTAATGCACACAGACGGAAAAAATAGATTAGAGAAATAGTAAGATACTTTTTCTTCACAATTTTACTTTCACAGTATAAGAAATGACTAAACTAACTCCCATCGGTAGACACTGACCGAATTATTCTCTTCTGGTTCAGATATTATTTGTGCCCATATGATGTGACTCCCAGAACAAGAAAGTTACATGACACCGACTTCTTTACTAAAGATTGCAATCATGGTTGCAACTTTGATAACTTGCTTGATTTAGACACCATTTATGACTAATTGAACTAACAAATAGATTTTCGAAGTTCGGTCCTGTCGCTGGTCACCTGATCATTTTGTAGTGCGCATGCCGTTATCTGATCTACGATGTTTACATCTTATTGTCGTAAATTTGACGTTTTTGGGATTAAACTTTGCGGATCCAATAAATATTTTATCTATGGTCCCACCCAATAGGCCGATGACGTCTTTCAATGTCATCAGCATGCAAAGTTTTAGTAAAAATAATCACAATATATATTATTCAACAAACCGAACAAAACATGCACGCTTACGGTGTAATAAAAATTCTCGTTGAAATTCATTCATTATATCTCCAGTCAAGGTCACTCTTTAGGAATAGATTTTTATAGAGATAACCCACTAGTTGTTTTAATTATACTTTGTCCCAAAAAATAAAGGACTTCGTAAAATTTATATACCCCATCATATTTTCTATTCTATTTTAACAAAATCTTACATCCATTTGCTTAACACTTTCTACACGAATTTAAACATTTACGCTTTAAAGCATATAAATTTTATTAAAACTCTAGAATTGTCTAGGAACTTTCATACCAGTCATTCGGCTCATAGTTTTAAAATCGTTCCAGGCATGTCGGCCACATTCCGTGGTTAAATCAGAAGATATTGCATTTTAAGGAAAACCGCAAATGTTCGAAATTGGATGAAATTGAATATTAATTAGAACAAAAAATTTAATATTTTCTTTTGGCTTATGGGTTTTATGAAACATTTATTTTATTAAATAATATTTATTGAGCCTTCAGAGTTCCCTTAGAGCTATTAAAAAAATCGCTGAGATAAAGTTAATGCAAAAACGTGAATATTTAACTTTAACGAAATGAAAAGTATTTCTACATTTAAATTTAATAAAATTAGATGAAAGTTTTTACTCTATAAAAAAATTCTATAAAGTTTCCAATATTTTATCAATATGCGTCAGTAGCGCCATTAGAAAATCCAATGGCGCTGCTTACAGTTCATAACTCACATGGAAAAAAATATTTCGGATTATAGAATACAATAGATTGTATTACCATTTTAAATTACATAAGTATACAGAGGGTCTTCAAGAGTTACTTATATATAATAGTCATAAATTCTAGATTAAAAATCAAAATGAACATAAATAAATAATCACAAATAAAAATGGGCTCAAATAAAACATATGGATAATATCACGTAATAGGTCAAGTTTAAAGTAAAAGTTAATATTAAAAATTTAAATATAATACAGCGATTAATAGCTACAAAGTAATGATATATTTACAAAACAAAAATTGTAATTACATGATTAAATATATAAAAATTAGGGTGAAAGGTTGGACATTAGTGCATTTAAAGTAAGAATAATAAGCATATTTTACTCTAAAAGACATGAATCAGATAAACTAATAAAGAATAGATATTTTTAATAATGTATGAAGTATTATTGACCAGAGGCAGTGACTAAAAAAGGAATTTTAAAACAATATAGTGAAATCCACAAAGAAGAGAATGTTAATCACCCATTTTATAAATAGTGCGGATGAAGATAATATTAGTGAGATTATAATATTTTAGTTTCAACTTATTTCAACAACAATATTTATAAAAATTTTGTTAAAAATAATTTAAATCTGTAAGAATAGTATAAGAAAATGGAGATTATAAGTTAATTTTAAAAAGAAACTAGAATAAAATAGTATCTAATTGCAGGTAAAACATTGTTAAATATGATTATAACATTAATAAAACAAGAATTATCAATTTCAGCAAATTAAATTCAAATGTATATGTAAAATTTTGTTTGATGTAATCAAATATTATTTATCAATTTTAGGTGCTAAATAATAACCAAAAGTAAAGTATAAATATATCAAAATATCAGGAAAAGTCCAAAATTTACATAAATTTTAATTTATTTTCATTAAATATAATATTAAGTTCATAATATCAATAAAATATCAAAATTTCATCATAAATTGACAATTAGGAATCCATTTTGGTTTTGTTTTTCAAAGCTTAAAATTCCATTTAGTTGCCAGTTCACGTCAGATGGCCGACCAATCAGCAAAAAATTAAAACAAAAATCTATACTACGTCACCACTGACTATAAAAGCGGAAATTAATTTTTTAAAAAAAAAGGAGTGCAGGTCAATCAGTTGTACAGTAAACATCATTATTCTTATTCGTAAAAAGTAACATAACTTCAAAATATTTATTTATTATTTTTAAAAAATAAAAGAAGGAGTGCATATTAATCGGTTGTAGAGTAAACATTGCTAGTCTTTTCCATTAAGAGTAACATAACCTCAAAATTTTCATTTGTTATTTAAAAAAAAATAAAAGAAGACAGTGCAGATTAATCTGTGGTAGAGCTAACATCGCTAGTCTCATTCATTAACTTTTTAAAAAGGGAAGAAACATAGAGCGTGGATAAAAAATTTCTGGAGATTGAAAGACAATTTTAAAAAGAGAAATTAATAAATAAATATCATTAAGCAAGCAGCTCTGAAAATTATTTAACAAATTAGTGATATATATATATATATATATATATATATATATATATATATATATATATATATATATATATATATATATATATAAGAAGAAAAGTTGCAATAGTCGACAAAGGAAAAAGAATTTTTAAGTTTTTAAAGAGAAGGAAGAAACCTAGAACGTTGATAAAAAAAAATTCTGGAGATTAAAAGGTATTTATCTAATGTGTAAGAAATAGAAATTTTAGACTTGCCTGAAAATAGTTTGATAAAATAGATATATACTAACCTTTAATGAATATTTGCAGTTAATAATAAAATAAATTGTTTAATTTGCGCTCTAACAATATCACTCTTAATATTAATGGCACACACAAATATTTTTAGATTGTTTAAAATAAAATTATATATAATAAGACACTAGTCATTTTTCCCCGTTCAGACATTATGTACAACGTTGCCAGATTTATTAATCTTAAATCCAACAAAAGAGAAACAGTGCACATTAAATAATATTGCTAATTGTAATTAGGAATAGATACGGTGATTTATAAATGTTACATACAACTGCAATCACTGACATATTTATATTATTTTAATAAAGTTTATGCTTGTGTTTAATTATCATTGGTTTGACTTTTCTAATAATAATAATAATTTTTTCTGAATTTACCTGAGAAAGAGAAAATTGACGTCAATGTTTTTAAACATCTGATCACGAAGAACGGGGTACATTCAGAAATACAGCACATGTGTTTTTGTATAATTTTTTTTATTAAAATAAAAAATTCTGGTACAAATCAGTTATACTCAGATATGGTTATTTGTGCCTGGCGCCCAACAATTTTACAAAGGGAAAAATAAGAATCATATATATATATATATATATATATATATATATATATATATATATATATATATATATATATATATATTTATATTTATATATATATATATATATATATATATATATATATATATATATATATATATATATATATATATATGATTCTTATTTTTCCCTTTGTAAAATTGTTGGGCGCCAGGCACAAATAACCATATCTGAGTATAACTGATTTGTACCAGAATTTTTTATTTTAATAAAAAAAATTATACAAAAATATATATATATATATATATATATATATTTATATTTATATATATATATATATATATATATATATATATATATATATATATATATATATATATATATATATATATATATATATATATAGGAAAACTCAAATTCTTGGGATAGCGGTCCTTTGGAAAATATTCCGATTATTTAATAATACCATTTTGTTGTTAAATTTTGCCCATTTTTTTAGAAGTGTAACAGTTTCTGCTCCATACTGTTGCGAAATTGTCAGGTAAAATCCCATTCCTAAAATAATAAGGGGAAGAGTAGTTCTTGACCGACTAGTTAGAAAGGAAAACTCAAATTCTTGGGATAGCGGTCCTATCCCGCTATCCCAAGAATTTGAGTTTTCCTTTCTAACTAGTCGGTTAAGAACTACTCTTCCCCTTATTATATATATATATATATATATATATATATATATATATATATATATATATATATATATATATATATATATATATATGTGTTCTGTCAATAAATTTTTTTTTATTAATAAATAATTAATTTAGTTTTTTTTTTTAACGGGCACGTTGCGCAGTCGCGAAAACGACAAATCATCGCAATACATACACACATATGTATTATAGTCAGAAGGCTTATTCACTATATTTGCCGAATTCTGATAGAGAATACAAAGCTCGATCAGAAGGAAAATCCTTAATTAGATATTTAAATCCTTGAATAGAACAAAACTTCAATCTATCAGGTATTTTCTTATAAAGGTAAACGCAGTTATATAAAGGAAAGCTCCTGAAAAATGAGTTTTTACGACGAGGTATTTTGAGAAAACCATTGCAAGTCATCCATATTATTTTCAACCATGATAAATGATCTATATATTAAAATGGATGCCTCTGTTAGAATCTTCTTTTCGGCAAATTAGATTCTATAGTTTTCCAGCGGCATAAGATTAATTATAAATTTACGACTATTATCTATTTTGCATCCCCAGAATATTATACTGTTGAATAAGTGACAATAAACCATGGAGTAATACACTGTCATAAGAGCTACTTCAAGAATATTTTTTAAATATATTAAGGCAAAATAGGCTGAATGTAAACTTGGGTAAACAAAATCAATTTGGTGGTAAAAAAAGAATGACGAATGAATAAGCGCTCCTAAATATCTAGTCCGATCAGAAAAATTATAATTCGTTCTGCTTTTAAAATCTATAGGCAGCGAGTTCCTAATGTCCAGATTTTTTATATATAGTACCACACCTAGAGGCTTTACTATAGGAGACGGAAAAAAATTTAAATAAGAAAGTTGTAGAATTTTTTAGATTTGTTTACAACAGAAGTGACGCATCGTAAAGTTAAGAAACAAAAGAAATTTTAAATTGAATAGTTTCCTCGCCACCTAGTTTTCATATTATTTATAACTAGTTTCACTTTTTGCGAAAGAGTCCACATCGTCAGATACTACCAATGCAGTCGTGTTGTCTGCATACATAGTCACGTGATCAGTGTCAAGGGTTGTAAGGACATTGTTTACATTGACAACAGCAGTTTATAAGACTTGGAGAAATATTTCTCGATCTAGACTAAAATTCATTAACGCTGTTAGAGGTTCACTAACATGGCCTTTTATGGGTTTAGTCGACTTGACCTTATGATCGTCATTACAAGAAGAATTCTAATTTACCAAAAAATTAAGAGTTTTTTAAACTTCATTTACTGTTACTTCGTTTAAGACAACAGAGTTAACTTGCACAGTCGGAGTTGTACCAGTCCGTTGTTTTAACTTTACTAACATATTTGCTAAATGGGATGGCTCAGGAATAACCATATTCTTAGAAGTAAGCTTAATCTCATAATAATTTTTATCGCTTTTATTTACAATCTTTCATATATCTTTTGATTTATTTGTTGAATTCTGTATTCTTCGCAAAAAGCTCTTTCTTAGTAAATTTAATCATTGTTTATGTGCTTTTCTCAATGCAATATATATATATATATATATATATATATATATATATATATATATATATATATATATATTGCAAGTTAGAGCAAGTAGTGGTTGTGAAAACGACTGTTGAAGAACTGCTTATTATAACTTGCTGTCCGAATCAAGGTTGTACATACAATAGTGAAGAAATGCGACTTACGCACTATGGGTTTCTTTATTTGATTAGCTTATGGCAGCGGCAATGGGTAACAAAAGACGGTTCTATTGTTGGAGAGATCGCGAGGTGGTGCTAACGCGACTGAACCGAGGGAAGTTTCAGGGGTAGTAAAATTAAGTTTTGCC
Organism: Diaprepes abbreviatus; assembly: GCA_034092305.1. NCBI lineage: Eukaryota > Metazoa > Arthropoda > Insecta > Coleoptera > Curculionidae > Diaprepes > Diaprepes abbreviatus. Next base: position 15,352,778 of record JASJET010000139.1, read on the forward strand.
TTCAAAAAGTAACTTTCGGTAGTTACAGTTTGAATCTCGTTAGAGTCGATACGTTTTGAAATCTGTTACTGAAAGTTAAGCGGCGTGTATATCCAGGGTGTTTAATAAGATTTTTATTTTTTTATCGTTTATCTTCGGTAAACTTAAGAGGAAATTCTCTACAAAGAAGAAGGGTAACTTTAGTACCATTTTGTTTAAATAATTTAACTAACTGTTTTTCGTGTTTTTAGTTTTTTCTTTGATTCGCCTTTAGAATAATATGACTCTCTATAAAAGCTCTTATTTTAAGTACTTTTAAACTGAATTATAATATTAATTTTCAGTTTCTCATTGGAAATAATTTCATTTTTATTTATTTTTGATAATAGATGTGTTTTGAGGAACTTGTATAGTTTAATTTAATTAAAACCATACGATTATTCTCGTAGGCGTACTGAGTGAATTCCAAACAAACAGGCCTAATCTGACTAGTCAGATAGCAGCTTTTCCTAAGTTGTGTTAGTGATATTGTTAAGCTTTAATAACCTATAGTTCTTTAGCACTAAAACTTTATTACAAAGAGTTTTATGTGTATTTATAGGTTTAGTAGAGTTGCTACTAACCAATATAGGGCAGGAGTAAATCGTTTGCAGGAGTCCACGATCAAATTTTGTCAAAATATAAGCTTTATAATTTATAGATCCTGGAGGATTTTGAGTGACTGGCAGTGTATGGCGTATTCAACGACCATATTGGATCTACCTTCTTAAATTATGCTATCTTGAGACTAGCTTTGTAATCATCCAAACGAAAAATAACCAGAGAACATTTTTGAGTTGTTCTGAGGGATTAATAATGTAAAATTTGAATATTTGACCGCCCTAGTGGATTCGCTATCTTGAGTTGTGCTATATTAAGAATGTCTTCTTGATTCATGACTTTACAAATCGAATCAAATCAACAAAAAAGAGAGTTTCTGGAAATGATTTTTATTGAGCACAACCTTAATACAGTGAATGGCAAAACAGACATAAAAAACCTTAGTAAAATATATTTTAACATTTTATGTTAAAAAAATCGTTTTTACACGCATCCTGTAAAATAATAAAGAACTAAAAACGGTTATTCTTAGTCCTAATAAAATACTATATGTTAAACTGTTATATTTTGAGTATTTTTATTTGTAAATAATTTTAAAAACGTGACGATTTTTATGAAAAACTTTAAATATTTTGTGTATTTATGTTTTGGAAATTGATATTGTTAGGTGAGTTTCACATTATTTTAATTTTCATGTAAAACAATTGCTGATTATTTCGAATATTGTTTGTAGAAAACACTGATGAAGACCAATCAAAACGTTTGTGAAAAAAAAAACAATAAAACATCTAGGAGGAAATGAATTAATTTTTATTCCACTCACCAAACCTAAAGCCCAAGGAAAAATCAAGAAGTATATATATATATATATATATATATATATATATATATATATATATATATATATATATATATATATATATATATACATATATATATATATATATATATATATATATATATATATATATATATATATAAATGTATGGTAACTTCTTTGGATAAGCCCACTACGTTTCGCCCAAACGTAGTGGGCCTATATACATATATATATAATATATATATATATATATATATATATATATATATATATATATATATATATTTCCTATTCAAATAAAAAGGACCGAGTAACTGCTGACCTTACAATATTTAAATATTTTCGAATAGCTTATTTCATAAAATCTCCCAACACTGAAAAAACTGCTATAAATATGGCAACACAGATGTCTGTCAGCACCATAATGTAAATGGGCCAGTGGATTCGTCCAGACTAAAATATACATTATTCATATCTCAGCAAGTAAAGCAGCGAAGGATAAGTTTAGGACATGGCCCGCAACTGTTTATCTTAAATTTTCCCTTTTGAAAGTAAATTCGGGATAACAGTAGTCAATAATCAACAGGTTATTTTGCCCCTGTATTAAATTTTAAACAAAACCCGACTGTTTAATTTGACTTAACACTATACGTCGTATCGAATTTCCATTCCCCTTAAATTTGTTTAGATGGATAATATGTGCTAAAATAAATATAAATAAGAGGTATGACAATATTGGTTCAATCAATAACGGTGGAACCGAAACGAATTCCTAGTAACTTCATGTCTAGTTTATTTATACTTTTAGGTTTTTAAGTTGTTTTGAAAACTAAAATAGTTTCTCTAATATGAATATATTTATACTTTTAAATGGTCACAGGCAATTTTTTTTTGCCCAAGTAATAAGAGTTTAGAACTAATTTAGATATTTAGTATCTTGTGGTGAAATAAACGAATAAAAAAACTAGATAGATGAACAGTGTATCACAGGTACCAATTAATATTTTCCCACGGATTTCATAAAATTAAATAAATGACAGACGCAAAATGAGCTGTCAAACAAAAAATGGCTGCAGTGTGCTCGCCTTCATGCAGTGGGCAAACAAGTTTGTAAATATTTACTATACCTCTGATATTGCATGAACAGCAATATATAAAATTACATTTTTTCACAATAAAACCGTTGCTTGTATGAAAATCCATAATTACATTTACAAACAGAAACTTCTTTAATATTTTTGTATGTCTCTTAATACCTTAAAAAGAGGGGCTTGTGGCCATTAATTCTAAACTTTATTCCTACACAATAAAGCTTAAACTCATGTGAAGGGTATTTTTTTAAATCTGCATCCCCTACAAATTATTTATAGTAAAGTTCGGGGGTCGCAATCTAAATTTAGAAAATGTAGGATTTCGAGAAACAGTGTGTGTGCAAAATAAAAGCGAAAAAGAACTATAAAAACTTTATTTACAATAGGTATAAAAAATATTACAAACTGTTGACAATTTTACAAAATTGATTTCACAATAAAGAAGATATATATGGCATAAAAAGAGGGGCTGATGGTTATTAATTCTAAACTTTATTCCTACACAATGAAGCTTAAAATCATATGAAGGGTATTCTTTTTAAATCTGCATCCCCTACAAATTATTGATAGTAAGGTTCGAGGGTTGCAATCTAAATTTAGAAAACGTAAGATTTAGAGAAATAGTGCGTGTGCAAAATAAAAGCCAAAAAGAAAGAACTATGAACACTTTATTTACAATAGGTATTAAAAATACTGAAAACTGTTGATCATTTTGCAAAATTGATTTTATACCAAAGAAAATATATATGGCATACTACACGGTTAGTTAGAAAACTCTGACACATTACATGTCGTAAAATTAAAAGTTATAATATCTTAAAAAAAAGTTCTTTTTGTACCGACCCTGTGGTATGTCAAAAAAAAAATTAAATAGGTTACTCCTCTATAATTCCTGAAAACTAATAATATATTTAAAATTAACATTCACCATTTTAACAAGATGCTAAGAAGAGAAAAAATTACAATAGTAAATAACGCAAGAAAGAAAGTGTACATAAAACAAGAAAGAAAATTGGTTAATCCTTAGTTAAATATAAGAAAACAATGGTACATTCTATAGATATATAACTGTAGGTTAGAGGTATAATAAGATAATTCCAATGCAGCATATTGCCTCAAGTCAAGGTACTTTAATTTATCTACAAAGACACGATAAAATACTAAGATAAGAATAGTTGAGGTCCTGAAACCTGGAGCAGACTAGCAGAAGGAGTCAAAATTCCAAAGATAAGCTTCTAATAAGCAAAAGATACGGATTAACACTCACCTCCAATCCTCCTCAGGAAGTAGGTTGAAACTCTGGTATTCTTGTTCATATGCTTTGGTCCTAATGTTCTTCATAAAATCTTTATCAGCCGAGTTCCCTCAGATAAACATACTATCCTCTCAGGAATCTTAGATGGCATAATGACCGGTATCCTTTAGATATATTTAACCCTGGAGAGGTGGTACAACTCCTAACACGACATTAGGTTGTCGAAATACTTTAGCAACAGGTGGTTAAGAAAAAATTGCTGTAAAATTAACATTATTGTTAAAAATCAATAGAATTTATGCTCCGCAAATACATTAAGACATACTTTAACAAAACAAACGGTAATTTGTATTTCAGACAAAATAATCTGCTAAATATCAAAAGAAATTTTAAGAGAACCCATAAATGTATCTCATTCTTTCTAGAAACTTATGATTCCTGTCTCCCACCATAGTGAAAACAATTTTCAAATAAAAAACGTTTGACGGATTTTTTAAAACTTATAGCAGAACAACTAATCGAATTAAAAAAGTAACTAAATTAATAAGAATAATATGAAATTTTTCAAAACAAAAAAAAACTTAAAAAAAACTTATTATCTTTTTTCTTTTCATTATAACCCCTTTGAAAACAAAACACTGACAAATGTAAACAAATGCTTCAATCAACTACGTCTCTTGCGTTCGATAATTACCGCGTAACTATATTCTGACCAGACAGAATGCATATACGTTTTACGAGGGCGTTAGGAAAAATAAAGTTAAGAAATTACAAAAAGTCTGTAACACCCTAACCTCAAATTTCCTTAAAATTTTTTATGCATATTAAACTGTATAAAGATATTTTATTTAAAAATTAGGAGCCCTCTAAAACTAACGGGGTTACTACCTCATTAAAATTTCAACTGTTTCTTGATATATATATATATATATATATATATATATATATATATATATATATATATATATATATATATATATATATATATATATATATATATATATATATATATATATGAAGTAAAATGCGAACAGTGATTGCAAACTTCGCTCCATCATATCCTTTCAGTGTTAGAGGTTGCACAGTTTGGATGAATTGCTACAAAACACAATTCACCCTATTACACCACCATCGAGATGGTGGCCTACCTGTACCACCACACCGAGAAGAAAGTAAAAACTTACCTCCTCTGTTACAGTGATACGGCAGAGGTACATGTTTCGTCTCTTACTAGACTCATCAGGGTACCGACATGCACCTGTCTGTGCAAAGGACAGATCGGAAGGAAGCATGCAACACTGAACGCGGCTTCGCCGACCTCCCGCCGGATGGCGTATATACGTTTATGCGGCTTTCACGGATTCCTCCGTGTGAGATGCAATAGCAGTGGTCATATCCACATTATGCCGTTGTAGTGCTGAAATCACATTCAGCAAACATACAACTAAATGCATCTCCGCATGTAAATGAAGTAAAATGCGAACAGTGATTGCAAACTTCGCTCCATCATATCCTTTCAGTGTTAGAGGTTGCACAGTTTGGATGAATTGCTACAAAACACAATTCACCCTATTACACCACCATCGAGATGGTGGCCTACCTGTACCACCACACCGAGAAGAAAGTAAAAACTTACCTCCTCTGTTACAGTGATACGGCAGAGGTACATGTTTCGTCTCTTACTAGACTCATCAGGGTACCGACATGCACCTGTCTGTGCAAAGGACAGATCGGAAGGAAGCATGCAACACTGAACGCGGCTTCGCCGACCTCCCGCCGGATGGCGTATATACGTTTATGCGGCTTTCACGGATTCCTCCGTGTGAGATGCAATAGCAGTGGTCATATCCACATTATGCCGTTGTAGTGCTGAAATCACATTCAGCAAACATACAACTAAATGCATCTCCGCATGTAAATGAAGTAAAATGCGAACAGTGATTGCAAACTTCGCTCCATCATATCCTTTCAGTGTTAGAGGTTGCACAGTTTGGATGAATTGCTACAAAACACAATTCACCCTATTACACCACCATCGAGATGGTGGCCTACCTGTACCACCACACCGAGAAGAAAGTAAAAACTTACCTCCTCTGTTACAGTGATACGGCAGAGGTACATGTTTCGTCTCTTACTAGACTCATCAGGGTACCGACATGCACCTGTCTGTGCAAAGGACAGATCGGAAGGAAGCATGCAACACTGAACGCGGCTTCGCCGACCTCCCGCCGGATGGCGTATATACGTTTATGCGGCTTTCACGGATTCCTCCGTGTGAGATGCAATAGCAGTGGTCATATCCACATTATGCCGTTGTAGTGCTGAAATCACATTCAGCAAACATACAACTAAATGCATCTCCGCATGTAAATGAAGTAAAATGCGAACAGTGATTGCAAACTTCGCTCCATCATATCCTTTCAGTGTTAGAGGTTGCACAGTTTGGATGAATTGCTACAAAACACAATTCACCCTATTACACCACCATCGAGATGGTGGCCTACCTGTACCACCACACCGAGAAGAAAGTAAAAACTTACCTCCTCTGTTACAGTGATACGGCAGAGGTACATGTTTCGTCTCTTACTAGACTCATCAGGGTACCGACATGCACCTGTCTGTGCAAAGGACAGATCGGAAGGAAAGCATGCAACACTGAACGCGGCTTCGCCGACCTCCCGCCGGATGGCGTATATACGTTTATGCGGCTTTCACGGATTCCTCCGTGTGAGATGCAATAGCAGTGGTCATAT